>OY728137.1:717982197-720482197 GCA_963277665.1 Viscum album | reverse complement strand
TCTTTTTATTATTGTCAATTAACTTTTTTATTCATGTTTATAAAATCATGTAGTTATGATTTTAATGTTACCAAAGTTTTATTTATTTATTTTACAATCTCTTTTTTGGGATTTATCATATTTTAATCGATGGAATAATATTAAATATCCTTCATTAACATCATATAATTATTTCTCTAGGTATTTATAGTGCTTCAAAATTTTATTTATAATTTTAATATATTTAGAACATGAATCATCTGAAGTAATATTAAAAAAAATCAAATGTCATTTCTTTTTTTAGATATATTTATAATTCCACTTCCATATATTATAAAAATTGTTTTTAGAAGTTATTTTATTTTATAAAAATATTATTAGTTAAATTTTAATGTTATCAATTATTTGTACATGGTTTTAATGTAATATTTATAATTTTTCATGATTGGTTCATTTTTTTAATTTTTATGAATATTAAATTTGATGATTTCTTTTTTAACTCATAAAACGTTAACATATTTTCCTTCCTCCATAACCTTATTCCCAATATATGTAATCTTCTACAATCATTAAATTGTTTTTAAAAATAAATCAATTCAAATATAATTCTTTTTCTTCGATTTTTCTTTATTCTCTAAAATATGTTAATTTATTAAAAATATAAATCATTCGAACGAATTAATGTTCTGTTTTTATCTCATGGAAAATTTGTGGTCTGTTAAATTTTATTTAAAAATTTACATTCATATGATCATATTTTAATTAAAATTAAATTTACATTACTAATTTATATAAATTTAATCATGGTTATTATTATTTCATAAAATGTATTCCATTATTACAAAAAAATGTATAATTATAATGATTAATTGATTAACTAAGGAAATGTTGATATTCTGCATTTTTTACTCAGTGTAGATTTTTTTTTATAATTATTATTTTTTATATTGTTAAATAGACCATTAAATACATGAGAAATGCACTATACCTGGTGTAAAGGGTGGGACTAGAATAATATAGCTCTTCAATGCATCAGCAGGTATCATGAGACAAACTAGTCAGATAACCTTATTAAATGGGGTTTCGGTGTATACATAACAATTAATAAAACTATAAAAAACAATTATTTGATTGTTATTATTTTCTGTTTCATGTGATAATGATGCCCAATATTTAATATTTCCTTCGTCAAGAATTCATTTATTATTATTCATGAGATTATTTCATTATTTGTATCCCTAGATTCTTTTTCATCCCTACATTATTGATTAAATGGACTTTTTGTAGTTATTTACTATGGAATATTGGATTTGACATGTTTACTCATGACAAACTCTATAATACATAACCCTTACTGAGAATATGAGATAACTAATTATTTATTTTAATTTCAAAAGGATGTGAAAGAAGGATTCTTTGAATAATTTCATGGTTATTATAATGTTTCATATTGTATATATTTTATAATTTTCAATGTAATAGGGGAATCATATATGTTTCTCGTTCACTAGGACCACTAAATTGATCAATCCTATATTTTTAGATCCCATGTATCTCATACCAATTTAAAAAGGAAGACACCAGATCTTGGTTATTAGATTCTAGGTTATTAAATTTTTTCTCATATAAATTTCAGTAGAAACCTAAGGTAACTTGGGACATAAACATACTTAAATGGAATAACCATACGGTTGACTTCCACACATATCACTAAATGGAATAGCCAAATAGCCAACATCCATACCCAACGCATTGGAGGTTCTAACGTAACCACCTGTCCTGGTATTCACAACACCACCCATCATATGGTTTATCATGTAAACACCCGTCAAATGTCCATGTACCATCATAATGCCTAAAATATTTTAAATATAATCCTTTCACCACTAACATTTCATTTTAAATAACAAGAAGTAATTTCAAGATATTGAAATAATCAATCCATTTTAAAAAACCATTTAAAAAAAGATTTTTGAATCAAAGTGACACATACCACTTTATATATTTTAATGCAATTATAATTTCAAAACACTAATTTACATATAAATAAATACTCAAAAACTTTTTTAAAACATGGACATTAAAGATAAATATTTTTAATGATAAATCATTAAAACATTTAAAAAATGATATTTTTGTTAAAGAGTTTTTAACAAATTGAGAGACTCTTGAATACAAATAATTGCAGAATAACATTTAATCAAAACATTATAAAATCATGAGAATAATGGGATTCATGATATAGAATGTCAAAGGACAGTATATACACCATATAAGAGTGGATTTGGTGCACAAAAAAAATGAATTATCAATTGAAATGTAAATTGAAATGAAATCCCTTATAAAGACGGTATCATTAAATTAAGGATAAATCATCTCATAATTATGTGAGAAAATAATAAATTCACCCAATATAAGTGGATATTAAGTGTAAAACAATCATTGTTAATTCACACATATTCATAGGATGATATATTCAATAAGTACAATTTGAACCCAAAGAATTGAAATTGGGTTAAGATGCTCCCTTGCAAAAATTCAACAACCTAACGACGTCACATTACAATTCAGAAACTGATTTGATGAGAGAAAAAAGGGTATCCCATCACTTGGACATAAAATTTACAGAAATAATGATATATAAGAACATATCCCAACATAAGAAGATGTGAATTAAAAGACATAACAAAAAGAAACCTTTTAAAAGAGAGGAGGGTGAAAGGTTGCCTTACCGATTTGGTAACATATGAAACATACACCACATGAAAGAAGTACCATAAAGTGTAGATGTAAATACCCATAAATTAATGTGTATTAGACAAATATTATAATCATGGGCAGTACATACACCACACAAAAGGAAATTATGGAAAATATAGCATGAATCTCACAGAATAAAAGTGAGATTAAACCCTTTACCTTGTTGTATTCAACTGAGTCATTTGATCAAAAGTCAATAACCATCAAATTTATCACAAAATACCATGAATTCAAAGATAATCAGGAAAATATATATCAAATGGCAGTACATAATACACCACATGCAATAAATAAGTGGTTAACAATGGAAATCTCACGAAATTAAAAGTGAGATAAGGAAATCCCTTACAAAAATTCGGTAGCCTAATGAAGCCTCTTAAAAATTTATAAAATGAATTGATGAGAGTAATAGGAGGTCTCTCATAATATGAAAATAAAAAATACAGTATGGTTAATAAAAAATAACATCATCCAACATAATAACGTGGAACATAAAAGAAATGACATAAAAGAGAGTACTTCAAAAGAAAGAGAGAGGTCAGATCCCTTACCTCGTGTCCGACTTGACATGATCGTTCTTTAATCTCATGAATAATAAAATAAAGTTAATTTATACTTCCTTAAGAACCTTTTTCAAGTTTATTATTCCTTTTATATCACTTATTACCATGTTGTAAACATTATGTAATCAATTAAGTTAATAACATCCATTTTGTCGATATTTGGTACTGGAGTGAAAAATGGACTTCTTATAATCACATGTTGTTCATGTGGTCAATAATTCATTATATCCAGAATTATATTCATTATTTGTATATCATATATATCATATATATCCAATATATATATGTATTTATAATATTACATAACATCTAGAGGTAAGAAAGGAAATGCACCGTTCATGGAGACGGTAAGCCGTACGTACACATAAACGCGACTTTCATTTCTATTTATTATTTTAATGGAAATAAAACATAATGATACATAGGTATATTATAATTCAAGTATAATATCATATATATTATCATTAACTCCATCCTTTATACATCCAACATAAGACATTAACTAATCAAATCACTTTTAGGGGGCGGTAGTCCGCACTTCCTCAAATGAGATTATCGTATTTACCCACTATGGAAACAATTAAGAATTGATATAATTGGGAAGTAAAGAAGCATAATGAAATCATAAACATTATATATATCATATATAAATACATTTCCATCATAATAGCCACCATGAGAGGTGGTAATATGTAATTGAACAATCATCATTTTGTGAGGCGTTAGTTTTCCATCCAGAGAAACATTATGGTCTTCATCCATTAGATGGAGGTGTGAGTAAGTGTAGTTAAAATACATCCCATAAAAACAACCTAGTATATTTAGGATACTGTTTTTGTTACAAAATAATGTAATAAATAGAGTTTTGGGGTTGGAGAAGTAAAATAAAAGAAAACAATTTAAGAGAAACCGTTACCTTTAATTTCGGTAACTTTCTCTGGTTTGAACCAAAAGGACTTCTTGATGTGCCTTATGCCTAAGGTATGGCTTCTAGGGGGAAGAGAGGGATGTAGGGAGCGTAATTGGGAAACGTTTGGACAAGCCAAATGGATTGATAGTTGTGAGGAATTGGTTATAAGTGGTCTCCTTTTATAAGGGAGGGGAGGGTCTCTTTAGGAATGTGTGAATATATTATTTTATAATATAATGATATTCGGTTTCTAATGGTCAAAAAATCATTATAGTTGAAGATAAGATGAGTCATGGTTGAAATAAATTCTTCTAATCAGAATTGGACATCCATTGTATAATATTTTAATCATTATAATCTTATTTATTTAAGTGATTTATTAATGATGTAAATACTGCATCATTATTACGTCATAAATAATTTAATTTATTTTTTGTCTAAAAATTATAAAAAAATTCAATGTTGTAGAAAACCGTTGTATATTTCCAAAAGAATATTTATAGTTGAAAATAGGACTTATATAACACCATATAAAAATTAATTACTAAACGATTTTTGTTAATGTCCATTTTGTCTTCACATTAAATTAATTAATCTAAATTGTCATTTTCACTCCCAAGTGGCTCAATGGGGTCCCAAAATCGGCCCAAAGATGACAATGGTAGTCAATGACTCAACAAATATGGTTTGGAAAAGTGTTAAGGTATTTTAAAATTATTAAAATATTCTTTTTACCTTGAACTACCCTATTTACCTTTAACCGCGGTAAATAAAAGTCAAAAGTTACTATTCACCAAAAATTATTTTCATCTTAATGAACCACATTTTACTTCTTTATAACAACCATGTATGTCGGATTTTTGAAATTAAATACCCAAAAGTGGTAAAATTTCATTTAAATGAAAAAGTCAGTTTTTTTAACTACCACTAAGTGGTTTCTCTATTCATCAAAAATTGAAGTTTGTAAGAAAAATACCAAAAGTTCAGCCTAAGCTATATTTTATATTCCAAATTCAAAAATGATGTCTAATTTCACAAATTCAAAACATATAATTGGCATTAATTAATTTTAAAATTAATTCATGTTGTTAAAACAAATAGCGTGTTTTTAAGAAACAATAACTATCAAAAGATTGATACTTGTTTATATCCAATTTCAAAGTGAAATTAATTCAAATGACCAACATTGGATTAAATTGTAAAAATATATTCTAATTAAACTTTAAAACCAATTTAATTGATAATATAACCATATAAATTAATTATATTAAAACACAGTTTTGAATTAAAATACAATATTTTTCACTATTCATTAAAAAATGAACTTTATCGGAAAATTCCCAAAAATTTACCGAAAGTAAATTTTGATGTCCCTATTCTAAAGAAGGATTTTATTGGGTCATATAGAATGTATTAAAGAGACCAAAACTATATTTAAAAAGGGTTCGCCATTAAAATACGGTAAATTGACCTTTTAATGTAAATTATGCTTATAATTAGATTCATTTACATTTTAAGCCTCTATCGTTTATTAGATTAATGTAATTACATTTAACAAAAATGTATAATAATATTGTAGTTAGTTTTTTTCATTATTTCTAATACAATATCTAGGAGTTAACAACCATTTAATATAATAATATTTTATTAATAGTGTGCAACGTAAGATTTCAAAGAAATCCGTCGTTGCGTATCAGTTACGTTATTGAACATAGCAACCCATTTAAAGTAAAAAAAATATTTAATTCCTAATATTTATAAATATGAAAAGTTTATATTCTTTATTTACCTGGGATGTTACATCCGTCCCCCATTTTGGGAATTGCGTCCTCACAATTTTAAACTTGGGGCTCAAAAACAATATTGAAAGTCCCATATCGGAAAAAGATTCAGTAAAACTATCACTTTAAAAGAAAGAAAGAGAAGTACAATGGTAACACAAGTTAACCCATACTTAAATCCAATGAAAACATGGATATGGAGGAGAAAACCAGGGGTCATGTTCTGATGGAGAGTGATAGGAAACATGATTAAGAGAATGTTAACCATAAGAAAATAAAAAACTTATGATGTGTGTAAACGGTCTTTGATTACACAGTAAGAAATGTAAACCAAACACGTTTTTTTTACGTTCCATTTCATTATTTTGAAAAATTAATCTTCTATATAGAATAAAAACATAATTAAATATTCTTACCTTCAAGTAGAGTTTCATCTTTTAATAAGTTTTACCAAAACCAATCATTTCTCTAAACGATGAGCATTCAAAAAGACTTGGTCACATCAAAAGAACAAGAATCATCTTCTAGAGAGTCACATAATCCACAAAATTAAATCTATCTATTTTCCTTGTATATAGACATCAACTAAAACCAAAATTGCTAGTACAAGATCAGATAATCACCAAAAGGATATTCCTTTATAAAAAGAAATACTACTCTTAATATCCAAAATTCCTCAAAAGAACCCAAGGCTCAAGAAAGACCATTAAATAAATTGTTATCCTTAAAATTCTTCAAAGTAATCCAAACTAAGATTGAAACCCAAATCTCTGAAGGATTTAATCACATAGTCTTCCAAGGTAAATCTTAACATTTATCTCCAAATAACATCAGTTACTCTTAAAGTCTCATTCTGAAAAGCAATTAACCTAATCACATATCCTCCATGATAGGTTAATAATTTCCATAGATAACCCAAAATCAACTTATTCCTGATTCATAAGATCATATAACTAAAAATAATTAGTCATACTAACCAGGTACTTCACGTAGTCCAGTTATTGGCGATAAATACCAGCCGCACTTTGGTTGTGAGATCGATTCCCACAGCTTCATCTGACATGACGGGTTGTCACACGGTTTGCGTGTTGTCCCTTTTCAAAAACTACATAATTTTATAACATTCCAAAAAAGGGATAAATTCATCAAAAATAACCATAAAATATTTTAACCACAAAGGTTTTATTTCATTTTGCATCCAAAAATGGATTAACCGGTAATTGCCTCAAATTCAAGGAACATATAAACCCAAATGGTTCTTTTATAACTATATCCACAAAAGAGAATATAATTATTCCATGAATAAAATTTTCATATATCAAACATCAAGGTTACACATTCTATAAAAAGTCTTGTAATGTAATCCCATCATCAGAAGTGGGTCAATACTTTTAAACATTTCACCATCCTAAATTCTACCATAACTCTTAAATCCCTTATATGTTTACTTCTTACTAATTCAACATTCTCATGATCCATTAAACATTCCTTTCCAACTTATTCTGAAATACTTCTTCCCTACAAAAAAATCATCAATCATATCCAAATATTTCAATAATAGGAAAACATATGTTAAGAAATAATCCATACCTTTGATTGGTCATTGTCACTTTTGTCATCCTCAATCAGAATGGCATTACGTATTGGTAAGTGAATATTTGTATGATCCTGGTGATCCCATTCCCAAAACTTCTTCATAGGACCTGTGTTTTCATAATGACCATGCACATAATATTTAAAACATTCAATTGATCCCTTAGAAAGGACATCCTTTTGTTTCCTAGAGTCAACTAGATGCTTCCTTTTTCCATGGAAGGCTCTTGCTTTATGACCTTTATTTCCACATCTATAGCATCTTTTCGTCCCTTTGAAGCATTTTACTTGGTGTCTCTTTCCACATCCTTGACACAATGGTTTTTGATCATACATACCTTTATTATTATTACATAAACTTATGTATGGATTTGTTTCTCACATATATAACACCTTATAAAAATCACCAAGGTTAAGGTTGTCAATCAGGACTCTAGATAGTTGGTTGAGAATAACGAAAAGAGTTCTCATTGCAGCTCCCATTTCATTCAATTTGTCATTCATAAAATCTACATTGTTTTCTTCACATCCATTATTACTTTGATGCCTGCTAGATCTATCCATTGACTAAAAACAAAAAGTTAAGTGTGAATATATCGGTAAAATCATCATATAATATCTTATGAGGAGGTTAAACACTGAGATATACTTATTCATGTAATCTTAAACTCATTCACTTTATCTTAAAAAATTATATCTCTTTCGGAAATCCTAACCATTATGGTAATGTCACTTATGCTTAAATAATTTACTAACCTCTAAAGTTATCTAAACCGACCATTGATACCATCTAAAAGGACTCGGCCTTAAAATATTACATAATAATGAATTAAATGAATAATTCACATTGATAATCTTTTCAGGTTTAGAGTTTTAGAGAGTTAGGCCATAACTATTACATTTCAAAATTTTACAAAGTAGACACTTCTACCCATTATCCATTTTTTTACAAAACATTAACTCTTAAAAAAAAGTGGTGTCTAGTTCCTTGTTTAAGACATCATGGATTTTCCTTGATCCCATCATTGACCCTATTCGAAATTATGTCCTATAAAAAAATTTCAAAAAAAATGTGGGATGAGCATGAAAAGCTCAGTAAAGGATACAAAAAAAAGGAATATTGTTAGTTTTTCAAAACACCAAGTGAACCATGAATACTTTAACATAAGAAATACTTTTCACCTTTATGAAGTAGTAAATACTCTTCACTGAATAAAAGATCATTACTTACCATTTTCTTAACCAAATTATTACGATAAAACCCATATAAAGAACAAATAACATATAAAGGATTCTTGGGACATAAACATACTTAAATGGAATAACCATACGATTGACTTCCGCACATATCACTAATTGGAATAGCCATACATCCAACTTCCATACCCAATGCATTGGAGGTTATAATGTAACCACCTGTCATGGTATTCACAGCACCACCCATGATATGGTTTATCACGTAACCACTCGTCAAATGTCTAAGTACCATCATAAAACATAAAATATTTCAAATATAAGCATTTCACCAAAAAAATTTCATTTTCAATCAGAAGAAGTAATTTCAAGATATTGAAATAATCAATCCATTTTAAAAAACCATTTTAAAAAACCATTTTAAAAAAGATTTTTGAATCAAAGTGACCCATACCACTTTTAATCTTTTAATGGAATTATAATTTTAAAACATTAATTTACATATAAATAAATACTCAAAACCTTTTTTAAAACATGGACATTAAAAATAAATATTTTGAATGATAAATCTTTAAAAAATTTAAAAAATGATATTTTTGTTAAAGAGTTTTTAACAAAATGAGAGACTCTTGAATACAAATAATTGATGAATAAAATTTAATCAGAACTTTATAAAATCTTGAGAATAAAGTGATTCATGATATAATATGTCAAAGGACAGTATATACACCATATAAGAGGGGATTTTGTGCATAACAAAAATGAATTCTCAATGGAAATGTAAATTGAGATGAAATCCCTTATAAAGATGGTATCATTAAATTAAAGATAAATCAATCTCATAATTATGTGTGAAAAATATAAATACACCCAATATAAGTGGATTTTAAGTGTAAAACAATAATATTTCATTCACACATATTCATAGGATTACATATTCAATAAGTACAATTTGAACCCAAAGAATTAAAATTGGGTTAAGAAGCTCCCTTGCAAAAATTCGACAACCTAACGACGTCACATTACAATTCAGAAACTGAGTTGATGAGAGAGAAAAGGGTATCCCATCACGTGGAAAAAAAATTTACAGCAACAAGGATATAGAAGAACATATCCTAACATAAGAAGATGTGAATTAAAAGACATGACAAAAAGAATCCTTTTAAAAGAGAGGAGGGTTAAAGGTTCCCTTACCGATTTGGTAACATACGAAACATACACCACATGAAATAAGGATCATACAATGTAGATGTAAAAACCCATAAATTAATGTGTATTAGTCAAAGAGTAGAATCATGGGCAGTACATACACCACACAAAAGGAAATTGTGGCAAATATAGCATGAATCTCACGGAATAAAAGTGTGATGAAACCCTTTACCTTGTTGTATTCAATTGATTCATTTGATCAAAAGTTAATAACCATAAAATGAATCACAAAATACCATTAATTTAAATATAATCATGATAATATATATCAAATGGTAGTACATAATGCACCACATGCAATAAATAAGTGGTGAACAATGGAAATCTCACGAAATTAAAAGTGAGATATGGAAATCCCTTACAAAAATTCGGTAGCATAACAACACCTCTTAAAAGTTATTAAAATGAATTGATGAGAGTAATAGGGGGTCTATCATCATATGAAAATAAAATATACAGTATGGTGAATATAAAATAACATCCTCCAACATAATAACGTGGAGCATAAAATAAATTACATAAAAGAGAGTACTTGAAAAAAAAAGAGGTCAGATCCCTTACCTCGTGTCAGACTTGACTTGATCGTTCTTTAATCTCCTGTATAATAAACTAAAGATAATTTATACTTTACTAAGAACCTTTTCCATGTTTATTATTCCTTTTATATCACTTATTACCATGTTATAAACATTATGTAATCATTTATGTTAATAACGTCCATTTTGTCGATATTTGGTACTGGAGTAAAAAATGGACTTCTTATAATCACATGTTGTTCATGTGGTCAATGGTTCATTTTATCCAGAATTATATTAATGATTTGGATATCATATATATCATATATATCCAGTAAATACATGTATTTATAATAGTACATAACATTTGGATGTAAGAAATGAAATGCACCGTTCATGGAGACGGTAAACCGTACGTACGCATTAAAGCTACTTTCATTTATATTTCTTATTTTAATGGAAATTAAGCATAATGATACATATTTATATTATAATTCCAGTATTATATCATATATAATATCATTAACTCCATCTTTTATACATCCCACATAAGGCATTAACAAATCAAATCACTTTAAGGGGGCGGTAGTCCGCACTTCCTCAAATGAGATTATCGTATTTACCTACTATGGAAACCATAAAGGATTGATATAATTGGGAAGTAAAGAATCATAATGAAATAACAAATAAAATATATAAAATATATAAATACAGTTCCATTGTAATGGACACCATAAGAGGTGGTAATATGTAATTGAACAATCATCGTTTCATGAGGCGTTAGTTTGCCATCCACAGAAACATTATGTTATTCATCCATTACACGGAGGTGTGTGTAAGTTTAGTTATAATACTTCACATAAAAAATACTTGTATATTGAGGATACTGGTTTTGTTACAAAAGAATGGAATGAAAAGAGTTTAGGGGTTGGAGAATTAAAATAAAAGAAAACAATTTAATAGAAACTGTTACCTTTAATTTGGGTAACCTTCTTTGGTTTGAACCAAAAAGACTTCTTGTAGTGCCTTATGCCTAAGGTAATGCTTCTAGGGAAAGGATTTGGATGTAGAGAGATTAATTGGGAAGAGTTTGGACGAGCCAAATGGCTTGAGAGGTGTGAGGAACTGGTTAGAATTGGTCTCCATTTTTAAGGGAGTGGAGGGTCTCTTTAGGAAAGTGTGAAAATATTATTTTATAATATAATGATATTCGGTTTATAATGATCAAAAAATCATTATAGTCTTAGAAAAAATGATTCATGGTCAAAATAAAATCATAAAATCAAAATTGGACATGTTTTAGATAATATTTTAATCATTATAAACTTATTTATTTAAATGTTTTGATAATGCGCTAAATACTGCATCATTATTATGTCATAAATAATTTAATTTATTTGTTGTCTAAAAATTATAAAAAAATACCATGATGTATAAAATCTTTTTATATTTCTAAATAATATTTATAGTTTAAAATATGACTTATATAACACCATATAAAAATTAATTACTAAAAGATATCTATTAATGTCTATTTTGTCTTCACATTAAATTATTTAATCTAAATTGTCATTTTCACTCCCATGTGGCTAAATGGGGTCCCAAAATAGGCCCAAATATTCCCATGGTCATTAATTACTCAACCAATAAGGGTTGGGCTAGTGTTAATGTAATTTTGAATTATTAAAATATTCTTTTTAACTTGAATTACCTTATTTACCTTTAACCATGGTAAATAAAAGTCAAAAGTTACTATTCAGAAAAAATTATTTTCATCTTAATGAACCACATTTTACATATTGATAACAACCGTGTATGTCAGATTTTTGAAATTCAATATACAGAAGTGGTAAAGTTTCATTTAAATGAAAAAGTCAGTTTTTTAACTACCATCAAGTGATTTCACTATTCATCAAAAATTGAAGTTTTTCAGAAAAATACCAAAAATTAAGGATAAGATATATATGATATTCCAAATTCAAAAATGATGTCTATTTTTACAAATTCAAAACATATAAGTGGAATTAATTAATTTAAAAATTATTTCCCGTTGTTAAACAAATATAGAATGTTTTTAAGAAACAATAACTATAAAAAGATTGATACTTGTTTATGTCCAATTTCAAAGTGAAATTAATTCCAATGACCAAAATTGGATTAAATGGTAAAAATATATTCTAATTAAAATTTAAAACCAATTAAAAATATAATATAACCATATAAATAACTTAGATTAAAACATAGTTTTGAATTAAAATACAATATTTTTCACTATTCATTAAAACAGGAACTTTATCGGAAAATTTCCAAAAATTTACCCAAAGTAAATTTTGATGTCCCCATACTAATGAAGCATTTTATTTGGTCATGTAGAATGTATTGAAGTGACCAAAACTAGATTTAAAAAGGGTTCTCCATTAAAAGGCGGCAAATTGACCTTTTAATTTAAATTATGCTTATAATTAGATTCATTTACATTTTAAGCCTCTAAATTTTATTAGATAAATGTAATTACATTTAAAAAACATGTATAATCATATTGTAGTTAGTTTTGTTCATTCCTGCCAATACAACAGCTAGGAGTTAACTACTATTTAAAATAATAATATTATATTACTAGTGTGCAACATAAGATTTCAAAGAAATCTGTTGTTGCGTATCGGGTACGCTATCGAACATCGAAACCCATTTAAAGTAAAATTAATATTTAATTTAAAAATATTAATAAATATGAAAAGGTCATATTCTTTATTTACCTAGGATGTTACAACTAACCCATAGGAAGTTGAACAATGGATTATGACTCTTTAATAGATATTATTGTAATTTCGAAGTTACTTATGAAATTTTAAATCAACAAATGATTATATATTCGTGTGATGATTAACCAAGAATCCCAATGGAAATTAATTTCATCATATGAATTTTACTATATATTAATGTGGAAATTTTTTCTCATATATTTGAGGATAAATTCAACATTGAAATAATTACTATTTTTGAGAGTTTTTGGATGTTATACAGAAGAGTTTCTTATGATTCACTCGAATTGTGATGTTATGTTTTAAATGTATCTTACACCAAGTACAAAAAAAATTTCAATGAATCCGAATAGTATATATCTAATTCAGTTGCAAGAATTATTGATGAATCTCCAATAGAATAAAGACTTGGGATTATATTTTCTTAGTGCTTCACTATTGGGTGAACCAATTTTTTTTTGATGAAGAATTAATGTCCAATGTGCCATTTCTTTGATTATAGTGAAAGTAAGTGAATTACTATTATGAAAAATAGTCGTATAACCTATATTGATGATCTGTCTATTCAATTATGAGAACTCAATATAATTAGAATATTGATCTTCTATCTAGATAAAATTGGATAATTTTCAAGAAATAGGATATACAAAAGACAAATTCCCAAATGTGGTATATTTAGAATGAATTTATTTTAACACCATATAGATATACAAATAATTAATCTTTCATCATTTATTTTATGAATAGAGTGTTTATAGATGAATTGGATTATTTTTTGTACTGTTAATAGATGGTATAATTATATATTTAATCGTTAAGGAATAATATGAATAATATTAAAGGATTTTTTTGATGAATTTAAAGAAGGAGATGCTATATGCTGAATTTAACAAATCTGAATTTTTTATAAAAATAGTCTCATTAATGGGTAATATAATTTTAATTTGTGTTATATCATGGAATCCATAAATTATTACTGTTGTTGAATATCTATAGATGAATCGTTATTATTTAGATCATTAGTTTTCCTCAGTTCTTTGGAAACTACTGATTGTTTTAGATTTATTTTTTTTTAATATATCAATAAAGATAAAACCTATGTGGGTTGATTTCTTATGGATAGTTTAATATGGGGAAAATTTCAAAGAACTAAAGAGGTTATTTTTTTTGTGCATGAGATTATATAATCCTAAAGAAGATATGGGTTACTTGTCAATAGTGATGAATCAAATAATGTTATAGGATGTTTCATAATTTAAAATGATATAGTGATATCATATACCATATTACAATTAAAAATTCAAAATAAAAACTACCATTCTTATTATTGGGAACTAGTAGCACTAATTATTTAATTGAATATATGGATTTAATATCTCTTTATTTTAGTGGTGAGATATATTTTTTTATCTTATAATTTTGAATAATATATTTTAAAATATTGAATATATTGTTGATAAAATGGTTTTAGAAGAACAAATATTATAACTATTTAATACATTACCTCAATGGTAAGGAGAATAATGTGGATGATGATCTGAGTCAGAAAGACCACTCTTATTTCTACATGATGATAATTAAGAGATATCCAATATTTAAGGATTTTTTGATGTTTGATTTTGAAATAATTTGGAAGGGGGATAATTCATATATTTAACATATTAATGATCACCCATCCATATATTAGGTGATTTTGAAGGCATAGAAAGAATGTGTAGAATTACATATGAAGATGTATAATTTTCATATATTTAACCAAGATGATGTGATAATAAACTGTTTTATGAATCGATTATGTGTTTTATAGAACATGGTTTGAATAAAAATATATTTTATGAATCACGTAGTTTATCATTCACTATTTTTTATAGAAGTATGAAGATGATTATATATTCTAAATATTATTTGTTGTTCGGATAATATGAAAAGGGATATTAAAAAATAAAAATCCTGATGCTTGATGTTTTAGTAGTGTATGCTCTATAGATAGAGTCTATGAGAACATTATGACCTTATAATTTACCATAATTAAAATGGGAGAAGATTACCTTGGATTTTTCTATCAGACTCCAAAAAATAATTAATGGAAAAAATGTTATTTGGTTTGTAGTTGATCAAATTACCATATTGTTAAAGTTTATATAAATTAGAAAACATATCATTTTTCGATAGATTACCTAGTTAATAATTCTGGAATATTTTTAGATTTCATTGAGTATGTCATGACCCACCATCTTCAAAATATGTTAATGGAAACAAGATGTTGAGACCTTCCTTTCTATTGTTGAAGGATATATAATGACCCCTATGTCCCGCATCCCATAGGTCCTGAGGTGGAGACCATCACGAGGGGTATCGAAATCTCCCCCAAAAATGGTAGGCATTGTGCTTTATATATAAACTCTGATCAATAGTTAAGATATATCAACCATAAAAAACCCCAGGATATATAAATATATATATAAACCAAAATCCATCCACAAATCATATTTAATGTGAAACTTCTTCAAATAAAATGAAAACTCCAATGTAAGAACCAAAATAAAACTGAGAAGAAACATAGAAAGTGTCCCCAATGTCTGAGGTAGAAAGTTCCATCATGTTATGCATAATCACCCAAGAAACATAAAAATAGTTTTATATATGTAAGGTGAGCATATAAGTATACTTATTAGGGGGAAAAGTCACTCATTCATAAGTGGGAGAAGTATACTAATTACCCTATTAGAAACAACATAAACTTGAATGAAAATAATAAGTTTTATTATCCAACCCATCCTCACCAAGGAGAAATTACCAAATAACACATGTCCAGTAGATCAATGTAGTAAGGACATTGATATTTGTGTTCCACAGACCACTTACCACTGGTTAACTACTTATCCCTAAAGACAAACATCTTTCCACCACCATGATCTTCCACAAACCCCACTATCACAAACATCCTGTATAGACCTTATTTTTACACAACATCACATCATTCCCTTAGACACGTGGTCTATAACCAAAAAATGTCTCACCCGGATACACTTGGGCCCTATCCCGAAGACACTTGGGAAACAAACATCCTCTCACACAGCCAACACCATAAGTCTAATATTAAACCTCAAGACATTACATCATGTCCAAATAGTCTTGGGAGATCAATCCATGGAAGAGAGAGTAAGGTAATGTTAGTAACCATTCTTCCATCCTCCCATTGGTATTTTGGGAAAGACACCCTCACCCATAACAATGGTGGTGTTCGGTACATATTGATCAACACAGGTGGGGTGAATATAGAAAAAATAATGAAAACCAAGTTTATATATATATATATAAAGATAAAAACACTCATCCCATCCCATGGGATTCTAAAAATACAATTATTCCCCTCAGAACCACATTTGATGATACCCCTACATGTACATACCACCATGAATGATAGTTACTTGAACACCGCTTCACGACAATCGTCAACTCAAAACATACCCCGAACCAATTCATTTAACAAAATATCATTCTACATTATCAAATAATTCATTTATTTATTTGTATCCCTATTGTGGAAACTACCAAACACTGAAAAGAAAATATGATGAAGCAACCATACCAACCACAACCAAGTAAAACAAAGAAAAAAAATATGAAAACCATCTTCAATGTTATCCCACCCAGTTCATCATCTAATAAACAAACCAAAAAGACCTGCCACACAAACACACCCCAGCCATAACATCAAAAAACATGAAATCATGACACAACCAAGTCTTATTGACTTGCTCCCCAACCCTTACCGGATACAACCTCGCTGCATAAAATCCCATCCATTCCACAATCATTCAACCTCTTAGCCCAAGATATCGTCATAGCACCTGCACCTACTGGAACACACAACCACTCCCAAATCCAGAACACCACACTACCAACATAAATGAAAGGATGAACATAAAAACACATAACACACATCCACTCTCACAAGGAAAAGATTATACATATTTAGCGTCACTCATTATTTAATTCCACTTGATAAAACATGGGTGATCACAGAACTAATTCGATTCATGGTTATCCATTAATTAAACTGAATATATGTAATTAAAAAAATTCCGATTCTTATAGTAGTGATTTAAAAATCACACATTTTCACAAACTGATACCACCAATGACCAGGATTTTTAAAAGAACACAACCCATATGATTAACAACATGAATCAAATACAACATATAAAAAAACAATCATCACCATCGTACTCCCAATATGTCATTTATTTATTCTTCTTATAATAATTAAATCATTTTCAGAAATATTTTTAATGAGTAATGAGTTCACCCACCTTGTGTCATACACAATTAAAAGACAGACGATAGAAAATACCTACTTGCAATAATAGGGGACCAATGATTCTTCCTTGCGCCAAAACAGGGGGATGTGTGAGATCCAGAAAACACCATGAAAATAGGATCGATGGCTAAAGAACAACATGAAACTCTACCTGAAGAGAATTATATAGGCACAACAAGAGAAAATGGAAACCCACTGTTAAGAGAAGTTCATGTCTTAGAAAATCCAGATCACATATCGACGGAAGAGGAAATGGTTCCAAGGGATATTAAAGTTGGATCATGACTAATACCACACTAGTTGTCTATTACATAATCATTAGAGTGTTAGGATATTAAATATATAATTAATATCCTTTGAAAATACATTATAAATGCCAAAAATGATTTAGGCATGATTTAAATCAAATAAAACAAAAGTGGTGTGAAACTGGAAAAATGGGAACAACATGAAATGAGTCCCCGATGGGTGATTCAATAATAGAAATACACTGAAAATGAGACACAAATATTGAGTTATGGATGCTTAGATACCAACATCGAGATATCATTGTTGAGCCGTCTACACTACCACCAACACCTAACTCACCAATGCCCTGACTCACTGACACCGTGGCCCAAAAACGCCCTGACTCACACCCTGACTCACTGACACCTTGACTTGCTGATCTCCATGACCAATATATGCCCTTGACATATTGAAGCATCATACTAACGATTCCCCAACATACCTACACCTTATATCTACCAACTCCATGACCTATCAATTCCATTAACCTATTGATACCACAACTTACTAACGAAAAAACAAAAAATTTCGAAAACTCCTCAAATAAGCTACCTCTGCCTCCTAGAACAACAAAAACATATGATTTTGAAAAATTAATGGACCACATAGGTCTGGGACATTACATTACATACCTCTCAAACTAATCTAACCCTCTATATTTTAAATCCAAACCCATGAGAAAGAGGTGTCTGAACAACCACCCTGGGTATACCTATAGAGGATAAACCACCTCCTTAGAGTGAAACATAAACATATAAGAACATATCCACCATGATTTTACAATACAAAAACCACATGAAATACCACACATGAACCAAAAGTTACACCACCTGAACATATGAATTAGGGAATTCCTTCCCCAATGTTATGATACTATCTGCATTGGGCAGCACTGACTCGCTTGCACGAGCTTAATTGAATCTTCATTATGCATATTGATTTTGGATCAGGTCCTCCCCTCCTCAAACATCATGAAAATATCATACATCACATAAAAATGAAAAACCTAATCTCATAGAAATCAAGGATACATCATTATATCACAAATAAAAACACATGATGAAGCTCAAAAAACTCTGTGTACTGGGCACACATCTACGTATAACGCTCCCATGTACTATCCTCAGTGCCACCATGCCTAAAAAACACACAAAATAAGGTAATGTACCATCCATGTATCACCTTATCTCGATGATCCTGGATCTCCACATGTCACTCCCGAAACATCGTCTCATCCGTAATATCCATCTTTCCCAAATAAATGACACGGGAGTCATTGTGATGATACCAACGAATATGGGAGATAAGAAAGATATCATGGACCCTCCACAACTATGTTAGAAATTCCAATTGATATTCCACCTTTCCAATTCATCCCAACAAATGAAAAGGTCCATTGCACCAAGGAGATAGCTTAGTCCCTCTTTTGATCCCCCACTAACCACATAGAGGGGAAACCTTCAATTATACGTGGTACCAATCATCACACTCCAAAATCCTTCTCCTACGATTGGAATATGACATTTTTCAATCATGTTCAACCTTCATCCTCTCATGGACAAGCTCCACCTTCTATGTAGTACATTGCACCACATATAGACTAAGAACAATTACCTCCACAACTTCCACGCAGCAAAAGGGTGGATGACATGAACTCCCATATAGAGATTCGAATACGGCTATAAAAATAGAACAATGATAGATATTATTGTAATCAAACAATTCCAAAGGAAAATGTCACACCCAAAACCCACTAAATTCTAAAACTAATGCCCATAACATATCACTAATTTATGTATTGTTCTCTCTGTTTTCTCATCTGTCTAAGGGTGGAAATGAGTTTTGTGGTGTAGCTAAGTGGAAAATGTATGTTGCAATCCCCTCTAGACACATGACGTAAAATTTTTATCCCAACATAAGATGATGGATATTGGAACTCCATAAATCCAAACCACCTCATCCACAGACCTCAGTGTTAAGGAGTCCACTGTGCTTAACTGCTTGATCACAAAAAGTAATCTAAATTTGTCATCGGATCCACCACTACTAAAATAACATCATGTCCTCCCTGATCCCTCCGTAATCCTATTAAAAATCCATCAAGATATAATTATTCTTCCACTCAAGGACATCAAGGGGATCCAACAAACAACCGGGAACATAGTACTCAGCCTTCACTTGCTGGGACACTAAGTAATTTACACGAACTCCACCATTTCTTACTTTATCCTGGGCCACCAGAACTATTACCTCAGTCTCCAATACATCTTTGAAATTCCTAGGTGTAGCACTAAGGGTGAGATACGAAACTCGCTGAGAACTTTCTCGTGCATTGTTCCTTGAAAAAATAGATTCTCACACAACAGAATCTGACTATGACAATCCTCCGACAATCCCTTCAGAACATCACCATAATCAAAGAAATAACACATAACCTCTGCCTCTGAGTCTCCCCACTGAGACTCCTCCACCTTCTATATCATAAGTGATTGTACCACCATCTGAAATAGTTATCCTCATCCACCACTCATTTCTAGAATCTATGTGAAAGTTAGCTAAATTATGCATCACCCTTCAAGAGTCTACAGATTCCCAAACCATTTCCTTCAACTACATCCTTCTCAAAGAGTCGACCATAACATTCTCCTTTCTTGAGGTATAGGATATATAAAAAATTTAACCCTAGATAAACTACATCCACCTCTACTGCCGTAAGTCCAGATATCACTGTTAAACTATGTACCTCAATCTCTTGTGATCCGTGAAGATCACAACTTTATCCACAACAAGGTAATGTCACCACAATATTAGTGAGAACATGACCACTACTAGTTTCAGATCATGGGTTGCATAGTACGTTCATGGGGACCTAAATTTCTAGACCCATATGAGATCACTCACCATTGTTGTATGAACACACCCCAAGCCTAGACGAGAAGCATCGCAAAAAAACCGTGAACATCACCCCTTCCTCTTGTATCCTGAGCACTGGAGCACTGACCAACATCCCCATCAAATAGCTGAATGCTTTCAGGAACACCTTGCACCACACAAAATCTAGTAATTTTCTACTTAGAACTATAAATGGAATGAATACTTGATAAATATAATGTACCAATATCTTGAATTAGCATTCCAGACTAAGCAAACTCCAAACCTCTAATGCAATCTTGGGTGATGCCGAAGAAATGAATACCTAATCCTTCAATGGGTCCATTTCAATACCCTGATGGGAAACCACATGTCAAAGGAAGTGGACCTCCCATGTCCAAAATTTTCATTTGGATAACATTCCATAGAGATGGTGCTAGAAAAGGATATCTAGGGAAGTCTATATATTCTCGGTATGCTCATTCTCTAACATCGAGTAGATTATGATTTCAACGATGAATATAATTACGAATAAGTCCAGGAACTCATGAAATGTATAATAAATGATCCCTATGAACACAAATGATTCATCCATAACTCTAAACTCAATGTGCACATACCAGCACCTGAAAGTAGTCTTTTGGATGTCACACTCTTTTACCCTCAAAGTGTGATATCTAGACTGCTGATCAATCATGGAAAACCCACTTGATCCCCTCATTCAGTTCACCAATAAAGGAACCCACTATTATATTAGAGCCTAGATCAAGATAAAAATGATCACCAACTCCTCGATCCAACTCTCCTTATCCATGTTCGATAAACTTACCTTGCACATACTCTAAGTATTCCATTGGAAATAAAAAATCCTCTTTTACCACTGATCATCCTCATCCTCTCTATCAATACTCCATTGATCAACTGGGTCAGCCTGTTGACCCTCCACTGCTTGTACTATGTGTGGGTGTTGTCTATGAGACATAGTTTAAAGGAAAACATGGAAGTCTTAAGCCCAGGTTGTACAAAATTTATTTAGGATTCATTTTAAGTCATTGTAGTTTTTAATTTTTTGAAAACCCCTAAAATAAATAATAACATAATTCATCATCATGCATTTACCTTTCTACCATCTCTAACCCAGAAATGGTGTAGCCTCACTTGGTTGTTCGGTAGGCTCAATGTCCTTTCATCGAGTGATAGGGACCCCAAATATATTGGTTCCTATCCTGTCTTCCATGGCCAATGTCATCCACCAAGGTCACTTATCATTTTTCCCTACCAAAACATGAAATCCTCACTATTCCTAACTCCAAAATCTATCTAACCTCTCAGCAATCACCTTTGATACTATTCTATCATGAACCACCTTCTTCAAGATGATGGAAGGGATAACATAATGCTGAGACCTTCCTTTCTCAAGATGATAGAGAGATAATAACCCTAAGTCCCACCTCCAATAAGTCCCGGTGTTGCCACCATCACCAAGGGTACAAAAAAATCACTAAAATGGAGGTTATTAAACCTTTTTATTTAACCAATATTGGGAGATAAGATGTATTAACCTCAAAAACTCTAAGATAGATATATAAAATAAATCAAAAATCCATTCCAAATAAATTAATGAATTAAAAATACTAGAAATACAGAGAAAACTCAAAAGTAACTACCAAAATAAAACTAAGCACTGACACATCAACCTTCCCCAAGGTTCAAGTCAGTAAGGTCCAGCATAGTTCATGTAATCTCCATGGAAACCTAAAAATAGTTTTATATATGTACGGTGATTATCCAAGTATACGGAGTAGGAGAAAACTAAAGTCACCCTTTCACAACTATGGGAAGCATATTAATTCCCCAATTAGAAAACAACATAAACTCTAAATCACCTAACAATATATATTATCCACCCCAACCACACCATGGAATGCTTTCCAAATAATGCAAGTCAAGTAGAGTAAAGTAGTAAGCATATCGAAATTTTGGTACCCTGCACCACTTCCCATTGGTTGACTGCCCATCACTAACATCCAACATCCTAATGATACCACGCTCTTCCAAAAGTCCCACTATCACAAATTACCCACATACACCTGAGTCACATAGTATATCACATCTTTCACCCATACACCTAGGCCACAACCACCACACATCTCACCCGAAAAAATCTGGGCCTCATCCCAAAGACACCTGGGAATCAAACCCCCTATAAAAAATCCAATACCATAAGTCTAGTATAAAACAAAATTCCATTACCGCATGCTCAAAGAGTCTTGGGAGATCAATGAATAAAAGATGGTGGAGGTTAAAGTTAGTAACCAGCCATCCATCCTCTCACGGGGATGTTGAAGAAGACACCCTCCCCCATAATAATGGAGCAGTTCATCGCATAGTGCTCCTCATGGGTGGGGTGTGTATAAAAATCATTGAAAACTAAAAGATCATTTATATAGGTAGAAAAAACATATACAATCATTTGGGATTCCTAATATACAACCAGCCCACTCAAAACCATCATTCCTTCTACCCCATCATGCATGAAACACCACGAATGACAGTCACTTGAACACCACTTCACTACAAGACCCAACTCGAAACATACCCCCAACCAATTCATTTAACCAATTTTCATTATGAATTATGAAATCATTCATTTATTTATTTCCTGCCCTTTTAGGGAAACTATGATACACTAAAACCATTATAAGGTGAAGTAACCATTCCAACCAATTTCAAGTAAAACAATGAACGAAACAACCAACCACCATCTTCAATGTTATTCTTCCCAATTCATCCTATCAGAACCAAAACCGGATTCCCTACTACACAACAACATAACACCCAACAATCCCATAAACAAAAAATCATGAAACAAACCAGTCCTGCAGCCTCACTACTCAACCACTGGCCAGATGTAGTCCCACTACATAACAAGTCCATCCATTCCCTGATCAATATATATCTCATCCTGAGATACCATTACACCACCAGCACTACCCTATACACACAATCACACCCCATCCACATCACCACAGTACCAACATAGACACAAGGATGAACATAACCACACATAGGACACAACTACACCAACAAAAAAAGTTTATTCATATTTAGCATCACTCGTTCATTAATTCCACTTCATAAAAAATGGGTGATCATAGATCATATTTGATCCTCGGGAATCTTTCTATTTAACCGAGTATCCATAATTAGATAGATTCCAATTCGTACAGCAGTGATTCAAAAATCACAAAGGTGCTCAAATGGAGAACACCAAAGGCCATGATTTTCAGAAGAACATCGCCCATATATTTCACAACATTGATCAATGATAACATATAAAACAAAAATATCATCAACGTCGTACTCCCAACGCCTCATTTATTTCGGCATATTATCTTATTTATATCGGTTTCAACAGTATTTAGAAAGTGGCATGAGTTCACCCACCCTGTATGATACACCATTAAAAGATAGAAAAATAAAAATACATACATTGAACAATAGTTGACCAACAACTCTTCCTTAGGCCAAAATAGGGGTGCATGAGTAGCGTGAAAATTATAAGAAAACTAGATCAATGGAAGAACACCATATGAGACACCATAGGAATGGAAGGTGGTAGGAACACTAATAGAACATGGAAACATGCTGGGAAGACAAATTACTAGCATAGAAAATCTAGTTCCTATATCAATGAAGATGAAAGGCTTTCAAGGCCCATAAAAGTCAGATTGTGTCTAGGACCACGTGGATAGAATATTTCAAAGTCGCTAATGAGTTAGGATATTAATGATATAATTAATATCCATTTAAACACCAATTGGTGAGTCATCGATAGAAATCCACGGACAGTGAACCATCGACAGCGAGTCACCAATGCTGAGCTACCAATGCTGAGCTATATCCACTGAGCCACTAACTTGAACTATGGATTCCAGACTCACCAATGCCTTGAATCACCGATATCCTGACTCACCAACACACTGACTCACTGACCCCCTTACTCACCGATGTAATAACTCACTGACACCGTGACTCACTACCACCTTGACTCAAAGAAACCCTCGACCTACTGATTCCCTTGACCTACCAATTCCTCCACCTCCCGATTCCTTGACCTACTGATGCACTCGACCTACCGAGGCTCTGACCTACCTATTCCCTCGACTTACCGCTGCCTCAAATTTCAGTTAGAAAAGCTATAAATTTGGAAAACCCTTGAAATGATCATCAAATGCCTCCAAAAACACAACCACCGTTAGATTTTAAAAAATTTATGGACCACTGAGGTCTGAGACATTACACAGTAACACTCTCAATTGTATTAAAATTGGATTCCTAGATTAAATCAATGTTTTTTTATAATACATATGGAGGAACTGCATAAAATGTGTTGTTTAAGTGCATCTTATCATTATTAGATAGATTTATAGTCTCTGAGGAACTTTAAAATACTAAAATACATGTGTAAATCATTATCAATGGATTTAAGTGGATTTTAGAAGAAAACCATTATTGTGTAAAAGTTTCTTATAAAAATAACTTTCACTCAATAATTCAGATAGATCCCAATGGAACCATATATGGATGGAAGTTCATAACTCCCATGTGTTGTGATGATGATTGAAAAATAAATATATTAGGACATCCTCTAACTAAGGATATCTCTTATAATAAAAAAATTCAAACACACATAAGGGTAGCTCAAAGTTGACAAAACATTTATGCTGATAATCGATAGAAATATCTAGAGTTTAATGTTACTAATAATATTTTCTTGTGAATATCTTTAAGGAAGAAGGTTATGAGGTTTCAAAATAATGGATCATTTAAACTAGACATAACAGTCCCTTAAAAATTCTAGATCTTACAAGAATGGTAGATTGTTTTATAGAACATACACCAAATCATTATCATGTTCACGATGTGTTCCATGAATCTCTATAAATAATGTATATACCTGATACATAACATTTATAGAAATAATAGCCCATATTATATGATAGAGAACAATATTATTAGGAAATAGCATTGGATATTTTGGATCGTAGATATAACATTTATGAATCAAGACCATTCACCTCATCAATGTTTTGTAGCCAAATCATAAAAATGGGAAAGCTAGGTTGGAACCCTCATAAGTGATAAGGCGGTATTATTCTAAGTTGTTTTTATTAGAGTGAAGAAATTTTGATGGACAAATTTTTATAATTTGGTATAATGTAACACCATGATATTTTAGGCCATATTTATTTTATAAAAAATTATTTCACTAATATCATAAATTGATCTCAAAACTCAGTTAAAAAAACAATGATATACTAAATAAATAGTATTATATAAAAATGACAATTATAACATGGTTATATAAATAGGTTGTATGAATGATAATAACCACATTATTAAAAGTATGTATAAATGTTTTATATAATGAAAATTCACTTATTAATTTGTAATAAACAAGTACTCACTTTTATAGTTTGGTCGTTTTATGTTTTAAAAAAAGTGTTTTCTTCCAAAATTTATTTTATAGAATTTTGTGTGTGAATATTGTAATAAATTTATAAAAAAATTTCTAAATTTATTGAAAAAATGGATATATGTTTTTATTTATAATATAAAAATTATCTATGGATGAAAATATTGATTTTTTTAGAAAAGATTAATTTCTTAATAAATTTTGGAAAATAAAGTTATTTATTGAAAATTCTCTTTCCATGTCAAGAATTTTAAATTATCAATTTTTTATAGAAAATATTCATTGTGTACAATGTTTATTTATATAATTTAAAACCATATTACAATCATTTAATTAAATTTGTTGCATTATTTTTTGTATAAAATCATTTCACATATTAGGATTCATTTCTCTAAAACATTAATTCATTTATTTAACACATTTTATAATTTATTAAATTACACAACATCGATGTATTGTATTTGATAAAATACAGTCTATATTTTGAATTAATTTAACAAATATTTTGTAATATGCTCAATATATATATATTTTTATTATAAATAGTATCTATGGTAAATAATTCTCACCTCAGTAAGCGTAAATTGGGTTCCCACTTCTCCCCTTTAAAACATTCTTTTTTAAATAAAAATTATAAATTCTAGTAAGAGTAAATTAGTCAATTATGTATTAAAATTATATGTTCATGTATCAAAATATCTCATAAACATTTCATTATCCTCTGGGATGAGTTATATTGGGCCAAATATATATATAAGTTGTTAAAAAATTCCTATAAAAAAGTCATCTGAACTTGTGTACCAAATGTAGACCATTTAGATAATAATTTATATTTCATTCAAATGTATTAAATATTTATGAATTTTCTGTCAATAGAATGGTTAGAATATTTTATTCAATTTTATCTTTCTCTAAAAGAATAAATTCATTTATTTTTATATTAATTGAACAATATAATTCTGGTTAACCAATTTAATACCTTATTTCAATGTAAAATAATCATTACTTTATAATCATGAATTTTTTTAAATAGACTATTTTTCATGTGTTTTTTAATCTATTAAATGTAACTTCCACCTCAAGTATAAATTTTATATGAAAAAATGAAATACCACTTTATAATCTTTATGTAGAAATTTCATTTCAATGACCTTATTATTATTTTCCTTATAATTTTCTTATCACTGAAAAAGGTTATATTATCCCTCATAAGGTTAAAAGGGGTGTTATATAGGTTAACTAGAAGATAACACATAAAATGTGTCAAACACTTTACTAATTTTTTGGTTGAATTAATTTGAATTCGATAAAAAACTTCCTTGAATTTACAGTATCTTAGTGCTACATTACATGATTATATATATATATATATATTATATAATCTTATATGAAACTCTATGTGTGTCATTTACCTACCTTATAAAAGGGTACCACATGTCACAACCAGACCCATACTGAGGCTCAAGCCGCAACTACCCTAAGCCTACCTCTATAGGCTAGGGGTTGGCGACTAGCACCAAAGGCAAAACAAACTAGGGAGGCCTTTTCCAAAGAAACTGTACATACACACACACAGCTAACTCAATGAAAAAGTGCAGACAAAAAAAGTAGGATACAACACTGCAACAAAAGGGAAACCAACATACATGCATTGACCTCTAACCACTACAAGTAAAGTTCTGAAAAGAACACTGACAAGTAAACTGAACAGTAAAAGGGGAAAAACACGCACCCAACCAGAAAGGTGCCACCACCCGGCAACAGGTAAAATGAAAGTAAACCCCTAGTGAGTCTCACACCTAGAAATCCTCCTATGACCACTGAACGTAGCCCATGATCCTGTGTCCTCTACGCTCTTCCAAAGTCTTGATCGACCTGTCCGTCGTCTGCACGGGAACACCAAGTGTGGGCAAAGCCCAAGCAGGTGTGAGTATAAAGATACTCAGTGGGATGCCCCGAAAGCTCGAGGGAGAAACAAAGGAGATACTAAAATGGTGATCAGTAAACATAACAAGAGAAGTGCAAGTGTACAAAAGAAGGAGCTCAGTTGAACACAAGAAAAGGAAGGAAGTAGTCTCGTCCAATCCAAGAGGATCTAGAAACAGAAATCACGTGGCATACCCCACGCGTCTTGGACCCTATTAGAAAGAGTGTAACTAAACCAAAGGAGTGAGAAAAAAACTACGGTGTATATATATGTGTGCTCAAAAAGAAACCCGAACAAGTGTGTAAGGGGATTATATCGCCAAGATCAGACCAAGAGAAATTGCAAACAGTTCCATGGGTAGCCATCACTGATGCCCAAAAATCCACCATGCCAAAGCTACCTCATCACTGAACTGTACAACCAAGGGTCTTTCTCTGGTAAACACAGAGAAAAGCCACTGACAAGCCTCATAGAAAGGACTGAGCTTAAAATAAGTCATCGGGTAACCCACTGCCCAACCCCGCTGGAGGGTAAACCACAAGAGGTCATCAGGTAACCCACTACCCAGCCCCGCTGGAGGGTAAACCACAAAAACGTCATCGGGAAACCCACTGCCCTACCCCGCTAGAGGGAAAACCACAAGAGGTCATCAGGTAATCCATTGTCCAGCCCCGCTGGAGGGTAAACCACAAAAAGGTCATCAGGTAACCCACTGCCCAGCCCTGCTGATGGGTAAACCATAAGAGGTTGTCAGGTAACCCATTTCCCAGCCCCGCTGGAGGGTATACCCCAAAAGGGTCATTGGGTAACCCACTACCCAACCCCGCTAGAGGGTAAACCACAAGAGATCGACAGGTAACCCACTTCCCAGCCCCGCTGGAGGGTAAACCCCAATAAACCAATCTTGACCCACTGCCCAACCCCAATGGAGGGTAGACCATAAATGATCATCGGGTGACCCAATACACAGCCCTCCTGGAAGGTAAACCCTAAATAAGTTGACGGTGAACCACTACCCAGCCCCGCTTGAGGGTAAACCATAATAAATTATCAGGTGACCCACTGCCTAGCCCTACTGGAGGGTAAACCCTAAATATATCGATGGTGACCAACTACCCAACCCCAATGGAGGGAAAACCATAAGGTCAACGAGTATCCCATTGCCTAGCCTTACTGGAGGTTAAACCCGGAACTAGGACGATATCGTTACACTACCTGTTCCATCACTAGGTTCCACTAAAGCAACTACCAGGCGTAGGTTCAGAGTGTGTCAAATAAACCTCCGACCAATGACCTTTAATGTTTCCACATATAATGAGATCTTGAAAGTGTCTCTGTATGCCCAAATGGATTACACCATTGTAATACTTGTGAAAAAACACGCGAGATAGACTACTTAATCGCTGGAAATGGGCTTCCGGTGGAAAAGTCATTCAACGCCGCTTTATGCCCATACGGCGTCTCATGGGGCCCGTAACTCGGTGAAAAAAAGAGGTTGGGAGAACAGTATCATCGCGATGCTCTCAGAAAAACACGCTGAAATGACTATTAATATGCCCCAAATGGACGCCTGATGAAAAAGTCATAGTACGGTACACACATCTCAAAAGACGGCTTGTGGGACCCACACCCCAAGTTCAGCTTCAATGCCTGAACCTACCCTGGTCCACTTCGTCTCGACGCCAGGGTCGCAACGCCGCTGATGGTGCCGAAAACAAACTCCGGATGCAGAAGCTCCAACTCTCCATGTTATACGCAAACGGGCCCCTATGGGCCCCCACCTCAGCCCCGAAACACGTCACGAAAATCATACCATTGCGTTATTTGCTGATAAACCTGCGGAATAGGCTATTCACTATCCCTGAACGGACTTCTGTAGCATAAGTCATAAAAACACAGCATACGCCCAAAAGTTGCCTCATGGGGCCCACACCTCGGGCAATAATTTAGGCAGGCAGGTTGCACCATCACAATCCACTCGAAAAAACACTAAAAAACGAGTACTCCAACACCCCAAACGGATGTCGGGTGAAGAAGTGGTGTTTCACCGTAAAACATGTGAACTAGGCCCTATGGGGCCCACACCTTTTCTCCAACCCAAATACTTCAGAAAGTATCTCAATTATTCTACATGAGGACTGGGGTCACGTTGCAACTGACGGCGCATCAATCGGACATCGCAAGCAGGAGTTAGTTCCGATGCAACAATTAATTGATTAAAATAATTATTTAATTACTCATATAAAGCATTTCATGCCTCCGAGTAAGGAAACCAAACTGTAAGGGCTCCAAAACAACCTTGGAAGGACCGTCTCAGCCCTGGTGCCACCGTGCCTCTGACAGCACGTCCAACGGACGTCTGGCTCGTGATCCACGTTTGTCGCAACTTTAATAACAATTTAATATAATTAAATTAGAGCGTTCCTGGTAACCCTCCTATAGGCTCCAAACCCAAAATCCTCGCAACCCACTTCAAAAGATCCATCTCGCTGACACAGACCTGCAACTGCAGACAGCGCATCAAACGGACGATCCGTTTAGATATTACGGCCTCACGACTGCAAGGGGGCCTAACCGGGCCAGTTCACCCCAGCTGGCCTGGTCCGAACCGCCGGCCCGCTACCAAGCCGTGGGTCCGGCCCATGACGCCGCTTCCCGCTGGCCACAGCCTGCCCAGCATCATCTGACCATCTTTGGGTCTGTTTTTCCTCAAACCGACCGGCCCTTTGGTCGTCTTCTTCACCCAACAGGACCCAAAAGGTGCGGGTCCTTGTTCCCTTTTCACACTCGAGGTCAATGCCTCGTGTTCCTTCTGCCGAGCACGACAGGAACACCGGATGCCCAAAGGCACAACACTGCCATGCCTCATCGCGGCCTGCATCGCTCGATGCTCGTGCTCTGCTCCTTCGGCCTCAGCGCTCCACACGAACCGGATGAAGCTGACTCCTCTGGTCCCCTGCTACATCGTAGCCTTCTCGGCTCCTCCGGCCGTGCACTGCATTCGACCAACCGCTCTTTTCGCCGCACACCACCCTCGGCCAGCCGGCGACACCCGACACCGCTTAACCGCCTGCCGCTTCCATCCAAAGCCCATCTGCGTCAGCCACCTTTTCTGAACCCCCGATGTGCCACCCCGACCTTCAGCCACCGCCCTTGCTAGAGCCAGGGCTTCCGAAGTCCGCCACCACCACTTTGGTGGCCCAAATTCAAAACTTAACACGGGTTCGGGATCCTCAGGGTGAAGCCTTCGCATCACCTGCCCCTAATCGTTGATCCGATATGATTAGCGCGTCCAAAAATTTGGATGATGAACACCCAAGAATGATAGATAAAACAGGGATCAGGCATTGGACTTGTTCGTTCGGCCAAAGCAGCAAATTCTAAAATTTAGGAATTTAAGACAACAAAAATCGACAAAAACTCCAAGATTTTCACAAAGGTCCAAAACATAATCAGAAATACTACCTTGCTCGATCCATTCGTCATTGGGGACGTGCCTACTCGATCCCGCTTCGATCCGCCAGAGTCTGCTCCTTAATCTGGCGAAGAACAGAAATGAATGCCGAAGAACGGTGTAGAATGCTCGAGAGAGAGAGAGAGAGAGAGTGAAAAAATAGGTTTTTCTCTTAATTTCTCAAGTGGAATTTAAAAACTCCTCTGAACTTCGTCGACGAGCGTGAATTACAAAACCTCCGCGCCGACTTATTTTAAGTTGTTCTTAGAAAAAACACAACATTTTGTACTCAACAGAAGTCTCAGATTTCTATTCCGAGGCATTGTTTGAAAGTTATTCGAAAATATCACCGGTGATAAAAATCAAAAAGTCATTAATTCAAAAAGACGGTTTTCCCCTGGGTGACATCTCTCACAGCAGGCCCATGCCCACCACTTTTACACCCCGCCTAGGGTAAAAGACCCACTCCGGACTCAATGATGCCTTTGGTTTCCCCATCCAAGCAACCATTTAGGAGTTATTCAGGATTGATATATTTAATGAATAATTGGATAATTTAATTATCCATTTAACACACCGCCAACGAGTGTGGGTTCCGAATGTCCCACGCCGACTCATTTGATTTCGCGCTTGAGGTAAACACCGCGTTCCAGACCCAACCGTTGTCTCAGATTTCCGATCTGATCAACCATCTAAGAGTTATCACATTTTCTTTAGTTAACCACGTGTGTATAATATAAAAACACTTCACATTTTTATATAATTAATTCTGGGCACACCGGGCCTCACAATTGCATGCCGTCTGAACAGCCTGCTCTGGAATGACATCAAGAATTTTTTTAAAATCTCAGAGTCCCAAAACCTAGGTTCTTACACCACATATCCTCTATCATCCAAGAATATTAAGATTTATATCCAAAGTAATACTAAAAATAATAAGTTCCACATATTCGTACACACTATCTAAAACTTTTGGTCATTTCAAAAGATTTTCTATTCATGTTTAAATGTGTAATCCAAAAGTGGGTCATTAACAAATTAGTAAAACTCTTACTATAGAAATTTCGTGTTTATTTGTTATTATAAACCATATTAATATGTGGTATACATTAATAAAATAATGAATTTATTGTCACAAATATACCTAATTTATATTATTCTAATGGTATAGCCTTTTCCAACCTCTTTTCAATTCTATAGATAGAGAACACATCGATCATGCATAAGAATGGCAGACCATCTCAACGTAGGAGTGTAAATTGTTTTTGATCACCAATGTAGTAGGGTGGTTTCAAAATTGAATTAACTAGTAGATTTAATATCTATGAAATATTTATGATTTTTAAATTATAATACCACATCTATATTTTTACCTTCTAATCCATTGGAGAATTCTAAAGACCCCCCATGTATACATGTGGACTGGTTCCTCGGTAAAGCAATATGATCTGTTTAACATTTATTCATTAAATAGATGGTAAAAATTGTATATTTAATAAAAATATATTATATAAAAATATATTATAAAATTTTTATTGTTGATATTATTAATATCATATATCTTATTTTCCATCTGTTGAAATGTTGAAATAATCATCATGTGTATATACGACATATTGCATCCATGATAAATTTAATTAATTTATCCATCTCTACCATTTATGGATAAATAATATATATATATCTAACGAATATATATGATTTTTATATAATTATTAACATTCTTGGTATGATTTTACTATATTCTATATATGCAGATAAGAACTGACGGTGAAAAATTATCATGAAAAAAGAAGCAGTTAACACCTGAATGAATGATAGTAACAAAATATTGTTAAAAGGGGTTGAGAAGATGTTATAAATGGATCATATATAATAATATGAATATTTATAAGGTTATGGTATGTAATTATAATATTTCTAATTTTATTATATATGAGGATGGATGATCTTCCATGATATATCAAACTTGATATAAGGTATTTCATCTCTATTTTCACTACATTAAGACATATATGGTATTATGATCCTATTAATTTTTTATTTTCTCCATATGATTTCACATTTAAATATTGAAAATGAATTCATATATATATATATTCAAGAAAATTAATGTTGAACTTCACATTTAACCTTATAAGGGTATACGATTTCCAAGTTACCCAAATAGAAAGAATTTATTTTTCAATGTATTTTTTTTGGGATTGGTCTTATTGTCCTGGAAGGTATATTATTATATAGTGATCATAAAATCCCAATTTTTCATATCCAATATATATTTATTTGTTTTACAAATTATCTTCCATATTTTACACTCGTGGTTTCTTAAATAAATAATTTTTTTGTTAAAAATGAAAGTTAGCGTGATTTTTCTTTTTTGAACTGTTATGTTATTAGTCAATGTACCTATATTATTAATATTATTTTAAAACTATTCTTTTAGTTAAAAAAATATTTATTAATGGAATTTTATTTTACCTTTTACTTTTTAAATTGTTTAAAAAGATTATTTATAATGTTTTCAAAGGAATAGTTATTAAAAATATTTAGAGAATGTCAAAAGGAATGTTTTGTATTTAACATTTATGATGTGAAAATATTTTCTCACCCCCATAACCATTATTATATACTTATATTATTCAATTTTTTATTGAAATTTTTTAAAATATAACTCTTTAAGGAATAATAATTTTGACTTTTTTCTATCCAATTATTTTATTCCCTATATCAAAAAAATATGATACAAAACCAATAATTATAATGGTTCATAATTATATTTTGTATTTTATTTTATTATTTTAATTAAAATTCCCTTAAAACATTTAAATTATTATGATAATAATTCATTAAAGATTAACTTTTACTTAAATCCCCATATTACAAGAATCATGGATATATTTATTCACTAAATTTTATAATATTTCTACATAATGTATTTTATTATGACTGAAAGTTAAAATTTCTTGATTATCTAAATACTCTCTTTATTAGTGAGGGGTAACCATAAAACCACCATACCCAAAAAATATCCTTACACTAAATCTGGTATTGGAATTTAGAGATTCAAAATTGACAATTCAAAATTCAAAACAACCATAGAACTCGAGGAGACCTTGAGCCGCGAAAACACTCTACAACCTATCATGTCAACCATCGTCATAACTCATCATGTACACCTAATCACATATAGAATCATCCCCATCAATGTGATCACCATCTTTATCAACAATTAAAGATATAAACACTGAAGTAACCTCCTCCCTATCATCACTAAAGCTGATAACCAGATCAATCAAAAACATAGAGAACCCATCATCCTTGAAAAACAAACTAACTATGACATTATCACCTCAATCATATCCATAGATAGTAAATGGATATAACCAATACCCATCAAACACAACAAAACATAGCCATCTGTACTTCACCTTCAACAAACAGCTGATCTAGAGGACCATTCCTCAGATAACTAGTGACTTTGTGAATGCCATCACTCGAAGCTCCGATAAGCATCTTATCCATTACAAGATGGAGAGGAGAAATGGTACACAGGGATTGGATAGGGTTAAAACAACATTATATTCTGATGGAATTATAATTCATCCAAGTACCATTTGAGAAGACCAAAAAACAATACCAAAAAATAAACCGCAAACAACGCCTTTTGAGAAGAGGAATTAGAACCAAACTAGAAACCATCCACATATATAAACCCATAACAAAGAGGAATCCTAAAAAAATTATAGGAGGAGTAAACGGAAGCTGAAAAATGGATCGAGGATTGAAACACTAAAAATAAAGACCAAACAGAATGGTAGAAATCAAAGATGAGAACCATATAAATGAAGTACACTAGATTACCCATAATCCCACCACCACAATCCCAAATCCATATATGGGACCAACACACCCATCCAAGATGGGTTTTTGTGTTTCGGCCCGATCAACATAGAAGGGGTGGAAGAGGAAAAATAAGGTAACTCTGTAGAACTAGAATGAAAATAACTTGAATAGAAAGAAGTTAATGGAGTCGAAAAAAGGACCTATCTCTTCCAAGAGGATAGTAGAACCCGATGAATGAGATTTCAAGGCCCAAATAGAAGACTGGGAGATGTAACACTAGAAACTAGTACAATGAAGAAGCTACATGATGAATAAAATCACACTGCTATCGAGGAGAGCATGAAACCCTAAAGAGAGTAATGTGAATTAAGAGCCTGATACCGAGAACGGTCCACGAGAGAGTGGAGAACCATTAAAATATTACAATTTTGGTTTTATTATGATAGTTATTTGATTTAGTATAGATATTTTTATACTCTTTTCCATTTAACAAATATGGTATTTTTTTTGATCAATTATATTTTTAATGAATTCAATTTGATGACTAAATATATGAGAAATAATATTTCTATGTAGTGACAAGTGGAGAATAGAATTATATATCCCCATGATGCATCAATAGGTCTCAGGTGACAAACTAGTATAATAGAATAATTAATTTTTTTGGTTTATTCCATCCCATTAATTAAATTTAATTTCTGAATGAATTTGTGATAATGATATGATGATATCTGAGTTCATTAAATAAAATATTAAAAATTTCCCTAATTGATAATTATATTGTTGTTACCTATGATATTATTCAATTGATATTTTCTAGAAATGAATTTTGAATCTCATGTTAGTAATTAAAACAGATGTTCTCTCTTGTTATTTACCTTTCGATATTTAGTATAACTCATTTACTCCTGAAAACTTCAATTGCATGAAACACTTACTGAGAATTTAAATTACACTATATATATTTTCTTTTCTATGTGATATGAATTTTGTTATTATGAATCATATTTAGGATAATATAATGTTTTTTATGATATTTATTTTATATTTAAGTTATAATTTACAATCATATATGTATCTAGTTCTTTTATATTGATAAGAAGGTCAATTCAATACTATGAGATCTCATGAATCTTACACAAATGTAATAAATAACACACTATCTTTCAGTTACCAAATATGGGATTTCATCACCATACTTCTCCTAGGTAAGAGGTATACTGTATATTGAAACACATCATGAATCCATCTTAGAGAAGTTCTAATGCTGGAAGATTTAGAGGCTACTTATTCCTTGAGATTATTGAGGTCATATGAGTGGAATTTCCCAACTCATGTATATGAGTTAGTTTTAGGATTATATTCCATGTGATGTTGGTGAAACTATCTATTGGGTGAGTGGATTGTATTAAACACAAACCATAATATATTAATGAACTTTTCATTTATAAAATGGCCTAAACATTTAGCATCATTGGTATATTGAGTATCTAAAATTATTTAATTTTGATTTGGAATAGATTACAGGATATGGAAATTTCAATATTGATTAATTCAGTATAAATACACAAATAATGGTAGTGTGGGAGTATTTTGATGAGTGGTGGTTGATGAAACATTTTTCAGACATACCTTAGAATGTTTAAGATTCCAATGGACAAGTGAATTTGGAATAACAATTTATTGCTTAAATGTTTCTATTCTGAATAAACCTATAGATGGTATCAATTTTAGAAGACATATTTCAAAAAGATGTTATATTTTGTGGGTATACACCATCTGGATGTTCTTTGGGCAGTGATAGGTTCTTCTTGTCTTTGGTTATATCTGGGTTCCTACAAGCTTACATAATGAAATGATGGTGGAATTACCTGATTATAAATGGATATAATATCCCATAATGAAATTTTTTTTCTTGTAATATTTAATAGAAATATTTGTGGCTTGGAATAAATAAATAGATTTCATAATTCATGGAATAATTCTTCTCATATCATCAATTGAAGGATGTGAATTACTATGTTGTTTAGTTTATAGTGGCTATATATATTGTCATGTAGAAGTGTTGTGATGTCTCAATATACATTGTGATCAGTTTACGTACTACGTCATTGAATAATGAGGTAGTATGGGTGGTAGTGGATTGGCCAAAAATGGTATCCCAAATCTTTTATATTAGGGAGGAATTAACAACACACAATCATTTTAGTCTTTATGTGGGGAAAAATGTTTAAATACATGTTTATTAGGAATATAATATGTGGTTATCACCCTAATTTCAGGTGATGTATTTGGTAGGTCCTCCACAAGGAATTATGATCCGAGGTTCTTTTGAGTGCAATCGATAATACATAGGCTAATGTAAAATCTTAATAGATGATTTTGATTTTATAAGGCATGTTATGAGTTTGTGTTTTAGAATTATGTGGTTCTTATGAGTACCATCTAGAACTTATGGAGTTGAGTAATACTATCATCATTTAGGAATTGATCCAAATATAAACCTATGATAAAATATCAACAAGGATGGTTAGTTTTATTATGTGTTGGTAAGAGGCTGATATGTCTTAATATATTGATCATAATGTCCTTCAAGAATGGTCATAGTGGGTTCTATGGACAAAAAATTGCTGGTGAAGATGAAATACTGATAGAAATATTATTCTGATAATCAAATATGACATTTGGAGCCCTAGTTCAGACTTCGAGTTATCTTTGTGTGTCTCGTAAGATGTGGAGATGTCATATCCAAAGGAATAGAAAGACAATTCTTTTGTTGATTATGTAATTTTCGATATTGGATATGGAAATTCCATTGGTGTAACATTTATTCCATACAAAAAACTCTATTTCTGTGAATAAATTTTATCTTGTTTTGAAACATCTCTGATATCCCCTTTTCCCTTGTAATATGAGAGACATTGATGATGTTGAGATACATATCAATGAATCCTTGGAAGATTATTTGATATGTATCTAGGACCATGGAAAGAATTATTTCAAGGGAAATATTTTTCCCTTTGTCAGAGTGTAGTGTAAGAATGATGGAATTTAGAATGATAACTGGAAGAGTTCTATGATTTTAAGAAACATTGGACAATATTATTTGTCTATACCATACAGTGATTCATGGGATTATAGCTCTATGGATGTGTTGTAATATGGTGGGGATGTATGATCCCATAATTTTCTAAGTGAACAGTTCTTAATGTGTTTTTAAGCTCATGTATTTTTGTTAAAATATATTATAATTGGTATTTGAGACATGTTATTAGATTAAACTAATGTTTTAGAGGTGTCAAGGTTGTTATAGTGGCATATCCAGTGGGGTAGTTGGGGCGTGAGGTGCTTTAATGTTTATAAAAAACAAAATGACCACCTAAAAGCCAATGAAGTCTAACAGGTACACAGTAGGATACCTAAAAGAATATAGAGCCTATAGGAAGGTCAACAAGTATATGGTGAGGCCCACTAACAAGAAATCATGTCTCAGTAGAATGGGTTACCTATTGGATACCCACTAAAAATTCCTTGTGTTTCCTTTTAGTATAGGTGAACTACATGACACAATACATTGTCCGTTGTGTCATGATGGGTCTGTATTATATGAGGAAGAATTACATTTCTTCTCCCATTATCATTTTTACACACCTTATTTACTGTATTACGAAGCTAAAAGTGGATATATAAATATTGATGTTTCTGTAGATCATCAGTGAGTACTTCATCAACTCACCTTAATATATTCAATCATTATTTGTTAGGGATAACTTGAATTGGTATGTCCTTCTCAATATTGATTATTCTTATTGAATTCTCATTAGATCATATTAGTTATCCTTATTTTTTTATGTTTATTAGTGTCCCTAATGAATCATTGTGTTGAACATTGGTTTTTCTATCAGGCATGGCTATATTACCCTTCTTTATTTTTAGATGTGGGTGTTATAAATAATCTCCATTTGAATTTAATTATGAGAAGCATGTGTGATTGTCGTGAATTTTTGTGCATGTGATGAAAATTTATTGGAAAACCTATGTTGGAATAATCTATATCCCATTACCACACAAAGATTATGTTGGGTCTATTATCATTGAAATTGAGACTTGCAGACATATGAGAGGTGTGTTAAACATTTACCCTAGGTTTGATTTTTGAAAAATTAAGCTGAGATCCCTAAGATGAACTGAAAACGTTGTTTATATAGTTTATTAAATTTATTATTTATCATAAATCTATTATATTAGTGTATAGATTTTTCAAAAACCCTAACCATAATTGAAATTTTCTAATTGGAATATAATTTTTTATGGGATATAAACAGGAAAGAATATCTTTTAATTTCAAGTGAATGGTAATTTTTTAGAGAAACATTTTCAATGGAATTTTATTTTTTATTGTAATAATTGGAAACTATTCATAAAACATCAAATAAAATTAAATTTAATAAAAAAATTTAAAAGTATTTTGGATTAATTAAACCATATGAATTAAAATAATATGTTTGGATTGTGATTTTTTCTTTATACAAGGATTTACTGGTATATTATCCTTTTATGACTCATTGATTATGTTTGATGACATTATTATAATAAAAAGTTTGTCATGTTTGATTTTTGTATTATAAATGTCTTGATTGGAATCTTGAGAAATTATAACTGTTGATGATTATTGATTACCCGGGGCTATGTGCATAGTTATATAATACATGATGGAAAGATGCCTGGTAAGATTCTTTTTGGGGGAATGGGGCATGAATACACACTGCCTATGTGATGAATTCAAATGTAAAACCACCAGAAGGGTATATTCATTAGTTCACATAATTTACATATAGATCCAGGGGTCCATACAACCTTAGGGATAGATTCGAAATTAGATAATACCTGTGGGTGAGATATAGTTTTTAAACAGAATGTTTTTCTTAGTTACGTGTTTTTAATTCCAATATATGATTTTATGGATTTGTATATGTAATTCATCCCATGTTGATTGTTATAGGATTTATGCATAGAGATATTCAAAAATATTAGGAAGATGGTTTGGATTAAAAAGTGTGTGAACCCAATCCTCAAGTGTTGGAATGGTTATGTGATGTGCTATATTGGTTTTTGAATTAATTACACTATTAATTATACTAGTAGAATGCAATATTTTTTCTGACTGCCTAATAATGGACTCCATTGATTTCATCCAATAGATTTGTACTTATACCATGTTTAGTAAATCATTAGTTCCTAGGTAGACTTCTTGTTTGCTGGTATGGACAAGGTCAATTATCCACATTGTTGATTGATTACAATTATGTAAGTGATGGAGATTAAAGATGGGGTATTCATGGAGTTCAGCACGACAATTTATTTTGGATTATTTGTTATAGATACTGTTATATAGTGGTTTCTTAAATGAGTATTCCTGATATTTAGTTGAAAATATGTATGAAATGTCATGGATTATTACATATTACACAAATATTTTTTTTGATTTTCAAAAATCCGGTTTAGGATAACCGGTAACCTCACAACCAAACAGAAGATCATCCAAACGCAAACATATTCAAAAATTCAAAATTCAAAAACACCATGAAAGGCATGCCCACCTCGAGCTGCACAACCACATCGAGCCGCACAACCATGTGAAATCCATCATACCACTGGCGAGACCGGAACACCACGCGCCTCCATTCACAGGGCAACGATGGAGTTTCCATCGGAGGAATCAGGTCCGACCACCGTCCTCACGAACCTTCATGGAGCACATGAACCCAAACAACCAGCGTTCCTATGAATCCAAACAATACAGCCTCCATTCTGAATTCCAAAAAAAAGGGGATCAAACCAACAGTATAATGTGTAGTCTTACCCATGAAATTCCATACTGACTCATTACTATGTGTTGCCTCTACTGTGTGGGGAGGCACATTTGAGTGGCATAACCACCCAACTAGATCTTCTTAGGGAGACATATGATGGGGATGCTGCAGAAAAATACACTATTTTCTTGATTCATTGAGCCATTCACATATTACCTCCATGTTAGGTGTTTCCCACATATGATATCATATATAAAATGTGGGTCGAGTTGTAATGATTTCTTAGAGTCACTATGTCCCAAAGGCCCATATACTTTCCCTAAATTCCAAAATCATGAGAATAGTAACATTTCTCTCATCTCGCTACCATACAAGCTACATTACCACTTAAACAACTAGGGAAATCATTCACTTACCCAACCATAAACATCATTAAAAGACATAATTGATATAATTAATTAACACTATTATATTTTATATCAGTAACTCTTAAAACAATATTTATTATAATTAGAAATAAATATTATATTAGCTGGTAAAATTTAATACATTTTTATTATTAACCAAACTAATTAATTAATTAATATACCTACATTGAAATAATTAAGTTAATATATTTTTCGAACTACTAATATAAAAAATATAATCTTAAATTAACAATTAATAATTCACAGTTAAATAAATAATTAGAAATAAATTAAAATTAAAATTTATAAATAATATATTAATATATATTTATTATAAATAGTATTAATAATAGCCATCAATAATTTATTTAATAATAAAATAAAAATATTAACTATCGTAATTAGCAATTTATAATATTTTTTAAAAAAATAATCAAAATTTAACAAAAAGATAATTATATTTTAATGAATTAATTATTATTATTTTTATTATCAATAACTAAAATATTATTTTTACTTTTTATTAATAATTATTTTATTAATTGTATTTTTAATTTTTTATATTAATTATACTGCCAACGTGGTGGGGCGAAAGTCACACCACATTATTTTCGCACCGAAAAAGTTGGGTTTTCAACCCTCAACAATCCCATGATGGGGGGGGGAATCACATGTACAATAGTAGTAATATAGTTGTGGTGACATGTTATATAGTGAGTATTGTTGTAGTTGTAGTTAATATAGATGTACTATTAACCGAAGGGGTAAATAGAAAATAAAGGGGACTTTTGTCCTTAAAAAGCGATTTGATGTTGTTTGGCCATTAAGCCATTTATTTGTAAGGTAAATGGGTCATCAATGATTCAAAGTCAATTTTTACCTCAAATCCTTTGAGATATATATTTCCAAGATTTATGGTTCATGTACGGGTTTCCTATAAACACATCTTAACTGATGTTTATTTACATCATGAAAGGGGTTTTACCCATGATTTTTTCAAAATTAACTGCATATGTTAATTTTTATTTATAATGATAATTGTTTTATTTTTTTTATTAAATACGATTCCAAAAATAATTATAAAATATTATATTTTTTTGTTAATAATTATTAGATTTCATAAATAATAAAATAATATATAATATTTATATAAATAATTACTAATCATGTTTTTTTGTAATAGACTAATATTCTAGTTAATGTTTTTTTCGATAGAACATAATTTTTGATTGAATAAATCACATGAAACCATAAAATTAATGATAATGTGAAATAATATATTGTTATAAAGTATTTTTTAATTATGAATGATAAAATTCATCATGTTATTGTCACTAAGAAATGAATAAAAATATATTAATTTTATTTTTGACCGTACTTTTCTTAAAAAAGATTTTTTATAGGTCTAATACATGGTTAATTTATTGTATTTGATAATAAATTTATGAATTCTATTTTAAAAAAAATGACTATCATTTTTTAATCATCACGTCAATATTCTCTTACAAATTTTTTCTATTTTTCCTAAAAAGATTAATTTTTAGATGAATTTTGGATATACCAATTTTTGGGGAAAATCATTCATTTCAATTTAATTGAAAAAATTACATTATATTTTTATTACATTACATGTTAAAAGTTTCTTCTTTGATTATACATAGTGAGAATATTTCAATAAAAATCATCATTTTCCATGATTTCATTGTAGAATAATTTTTATTTTCAATAAGGTTATTTTTATTAATACTAATTTTGATTTATTTTTAGAACATAAATTTAAATATATTAATTACAATAACATTATTGTTATCATAATATTATTTAAATTTTGAATCCTAAGGTTTATAGTTTTTAAAAAAAAGTTAATATAGTTTTTTTTCATAATAAATAGTAATCAATGTAAAATGTTGTCGCCATTATGAAGGGTTAAATAGTGTAAAAGGGGGTTAATTATTCAATATCACTCTAACTCTGAGATCTGAGTATTTCACAAAATAAAGACTATGTTTGATAGCTTGTATGACACAAAACAATTAAGCTTAAACAAACAAAATTTTTGATGTGACTGTTATAACCTAGCCAATTAATTTTAGAGAATGAATAATATTTACTAGTTTATGAAATAATTTTTTTAAGATAATAAAATTTTAATAATTAATGTTTAAAAACTTAACCACTTAATTTTATTAAGGTAATTTTATTCTTCAAATACACATTCATCCATAAAATTTTTTATTTCATTTGAGAGTAAACAATATAATTCAGTTTTTGATCTTTAATAATTTTATTTAATGATGTAAAAAATAATTTTAGAAATCATCATATAAATATGATCTTTTGGTGAAATTTTATGAAATTTTTGAAATGTTTGAAAATACAATGTGTTGTGGAAAATAAAGATTTGTATTGAAAAATGATTTTTTTAATTTCAGATTTTTACAAATTCAATTTATATTTAATAATAGATTTATATTTTAACTTTTATTTATTTTAAGTAATAAAAAATTGTATCTACAATTGTATTTTAAAAATAAAATGATTTTAAAAATATTATATTAAAAAAGGGAACTTTAAAAAAAATAGTTTTTCATTGTGTTTCTACTTATTTACATTAAATTTAAATTATGAAACATCATTGTGTTGAATTATGAAATATGGAATTTATATTTTTAATCTGCTTGTATTAATTTATTAAACATTCCACATTTATTTTTGGATAATATGAATAGTAACCATAATATTTTTTTGTTACCACGGTAAAGTGTAAATCTGCTAATTAGGGGTTCAAATAAATTGACAAGGCCAATAAAATACCATCACGGTTGACCCAAATTTAGTTTATGAGTAATATTCATACATATGAAATCTAGATTTGGTAATATAACCATTTATGAACAAATTTATTATATTATTACTTTTATGATAATTTATTTACTGAAAAATAAAACATGTATCACTCTTGTTTTTTATAAGTATAATATTTTAATGGTGAGTTATTCAAAAGAAAATTTAGATTATAGATATTATAAAAAAATATAATTAAATTATATTCAACATGAATTTTTTTTAAATTTTTAGTGACTAAATAATTCCCTAAAATTCTTGCATAATACATTTCTAGTAATTATTTAATTAATAGAAAAATAAAATTAATGATATTAAAAATTTTAAAAGGAATATAGTATGAAAAAATTAATGTAATTAAATATTTTTTATATTCCTTTGATATTATATGGATGTATTAAAATATTATTTTGTATATTATCTGGTAGTATGGATATTTTTAAATCCCAATGTATTTAATATTTTTAACACTCGAATTAATATTTATTAAAATAAATAATTTTTTTAAATGATATAATTGTCAAAAAATCATAAAATCATCCAAATGATTGGTTTAATTTTTTAAATATAAAAATGATCCAATTATGTGTATTTTATCATTATATAGTAAAAATATTGGCCTCAAAGAGTAAAAGTCAATGTTGTCATTGTACGAGTTAGAGGCATTAAATAAGTGCTACAACTAACTGATAAGGGTTTAAAAGAAACCTAAACTTATCAATAAAATATTTTATGAGAATATTTGTACCCATAGTCATATTATATATCATATAACTAACTTTTTACCTATATTTGAAATTAAATTAATTTATAATAATTAATTATTTTTTAGAAATTCTAGAAGTACCCCTCCCATCTCCAATAAAAAATGAACCACTTCATCTCATTTCATCAAAGATTATAACCCATTTTATTTGGAAAATATCATCCAAAATACCTTCTTCTAATCCATAAAAACCTTATATAGGTTTTAGTTTTTTTATTAAAACCACCCTTTGTGGTTATAATATAAGTTTTATAAAGAAGTGTTATCGATTTTTCCATTTTTTTACGTTTTATTTCTCTTTCAACTACATCAAATCATCTACAACCATGAAAAAATAATAAATAAATTGTAATACATATATCTATATGTTTTTATGTTTTTTAAAAAACCATATCCATCACGACTTCCTTAAAATGGAAAAATAATTCAACATTCATGTGTATGGGGGGCTACCTTCTTGGGAACCGATATAATTCATTTTCAATCACCATCAAATAATTTTTTTATAAAAAAGTAATTAAGAATTAAATATGATATTGATGAAATATATAATAATTTTTAAAACTTTATAAACCATTTACTCTCTTACACATCCTTTTATAGAAAATTGACAATGTAGATAGTTCATAGTTGTGGAAAACCATCTCCACGAAGTGATGTGATTCGTTTTTAACACTAAATTACATGGATGTAATAAATGTAGATATATATATATATATATTTGATTAAATAATATGATATATATGACATTATGATTATTTTGGATTGGTACACTTATACTTATCTTCATTCCCAAATGATCACTGATAAGTGAAAAAGTTACTCATGTGTGCTTATGACCTACCATCTCGACGATTGTAACATATTTAATTTTTGATAAAATTATTTGATGGCAGTATTTTAATGTTTAATTTGTGTATAAAATTGATATTTATTTCATTAATACATTTTTTCATATTATGTAATGATCAAATCCTTGACACCAGTTGACATACCCATGTCATTTCATACTTAGGTACTAAATATCATCAAAAACATATGAGGGGAACATAAATAATTATTTAATTTTATATAATATATAAATTAGTGACATAAAACAAATAATAATCACCAAAATGGTTATAATGAAATTATAAATTAATACACATTTATTATTCTGGAAGATAAAGAACGTATCTGATGAGTCATACTAATGTTAAGAGATTCATTAACAAAATTCAAATTTAAAATATATTATAAATTTGTTTTATAAATGTTTCTATGTCATTTATAGGTTTTAAAAAAGATTTATATTATTTCATTTACATGTAAATGACTATTTTAAAATGTTAATTTTCTAATTTGACTCAAATTTGTTCAAAAATTATTCTTTTTTATGCTATCTTTTATGATATTATTCATTAAGGCATTTTATTTTAAGGATACAATTTCAACCATTTTATATAAAAGCTAAAGGATTGTTTTTATAACTTATAGTCAAAGGGATTAATTTCCCAACATCAAGAATACATAATTTTATTATTCCTCCATTATATGTTTAAAATATTATTTTCAAATAAAATGTTTTACTTTATAAATGGGAATATGTTAAAAAGGAATAATGATTTCAAATGGAAAGGTTATATTACTCAAAAATAATTTTATGCATAAATTATGTGTTATCATAATGTAAAAATTATTGGGAATTTTTTCTGTTGACATGATGTTCTATTATATACCAAGGTAATCTGATATTGTATTATCTATGCAATGCATTGGGAAAATATATGAAGATATCCTATTAGGTTTCTCCTAAGATAATATAGTAACATATTATGATGCCTATTCTAAATATTACTAGGAGAGTTACTATATGTGTATCTATTATATATTCATTAAATGTTAGAGTTTTATTAAACTTTTTTTCAAAAGATAGCTATATGTTATATTATTATAACATTTTCTGTAAAAAAATATCATCTTTTAAGAAAGTAATTTATTGGGTTTTTAAAAAATGGAATGAATATATTACTTCTTAAGGGTGAAAAGTATAACATTTGTAAAAAGTTTTCCTGATTTTTGTTCATGATTTAGATGAAAAATTTATGGTTTTTATTTATTCATTAATATTATATTTTAATAATTTTTTTAGGAAAATATTGGGAAAAATAATTGGGTAATAAAATATTAATTTTTAGCAAAAACAATATTTTCCTAAAAAAGAATATTTTTATAAATTTTTTTGGACTAATGATTTTATTCATTGCTTTTATTTTCATTTGTGATATTTCTTTTTTCACTACATGTTTTTAAAATATTATTCAAATGATTTTAAGGAAGTGTAGAGTCAAGGATTTGGTAAACATAAAACCTGTGATGATAAGTCAGGAAAACAACACATTATTTATTTTAAAAGGGGTTAATTTGGTTTAAGGATGTATATTGAATATAATTATCCACATGTGATATATGCAATTACTTTATTTTTTTCTCATAATTATATAAAACAATAAACCAAATTAAATTTTAGGAAAATAATTTTATTTTTAGTTTTTAATTAACTGTTATATATTATGTTAATGTGACGATCCTTATAGTTGGTATTAGAGAATGGTTTAGACAAAATTGGATACTAGGATGTTTTTAGGTGAGGTTTCCTTAAGAGTTATGAATACTATCATGGGATTATCATTTTAATGATTATCATAAGATCAATGACTTAGAAATCCCAATATAGGCTCTTTGTGATGAATTTATATGGAAACTAATGATATTTCGAACAAATTTTCTGAGGTAATTATTTGTCATTAATTTTTTTGGGATGAAAATTGAAAAGCATGAGATATTATTTTAGGACAAAATATTTCATTACTGTTGAATATATTAATTTTATTTTAATTATTTTATACTATTTTTTTGAATTTAATTAATAATTATATAGTTTTGGAAAATCACTGTTAGTAGAAATTGTGAAAACCTCTCACATTCGACAAGGTTGTGAGGTTTGAACCCAAAACAAAAGGGTGAAATGTGTTTCCAGCCTATATCTTATGTGATTCCTTAATGATTATGAAATTTTCCTCTTAGTTAAATGATATAATAGTCTAAGAGTATGTTTTTTGGTAGATATATATATATAATATTATTGGATTGAATATTTATTTATTGATTAAGTGATTAATGTTAATTTTGAACAATATCACTGTAATTTTGGGAGGCATTATAGGAATAAGGTAACAAAATAATATGTGATTTTATTTGCGGAATAAGGGTTGAAATATATTTTCCTGTCATTCCAATGTTTGGTAATGATTATAATGTCATTGATATTTCATGATTTAGGTATATAATTTCTTGTATTAGAGTAATTCCTATTATTTATAAATAAATATTAAAATTATTGTGGATAACCATGTGATCAAATACTTCTATATTTTGGATTTCAATAATATTTTAAAATATTTCATGGAATTTAAAATAAAATTATTTATCAAATGATCTAGTTTAACATTGGGTATTAAAAATAAATTTTAGATACTAATGTAGTATTTATTTATTTAAACGTTTTTTCAGAAACTATGTTATATTTTCCCTGTAATTTTGGTTAATTTTTAAAGATATAATTAATATATTTTCATAGTTTTTTGAATTAATTTATCTATAGATGATGCTTCTAATGCATCGGGCATGAATAATTTTCCTTATGCACTCATCATTTGGGGAAAAAATCATATTATGGTTAAAAAGTTTTGTAAGATAAATCCCTAATAATCAAGTAAGTATAATTAATTATGCTATTAAAATAGGAAGTAATGTAATTCCTCAACTCTTAGAATATAATCTTGAAACAAAAGCATTAACCATTATCTTTTCATAGTATGAAATCAATGACCACAGAACCCTCAACCTTCTTAAGAATCCCACTAGGATGGAAATATTACACTCAAACATGATGTGAGGAAGGATTCTGACATGATGAGTTGGAAATTAATCTACAGCGTTATTTCCTTATTTGGTTTTGATAGTGTTTTCATTATCTGGGATAAAGACAATTTATGTTCTACTGACATTTTTATTGTTATTAATGGTTTTCCTGAAGGATAATTTGATTGTTTTAGAGGGGTTAGACAGGGTGACCCTTTATCTGTAATTAACTTCTCCCTCATTAATGATTATCTCAGTAGGCTCTTTTTCATCATGGATAGCAATGGGAATACGAAATCAATTTCTAGTGGTAGGGATCTTCTGGATCCCACACATTTGATGTATGATGATGACATTATTCTTTTCACTAAAGGGAAAAATGGAACATTATCCACATCAAGAGATAACTATTGTATTGTGAAAAGGTATTTGGTCAAGAGATTAGTTGGGGAAAATCTTTTTTCTACTTTGGAAGAAATATCTCTACCAATAAGAAGATTGACATTAGAAGGGGTTTGGGAATTTGTGAGGGATTTTATCCCTTTATCAATCTTGGGGTTCCTTTGTTTTGGGGAAGACTGAAGGCTTCCCGACATTTATAGAAATATACTAAGGCAATTAATTTCATGGAAGGGAAAATCCTTATCTATGTATGGTTGTGTTTTTTGGTAAAATTAGTTATTACATCCATGTTTGTTTACTCTTTTATGGTTAATAAATGGCCCTGATCTCTCATAAAAATCCTCAACATCTCAATTAGAAGCTTGGTATGTAGATGTAGCATAAGGGAATGAAAGATTTCCACAATTTCATTGAACTCTTCCTGTATGTCTTATGACTCTAGGGGCATTGGTATTGAGAATCTTGTGCACTTTAATAACTCTTTTCTAGCCTCTTTTATGTGGAAGCTCAGGAATGGTAATACTAAATCTCTTGGGTTTCTCCAGGATAGATTTCTACATAAACTCAAGGCATGAAACTATAACTAATATTTCTCTTCTGTGTGGCATACTTTTATGTATGACTTTTCATCTATTGAATCTCACTCTAGATGGCTTGTTTCCAGGGACACATCTCTCTTGTTTTGGATAGGTAATTGGACTGGTACCCCCTAATTAACTCTCTTGTTGGTGATGAAAAGAACATGAATCTGGACAATTCTAAAAAGGATCAATTATTCTGTATAGAGAACCTACTAGATCACAATGTTTACATTGTGGAGAATTTTTTTTAGATATGATTTTTGGGTTTGCGAACCTTCTCTCAATGGAGTACTCACTTCCAAATTGTTTTATAGGCATTCTAATTGTAACTGTCTGAGCTTGAAGTGGCTTCGAAATATGAACATGAATTTTATCAGGCCATCTCACTCTATTCTTGTATGGAGACTTCCACATGGAAAGTTTCCCACAGACTATTTTCTATAAGCATGTGGAATCTCATTGGGTTCTTGATGTGTCGTTTGTCATCAACACAGTGATGACATTAACCATCATTTCCTAAGTTATGACACTACTTCTTTAATGTGGAAATTTGTTGCAGATATTTTTGAAGTGAGTCTCCCTCGGGTCTCTTCAATTCATGATCTACTCATGATCTGGAATGGACTTGTACTCTCACACCTTCTCAATTATCTGTTCTAGGTTGTTGCGGAAGAACTAATTCACATCCTATGGTTCTCTATATATAATGTGATTAACAACAGTTTTCATTTTCCTATTGCGGATATTGTCTCCATGATTCTTGCTGGTGTTCGAGGCTCTAGCCTATCATTAAAGAAATATTACTCAAACACGATCCATGATTTCACTGTTCTCAACAGGATTGGTGTTAGTGGTCGGCCTCATCCCCCCATGGTATGTTTGAGGTTTTTTGGAATCCCCCCTTTGTGGTATAGATTAAAGTCAATTCTGATGGTGCCTCGAGAGGTAATCTCAGTCCCTCTGGTAATGGTGCCATTTTCAAAGATCACAAGTGCCTATCCTTTCTTGTTTAAATGGGTCATATGGTATTTTTTCATTTTTTGAAGCTAAAAATATTGGTATCATGTTAGCGGTGGAGCATGCTTATCACCATGGCTGGAACAATATCTGGCTAAAATGTGACTCCACCATTATATTCCTTGCCATTAAGACTGGTTCTTCTCACCTATCTTGGATTCTTACTAATTGATGGACCAAAATCTTGGATCATCATTTGTCTGTGAACTATTTCATCAATCATTTCTATTGGTAGGATAATTCTATGGCAGATGGTCTTGCAAATAAGGGAATCAATGGCATTGACTTATTATTGTGTCATGTGATCCCTAATCACCTTCTCTCTTTTATTTAGCGGGAACAATGTAAACTTCATATATTTAAAATCCTATAAGTTTGCCTTTATTTTTTTCTAATAAAAGAGGTTTGTCCTTTTGGTCATGTTCTCATCATAAAAGTAAAAAAAAAATGACAACATAACCCATAACTAATTTATGTTATTATCATTGTTATCATTATCATGACCATGATCTCCATCACTCTCTATTAATACATGGGAATTTTATTTCCTCATACATATCAATTATTTCATATATGAAAATATTGTTTTGAGTTATTGTATATGACAATCATAATTCTCTTCCTCTAATTTAATGTAGAATTTTTATTAATCCTTATTCTGAAGTGGAATTTCAAGATTATTATTTTCAGAATTAAAATCATAGTTTCTTATCAAAACATCAAAATTTAGAGGATTATGTTTCTAAAGGGGGGATATAACATCATGTGTTTTTAAAAAATAAAGTCTATGTTTGATAGTGTACAATATATGCAACACAATTCCTAAATGTACAACAAGATATTGTTTTAATGTCACCATTATTGCCAAGATGTTAAATTAGAAGGAATGAATAATATTAACAAAATTATGAAAATTAAAATTTACTTAATCATTAATAATGTTTTAATTAATTTGTATAAATTTAATCACATTATTTTTCAAATGAAATTTTATTCATTAAATGCATATTCTTCAACAATTATTTCAATTGATTTTTTTGAGAAAAAAATACAAAATATTTATAGATCATTTATAAATTTTAGATAATGAAATAAAAATAATTTATAAAATCCAAATATCAATATTATCATACTTTTAATTTTTTGGAATTTTCTGAAAAGTTTTATTTGGCAATGAATCATGAAAAGTACTTATTTTTATTGAAAAATGAATTTTTAATCAAAAATATACAAAGTGAAATTATATAATACTTTGGTTTTAAAATTTATTTTTTTACCGTTAATATAAATCACTCCAATTATGGTTTTTGAAATGTCTTTTATACTTCAATTTACTATAAAATGATTTTATTTTTAAAAAAGATATTTTTTTCTTAAAAACTATATTTAATTGTTTTTTCCAATTTAATAGTAATATAAATTTTATAATTTCTCATGTTTGAATATTTAAAAAATTATTATATAATTTTAGTAAGGATGTAAATATTTTTTAAATAGTTTGATTTTATTTTTGGACAATATTAATAGTAACCTTAATAAATTTTTATTACCACGGTAAAGGGTAAATCTGGTAATTAAGGGGAAATATAAAATGTGAATATCTTGAAAATAACACAAAATAATTGTCCAATTTATTTTTATAAGTAATAGAACACAATAATAATTAATATATTAGTTATATAATCACTTATGGACACTTTTTTAAATGATGTCCTTTATAATATTTTATTTATTGAAAAAGACAAACATATTGGACCCTTAATTTAAATAAATATAATATTTTCCTTGTGGTCTTATCTAGAATATATTTTTGAATATAAATATTTTATTGAAATATAATTTATTTTTCTTCGATAACGAAATTTATCTTTACTTTTATTCAGAGAAGTAATTTCCTTAAATGTTTACACAACACAAATGTAGTGATTTTTTAATTAATAAAAAAATCAAAACAATTATTTTGTAAATATTAAAATAAATATTGTAGGATATAATTAAGGTGATATAAAAAATATATAGATTAATGTGAAATTTTATGTATGTATATTATTATTTTTTATAATATTTATTATTTTATTAATTGTTTTAAATGTCTATGTATTGAATATTGTCAAAATTGACATTAATGATATTTTAAAATAAATTGTAATTTTATAAAATGATATATAGTTCATAATAACATATAACAATCCAAATTATTATAATAATGTTAAAATATATTCCATGACCCAATTATGGGACTTTTCATTTTATAAATTCAATATTTACCCTCAAAGTCTACGAATCAATGTTTTCTTGGTAAGAGTTAAGGAGGTTAAATAAGGGTTAAAAGTAAATTATATGGGCAATAATGTGACTTAATATAAATAGAAAATTATTGTATTTTAAAACTATTTAAATAATAATATTATCTTCTAAATGAACTACTTTTTTCAATTTTTAATTGAAATTTTTTATATAGTTTAATATTTTGAAAAATTCAAAGATTGACCATCCCCTAAAAAATAAAAGGGAATATATTATTCTTATTTAATCATACAGGAAAACCAATTTGGATTAAAGTATATATAACCAAATACCTTCCTTGAATCCATGATATCATTATAGAGGACTTAATTTTTTAATCACACAATCCTTATTGGTTTTAAGGTGTTATTCAAGGGAGGTTTTTCAAGGATGTGATATAGTTTTAACAATTTTTTGTCTTTTTTCATTTTCCATGTTACTAAAATCTCTTAACAGTTTGAGAAAATAATAAATAAAAAATTATATATAAAAATATATCTTATTATTTTAGTGGAATGACAGATATTTAATAATAATTCACTAAAATTAGAAATCATTTATCATTCGTGTGAATAATGGACTACCACCTCGCAAACTGATGTATTTAGTTTCCCATTACCATAAAATAATACTTTTTATAATGTTGGAATTAAGTTTTATATATCATATTAATTTTTTATATTAATAAAATATAATATACCACTTACTAAATACCTTTCCACGAATATAAAAATGATAATGTTGTTCGTGCATATGTGTGGACTACCACATCCATAAAGTGATGTGATTAATTTTCATCACCACATCACTTGGATGATATATATGTAAGTATATTTAATGAAATAATATGACATATATGTTATCATTTCCATTATTTAAAGATAAATTCATACTTTCCTTCATTCAATAATGATCATTGATGAATGTAAACATTACTCCTACGTACTTACGACCTACCATCTCCATGATTGCAAAATAAATAAATTTTCATAAACATATTTCATGGTTTGACACAAAATTTTAATTTTATGTATATAATTTAAAATCATTTCATGAAAACTATTCTGGATGTGATGGGATGTTGAACATCTTTGACCATTGTAAACTTACCGAAGTCATTTTTTACGTAGTTATGAAATATATTCAAAATGTATGTCAGGAGCTTAAATGATTATGTTATTTTATATAAAATATAAATGAATGATAGAAATGGAATAATAAAAATGACTAAATCTTCTAAAAATTCTAAATTATCATATGATTATTATTTAGGATGAAAAATGATATATTTTAAGAGTTATACTCAAGGTAAAAGACACATTAAAAAAATATTTATTTTTTAAATATTTAATTAGTTATTTTCTAAATATTTCCTTATCATGTTCATGTTATTAAAATGATATTTATAAAAAAAATTCTTTACATGAATTTTTTGAAATGTTTATTTTATAACATCTTGAGTATTGTTTAAAAATTGAATATTTTTATGGTTTTATATATGTAATATTCCTCTTAAAATGATCCTTTAAAGTTACTCTTTCAACTATTTTTATAAAAATTAAAAACTACTATTTTATTAACTAATAAAACTTGAAAATCATTTCAATCAATCATTATGAATTAATTTTTTGATTTATAATTTAAAATTTTAAATGTTTTTATTTAAATAAAATGTTTTTATTTATATGTGGATTAATTTTTAAAAAAACTGATTTCAAAATTAGAAGGTAATTTTCTTGAAGAATGTTTTTATGAATACTTTTTATATTATAAGTATGTTATTTTTCATGGGAATTATTTATGAGGAAGGGTGATTCCATTATATTCTAAGAGAATATGAGGTCGTTATTAATATATAATGCATTGGGTAAAGAGATTGAGTTAATTGAATTGGTTACTCTTATCAGCAATGCAATGCATATATACAATGATGGTTATTTGAGAGGAAATTGTGATGGTTACAATATATGTTTCAATGAGATATAGAGTATATATAATAGTTTAATGAAAATTATCCCCCATGCAGCCTATATATTTTATTATGATTTATATGTTATTATATAAATCTCATGTTTTCATATGGAATGTTTTTCGGTTTATGTCCAAATGAAATTATATTTTAAATTCTTATGGTGAATATTATGACATTGTGAAATAGTTTTCATGTGTTTTAATTTCATTCCAAGAATAGTTTTCTAGTTTTATTCATCCTTTAAGATTTATTATTAATTTTTCTATCGAAATGTTTTTGCAGAAAAGATGATTTCCTTTTTAAGAAAATGTTTATTTTTAGTAAAAATCCTATTTTTATAATGTAATATTTATAAAAAAAATTGGAACTCATGATTTTATTATATCTTTCTGTATCCCTTACTGAAATTTTTGTGCTCATCCAATTACATTAATTTTTTTTCTAATATATTGGAAGCAATATTAAAGACATATATGAGTTCGCAATTTTTATTTCTATGATATGTCCTAAAAATTAAACACGTTATATTTTAAAAGGGTACCATTTTTTTGAAAAAATTGTTATTGGGTTTATGTTTCCACTTATAATGTATGAATTTAAAATGTAATAGTTTCTTCATATTATATAATACTCTAAACCATAAATATAATTTGAAAAAGTATGTCATTTGTAGTTTTAAATTTACTACAATATTTTTTGTTTAATATGAGGTCCTCAAAATAAGAAATTCATTATTGTTTTGGACTAAAATCATCAAATATTTGATTATATAGGGTTTTATATGAAAATTTTCATTGATAATGTATTTTATATTATTTTACGTAAAAAGTAAATTTAAAATTTCACATAAATTATTTTAATAACATTTATTATTATTATTTGAGGAGACATGAATTCAGGAATTGATAAAATTATTTATAATAAAGAATATTAAATTTATTTTAATATAGTAATTTACATTTTATTTTTAGTGATTATATATTTACCTTTATTCATTATGTATATCAGATTAAATACTTCTTCAAAACTATAGTGAAACAATATAAATGAAATTAAAAACATTAAATGGAATATGTTTTGGATAATTTATGAAATTAAATGTATTTAATAAATAATTATAATGTTTTAGTAGTACTTAAAGTATTTATATTTTAATTTCATTATTATCTTCTTTCCTATAACAAAGTTTTTTTGAATTGTACAGAAAATGTCCTCAAATTAAATTTAATGATTAGAAATTAATTTTAATTTTTTAATTATAAAATTCATTAATAACTAAAATTGATGACAAATGAAGAAATTATCATGAAATGGAAAAATATTTTCATTACTTAATTTTTGAAATAACATTTAAGGACATTTTGTATTGAGGAAGTTGATGAAATGTTAATGATTAAATGGGTCTCACAAAATATTTAAACCCAATAATATGGTTAAAATGAAATATAAACATGTATAAACATGTGTTTTGGTCTTGTTGTGACATTATCCAAATTATCCTCGAATAAATCAATATTTCGAGCTGTTGTACTTGAGTTAGACAAATATTATTTATTGATATTTGTTATATATACATGAATGCCACCCACCATGGCAATAAAGAGTATCCACCAATCCTTACATCCTCTCACCTCAAAATAAATTTATCTCACCCATTCTGTGAAACCACACATTCAAATATTCTTTATCTACTAACTAGATCTTCTTTTATTCCCTTAATTCTTTAAAAAATACTTTTGTTATAGGTAAAAGAGTACTTTTAAATAAAATCTATATCTCATAAAATATTCTTTCATTTTATTTATACTTTAACCCCTATAAAACCTATCTGAACTATGCTAATATATAAAAACATGTTACGTTCTGAACATTTATGATCAAAATTAGATTTTTTAACTAAATGTATTTTGTTTATATAAAAAACATGAAATTATTATTATTTTAGTTGAATTTAAACTGCTGTTATGTATCATTAGTGTTGATAATATAGTTGTTGAATAGTGATATATTCATTAATATAAATAAAGGGATTTATCAAATTCAATTGTCCTATACAAACGAAACTTTTCCCACAAATATTAGGATCATACCCTATGAATCCCATTTATTGGATCTTTCGATGGAGATATAATTTCTAGTCTTTTCCCTAGATTAATCCCATGTTGAGATCCAATAACCTAAGCATGACTGAAACCATTAATGAGAGAATTTTAAGCCCATCGAGTTCGTGGCACAAACCATGTTCACTGAATGACCCCATGAAATCCCAACCATCGCACACCTTCCTCTTATATAGAATATGGTCGGGTATTAAAGGGATATGTATCAAGACCCTATAAATATGAGTATATATATTTTTTATATAATAAGAATATATATTCATCCTTTTATTGATACATTATAAATGATTTATTATTTTTGAATCATGAATAACAATTTGTAATATTTGGATATTTTTCAAATCAAATTAATGTATTTATTATATAATGTTTTTTTGAAATAAATAATATATTATAAAAATATTATCATTAAAAAATATTTATTAAATATAAATTATCGTATAATTTTTATCAAATCAAATGTATTTTTTATTTGGATTCAAATACTATTTTTTTAAAACATATCATTTTCAATAATGGTTGGATTTTATTTTAAAAGTAAAAATTAACATATTTAGAAAATTATTTTCATAGAATGAACTATAATTTTGTAATCAGGATGTCGAAATCATCTAATTGTTAATTTTTTATAATTTTTTGAGATAGTGAAATTTTTGGGCAGAAAATAAATATCGTATAAATATACGGTGTGTATTATTACATAATAGTGTCCAAATAGTGATTTAATAAATACAATAAAAGGTATACATGAAAAAATATATGTTTTATACTTTAAAATAATGTCATTTTATGATTATTTGGTTTATTTTACTAATCCATAATGAATCCTCCATGAATTATAATATATTTAATGATTTTAAAATAATATCAATGAGCATGGGTCTTTCATTTACATACTAAAGGTAATTATATTATTATATTTGGCAAAAAGACTTATAAAATAATGTAAACTACTCCCATTTATAAAAAACTATGTTAAAAACTAATGTTATGGTATGTGGTTTTGAATATTTTATTATGTAGTGTACAAGTCCAGAATAATAAAGAAATGCCCCTCTTTTAATATATAAAACCATCCATTCTCCCATATCTCGGCCCAAAAACAACCTTTATCATGACCAACTCTGACCACTACTCCATAGATCACTCTTATGGAACCCCCAATCCTTTATGAAGACCATCCTAATCCTTTGGAGTCACAAACTCAAGTAAGGGAACCATATCTTCCACTCTTCTCCTTTATCGAGCACTCCTTTTATGTTATGTATTTTAAATTTAATTTACCTATTATGGGATGTAAAATTACTTATTCCCCTTAATTTTAATTTTATTTATATGCTATTATATATTAATTTCTCTCCCATTAATACTCCCATGATCATTTATGTACACCTATTACCATGCTGATATTTTATAAGGATTGTTCTCTCTATTCATGTTTCTTCATTTCTATGTGCCTTCTATTTCAATATTTTGGATCACGGTACATGATTTTATTTATCTCTATAACATCCCATTAGATGAAAAAATAATACGGGACCCCTTTATCTCTCATCAATGATTTGTATGAATTTTTTAGTAATATTGTTAGGATGTTAAAGTTTCACCGTGATTTTCCATTCTAAGTTATTGTGTATTGAATACCATACCCATTATTCAATAATGGGTATTTACCATTATACAAAAATAAAAAGTGATTTTTGAATTATATATATGTACTCCAATTTCCTTGATAGTGGAATAGATGTTTTTATTTAATGAATCCATGTTGTATGATATATGTGGTACACTTAAGCATGTGAATAGAATGTATGTGTTAGGTGCGCTCAGAATTATATATTGGTCCCATGAATTGGGGAATGTTTATTATAATGATAGGTCATTTTGGTATAGTGGTTTACCATATTAATTTTTGGGACATTTTTTTCACAATGATGTATTAGCGGTTTAGAATTGAATTTTGTGTATAATGTTGAGTTTTACATTGTTTCCACATTTCCCATGTTATAATTATCATGATATATCTTTCCATATTATTAATTTTCATTTTATTTTTTTTTGATATGGATATTGTCATGTATGTATGGTATTATTCATTTCACTACATTTTTATTTTCTTGATGGTCTTTATAGATCACCAATTTCTCGTGTACTTCCTCATGTAATCCCATATTATGTTAAGTACGAAGGAGCATTTTGGTCATGTCTAAAAAGTTTTCCATAAAGATATTTCTTTTAATTCTTTATGTTGTTATATAATGTACCTAATTTCCTATCCAATGTAGAAATTATTATTCTAGGGTTATTAGGTGTAATAAAATACACATTATTGTGTAATAAACTGTTGGGGTTTTATAGTTGGTATCAAATGATAGGTTTAGTTATTTTTTGTATTAGGATTACAAAACTCTGGCGAAATCCATAAAATCGCATAACTCTAGATAATTAAATATGGCTAATAATATGTATAAAAAATGATTACTAAATTTTTTATGTATTTTTTATGTCATTTTTCAATATAATGCATCTCTATCTGGATACTATAACTGGATGTGGTTCTATCATAGATGTACCTAGGGGTAACAACCCTAAAAATTTGTTTTAGAACTAACATGGGGTAATCTGGTACATGAAAAGGGGCCTTACTTCGCATATAGTTTGATACTCTTAGCGGATATAATGTTGTAAACATATAAGATCAATACGAACCACTATTAAAGGATAGAAAATATCCTAAGAATATATGTTAAGAAATAGATCATGGATAACATAGATTGACTCCTAGAAACTCATAAGGTAAGAGAAAAATAAAATTTATTAATTATCCTTGTAATTTCATTGGATTCCCATTTATTGTTCATATTGTTTAAGATACTCATCCAAAACATTCCTTTTTTTATTCTAGTAAATGACCATAAATATGAGTGATAGTGTTAACAATCAATGTGAAGGGCAGTCTGAGGATTGCCTCAACGAGAGGCCCAATCCGATAAGAGTGGGAATCACAATCAACATCATGAAACTCTATAAGATAAATGAGGGTCTGAATAGAAAACTGGAGAAATAAGAGAACCCAAAGCCACCTCATATAGAACAACCCACATTTGAGAGATTAAGAAAATAAATACCTTCTACTTTTAATTGATTATATGATCAATTAATCAGAGAACAATGGATTAACTCCATTGATAAGATCTTATAAATCCTTTAATATTACAAAAAAGAGATGGTTCCTATAGTAGTTTATTGTATGGATGGAGAAGATGACTAGTGGTGGACATTGATCAAGAATACAAATAATTAAAAATAGATCGAAACATTGGAGTGGAAGGAAATCCAATATTTTTTCCCATAAATACTTTTCATCACACACAACATCATAAAATGGAAAGGGATTTCATTGAGTTAAAAAAATATAAATCTATAATGGAGTGTGAGGAACACTTTACAATACATTCATGACATGCATTATGTTTTTTCATTACCCTCAAATTAATGTTTTACTGATTCTTTAGTGGGCTGAAGCCTAATCTATGAAAAACTTATGAGATCAATGACTTTTATTTCTATGAAGAAATTGACAGATGTGCCCTCAATGTTGAAATGGATAATTTGGAATCCTAAGGGTATTATGGGGACATGAAGTAGTAATTGGAGTTCAATTATAGTGAACCAATGTATAAAAACAATGATGTTATGAAATTTCACCATTAAACTTGTCAAAGGTGTGGAAAAGCGCACATTGTAAATTTCCTAAGGGGAACATGGAAATGATTTTGGTGGAGAATAGAAGAGAAACTAACCAATTATTTTCGATAGTAGAAACCCAAAAATGTGACATAGTAATGGATTTCTATAGTAGGCCTTAAATTTGAGGTTCAATTTTTCAACTACGAAGAACTAGGGCACTCTATGATCTAGCGCACTATGAAAAGGGATTTCAGAGGCAACTGAAAACATCCACGGTAGAAAGGGGATCATTATTCTATACTATGACCGATTTTAATTCAATTAATGAATTTGTGACAAGTATATTAATTATTCATTCAAGTATAGAGAACATACTTTGTGATTCAGGTTATACACATTCCATCACATCCTGAAACATTAGTTGAAGTATTCAAACACCGCCCTAATTAATGGATATAATGCTTATGGTGAAAATAGAAAATGAGAAAATTATTGTATTCCATGTATATAAAACATCTCCAATCAATGTTTGTGGGACAAAAACCTCATAAAACAATGTCGAACATACCTTGGGGGAATTTTATACCATTTTTGTCCTGGATTTAGTTTCCCTTAGTATATACTATATAAATTTCTTGTGGGAAATAAATCACTCTACATAGAGTGAATCAAACCCAATTATATTAAAGTTGAATGAAGAGGATGAATCTTCTTCCGCTCTATCATCTGAAGTATGGATACTATTCTCAAATGAGAATGCATATCTAGATTAATTGATTGAGTCTATAAAATAGACCATTATTGTAGTCATTCCCATTGTGGGGGAATATATTGATGTGTTTCGCAAGTAATTTCCTAGTTTTCCTCATATATGAGAGGTCAAATTATCAATCGATCATATACCTAGGGTGTTTTTAATATCCAAGTCTCTGTATAAGATGATTGTTGTGGAACGTGAGGATCTAATTAAATAACTATAGGATAATCTAGATAAGGTATTCATATTCCCATGTTCATCACCATGGGTTGCACTAGTCCTCTCCATCAAGAAGAAGGATGGGTCAATATGCCTCTTCATCGATTATTTTGAGCTCAACAAGGTCATGATAAAGAACAAGTATCTTTTTCCATAGATTTATTACTTTTTTGATCAGCGACATGTAGTATAATACTTCTCCACTTTGGACCTACTATCAGGATATTATGTTGTTTGGGTAACGAATTATGATATCCACATGAATTTTTTTCATACGAGGTATGAATATTACGAGTTCATGTTGAATGAAATTCGACTAACTAATGATCTAGTAGAATTTATTGATGTGATGAATAGATTATGTAGAGACTATATTGAAAAATTCCTGGTAGTCATTATAAATGATACTCTAATATATTATAAAACCATGGAGGACTATGAAAAGAATCATGGAACCACTATAAAGTACTTGAAATAGTCGAAACTCGATAAAATTAAAAGAATGTGTGAGTTTTGGTTGATAGATTTCTTGTTCTTGGTAAATAACATCACAAGAAAGGGATATCATTGGATCTTTAAAAGAGAAAATAAATTTAAGGATGTTCGAGGCCAACATCTTTGACAGATATCCATAGTTTCTTTGTGTTATTTAGATTCAATCTTATATTTTTTAAAAAATAATATTTATTGTCAAATCCAGTTACCAAGACAACTCAGAAGGGATTCATGTTGTCTTAGAATGACCAATGGGAAGAATGATTCAAGTAGCTGCAAAGGTGTAACATTCCAGGTAAATAAATAATATGACATTTTCATATTTATTAATATTTTTGAATTAGATATTAATTTTACATAAAATTTGTTTCTATTTTTGATGGAATGCCTAACCCACAACAATGGGTTTCCCTGAAATCTTATAATGCACACAATGCTGAGTCATAATGAAAATAATAATAATAATATATTATTATTATTTTAAATAGTAGTTAACAGCTAGTCGTTGTACTATAGATAATGAACATAACTAACTATATTATGATTAAACATGTTTGTTAGATGTTTTTACATTTATCCAATAATATTTAAAGACATAACATGAGAATGAATCCAATTTTAAGCATAAATACTCTAATTTTTTAAAAGAAATTTAAACCACCTTTTGACGGGGAACCCTTTATAAAAATAGTTTCAGTCACTTTAATATTTTATATTTGACCAAATAAACTTATTTTTTAGAAGTGGGACATCAAAATATAATTTGGGTAATTTTTGATATTTTTCTGATAAAATTCGTTTTCAATGAATAGTAAAAAATACTACTATTTTAAATCAAAACTATCTTTTCATCTGATTTATTTATATGGGTAGATTATATTTTTAATTAGATATAAAGTGTAATTAGATTATGTTTTTACCATTTAATAAAATTTTGGTTATTATAAGTAAGTTCACTTTTTAATTAAACATAAACACGTGTCAATCTTTGGATAGTTATTATTTCTTAAAAACACATTTTTTGGTTTTTACTACAGAAATTAATTTTAAATTAATTTTTGAAACTTCTGCCTTTTGAATTTAGAATTTTTTTCCATATTTTGAATCATGATGTACAAATTGTGTGAATATGTAACTTTTTTTAGATATTATGAAAAGTAACTTCAGTAAATATTTTATTTATCATGGTTAAAGGGTAAATATGGAAAATAAGGGTGAAAATTAATATTATAATAATATTAAATTACCCTAATACATATCCTAACCCGATTGGAATAGATATTTCTGACTATGGTCATCCTTTGGTCAATTTTAGGACCCCAAGGATCCACTTGTGTGTGAAAATGACATTTAATTACTTTTAATTTAAAATGAATGATAAATAGAACCTAAACATGTATCTTTTTGTAAAACAATTTATATATGGGGATATATAAGTATTCTCTTTGATTATATATATTAATACGAAAGGTAGAAAAAATTTTACATCATGGAATTTAATTTATAAATTTTATACATCACATAAATAAATATATTTATGACATAATAATGATGTAGTAATTGCCTTGTTAATGAATGATTTTAATAAATGAGATTATTAAAATTAAAATAAATTTATTTTGAAACTATTTATGCCATGTACTAATTTTATTGATTAGTATGATTTTTTCTATTTGAATTAAAGATTTTTTTTAACTAATAATTTTCTTATGGATTTTTAAAAAGTCATGATATGAATAGTATAAAAATTGTCATAAATGAATTTTTAAAAGAATTAATATTTTATTAAATGATATAATAGTTCTAAAAATCTATGTTTCGACCAACTGACATATATGATGTTATAAATTTAATTAATGATCTATTTTTGGGTTTCTATGAATTTTATAGTAACTATAGTAACCATATATTACGGAAATACAAGAAGACAAGGTAAAGGTTAAATTAGTTAACAAAGGGATTAAGCTAAAAGAAAAGGTTAAGTTTATTCCATAAACATGTCTAAAACTCCTTTAATGCGAGTATTTAGACCCATACTCATATTGTATCCTAAATATATCACTTTGGTGTTATTATAATTCTATAATCAATTAAAAATGAAATAATATTTCAAAACATTCCTAAAGTGCCCCTCCTCCCTCTTATAAATGGAAACCTCCTCTCTCTAATTACTCACACATCTCTAGCCCCTTGACTCATCCAAAATATTCTCCAATTATCTCCCGACGTACATAAATTACTCATACAAGCCTTACCATAGCTACAATGCCATTCAAGAAATCCCTTCGGCTCAAATCAAAAGAAGTTACCCGATTTAAGGTAACGTCTTCTCTGAATATCATTTAAATTATTTTTCCTTCTCTAATCTCTATGATCTTATTACTCATTTTTTATATAAAAACACCAGTATCAGAAATATACTATGTTTTTTATATTATAAGTATTCCAAATACAATTTTACACACCTCATTCTAATGGGTACATAATATACTATTTCTATGGACGATGAACTACTGCATCATGAAACAATGGTTGTTCATTATACTTCTACGAAATATTATGGTGGCCATTCTGATAGAAATATAATTATATATGATATATATGATATTTATTTTATCTCTATGATTCTGTAATTCTCATTTATATCATATCTTTATGCTTTTCATATTATACAAATTTGATAATTTCATTTGAGGAAGTGTGGACTACCACCCCCACAAAGTGATATGACTTATTCATGATATACATGGAATGAATAAAGGGTGAAATTAATGAAATTATATAACATATATAACATAGATATTATACTTTAATTATAATCTACCTATGTATCATTTATTTTTCATTCCTTTAAATACAAAAAATAAATGAAAGTATCATTCATGCGTACGTATGGCTTACTATCTCCATGAATAGTGCATTTGATTTCTTATATCCATGTTTTATGGACGATTCTAAATACATAGATACTAGATATAGATACATATATACTGGATATATATGATATATATGATATCTAAATATTAAATATCATTCCTATGATAATGTATTTTTCACAGCGAGGACAATTTGTAATTATAACAATTTCAATTTTTACTCTAGTACTAAACATCAAAAAAATGACCAATATGAAATTGAATAATTATTTTGTTGTTATAGAAAGGTAATAAGTTATTTAAAAGGAATAATAATTTTTAAAAAGTTTCTAAACCAAGTATAAATTAAATTAATTTTATTACTGAGTAAGAATAAGGAACATACGCGACGATTCAGACTCAAGGTAATTGACATCATCTCAATATCTATTATTTGAGGAATGTTTTAAAAATATACACCAAGTTTCTAAACCAAGTATAAATTAACTTAATTTTATTATTGAGTAAGAATAAGGAACATACGTGACGATTCAGACTCAAGGTAATTGACAACATCTCAATATCTATTATTTGAGGAAAGTTTTAAAAATATACACCTCCTTCTATTAAATAGTTTATAATAACCCCATTTGACTTTTAATTTCAGTAAATTGGAATTTATTTTCTACAATGAGTTTTATTAAATATGAAATGTAATGTTCTTAACGTATGCATGGAAAACGACCTTTCTGCCACTGTGAGAATTATTGGATATATGTATTCCTTAACAAGTAGTAATGTCTTTAAAAGGAAGAAAAATTACATATACCACTTTTACATAATTTTGTATGGAAAATGATTTTTTTAAATTGATTGAGTATTTCAATATCTTGAAATGGTTATATGTGATTGAAAATGAAATTTTATTAGTGAAATGTTGATATTTTAAATATTTTATGTGGTACATGGACATTTGACGGTGGTTACGTGATAAGCCAATGATGGGTGGTTACATGATAAACCAAATGATATGTGGTTCCATGATAAACCAAATATTGGTGGTTACATTATAACCTCCAATGAATTAGGTGTGGAATTCAGATGTATGGTCATTCTATTTAGTGATATTAGTGGAAGTCGACAGTATGGTTATTACTTTCATTATGTTTATTTCCCAAGTGTTGGATCTGAATCTACAGATTATACACAAGAGGGGGTGAATTGTGTCTTTTACAATTTTTCAATAACTCTTCTTTTGAACGAGTTCTGTCCTTTAAACATTATCACATTTGATTGTACAGTGGAAAAAGTAAAAACAAGAACACAAAGATGTATAGTGGTTCGGGGAACAGAAATCCCCTAGTCCACTCCACCAACGCTCTACCCTATGAGCTTGGTGATTTTCACTATTTGGTTCTTTTTTCCACAGACCGATTCACAACTGAGTACAGGCAGGTGACACCTTAACAATCCAAGGAAAAATGTTCTGGTTCAAACACGAACCTACACAGCTTAGAACAAGAAGCTAGTTACTCAAGAATAAAAACAAAATTTCAGAAAGAAATTTCCGGTTGATCTTCACAATTGCAACAGAATACAATTGACAGCATATGGATCAAATTCTCTAGAAATATTGATCTTCAAGACGAAGAAGTTCTGAGTTTATCCAGTTTTAGTAGATATAGATATAGTTCACAACCTCAGCAGTAGTAGATACAGAGAAGATATTCGATGTAGAACAGGTGAATCTTCGGTCAAGTTCCTTCTTCTTGAACAAATAGAGCTTTTACGCTCCTTTTGAATCAGTAGATCAATCATGGATAGTTGCAATATCTGTTTTCCACCAATTTCAATAATAGATCGATCACAACATTCTCTATTTTTTTGTTTCAGAGAGAGCATATATAATAAATCATATCTCCTACACATTTAGATCCATAAAAGTCGCCTTCTGATTGACGATATTCAAAAATTTGAATTTACAGAGAAGTCGTAACTTCCCATAAGACTCGGCATGAAAAGCTTCTTTTAATTCGATCTTAAATCCATTAATAAAATGGCTTTGAATCAGTCAAAGTATTAATTTAAAAATGACTTTAAATCCGGCTTGAAATCCACCGAGAAATCAGCTTACTGATCATTTGTACATAAAAACCGTCTGCTGAAAATTTTGACCCCAAAAGTAAGGTTGCTGACGTGGCTTCCAAACGTAGGGTTAATAACATAGTCTTCAAACGTAGGGTTGAAAACGTAAGGTTGATATAAACGTAGGGTTGATCATTCATACTTTTTCTTCAACAATCAAACGTACGGTAAAAGATCCATACTTTTACATGATCCATACTTTTCCAAGAACGTATGGTTGTTTACAAAAGTAAGGTTGATGAACCATAATTTTGAGAAATAAACGTAACCTTTAAAAATTACGTACGGTTCTCCTTCTATACTTTGCTGATAACCAAAACGTAGGGTTCCTTCCTAACGTAAGGTTCTTCTTCCATACTTTGCTGAAAATTTATGGTTGTTTAACCATAATTTTCTATTATCTCAAAGAGTATACATGCTTTTAATCCTTACTCTACGTTTATCCATGTTGGGTATGAGCAGTGGTTCCAGAATGCACTAAAACATATTCCGTGATATATTCATCTACATAAGATGTGAACAGTGTTTCCAGAACGCGCTAAAACAGATTCCACGCTAAGTAATAAATTCTCATTATTTGAAGAGTAAAATAAATTAATAACCATTTACAAAATACTAAGTGAAATCATTAGAAAATAACTAAGGGTATTTGTTAGCATCAAAATTTTCATAAAGAGAAAGGGTATTATTTTCAATATTCTCCCCCTTTAAATAACATTAATACGCATTGTTGAAAACAATACTTTTATCAAGAATCTCCCCCTTTTTGATGATCATAAAACCCATAAAACAAAACCCATAAAATAATTAAAATTATTTAAACAAAACAAAATTAACTTTCAAAATTCTTATAATGTTTTAAATAAAATCTTCTTTCAAAATTCATTATAAAGTTTTAAATAAAATCTTTGTTCAAAATTCGTTATAAAGTTTTAAATAAAATCTTCTCCACCAAAAAGATAATTATAAATCCAAATGTCTCATCTAATTTTCTCCCTCAATAAAATGAATTCTCCCCCTAAATATTGATGTTGTGTTTATCCAAATTCTCCCCCGTTTTATGATATCAAAATGAATGAAAAATCATGGATTTTAACACGTTTAATATTGCAGTGAACTATTAGTAAATGCTATAATGAACTGTTTATCAATAATTAAATCTAGAGTACTGGAATATTAAAAATAAAATTATTAAAACAAATAAGGAAAGAGACAAATAAACAATGAAGAAAATTTTTATTCAAAAAATAGTAGTATATACCTGACAATGATATACACAGGAATCACGGTTTGGGTAAGATAGGCAACATGGTCTATCTCCTCTGTATTACAGAATTGATTTATGTAAACTGTTACAGAAGTCTTTTCATCATCCCATCTCCAAGCTTCATAATGAGCTCTCTGTTCTCTTGAGTCATATGAATATCCTCAATTAAATTAACTCTGAAAAACTCATGAATCCTTTCCTCCTTTTCAACAAATACTGATAGCTTCTCTGATAATTGATCTTACAAAATTCTGATTGATGGCTCACTAGATGTCAGTTGATCCACTATGAATTTCTGATAGACCAGCAACACTGAAAAAGGAGCACTTTTACATTGAATATCTTGTATCCTATCATTCATATTGCTCAACGTAGTTGTGATAGCCTGAAACCTTATGATTAAATCAGGTGATGAACTTGATCCACTAACAACATTATTTGCAACTGATGCAAATTGGTTTTCCATAAACAACATCAGATCTGATAAATCTGACTTCATAACCATTTCAGTTTTTAATTGAGTAACAACAGTCAGCATATCCTCTTTAAACATTTCATCTTCTTTCTGTGAAACTGTATACTCCTTCAGCTTTTGAAACTTCAAATGTTTTAAGTCTAAATCATTTCTAAGAGAAGCATTCTCAGATTCTAACTGAGATAATTTTCTTTACAGTTCTTTGACTTATTCTTTCCTTGAATTAGATGCACCCTGTGCTTGATTCACATTCTCAGGTTGATGCAGCAATACCAAAGGCAATGACTTAGCATCAGATTTCTCCTTTTCTTGGTCCTGAGAAGGTTGGTCCACAGATTTTTCCTTAGAGGTCTCAAAATCCACCACAGAAATATCTTCATGAAGTACCTCTGTTTGAGATTCAAAATCATGCTCATCACATTCATCTACATCTTTGTCTTCCACTGGAATTTCAAGAACAATATCTACAGAAGATTTCTAAGGTCTGGCCACTTCTTCACCAGACACTGGCTCCATCTTCTATTCCTGTTAAAGTGAAACTTCAATATCTGCATTAATATGTTCCCGATTCTCCCTTTGATCATCTTCTTGAGCTCCTGATTTCTCTACAGGAGTCGTTCTCTCAGTAACATCTTCCATGGTTTTATCAGCAACAGCTTCTCTCACAAAAGAATAAGAAATTAAAGTTTCTTTTGTAGTTTCCACTGCAGTGGAAGTAACTTCCTCATTTACTGGTCTTTTTCTTCTTTATTGATGTCCCTCCTGGCTTCTGTCTTCCTCAACATTTGTCACTTCAAAGCGAATCCTTCTTGCTACATTGCCGACTCAGGATTTAGCTTCTCCCACCTTGGACTTAGCAGGTTGAGCCTGAGCACTCTCTGAGTCTTCCTCAACTCCTACTGGATAAAGTTTTCCTTTAATTGTGCTCCAGAAATATCCAACTTTCCCCAAGGTTCTAGCATTAAACGTATTACTGTGATGACAGTTAACTCTTGCATCCACTAATCTCACCATGTCTTTCTTAAATAGCAGCTTAGAAATAAATCTACCAAAGGGATAGAAATTAATCCTGGCCTCACTTTGAGAGAAATAACTGAGATACCTTATCATGTATCTTGGATAGTTTAATTTAATATCACTTAGAAAAAGAAACATTATATACATATCAGGGTACAAAATCTTCTCCATTTCTGCCATCCGTGGAGCTATTCCGGTCTGAATAAAGTTTACAAAAATCTTTTGAACATGCTCCAAATCTTAACAAACATTTTCTTTATTGTCTTGGTACTAAAAATAAAAGACATAATTTCTTTGGATTTATGCACATAATATCCTATATTCTTCAAGTCAAAATGAAAAACTCCCTCATGAGGGCAGTTGAGAATCTGACTAATCTCTACTGAAGAAATTGAGAAATTTCTATCCTCTAGACTAAACTGTACAGATTTGTAGAAGTATCTAAGTTCTACTTCATACAGAAATTCTGTATTTTCACTATTTAACATCTGTTCAAGATTTTGAAATGAAACTGCTTGCTTCAACAACAGATTCGTCTGAAATAACCAGTCAAGATCGATTTCCTTACCCTGTAAGATTTTTATTCCTTCAGTGCGTTGCCTCTTGGCATTTCTCGGCTCGGCCTCACTGGCTCTTTTAGTCCTTACCATAGCTGCGAGAATCTCTGATGGTTTGAAGGTTAGGGTTTCATAAGATCGAAGGTTAGGGTTTCAGAAGAGGAAGTGAGATTTTTGGATTTTGAAAGGGTTTCGATAGAAGTGAAAGGGTTTAGAAGTCGAAAAGGCTCTGACAGCCTTAATTCCTGTGTAGTCACTCATCCTTACATATATTAAAAAACAAATAAATTTTTTATACGAAGAAAGAAAGAAAAACCTAAATAGTATTCAATAAACAAAATAAAATTTACAAAAAAAAATAAAAAAATTATTTTAAATTAAAGAAACCTAGCTCCCCATTAATAAAATCAAACCTTACAGTGGCAGCATGTTTAGTAAAAATATCTCCTAATTGAATTTCAGTATTTATAAATTCTAAAAATATATCTTTTTTAATAACATGATCTCTTAAAAAGTGATGCCTTATATCAATGTGCATAGTTCTAGAATGACTAATAGGATTTTTTGAAATATTAATTTCACTCGTATTATCAAATAAAATAGGTGTATTATTAAAATTCAATCCAAAGTCCATGAAGTGTTTTTCATCCACAACACTTGTGCACATCAAATTCCAAAAGAATCATATTCTGCCTCAGCTATTGACAGGGAAACTGAATGTTGTTTCATACTAGACCATGATACTAAGGACTTTCCTAAAAAGTGACATGTAACTGATGTACTTTTTCTATCTAATCTAGAACTTCCAAATTCATCATCTAAATATGAAGTCAAATTAAAATAAAATGTTTTAGGATAAATAAGAGATTGAAAAACAATTCCTTTTAAATATCTAAAAATTCTTTTAATAGCAGTTAGATGGGTTTATTTAGGATTTGATTGAAATCTAGCACAAAGACATAATGAATAAATTATATATGGTATTCTAGCAGTATGATATAACAAACTACCAATCATACCTCAATATAACTTGTTGTCAACTAATTTCCCAGTTTCATCAAAATCAAGTTTTATATTAGTACACATAGGAGTTGCAAATGTCTTACTGTTCACAAGTCCAAATTTCTTAAGTAAATTAGTAATGTATTTTCTTTGATTTAAAAAATTTCCAAAATATTTTTGAAATATTTGAAGAACCAAAAATAAATTTAATTCTCCCATCATACTCATTTCAAATTCTTCTTGCATTAATTTTGAAAATTCATGAAAAATATTTTGATTAGTTGATCCAAAGATTACATCATCAACATAAATTTGAACCAATAAAACATTATTTTTCACAGTTTTCTTAAATAGTGTTGGATCTTCCATACCAATAGTGAAATCATTTTTCAAAAGAAAGGAACTTAATCTTTCATACTAGGCTCGAGGTTCTTGTTTAAGGTCATAAAGAGATTTAGTATGTTTAAAAATAGAATCAGGTTTTTGAGAGTTTTCAAAAACAAGAGGTTGCTCAACATACACTTCCACCATTAAATATCCATTTAAAAATGCAGATTTAACATCCATCTAAAATAATTTAAAATTCATATAAGATGAATAGGCTAAAAGGATTCTAATGGCTTCTAACCTTGCTACAGGTGAAAAAGTATCATCATAATCTATTCCCTCTTCTTGATTATATCCATTAGCTACCAATCTTGCTTTGTTTCTAGTTATTGTGCCTCGGTTATCCTGTTTATTTCTAAAAACCCATTTGGTTCCTATTATTGGATACTTCATAGGTCTTTCCACTAAATCCCAAACTTCATTTCTTTTAAACTGGTTTAATTCATCTTGCATTGCTATTACCCAACTTTCATCATCTAAAGCTTCTTCTATAGTCTTGGGTTCTTATTGAGATAGGAAGGTAGAAAATTCCACTAGGTTTCGTAAGATTCTTCGAGTTTGAACACCAATTTCTATGTTACCTATTATAGTTTCTAAAGTATGATTATTTAGGGTTCTACACTATCTAGGTAGAATATTTAAAGGTTCTTCAGTATCATTTTACTATTAACTGGATTGAATTTCTTTTATATCATTTTAAAAATCATTCATTAAATTCTCAAGTCTCATGATATCATTAGAGTCAAGTTCATCCATTTGTTCTATCCTTTTCTCAAAAGGATCAGATTCATCAAATTTCACATGAACTGATTCTTCAACAATCCTTGACTTCTTATTATAAACTCTATTTGATTTGGAGGTAGCAGAATATCCTAAGAAAATACCTTCATCAGATTTTGGATCGAACCTACCAAGATTATCCTTGGTGTTTAAGATATAAACCTTGCATCAAAAAACATTAAAGTAATTTAATTTAGGTTTTCTGTTATTACATAGTTCAAAGGGTGTCTTTTTAAAAATAGGTCTAATTAAAACTCTATTAATTATATAACAAGCTATATTCACAGCTTCTGCCTAGAAATATATAGGTAGGCATTATTCATTTAACATTGTTCTAGCCATTTCTTGAATTGTTCTATTTCTTCTTTCTACAATCCCATTTTGTTGAGGTGTTCTGGGTGCAGAAAAGGTGTGTTTAATACCCATATTTGACCAAAAGGAATTAAATTCCAGATCTCAAATTCTCCACCATGATCACTTCTTAATGAGATTATATTGAATCCTTTTTCATTTTGATCATATTTGCAGAAACTTTCAAAAAAAGTAAAAGCTTCATTTATAAATTTCAAAAAGAAAATCCATGTAAATCATGAATAGTCATAAACTAAAAAAGAAACATATAATTTACCAGCTAATCATGGTACTCTTGAAGGTCCAAACAAATCCATATGAATAAGTTCTAGAGGTTTATATTTAGCAACCTTATTAACAGATTTGAAGGATGATTTTTTGTTGCTTGCCAAGTTGACATATATAACAAAATCTGTTAGTCTCAAATTTGAGACAAGGTAAATCAGAAACTAAATGTTTCATGGATAAATTATGTAAAAAATATACATTTAAATGACTAAGTCTTCTATGCCAGATCCAGGATTCACTTACTTTAGCAGTCAAGCAGTTTACTTGTTGTTTACACAAGGAATTTAAATCCATAGTATAAACATTTTCAGTTCTTGGTGCTTTAAATTTAAACAGTTTATCTTTAGAAACAATACAACAATTGTTAGTAAAATAAACAGTATATCCATCATCACAAAGTTGAGATATACTTATCAGATTGTGTTTTAGTCCTTGTACATAAAGTACTTTGTTGATTGAGACTATTTTTGGATCTCCAACAGTTCCAATGCCAATGATTTTTCCTTTAGAATTATCACCAAATGTGACAAGTCCTCCTTCCTTTTGAGTGAGTGAAGAAAAATTCAATGATTTTCCACTCATATGTCTTGAGCAGCCACTGTCCATGTACCATATTTATTTTCTTCTCTGGTGACCAGCTACCTGCAAAGACATTCAAAAAAATTGCTTTGGTACCCATATTTTATTTGGTCCAGGAGTGTTAGCTAGCAATGATCTGTGTATCCAGATTTTCTTTATTCTTTTAAAATTAGCTGAATCATATAAGTCTTTTGGAACATAGGCTTTATTAATACCACAAATTTGATGTTGTCTTAAGAAACAGTTTTTAGCTACATGTCCCTTTGCCCCACAAAAATTACAATTAAGCTTTTTAGAGCTAGGAACAAAATAATTTTTATATAGCATTGGTTTTTCTCCTTTACTGCCAATTCCAAATCTCTCCTTTTTAATGACAGTTTTTCCAAGAATTTCATTTAATGAATTCTCTCCTTTTGTAAAAACCAATGCATCCTGTTTGTAAGAATCTACTTCATCCTGTAGTGATTTTATTTTTGATTCAAAATTAACATAGTTAGTGTTAATAAAATTTTATTTATCAGTTAATTCATTATGTTGTTTCATTATTGTGTCTCTTTCATCTGAAACAGATTTATGTATATTTTTCAGTGACTTATGTTTCATAAATTGTGAGTCATATCTTTCTTCAAGCATATTACAGTAGGCTACAAGTTTTTCATTTGCGTAGCTTGATTCAAAATGTGATTCAGAGGAGTAGTATGAGTGTACCTCATTAGTTTCTTCCATGAAACACTTGTTTGCCTTTAGATTGACTTCTTCTTTCTTTGAGCTTGATTTAGAAGAGATACTAGAGTCTTCAGATACACTCCAAGTGACATTCATAGATTTCTTGTCTTTCTGCTCAAAGTCATTTCTTTTGAAGAATTTCTTCTTCTTTTCATCCTTCAATTGTGGGAAATCTGGTCTGATATGTCCCATCGTTTTGCATTCATAACATCTCACTTCCTTATTATCTACCTTAAAGGGTTTTTTGAAGCCTCTTTTCTTGCTGTAGAATTTTCTAAATTTTCTGGCTAGTTAAGCCAGTTCTTCATATGAGTTGGATGAGTCAGAGCTTTCTGATTTAGCTTTGACTTTATTTCTCTTCATATTTCTATTCTTTTTTAGTGAAGTTACCTTCAAGTCATTATCTTCTCTTTTGAAAATCACTTTGTGTTCATTAGCTTTATCTTGCATTTCACCCTCATACATCATCAATGTACCAATCATCTCTCTCATAGTTAGATATTTGATAGGTGTTGATTTTATGATTGCAGTAGAGATACCATTCCATCTAGTAGGAAGTACTCTCAGTACTTTTAATGCTTGATCAGCCTGCTTGATAGGTTCTCCTAGAGCAGTTAAGTTATTGAAAATTTATGTCAATCTATCATTCATTTGGGTAACGCTCTCACCTTCAATCATTCTGAAAGTATCAATTTTCTGTTTTGCAGTTGAATATCTCATTTTCCTTACATTATATGTTCCTTCATATGCCACAACTATTTTTTTCCACATCTCATATGTTGTCAGGCACTAAGATACTCTATTAAATTCATCAGTTCCAAGACCGCAGATAATTGAATTCATAGCCTTCGAGTTCATATCGTACACTACCTCTATAGCAGCACTCCATGCCTCAGGATTTTCAGAAATTTCATAAGGAGTTAGAATTTTTTAATAGACTCTATATCCGAGGTTTTTCAGATATATTATCATGCATGATTTCCAACAACCATAGTTGTCTCCATTAAAATATGGTGCTCTAACCATCGACATCCCTTCTCTTGTATCAGTCATGATGCTCTGTTGTATAATTTTTAAATGCTTATAGCTTTCTAAGGCTCTATCAGAAGCTCCTCCTCTGATACCAATTGTTGGATCTGAATCTACGGATTACACACAAGAGGGGGGTGAATTGTGTCTTTTTCAATTTTTCAATAACTCTTCTTTTGAACGAGTTATGTCATTTAAACTTTATCAGATTTGATTGTACAACGGAAAATGTAAAAACAATAACACAAAGATGTACAGTGGTTTGGGGAACAGAAAGCCCCTAGTCCAATCCACCAATGCTCTACTCCACGAGCTTGGTGATTTTCACCATCTGGTCCTCCTTTCCATAGACCGATTCACAACTGAGTACAGGAAGTTGACACCTTTACAATCAAAGGAAAAACCTTCTGGTTTAATCATGGACCAACACAGCTTAGAACAAGAAGCTGGTTACTTAAGAATAAAAAACAAAATTTCAGAAAGAAATTTCTGGATGATCTTCACAATTGAACAGAATGAAATTGACAGCAGAGGGATCAAAGTCTCTAGAAATATTGATCTTCAAGACGAAGCAGTTCTGAGTTGATCCATTTGTAGTATATATAGAGATATAGTTCACAACCTTATCATTAGTAGATCCATAGAAGGTATTCGATGTAGAACAGGTAAATCTTCTATCATGTTCCTTCTTCTTGAACAAACTGATCTTTTACGCTGCTGTTGAATCAGTAGATCAATTGTGAATAGTTGCAATATCTTTTTTACACATTTTTCAATAATAGATCGATCACACCATTCTCAATTTTTGTGTTTCAGAGAGAGAATATATAATAAAGCATATCTCCTGCACATTTAGATCCATAAAAGACACCTTCTGATTCACGATATTCAAAAATTTGAATTTACAGAGAAGTCGTAACATCCCTTAAGACTTGGCATAAAAATATCCTTTTAATTCGATATCAAATCCATTAATAAAATGGCTTCGAATTAGTCAGATTCGTAATTTAAAAACGACTTTACATCCGGCTTGAAATCCAACCATAAATCAGCTTACTGATCGTTTGTACATAAAAACCGTCTGCCGAAAATTCTGACTCCAAACGTAAGGTTGATGACGCGACTTCCAAACGTAGGGTCAATAACATAGTCTTCAAACGTAGGGTTGACAACGTAAGGTTGATAACAAACGTAGGGTTGATCATTCATACTTTTTCTTCAACATTCAAACATACGGTAAAATATCCATACTTTTACTTGATCCATACTTTTCCAAGAACGTATGGTTGTTTACAAAAGTATGGTTGATGAACCATAATTTTGAGAAATAAACGTAACCTTTAAAAATTACGTACGATTCTCATTCCATACATTGCTGATAACCAAAATGTAGGGTTCCTTCCTAACGTAAGGTTCTTCTTCTATACTTTGATGAAAACGTATGGTTGTTTAACCATACTTTTCTCTTATCTCAAAATGTATACATGGTTTTCATCCTTACGCTACGTTTATCCATGTAGGACATGAACAATGATTCTAGAACACGATAAAACAAATCCCGCGATATATTCATCTACGTATGATGTGAACAGTGTTTCCAACACGTGCTAAAATAGATTCTGTGCTAAGTAATAAATTCTCGTTATTTCAAGAGTAAAATAAATTAATAACCTCCTGAAAAATACTAAGTGAAATCATTAGAAAATAACTAAGGGTGTTTGTGAGCATCAAAATTATAATAAAGAGACAGAGTATTATTTTCAATAATTTCCCCCTTTAAATAACCTTGATACGCATTGTTAAAAACAATACTTTTCTCAACACCAAGATACCTTTTATATGTTCTGTGTGATTTATATGGGTTTTATGGAAATATTTTGGTTATAAAAGGGTATGAAATGAGAATTTATTCATTTATTTGTATTTACTACTTCAAAAATGTGTAAAGTGTTACTTGTGATAATGTATTGATGGTTTACATGTTGTTTTGAAAAACTAACAGTTTTCATTTTTTGTGTATCCATTAATAAGCTTTTTATTCTCATCCAATGTTTTGAAAAAAATTAATAGGATTTAAAAGTGAATAGAGTTATGGATGGGATCATAGAGAAGTTGTGATATTTAATCATGAAAGGAAACCATATTCTTTTTTAAAAGATTTTGTTTATGGATGAAAATGGATACATAGTATAAGTGTCTAATTTGTAATAATAATTTTGTTATGTATAAGTTATTGAATAATTATATGAAGATGTAAACCTTAAAATATCCTCTATGTGAATTATTAAATTAATTCAAGTATATGTAATGTTTAATGATAGGTCCTTATAGTTTGTATTAGAAGTCATTTTAGAGAACTTTAGAAGTTAGAATTTGGTTAATAGAATATCCATAAATTATTTTTATATTAAGGTTAAACTGAAAATATATAGAATTTGGAGATTACCATGTTCCATTGTTTAAGATATATTTTTTTAGAATGGTTTTCCATAGAGGAAATAAGGACGCAGTGCTGAGAAGGCATAAAAATAGAATAACCTTCCAAATCAGCATACCAAGATAGTTGTAATTAGAACTGAATAGTTTGTTGCAGTAATGGTGTAGGTGACTCATGATATAAATCATGGTGGTATACATGCACAAGATCAAACATATGGATCCCAGAGGAACATTTCAATAGTTGGTAAATTCATGAGGCAACATCCCCCATCATTCATATGATCATCTGACCCTCTTCATGTAGAAGAGTGGATCAAAGAACATGAAAATATTTTTGATGTCATGTGTTGTATCGACAATCAAAATATTATTCTTGATGTTTACCTTTTTGAAGAAGAAGCAGATCAGTGGTGCTTGATGGTTAAAAATATCAGGGACAGTGAAGAGATTGATGCTCTTGGTTGGGAGGAATTCAAATGTATGTTTTTTAGAATTATATTCCTAAGGCGGTTCAACATAGGATGGAAAAACATTAATGGATTTGAGGTAGGAGGATTACTCAAAAGATTCTTATGACGGAATGTTTACTCGACTGGCATAGTATTCCCCAAATTTTATCTGAGATTTTGATAGAAAGATAAATCAATATTACTCAGGATTGAAGCCACAATATCTAAAGGTATTAGCCACTTTTGAATTAAAAATTTATGAAAAACTTGTCAGATGTTCTGAGAAAGTATAAATGGATTTTTGTAAAGATATGAGGTTCAATGGGAGCTAGAAAAAAATATGTCCAGTTGGCAGGAAAAAGGAATGTATTTCTCAAAGATGTCTGGAGGTAAGAAAATTAAATTTCCATCCTGTGAGATGTGTGGTAAAAAGAATCATGGAGAGTGTCTCTTAAAATATATAATGTGCTTCTGGTGTAGTAAGACTAGTCATAATTCTCATAACTACAAGGATGTTGATCAAGCCAGCAATGAAAATACAGTGGTAAGAGGTTTTAGTTGCGACGACTTTGAGCATTATGCCAATGTGTGTCCAAAGTTTATTAACCAGGGTGGAATCCAGACCAATAAAAAGTATAAGAATGTGGAAACATGTTTTTCTACTAATAAAAAAGATATGGGACCATAAAATGAAGTGGTATCATGTATTTTTTTTGTTTTTTCAGATTACTCCAATGTGTTGTTTGATTAAGGGTCTACGCATTTTTTCTTTTCTGAGATAAATTCAGGTACTTTTGGAATTCTACCCCAAAAAATCAATCCAGAACTTATGGTAAAAACACATTGGGGGAATGTTGAGGAAAAAAAAAATTATAAGAATTATTCTATCCTTATTTATGGAAAGAATCTACCTACAAACCTTATTGTTTTTCCTCTTATAGAGTTTGATGTTATTTTGGGTATAGAATGGATTTCTCTTTATCATACAATGATTTACTGTAGAGAAAAAGAGGTTTCGTTTTAGAATCTATTTCATGTTTCTATACAACAATAAACCCTTACATTTGATAACATATCAGGAATCTATGAAACTAGTAAAATATGGAAACGAATGTTACGTTTAACATATTGTTGAAAATTGTAAAATCCCAGGTAAATGAAGAATAATAAATTTTCATGTTTATTAATATCTACGAATTAAATATTAATTTTACTTTAAATGTGTTGCTATGTTCGATAGCATACCTGATATGCAACAATGGGTTTCTTTGAAATCTTACGTTGCACATTAATAATATAATATTATTATTTTAAATGGTAGTTAACTCCTAGCCATTATATTGGTAGGAATGAAAAAATACTAACTAAAATATGATTATACATGTTTTTTAACTCTATTTACTTTTATCTAATAAAATTTGGAGGCTTAAAATGTGAATGAATCTAATTTTAAGCATAATTTACATTTGAAGGTCGATTTACCACCTTTTAATAAAGAACCATATTTAAATATAATTTTGATCACTTTAATAAATTCTAATTTACCAAATAAAATCCTTATTTACAATGGGGACATCAACATTTACATTTTGTATGTTTTTGGAATTTTTCCAATAAAGTTCATATTTTAATGAATAGTAAAAAATATTGTATTTTAATTCAAAACTGCATTTTAATATAATTTATTAATATTTTAAGATTATATTTTTAATTGGTTTTAAAGTGTAATTAGATTATATTTTTACAATTTAATTCTACTTTTTTCATTTGAATTAATTTCACTTTGAATTTGGACATAAACAGGTGTCAATCTTTTGATAATTATTGTTTCTTAAAAACACGCTATTTGTTTTAACAACGGGAATTAATTTTGAATTAATTAATGCGAATTCTATGTTTAGAATTTGATAAAATAGACATCATTTTATATTTTGGAATAGAAAATATAGATTAGGCTAATTTTTTGGCATTTTTCTGAAAACCTTCCATTTTTGATAAATAGTGAAACCACGTGGTAGTAGTTAAAAAAACTGACTTTTTCATTTTAATGAAATTTTACCACTTATGTGAATTGAATTTCTAAAATCCAACATACATGGTTGTTATTAGTAAGTAAAATGAGGTTCAATAAGATGAAAATAATTGTTGGTGAATAGTAACTTTTGACTTTTATTTACCGTGGTTAAATGTAAATAGGGTAATTAAAGGTAAAAAGAATATTATAATAATTATAATTACCTTAAAAATTATCCTAACCTTATTGGATGAGTAATGGAGGACCATGGGGAACCATGGGTCGTTTTTGGGACCCCACAGAGCCACTAATGAATAACAATGACACTTTAGATTAATTAATTTAAAGTAAATCCAAAAATAAAATAATAAAAAAAAATTTAGTAAATTAATTTATATATGGTGTTATATAAGTAATAATTTTGACTATAAATATTCATTGAAAAGATAAAAATATTTCCTCCATCTTGGTATTTTTTTATATTTTTTAGACATCGAATGAATTTAATTATTTATGACACAATAATGATGCACTGTTTACCTCATTAATAAATGATTTCAATAAATAACATTATAATGATTAAAATATTATCCAAAACCTATCCAATTTCTATCAGATGATATTATTTCGACTATGAGTTATCTTATCTTTGAATTTAATTATTTTTAGACCTTTAAAACTAAATATAATTATATAATAAAATAATATTTTCATACTTTTCTAAAGAGCACCTCCCCCCCTTTATAAAAGAAGACAATTTCTATCCAATTACTCAGACCTCTCAAGTATTTAGCTGATCTAAACTCTACCCAATTAATCTCACTATATCCCTCTATTCCTCCTAGAAGCCTTACCTTAGGCATAAGGAACTTCAATGAGTCCTTTTGGTTCAAACCAAAGGGAGTTACCCAAATTAAAGGTAATGGGTTCTCTTAAATTGTTTTCTTTTATTTAACATCTCCAGCCCCCAAAAAATCTTATTACTTTATTTTATAACAACACCGGTATCCTCAATATAATATTATGTGTTATAATAAGTATTCTAACTACACTTACACACACCTCCATCTAATTGGTGAAGAACATAATGTTTCTGTGGATGGAAAACTAACGCCTCATGAATCGATGATTGTTCAATTATCTGATACCGCATATCATGGAAGACATTAAGATGAAACTATATTTATATATGATATATATTATTTTATTTGTTTTCTTTATGCTTCTATATTTTTCTTTTATATCATACCTTTAAGGATTCCATTTTGTGTAAACACAATAATTTCATTTGAGGAAGTGCAGACTACAGCCCCCTCAAAGTGATATGGCACGTTAATGCCATATGTGAGATGTATAAAGGATGGAGTTAATTATATTATATATGATATTATACTGTAATTATAATATAATTATGTATCATTATGTTTTAATTACATTAAAATAAGAAATAGACATGGAAGTAGCGTTCATGCGTACGTAATACTTACCATCCCCATGAATGGTGCATTTCATTTCTTACCTCCAAATGTTATGTACTATTATAAGTACATGTATATACTGGATATATATTATATATATGGTATCTAAATCATGAATATAATTATGGATATAATTAAAATTTGACCATCTGAACAACTTGTAACTATATGGTGTTCATTTGAGACTCTAGTTCCAAATATCAACAAAATGAAGATTATTAACTTGAATGATTACATAATGTTTATAACATTGTAATAAGTGATATAAAATTAATAATAAACATGAAAAAGGTTATCAAATAAGTAGAAAATAACTTTAGTTTATTATTAAAGAGATTAAAGAATGATCGAGTCAAGACGGACACGAGTTAAGGGACTTCGTCTCAATCTCCTTTCATTGAGGCATATTTTGTTTTAATACACGAAATTCTTTTATACACAGTGTAAAAACCGTTGAATTTTCAAAGGGAATATTTTTCTACGAAGTATTTTACTAAGCATCAAAAAAGAATGTTTCTTTTAACATAAGCGATGACAATGACCTTTCCGCTGCCAAAAATATTATTTGTTCTTTGGCTTCCTTTACAAGTCGTAATGATTTTGTTTTCATGGAAAATAAATACCATATACATTTTTATGTATTTTGGTATTTTAAATGGTTTTGATAATGGATCTTTTATATCAATATATTTATGTGATATATTTTTATTGAAATGTGGAAATGTTTTCTTTCTTTTATATTTGTTTTATGTGTAATGATTTTATAATGGTAATTGGACATTTGACAGGTGGTTGCGTGATAAAAAAAATGACAGGTGATTCCTTGATAAACCAGGATGGGTGGTTATGTTATAACCTCTAATTCATTGGGTATAAAAGTTGGCTGTATGGCTATTCCATTTAGTGATATGGGTGGAAGTCGACTGTATGGTTCTTCCATTTATGTATGTTTATGTCCTAGGTTACCTTTATATGTTATGTGTTCTTTATATGGGTTTTATGGTAATATTTTGGTTACAAAAGGGTAAGTAATGATCTTTTATTCAGTGAAGAGTATTTACTACTTAATATTAGTGAAAAGTATTAATTATGATAAAGTATTCATGGATTATTTGTTGTTTTGAAAAACTAATAGTTTTCATTCTTTGTGTATCCCATACTGAGATATTTATGCTCATCCCAAGTTTTGAAATATTTTTCACAATACTTAAATAAGAATAAGGTCAAGAATGGGATCAAGTAAAAGTCATGTTATCTAATACATGGAACTATAGATGACTCTTATTTTCAAGAATTTTTGTTTTAGAAAAAAATAGAAACAAAATAGAAGTTTCTTCTTTGTAATTTTTGAAAAGAAATGTAATAGTTATGACCTAGTTCTCTAAAACTCTGAAACTGAAAAAATCCTCAATGTAAATTATTAACCTAATTCATGATTATATATGTTTTAAGGCTGGGTCCTTATAGTTGGTATCAGAGTTTGGTTTAGACAACTTTAGAAGTTAGGGTATATTTAAATAAATTTCCATAAATTAATTTATGGTAATATTTAAATGATATAGCATTTATAGATTACCATGTTGCTTCGTCTAAGATATTTCTATGTTCAGAATGGTTTTCCATGGAGGAAACATGGCAGCTATGTTGGGATGACATCTAGAGGAAGACAACCTTCTAAATCAGCAACCTGAGATGGTTGGAATTAGAACTGAACAGTTTGTTGGAGTGATGGAATAGTTTACTCAGGCTATAAATGGAGGTGGAATCCATGCACGATATCAGCTAGATCAACCACAGTTGACTCGCTATTTACTATTTTATAGGTGAAGCAGATTATTGGTGGTCGATGTTGAAAAATATCAGGGATGGTGAGGAGATTGATTCTCTTGATTAGGATGAATTAAAATGTATGTTTCTGGAGAAATATTTTCCTAAGGTGGTTCATCTTAAGATGGAAAAAAATTCCTAAAATTATGGTTGGATGATGACTCAGTGGCTGCTTATAATGAAACATTCACTCGACTAGCAAGCTATGCTCCAAATTTACTCTGAGATCTCGATAGTAAGATAAATCGATTTTACATAATACTAAAGCCATGATATTGAAGATAATTAGCCTGTCATGAGTTCAAAATTAATAAAAAAACATGATCGATATGAGGAGATGGTGGAAATAGAGTTTGCTGAGGACCATGTGTTCATTGAAAGACAATAGAATAAGAGGTCTTGTTGGCAGTAAAAGGGATAGAATTCATCAAAGAAGCCTGGAGGTAAGAAAATTAAATATCCAACTTGTGAGAAATGTTGTAAAAAGCATCCTAGAGAATTCTTATCAATGTCTGGAAAGTGCTTCCAGTGTGGTACATCTGTCCATATTGCTCAAAACATTAAGGAATATGATCAAGCAAGAAAAATAAATCTATTATTAAGTAGTTTTAAGTGTAATGAAATGGTTCATTATGATAATCAGTGTCCAACGAAGAACTCAACTAAGGGAATGAAGCCATAATACAAGAAGAAAGGGGTGGTGAAATCCTTTGCAATTAATTTGACATATGTTGGGCCATGAAACGACGTAGTATCAGGTACACTATTGGTTTGTTTAGATTATGTCAATGTGTTGTTTTATTCAGGGTCTACACACTCTTTCATTTCTATTATGTTTTCTAAAAAATTAGGAATTCCATCTCATGATATGAATACTGAACTTATCATAAAGAAACATGGAGGAAATTTTGAGAAAAAAAGAAAACATAAGAACCATCTTGTCCTTGTGTGCGGGAAGAATCTACCTGCAAACATTATTGTTTTTCCTCTAGTAGAGTTTGATGTTATTTTGGGTGTGGATTAGCTGTCTGTTTATCATGCTATGATTGATTGTGGAGCTAAAGTGGTCTCATTACAGAAAGATTTACAGTTTGTGTACAAGAATGAACCCTCTCTTCTGATAACATATCAAAAAGCTGAGAAACTAGTAAAAGATGGAAATGAAGGTTACCATGCACATGTTGTTTAAAATAAAGTAACTATTCAGATTAATGATTTACCATTGGTAAATGAGAACCTTGATGTTTTTTCTGACGAGTTTCATGGTATTATACCTAATCGGGAAGTTGAATTTACTATTTAATTAGTTCTTGATGCTAAACCAATTTCAAAACACCCTAATCGAATGACTCAAATTGAACTTTTATATTTAAAGAAGCAATTGAAGGATTTATTAGATAAAAGTTTCATTCATCCTAGCACATTACCATGGGTTTCTCTTGTCTTGTTTGTTAAAAAGAAAGATGGTTTAATGAGACATTACATTGATTATAGATAATTGAATAACATCACTGTTAAGAACAAGTATCCTTTTTCTCATATTGATGACTTGTTTGATTAGATCCAGGGAGATCAGTATTTATCAAAGACTGAATTGAGATTGGGGTACCATCAGTTTCAAGTAAAGGAGGCCAATATTCTGAAGATCGTTCTTCATACAAGATATGGCCATTATGAATTTGTAGTTATTCCTTTTGGGTTAACTAATGCACTTGCTGTATTCAAGGATCTTATGAATACAAATTTCTTTTGAGTTCTTGGATAAGTTTGTGGTTGTGTTAATTGATGATATGTTGGTTTATTCTAAATGTAAAGAGGAGAATGAATGTCATTTAAGGATCATCTTCCAACCCATAAAAGAAAAGAAACTTTATGGGAAATTTAGCAAGTGTGAGTTTTGGTCACAACCAATTTATTTCCTTGGTCACATTGTTTCAAAAAATGGAATAACTATTGATCCTGCTAAAACTAATGTTATTAAAGAATGGCCAAGACCCAGAAATATAACCTAGATCTATAGTTTTATTGGTTTGGAAGGTCATTACAGGATGTTTGTTGAGCATTTGTCACAGTTATCTAGTCCAATGACTAAGTTAACTCAAAATGGTGTTAAGTCCATTTGGACAAAAGAATCTAATGATTGTTTTCAAGAATTGAAAAGAATATTGGTGAATACTCTAGTGTTGGCACTGCCATCCAAAGATGGTGATTTATTTATTTATAGTTATTCTTCATTAAAAGGATATAGCAATTTCCTTATGCAGAATGATCAGGTAATTTCTTATGATTCATGTCAGTTGAAACCTCATGACATAAATTTCCAAAAACATGATTTGGAATTAGTTTCTATTGTTTTTTTTTTAAATTTGGAAGCATCATTTTTATGGAGTAAAATGTAAAATATATACTGACTACAAAAGTTTAAAGTATATATTCACTCAGAAATAATTGAACATGAGAGAGACGAGATGGCTGAAATTAATCAAGGATAATGATTGCAAGATCCATTACCATCTAGGAAAATAAAATAAAGTTGTTCATTCTTTGAGTCGAAAAATTAATGCTTCATTAACAATGCCACATTTGGAACGAGATCCTTTGGTTTTTGATTTGATGAACTTTGGCATAGAAGTTGTTAGTGCAGGAAATTCTTCTGCTTTGTTTCAGGTGTCTATGAAATCATCTCTATCAGACAGAATAAATTATGTGCAGAAAGAAGATAATGTGTTGCATAAATTGGTAGAGATGGTTCATAAGGGTATGTTTCCTAATTTTAAAGTGGATAATTATTGTGTTTTGAGGTTTGGGAAAAGATTATTCATGCACTTTGATTCACAGTAGAAGAATGAGTTGTTGTGTGAAGCTCATAGTTCCCTATTTATAGTTCATCCTATTAATATTAAGATGTACAGAGATCATCGAGAGTATTACTGGTGGGATGGAATGAAAAGATATATTGCTAAATTTACTATGAAGTGTTTGAATTGTTATTAGGTTAAAGCAGAGTGGCAGTTATCGAAAGGGATTTTTCTTGTATTACGGGTGCTAGTGTGGAAATGGGAAAATACATCCATATACTTTGTTGTGGGATTACCAAAGACATCTCGAGCTAATAATGAAATCTGGGTTATAGTTGATCGATTGACTAAATCTACTCATTTCTTTCCTATTCGAGATACTTAGTCTCTAGATCTACTTGCTCGGTTGTGTGTTATTGGGATAGTCAGGTTTCATGGAGTTCCCCTATCCATTGTATCTGATTTTGATCCCAGGTTTTCTTATAACTTTTGGAAAGGCCTTCAGAAGTCGTTGTGTTCTGAATAAAATTTTAGTACTGCCTTTCATTCTCAATCAGATAGGTAGTCAGAATGAAAAATTCAGACCTTAGATGATATGCTGCGTGCTTGCTCACTGGATTACCAAGGATGTTGGAAAAAACATCTTTCTATGGTTGAATTTTATTATAATAATAGTTTTGATTCTAGTATACATATGGCTACATTTTAGGCATTATATGGAATGCTTTGTCGAACTCCAAATTTTTTGTAATGAAGTAGGTGAAAGGAATATGATGGAACCAGAATTGGTAGAAGAGATGACAGAGAAATTTCAGTTGATTCAGAAGCACATGATAATATCTTACAGAATACAGAACAGCAATACAGATAACCAAAGGAAGGATATTTCAATTGAGGTAGGTGACATGTCTTTCTCAAAGTTTCTCCATGGAAAAGTCTAATGATTTTTGTATGAAGGGAATGATTAGTCCAAGGTTCATTGGACGTTATGAAATCCTGGAGAAAGTTGGATAAGTAGCATATAGAGTGGCTTTACCTCCAAGTTTATCCTAGGTACACAATGTTCTCCATGTTTTGATGTATAAAAGTATATGCTAGATCCATCTCATGTTTTGAGTTGAGAGGTAGTTCTATTGGAAGAGAATCTCTCTTATATAGAACAACCTGCCCAGATTCTTGACCATAAAGAGAAAGTTTTGTAGAATAAGGTAATTCACTAGGTAAAGGTTTTGTGAAAAAACATATGATTGAAGAGGCAACATGGGAATCTGAAAATTCTATGAGGGATAAATACCCCCACTTATTAGGATAAGTGAATTAAAATTGTGAGGACACAATTTACAAAAGGGGGGAAGGATGTAACATACCAGGTAAAGGGAGAATAAAATATTTTCATATTTATTAATATTTTTTAACTAAATATTAATTTTAATTTAAAAGGGTTTCTATTTTCGATAGCGTACCCGATATGAATCAACGGGGTTCTTTGAAATCTTACATTGCACACTAATAATACAATATTATTATTTTAAATGATAGTTAACTCATAGCCGTTTTATGGGAGGGAATAAACAAAACTAACAAAAATACGATTATACATGTTTGTTAAATGTATTTACTTTTATCCAATAAAATTTAGAGGCAAAAATTTTGAATGAATCTAAATTTAATCATAATTTACATTAAAAGGACGATTTACAACTATTTAAAAAAGAACCCTCTTTAAATCTAGTTTTTCTCACTTTAATACAATATATTTGACCAAATACAATCCTTATTTAGAATGGGGACATCAAAATAAACTTTGGTAAATTTTTGGAATTTTTCCGATAAAGTTCATTTTTTAATGAATAGTGAAAAGTATTGTATTTTAATTAAAAACTGTGTTTTAATCTGATTTATTTATATTGTTATATTATCTTTTTAATTTGTTTTAAAATTTAATTATAATATATTTTTACCATTAAATTCAATTTTCATCATTGGAATTAATTTCACTTTGAATTTGGACATAAACAAGTGTCAATCTTTTGATAGTTATTGTTTCTTAAAAACACTCTATTTGTTTTAACAATGGGAATTAATTCTAAATTAATTAATTAAACTTCAATGTTTATAATTTGGTAAAATAGACATCATCTTTGATTTCAGAATATCGAATATATCTTAGGCTTAATTATTGGTATTTTTCTGAAAAACATCAATTTTTGATGAATAGTGAAACCACTTACTAGTAGTTAAAAAAACTGATTTTTTCATTTAAATGAAATTTTACTACTTCTGTGAATTTAATTTCAAAAATCAGACATCCATGGTTTTTATTATAATGTAAAATGTGGTTTAGTAAGACGAAAAATAATTTTTTTCAAATAGTAACTTTTGACATTTATTTACTGCGGTTAAAGGTAAATAAAGTAATATAAGGTAAAAATAATATTATAATAATTCGAAATATTCTTAAGACTTGCTCTAACATTATTGTATGTGTAAAGGATGACCATTTTCATCCATGAGTTGATTTTGGGACCCCATTGAGCCACTTATAAATGATAATGACACTTTAGATTAATCAATTTAAAGTAAAGGCGAAAATGACTTAAACAAAAATCATTTAGTAAATTAATTTTTATATGGTGTTATATAAGTAATATTTTTACTATAAAAATTAATTGGAAATATAAAAATATTTCCTACATCATGGTATTTTTTTATATTCTTCAGACATTGAATAAATTAAATTTTTTAAGACACAATAATGATTCAGTGATTACCTCATTAATAAATGATTTAAATTAATAAAATTATAATGATTAAATTATTATCCAAAACCTGTCCAATTTTTATTGGATGATATTTTTTCAGCTATGAGTCATCTTATCTTCGAATTTAATGATTTTTGGACATTTAAAAATTGAATATCATTATATAATAAAATAATATATTCACACTTTCCTAAACAACCGCTCCCCCCTTAAAAAAGACCATTTAAATCCAATTAATCACACCTATCAAGCCTTTTGGATCAACTAGGATCTACTGAATTAAGTTCCCTACATCCCTTTCTTCCACCTAGAAGCCTTAGATTAAGAAAAAAGGTAGTTCAAGAAGTCATTTTGGTTCAATCCAAAGGGAGTTACCCAAACTAAAGGTAACATTTCTCTTAAAATTTTTTTCTTTTACTTCTCCATCCCCATAATGTAACGACCCAAAGTTTCATTAATGGAAATCCCTCTTGATCTAATTAAATGTATCTTTATGTTTATATAAAATTTCAACTTCATTTGTTTTATGTTATTAATTTTTACCGTTGCTAATATATCCGTTGAACAGTGATCACATGATTAGTATAAATATAGGGCCTTAACAAATCCAAATTTACTTAGACAAAAGAAGCGATGGCCTCATCCAGTAGAATTGATCCATACGAAGCCCATTTGTTGGAGCATGGAAAAGAGGTGGCATCCTTGGGCTTCGATCTTGACCAATACCAAGCTGAGCTTCATCATCTAAAGCTCGAACAGGACAGTCTATGGGAAAAGTGGAAGTTGATATAAATTACCACTCGAGCGATATTATCCGAGCCACCCCAAGAGTCTGTCACCATTACACACCTTACCATTAGGTCTTATGCAGTTTTTTAAGGGGTTATGTAACTAATAGATATAACTATGCTCATTTACATTTTTTTATATAATAATGAATATAATTTCTTGTCATTATTGATACATTGTAAATATTTTTTAAATAAAAAATGGTGTTTTTAGTTATTATTTAGTTAATAAATCTATTTTATTAAATTAAGTAATTTTTTAATTAAATATTATTTTTATAAAATATTTTTTTTTATATAAATTTTATTATATATAAATGATAATATAATTGTATGAATGCAATTATAATTTTTATTATGGTTTGAAAGCCATTTTTGTCAAAACCGGTGAATTATCAATAAATGTCGGTTTTTATTTTAAAAGTGGAAATTTTCCTATTTAGAAAATTATTTAGATAAAATAAATGTTATTTTTGGAATCAGGACGTCGAAATTATCCAACGGTGAATTTTTTATAATTTTATGAGATAGTCAAATTTTTTAGTAAAAATTAAATACAGTTTAAATATATGATGTGTTTTATGACATCATAATGACCCAATAGTGATGTAAAAAAATACTATAATCTTTATGTTCGGCCGATAAATGTTTTAACCTTAAAATAATGTGATTTTGGGTTCGTTTGTGTTACTTTTCAAAGCATTAATGGACCCCTCAAGACTTATTAAATACCTTGTCTTTTTAAATTATTTTTCATGGGAGTGTGACTCACCTCCACATGATAAACCCTAATATTTTAAGAATTTAGGACCTTGGACTTATAAAATATTATTTTCCTCTTCCCTTTTCGATAAACCATGGGCAAAAACCATGGTATGGTTTGTGGTTTGGATTAATTTAATATAAGGGGTCCCAAACCTAAACAATAAAGAATTCCCTCAACTTTCCAATATAAACCCACCTATACTCCCAGTTCCTCCTCATTAAAGGCCTTTGGAGTTTGTCCAAACTCTTCCATACTCTCTCTAGAATCCTCAGAAGGTGCCCCAAGCACCCAATAAGCCTCTCACAAGCCTCTCTCTAACCATTGGAGGAACACTTCCAAGTAAGGGTTTTTTCTTCCTTTCTCATTTTTGTCCAATTTTCTTTAAGTTGTTTTGCCCTTTTAATTTCAATTATGAATGTTGGGGTATGGTTGTGCTCCTCCCTCATACTTCCCGCTTTATTTTTGAATGATGGAGACCCCTTTATCTCTCATTTAATTCCTCCCATGTACATCTGTTACTATGCGGGAATTCCGAAAGGAACTTTTCTCTCCTCATTTACATTCAAGCAATACTTTTGTATCATGAACTTAAATTCCATTACAACTATTGGGACATTTATCTATATTACCTCCTTAATTTCCATTACATGTAAATACGATGAGGAACCCTTTTATCTCTAATCATCCTTTTTTATGAATTTTTACGTCACGCCGTTACGCTGCCGAAATCGCACCGATTTTCTAAGACAATGCCATTGTGTAGTGAATACCATGCCCATTTATACATTAAGGGTATTCAACTTTATGAGCATTTACTTATTAATTATAAAGTTTCATGTATTAATTCCACATTACTTTATCGTGGAATAAATTATTATGTTTTATGAATCCATGTTTTATGATCAATGTGGCAGACTTATGCATGAAATGAAATGTTTAAGAAGGGTGCACCCTTATAGCGCTCCAAAGCATTTGGAAATGTATAGTATCATGATACATAAACAGAAATGATTGTTGACTCATTCTAATTCAATTGAAATGATGGTTTACTCATGCTTCATGTGCAATGAGGATTTACTCATGCTTCATGTGCAATGAGCCTTGGCTCATGCTAATTCCATGTTAAGTGTTGTTGCCACATTTCCATGTTATGATTATCATGCTTTATCATGCCTTTATGTTCAGTTTCTCTTACTCTCTATTGATACTCATATTGCCTAGCATGTATTTTACTTCTCATTTTATTCCATGTGTATTCCCTTACTGGGCTTTATAGCTCACCCTTTTTTTATGCATGTCCTCAGGTTATCCCATGCAATGTTAAGTACGAGAGAATGTTGTGGTCATGTAAAGGATGTTTTCAATAAAGATATTTTATTTAATGTTTCATGTTTTTATGTAATGATCCTAAGACCCAAATACCCAATGACACTAAACCTCCCGATCTTCTTTGGTGTATCAAGTGAAGTTTTATGTAAGTCATGTTTATGTTTGTAATAAAAGAAGGGTTGTCTTAGTTGGTATCAATGGATATGTTTAGTTTTTTTGGGATTAGGATTAGAAAACCCTAGTAAAGTCTTAGATACAGGACTAAGTACAATAAAAACTTTCCTAAGTTCTGGTGAGTATTTATTAAGTGGGTTATCAAGTAAATACATCCCTGTCTGGATACGAGCAGGAAGAGGTGTCTCTGGCACATATGTATCCTAGGGGTAAAACCTGAAAACACCGCTTTGAGCTAAACTCAAACGGGAACTGGTGCACGACAACAGGTCTTGATGCACTCTTGGTTACGACACTCCCAGGGGATATGTTTTGATAAATTCACAAGCTTAGTATGAACCCTTATTAAGGGAATTTAAAAAAAAATGCCCCTAAGAATATATGTTAGAAAGTAGATCATGAAAATCCTAGATTGAAGCCTATAGACTCATGAGTTAAGGAAATGAAAGATTATTTATAATTCATCAACTTTTGTCTTTGGATTACCCTTTATGTGTTACCCCAAACTTTCCTTTTATTCTAGCCAATGGCTAGTAATAGGAGGACTCGGTCTAACAACCGATGTGAAGATCAGTGTGATGACTGTACTAATGAGATGCCCAATCCAATGAGAGTGGGAATCGTGAACTTTGTCACGCTTCTCTCTCAGCTAACTCAAGTTTTTAATAGAAACACGGGTCAAGAGGAACGTTCAACCCCCCCTATGAAAGAACAAGTCTCTATCGTGAGCATCATGAGACAATGGCCCCTACTTTTAGTGGATCATCTGATCCCATGATCGCTGGAAAATAGATCAACTCCATTGAAAAGATCTTCTCCATCCTTCAATGTTCTGAAAACGAGAAGGACCTCTTGAAGGCTAATCGTATAGAGGGTGAAGCTGATCAATGGTGGACGTTGATCAAAAATATGAATCCTGAGGAGGAGATCGAGGCATTGGAATGGAAGTATTTCCGAAAGATGTTTTTTGATAAATATTTTCCGTGCACCCTCCGGCGTAAGATAGAATGAGACTCCCATTCCCTAAATCAAAAAGACAAAGAATCTATTGGAACGTAAAAAGCAAACTTCACAAGGCTTGCATGATACGCTTCCGGCTTTGTCGTTACCCCCAAATTCAAGGTTGACCACTTCTTTGGTGGGATGAAGCCTAGCATGCGGAAAGCATTAGCCATCTGCAACTTCGATAGCTATGAGGAAATTGTCCAATGTTCACTCAAGGTCGAAATGGAGATCGGAGAATCACAGGGGTATCATGGGGAAAAGAAGTGTATGGTTGAATTCAATGCTGGCGTTCCGATGGATAAATCCAATGGTGCTAAGAAGATCCATCACCCCACATGCCAAATGTGCAGAAAGAATCACCCTAGAAATTTCTTTAAGGGGATGAGGAAATGCTTCTGGTATGGAAGATAAGGGCATCTAGCTGTTAACTGTTGGCAAGAAAGACCCGCGGCTGCGACAGAGGAGAGGAATGCTCTGTTCGAACCTCAATGCATTATTCAATGCTATAAATGCAAAGAACCGGGTCATTTTGAAAATTAGTGACCTAATCCAAGGGCTTTCGGAGACAACCAACAACCTCCAAAGCAGCAAGGAAGAGATTTTTCCATCACTTCTGCCGAAGTGAACCCCAACAACGAAGTAGTGATAGGTACACTAGTTATTTATTCAAGAATAGAAAATGTACTTTTTGATTCAGGTACTACGCATTCTTTTATATCTCAAATGTTTAGTAGAACAATCCCAGCACCACCACAAATCATGGAAGTGAAGATGTCGGTGAGTATGGAAAATGGGGCAATCATTGAATCCCATGAATATTAGTCCTCCCTTTTTATAATCTGTGGATTGAATTTCCCAGCAAACCTCTTCATACTCCCTCTGGTGGAATTTGATGCAAATTTTGGAATGGATTGGCTTTCCTTATGTAGAGCCAACATAAATTGTCGGGAGAGGGAAATCACACTCTATATGGAGAATCGACCCCCAATTCTTTACATTTGTCAGGAGAAAGATGAATCTCCTTTAGATCCATCATCTCAAACATGGATTTTACTGCCTTATGAGCACGCGTATCTGGCTCAGATGATTGAGTCCAAGGAAAAAACATCCTTGAAAAACTGCCTATTGTGAGGGAATTCGCTGAAGTGTTTTCCGAGGAACTATCTGGTCTTCCTCCAAGAAGAGATGTTGAATTCTCAATTGAACTTATACCTAGGGATTTACCAATATCCAAGACTCCATATTGAATGGCTGTTGTAGAGCTTGAAGAGCTGAAGAAACAGCTACAAGAGAAACTGGATAAAGGGTTTATACGCCCAAGTGCTTCACCATGGGGTGCACTAGTCCTCTTCGTCAAGAAGAAGGATGGGTCAATGTGGCTTTGCATCGATTATCGTGAACTTAACAAAGTCACGATAAAGAAGAAGTATCCTCTCCCACGAATTGATGACTTGTTCGATCAGCTGCGTGGAACACAATACTTCTCCAATGTGGACTTGCGGTCGGGATATTATCAAGTAAGGGTGAAGAAGGATGATATCCCCAAGACTGCTTTTTCGCAGAAGATACAGGCACTATGAATTCATAATAATGCCTTTCAGACTCACTAATGCTCCAGAAATCTTCATGGACATAATGAATAGAGTCATTAGAGATTACCTAAAAAAAATTTGGTAGTATTTATAGATGATATTATAATATACTCCAAAACCAAGGAGGATCATGAGGATAATTTAAGAACTGTACTGGAGACTTTGCGTAAGGAGATGATCTATAAAAAGTACAGAAAGTGTGAGTTCTAGTTGAAGGAGGTCTCATTCTTGGGCCATATCATCACAAGCAATGGTATATCTGTGTATCTCTCCAAAAAAGATGCAATTGATGGATGGTCGAGGCCCACACCGGCAACAGATATCTGTTACATCTTGGGGTTAGATGGATATTATCGACGATTTGTGAGAAATTTCTCACGATTGTCCAACCCTCTTACCAAGCTAACTCGAAAGGGAGTAATGTTTTATTGGAGTGATGAATGCAAAGAAAACTTCAAGGAGTTGAAAAGGAGGCTTATAACTGCACCCATGATCATTTTACCCACAAGTGGGGAACTTTTTGTGGTATTCAGTTATGATTCAAATAAGTGTTTAGGTTGTGTGCTGATGCAGAATGATAAGGTGATATCCTATGCCTCAAGGAAATTAATGATCCCTAAGAGAAATTATCCAACGCATGATCTGGAGTTGGTGGCAGTGATCTTTTCCTTTAAATATGGCGGCATTATCTCTATGGAGAGAAATGTGAGATATATTCTAACCACAAGAGTCTTAAATATATATTCACACAGAAAGAGCTTAATATGCGCCAGAGAAGATAGATAGAGCTCATCAAGGATTATGACTGTTCAATCCATTACCACCCTGAGAAAGAGAACAAGGTGGAAGATGCCCTAAGTAGAAAGGATCTACCGATTCTATCAATGATGAGAATTGAGAAGGATCCAATCTTCCTAGACTTAATGAAGATGGACATGGGAATCATAGAGAAGGGAACATCATCAATCCTTTCACAAATTATTGATCAACTGTATCTTTTAGAAAGGTTAAAGGATGCTCAAAAGGATGATGTGGGAATTCAGGAAAAAGTGTAAGCTATCAAAAAATGGAAATCCTTGGAGTTTAATGTTAATGAAGATGGAATTGTGTGATTTGGAAAAAGAACATGTGTTCCATCGAGTCTGGAGATGAAGAATGAACTTTTTGAGGATGTACATAGTTAAAATTTCTCTATTCACCCTAGGAGCACAAAGATGTATTGAGATCACTGAGAAAACTTTTTGTGGGATAATATGAAGAAGCAGATCACTACATATACATCAAAGTGCCTGGTGTGACAGCAAGTGAAGGTAGAGAGGCAAAAGTCTATGGGGATGATGCAACCATTTCCCATACTAGAATGGAAATGAGAGAACATCACCATGGACTTTTTCACCAGACTTCCAAGGACATCCAAAGGAAACAATGCAATCTGGGTTATTGTGGATCATCTCACAAAGACTGCACACTTCATTTATATTCGAGAGGATTTCTTATTGGATCAACTGGTACAGATATATATATATCAGGGAAGTGGTAAGGGTTCATGGAGTACCACTATCTATTGTGTCTGACCGAGATCCAAGATTCACCACTATGTTTTGGAAGAGTTTTCATCATGCTCTGAATACTGAACTGAATTTCAGTACGGCCTATCATCCTCAAACTAATGGACAATTCGAGCGGACTATCCAAACACTTGAGGATATGTTGATAACATGTTTAATGGACTTTAAAGGAAGATGGGATCAACATCTTCCTCTGGTTGAGTTCTCTTATAATAACAGTGTCCACTCAAGCATCGAAACTACACCATATGAAGCCCTGTATGGGAAAAGGTGCAGAACACCGGCATGTTGGGTTGTGGTCAGTGAACATAAGCAGCTTGGACCAGAAATGGTCGTTGAAATGGTGGAGAAGGTGAAAACCATTCAACAGCAGATCAAGGCAGCCCAGAGTCGACAGAAGAGTTATGCAAATAATCGTCGACGAAACCTTGAGTTTAATGTTGGAGACATGGTTTTTTATGCATATCTCCATGGAAGAAGGTCATGAGGTTTGGAAAGAAAGGGAAGTCATGTCCAAGGTATATCAACCCCTTCGAGATTCTTGATCGTGTTGGGGATTTTCCCTATTGACTAACACTTCCACCTACTGTGGCCAAAGTACATGATGTATTTCATGTATCCCTCTTATGTAAGTACATACCAGACCCTTTACATGTACTCTCTTCTAAGGTGGTACGACTTGAAAATGATCTTTCTTATGAGGAGAAACCAGTGAAGATATTAGATCGTAGAGAATAAGTTCTACGAAATAAGATAATGCCCCTTGTTAAGGTGTTGTGGAGAAACCATAAGTTTGAAGAAGCAACTTGGGAATCAGAGGAATTGATGAAGTTGAGTTACCCAAATCTGTTTTAGTGTTGGAAAAGGAAAATTTCGAGTGCGAAATTTCCTAAGGGGGGAATATTGTAACGACCCAAAGTTTCATTAGTGGAAATCCATCTTGATCTCATTAAATGTCTCTTTATGTTTATATCAAATTTCAACTTCATTGGTTTTATGTTAAGAATTTTGACCATTGCTAATATATCCATTGAATAGTGATCACATGATTAGTATAAATATAGGGCCTTAAGAAATCCAAATTTAATCAGACAAAAGAAGCGATGGCCTCATCCAGTAGAATTGCTCCATACAAAGCCCATTTTTCCGAGCTCAGAAAAGAGGTAGAGTCCTTGGGCTTCGCTCGTGACCAAGCCCATGCTAAGCATCATCATGTCTAGCTCGAACGGGACCGTCTACGGGAAAGTGGAAGTTGATAGAAATTACCACTTGAGCGATGTTATCTGAGCCACCCCAAGAGTCTATCACCATCACATACCATACCCTTAGGTCTTATGCGGCTGTTTTAAGGGGTTATATAACTAATCGATAATACTATGTTCATGTACATTTTTTTATATAATAATGAATATAATTTCTTGTCATTATTGATACATTGTAAAAAGTTTTTAATGTACAAATAGTGTTTTTAGTTATTATTTAATTAAGAAATATAATTTATTAAATTAAGATATTTTTGAATTAAGTATTATTTTAATAAAATATTATTATTATTATAATGAGATTAATTTTATTATATATAAATGATCATATGACTGTATGAATGCAATTATAATTTTTATTAAGGTTTGAAAGCCATTTTTGTCAAAACCCATGAATTTTCGACAAATGTCAATTTTTATTTTAAAAGTGAAAATTAAGATATTTAGAAAATTATTTAGATAAAATAAATCTTATTTTTGTAATCAGGACATTGAAATTATCCAACGGTGAATTTTTCATAATTTTCTAAGACAGTCAAATTGTTTAGTATAAATTAAATATCGTTTAAATATATAATGTGTTTTATGACCTCATAATGACCAAATAGTGATGTAATAAAATAATATAATCTTTATGTTCGGACAATATATGTTTTAACATTAAAATAATGTGATTTTGGGTTCGTTTGGCTTACTTTTCAAAGCATTAATGGACCCCTCAAGACTTATTAAACACCTTGTCTTTTTAAATTAATTTCCATGGGAGTGTGACTCACCTCCACATAAGCAACCCAAATATTTTAAGAAGTTCGGACCTTGGCCTTATAAAATATTATTTTACTCTTCCCTTTTCCAAAAACTGTGGGCAAAAACCATGGGTTGGTTTGTGGTTTGGATTAATTTAATATAAGGGGTCCCAAACCTACACAATAAAGAATTCCCTCACCTTTCCTATATAAACCCACCCATGCTCCCACTTCCTCCTCACTCAAAGCCTTTTGAGTACATCCAACCTCTATCCTACTCCATCTATAATCCTCCCAAGGTTCCCTAAGATCCCAAGAAGTCTCTCACAAGCCTCTCTCTATCCTTTGGAAGCACACTTCCATGTAATGGTTTTTTCTTCCTATCTCATTTTTGTCCAATTTTCTTTAAGTTGTTTTTCCATTTTAATTTAAATTATGAATGTTGGGGTATGGTTTTGCACCTCCCTCATAATTCCCTCTTTATTTTTTAATGATGGGAGACCCCTTTCTCTCTCATTTAATGCCTCTCATGTACACCCATTACTATGCCGAAATTATGAAAAGAACTTCTCCCTCCTCATTTACATTCAAGAAATACTTTGGTATCATGAACCTAAATTACAGTACAATTGTTGGGGCATGTATCTATATTAACTACTTACTGTCCATTACATGTAAATATGTTGAGGAACCCCTTTTTCCACATCATCCTTTTTTATGAATTCTTACGTAACGCCATTATGCAGCCGAAATCGCACTGATTTTCTAAGACAATGACATTGTGTAGTGAATACCATGCCCATTTATCTATCAAGGGTATTCACATTTATGAACATTTACTTATTGATTATAATGTTTCATGTCCAAATTCCACATTCCTTTATCGTGGAATAAATTATTATGTTGTATGAATCCATGTTTTATGATCCATGTGGCACACTTATGCATGAAATGAAATGTTTAATAAGGGTGCGCCCTTATAGCGCTTCAATGCATTGGGTAATGTATAGTATCATGATACGTCATGTGAAATGAGTGTTGACTCATGATAATTAAAGTGAAATGAGGGTTTACTCATACTTTATTTGCAATGAGGATTTACTCATGCTCTATGCGCAATAAGCCTTGGCTCATGCTAATTCCATGTTAAGTGTTGTAGCCACATTTCCATGTTATGATTATCATGCTTTATCATGCCTTTATGTTCATGTTTCTATTATGCTCTATTTATATGCATATTTACTAACATGTATTGTACTCCTCATGTTATTCCATGTGTATTCCCTTACTGTGCATTATAGCTCACCCTTTTCTTATGCATGTCCTCAGGTTATCCCATGCAATGCTAAGTACAAGGGAATTTAGTGGTCATGTAAAGGAAGTTTTCAATAAAGATGAAGTATTTAATGTTTCATGTTTTTATGTAATGATCCTAATCCCCAATGACACTAAACCTCCCAATCTTCTTTTTCGTACCAAGTGATGTTTTATGTAATAAATCATGTTAATGTTTGTAATAAAAGCATGGTTGTCTTACATAAACTCTTTTTATTCCTTTATTTTATAACAACACCAGTATCCTAAATATACTAGGATGTTGTTCTGAGATGTTTTCTAACTACACTTACACACACCTCTATCTAATGGGTGGAGAACGTACTGTTTCTGTGGATGGAAAACTAACGCCTCACGAAACAATGATTGTTCTATTATCTCCTACCTCCTATCGTGGTGGCCATTAAGATGGAACTATATTTACATATGATATATATTATATTTATGTTTTCCTTTTTCTTCTGTATTTTTCTTTTGTATCATACCTTTATAGTTTCCATTATGTGTAAACACAATAATTTCATTTGAGGAAGTGCGGACTACCGCCCCCTCTAAGTGATATAACTCATTAATTCCATATGTATGACGTATAAAGGATATAGTTAATTATATTATATACCATATTATATTGGAATTATAATATACCTATGTATAATTTTTTTAATTCCATTAAAATAATAAATAGAAATGGAAGTAGCGTTCATGCATACGTATGGATTACCGTCTCCATGAACGGTGCATTTCATTTCTTACCTCCAAATATTATATGGTATAATAAATACTTGTATATAATTGATATATATGATATATATGATATCTAAATCATTAATATCATTATGGGTATAATGAAATTTTGACCATATGAACAACTTGTAACTATAGGGTGTTCATTTGTGACTCTAGTACCAAATATCGTTAAAACGAACATTATTAACTTGAATGATTACATAATGTTTATAACATGGTAATAAGAAATATAAAAGGAATAATAAACTTTAAAAAGGTTATTAAGAGAGTATAAAATAGCTTTAGTTTATTATTCAGGAGATTCAAGAATGATCGAGTCTAGTCGGACACAAGGTAACAGACTTCATCTCAATATCCTTTCATTGAGGAATATTTTGTTTTAATACGAGACTTTCTTTTATATTCTCTATAAACAACCTTGAATTTATAAAGGGAATATTTTTCTACAAAGAATTTTACTAAACAAAAAAGAGTGCTTCTTATAATGTAAGTGGTGACAACGACCTTTCCGCCGCCGCGAGTATTATTTGTTCTTTGTGTACCTTAACAAGATGTAATGTTTTTTTTTTCAAGGAAAAAAATACCATATACTATTTTATGTATTTTGTTATTGAAAATGGTTTTGATAATGGATTTGTTATGTCAATATATTTAAGTGATATATTTTGATTCAAATGTGGAAATGTTTTCTGTATTTTACTTTTGTTTTATGTGGTATGATTTTATAATGGCACATGGACATTAGACAGGTGGTTACGTGATAATCCAAATGAATGGTAGTTTCATGATAAACCAGGAAAAGTGGTTACGTTATAACCTCCAATTCATTGGGTGTGGAAGTGGCCGTATGACTATTCTTTTTAGTGATTTGTGTGGAAGTCGACCAAATGGTTATTCCATTTAAGTATGTTTATGTCCCAAGTTACCTTTATATGTTATGTGTTCTTTATATGGGTTTTATTGTAATATTTTGGTTACAAAAGGGTAAGTAATGATATTTTATTCAGTGAAGAGTATTTAATACATCATAAAGATGAAATGTATTACTTATGATAAAGTATTCATGGTTTATTTGTTGTTTTAAAAGACAAATAGTTTTCCTTCTTTGTGTATCCCTTACTGAGCTTTTTTATGTTCATCCCAAGTTTCAAAATATTATTCACAGAACATAAAGAATAATAGGGTCAAGGATGGGAACAAAGAAAAGTCATGCTATCTTAACCATGGAAATATACATGACTCTTTTTTTCATGAGTTTTTGTTTTTTGAAAAATATTGAAGCATAGTAGAATTTTCTACTTTTTAATTTTTGAAAAGAAATGTAATAGTTATGACCTAATTCTCTAAAACTCTAAACCTGAAAATATCCTCAACTTGAATTATTAACCTAATTCATGATTATGTATGATTTAAGGCCAAATCCGTATAAAAATAATGGAAATTTTCAGATTAATCATGTACAAGTAGTAAATGAGTATCTTGATGTTTTTTTGAAGAGTATCCTGGTATTATACCTAATCGAGAAGTAGAAATTATTATTGACATAGTTCCTAATGCTTAGAAAATTTCAAAACCACCTTATCTAATGGCTCAAATTTAACTCTTAGAGTTAAAAAATAATTGTCAGAGATGATAGATAAAGTTTTTATTAGACCTAGCACATCACCGTGGGGTACTCCATTCTATTTTTGTAAAAAATAAAGATGGTTCCATGATACATTTTATTGAATAATGATCCTTGAATAATATCACTGTTATAAAAATTTATCATTTTCCTCATATCGATGATTTTTTTGATAAGATCCAGGGAGTTCAATATTTTTCGAAGATTGACTTGAAATCGGGGCACCATTAGCTGAAATTAAAGGATGAAGACATTCCTAAGACCGTGTTTTTAATTCGATATGGCCATTATGAATTTTTAGCTATGCCTTTTGGGTTAACCAATGCACCTTCTGTATTCAATGATCTTATGAATATAATTCTATGAGAGTTCATGGATATTTTTTTGGTTTTGTTTTATGAGGACATTTTGGTATATTTAAAGAGTAAAGAGGAACATGAATGTTATTGAAGGTTTTCCTTGAAAACCTTAAAAGAAAAGGAATAATATGGGAAATTCAGGATGTGTGATTTTGTGTTTCAAAAAACGTTATTCTTGGGTCACATTGTTTCAAAAAATGAAATAATTGTTGATCCTGCTAAAAAAAAATTTGTTGTAGAATGGCCAAGAACAACAAATATAACCGAGATTCATACTTTTCTAGGTTTGGCAGGCTATTATCGAAGGTTTTTGGAAGATTTTTCAATGTTATCTATGCCACTACCTATGTTAAATATAAAATGGTGTTAAATTTATATAAGCAAAAGAATGTGATGATTGTTTATAGGAATTGAAATAAAATTGACGAATGCCCTAGTTTTGAAATAACCTTTCAGAAATGGGGAATTTGTTATCTGCGAAGATGCTTCATTGAAAGGACATTGTTGTGTCCTAATGTGGAATGATGGGATAATTTCTTATGATTCACATCAGTTGAAACCTTATGAGTTAAATTATCTTACACATGATTTGGAATTAGGTTCTATTGTTTTATCATAAAAATTTTGGAGTAATCATCTGTATAGAGTAAGATGTGAAATATATAATACTCAAAAATGATTGAATTATATATTCTCCTAGAAAGAATTGAACATGAGACAAAGGAGATGGCTAGAATTAATCAAATATTATGATTTCACTATTAATTACTATCCCAGAAAAGAAAATAATGTGACCGATGGTTTGATTCCAAAAAGTAATGATACATTAACCATGTTATGTTTGGAACAAGATCCTTTGATAAATGATTATACGAACTTTGGAATAGAAGTTGTTAGTGGATAAAATTCATCTATTTTATTTCCGGTGTCAGTGAAATCATCTCTATCAGACCGCATTAAGCAAGCATGGAAAGAAGATAGTGAGTTGTAAAAAAAGGTAGAGTTGGTTATGAAGGGTAAGTTTCCTGAATTTAACATTAATAATGAATGTATTTTGAGATTTGGGAAGATATTATGTGTTCCGTATGATTCACAGTTGAAAAAAGAGTTATTATGTGATGCTCATTATTCTCAATTTTCAGTTCATCCCAGCAGTAATAAGATGTACAGAGATCATCATGAGTATTACTGGTGGGATGGAATGAAAAGATATTTTGATGACTTTACTGTGAAATGTTTGACTTGTTTGGAGGGTAATGAAGAGTGGCATTTACCAAAAGGGATGCATCAGCCATTACCGGAGCCAGAGTGGAAGTGAGAAAATATATTCATGGACTTAGTTGTGGTATTACCGAAAACATCTTGAGGTAATAATGCAATCTGGGATATTATTTATCAATTTTGTAAATATCCTCAATTCCTTTCTATTCAAGATAACATATCTCTAGATCAAATTTCATGATTGTATGTTAGAAAGATATTCCGGTTGCATGGATTCCCCCTTTCCATTTTCTCTGATTGTGATCCTAGGTTCACATATAACTTTTGGAAAGGCCTACTGAAGTTATTGGGTATGGAATTAAATATTATTACAGATTTTCATCCTCATTCAGATGGACATTAATAATGATCAACCCCGACCTTGTAAGATATACTACGTGGTTTTCAATATATTACTAGGGATGTTGAGACCAACAAATTTATTTGGATTAGTTTTTGTATAATAATCGCTTTCATTAAAGTATACAGAAGGCTCCATTTGATTCATATATAGGAAGTGGTTTCAAATACCAGCATTAAGAGATGATGTAGGTGAAAGGAAACCTATGGGACTAAAATTCGTATAAGAGATGGAAGATGAAGTTATGTTGATATAGAAACACATGAGGATAGCTCAGAGAAGACAAAAATGTTATGCGAATAATCGGATGAAGGGTATTTCTTTTGAGGTAGGGGATCATGACTATTTCAAAGTTTCACCATGGAAAATAGTAATTTTTTGGTATGAAGTGGATGTTTATTTCACGGTTCATTGGATTATATGAAATTCTATCATATTTTGGATCAGTTGCTTACCTAGTGTCTTTACCTCTAAATTTATTCCAGGTACCCAATGTTTTTTATGTTTCAAAGTTGAGAAAGTATATTCTGGATTTATCTCATGTTTTGAGTCTAGAGGTAGATCAACTGGAATAGAATCCTTCTTATGAGGATCAAATAGTCCAGATTCATGAATGAAGTGATAAAGTGTTGAAAAATAAGATAATTCACGAGGTTAAGGTTTTTTTGAAAAAACGATATGGTTGAAGAGGAAACATGTGAATCTAAAAATGATATGGGGGATAAATACCCAAACTTATTTGATAAGTGAATAAAATTGTATGGATGCAATTTAAAAAAGCACTACCACAAAATTTTAGCAAGGCCAGTGCCACCCTTTTATCAGCGCTAACAAAAAAGCTTTGATAAATGTGGATACCATTATCAGTGATAAAAAAGCACTGATAAAGGTACACTTTATCAGTGATTTTTTAGGGCAGATAAAGGTACCCCCTTTAATAGTGCTTATTTTTAGCACTGTTAAAGGGTGCCCCTTTATCAGCACTTTTTTTAGTAGCGCTGATAATGGGGGGGTCTTTATTAGCTCTTTTTTTTAAAGTTCTCATAAAGGGTCTACATCCAAAAATTATTCATTAAAAAAATATATTAATATTTAAATATATAGATATAGTTATATTGATATAAATATAATATATATTTTTTTAATATAATTTTAAATATATTTTAGTAAGTATAAATATACAGTTAAAGTTAATATATAAAATATTTAGTGAAAATGGCTTATATAAAAATTAAAAAAATATTTTTAATTTATAATTTTCTATTTAATATTGAGTAATAGTGATCTAATAACAATTTGAAGACTAAAAAAATTAAAAAAAGATCCAGAATATGTTGAAAACGTAACTCGAACTTCAATCGACCATAACTTTGGATCCGATTGTTCATTTGAGCTCTACCATATATCAAATCGAAGCCTGCGAAAAGAACTACACCCCTATGAATAGAGCGTACCTCGGTCAAGTTTTTTTAGAATCCAAGAAAGGCCCATCAGGCCTACAAAACTGAGTTTTTAGTCGGGGTACCCTGATTTTTATATCATTTTGTGGATTGTCTCCCTCGTTTAAGGGGCCATTATTACCTTCTTTTGGTGGGGACTGAATATTCCAAGGTATTACATTAATATTGATATTATTTCATTGAAATTTTATCATTTTTTATAATTAAATGCTATTTATAATCAAATATATAACAATATGTACATATTTTTTATATATTCACACCTAAAAATTTATATTTGTAAATAAATAATTAAACATATTTACATATAAAATATATCAACTTTATCTAAATAATAAATAATATCAATTTTATTTAAAATGCCAATATATGAATATTTATATAACTATATATTAATCTAACTATATATATTAATATAACTATATATATATTAATAAAAATATATAAATATATTAATATAAATATTAATATATATATTAATATAACTATATATATATAAATTAATATAACAATATATATTATTATAAATATATCTTACTATACAAATAAATATAACTATATAGATATATAAATAAATAGATATATCATAAATAAGAGAACAAATCAATATAGGGGAGTGACAAAGGCTTCAGGCACAGAGGGGGGTGGTCTTGAGATCAAATCCGGGAGGAGGCAGGGGCATGCACCTATGGGTGAATTTTAGGGACTAGCGCTGATAAAGGTGGGTTATAGAACTAATAAAGGGTAGAGGTTGTGCGTACGGGTGCTGGTGGTGCTGGAAGGTGCTGAAGGGGGGGGGGGGGGGCTCAAGCGCTGTAAAACGCCCCCCCCCCCCCCCCGAGATTGCCAGATTTTTTTTGTACAAAATGTTAATTTTTATAAATTTTATCAGTGCTAAAAACCAGCGTAGATAAAAAAGGACTTTTATCAGCCCTAAAAAAAGCTCTGATAAGGACCCGTTTATCAGCACTTCATTTTAGCGCAGATAAAAGACCCCTTTTATCAGTGATTTTTTAAATCGCTGATAAAAGGGTTCTTTATCAGGGTAAAATTAAGTGCTTATAAAGGGGACCCCCCTTTATGTACGTTGGATTTAACAGTTCTTTTCTTGTCTTGTTAATGGCCATTTTTAGCTCTGATAAAAGCAGTATTTGTAGAAGTGAATGTGGGAAGGATGTAACATCCCAGGTAAATAAATAATATGACATTTTTATATATATTAATATTTTTGAATTATATATTAATTTTACTTTAAATGTTTATATATGTTTTATGGGGTACCTTAAATACAAAAATGGTTTTCTTGGAAATCTTATATAGCCTATAATGCGGAGTCATACGAAAAAACAATATTAATATACTAATATTATTTTAAATGATAGTTAACTCCGAGTCATTGTACTAGTGTGAATTAACAAAACTAACTATAATATTATTAACCATGTTTTCTAAATGTTTTTACATTTATCCAATAATATTTATAGGCTTAAAATGGGTATGAATCCAATTTTAATCATAACTACTCTAATATTTTTAAAAGGTCGTTTTACTTCCATATGATGGAGAACCCTTTCTAAATGTAGTTTTTTAACATTTTTTTGTTCTATTTGACAAAATTGACTTCTTTTTTAGAAGACAGACATCAAAATTTTCTTTTGGGTAAATTTTTGGTATTTTTCTAATAAAGTTCATTTTTAATGAATTGTGAGAAATACTTCATTTTATGTCAAAACTTTCTTTTCAACTGATTTATTTATATGGTAAGATTATCTTTTTAATTGTTTGGAATTTGTAATTAGATTATTAATTTCCATTTAATACAATTTTGTTCATTTAAAGTATTTTTACATTTTAATTAGACATAAAGACATGTCAATCTTTTGATAGTTATTATTTCATAAAAACATGCTTTTTGGTTTTCATAATGAGAATTAATATTAAACTAATTTCAGAAAATTTTATGTTTTGAATTTTGAAAAATGAATTTCTTATTTGGAATAAGGAGGTCCAACTTGTGTTAATAGGTAACTTTTATTTTTAAACATTATGAATAGTAACATCAGTAAATATTTGATTTACCATGGTTAGAGGGAAAATCTGGTAAATAAGGGTAAAAATAATATTATAATAAAATTAAATTACCATAAAACATGTTCTAACCCTATTGGATGATATATTTCCTACCATGGTCATCCTTGGGTCGATTTTAGGACACCATGGAGCAACTTTTGTGTGAAAATGACAATAGTTACTTTTAATTTAAAGTAATGTAAACTATAGACTGAACATGTATCATTTACTAAAAAATATTTATATGGGGTAATATAAGCAATATATTCAACAATAATTAGTCATTAAAAAGGTTAAAAATATTTCATATATCATTTTATTTTTTTCTAAATCTTTAGTCATCAAATTAATAAATATATTTATGACACAATGATGATGTATTGGTTACCTCATTAATGAATGATTTAAATAAATGAGATTATAAAAATTGAAATAAATTTACATTGAATGTTTTTATTCTATAAAAGATTTTTATTGATGATTATGACTTTTTATGTTTTAATTAATTATGTTTTTTTGAAATAATCATGTTATGGTTTTTTAAAATGTCTTTATATGAATAGTATAAAAATTGACATAATTGAGTTTTTAAAATAATTAATATTTTATTAAATGATATAAAAGTCCTAAAAATCTATGTTTCCACCATCCGATATATATTTTGTTAAAAAAATCATTAATGATCAATTTTTTGGGTCTCTTTTCATTTTATAGTAACTACAGTAACCATATATTATGAATATTCAAGAAGACATGGTAAAAGTTAAATTAGTTAACTAAGGGTTAAATATAAAAGATAAGATAAGTTTTATGACCTATGATTATATAAAACCTATTGGATAATAGTATTTATACCCACAATTTTTTTATCTTATAAATATATCACTTTTGTGTTATTAGAGTTTAAAAATCAATTATTAATAAAATAATATTTCAAGATATTCCTAAAGTTCCCCTTATCCCACTTATAAGAGGAAGCCACCTCTAATCCATTACTCACACCTCTCATGACCCTTGAATCATCCGAACTTAGATCTAATAAACTCCTAATATTCTTACCTTCCTTCTAGAGTCCTTCTTATAGTCAGAAATAAATTCATGAAATCCATCCATCTCAAATCAAAATAAGTAACCCGATTTAAGATAACATCTTCTCTCAAGATATTTTATATTATTATTCCTTCTTCACTTCTTATGCTCTTCTTCTACTTTGTTTATATAACAAAAATAATATCCTCAATATACTTGGTTTTTTTAAGATAAGGATTCAAACTACACTTATACACACATCTGTCTAATGGATATAGAACATACTGTTTATGTGGACGGTGAACTACTGCCTCACTAAACGATGATTGTTCAATCTTCTCCTACCACCTCTTATAGTGGAAATAATGATTTTAATGTAATTATATATAATATTTATGATATTTATTTTATCTATATGATTCATTAATTCTCTTTTAGAATATATCTTTATTCATTTCATATTGTATAAAAACAATAATTTCATTTGAGGAAATGCGGACTACCTCCCCCTCAATGTGATATTACTCATTCATGCTACACATGGAACACATAAATGACAGTATTAAATAACATATGTCACATATGTCACATATATATTATATTGGAATTATAATATACCTATGTATCAATTATTTTTCTTTCCTTTAAATATGAAAAATATATGAAAGTAGCATTCATTCGTACGCACGACTTACCGTCTCCATGAATGATGCATTTAATTTCTTATATCCAAATGTTATGGACTGTTATAAATACATATATACTCAGTTTAAATACCTATATACTAGATATATATGATATATATGATATCTTAATCATGAATATCATTCTGGAGATAATGTACTTTTCACCACATGGAAAATTTTTAATTATAACAAGTTCATTTTTGACTCATGTTCTGAAGATCAAAAAATGACTGATATGAAATTGAATAATTATATGATTGTTATAAGTAGGTAATATGTGATTTAAAAGTAATAATAAGCATGAAAAAATTTCTGAAGAAATTTTAAATTGACTTAATTTTTTTATTCATGAAGAACAAGGATCATAAATGACGATTCAGACTCATGGTAAGGGACTTCGTCTCAATATCTGTTCATTGATTCATGTTTTAAGAATATACACCTCTTTATTTTACACGGTGTATAATTACCCCCTTTTAATTTTACTTTCATTCATAGGGAATCTTTTCTTACAAAGAATTTTACTAGACGATAAAAGGAATATTTATAACGTATGTTGTAAAAAGCACCTCTCTGCTGCTGTGAGCATTATTTGATATATGGATTACATAAAAAGATGTATTGTTTTTAATAGAAAATAAATACCATATACACATTTTTATGTAATTTTGTTTCAAAATTGGTTTTTTAAATTGATTGAGTATTTCAATATCTTGAAATGATTTCTTGTGATCGGAAATTAATTGTTTGTAGGGAAATTTTGATATTTGAAATATTTTATGCGGTACATGGACTTTTTGCGGGTGGTTATGCGATAAACCAATGACAGGTGGTTATATGTTAAACCAAATGAATGGTGGTTCTGTGATAAACCAAGTATGAGTGGTTATATTATATCCTCTAATGCATTGGGTATGGAAGTCGTCCATAAGGGTATTCCATTTAGTAATTTTTGCGGAAGTCGACCATATGGTTATTTGATTTCAGCAAGTTAATGTCCCATGTTACATTTTATAGGTTATATTTTCTTTCTATGGGTTTATGGAAATATTTTGGTTATAAAATGGTATGAAATGATCTTTTATTCAGTGATGAGTATTTACTACTACATAAACGTGCAAAGTATTACTTATGAAAAAGTATTCATGGTTTACATTTTGTTTTGAAAAACTAGTAGTTTTCCTAATAAGTGTATCCCTTACTGAGCTTGTTATAATCATCCCACGTTTTGAAATGTTTTTGATAGGATTTAAAGGGTAATAGAGTCAATGATGGGATCAAGGAAAAGTTGTGATGTTTAAGAATAAAACGAAAACTTGTTCTTTTGTAAATGTCTTTATTTATGAATGGAAATGGATATTGATTAGACGTGTATAAATTATAATAAAAATTTTGTAATGTATAAGTTATGGACTAATTATACAAATTTCTAAACCTAAAATGATATTCAATGTGAATTGTTAAATTAATTCAAGATTATGTAATGTTTAAGGGTGGGTCTTTATAAAAGGTGTCTTATCACTACCCATGTTCTCACACTACCCAAAAGGGGAAAACATTTCATAATTTTAAGCAATTATTTGAAGAAGGGGTATAGATGTGTATTAATGGAAAATAAAAAATTCCTTATATATGCTTCAAGGCTTTTGAAAAAACATGAGAAAAACTATCCCACACATGATATGGAGCTGGAAATAGCTATCTTCTCTTTGAAAATTTGGCGACGTTATCTCATTGGAAAGAAGTATGAAATATATAAAGATAAAAGAAGTATTACACATATATTCTCCCAGAGGTAGATTAATATGTGCTAATAATTATAGTTATAGATCATCAAGGATTGTGACTTCTCAATCCACTACCATCCTATGAATGTGAACAATATAGTGGATGCTCTAAGTGGAAATGATCCATGAATTATATGAATAATTATAATTGAGAAGGATCTAATATTAAATGATTTGTAGAGGATTGGAATGGGAATCATAAAGTTAGGAACATTATTAAACCATTAACAAGTTATTTTTCAACCATGTCTTTTGGATTGGTTAAAGTATGCTCAAGAATATTATATGGGCATTTAAAAGAATGTGGAAACTATTAGAAAAGTAAAAAAATTGTGGAGTTCAATGTTAATGAAGATGGAATTGTGAGATTTGGGTCAGTAATAAGTGTTACATAAAATCCGAAGATAAAGAGGGAACTATTTTATGATGCACTTAGTTCAAATTTATCCATTCACCCAGGAAACAGAATGTGGTATCAAGATCACCAAGAACACTATTGGTGGGATAACATGAAGAATGAAATCATTGAATAGACACCCATGTTCTTGGTATGGCAGCAATGGAAAGATGAAAAGAAGATGTATGTGGGTATTATGCCACCATTTCCTATACCAACATAGAAAAAAGAAAAAATAACCATATACTTTTCCATTGAACATCTAAAGACATCCATGGGAAACTATGGTATCTATGTTGTTGTGGATCTTCCTGAAAATACTTTACAATTCATTGTGATTCAATAGGATTTATCACTTGATATCCTATCATGTATATACATAAGAGAAGTGGTAAGAATACACATAGTTAATATACTTATTATGTTTAATGGAGATCCAAAATTCACAACTAGGTTTTGGAAAAGTATCTGACGTGATTTAAATAATGAACTGAACTTCAATATGGCTTATCATCCTCAAACTAATTGTCAATAAACGAAAACTATCGAGACACTTGAAGAAATGTTGATAGAATTTTTAATTAATATCAAAGGAGGATCTGACCAATATCTCCTTCTGGTCAAGTACCCTTAGAATATTGGTTTTCACACGAGGAACTAAATAGCTCCCTATCAAGACATTTATAGGAATATGTGAAGAACACTATCATGATGAGATTAGTTAATGGAATTAAATCTTCTATGTCCTGAAATGGTCAAAGAAATGGTGGAGAGGGATAAAACCATTTAGTATCATATCAAATCTTTAGAGGTTTGACAAAGGATCATTTATGGCAATCATCAGTGTGACCTAATGACTAATGTTGGAGACATGGTATTCCTCCTCTTATATCCATAAAAGAGAGTGATGATATTTGCGAAGAGTGGAAGGAATAGTCCAATGTACATCATCTCTTTTTAGATCATTGATCATATCGGAGTAGTGGACAATAAAGCAGAACTACCACCAAAATAGTCTCAAGTACATGATATATTCCACGTATCCCTCTTATGAATTTACATACCAGACCCATCACATGTACTCAATACCGAGGTTGTACTATTGGATAATGAATTTTTTATTGGGTAGTATCTGGTCATGACCATAGATCATATATAAATTTTTCTAAGAAATAAGATAGCACCCCTCATCAATGTGTTGTATAGAAACCCCATGTTTTATGAGCCCACATGGGATCTAAAGAAAGTTATTAATTAGCATTAACCTCATCTATTTTAGTGTGTGAAGATTTTAACGGCATCAACTACTATGAATAAAATTACATTTTTTGATTTAATTAATTTTGTTTTGTGTATATAAATCCCTTGAACTTATTTTTATTAATTTAATTTAAATGACCATTAAGTAACATTAATATTGATTATAAATATTTTAAAGTGTGGTCACATGATGAGTATAAATAAAGGGTTTTAATAAATCAAACTGTAAGAGAATAGGGATGTGATTGCATAAAATAATAGGATTGTACCATTTGAATCACATTTATTAGAGGTTATATGGGAGATACAAATTATGGGCTTCTCCCTAGACTAATCCCAATATGATATCCAAATTCTTATGTATGAGAAAAAATGTCAATGGGAGAATTTCAAACTCATCAAGATCATGGCCTAAAACATGTTCATTGAAAAACACTATGAAATCCCTACCATCATGAACCATAATATTATTGAGTATGCTGGTATATTAAATTGATATGTATCAAGACACTATAAATAAGAATATTTATGTTTTTATATAATATTTAATATATTATCAACCTATTATTGTTACATTAAAATTAATTTTTGATTTTTGATTCAATAAAGCACAAATTATATTTGTTGGTTTATATTCAAATTCAATTAATATAATCATGAATTAATGAAATTTTTAAAGAAATAATATTTTAATTAGATATTATCATAAAATAAATTTCATTTAATATAAATTATAAACTAATTATTATGAAGTGAAATAAAATTTTTATTATGGTTTGGAGATTGTTATTGTCAAAAACCAATCATTTTAAATAAATGTGAGTTTTTTTAAATTAAAAAAATATAAATATTTAATAAATTAATTTTATAAAAGTAAGTTTATTTTAGTAATCAGGATATTGAAATTATCTGCTGCTAATTATTCATAATTCTTGAAGATAGTCAAATGTTTAAAAAAATTAAATACAGTATAAACACAGAGTGTGTTTTATGACATCATAATGGAAACATAGTGATGTAAAAAATACTATAAAAGATATCCTCATCCAAATATATGTTTTCCCTTTTAAAATAATGTAATTTAATGTTTACTTTAGTATTTTTATAAATAATTATCAACCCTTCCAAGCATATAATATATTTTATGATTTTGAAATCATTTATTTTAGAGTGTGACTCTCCTTCACATAAAAAAGTGAATTATATTATTATCATTGTCCCATGACTATATAAATTAATTTAAACCACCTAGTTTTTGTAGAATCCATGGGAAAAACTATGGTATGGTTTTTGGTTTTGAGTATTTTATTATGTAGTGTCCAAGAACAAAATAATAATGAAATACCCCTTTATTCCAATTTAAACCCCCCAAACTCCCATTCATATTCACTCAGACATGTTGTAGCATTTACACACTCTTCCCGCTACTCTCTATATTCTTACCATGGTACCCTAAGATTTCATGAAGCCCTCCCATGCCATTGGAGTCACACACTCTTGTAGGAGAACCTTGTCTTCCACAATCCCCTTTTAATAAGAAATTATATTATTTTATGTAATTTAATTTTAGTATTATTATATTCGAATATAATATGACATATTTTCCATGAATTCCATTTGATGTATATTTTATTATAAATTCCTTCAATTCTCATTACACCACCCGCGATCCTTTATGAACACCTGTTACAATACTGAAATTTCTTAAAGATCATTTACTATAATAATGTTTCTTCATTACCTTATGCCTTATATTTCCAATTTTATAATGTTGGAATATACTATTCAATGTTCCTATAATATCACATTTTATGAAAATATAATGGGAGATAACTTTCTCTCTCATCAACAATTATTATAAATTTTTATGTAACTTCATTATGTTGCCGAAATCTCATTGTGATTTTTCCGTGTTCAATAATTGTGCAGTGAATACCATACCCATTTTTAAATAAATTTTAATATCCATTGTGAACATATAATAAATGATTTGGGACTTATATTTATGTATTCTTTATTCCTTGATTTTGGAAAAAATTGGGATTTTGAGTGAATGCATGATGTATGATTTATGTGGACTAATTTTTCATGAGAATGAAATGAATACAATGAGTGATAACAAAATTATATAGAACTCCAAGTAATATTCTTATGTTTAGTATCATAATACATAATGTTGGAACAATGGTGTACTTGATTCCTTTATAGGAATTTTTCATCCAGGAAATATTTTTAGTTTAGCATTGATTATTGTTTACGATTCTATGTTTTATATTGTTTCCACATTTCCCATGTTATGATTATCATTTCATATAATTCCATATTATTCATTTACAATTTATGATCCATTGATTTTGTTATTGTCTACCATTTGTTTTATTCTTCATGTAATGCATTTTTTACTCCCATACAGGTCTTTATAGATCACCCTTTTCTTATTTATGTCCTATGGTTATCTTATACATTGTTAAATGTGAAGGAAAATATTTGTCTTCTGATTGATGTTTTCAAAAAGATGTATCATTTAATGTTTTAGGTTGTCTTGTATTGTACGTACATTACCAAAGAAAGTAGACCTCTTGAACTTTGGGGTTTGTTAAGTGTTGTGATACATGTATTAATGTGTAATAAATATTAGGTTTCTCATAACACATGTGTCTTATATATACATAAATGTTATTATTTTAATTCTATAATGTTAAATCATTTCATTTTCTCTCAAATGGGAATTGAATGCATCACTCATATTTATGTATTGAATACAATCCCCATGAATCTATGTGTTCCAGTTTTCATTACCACGTAAAATGGATTTTTATTATGATGTAATTATTTTATGTATATGATATTAATGAATTAGATTTTTTTATATAAAATATATTACATAATGTGTTACCCTTCCATGTATTGGAAATTTATGACATCGTTCATGTTTATATGTGTACTACACTAACATAAGCGATTTTTTACCGTGTTCAATATTCAAATATGATTATAAATTTAAATTTCATATATAAAAATAAAAATCATTAATTAAATACCATTATTCATATTATTAATTATTTAGTAATATGAATTATCAAAATCTACAGAACCAAAACATGCATGAAATTGAAACTGATAACACACAGGATGATGATATTAGAAATGGATTCCTAATAAAAGGGTTATATAAATTTATAATTTAATAATATATTGTATGATAAATATGAACATATTTCTGTCACAGATTTATAAAAAATCTATACGTATTATATGTGTGTTGCAGAGTGTCTTTGATGAATATTGGACTTGTGGTAAGGGTAATTTCATCTCATTTCAACTTCAATGATACATGTTATATGTTATGAATCAAAAATCATGTTCATGGTTTATACACTACCCCATTGACATGTAATATTTTTAATTACTATTTATTCATGTTTTATTAGGTTTTATATCAATTCCTTCCCATTGAATTTCTTATGATTTCAATGTTAATAGAATAATAAAAATGTATTTCACTCTGCCTATTTTAATTGAGGTTGATTACGTTTAATTTTTTTGACATTTATAGGATAAATTATCCATAAATACCACATATTTTTATCTCATGTAGTTATTAATGGTTTTCCATGTTTTCTTTTAATTTTACCTCTCTTTGGTGATTAAAATGATAATTTAATTCCTTATATTAGAATATGGCCCTATTTTCCAATTGCTCATCACACTTTTTATTCTAAATTAAAATTCATTAAATTGTTTTTGAAAATTTCATTTTTTAGGATGAAATAAATATTTAATATATTTTTTCAATATTTTTAATGTAATCTTCATTTTGTTTTCCCTCAAATTTGATTTTGATCTTATTACCAATATAGTGAAGGGAATAAGTTTTATAAAATTTAATAAATAAAAAATACCTACCATCATGACTATCAATTTATTTTAAGATTAAATTATATTTTTACATAGTTATTTTCAAATAAATAATTAATAGATGAACTTTTTTATTTTTTTAATTTGTTGATTATAATGGCAGAATATGGTATTTTCAATATTTTCAAATTAATATTTGAACATTAATTTAATTTTATTTTCATCTATGTCAAAATCCTTATATATTTACTATGGTTCTCTAGAGATAAAATATAATTATACCATACATGTTCTTTCATTGGATATCTTATGTTTATGATATCTTGAATTTTTTTTGAAAATCATTTCTTTTCTATGGGCTTTGTAATGATGAATTGATTCCCTTTTTTATCCTTTACATATTTATAGTTAAATTTTCATTAGAATCCTCATGATCAAATTATATATAAATCCCCATCATTTAAGTGGTAATTTTTCAATCCTTTGTGTTCATGTTTTAGTATCACAATTTATTATGGTATCATTTCCACTACATTGATGTTTTCTTAAACTTATTCTGATTCTATATACGGAATCTTATTACAATAGATTAATTGGAATTAAATTTAATTTATAGGGGTAATATTTATGTTCTTCAATATTGATTCAATAGTTACATTATCTACTGAAAAGTTACATTTATTATATTTCATAGTGTTGAATCAATATATAATGAATGCATTGGAAAGATGTAAATGAATGATGGGGATCAGTTAATATAACACCCTTTGATACATCGATAGAAGTCATGAAAAAAAAAAGAAATTATAATTATATTTAGGCTACGGTTGTAAGATCATTTCAAAATAGTTTGGTAGTTGATGTTTTCGAGATAATTCAATGAAACTCTGCTAGAAAAGTTCTTTTATTGTGAGATTCGTGATATCATCACAATAGAGTTCATGAAAAGATCATCAATGATTATATTTATGGATTTCTATTAAAAAGAATTGAGTTTTATTAATAAATGTTATTTTTATGTTGATATTTTAAATGGATATACTTTGAATACAATATGTTGAGTTGATGCAATTTATTATTTTTTTTAAGAAATCTATATTGATTATGCAGTATTTAATCATGATAATTCTATTTTCAGTTACCCTATTAACAAATTTTATATCCCCATTTATTTTTATTTCCATTAGCTATGATATTAATAATAGATCAATGAATGAAATTCATGGAAGGAATAATGTTTTTCATGAAATTTTATTAAATTTCTAATGAAATACATAAATCATGTATTTATTTAATTCCCAACACTGCTAAACTAATTGATACATTTTGTTGTGATACCATGTATATTTGAAAATTATAATTTATAAGCACCAAGTCTAGGGTAGTAGTGTAGCATCTCCATTAGTTGGTATCTGAGTATGTTTTATTGGGAACCTAGGGAACTATAATTTATATTAACATATCTAGCACACACATTATTTCAATGCAATATACTATTTGAGAGCACATAGAAATTTATTTCAAAGGATAGACATTTATGACGAATTTGGGATAAAAGATTGAGTTGTGTATTTAGGGATGAAACCTAATGGTGGAAGGTAATCATAACCCATAGAATGTTTATATATTTCTCTACATATATTTCAAATACATCAGGTGTTGTGCAATAAACCAAACATTAAAAATTATAATTATTTTATAAATCAATGTGTGTTATATTATATAATTATTATACACATGGAATCCATAGTGAAACCAACAAACGATTATTTCAATAATAAATATCATTACATTAGTTTGCTAAAATGTAATGAAAATGTAAAAAATTATAATTATAAAAAATATATTAAATAAAAAAATCTAACATTTTAAAATATGGATCACCCCAATGTGGTAGAATTATCACCCCCACAACAAACACAATAAAAATGAAAAAAAATATTAATAAACCAATAAACGTCTTAGAAACTGATAATCTGTAAACATGGAAGGAATTGTAGTAAATATAGATTGAATGAATTAAGTTGTATATGTAGGAGTTAATGTGACATTTGGAGTATTAATTTGATAATTTTAATGGTAATGTGACCATTGGAATAATATACCGACCATTGAGGATAGAAACCTAATCATTGGGAATAATAACAATAGTGTATAAAAAGTAATTTGACCTACAAATAATAAAGTGGGATATAAAAAAAATTTATCATGATTCATATAAGTTAATACTAGTATTCTAATGTAGAAAAATAAATATCATGATTAACAAAATCAAAGAAAATATAGGAACATTTTTAATAATCTATAATTAATGTATTTTCTAAAAATCATAACATTTCAATTAACAAGAAATATTACAATGTTATAAATTTATTTTAATAAAATTAAGTTAATTTTTGATGTCATCAATTCCATGTTTTCCAAGGGTGTTTTTAGTTATTTTAAAAAATACATCTTTTTAGGTGAATATAAAAAATATAGTGTTTCTTATAACTGGTGTATCATAAATTATATTATTCATGATGTAATGGCGAGCTATTAATTTCTAGATAATATTTTCAGAAAAAATAATTTCATTTATTTTTGTATAAGATTATATAAAAAAAATAAACCTTATTTCCAAGCATAAAATGAATTTTCCAAAACATAATGTCAAAAGTGATCTCTTAAAATAACAATTTTTCTTTTGTTGACTTTCTTTTTAATTGACTTAGTGAACTGTAAATATAAATGGTGTAAAAATACTGAAACATTATATCATGTTCTTATAGGATGAAGTTTTCTTAAAATTTACTATTAAAAGTTTTAACTTTAATATAGTATTTTATATAAAATTTTAGTCTAAAAATACTTCTTCCCTCATATATAAATACCACTATCCCTCCACAAAGAAAACCAATCCTCTATCACATGAAAAAAGAAATGTTCCAAAAAATCCTGTATATTAATACAGTATGTAACGCCCCGACCCTAGTTACCCAGAGTCGGTGCATTGTTACATAACATTGGCATGATCACAAGAAAGATCAAATCTCGAAAGACCGATTGGTTTAGTAGCCTTCGAAACACTAGATATATTCATAAGTTTTACATTACATCATAAAATGAAAAACTACTACAACAACATAATGTCTCTATAATCCACACTCATATCCCCACATAATATCCCTGCAGGTCATTCATAATTTACTTCTTCACTTCCTAGGAAAAATAAAACATAGAAAAGGGGTGAGCTCAAATGGCAAGTAAGGATAACAATAGAGCGGGAACTTTCATAAATAAGAATAAACATTTAAGGCAATGTATAACTAAAACAAAAGCCTTTCAAACTTGAACTTTAAACATTGTATGGCGTAAATAAAATGAAATAATGCCATTTATTCATTCACATGGATATTCTACTAATCAAATAATCACATGCAAAATCAATAACCACTTTCATAATGTTGGAATGAATAATACCAGACTATCATAACCACATAGCCAAGGCCTCGTGCCAAGACTACAAATAAGATTTTGCCAGGGCCTTGTGACAAGACACTAGATTGCCTCATGATACCTACCGATGCATCAAGGAGCTATAGCGGGCTCCACCCGTCACATATTAAGTCCAATGCATTCCCATATAAAAAGGTTTAAACATAATATAAACATTCGTATTAAAACTAGCATACGAAATGTCAATAATTTCACGATAAACTATGAATGGTATAAAAATAGCACATCCACAGTCAATCAAATCACAAAACCATTAATAAAATATAGAAGTTTTGTATCATAATAAATCAACTTCAAATAAGCGTAAAATCCATCAAAGGATATTGACATAGATGAAATCAAAACTCTTTTTAGAGAAATATCTATTTCTATTTTTTTTGAAATCATTTAAGATCCATATAAAATAAAACATTTTCCTTGAAAATATTCTTATAAGCTTGTAAGGAATACTTTGAAGATTTTATAACGGCGGAAAACAACCGCACCCGCCGTATAAGTTAAAAAAACATTCTTACCTTAATTCTGTCGAAAAGGATAAAAAGGACCTTGTTTTGAAAATGACAGAATGATTCCTCTTATAAAAAGTAAAACAAGGGTATAAATGACTTTAACCCATATTCTTGTAAATAATAAAAATGTTTTGAAATACATTTTGAAGAAACATGGATGTGGATGATAAAGAGATCCCAGTAGATTATTACGTATAAACAGCCTTGGATAATGAAGAGATTTTGTAATAACCCTTACCTTGTACTTTTCCTTGGTTGGGGTAGGTTAACCTCCTGTATAATGGTGAAATAATTGTTATTAAATTATACAAGAATCATATACATTAATATGATATCAGATATGATATTTTAATATTGATTTGATAATAATATCTTAGTATTATCGTTGCTTCAGGTGTTAACTTACTTGTCTTTTATATGTTTTGTTACGTAAGACATGTTTGTAAAGGATAGGTTGTATATTATTCATATTCATAATGATATCAAGTCCTTAAACATAATTTTTAAATCATCAAATGATAATTATACTTTAATGGTTACGATGGAGAATGAATCTCATCGCGTTCGTGGAGACGGTAGTCCGTACGTACGCACGAGCGACAATATCATTCTTTTGATATTAAAATAATATATAAATGGATGGTATATCATATATACAGAATCATTAACATGTTATATTTATTATTTACACGAGTTACACATCATTATTATACCCATCCAAATAATAATATATTAAATAACAATTACACCACGACGTGGAGACGGTAATCCGTACGTACGCACGTATGGTGACATGTTATTCAAAGGGAGGATAGAATACTGAATATGGTTGTACCATATTTATAATAACATCACAGTATATATATGATACTGAAGTTATTATTTTATAATGGTAACAACAAAGGAAGAAGAAGTGGAAGAAGAAATGAACTTGGAAAAGGGTGGTGAAATCATTACCTCTTCTTCGGGTTCTTCCTTTTAATTTGATCAAAAGTGCTCCTTAGTTTGGCTTTCTGATCAAAATAAGGCCTCTAGGTTGTAGTGAGGGAAGTTGGGAGAGTATTTGGGTAGAGTATGGCCGAACCAAAAGGCTTTTAAGGTGTGAAGAAATGAGAAGGAGCAGTTCCCTTTTATAAGAGGGGTGAGGGGAACCTTTGGAAAAGTTAGAAATATTAGTTTATAATAAATTCATATTCGGTTTCTAATGGCTCCAAAGATGATTCTTTAAATTTTTAGGTGGGTATAGGTCGAAAACAACTCAACCAATAGAATTTAGACAGGTTTGGGTACTTATATTAACCTTATCTTTAAGTATTACCTCTAAATTAATTAGTTTCACTTTTACAATGTCTCTTTGTATTTTTATATAATATGGTTAATAAACTTACTATATACATCCAAGCGACCCCCAAGTGGTCCATTAATAATGAACCCATCATGATATAGGTCTTTTGGCCGATCCTTAGATTCTTAGGAATTTAATATCAATTAATAATATAATATTTGTTTTAAGAACTCTTTTTTGTCAATTTTGACACTATTCAATAGTTGATTTTTTTGAAACTTATAACAGATTTATTACTTCAAACAAAGTCAATTAAATCAATCCTAATATATCATATTATCCTATAAAATTAGTTTAATTCATTAAAAGTTTCATATTATATTTATTTGGGTATTTATAATATCAATTTTTTTAATTTTTCACTATTTTAGTAATTACTACATCATCATTGTGTCATAAATAAATTAAATTATTTAATATCTAAAATTTATAAATAAAATATCACTATGTATTAAATCGTTTTATCTTTCTAATGAATATTTATAATCTAAAATCAAACATATATAACCCTATGTAACATTTTTTTCCTAAAAGATATATGCTTGTGTCATTTTTGTATTCATTTTAACTTAATTAAAAAAAAGTGTCCCTATCACCTACAAGTTGCACTATGGGGTCCCCAAATCGACCCAAAGATGCCTATGGTAGAACATGTATCTGCCAATAAGGCTAGGACACGTTTTAGGGTAATTTATTATTATTATAATATTATTTTTTAAAACTTATTTACCAGATTTACCCTTAACCATGGTAAATAAAATATTTACCACAGTAATTATTCAAAATGTCTAAAAATAAAAGTTAGCTATTTACACTTGTTTATGTTCGGTTTAATTGTAAAATTATGTCTAATGACCAACATTATATTAAATGGTAAAAATATATTCTAAATATACCTTAAAACAACACAAATTCATAATTTATCACTATTAATTATTTTGATTAAAAAAGTTGTTTTTAATTAAAATTTAGTAATTTTCACTATTCATCAAAATATGAAAGTTATCCAAAAAGTACCAAAATTTCACCATAGGCTAAATTCGATATTCCGAATCCAGAAATGAAGTCCATTTTAAAATATAAAATATGTATAATTTCAAAAAGTAGGTATTACTATTCATAACGGCTAGTTTGATTGGTTATGGTGTGTTAGAACTCGGTGTTGCGTATAACACACGCTATCACATTATTCAAAAGCGTACCATAGAAGCTTGGGGTGTTATATTCTCCCCTCCTTCAAATAATTTCGTCCTCGAAATTTCATGAATACTTATCACATGAAAAGACTCGGGTGGTTCTTCATCATAAGTTCCTCGGGTTCCCACGTTGCCTCTTCCATCTTATGGTTTCTCCACAAAACTTTTACCAGACGCGTCGTCCGGTTTCTCAGTACCTGTTCTCTCGTATCAAGAATCATGACGGGCTCTCCACAATAGGAAAGATCAGTTTCCAGTTCTAATTCCTCATAGGTGAGTACATGCGTTGGGTCAGGCATGTATTTCCACAACAGAGATACGTGGAACACATCGTGAACTTTGGAGAGACTTGGCGGCATGGCCAATCGGTAAGCCACAGCCCCAATTCGTTCTAGAATTTCGAAAGGTCCGATGTACCTGGGACTCAATTTACCGTTCTTACCAAAACGCATGACTCCCTTCCATGGTGATACCTTCAGAAAAACATGATCACCGACTTGAAATTCCAAATCCTTCCTTCGATTATCGGTATAGCTTTTCTGCCTACTTTGAGCTGCTTTGATGTGATTTTGGATTAACTTCACCTTTTCCACCGTTTCCTCCACCAGTTCTGGGCCTACAAGTTTTCTTTCACCAACATCATACCAACAGGTTGGTGTACGACATCTCTTTCCGTATAACGCTTCATATGGTGCCATCAGAATACTCGAATGGAAGCTATTGTTATAGGAAAATTCTACCAGTGGTAAATATTGATCCCACATACCCTGAAAGTCAAGTGAGCAAGATCTCAACATGTCTTCTAAGGTCTGAATAGTCCGTTCTGATTGTCCGTCTGTCTGAGGGTGGTAATAATTGCTCAAATGAAGTTCAGTATCCAGGGATTTCTGAAGACTTTTCCAAAATCATGAAGTAAAACGAGGATCACGATCAGAAACAATCGATAGGGGTACTCCATGAAGTCTCACAGCTTCATTAATATATAGTCTTTCTAGACGTTCCAGGGGTAGATCTTCTCTTATAGCAAGAAAATGTGCTGACTTGGTATGACAATCAACAATAACCCATATTGCATCGTTCCTTCTAGGAGTCTTTGGTAGCCCCATGACAAAGTCCATCGTAATATTGTCCCATTTCCACTCCGGTATGGGAAGATGTTGCATGACTCCTCCAGGCTATTTCCTTCCATCTTTCACTTGTTGACAAACCATACATCTTGACACAAAATCAGCAATCTCCCTCTTCATGTTGTCCCACCAAAAATGTTCCTTCAAATCTCTATACATTTTGGTGCTCCCAGGGTGTATAGAGAAATTGGATCTATGAGCATCATCCAACAATTCCATTTTTAGATCAGGTATATCGGGAACACAATGTCTCTTCCCGAATTTCAAAATTCCATCTTCATACACAAAGTCTCTCAATCTCCCATCATTCACAGCTTTAATCTTCTTTTGAAATTCTTCATCATCGGTCTGAGAACTCTTAATCCTTTCTAGTAAAAATGGTTTGGCAACCATTTGAAAAAGTATTGATGTTTCACCTTACCTGGTTATTCCCATGTCCATCTTCACTAGATCCATGGAAATTGGATCCCTTTCAATTCTCATCATGTTCAAAAATCCATGGTCTTTTCTGCTCAAAGCATCTTCCACCTTGTTTGCTTTCCCCGGGTGGTAGTGTATCGTGCAATCATAATCCTTGAGTAATTCAAGCCATCTCCTTTGCCTCATGTTGAGTTCTTTTTGTGAGAAAATATACTTCAAACTCTTGTGATCGGTATAAATCTCACATTTTTCACCATAGAGTTAGTACCTCCATATCTTCAAAGAAAAGATCACAGCTGCTAACTCGAGATCATGAGTAGGATAGTTTTGTTCATGAATCTTCAACTGTCGTGATGCATAGGCAATAACTCTATCATTCTGCATAAGGACACAACCAAGTCCTTTCTTTGATGCATCACTATAAATAACGAACCCATCATTCCCCGATGGTAGAGTAAATATAGGAGCATAGACTAATCTTCTCTTCAATTCTTCGAAAAATTCTTCACACTCTTTTTTCGAAACAAATTTAACCCCTTTACGTGTGAGCTTCGTTAATGGGTTAGCCAATCAGGCAAAATTCTGGACGAAACGTCGATAATAACCTGCCAAACCAATAAAACTGCGTACCTCAGTTATACTCGTAGGTGCTGGCCATTCTTGGATTGCCTTGGTCTTAGAAGGATCAACAGAGATTCCATCTTTAGAGACAATATGTCCAAGAAAAGAAATCTCATGAAGCCAGAATTCACACTTGCTAAACTTCCCATATAATTCATGTCTCCTCAGAGTCTTCAAGATAATGCGCAAGTGATTTTCATGATCTTCATAGGTTTTGGAGTATACCAAGATATCATCAATAAATACCACAAAAAATTCATTGAGATACTCCTTGAAAACTCTATTCATCAGATCGATGAATACAGAGGGTGAATTAGTCAATCCAAAAGGCATTGCAGTAAACTCGTAATGCCCGTACATGGTTAGAAATGCTGTCTTCGGAATGTCTTCCTTCTTTACACAAAACTGATGGTATCCATATCAAAGGTTAATCTTTGAAAAGTATTGAGCTCCATGTAGTTGGTCAAATAAATCATCAATACGAGGTAGGGGATACTTGTTCTTTATCGTTATAGCATTGATCTCCCTGTAGTCGATACATAACCTCATAGATCCATCTTTATTTTAAACAAAAAGAACAGGGGCTCCCCATAGAGAAACACTAGGGCGAATAAATCCCTTATTACTCAATTCCCCTAGTTGTTTCTTTAGTTCAACTAATTCTACAGTGGCCATTATATTAGGGGTCTTCGATATAGGCCTTGATCCAGGAATCAAATCAATGGAAAACTCAACTTCTCGTTCTGGAGGATGTCCAGGTAAATCTTCCAGAAATACATCTATAAATTCTTTCACAACAGGTACATCCTCTATTTGAACATTCCTTTCCTCACCGACAGTTATTTCATTCTCTTCCTCCCCAATAATTGAATTTAGTTGAGCTATTGAGGGTGGATATAAATAAGAATTAGGTGGTGACGATTATGCTCTAAAGATAAGGTGTTCGTTATCATTATCATCAAGAATCGTAACCTCTTTCTTCTTACAATAAATCTTCGCATCATATTCCGAAAGCCAGTCCATACCGAGGATTATATCAAACTAAATCATAGGTATGACGATGAGATCGGCAGATAACAAACATTTATGTGCTCTAATGGGGACTGATTCACAAAACATTGTTGCAATGATACTTCCCTTAGGAGTTTTAACTGACAACTCCCTTATTAAATCAAATTGGAAATATCTAATTTTCATAGCAAACTGGGAAGATATGAAACAATGCGATGATCCAGAATCAAATAATGCATTTGCTAAACTTGAGGAAACCATTAAATTACCTGCCACCACGTCTTTCGGAGCTTCTACCTCAGCAGTAGTGATAGCATAAGCCTGGCCTTGATCCATTGGCCTTTTCTGAGGTATGTTCTCCTGACGCTTAGGACATTCATTTGCATAATACGCCATCTCCCTGCAATTGTAGCACTGAACGTTGGTAGCTTCCTTCTTCCCTTTTCAATTACGAGCTTGGTGGCCTTTTTCACCACACTTGTAACAGACTCTCATTCCCTTCAAGGAAGTACCAGGGTGTTTCTTCCCACATTTAACACATGATGGATATTCAACCTTTCCTTTCTTCCCCTTATTTCCATTCCCAGATTGATCAGCAGGCCTCTTCTTCTCTTGCTTTTCTTTAAAGTCATAAGACTTAGAGAATTTCTTTTCAGTCTTGATAGCACACGAGACAATGTCTTCGTACGATGAAAAGGATTGTAAGACTAATGCTCGACGGAGAAATGGTTTTAACCCATCAAAGAAACAATCAATCTTACTTCTTGGGTTACGTATATAATCACCAGCATACCTTGCTAACCTTGTAAAGTTAGCCTCATACTTTCTGACATTCTCATCATCCTTCTGTCTCAGACTTAGAAATTGCCTTTCCATATCTGCTCGATGGTCGTGAGGAAAGTATTTTTCTAAAAATAGATCTTTGAACTCCCTCCATTCCATATTTGATACTTCATCATCTTCCTTCATATTTTGAATTAATGACTACCATTGATCAGCATCTCTAGTGAGGCGGTAAACTGCCATGATAACTTTTTCCCTTTCACTGCTCTCCAAAGCCTGAAATATTTTCACTAGGGATTTTATCCATTGCTCAGCTACTAAGGGATTTGTACTCCCATTGAACGTTTGTGGTTGCTGCCTCATGAATCAATATAACATTGATCCTCCACGCTGTGGATCAGGGTGCTCCATACGGGTAAGGTTATTATTCATAACCTGAGTAAGTTGTCCCAGTATGGTGATTAGCTGATCGACACCAGTTGCATCACCAGCCCCACTATAATTATCTTGAGCAGGAGGGCAATCCTTACATGGAGTGCGTGCATTGATACAGTTTCCATTTCTTCCACTAGGATCCATTTCTAAACAATGGCATAAACTAGATCAGTTTATGAATCAAAATACATAATCCTATACTTATAAAACACTTAACATAAATTGAACTATTTATGGATATAATCCATAGTCATAAAAATGTTTTCTTTGAGGAAGTATATACTCATAAACCCTTCATAATGATTTGTAAAGAAAATGAGAGTTATCCTAAGCATATCCCCCGGGAGTGTCGTAACCAAGACTGCAGCAAGGCCCGTTGTCGTGCACCAGTTCCCGTTCGAGTCTAGCTCAAAGCAGTGTTTTCAGGTTTTACCCCTAGGTACATCTGTTCCAGAGCTGCCTCTACCTGCTCGTATCCAGACAGGGATGTATTTCTCGGAAAACTCACAAAATCTCTACAATACCAAAATTCTAGGAGGTTCTTCTATACTAATGCTAAAAGTTCATCTTAGTTCTACATGCTCTAATCAGAGTTTATCTAAATCTAGCTTCCAAGGATTGTACTAAACTTCCTCTGATACCAACTGTAACGCCCCGAACCTAGTTACCCAAAGTCGTTGAATTATTACAAAACATTGGCATGAACACATGAAAGATCAAATCTCGAAAGACCGATTGGTTTAGTAGCCTTGGAAACACTAGATATATTCATAAGTTTTACATTACATCATGAAATGAAAAACTACTACAACAACATAATGTCTCCATAATCCACACTCATATCCCCACATAATATCCCTGAAGGTCATTCATAATTGACTTCTTCACTTCCTGGGAAAAATAAAACATAGAAAAGGGGTGAGCTCAAATGCCCAGTAAGGATAACAATATAGCAGAAACTTTCATAAATAAGAATAAACATTTAAGGCAATGTATAACTAAAACAAAAGCCTTTCAAACTTGAACTTTCAACATTGTATGGCATAAATAAAATGAAATAATGACATTTACTCATTCACAAGGATATTCTACTAATCGAATAATCACATGCAAAATCAATAACCACTTTCATAATGTTGGAATGCATAATGCCAGACTATCATAACCACATAGCCAAGGCCTCGTGCCAAGACTACAAATAAGATGTTTCCAAGGCCTTGTGCCAAGACACTAGTTTGTCTCATGAGACCTACCGATGCATCGAGGAGCTATAGCGGGCTCCACCCGTCACATATTAAGTCCAATGCATTCCCATATGAAAAGGTTTAAACATAATATATACATTCGTATTAAAACTAGCATACCAAATGTCAATAATTTCACCATAAACTATGAATGGTATAAAAATAGCACATCCACAGTCAAACATATCACAAAACCTTTAATACAATATAGAAGTTTTGTATCATAATAAATCAACTTCAAATAAGCGTAAAATCCATCAAAGGATGTTGACATAGATGAAATCAAAACACTTTTTAGAGAAATATGTCTTTCTATTTTTTTTAAATCATTTAAGATCCATATAAAATAAAACATTTTCTTTGAAAATATTCTTATAAGCTTGTAAGGAAAGCTTTGAATATTTTATAACGGCGGAAAATAACCGCACCCGCCGTATAAGTTAAAAAAACATTCTTACCTTAATTCTGTCGAAAAGGTTAAAAAGGACCTTATTTTGAAAACGACAGAAAGATTCCTCTTATAATAAGTCAAACAAGGGTATAAATGACTTTAACCCATATTCTTGTAAATAATAATTTTTTTTAAATACATTTTGAAGAAACATGGATGAAGATGATAAAGAGATCCCAGTAGATTATTATGTATAAACAAGCTCGGATAATGAAGAGATTGTGAAATAACCCTTAACTTGTACTTTTCCTTGATTGGGGTAGATTAACCTACTGTATAATGGTGAAATAATTGTTATTAAATTATACAAGAATCATAAACATTAATATGATATCATATATGATCTTTTAATATTGATTTGATAATAATATCTTTGTATTATCGTTGTTTCGGGTGTTAACTTACTTGTCTTTTATATGATTTGTTACGTAAGACATGTTTTTAAAGGATAGGTTGTATATTATTCATATCCATAATGATATAAAGTTCTTAAACATCATTTTTAAATCATCAAATGATTATTATACTTTAATGGTTACGATGGAGAATGAATCTCATCGCGTTCGTGGAGACGGTAGTCCGTACGTACGCACGAGCGACAATATCATTCTTTTGATATTAAAATAATATATAAATGGATGGTATATCATATATACATAATCATTAACATGTTATATTTATTATTTACATGAGTTACACATCATTATTATACCCATCCAAATAATAATATATTGAATAACAATTACACCACGACGTGGAGACGGTAAGCCGTACGTTCGCACGTATGGTGACATGTTATTCAAATGGTGGATAGAATAATGAATATTGTTGTACCATTATATATAATAATATCACATTATATATATGATACTAGAGTTATTATTTTAGAATGGTAACAACAAATGAAGAAGAAGTGGAAGAAGAAATGAACTTGGAAAAGGGTGGTGAAATCATTACCTCTTCTTCGGGTTCTTCCTTTTGATTTGATCAAAAGGGCTGCTTAGGTTGGCTTTCTGATCAAACTAAGGCCTCTAAGTTGTAGTGAGGGAAGTTGGGAGAGTATCTGGGCACAGTATGGCCGAACCAAAAGGCTTTCAAGGTGTGAAGAAATGAGAGGGAGGAGTGCCCTTTTATAATAGGGGTGAGGGGCACCTTTGGAAAAGCTAGAAATATTAGTTTATAATAAATTAATATTCGGTTTTCAATGGCTCAAAAGATGATTATTTAAATATTAAGATTGGGATAGGTCTAAAACAACTCAACCAATAGAATTTAGACAGGTTTGGGTACTTATATTAACCTTATCTTTAAGTATTAACTCTAAATTAATTAGTTTCACTTTTACAATGTCTCTTTGTATTTTTATATAATATGGTTAATAAACATACTATATACATCCAAGAGACCCCAAAGTGGTCCATTAATGATGAACCAATCATTATATAGGTCTCTTGGCCGAACCTTAGATTTTTAGGAATTTAATATCAATTAATAATATAATATTTGTTTTAAGAACTCTTTTATGTCAATTTTGACACTATTCAATACTTGATTTTTTTGAAACTCATAACAGATTGATTACTTCGAAAAACGTCAATTACATCAATCCTAATATATCATATTATCCTATAAAATTAGTTTAATTCATTAAAAGTTTCATATTATTTTTATTTGGGTATTTATAATATCAATTATTTTAATTTTTCACTATTATAGTAATTACTACATCATCATTGTGTCATAAATAAATTAAATTATTTAATTCCTAAAAATTATAAATAAAATATAATTATGTAGGAAATATATTTTCTTTCTAATTAATATTTATAATCTAAAATCAAACATATATAACCCTATGTAAAAATTGTTTTTCTAAAAGATATATGCTTGTGTCATTTTTGTATTCATTTTAACTTAATTAAAAAAAGTGTCCCTATCACCTACAAGTGGCACCATGGGGTCCCAAAATCAACCCAAAGATGACTATGGTCGAAACTGTATCAACCAATAAGGCTAGGACACGTTTTAGGGTAATTTAGTATTATTATAATATTATTTTTTAACCCTTATTTACCATATTTACCCTTAACCATGGTAAATAAAATATTTACCACAATAATTATTCAAAATGTCTAAAAATAAAAGATACATATTTACACAATTTGGACATCCAGATTCCAAATATGGAATCCATTTTCCTAAATTCAAAATACAAAGGTGTCAGAAATTAATTTAAAATTAATTCCCGCTGTCAAAACAAAAAGCGTGTTTTTAAGAGATAATAACTATCTAAAGATTGACACTTGTTTATGTTCGGTTTAATTATAAAATTATGTCCAATGACCAACATTATATTAAATGGTAAAAATATATTCTAAATATACTTTAAAACCACTCAAATTCATAATTTATCACAATTAATTATTTTGATTAAAAAAGTTGTTTTTAATTAATATTTAGTAATTTTGACTATTCATCAAAATATGAAAGTTATCCGAAAAGTACCAAAATTTCACCTTAGGCTAAATTCAATATTGCAAATCCAGAAATGAAGTCCATTTTAAAATATAAAATATATATAATTTCAAAAAGTAGGTATTACTATTCATAACGGCTAGTTTGATTTGTTATGGTGTGTTAGAACTCGGTGTTGCGTACAACACACGCTATCACATTATTCAAAGAGAAGCGTACCATAGAAGCTTGGGGTGTTACATAGTAGAAATAATAAATATGTATTTAGTTAATTATCTACATATATTAATTTACTATAGTGTTGTAAAAGAGATTCCAAACAATGTAAACATTAATTGTTTTTAATCTCTTATCTCATTTTTGTATTAATTTTTTTTTCCAATATTTTTTCTAGATGAAATATTATGTGATATTATTATACTGAATTTCATAGTTATATTATTGATGTTAACGTATATTAATAATTATAATTGTTTTTTATAATATTTTATACCAGCTTTTCCTTATATTTGTAAAATGTTATAGTTAACAATCAGTTAATAACCAATGAGGAGGTTTCCAACTACATTCCCAATCACACAACATATAGATGGAAAAAATAAAATATATAATTTATATAAATTTATAAATATATATTTTATGATTTTGATAACTTATCCAAATTATTTATAAATTAACTTGAATAAAATATAAAAATTGAAGTGAAATGGGAAATATTTATGGAAAATAGGATACCAAATTGCTTCAACTTCAACAAGGGAAATTACAAAATATAATCGAGGGATTATAAATGATAAATAGATTATTAAATTAACATAATGAAATTCTATTTCAATGTTTTAATAAATCTATTTTCATTTGTAGGATGTTTAAATGAGATGAAATAATGCAGGATTTAAGGTAATGGGATTATAACTCCTAACTTCGTTTCTTTAGATTATCCACCATTGACATCATTTTTAGACATTATATTCTGATAATGTCCCTAATATATCCTTTTACCATTATTAACATTTCTTTGAGGGATATATATTGTAATGACCCAGATTTTCCTCGTTATTTGTTTTATTATATGGAAATATTACGAGTCCGTGAAAATCGACAGTGCATGATTTCGAGGCCCGGTGTGCTCGAATTGAATTTCTGATCATTTTTCTGGTACATTCAGTAATCACGCATCCAGAGTTTATTAACTTTTGAACTAGTGTGTGGAATTGAAATCTGAGGACACCGATGAACACGCATCGCTGATATTTGCTAAAGGAGACCTACTCCTCGACCGCAGTATGTCGAAGGTGGAAGTTAGTTTTTCAGTTTTTTGTGGGAGAATAAAAAAAATAAAATAAACAACATTTTATTTTAATTTTTGAAACCACCTTTTGGAATTGTTGCAGTGGTCACCACATAACGTCGGTCGGGCAATTAAGGTTGGGCATTAAATGCCCGATTACAAAAATAATGTGGCCATAATTCTCATTTATTAATAGGGTTCACTAAGTCTAAATTATTGAATCATCATGTAAATGAGGAGTTATTTTTATTAACGATTCTTGGGAGAATAGAGGTTTTGTTACACTGTTGGTGAAAGGGATAAGAGGCCTTTGAAGGAAGATCCTCCAACAAACAATACCCTCCAACATAGATCCACCACAAACGAAGAATGAAGACAATGCTCGAGCCTGGATCGGAAGCGTCTTGTGAGAGCAACGAACAATGATGTCACCATGATCGTCTTCCTGTTAATGACACATCCAATGGATGATCAAGGTAGGGGTGTGTTTAAGATCAATATTCATTAATTTTCATTATGATGAGCCATTCTCCTCGTGCCACGTGCCACAGGTCTAACGCAGATGGGTACAGGCCAAACGAATATGGCTCGATCCCTCCGCATCTTCATTGCTAACGCATTCTTCACAGTGGGGGTGGACGATGACTGATGTCGAGAGGGCACAAGGCAGCAGTCGGCACTCTAGCTGGGTGTGATAGCGGCAGTGGCGCAACTACGCCGCTAGAGAAAGTCACGGCCAGTCGGCTGTGGTGGGGGAGAACGGCGGCCGGCACGTCAGCCGGATGCATGAAGGTAGGGTGATGACCGTCCGCATCTCCGGTTTGGTAGGAGGTAGCGACTCATCGGCCGCGGTGGAGTAGGGTGGCGGCCGACATGTCGGTCGGCAGCATGGGGAAGCGGTGGTGCGCGTCTGCGCCGTCAGAGCGGGAGACCGTGGCCGATTGTCCGCAGCGGAGCTCCGAGGCTGGCTGGCATATGGCAGGTCGTGGTAGAGTAGCGACACGCGTCAATCCCATTGGAAGGGGGACTGTCCTTTTCGTCTGTCTGTGTCATGATGAGTGGGACCTCCAAGCGATCCCACATGCTAGCAGGTCGACCGAACGACCCTTGGGCCGTTCAGAATACTAGAGGTGCTCCCCCCGAGATGCGACTAGGGCGGGCCCCACCATGGTGGATCGTACCTAGCCGAGTGGTCCGCACCACAGCGGTCCGCACCCAATGGGATGAGCCACCCCTTCGTGGGCTATGCCCACCACGGCCCCGACCAACAGGGTCAGACCCGGGCCCATCTGGACTCAGATACGCCTTTGTGGACATATCATGAGAAATGAGCATCCATTTGATGAACTATCTATGGAACTAGAATAATTTTATTGAGACAATCCTTTTGGTATACTCAAAATGAGTTTTGGGTAATGTTGGATTATGGCCGGGTGGGAAGGAATTCGAATCCAACCGGGCCCTCGGAACGAAAATGCTAATAACTTACAGATCGGGAGTCTGATTGATGTGCCGTCCATTGTGTTGGGTACCATTTGACATGACAGACCATTGGGATTGTTCTTTGTGGAACTTTATGGTAGCTGAAGTATCGACTGATGTCTTGAGGAGCAGATCCTCTTGTAATCATGTATGATTAGTGTGGGAACCCTATGGATGGTTTTACTTGGGATGTCTTCAGATCCAATGTGGATCATCTTCAGATCATATTTGGGTAAGTGCTCAGCAATCCTGTGTGGGTCAGCGCATACCGATCCTGTGTGGGTCAGATCCTATGTGGGTCAATGCTCAGATATCCTCTGTGGGTCAACGCATACCGATCCTATGTGGGTTAGATCCTGTTTGGGTCATTGCGGGGGTTAGTTACCTATCAATCATGTGTGGTTAAGATCCGGTGTGGGTCTTTTCGAGGTTTAGTTACCTATCGATCATGTGTGGGTCAGGCTTCGTATATCTAGAAGCAGTGCCTCCTGACATAATAAGATGATATTGCTTCGTGATTAATCATCTGTACTTATATACATCACTGAAAACCTAGCTTGAGCTGAGACACTATTTGAATGAATTCTTTCACCTGTGTGGTACTTCCTATCTTCGTGGTGATACCTTTGTGGTATTATTTAATGTAGCATACCATTGTGGTACTTACCTTCATGGTGATACTTGAGTGGTATTCTTGATTGTGGTGTTACCTTTATAGTACATTCCTTTTTGGTGTTATCTTCATGGTTTTATTTCCTTCATGGAACAGTTTTGCTTTTGGATAAAGAGTTGGGCCTTGTGTTTCCTCTTCAAAGAGATGGGATCACATGATTACTTTGGTATATGTATGGGAATATACCTAATTAGGGATGACTGTTGTTTTCTTGCTCTGTGGTTTATCCTTTGTGGACTTTGAGAGACCTTAGGGGGCTCAGGGTCCCTACTGAGTATCTTTATACTCACCCTTGCACGGTCTACAATTGCACCTTGTTGTGTCTAGTGTAGACGACGGACAGTGCTGATCGAGGTTAAGGGTACAAGGAATGAAGGATTCGTGGAGGAGGGCATTAGATGAGACGATCCGTAGAGATGACCATTTGAGAGCTATACCTACCCTTTCAGTAGGATCCTTGGCGGGTGTTCATAGGAGCTATTTTCAGTTTTACTTGTACATTTCAGTTGGGCTTGTATTCTATGCCCTTTACATACAGTATAAACTCTTTTTAGTATACAGTTTACTTTGTGCTCTTATCTTACAGTGTTCTTGGTTGTGTGAGTTTATAGGTTATAAAGTCAAATCCTTCCCGGTTATTGGGATATACCTTTTCAGTGCAAGTCGCCAGCCCCTGACCTATGGAAGGCGGGCATGGGGTAGTCATGGCACGGCCCCCGGGGGGCAGGCCGTGACAAATTGGTATCATAGGAGTCGATTCTACCAAAGAACTTGGACATTGATCTTTTAATTGGCAATAGTGTTAAGTGTTATGAGCATGGTTATCAGTTTGGGGAATCTAGTGTTGGTGCAGTGGTCGATATATCCATACACCGAGTCCCTGAATTCTGATTTCTGACTCTATGCATGAAAACTCTGATTGCATGTGTGTTTTTGAAATGTTTTTTGTGAACTCTTTGAGTTATCTCACCAGGTATAACTTACTGACTGCGACACACATGTTTTGTTTTTCAGGATGCCTCTGTACAGAAAATCAGCTAGGGTTTTAGGTATAGTATGTGATGATAGCCCACTAAGCGACGAGGCTTTGGTGCAGGGCCCCCTTAGGGTAGTTGTACCACCGCGTGGTGTACCAGCATTAACAATACCCATTTTAAATTCAATGTCACCATCCCCAATAGTATAAGATGCATGCCTCTTGAGCACGTTCCATGAGTTCAAATGCCAGAGGCCACCAAGTTTTCGAGGCAAGATGGATCCACATGTGGTTGAGGACTAGTTGGAGGATGTGGTCAGAGTTTTCCGACTAGTCAGGACACCAGCTGATCTCCCAATGATCCTTGTCACCAGTCTTCTTTAGGAAGCAGAAGGTATATGGTGGAGTTTGATGCTCCAGGTTCATGATGAGTTGACTCTCATCTGGATGGACTTCGAGATCCTTTTAAGGGAAGAGTTCGACCCAGCGACATTACGCTTAGTTCGTATACAAAAGCTTCTTCACTTGAATCAGGGTAGCAGGATTATGGCTAAGTATTCAGCAAGGTTCACAGAACTCTCTCACAACTCCACTGACATGGTGCGAGAACCTTTATTCAGGGCCTGGAACTTTGAGAAATGGATCATATGGGAGATTAGAGCTTCGATTATTTCTCTCAGCATCCCAATGTAGGCTGGGGTGTTAGAGAGAGAACTCTTAGTAGAGTGATTCCTTGCTGAGCAGTCACCGACAGTGAGACCCACCACCGGATGCTATGTAGCAGTGACATCTACAGCTGGTAGTAGACAAATGATACAGAAGTCCAAGGGGACCAGACCTACAGGAGGAAGACTGCTAGATACATTTTCGATTGTGCGGGGCACTCGAGACAGAACTAGACCGGCAAGGAGCCGGTAGTGTTACCCATGCATCGGGCAGGGTCACATGGCTCGCGACAGCCCGAACCACTATACGGATGACTAGAAGATGGTCGAAGGACCAACTAGGCAGAATCCATGATTCAATCCAGTTGTTCTGTAGGAAGCAGGTGGACATGACAGAGGATCTTGCCGTGCAGAAGGCAGTGGGCAGTGATTTGAGGTTATAACGCCACCCCCTCCAGGTGGACCACCCCGACCACAGTGAGTGGGTGGACAGGGATGAGTTCAGCTCTAGGCTGCAGAGGCCTACGACCAAGGTACACTAGAAGATACAAGGTACGATCTGTGTCTACTCCACCCCAACTTCAGTGTTTATAGACACAGGTGCCAGTCATTATTTTATTTTCACATCCCTTGTTCGGAGGTCGGAGATTTTGATGGAGCTTTTAGAATTATCCTTACGGCTAGAGACTCATACGAGAGAATATTTGATGATTACACACTGGTTCTAGCTATGTGATCTTACTCTAGGATGATAGATCTTCGGTTGGGATCTTCTAGTAGCGGCGTCATGGCCATACGAAGTCATCTTGGGTATGGATTGGTTATTTATTGTCCATGCTCAGATCTACTGTATTAGTCACAATGTGTGGTGTGTCCGGACGGATGGGACCATGTCTTCATTCCCTGGTGAGAAGGGATCCTTCACATAACATGATGGATTTACCCGGAGGAGGGTGTAGCCGATCACACATCATTTGGGTAGCCTTACCCTCGGAGCAGTTGATGTTGAGAGTCTGAGCTATCCTTTAGTGGTGGACCAGTACACTGATGTTTTCCCTAAAGATGTATTGGGTCTAAATCGTCACAGATAGGTGGACTTTTATGTTGACTTTTACCCTATGAAGGCACCAATATCTACCCCAGCATATCAAATGGATCTCACAAAGCTTCATGAGCTGCAAGTAGAACTAGAGGACTTCTAGAGAAAGGGGTTCATTAGGCATAATGTTTCTCCTTGGGTAGCCTTGATTTTGTTTTCCAAGAAGTTAGATGGGAATTTGAGACTCTATGTGGACTGTCGGTGCCTGAACCAGGAGACTGTGAAGAACAAGTAACCACTCCCGATGATTGACGATCTCATTGATCAGTTGAAGGGAGCACAATGGTTTTCAAAGATAGACCTCAAATCAGGCTTTCACCAGCATAAGATATGAGATATGGATGTGGAGAATATGACCTTCAGATGTCAGTATGACCATTATGAGATCTTGGTTATGCCTTTCTGCCTAAGAAACTCCCCAGTAGTGTTCATAAGACTCATAAACATGATCGTCCAGCCATACCTCAAGCGCCTTATGGTTGTATTCATCGACAAAATCATAATATACTCAGGAATGGAGGAGTAGCATGCCTATCATCTATAGGTAGTTCTGGACTCACTCCCAGAGCACTAGCTTTATGGTAAGCTCTCGAAGTTCCAATTATATATCCTAGTGGTTCAATTATTCAGACACATCATCTCAAAAGCTGTAGTTGTGGTGGATGTAGTGAATATTGAGGTTGTTCTTGCTTGGGATCCACTCAGAAGTGTGACGGAGGTGAAAAGTTTCTTGGGTTAGGTGGGATACAACCGGAGGTTTGTGCCTTACTTTTCTAGAGTTGTGGCTCCCTTATCAATGTTGACAAAGAAGGGAAAATCATTCATGTGGTTGGAGAAATTCCAGCAGAGTTTCCAAGAGCTGAGTTCGAGACTAATGTGTGCCACTATTTTGAGGCTATGAGAGGAAATCATTGGGTACGTAGTCTACTACGACACATTAGGGACCAGACTCGAATGTCTCCTAATGTAAGAGTGAGCAGTGATCATGTATAGTTTTCGACAGCTGAGTCAACATGAGCAGAACTACTCTTTCCATGACCTGGTGTTAGTAGAAGTGGTCTTCACCTTGAATATGTGGCGACATTACTTGATGGGAGAACATTTTACAGTCTACTCTAATCATAAGGGTCATAGGTATATCTTTCCTCATAAGGACCTGAACATGAGACAAAGTCATTGGCTTGAGTTCCTCCAAGACATTGACTTAGAGATAGTCTATACTTCTGGTAAGTGGAGCGTAGTAGAATAAGTACTCAGCAAGAGATCTGGTATATAGTTTTTGAGTTAGGTGATAGTGCAACTAGCTGATTTGAGGATATCCTACATGGATGAAGATGGAGTATCATATATTCAATCTTTGACAGTCACTCCCCCACTCCATCAGTGATCCAAAGAGGCGCATCTTGGGGACACTAACTCTGAGGCTCGACATGCTCAGATATCCACATGACAGGAACCTGATGGATTTTCTGAAGGTGGAGAGCATGTCAGCCTCTACAGAGGATGTACTATGGTACTAGTGGCGCTTAGATTGGAAGCGTTGAGGGAGTTCTAGACATCCCTATAGCAGTAGATCCATGAGTGGAGAAAATATACCAGGTCCTCTAGCGTATGTACTGGTGGATGAGAACGAAGAATTCCATGGCAGATTTTGTCTCTCGGTGCCTCACTTGTCGGCAAGTGATGGAAAAGCACCAGGTTTTAGAAGGCATAGTTCATCCAACAGAGGTGCCATAGTGGAAGTGGGATATAATTTCCATGGACTTCGTGATAGGACTTCCACGCAGGTCCAAGGGGTATGATTCCATCTAGGTGATTGTTGACCGACTCCCCATGTCATCCCACATTCTACCTATTAGAGAGTAGGGATTAGTAATGGGATTGGGATTCCTCTACATGTAAGAGATTGTGTGGATTCATGGGGTTCCATCTACGATTGTCTCCGATCTTGATGCACATTTTACTTTCTGGATATGGAAGGGGTTTCAGGAGACTTTCAGGACACAGCTTCAGTTGAGAACTACATTCTATTCTCAGACGGATGGTCCAACAGAGTGGACCATTTAGAACCTTGAGGACATGATGCATGCTTGCATCCTAGGTTTTGGTCATTATAGGGAGGATCACTTTCTTTTGGTGGATTTCACGTACAACAACATTTATCACTCCACTATCGGTATTGAACCATTCAAGGCATTGTACGGATGACCATGTAGATCACCTCTCTGCTGGACAGACCCAGGAGAGTCAGCACTCATGGGATCATATATGGTAAGAGCTACTATAGAAAAGGTTCATATCATCTAGGAGTGGATGAATACTGCATAGATCATACATAAGTCTTATGCAGATTGGAGATGGAGACCTCTGGTGATCGATGATTGTGACCATGTATTTCCACGGGTCTCACCTCGATGAGGTTTGAGGATAACTGGCTAGGGAGACAAGTTATCTTTGAGGTTCATCAGACTCTTTTAGGTCCTCAGTAGAGTAGGTGAGGTAGCATACCACATAACTCTTTATCCTTAGTTTCACTAGGTGCACAAAGTTTTCCATTTATCCTAGATAAGGAGATTCGCACATGATCCTTCAAAAATAATTGACTGGGGCAAGCTGGACATAGAGGATGGAGCGACGTTTTCAGAGGTTCCAGTAGAGATTGAGGATCAAATGGAGAGAGTCCTTCATGGGTGGTTGATACCTCTTTTTCACATTTTTTTGTTAGTACAGGAACCTTTGGGGGAGCACATGGGATTTGGAGGCACATATTCTTGCTCAGTACCCCCACTTGTTACTCTAGTTTTTGTTGTGGATTTCATGGACGCAAATCTCTGAGGTGAGGAGAATGTAAAGACCCAGACAGTCCACAGTGGGTTGTGCCCTGCCAATCTGGTCGTACCACAGTGGGCCATGCCCAGCAGCCTGGGCCGCACCCTTTGTAGGCTAGGACCGCTGTGGCCCCAACCAACCGGGCCTGACCCCGACCCATCTGGACTCAGATACAACTTTGTGGCCATATCATGAGAACATGGAATCCATTTAAAAGAACATATATGGAACTAGAATCCTTAGATTGAGATGGTCCTTTTGTTATAATCCACTTGAGTTTTGGCTAATGTTGGAGTACGGCCTGGTTGGATTGAACCCGAATCCAACCAGGCCCTCTGAATGAAAACAGTAATAACTTATAGACCGGGCATCCGATTGACATTCCATCTATTGCGTTGGGTCCCTTATGACATGAAGGAACTTTTGAATACTTCTTTGTGGTACTTCATGGTAGTTTAATTATCAACTCATGGCTTTAAGAGTGGAACCTCTAAAAATCAATCTTGATTAGTGTGGGAACACTGTGGCTGGTTGTACTTGAGAAGTCTTTAGATCCTGTTTGTGTCATCTATGGATCCTGTGTGGGTCAACGCCCAGTGATCCTATGTGGTTCAACACATACTAATACTATGTGGATCATCGATTAGTGATCCTATGTGGGTCATCACAAACTGATCCTGCGTGGGTTCGATCCTATGTGGGTCATTGTGGGGGTTAGTTACCTATCGATCATGTGTGGGTCAGATCATATGTGGGTCTTTGTGGGGGTTAGTTACTTATCGATCCTATGTGATATAGACTCCGTATGGTCCTCAGAAGTGCCTCTTGACAGAATAAGATGATATAGTTTTGCAACTAATCATTTTTACTTTTATAATTCACTGAAAATATGGATTTAGATGAGACTCTGTTTGAATTTATTCTTTTACCTGTGTGGTACTTCCTATATTTGTGGTGATACCATTGTGGTATTACTCGGTGTGCCATACTATTTTGGTACTTACCTTTAGGGGGATACCTTAGTGGTATTATTCTGTGTGGCGTTACCTTTGTGGTGTATACCATTGTGGTGTTATCTTCATGGTATTTTTTCTTTCGTGGAACAGTTGTTCTTTTGGCTAAAGAGTTGGGCCTTGTGTTTCCACTTGAATGAGATGGGTATACATGATAAAATAGGTATATGTGTGGGCATATACCTATGTAGGTTTTGCTATTCTTTTCCTGCTTTGTGGTTTATCCTTTGTGGATTCTAAGAGACCTAGGTGGTCTCGGTGTCCCTACTGAGTATCGTTATACTCACCCCTGCACGTGGTACTCCCACACCTTGTTGTGTCTCTTGTAGATGACGGACAACACTGATCGAGGTTGAGGGTACCTAGACTGGAGGCTGCTCGAAGGTGGGAATTAGACAAGAGAATCCACAGAGATGACTGTTCGAGAGTTGTACCTACCCTTTAGGTAGGATCCTTGGCTTGTGTTCAGAGGAGCTGTTTTCAGTTTCACTTATACATTTCAGTTGGGCTTGTATTTTTTCCACTTTACTTACTGTACACACTCTTTTTAATATGTAGTTTACTTTGTGCTCGTATATTGCTGTGTGATTAGTTTTGTGAGTTTACAGGTTATAATGGAAATGCCTTTTCGGATTTAGGGATATGCTTTTCTGGTACAAGTCGCCAGCCCCTGGCCTAGGGAAGGCGGGTTTGGGGTAGTCACAACACGGGCCCTGGGGGTGGGTCGTGACATATTTGTTTTCACCATGATGTGTATTCCAAATACATTGATTTTCCAAAAAGTTTTTTTTCAAAACACATATGTTACTCTTCTTGGGTTGTTTTTTATTTTTTTATGAATAATGATGTCTATATGAAATATGATTTCCATTATTAAAATGGTAACCTCAATTTTATTAATGAAATTATGATTTATGAAATCCTCATGAAACCCATTATGTTTCATGGGTTATTTAATCAGTATGATTAATAGATTATTTATAAGGCATGCATGATTATGAAAAAACTGATGTGATTGATGTGGATGAAATTATATATACCATTGATACATTAGTTACTTTCATGTGTTCAAATTTTGTGTATTAAGGATCCCCATTATGCAACCATTATTTTAAATGATGATTTTAGGATTTATGAAAATATTTTATGTGTGAAATGATGTTAGATTTATTCAGAACAATGTGTTATATTTGACCACTATGACATGATGGTCATTTTTATGTGTTTCCACGTTCCATTACATTATAAAATTTTCTCTCATGATTTTTATGATGTTCCAATTATTTTGTAATGATCATTATGATTATTCACACACAAGTATTATTGAATAATGTTTGTTATTCCTCAACTTTCTATGATTTTGGATCACCCCTTTATTTGATGAATGTACCCATCTGACTACAATTACAAAAGATAATGTGAATTATTTTATGTGCATAAAGAATAATTATTTTAATAATTTTTATGCATTATACTATATGAGTGATTTATTATATTAATCATTTTAAAAATAATAAACATTTAGATCCACGAATGTATATCTATTATGTTGTTTATCTAAATTATGATATAATAGTTACATAATAAAAAATAGGGTCTCTGTAGTGGAAACTAGACGACATTTTTGTTAATTTTGGGATTATGATTATAAAATGCTACTAAAGAACATTTATGAAATTATATTTATTGTGAAAACATTATAGAATAATATTTTTTTACTGAAGAACATTAGAACTCTGTATGATATTCTGTTATAGTTAATTGATAAAATAGAATAAATTATTTATTCATGACTTGTTGACAATTATTTTCATAAAAAAATCTATTTTATTAAATGGTGGGAACCAGCAAAAACCATGCCAATATCCCTTGTAATGGATAATTAAAGAGATTTTTTTGAATAAATATTTAATTATTTATAAGGTAAATTTAAAAAAATTATGGTAATGATTACTTAGAAATCGCAGGCTATGATGAATTACCTAAGCCAAATGAAACTTATACTTCACCAAATTAGGTGTAACTTTCTGTTGAGTCTAATATTTGGAAACTACCAGCAATATTTTGTAGATCTTCTAATCCACATTTATTAGAATAGTGGGTTTACTCAATGAAGAATAACTTATTTTCCATATACTAATCATAGGAAGAGATGTTGAATCATTTCATCTATTATTTCTAAGGGCAATTTGATCAATTGTGGGAATTAATAAAGAACATGATTATAAAGGATGTAATATGTGATATATATTGGTTTTTCTTTAATAAAATATTTATTAACATGTATTTTCAATGAAATATTCAAGAAAATATGGAGTTTTAATTCATAGAAATAATGAAAAATGAAGTTGAATCTTTCATAGATTATGGGAAAAAATCCAAAAGTATTTGAAGACACACTTTATGTTTTGTTATAAAAATAATTGAGTAATATATTGATTCAATCATGGTTTAAAACCATACCTACACAATTATCAAGATATTTGAGACTCCATGTGTTATAATGAAATAATTTTATGCTCTGTAAAATTAGATAATTCTAGAGATTGAATCATTGGACATGTAGATAAGAAGATAATATTGGAGTTTAAATTCATTGGGTCAAATGAAAAAAGATAAAAGAGGATCCGACAACTAATATGTCAAAAATATGGGACAATGAATCCTGGTAATTTCCTCAATGGAATAGGTAAATGATTCAATTGTTGGAGATAATTCTATAATGTTCATTAATGTCAAAGAGACATGAAGAATCCATCCATCATTATGGATGGATGGAAGATAGATTCTAACACACTACTAATGGTTCAATGCATCAACTGTAGGGAGAAAAAGTATTATGAAAGATATTGTAGAAAATAGGTAATTTAAGGTAATAAGCATCAGAAACCATACAAGATAATGTAGAGAAGAAAATATTATTCTACCACTACTACTGAAATGGAGCATGGAAAAAATATGAACAAGGTACACATCATATTTACTCATGAATATAAAATGTATCGTCTGATTATAATTCGAAAAATTAATTTTTTTACATCAAGTTTCCAAGTATAATTGAATTGAATCCCTAATACCTTTAATTAGAGTTCTCTATTAGAAAACCTAGTGTAGATATCATTGAAACTAATGTATTTGAATATTCTCCTGTATTGATCAATGGGTTTATTCATCCAAAAAATCATGTAATACATATCATGGGGAAATTCGATGATATAGTGGTCATGGATTCTATATAATTATTTTGATCACACATCAACTATATAGAATAGAAAATTACTTTCTCATATCCTAGACATTCCCATTCTCATCAACATATGAATTGACATTCATATACTATGGATAATACAAAAATAGTGTGGATGTGATACCCTTCAAAGAAGTATAACATTCACAAATTTATGAGTCAAAGGATTATATCAAGCTAGATAAAATTCCTCTAATAATATAATAAACTGATGAATTGATGGAAGAGTTACCCAAATATCCCCCAAATCATGTGGTAGAGTTATAAATAGATCATATACATGAATCCACTACTACATAAAAATTAACCTAATTGATGGCCCCAATCAAACTCGATGTGTTAAATAAGAATATTCGTGGTAATTGAAATAAACGGTTCAAATGACCCAGTGCATCCCCTTGGTGTGTTGTATTTGACTATTCAATGAAGGATGTATTAATGTGACTATGTATCTATTATTAGGAGATCCTCATGATCACCATAATGAACATGTATCCCCTTCTAATGATTTATGACTTGTTTAATCAAATACAAAGATTCTAGTACGTAACATAGGTACATATTTAATCTGAATATCTACATATGATGGTGAAGAAGGAATATCTTCACTAGAAAACCTTCTATAAATCGAAATGACTCTATAAATTTGTATTGATACACTTTGGACTTACCAATTCCCCTAGAATCATTATTGATTTTAGGTATGGAGTTTTAAGAGACTACCTCGAAAAATTCTGGTAGTTTTTATTGATGATATTTTCATTTACAACAAGAGATAGGAAACACACGAACAACATATAAGGATTGTGTTAGTGAAATTAATGAGGGAGAAAACTAATTATATGTTTATAGTGTACTTGTTTTGTATAAATCATACACATTCATGGGGATCATTATCAAAAGTGGAGGAATATCAACGGAACATCAATGAAAAAATAAATCGAGGAATAGCCCAGAACAAATAGTGTAATAGAAATCAATAGTCTTCTTATATTATTGGATACTACTAATTTTTGGTGAGTAAATTTTCACAATATTATAACTATGTTTATAGGGAAATGGGGAAAGTATTTATGAATGGATGAATGTGTGAAAAAGCTTTATTGAACTCAAAATAGGATAGTCACTTCAACTGTACTCACAATACTAACATGTGGATAATGTTATTGGATATATAGTGTTGTAGAAATGAATGTATTGGGCTGTGTAATCATGAATAATGGAAATGTGAAATCATATTCCTCACTATAACTGAAGATACATGATAAAAACTACACAACACATGATCTAGAGTTATTATTTTTCATCATTGCCTTGGTGATTTGGCATAACTACCCATATCGTGAGTTGTGTGAAATATATACAAATAACAAGAATAAAAAGTATATATTATCTTTGATGGAGCTGAACATCAGATAATCCATGACTATGTATTATATATTCACTACCATCTTGGAATGATTAACAAGGCAGTTAATGCTCTTCTTAGATAATAACATACTACTTTATCCATGAAAAAGATTGAGAATGAACCAATAATAATAAATATGAAAGAGATGGTTTTGGAAATCAAAACAGAAGGAAATACATCCTACCCCACGAAAATTATTTCCCAACCATATACCCAAGATAATATGAATGCGTTACAATGAAAATAATTAGAGAATAAAAAAGGTGAATGTAGTAAGGGAATATATGTTACATGATTTACAAATTGATGAGGATGGTTAAATTATATTTGGAAATATACATATTTTCCCTTAAAAAACTAAGATAAATATTATGCTATTATATAATTCACCTAGCTATCCTTTCTCTAACCATCCATGAAGTACCAAAATGTACTATGATTTTTTGAGAGCACCTATAGTGGGACTTCTTAAAGAAAGATATTGAAAAGTAAATATTAAGGTATATAGTATGTTAGAATGTTAATGAAGAGTGAAAAAATGATAAAATGATTGTGAAACTGTAACCTGAATATATTTTTATGATGAATAATTTTTTTTAATTTTTTTGATGTCTTGTGTTGTATGTTACACTAATAAAAGTTTGTGATGTAGAAAACAATGACATAGTTTCAGTATACACAACTCTATGCTAGGATTATATTAAAAGAATTTGAAGTTTACCTGATTAAATTCATTTCATGAAAGATCACGTTTATGTGATCAACTAAAAAATTATTATGTTACCATATAACATAGTCATTATAATGACTGGTATGACAAATATTAACTTTTTTCTAAAAAAAATTAATTTAAAATAATTGATTTTAAAAATAATAATACCACTCTTGATGGGTTTTATTAATTTAATATATATTTATTGTACCAAATATAATGTATAAAATTCATCTTATATGTTTTTTAGAATCTGTATAAGAACACACTCCATTTCTCAAATAAATGAATTATTTTTTTTAAAATGCAGCTTTTACACCATTTGACGGAACACTCAATTTTAATCTTGTTTTTGAAACATTTATATACTGTATTTTAAAAAATAAACTTTTTTTTGAATTCAAGATATAAAAATTAACTATGGATAAATTTTTTTTATTTTTCTACAAACATTTATGTTTTGATGAAAGGTAAAAATATAACAAATTTTAATTAAAAAAATACTTAGAAATAATATACCTAGATGAATTATATTATTGAATGGTTTGAAAATAAAAAAATAAAATGTTTTAAATACTTAATAAAATTTCATTCATTTTCATTAATTTTACAATGAATTTTTATGTAAATACATTTCAATATCATTCAATGTTTATGATTTTAAAAACCGGTTTTTCATTACAACAATAGGGTTAATTTTAAATTTATTTCTAAAAACTCAATATTTTTTATTTTTCAAAATGGATTAAATATTTGAAATCATTAGTTCCAAAATATGTAAATTTCATTCTTTTATTTTTGGGCATTATGAATAGTAACTTTAGAAGTTTTTTTAATACGGTTAGAAGGAAAATCAGGTAATTAAGTGTAAATATAATATTATAAAATAAACTTCAAACTTTTTCTCTTATGATTGGATGAGTGATTTTTGACCTAATACATCCTAGAATAAATGAGATCATTAAATTTAATATATTTTATTTAAAGACTGTTAAATATGTCTTACTCAATTTTTAATAACTTACTCATTTTGAAAACAATTTTATACATAATATAAATTTGACTATAAATTATCATTTGAAATAAAAAGTTATTTTATTAATCATGGTATTTTTTTTGTAATTATTAGGAAATAAATAAATACTATAATGGTTTTTATATTTATGATGTAGAAATTATTTAATTGATTTAAAATCAACAATTTTTTTTATTATCATGATAATAACTATTAAAATATCAAAACTCTTGACAAAAATATTATTGGTAAATTATATTCAGACAATTGTCATCCATGGGTGGTGTTTTTCCTTATTTTTATCTATATGGACATGATTAGGACACTTATAATATTTTATCTTAATGTGATGTTAAATTAGAAACATTAAATTTTAAATAAATATAAAATTTTTAATATGGGATTTTACAGGAGATAAATTTTACTATAAGTATTATTATGAAATATAGAGGATTTATCTTCGTCGTAGTATTTTTTTAATTTCTCCGAGAAAAATAATTATATTAATATTTATACAAAACTAATGTAGTAATTATTTTATTAATGGAAAAATCAAATTAATTTTATTAAAAATATTAAAATCAATATATTTTTTCATAATTAATATATCCAAAAAATATCATGATTAACTTGACCCCATATAAATTTAATAAAAAATAAGTTCTTGGTTATCATATTATCTTGATATTTTAAAAAAATTAAATTATTTGTGTTAGAATTGAATATATTATTATTTGGTAAAAATAATAATTTATTTAAATTTACAAAACATAAAATATAAATTAATTATATATTACTCTAAAATATTATATATTGTTCATTTTTGATCTAATTGAAGTCAAATAATTAAAAATTATAATAATTTAATATTGAACAATTTGTTACCTTAGTTTAAATTAAAAGAGAACAATTAATGGAAAATGGAATGATAAGGTTTAAAATGAAGTCAAAACATCTCAAATAATTATTGGATGATAATATTACAACATTTTATAATCTCATATTCTAAATATGTATATTTTTGGGGTTTTTTATGTGGTTTTATTTTATCATAAATTAATATTTTTGGAGTTTCAAAAAGTTCCCCCACATTAGTTTTAAAAGAGAACCTCCTCCTGTAACTCATTTCATCACTTTGAGCCTCAATATCCACCATACATTGTCAATTTCCATTATTAAATTCGCTAATAACAATCTATAAGTTTTATTGTTTTCAAAAGACTAACTCCAGTGCCTTTAACATGGGATCTAAATGGAGTACATTTAAGAAGAATAAATCTCATCTTCCAATTCATTCAATCTTCATTATTCCTCTACTTCCAGTTCAGGATTTTTTTTCATTGTAAAATAATAAATCCAGTGCCAATAATATACCTTGATGTTATTAGAATTATGGAACAACCATATTTCATCTCTTATCCACTAAAAATACTAAATCACCATGCTTGCGTACGTACAACTTACTATCTCCATGCCACAGTGTAATATATTTTTCACCACCATATTAATTGGATGGGTTTAAGGAAAAAATATTAAATATATATGATTATTAAACCATGATATATATTTCTGAAAAAATATATACCATCAACTTCCATAAATTGTTCAATTGTGGGAATGATATCATCGCTTGTGCGTATGTAGGACCTCTCGTCTTCAGGATACGATATGATTCATTCTACCTAATATCCATTAAAGCATGATTATATAAATGTATAGATTAAAAAAATGATATATGTTATATTATTATCATTATGGAAATTAAATAATTATAATATAAGTTGAGAAACAAGAACTTATTTGACGAAACATGCGTAAGAAAGTAAATTAGTTAATACCTGATTGAAGAGTAGTGATATTATCAACAAACATATGATAATATGATCATATATGATATCATAAAAATTACTATTATTATCTAATAAATCAATGAAATTCATTAAATCATTATACATGAGTTTTATATATATAAAAGGATATCAGACCGAATGTAATGGATTAGTTTGTCTAACATTTATTTATTTGGGACATATTCCGTATACACCACTTATTTCTTTTGAGATGTGTTTATGGTACCCATGAATGTATTTATGGTTTTTATTATGATTCTTATGATATGTAAATTTTTTTTTTATTTTATGAGTCATGTGATTTGAATAATTATAAATTTGTAAGGGATAATATCACAGTCTCATTATTATCTCAGATTTCTTATACATAAGTATTTAATAAGGTATATTTATAATCCATGAAAATGATTCCTAAATATGTATTGTAAAATATTATTTCAAATTATCTATATTTTTTTAACATCAATATTACCCATTGGTGACTTTTTTAAAAATGGTATGAGATGAAACTTTTGTTTCCTTTGAAACGAGGTACTTATTGACTTATCTAGAAAAAGTATGAGAATAGTATTTTTAATATATAAAGCATGAATGTGTTTTTATGCATTCATACCAACTTATTTCCATAAATCTACCAATACCAGTATTCGTGTTTATTTGAAAATAAATTATTTTCTTTCAAAATTTCATTTCATTTTGAGAAAAGAAAATGTTTTCGAAGAAGAAAGGTAATTTTTTTTAATAATTAATTTCAGGTGTTTTTTCAAAATTATTATCCACATGAATTGAAATTATTTCATAAGAATGATTTTCATGTATATTATCTCTTATATTTATATGGTTTTATTGTGTTTATTCTATTTATGAAATAAAAGTTTTATTACTATATTATGTTATTATCAAATTATGTTTAATAAACAAATTTTATTCCTTGGGTTATGTTATGTGGACTGATTTAGGTTTTTTAGCACACATATGTATGGTTTTCATTATGGGATGGGTAATACCAATATCTTCTTCTAATTAATTAGTTAAAAATTTATATCTCACGAGATAGAATAGAATATAAAGACAAGTAAATCTTGTTCTACTATACAGGGCTGAAAAAAGAGTGAGATCAGTTTAGTAAAGGCATTTTTCCATTATGATGGTCTTCGTAATGAGACATGGATAATATGGAAATTATTTTATTTTTTATGTGTTTTCCATAATTCCTTGTTTTATGACAATGTTATTTTTTCATGGATATTGTTCCATTGGGATTTTTTCTTATTAATTACCATGATTTATTTCAGGACTCAGGATTTTGATATTTGTTATACATTGTATGATTTTCCAAAGTTACGTTCATGATTATATATTCTGATCTTTTTGTTTTGTTAAATATTTTCTATGTTTAAACTTATAAATAATTTCATAAAACAATTTTTATTGGTTTAATGTTCCCCAATATATAAATAAAGGTTTTAGATTGAAAAAACGAAGGGGATAATTTGTATTGGAGATGTTGAAGATATTTCACTAAAAGAAAAAATTGTGTTCCATCATCCCAAATGCACTAATCTAATATGGTAATTAGGGATATATTTGTGTAATTTATTATATATAATGAAAATTTAATTAAAAGTCAATGTATATCAAGATTTTACCATTATAGTTTGTATCAGAGAGAAGGTATGATTATTCATTGAAACAAGGATGAGAAAACGTTAGTGAGATCACTATTGATATTTAGAAGGTTATGTCATGGGATGTCCTAAGGATAATTTTAGTGAATGTTAAAATACCGTTGTTTATTGGATAATCATGAATAACCTAGGATTAATACTAAGATACCAAAGACTGAAATATTATATGTAATGTACCTTATGTGTTTTTTAATTTTTGATATGAATTTATCGCACCTTGCATTATTTTTATAGTCAGTAGTTATAACTATATAGAACCAAGGTAACCATTATTGTTGAAAATGTGGAATGAATGGAAATTATGAAAACCAAATTTGTATGTTGAAATATAATAAATAGAATAATAAAGTTGGTATGAGTATTGATTATACTAGAAATGATTGGTCAGAGGCATGCCTTTAACCACTTATTAATGAAATGAAAAAGTCTAACAAGCAAGACCAGCAAGGAGAAATGACAATTACAGATCATAATTTTCAGACTCTTCACTATAGCCACGATAGATGTCTTCCTCTGCAGTAACCGATTCCCACTCTGAACTATTATTGTGCTTCAAAATCATGGATTAATTCTTTCTAAGATTCAACATCTCCAAAGAAAGAAATTCCATTGAGGACTACGTAGCCAAACCTTCCCTCCCAACAGAAGAGCTTGTGGTCATTGGCTTTGGAAAATAAGAATAATTCTTCCTTGGGGTTCTTCGTGGTGGGGCAGTCATCGCTTCCTCATTCTCAGACACCTTCTTTTTTCCACCATGGACAACATCACTATAGGAGATCCAAATCAATCCACCCTCATTTTCCTTGTCAATATCCAGAAATTCCCCTCATTTTCTAGATATGTACACTTGACAGTAACCCTCCTCCATTCCTAGTTCCTCATGGATAGCATGCATCCCCCTCTTTACAATGACACCTCCATCTACCACCTCCATATAAGCACGACCATCATCATTAATTGATGTAACCTCCTCAACATTAGAGGTCCTCCCATTCCCCAGTTCATGTGAGAAGTTACCAGCAAAACCAACAGCAATAACCACTTCATGACCATCCTCCCACCCTTGTAACTGTCTATCATCAACAACTGCATCTACACCAACATTCCTTTCAGAGGAACTGTCATCCACAGAGACGACTCCATCTAGATCCATCACCAAGGCATCCCTCACCAGTCCAACAATGTGATTACTAATCTCAACACCATCCGCCTACTGGAGTAATGGTATCAGCAGCCCAGCTAAGGACTCTACCCTCGCACAGCTTCCAACAACAACCTCCTGCACAATACCAGGACTAGCAGAGAGTTCCTTCCATATTTCCTCCCCCACAGCACCTGCATCACTAGTGACTACATCTAGTGAGATAACACCTTTTTTCACTATTGGTATCTCCCCATGATCTAGATTTTCTGAAACATTGCATCTTACAATTCCACCATAACTATTCATAATCATGTTCAAAGCCCTCTGGTCACCGGCTGCAGTAGCCAACTACATATCAGGGGACAAAACCAGCTGCAGGTGACATGCACCCTCCACAATTGACCGGGACTCAACCCCAGAGCACCCTTCATCCAATCAAAAACATGCATCACTGATTGGTTCAGAGATGCTTGCACAACCTTCAAACCACATGCAAGGCCCTAACCCTCATCATGAAGAACAGTCCTCATCTCCCTCCCTCTATTCCTATTAGTTTTCACTTATACCAAGTCAACTACAGTGCAAGAGGAGCCCATATGATCTCCCTTCCTAGATGAGCCTCTAATTATAATACACACATCAACTTTGATAGGTGTATTCATTTCCCCATCCACACAGCCATCATTCATAGCCATCTGAGCCGGCCTCACATCACCATGAGTGACACAGCCATCAGCATATTTCCCTTCCATCACCTGCAGACTAACACTCATCCCTCCACTCTAAAAATCATCCTCCAGATTTTTGAGCCATATAAACATCAAACAGAATTTCACCCACTATACAAAGACAACATCTTGTAACCAACAAAATGCCTTCCCATCAGTGATCCAGTAACGTCGCACATGAGGCCTCACAACTTCGACCTCGACACATATCTGCAGGCAAATCGGATGGGAAACATAGTCAGTTCATTGATAAGAACAAAGTTATTGACCAATAAAATTACCAATTTCACATTGAATTGATGGATTTTGAAACAAACGAGGGAGGCCGAGAATGATTACCCATGTCACGATCGATGAAGGATTACACTTCATATGAAACTCAAAACTCCATTGGAAAAGATAAAAGGAAGAACCACCACACCTTCTATGAGCCCTATACCATGCGATGATCAAATCCACTTCAGATCCAAAACAAACCATAAAATTTCTCCGGTCAAGCATCCCGATGATCAGATTTTCACGGAGCTCCCAAGATTTCAAAAAAACCTGAGGAAAAGCTTCCACCGAGGGGCATATAAGAAAATAACGATCCACCAAGGTATACTTGCACAGATCTGTATCACTATTTTACTCCAACTGGAGCAGAGATTACTGGGGTCCTCCTGGAAGAGGCTTGGATCTTTGGGGGAGATGGAAATTTTTGGAAAATGAGGTGAAGGGAAAAAGATGTCAGCTCGCCCAGGCAACACTGAATGCGAAACTCCCCCTCCGAGAGGGAGGGGGAGCTGATCCTGGAGGCATAGAGCTAGGTCCTCGAGAAAGAGAATATCTATGTGACATAGCTATCGAGTATTGGTTATACTGTTATGGACAATGATGTTTTAAACGACATTTTAAAGGTATGAGATGTTCTAGCATTATAGTTTACATTAAACAAAATAACCGTGGTCAATTAAGGTTTAGAAACCTTAATAAAAATATATATTTTAGAAAGACTAAGATGATGGAACCTAATTAATGGTTAAAAAATAGAGTTGGGTTATTGATTTGTTTATGTTTTGGAATTCAATGATTATAATAAATGAATCATGAAATATATAAGTGTTTTCATTGGATGTTTTTATTATGGCCTGGAAAGGATATGTTGAATATATATAAGCTGTTATGAAGGTTTTTAAAGGTAATGTAATATACATGGAGAATACATGATTAAGGGAATGAGAACCCTTAATATATCCCTTTTGTAAAGATAATGATGTTTGGATAATGATATTATGTATTTGAATATGTAAATTGGATTATGATTGTTTCTTGAAAAATGAACATGGATTTTCTGGAAAGGGGTTATTCTATAATGGATGGATTGTACAACTTTTTGGGACATAAGAAATATATCCAATAATTTTTTCAATATGGAATCATATTTTATTCAATATGAATATATGGTATTCATGTTATTACCATGACCCATGAGAGTAAATGATGAAGGTTATCACATGTTTGGAATGTGTCCCACAAGATATAACTTATGATTCATGGGGGATAAATTTTATGCCTAGTTAGTGTACATATTTCTATAATATTTGGATTTTCACCTTTTACAATGATTATAATGATACAAACATACCGATAATATAAGTTAAATTATATATCATGTTTATTATATTAAATAATAATCTCACTCTAGGCGGACTTATGAATATTTGATAACTTGTTATAACATTTTTATTATGATAAATACAGATGAGATGACCTATCATTCTATTTATGTATTGCATGATCTACTAACGCTCTACTAATGATAAGTTCACCTTCATTTCATGGAAGAAGAGATGAAGTAGAAATTGATCAAGGGAAAATGAAATTATGATATTATACATAATAAACTATACTTTTATTCTAATTTTCCAACTTTATATAATGGTTCTTTAAAAAAAATATGTTACCCCAGTACCTTCTTTGCCATGGAATTAGATAGTTCATTAGATCATCCCAAATTTATGACTTTCAATGATTCTATTTTTCTTAATGATGTTCTCTATCACTCTCATTCATAACTTCATAGAAATATTTTTCTTATATATATACGTTTTCAATTTACACCTTTGTTCTCCGAGGTGGAAATTCATTTATGAGTGAATTTGGGTAATTATTATGTTTCTGACATTCCATTTAAACGGTAGTTTTAGTCTTTATTTTTACGATGTGGTTTCCAATGAAATATATATACTTTCTAATATTAATCCTTTAACAACCTTGAAAATTTTTGATGGTAAATGTATTTAAAGGGGGGTAGAATGTAACACCTCTTGATTTTAATGAGGTATATTTTCAAGAAAATACTTCAATGTCTTGTATTGTATGGTACACCAAGATGATCTTGTACTATACACAACATCAGCTTAGCTTGTGGTATACATAAATCTATGCTTGGATTTAATTAAAACAATTTATAGTTTTTTAGTTTTAATTTATTTTACAGAATACAGATTTTATGTTAACAAATAAATATTATTATGTTATCTTATAACATAATTATTATAATGGAGGGTAAGAAAAATATTACCTTACTTCTAAAGAAATATATTTATATTCGAATAATTGAGTTATGAAATAGTAAAATAATTCTTAATGGATCACATTAATTTCATATATATGTAATATATTAAACATATTATCTAAAATAAATATTATATTCATTCTAGATATGATATAAGAACAAATTCAATTTTATAGATAAAGGAAGTATTTTTTTTTATAAAATATTTTTTCCCACCTTTTGATGTCACACCCAATTTTAATCTAGTATTATAATATTTTAGATATTATATTTTAAAAAATAAACATGTTATTTGTAAGAGGGATATAAAAATTAATTTCAGATTAATTTTTTATATTTTTATGAAAACATTTATTTTTTAACTAATAGAAAAAATATAATAAATTTTAATTGAAGTCAAAAATTTTCCTCGAAATATTTTATATAGATAAATTATTTAATTGAATGGTTTTAATGTAAATATAAAATAATTTTTTTTCAATTATTATAATATTGTTCATTGGAATTAATTTTACCTTGAATTTTGATGTATAACATTTCAGTCTTTTGAAATGTTTTAACATTTAAAAACCCATTTTTCATTTCACAGCGGGAAAAAATTTAAATTAATTACTAGAGCTTCTATGTTTTTTATTTTTAAGGATTTATTCCATATTGGTAATTTGTGGATCCAAAATATGTAAATATCATTATTTCATTTTTGGGAATTATAAATAGTAATTGTAGGAATTTTTATTAATATGGATAAAAGGTAAATTAGGTAATAAAGGTTAAATATAATATTATAAAATTACAATAATATTTGTTCTAATATGATTTTATGAGTGATTTCTGAACTAAACCATAATTTGGTAGAAATGATACAATTTTTTAAGCCACTTGGTTGATATTAGGACATTTAATATATTTTATTTAATGAAAACAATAATATTTCTTGCTCAAATTTGAATAAACTGATTAATTTTAAAATAATGTTATATAGAAAATAAATTCTACTATAAATTCTCAATTGATATATTATAGGTTTCTATTTATCACGGTAAATCATTTTAAATTTTTGGGAAATATATAAATAATTTAATGGCCTATACATTGATGATGGAAAATTTATTTAATAGATGGAAAATCAATAAAATAACTTTTATTAAATTGATAATAATGATTAAAAGACTATAAAAGTTGACCAAACATTATTTTTCAAGTATTTATCTTACATAATCATCCTATTTTCTAGTTATTAACCATTTTAATCGTTATGGTATAGATTATTACACTCATAATATTTTAATTAATGTGTTGTTAAAGTTGTGATATTCAAATTTTAATAAATATAAAAACTTTAATATACGATTTTCTAGGAAATATATTATACTATATGTGTTCTTATGAAATATTGAGGATTTTTCGGCATTATAGTATTTTTTTTCTTTCAAAAAATATAAGTATATTAAATTATTACAGAATATAGATATAGTAATTATTTTATTAATAGAAATATCAAATTAATGTTAATTGAAATAAAAAAATAAATATAAATCATAATAATTAATATACATATCAAATTTTATAGATGACCTTGAGCCTTTATAGTCTAATCTTTTTTTAGGCTTATCATCTTATATTGATATTTTTAAAAATCCATGAAATGAATATTTTGAAAATTGACACTATTTATATTTTTTCAGCATAATGTAATATTAAATTATATAAAATTATAAACTATTTTAAATAATATAATATAATTTATTTACTCTAAACTATTCTATACTATTCATTTATGTTTTAATTTACATGATATAAGTAAACATTAAACTATTTTAATATTGAAAATTTTGATACCTTAGTTAAAATTAAAAGAGAATATTTATGGGTATTCAAAATGATAAGGTTTAAAATGAAATAAAAAATTGACTAAAAAATCGGATGATTATATTAAAACCTTATCTCATATCATCTTTGAAATAATGACATTTTGGTGGTTTTGGGATTTTTTTTGAGTTTATAATATATTAATATTTTTGGAGATTCTTAAAGTGCCCCTCACCTCAGTTATATAAATAAACCTCCTCTGACACCTATTAACATCACATTGGGAAATAAATATCAGTCATCCTTAAGACATTTTCCTTCTCAACTTCCCTAGTTATGTTCTAGAAGTTCGTGTCTTCCCAAAACAACAACTCTAGTTCCATTAAGAGGAGATCAAAACGGAGCAGGTCGAAGAATAGTTAATCTCATATACTGATTCATTCAAACTTATATTTTCCGATACTTCTAATTAATGTTTTGATTAAATTATAAAGTAACAACTCTAGTATCAATTGTTTACATAGATGTTATTTTAATTATGGAATAACTATATTCCACCTTATATCCTTCCAATGAAATATGAAATCACCACACTTCCGTATATACAGCTTACCATCTCCACACTATGGTGTGGTATGTTTTTCACTGATTTCATACATGGATGGGTATAATTATGGAAATAATTAATATACATGATTATTAGAATATGATATGGATATTGGATGAAAATATATACCATCCACATCCATACCATTCACAATTATTGGAATGATATCGTCGTTTCTGTGTACGTACAACCTAGCGACCCACCTTGCGATGTGATTCATATTACATGATATCCTTTAAATAATAACTATATAATTGTACATAATGACAAAAATATGATATATATAATATTTATATAATTAAAGAAATTATATAACTATAATCTTTGAATTGGAATAATAATCTATCTAGAAAAACATTTGTAAGAAAATTAAACAGTTAATACTCGATGGATGAGTAATAATATTAATAAGAAACAAATAATAATTTGATCATATATGATATCATAAAAATAACTATTATTATGAAATAAATCAATGATTTTATTAAATCATTATACAGGAGGTTTGGATACATACAAAAGATATAATACCTAAGTTAACTGAATATTTTGTCTCAATTTTATTTCAATGGGACATATGCCTTATACATCACCTATTTCATTTGAGTTATGTTTGTGCTTCCCATGACTATTTTAATGGTTATTATTATGATGGATATGATATGAATATAATTTTCTTTATTTTATGTGGCATAAAATTCAACTAATAAAAAATTAGTAAGGGTTAATTTCATAATCTCATTATTAACTGAGATTGTTTATACGTAAGTATTTATTGTGATATATTAATCATCCATGTTTATGTTTCCTAATTAGTTATTATAAAATATTTTTTCAAATACTCCATAACTCTATAAATCCAATTTTACCCATTGGTGGAATTTTATAAAATAGTATAAAAAGAATATTTGGTCTCCCTCTTTAAGAGGTACTTTTTGACTTATCATAAATAAATATGAGGATAATGTTTTATTTTATCTTTAATTGAATGAATGAATTTTTACGCTTTCAGAATTCCTTATTTCCATGAAGATACATTTGCATTATTTTTAGTTTATTTTCAAAGAATTTAATTTCATTCAAAATTTTGTGGCATTTTGAGAAAGGAAAAAAAATTTGAAGTGGAAATGATATTTTCCTCAAGAATTAATTTCAAGTGTATAAAAAATTATTTTCCATCTAAAGAGATGTTATTTTGTAAAGATATGTTTCAAGTATATTATACCAATTATTGCAAGGGTTCTATTGTAATTGTTATATTTATAAAATCCATTTTTTTTAACTATGTTATGTTATGATGGAAAGATGTTTAAGAAACCCATTTTATTATTTTGGAAATGTATTGTTGAATGATTTATGTTCTTGTGGAACATATATGTATGGTTTTTAATATATGGTGGGTGGGACATATATCCCCCTCCAATAAATTTGGTAAAAATTTATATTTCATGAGATAGATAGGAATTTAATGTAAATTAAATTTAGTTTAGTAATAAATTGATGGAACAATGATTGAACTCGGTTTAGTAAAGGACTTTCTCCACTATAATGGTCTTGTAAATTTTCAATGGTTAATATCGAAATGATTTTATATGCATTTGTTTTTTCTATAATTCCATGTTTTTAGCCATAGTTATTTTCTCATGGATTATGTTCCTTTATGATTTATGACGTATGAATTTCCAATACTTGTTTCATGACTCAATATTATGATATTTTTTATACATGGAATGATTTTTAAATATTATTTTCATTTTTCTATATTATTATATTTATTTTTTGTTTTATATTTTCTAGGATTACCCTTACTGAGAATTTGAGCACTCTATTTTTATATTATTTCTTTTCCCTAGGATATAATGTATTCTATTACATAGAAAAAAAATAGGGGAAGATATTTATGTGAGATATTAAAGATTATTCACCAAAATAGAAGATTGTGTTCCATGTTTCCAATGACACAAAATTAATACAGTATTTGGGATTCTATTTCTCTAATGTATTAATCATTCTGAAAACGTAATGTATTGTCCATATAGGTCATTCTAGGGTCATTACTGTTTATATCAGAGTAAAGGTTTAGTTATCATCTAGAAAATAGGATGTGAAAAATTTAGTGATGTCCATATAGATATTTCAATGTATTTGTCTTAGTATTTCCTAAGGAAAACTCTAGAATAGGTTAAAATCCTATATTTTTTGTGATAATAATGAATAAAATAGTACTAAAGATAATATATAATATACTGAAATGTAATAAGTAATTAACGTTACTTAAGTGTTTTTTAATCTCTGATATATATTTATCATGCTTTACTTTCTAGACTTAGTCAATATCTAAACCTAGCTAGAACTTAATTAAACTTCAATGTTTCAAATGTGCATTGTATGAGAATTATGAAAACCAATTTCCTAATTAGAAATATCATAAAAACAATCATAAATGTGGTATGAGTATTGTTTATACTACTATGGATAAATATATTTTAAATGAAATGTGAATGATATGAGATATTTTCGAAATATTGTTTACATTAAAACAAAGATGCTTGGTTAGATTAAGTTTGAGAAACCAGAAGACAAGAATAATTTTTTTGGAATGACTAGGATGATGGATCCTGATTATTGGTTTAAGAATATAGTTAGATTACTAAGGTTCATAGTTAATAGGTCTTTTTTGTTAATATAATAATTTTTTGATACTAATATTATGGATTCGAATATGTAAATTGGATGATCATAGTTTCTTGAGAGAAGATTATGGATTTGTTGACAATAGGATTATTCTTTCATGAATGAATTATACTCATTTTTGATACTTAAGGAATATATCCAATAAGTTTTGTAATAAGGAAAAATGCATGTTTTCAAAAAGGATATATAGTAATTAAGGTTATTAACACGACTCAAGAGAATACATGATGAAGGTGATCACAAGTTTGGAATGTAACCAGCATGAGATGACATATGATATATGGGGGATAAATGTTTAGGCGATTTTTTATACCTATTTCTAAATTTTTGGGATTTTTAACTTTTTAAAAGGACTATAAAGTCATATATTTTTGTAGAGATTAAGTAAAACTCTTGATGATGTTTATTAGATCAGGGTATTATCACACTATAAGTGGACTTATGCATATATAATAACATGTGATAACATTTTTCCTATAATAAATACAAATGGACTGATCGATGATTCTATTTATAAATTGCATGATATGTCAATTCCCCAAGAATGATAAGTTCAAAATCATTTCTTGGAATAATAGATGAAGTGGAAATTGATCAAAGAACCCTATAAGGGTGAGATTACAATTAATCAAGTAAGTATTTATTCAAATTGATTAACAGTATGAAAGGGATCCTAAAACCAAAAAATGATATCTGAGTACCTTCTTAACCAATGAATTATTTGGTCTCTTAGATCATAAAAAATTTAGGGTGTTTGATTGTTAACATCCTCTTAACGATGTTCTTTATCAGCCTCCATTTATACTTGATAGTTATAATTTTCTTCCATATCCATTTTTTCACATTACACATATTTTTTCCTCTGTGGAAACCCAAATATTAGTGACTTTGGGAAACAATTTTTTTCTATCATTCCATTTAAAAGGATGTTTTTGTCCTTGTTTTTACGATGTTGGTTTCTATTAAATAAGAATTCATGTATTAATCCTTTAAAACCCCAAATGAATTTAGAGGGTGAAACTTATTTAATGGGGGTAGAATGTAACACCAGTATATTTTCATGAGATATTGTTTTTTAATTTTCGCTGATGTCTTCTGTTCTACGCTACACAAAGATAATCATGCACTACACACAACACCAGATTAGATTGTGTTATGTGAAACACTATACTTTTCATGAATTACACACAATTTCATGTCATTTTTATAGAATTAATTTCCCATAAGAATGATTTTTAGTGAAAAAAATTATTATTTAGTTACATTATAATAGAGTAATTATAATTGTGGGTATGACTAATAATAAATTTTTTCTAAAAAAATATTTAAATGAAAATAATAGAGATTATAAAATAATAAAATCACACTTGATGGACGTTATTAAAGTGATATATATCTAATATATGAAATATGATGTTTAAAATCCATCATGTATGTTTTCTAGACATTATATAAGAACAATTTCATGTTTTTTGAAAAAACATGTATTTATTTAAAACAAATCTACAGTTTTGTTACCTTTTGATGGTGCAACAATTTTTAATCTAGTTTTTGTACATTTATAAATATTTTATTTAACAAAATAAACATTTTTTTGAATGTGGGTTATAAAAATTTACCTTGGATTAATTTCTGATATTTTTATGAAAACTTTTTCGTTTTGATGAATATTAAAATATACTAAATTTTAATTGAAAAAACATTTTCATTTAAATTATTTTGTGGATAAATTATATTATTGAATGGTTTTAAAGTAAAAATAGAATATCATCTTTTAGTTAATATATTTTTGATCACTGGAATTAATTTTACCATGAATATTCATGTAAAAACATTTAAGTCTTTGGTAATGTTTCAACTTCTTAAAACACATTTTCTATCCCAACAGTAGGATTAATTTTAAAGTAATTACTACAAATTTTATGTATTTAATTTTTAAAATTATATTCTATATTTGAAATAGATTATTACAAATTATGTAAACATTATTATTTTTTGGGCATTAAAAATAGTAACTGCTGTAATTTTTATTAATATGGTAAAAGGGTAAATTGGGTAATTAAGAGTAAATATAATATTTTAAAATTTCCTAATCACTTTTACTAGTATGATTGTATTAGTTGTTTTAGACATAAACCATCCAGGGGTCGAAATTATAATCTTTGGAAGCCACTTGGATGAGATTATAAATTTTAATATATTTTCATTAATGAAAGTTTAAATATGTCGTATTGAAAATTTAATAACTTAGTCATTTATAAAATGAGGTTTTATAGAAGAAATAGTAGATTATATATACTCATTAGAAAAATAAATTTTTTTTCTGTATCATGTTAATATAATTATAATTTTTAGTAAATAAATAAATATTTTAATGGTATATACATTTATGATGTCAAAATTATTTATATGATGGAAAATAAGTAAAATAATTATTATTAAAATGATAATAAGAATTAAAAGGCAAAAACAGATGAACTAATATTATTGGTAGAGTATCTATTTATTATTATTATCCATTTTCCAAGCTAAATCCCATTTGGATCTATAAGTAAATTATGAAGACACATATCATATTTTAGTTAATGTGATGTTAAAGTTGACACATTCAAGTTTTTATATATAAAAAATTTCAATATTGGATTTTCTAGGAGGTATATTTGACAATATGCATTCTTATGAAAGAATGGGAAATTTTCTTCATCATTGTATTGCATTTTTAATTTTTTCCATAGATTAGTATTTTAAATAATTACAAAAAACATCTGTAGTAATTATTTTATTAATGAAGATATCAAATTAATATTATTTAAAAAACTAAAATAAATATAACTTGGGATAATTAATATATACAAAAAAATTCATGATTTCCTTTTCACATTATATATATAATAAAATATTTGGTTCATGGTTTACATCTTTTCATTATATTTTTTAAAATCCATTAAATGAATAATGTAAAAATTGAACCTTTTGATATTTTGTCAAAATAATATTCAATAAAATTATTTAAAAATCATGATTTTTTAAAAATTTAAAATTTCAAATTTTCACTCTAAAATGTTTTATTTTCTTTATTTGTGGTCTAATTCATAATAAATATCTAAAAATTACACAATTTAAATATTAATGAATTTTCTATTTACTTAAAATTAAAAGATAATAATTAAGGTTGAAAAAATTGATAAGGTTTAAAATGAAATAATAACATTTAAAAAAATTATTGTTTGATGGTATTACAACCTTATATACTCTAATTATGAAATAAAGATTTTTTGAGGTTTTTAGATGTATTTTTTGTTAATTATAAATTAATATTTATGAGGTTTCCAAAAATGCCCCTCACCTCAATTATAAAATGGAATCTACACCCTCACTTACACACATTACATTGTGCCTTGAAATTTACCCACCCCCTTCCCATTTCCCTTAGAAAATTACTTATTTAAATTTTATATGTTTTGGTTTTCTCAAAACACCAAATCCAGTGCCATTAAGAAAAGATCTAGAGAGAAAACATTGAATAAGATGTAATATCCTCTACCGATTCATTAAAACTTATTTCTTCTTCTACATTCTCTTAAATAGATTTTATTATAATAATTATATAACCAAAATCCTCCTTTTATACATCCCACAAATAATGAAATCCCTACGTGTGCATGCATACAACTTAATGTCTCCAAGTCATGGTGTAATCTCTTTTTCCACACCATCATACTTATATGGGTATAATAATATTAATATTAAATATATATGATTATTATAACATGATATATATTCTGGAACAATATATATACCATCCACTACCATACCTTTCACAATTATTGGAATGTTATCGTCACTCATGGGCACATATGACCCATTATCTCCATGATGCGATGTGATTCATTCAACATGATATAAAATAAAATATGATGATAGAAATGTAATTAATAAAAAATATTATATATATTATATTAATATCATTCTATGATATATCATTAATCTAATAATAGGAACATGAATTAATATGAAAAAACATGTGTAAAAAAATAAAGAAGTTATTACCAGATGGATGAGTAATAATATTATTAAGAAACTAATAATAATATTATAATAAATAATATCATCAAAATCACTATGGTTCATGAATAAATGTAATTCCCTAAATATAATTATAACTATAATACTATTTTCTATTTTTTTTATAGAAATTTGTGTTATTTATTATATAGACGACAATGAGGAACATTTTATTCAACCACTGAAATATTACATTAATACAAGATATTATAATTACTATGAAGAACTCATCAAGAGAAAAAATATAAAAAATTGAAGGCCACCCAGAATGGAAATAAGTAAGATAGTGTAGTTGACATCCCATGGATTGACTGTAAAAAAACAGTATGACAAGAAGTATAAAAATAATTCGAAGTGTTAATAAACAGTAGAGCATAGTTTTTTTGAATCAAGGAATGATATTTGATCTTTTTAATATATTGAACTGATATTTTTATGGTTTATTTTACCTTTGTAAATAGTAGTTGAGTTTCAAAATAACGGTTGATATTTTATAGTCGTTGGGTATGTTTTAGATGATTTTTTCATGACCCTCTTCCCACAAGGTGTACCACTCCTAGGCTAGAAATGTGGGAAGGGAGATAATGACCCCCGAGTCCCACCTCCAGTAGGACTTGGGTTGGAAACTAGCATTGAGGGTATAGTAAACACACAAGTGGAAAGAATTAATCTCTAAGAGAACACATGTGAAGAAGAGAGATAAGATAGACACCAACCAACTCCAACTCAGACTGGAATATAAAATAAAACCCAACTGAACATATGTAATTTCATGAAAAACTAAAACAACTTAAAGGTAAAAACTGAAAGTATCAAAGGAATGTAACAACATGAGAAACCACAATACAGAACAGCTACCATAACCCCAAGCTAGTAAAAACCATATGGATATCCCTCATTTTTCAAGTGACGTAAAAAACAGTTTATATATACATAGGGTGAGTATTGTAGTATACACAGGGGGATCCTCCCTAGACCCTCTCATACAAAAGTAAAGAAAACATGAAAAAGAATATAGAAGAACAAGTGAAACTAAATTGTCACCTAAATAGGTATATAATGATTCCAACATCACCATGGCTAATTTCACGAAGTATCACATACAAGAGTATATAATAAAATAAAGAATATCATGGGTACCCCTCTACAACTTCCACATTGGATTTTTGATTTTCCCCAATGTCGCTCATCCTATGATTCTCTCTCTAAAAAGGATGGCCTGTAGAGACCTAGGTGAAGCACCACAACATGCACCTCATGAAACAAACCCACCATGTCCGCATAAGAAAAGTAACTATGTTTTTTCCGTGAGCCACCAGAACTCACATAATGTGTATCATACGTATGAAATTATACCTCAAGTGATTAAAACCCACACACCGAGTAAGGATCCTCAAGCCATCATAGCCTATACACGTTACGCCTATAATAATCCCTAGGAAACTATATCCAGAATATATGTGTGTGAATAATCACAAGCCACTACGTCCTTCTACACACATATATTGGGAAAAATAAATGTTGTGCCTACCATCACAAGTAACAACGAAGAGATGAGAGGGGTCCAAAGTGGGTAGTCAGACATCCATCCTCCCATCAGAATGTTTGGGAAGACACCCTAGGTCTCAAAATCCCTGGGGTGTCATTTTCCTTAACTAATGGGGTGGAGTGACATATAGTAACACAAAAAGTATAGAATATACTATATTTCAAAACCACATTATTGGCATAAACTAGTCTTAGACTCAACTGTAGCTGACATCTCTCGGACTCCCAGCTGCCACTTCTAAGACTAGGTATCCAATAAACACACAACAATTTTAAGAGCTTTATTACATTACATAATTCCCTTTTTATTAGTATCACTTTACTTTAATTAATTAATTAGACATTAATTAACCATTACCACATTATATTTCATTAGCATCACACCCAATAGTCCAATATTATTTTAAAATTTATTCACCAACATTGAATCCTAGAAGGCTCCAACCCAATAGGTTAACATAATTTATTCAATAATTTATTAACATCGTTACATTATCATATTCACAGGAATTGTAGAAAAAATTTCTCAGCTACTATACCCAATGGGTCTCAACATGGTGAGTAGATTAACTAACTGTCGAGTCTTTTCCACCTATAATAATAGTGTAGACCCATCCTCCCTCAGGAATCTAAAAATGAAAATCATGCAGAATAACCTGAACATTTTTCCCCTTTTTAAAGGAGAGAAAGAAAATTGTCTACCATGAGAAGTGCAGAAAATAAAAAAGATAAACAACTAATAAGAAAAATCAAGCATCGAAACATTTACTTGAAGACCATTCCATCATCTATAGTGTCATCCCCCAAACCCATATGCATAAACTGATGCATCTCACCACTCTATGCATCAACTTCTACCACAACCAATAAGCCTCCCTACCCCACATATCACAAAAATCTTCCAGGATCACATCATAACATAAGCAGTAGGAAAAAAACATCATATCAATTAGGCTCTTGGCTGTTAAACATCAAAAAGGATAACTCAGAACCCTACAATGAATTATATTTTATCTATCAACCATTTCTTTAATCCATCTTGGATTAACTAATTTTTATGTGTAGGTTCCAACTTTGGGAAACCTAAATAGTAAGCTACTAAAAATTGATTAAACATACTTACTACATTTATTTGATTAATATCAAATTACAACTACAACAAAAATATTAATTTATAGGCCTATTTATCTTTAGCCAAACAATTATCAATAAATTCTCTCTTTTCATTCAATACCAATTTCCATTAAGAACGAAAATATATGAAATAAAGAAAATATATCACACTATCTAGCAAAACAAGAGGTAATAACATATGATCCATATCAATTAATTTATTCGGTTCAATTATTTAATATTTTAATTCCATTGACATCAAGTGGGATAAAACATACTATCTATATCATTTCACATAAAAGAAAAGAGAACAAAAAAATTCCCTACCTCAAACAGTTCATGTCATTCTTTATATGAGAACGAGCCACACAACAGGATATGATCTCCTCCCCCATGACAACTGTATCCAAATGAGGATGTAGAGACACAACCACACTGGTCAACACCCAGGAATAGTCTATTAGAAACATGGAGATAGCATCCCATATAAGGTAATGGAGAAAAAAATGAGTTGAACCAAATAGAATGATGATATATCATACATTATATAGAAGATTAATAGATACTTCTTGGTTGAATCAAAAAAAGAAGGGAACTATTCCAACGAGAAAATTTCAATCGCATAACTCATATAGAAGGAATGAAAGGTTTGACCATATCACACCAAAGAACAGGGAGGAAGAACTAGGGAGGAAGATATCTTGTCCCTTTAGAAGATTTAATGGAGAAGATACACTGGATTTTCTATTAAAAGAGTATCACATTGGACAACATAGTCTGTCCAAGTAAAAGCATCCTAAGCCTTAGGAAAATTATTATAGGAGTTATGGAATTTAAACGACATTAAAGCCTTTAAAACGGGGCTTTATATGCATTTTATGTCAAAGGAAACATCAATGGGGAGAAACTGTAGGAATCTAGAAACAATGTTCATGAACTTGAAATTTTACAAAGGAAATAGAGGCTACCATTGGAAACTCACCATTCTGGAAACACTATTCATGAAATTGAAATTTGGAAAATGAAATAGAGGTTACCATTGGAACCTCACTATTATAGAAACACAGCTTATGAACTCAAAATTTGGAAATGGAAATAGAGGCTACTATTGGTACATCACCATTCTAGAAACACTGTTCATAAACTCGAAATTTGGAAATGAAAATTGAAGCTACCGTTGGAACTTCAAAATTGTGGATACACTATTCATGAACATGAAATTTAGAAAAGGAAATAGAGGCTACCATTGGAACCTCACTGTTCTAGAATCATTCTTCATGAAATTGAACTTTGGAAAAAGAAATGGAGGCTGCCGTTGGAACAGGTCCCGAAGCTAACGTTGGAATTGTTCATGTAAGACTACTGTTGGAACTATTCATAAGGCTTCCGTTAGAACTGTTCACATAAGCCTACCATTGGAACTATTCAAAAGTCTACTATAGGAACTGTTCACATAAGGCTACCATCAGAAATGTTCACAAGGATACCGTTGGAACTGTTCCCTTATGCATACCTTTGTAACTATTCAAGAGTTTACCATTAGAACTATTCAAATAATCCTACCATTGTTACTGTTCACAAGGCTACTGTTGGAACTGTTCAAAAAAGGCTACCATTAAAACTGTTCACAAGGATACCTTTGGTGTTGTTCACATAATCCTTCCATTGGAATTGTTCACAAGGCTACTGTTGTAACTGTTCACAAGGCTACTATTGTAACTCTCCACAGGGGTGCCATTGGTACTGTTTACAGCGGTCTACCATTGGAACTGTTCACATTGTTCTCAATGGTGGAACTATTCACCAAATTGGAAATTTGGAAAATTGTTGTGGATAAGTCACCTTAACTATGAGAACACCTCAAACACTAAGTTTTCACAGAGGAATGGGCCAGATAGTTCTAGGCCATTATAGTTTTCAAATAACATTTTCTGTTAAATAAAATAATTTAAGATAATTGTTATTAATAACAAGGGTATTTAAATTAGTCATTAATATTTTATGTTTTTTTTTCAAATTAAAGTGGCTTGGTGTAAATATAGTTTCTAAGTAATAATTTTGATGGTAGAGGTTAATTAATAAACAATATTAAAATGGAATTAAAGTGAATAATCTTAAATAAAATTTATTCAGTGTATAAAAATTTATTTTAAAATTTTTAAGACATAAAAATTTTGTTCCATCCCTAGCACAGGGGATACCTCAACCATACTGAAGGACCCAAAAATGGTTTATCCGTAATAGGGAGGAATATAACCATGCCTAGAGTGGCTCAACCAGCATAGGAGGTCAACCAGGAATGCATGGTTTAGGGTGGGTTGCACATGTACCCGAGTATAGGGACCTGATTAAGCATGTGCGGAGGTTGGTCCAAGGACGGGGAGCAGGGTCCCATGTATAAGGAACCCTTGTTGTGTGTGTTTTTGTCATTATACACATGCATTGCATGCTGATTCTTATAAGGTATCACCGAAACTATTGTAGTTTTGATTTTGGATGCATCTTTTTTCAGAGCTAGAAATCTCAGCCGTACTATCTAACAGTGCGAGATCCTGGCCATCCGCACCAGTTCACCGATCAAACCCCCCAACCTCCTTCCATCCCCACATTTTTATTGACTATCTGATCTAGATTTACTTGATCTTGACTGTTCAATACTTTTAAAAATACACGATCTCCCACTGTCATCTGATCCATCCACATATAATCTCAACTATCCATTATTTTTTAAAACATTATACTTATTATGGACCCTCCGATCAGACCTACGTGTTCATCCGGTCCATCCATTCCTTAGCTACATAGACCCCCTTTTCTTAAAATTTCATGGTAAATTCTATCTATTGGAATATATATAGATTGATCTAAACCATTCATTATTTCTCATCCATCTTATTTGTCGAGTTACACCAGTTAGAGTAAGTCCTTGGAAGGCCATTCAGTGTCTTTCCCCTCCATTATTCTACATCAAACCATGATCATCCATCCCAATCCATGGACCCATCTTAGATTCTCATTCCCCTAAAGATCTATTTCTTTAGTATTAATTTAACAGAATCCTTATTAGCTTCTCACTATGCTCTAAATATATATATATATATATAGATATATTTCTTGTTGATTCGAGTTTGATCTTACTTCAATCATCAGAATAAATATTATTTCTCTTTTCAATTAAGGTATCAATTATGAATATATCTAATTGTGTCTAAGATTATGTTACATTTCTATAAACCCACTTTTCACACCAAATATGACCCGATGTTCACATTTTCAAGATTCCTCCCTCAATTTCTAAAAAACCACTTCTATCAATGATTTATGTGAGGTGAGAGATTTTATTATTCTCAATTGTTTTTTGTAAAAATATTTATATAATATATATTTATATATTTATTTAAAATCATATCTTTATAAATCAATTTTCACATAAGATATGTTTTCATAACATAAAGGATATATTTCTAAAGCCCAATAGTAGTAAGGGTTTGGTTTTGTTATACAAATAATTATATATATATGTCTAAATAAATACATATACACACATATATAGACAAATATTTTATATATATATATATATATGATCAAGGTGTTATTTTTTAAACAATTTCTTAAAGATTTTGGAAAATTGGAGAGTCGTAGTTTTCAAAATGATGATACAAGGGTGATGTGTGTGTATATATATATCTGTATATACCCATGAATATATACATATATAACAACAAATTTCAATATATTCACATAGAAGAGTATTTTTTGTTTTTGAATCATAGTTTATAAAACCTTCAGATGCAAGGGTTTAATTTTTTAAAACAACATACATATATGTGTGTTTATATATATTTATATGTATATATATACACAGATATATGAAAATAAATATGAACACCTTAAGTATATTTATTATTTATCATTTATTTAGATGATATAAATATAATTTAACACAAATGAAACATGTGTTTAACCATCCATGTAACTTTAAACTCTTTTAGTCACTATATTTACACATTTTCATGTGATCAATATTATCATTTTATGTGGAATAAGTTATTATTTTATGTGAGAACATACATATGAATCTCCTAAAATGAAATTCATGAATAGGTATGGCCATCATCTATCTCAGTTGTGACATTCCAATCATTATGTGGTCTTTCATATACTAAAATCCATGTTTCATGAATTACAGTTTTCAAATAATAATGGGGTTTTACAAGCATATGATTTTTCATAAAATGATTTTAAAAACGTTGAATAAATATTTACTACATGAGAAGGACTATTTATTTTATATATAAAAAATATTATGATTTTATTTTGGAAGTGTTTTTAGGTATGAAATATGAATATTAGGTCAATTTTAATATGTTTTAAAAAATTAAAACTATTTAAAAATGTGTCCTTGTGGGGAGTGAACCCATAAACCATAAAGATGACTACTAGTTGTATGTATGGTTGTTAATATGGTATTAAAAGTAATATTAATTACCAACAAGAAAATTAACATTTTAGATGGATAATTACCAATTTATTTTCAAGCATAATTATTTTTTGAAATACTATTTTTATAAATATATTAATCTAAATTTAAAAATTTACATTAAGAATGTATATATATTTTCTAAAAATATTTTATTGAATCTTTTGGTTCTTTCTAAATCCCTTACTAGGCATTACATTCTCACCATATGTATTATTAATACATTTACATACTTAATAAGCTCAGGAAAATGAATTTATATTGTTGATGTTTTTCCCTAGAGAATCATTGTTTTTTTAATTTTCTATTTTTAATGTTTTTGGAAACGTAAGTGCTGTATCAAATTTTCCAAAACCTAAATTGGTAAAAGTTCACATTTTGTAATAAATATTTGGAATTTTTTCCGGATTCATTCATGAAAAAAGTACACCCCTTTTATAAGAGATGAGTCTGGTAACTCGGGCTCGAGTCATTACAGTTGGTATCAAAGTAACAGTTTAGTTAATTAGGGAAAATTAGAATGAAACTACTAATTTATGTATATATTATTAAGTAAAATTAATTTCATAAACATTTAGATGGAACTAAAGGGTTCAAAAACTACCCTCTTGTATCTAACTATTGATCTACCTGATATTATAATTTTAAAATCTTTTTCATATTCATATCAAACTTTCACAAACAAACATTTATTCTATAAACACTTTTAATTGGTGTCAAATAACCCAAATATACTTCTATTCAATCAAGGACCGAATCGTGTCTATTAATTTATGGCATATGAACAACATTCATTTTATACCTATAAATGAATGTATTATGAAGTTGTCATCCTATGTTTCACCATGTCTGAGAATTATTTAGATTTTTGAAAATTTTGGGAAGCTGTAGAGGTGGGTGACCTCCATGTAGCCTCTCTACTTGAACTTCTATGCATTAGCATTTTTGAGAGACTCTATGATATAATAACTTTTACAAACTAAGTAGTTAAAAAGGACTATAAGGACTAAGTCCACTCCAATAGCTTCGAGCTTTGCACTACCATGCCTCTATCTATAATCCTAGTTGTTTTTTATATGATTTTGAACCTATATTCTTGATATGTATTTTGGATAATGAAATAGAATAATTTTCAACCACTATGGGAATTTATTTGAGTTCATCAGTGAACTATCCCTATTAGTGGACATGGTGAAGGTATAAATTAATTCCCATTTATATAATGTTAATTATTAACAAATAAGATGGTTTTATTGAGACATTGAGGATGATTTCAGAAGGTTTATGTGGGGGGGGATATATGAGTACAATAGATTTTAAAGGGCACAATTATATTAATGGGGGATAATGTAATGCTTAAAACTTAATTATAATTTTAATAATAATATTTTTAGTTATTATTTTTTTTGTTTTGATTCATATTGGTTTTATTTAATACATTGATACAATGAGGAACATTTTATTCAATCATTGAATTATTACATGAATAAAATATATTAAAATTACAAAATAAAAAACATCATATGACCCAGTAGAAGAAATAAAAGGCCAACAAAAATGAAAAGAAGTCCAATAGTGTAGTTGACATCCCTTGTATAGGCTGTAAGGAAAAACAATATGACATGGAGTACAACAAGAATGCTAATATTGAATGAAATATAGATCACCATTCTTTTGAGGAAAAAAAATTCTTTAACCTTCTGAATACAATGAATTTTTATTTATATGGTTTATGTGAATGTTGTAAATATTGTTTGAGTTTTAAAGTGACTGTTTATGTCTTATAACTGTTGGGTATGCTTTAAATGTTTTAAAATAATATTTTTGGTCAATTTGTTTTAAGATAATCTCTAATTAAAATATTTATATTTATATTTACAATAGATATTTGTTTTTCAAATTAATTTTTCATGGTGTAATTATATTTTTTATGTAATAATGTGGATCGAAATGGTTAGTTAATTAATGATTATAAAAGGGAATTAAATTGAAAATCTTAAATAAATTTTATCCTATGTCTAAAAAATTTATTTAAAAGTATTAAGTGTAAATAATAATATTTCATACCTATGAAATGGGATCCTAAAATGTTCTAGAGGACCTTTAAGGGTGTCATCCACAACATAGAGGAATCTACCCACGCCTAGAGAGGCACGCGCAGTGATCGAGGTGAACCAACAATGCATGATTTATGGTGGATTGCGCACGGACCCACGTATAGGAACCTGTTCAAGTTGGTGTGGAGGTTGTCCCAAGGACCAAAAGTGGGGTCCCGTGTATAAGGACCCCTTGGTGTTTGTGTTTGGGTCATTGAACACATGAACAACATGATAAAATGTATAAGGCACCACCAAAACACATGTGGTTTTCTATGTGGGATTTGAATTTTTTCCAACCTCATGATCTCATACAAATGATCTCAATGTGAAAGATCATGGAGATCCATGCCTGTTCAAGGAACAAACCCCCCACTTCATTATATCATCATTAAATTTTTATCTACCATTTGATTTGGATTTTCCAGATCTGGAACATTCAACCCTTTTGAAAACAAGAGATCACTCATAGTCGTCTGATCCATCCTCATCTAATCGTATCCGCCCATTATTTTTTTAAACATGCCACTCATCCTGGACCCTTTGATCAAACCTGAATCCTTATCATGTTCTTCCATTCAAAATCCAAACAAACACTCTTTACTAAAAATGTAAGGGTTAATTCTAACCCTTGGTTTAGATTATGTTTGATACGAACTATTTTAACATTCACCTTCATTTTCTTCATCGATTCTCACCAGTATGATTCAGTCATAGGTAGGACGACATGTTTGTTTCCCATGCATTATTCCTCATCAACCAATGATCCTCCATCACAATACATGGCCCTATCATGGATTATCTTTCCACTAAAGATTGATATTTTTGGTAATAATTTAAGACCATCCCCATCATCTTCTCACTAGGATCCAAATATATATATATATATATTTTTATTTTTTATTCAAGTTTGATCTTGTTTCAACAATCATAATTTTTTTGTTTAAATTTTCTATTCATGTATCAATTAGAAATTTTTCTGATTGGGTGATGGGTTGTGTTACAACTATATAAACCAACTTTTCCCACCTAATACGACCTGAATTTCACACTGTGAAGCTTCCTCTCACTATTTCTAGAAACCCACTACCCTCATGAATTTACGTCAGGTAATGGATTTTATTATTTTAATTTTTTGTAAACATATATAATATATATATATAAATGTATATGGAAAGTCATAACTTTCTAAACCAATTTTGACATATGATATGTTTTCCTGATATAAAGGATCTATTTATAAAACTCTAGAATTGTAAAGGTGTAGCTTTTTTATACAATGAATTATATATATGTGTGTATATATATGAGTATACAAACAAATATAGCCTAATATTTTCAGTATATATATATGTAATTAGGGGGATCATTTGTGTTAGTCCTTATTTCTAATCTTTTGTGAAAATTAGATTCTTAGTTTTCAAAATGATGATACAAGGGTGATGTATAGATATTTGTATATATTAATACTTATATATGTGTTTATAATCATGTGAATATACACATATATATAGACACCTTTCAGTATAAACACATATACGAATGTTTTTTCAAAGCATTGCTTCTAAATCCTTTGATGCAAAGGTTTCATGTTTTCATAACCCATACATACATATATTTATTTATTTTTATATACATATATATATATACACACATATATATGTATATAAAAATGAACAAGTTAAGTATAGTTAATATTTCTCATTTATTTAGAATTTATAAACTGTATTTAACACCCATTATACTTGTGTTTAAAGATCTATATATGTTTAAACTCCTTTATTCACAATGTTTAAACATTTGAATGTGAGAAATCATTTCATTCTATGTTAAAACATGAATCTATATCTCCTAACATGTCGTGCATGAATGGGTATGCACATCATCAAGCTCATGTTTGACATTTGAAGAATTATGTGGTCTTGCACAAACATTATTCGATGTTTCCTGAAATTATGGTTTTCAAACAACAACGGGATTTTCAGATCTTGGGATTCTCCCTAATATAATTTTAAAACCTTTTGAGAAAATGGTGATGACATGAGAAGAAATATTTTCTTTATATAAGAATAATTTTATGTAAGTATTTTGAAAATGTTTTTGAGTAAGAAATAGGATTGTTTGGTCTATGAGAATATATTTAAAAAAATAGGCACTAGTGAAATATTTGACCTTATGGGGAGTGATCCCATAAGTCTTAGATATTATTAGGGATATTATGTATGGTTTTAAAAAAGGTATGTCAAGTATTATTAATGACCCATATGAAAATTAATATTTTGAAATTTGAATCCCCCATGGATTTTCAAGAATATTTATTTTTTGAAATAATTTAAATCTAATATATTCAATTTATTATTAAAATATTCTTTATGTATGTATATTTATTTTCAAGAATGGTTTTATGGAATCTATTGGTTGTTTTGATACCCCTTACTGAACATTTTTTTCTCACCCTACGTATTGTAAATTTTTTAGCGTTTTAGAGAAATATTAATGATAAATTTCTATTGTGGACAATTTCCACTGAAGAATCATTGTTTATTTAATTTTTAATTGGTATGATTTAATGAAACATGAGTCATTATCAAATTATCTAGAACCAATACCAGTAAATGGTCCTTTTCCATAATAATATTTTTTATTTGTTCATGTTTCTATTACAAGAATTTCACAATATTTAGATGAGCATAGTTGAGTAACTCTATCTTGGATGTTTACAATAAATCAATGACATTTTTTAAATTATTATATATGAGGTGTAGATTCATCCAAAGTATATGAGACGTAAGTTTATGGATAATTTTATGTCACATTTATTTCGTTGGGACATATTCCTTATACACAACCTATTTATTCTGAGTTGTGTTTATATTTCCCATGAAAGATTATGCGGTTTGAATTTTGACAGGTATGATATGCATATAATTTTCTTTAGTTTATGAGGCATATAATTCGTCCAATTACAAATTGTTAAAGGATAATTTCTCAGTCCTATTATTATTTGATAATCTTTATATGTAAGTATTTACTAGGGTATGTTTATCATTCATGTCCATGTTTCCTAAATATGTATTCAAAATATTTTTTATAACATTATACAATTTCTAAATTTATTTTTTTCCACTGGTGAATTTTTACTAAACGGTATGAAAGGAATCGTTTTTCACCATTGATATGAGGTACTTTTTGAATTATCTAACAAGAGTATGATAATAATATTATATATTTTTAACATATATTGCTTTAATAGATTTTTAATTTTACATAAGACTTTATTTCCATGAATATACCTTTACAATAATTTATATTTATTTTCATAAATATTCGTATCATTTAAAAATGTTTGGATTTTTGAGAAAAGAAAATATATTTGAAGAAGAAAGGATATTTTCTTCATAAATTAGTTTTATGTATTTTAACAAAATTAATTTCCATATAATATGACATTATTTAATAATTATATGTTTTGAGTATGTTTTCCCTATTATTCCTATGGTTTTATTGTTTTTATGTTATTTATTAATGCCATTTGTTTTAACTGGATTAAGATATTATGGAATCATGTTGACGAAATGCATTTTATTCCTTGGTTTATTTTACATTGAATGATTATATTCTTGTGGAACACATATGTATGGTTTAAAATATGTGATTGGTGGGAGATATATCTCCCTCAAATGTATTGGGTAAAAAATATATATCTCGTGAGACAGATAGGACGATAATGATAGCTAAAAATTGTTCAGTAGTACCGTGATAGAAAGAATAGTAAACTCAGTTCAGTAATGGACTTTCTCCACTATGATGGTCTTAAAAATGTGACATGGATAATATATAAAGGATTATAAATGAATATTTTTTTTCTATAATACCATGTTTTATGTTAATGTTATTTCTTTATTGCTCATGATCATTTATGATTAATTCCTTATGAATTTATAATATATTTTTTATGATGGAAGATTTTGATATTTTTATATATGGTATGATTATCAAAAATTATATTCATGTATTTATATTCTTATGTTTATGGTTTGTTTCATATTTTTCATGTTTTCCCTTACTGATCATTTGATAACACCCTTTTTATATGTTTTATTTTCCATGGGATTTAAATAAATGTTTTATATAAGAAAAATAAAGGGCAAAATCTTTGTGGGAGATATTGATGATCATTCACTCAATTAGAATATTGTCTTCCAGGTTTCCAAAGGCATGAAACTAATATGTTCTTTGGGAGTATTTTTGTATAATGTATTAAGTATTCTTGAAAAATAATGAAAGTTACATGTACATCAAGATTGTGTTGTTACATAAACCACATAAATACCAATGTACAAATTTTAAAATTACATTATGGATGTTTTTACAAGTATCCTAAAGAAAACCAAAGAAATCAATGAAAAATGTGTTGCAGTGCATCAACTTACAGAGAATACCCACTTCACCAATAATTGGGAAAATTTATCAGAAGAAAAAAATGACTTAATTTATGTGAAGGAAGTGGTGAGGAGACATGGGTTATAAATATAAATCATTTATAATTATCATCCAATTCTCTCATCAAAATTATAAAGAAGGATCCAACATGCTAGGAGTACTGAACTAAATTTTTGTAAGGCTAACCACCACCCAATAAATGGTTAATTAGAAAAGTAAATTTAACCACTAGAGGACATACTAAGATCCAACCCAATGTACGTTAAAAATATTGGGATAGACATTTACCATTAGAAGAGTTTTCATACACCAATTGATTCCACTTGAATATTTAAATGGATGTATATGATTCTCTATATGGGAAGTTAAGTAAAAAAACCTGTTGGGAAGAAGTTGTAGAATTAAATCCACTTAGACCTGATATTTTCAAATAGATGATAGAGAATGTTCATAAAATCCATTTTCATATAAAATATGCTCATGTCTGTAAGAATATCTACTCTAGAAACTGATGAAGGTACCTGATGCTTGATACTGGACAAAACTATTTCCTTTGAATATCACCATCAGAGAGAGTCATTAATTTTTTAAATAAGAGGACACATTGAAAATGTCAATTGTCCCCTTTGATATCCTTGATCCCCTATGAGAAATAGCTATCAAAGTTATCAACAAACAAATTTTACTCATATTCAGGATGTATTCCGTACATGTACATAATTTGAAGGTGGTACAATTACAGAATTTCCTATAATATAAGGTACAACTAGTGATGATATTAGATTGTAGGGAACATTTTATAAAAAAAGTAAAATTATCTTTTCCAATGGGTTGTTGATGAACCATAAAAATGAAGATTCCGCTATTTGGAATTTATTGTCTCAACAATAATCTGTATATATGTTGATTTTTATGCTAAAAAATATTAAGTTTTGTTTCTAATAAAATTTATTATGTGTGTTTTTGGATTTCTATATCATGATTATATTTATATCTGTGATGCAATGTAAATCTATGAGTGTGTTATAGAAACATTTTTCAGGCCATATTTATAGTGAATCAATTTATTGATCATCATCTCAATGATACAATGAACAATAATCACAAGGATCAGAAACCCTACTATTAGATAAATAAGAAACATTAGGAATATCAACCCTACAATAGAGTCTGGAATCACTATTCATACCCTACATTCAAAAGATTGAATGTATAAATAATAATTGCTACACTTCGAATCAAGATTTTGATGAAAGGGTAAATATCTATTTTATTATCCCAATGTTTCTTTTATTCCATATGTTTTGTGTAGATGAAAGTATTTTTAGGGAACGATATGTTGGTAGGGTCTTTATGCAACCCAATGAAACACTACTCTATGAAAAGGAACCTTATGATATGAAATAATACTGAACACTAGACAGTTGAACCCACCTTTTGACTATTAAATAGAAAAGCTTTATTGATGCGATGTTTTCATAAATTAATACAACAATATTGATAGATTTAGAGGCTGATTCAATGGTTGATGATGATTTTTTCAAAGCATAATATGTTCAATAAAAAGAAAAACATTTTTAAAAGGAAATAACTATTATTATTAAGGGAATTTATGACACCACTATTAAATAATGATTTGAATATCCATGTTCTATCTGTTGAAAATATTTCTTCTAGAAAAACAAAGAAATATAGATTCTCTATATATTCTATAATTTTATCTTTTTAATACATAGATGATTCAAGACACATTCATACATATTCATACATACATTTTTATTTTGGTGAATATATTTTATAGTTCTACTGCAATAAATGATTGGCTCTGTTATCTTTATAAACTAGTTACACATTGAAGACATACATATTTAAACTTTATTTTTTGTTTGAGTTATTATACTATTTATTTGTATTCAAATTTAAGATCATTTTCAAGCTAGATTTGTTCAGAGTTATTATTCCTTATGGACTTTTATTTTTGAAGAAGAAGATCCATCTACTGTCATTTACTTTAGCTCTAACTATTAATATCTACCAGAATCAATGTCAAATCAACCTATTTTGATTTATTGGAGTTTTATTTTCTCATACTCAGTTATGGAGAAGTCTCAGAATCTTTTTCTAAGAAGTGGATAACTAGTTCATGGTAAAACAACCTGAATTCTCTATTTAGACTTTATGAAATGGTGTCAACTTCTAGTACTCAGGTGTGGATTTGAGGTCTTGCGATATGTGGACCATTACAGTGAAATTCACTAGGCTATAAGAGAGTGAATTGGTGGAGTGGACTAGAAGATCTTTGTTCCCCAAACCACTATATAATGTTTATCTTCATTTTAAATATTTTTCCTCTACTTATATTTAATAGATATGTAAACATTGAATATCTACATAAATTCCTAATGAAGTCAAAATCCATATTTGTTGATGTTTTTTTTGAAGACACAATTCACCCACTTTGTGTGTGATATTTTTACTATTCAGAACTACAAATTTGTATCAAATGTGTGATTTTGGATAATGATATCAGAATATGAAATTAAAAAGGTCTATAAAAATCAGGTGGTAATGGATGATCCTAGAGAAGGAATTTCAATAGTAGGTTCTCAATATATTATTGTTGAAATTTTTTAGGATGGAAGTTTAGAATGATTATATATCTAAAGAATCTAGGATTTAATGTCTATTCAAAGATCATCACTACCTTTTGAAAAACTAGAGACATTGAATACATAAATAAAACCTGAAGATAAAATCATTTCAATGGAAAAAAATGTTATTAGCTGTGAACTTGGGGTTGATGAATTCAGTCAATTTTCAAAATTCCCAACTCTTAATGACCTATGGAAAACGTTTTTAGTTTCTTATGATGGAATATAAAACAACAAAATAAGAAATATGATACTTTAAAATTTATTTTAGAAAAATTCAATATGTTTGATGGAGAAATAATCACATGAATGAATGGAAGGAAAACATATATTATTAAAAATATTAAAACCTTAGGAGATCCTATCATTCAATTTTATCAATAATTTTGAGTACATATAGTACTACACTAAAACTGTAACGGAATATATACAGCCACTCAAAAATATTCACCTATCAAGAATTTAACTATGATGAAATTAACTAGAACATCGATGATGTATGAAGATGTAATGCAAGATGAGGCTGAAAATGGAAATATTTTTCTAAAAACAAATAATGCGACTCTAAAATTAACCTCTCAGAAACATGGACAAATAATAAATAAAGATGTTTGGATAGAATAAAATTTAGATTCCTCATACACTGAAATGGAACTAACACAACTATCTAAAAAATTCAATGAATACTATAAGAAGATTAGTTTCTTTGGAAAAAACCTTTAATAAAAATTCAATAAAACCCTGTAAATTAATAAACAATGAATGAAAAAAATTAGGTCACATCAAAACCGATTGCCACCAATTGAAAGATATAATAAAATGGTTTAAAATGGGATTTCAGATAAATGCATATTATGAAAAAAAGAGAAAGGATCTATAAAAACAATATGGAACATTTATAATGAATCAAGAAGCTACTCAATATTTGATTCACAAAAATAACAAAAAAAAAGTAAAAATACAATATGTTCTTTTTTCCTAAGGAAGAAGAAGAGGTACAATCCTATAACACTTCTACTTTTGATTCTGATAGTTTCTCAAATAGTAAACTAGTAGCCTACAGTGCAATGCCAGAAGAGAAATATGAATCTTTAAAAAAGAAGTATGAATCATTGAAAATTATTCATAATACTGTTTTAGGTTAATGAGATACTATATTTAAATAATATCAATACCAAATTCTAAAATTTAATTCACCCACATCAAACTATTGTGATCATGAAAAAAGAAAAAAATAAATGCAGAATGATGTAGAATGTTATAAAAGTGCTGAAATTACATTAACTAAATGAGAAAATGTTTTTAATGGTATTCTTGGAAATAATGTTATTAATAGACAAATATTTAGTATTCAAAGAATCATGAAAAATCAAAATTATAAAAATAATATTCCATGCCCATTACAAAAATCCTACATGTTATTATTATATAATAAACAATCATTACACTAATAATTTTTACATGATAAATCCTAAAATTAGTGGTATTGAATAGGATTTTTTTTCAAAAATTTTATTTAATGAAATATAATTGAATTATGGAAAAATAATGTAGATATGGATTCTCATATAACTGCTTACTGTCACTACTAGACCAATGAAAATATGATTACCGATATAAATTTTTGTTTAATTTATTTTACAAGAGAAGGTCCGTATTAACAGAAATGTTATATAGTAAATGGATAGTTTCTATTCTAGACACATGTGTAGAGACACATAAAACATCAATACATTAACTCAAATGGATGGAGGTCTAGTAAGTGTTTATGACAGTGAAAAATAAAATATTGTTAGAGTTTCAATAGTTTGAGATACAGATACTATCTCAATAACATTGTAATATCTCTACAGAGGATAAAGCAAAACCTGATAAGTATCTCTCGACATTATAATGATGTCTTCTATGTTGATTTTTCAAACAATTCCTGATCAACTTTGAAGGATAAAATTCAATATTTAGAGCACCAATAACTAATGACATTTATACTTTGGATTTAAGTTCCCTATAAAAATATATACTGAATTGTTTAACATCTATTAAAAATGAGTCATGGATCTCACATTGAAGACATATACATTTTACTATATATTTATTACAAAAAATTATCTAATAAACAATTAGTTTCTAATTTTTCTAGACATAAATTTGATAATGATAGAATAAGTGATGCATGTCAAATTGGTAAGAAACAAAAATCTTCATTCAAAGAAATTAACAAATTTATTTGTATAAACCTTTCGAAATTTTGCACAAGGTCCTATTTGGACCATCCACATTATCATGTTTAGCTGGTAAATTATATATTTATGTTTAGTTGATGAGTATTCTAGATTTACTTGGGTATATTTTCTAAAACATAAATGTTGAGTATTCACTATTTTTGAATGAAATTGTAATATTTTTCAATACTAGAATGGTTTTAAAATAATTTCATTGTTAATTAATAAAGGTAGAGAATTTTAGAATCATGATCAGAAGTTATTTTTTTGAAGCCTATATATATAAATAACCTTCTCTGCACCAAGAACTCCACAAAAAATGGAATTATAAAAATAAGAAATAGAAATATTCATGAAATTACAAGGAATATGTTGAATAAATATAGTTTTCCTACCTATTTTCTTACTAAATCTATTAGCAGAACCTTTAATATCATGAATAGTGTTTTAATATGGCCTATTTTTAAAATAAAACTATATTATCTCTAGAATAATAGAAAAAAAAATATAATATGCTTTCAATTTTTTATACAAAATTTTTATATCTAGAATACTAAGAATATCCTTGGTAAATTCGATAAAAAATGTGAAGAATTGATATTTTTGGGATATTTTTATACCTTAAGATCCTATATATTGTTTAATAAAAATTCCATGATTGTTGAAGATTCATTTCAGGATATGTTTGAACAAACTGGCCCATTTTTTAACGAAAATGGTAAAATGGATGAAATTACTAATTCGTTTGACAACATGAGACATGAGACACCTAAATTTGATTCTAAAAATATTATTAATAAAATTCATTCTAGTTTAGAAGAACATGAAATGGAAGAACCTAAACATGTCTTAAATGATATTCTAGAAACATAAGGATCCATTTGTTAGAAAATGTCATAGGAGACCAATATATATCAATTAGAAATAGAATAAATATATAAAATAGTTTTGAATGTTATTCCACTCTATCTAATTTAGAACCTAAATATATTGATGAATCCTTAGAAGACGAGAGTTGGTTATCAGAAATGTAAGAAGAAAAAACCAATCCAAAAGAAATGATTTTTGGGAATGAGTAGAAGGACCATCCAATTAAACAATTATTGGAACTAAGTGGGTCATTATCAGTAAAATATATGATCAAGGGATCATAACCAAAAACAAAACAATATTTTTAGCTAAAGGATTTAATCAGGAAGAATGTATAGATTATGGTGAAACCTTATCAACTATAGAGACATTATAATCTAGTAAAATACTTTTAGATTATGCATGTCATATTAATTTTAAAATATATTAGATGGATGTTAAATATTTATTTTAATATATATTTAATGGATGAAGTCTATGTTTATAAACGTCTTAGTTTTCAAAATCCACATAATTCAAATTCTACATCTCAACTTAATAATGCTGTCTATAGACACATCAAATAAACTAAATCTTGGTATGAAGGATTAGGTAATTTATTTTGTAAATTTTATTTAATTTTGGATTAGAAGATACAATATGTTTTAAGAAAGAGATTTTTTATAATATTTTATTAGTAATAATTTTTATTTTTAATGTTATTTTTGTTTCAAAAAAATATTTTTAATGAATTTTCAAAACTACTGAAAAATTAATTTTAAATTACTATAATGGGAGAGGTAAATTTATTTTTGAGGATTAAAACTATATTAAAAATATTATAGAAATTTTTTAAATAATATTTCTTATATTATTTATTTATTGAAAACATTTGTACAGGAAAACATTAATACTTATACAACTATTATGGGTACCAATATAAATATTCATTTTGATAAAAACAGAAAACATGTTAACAACTTGTTATGTAGAGGAATGATTGGTAGTTTATTTTATATTACTACTGAAGACCATGCATTTTTTCTGTAAAATTATGTGCTCGATTTCAGAAAAATCTAGAAGAATCCCATATTACTATTGTTAATAAAAAATATATATTTAAAAGGAACTATTTTTAAATAACTAATTTATCCAAAAACATCTTATTTTAATTTTATTTAATATTTAGATGCTGACTTATTGGATGTAGATTCAATTGAATAAGAACCTCTGAAAATTGCAACTTTTAGGAAAATATTTGGTATCATGGTCTAGTAAGAAACAAAAATAAGTACCTATTTCCACAACTGAGTTAGAATATGATTCCACTGGTAGTTTTATGCACATGTATTATTGATGAAAAACACTTTACATTATTTTTTATTAAATATTAATAATATACCTATTTGATGTGATAACACTAGTGCTATAAATATTTGAAAAAATACTATTATACATTCCCAGACTATGAATATTGATTTCAAGCATCATTTTCTAAGTTAACATGTTCTTAAAAAGGGTGTATATTTTTAATTTGTTAATACCAAATCACAATAAGCTGATATTTTTTCAAAACCACTTCCCACTACATGTTTTATTTTATTAAGGTGGAGTTAAGAATATTTAATTTTAAATATATGTTTAACAATTTTTTTGTTCTCTTTTTTTTTTTATTTTATTATAATTTATATGTGGTATTTAATTATTTATACTTATCTTTATTTTTATTTGGTTACGTAGTGATATGTTTGAAAATGAATTTTATTTATATTTCATTTTATTCATCTTTTCAAATTATAAAGTAATGAGTACACTGTCATTCATCACAAGAAACATGTCTACCTTCTCCTACCATCCTTCTCATTTCTTCACATAATTTCAGTTTATAGAGCCTCTATCATTCTAGTTTATCAAAACCAAATACCTTAGAACCCTCTGACATCAAACAATCATAAATGGAAACCTCAAGAAGAATTGATGATGATGATGGTCTAAGAGAAACTGTTCATCAGTTGAAATATCATTATGTTCTTCCAGTAAAAGTAATCCATTATTATTACCTAAATGAAAAAATATCCCATTAATGACTTAAAAAATATCCAATGTTCTAAAATTCAATTATGGTGATATAAATATTCCTTTTTACTATATAAAACTCAAATATTTTTTATAGAATGCATGTCTTAGTTATAGAACTATGGAAGATACAATTTTTTCTATGATTCATAACGATGATTTTTCTATTTATTATGTCCAAATTTCTAAGATCTTGGCATCTCCCCCTCAGGTGTAATTTCAATTTGAAATGTGAAATATAGTATAAGATAAATTAAAGTAATATGATTTCATGGTTTATGTCTTTGGAACTAGATCTATGAAGGAAATGTAATCGAGATATCTTAATGTTGATCATGGAGTCATAATAAAATTCTTTTATTCTGGAATAATGCTAAGGATTGTTATGTTAGAAAATGTTATTTATCAAGATATTTATAGTCTATTTTTATTTTTGATTTTTTTTTATAATTTTATGTAGATATATTTTATGAATACTAAATCAATGCTATATAAATGAAAAAAATGGGTTTTTATGGATTCTATCTCCATTATTTCTAAGGCTAGGAAAGATAAGAGAAATATCATTTAGTTAGAGATGACATGATAGAAATATTATCCATGGTGGAACTTTTAGGTAACATATATTTTTCTAGAGTGATTCTTGTAATTATCTTATTCCAGTTAGAAAATAAGAATAAGAATGGTTGAAAGATGGTGCTCAGGCGAAGTAGTTAGCTATTATCATTTCTATGATATAAAGGCCTGATGGGGAGGTGGAATCTTGAATTTATGAGGAATGTTTTCTTCAGTGAAAAATAATTTCAGTAAATATTTTTAAACTAATGGATATAGTACCAGATTTAGTAGAATATGTTGCTGAGTTGGTGGCTCATGTAACTAAAAATATTGAGGATGTTACTCAAGGTGCCGCTCAATCTAAAGAATTTAATCCTATTTATGATTATGATTCCCATGAAAAAATTCTTTTGTAATTTAATATTAAGTTTATGCAAGAGTATCTACATTAGGAGAGGAGAAATAGAAATGTTTAGCATTATTTGAACTTGTTTATACCATGTTGAAATCCTCAGAGTCTTCTAAATCATTGTAAAGATATTATGAAGATGTGGTTCAATGTTTAGATCATTTAATTTCCCAGAATATTACTCATAGAAAATAATTAGATTGTGAATGGATGAAAATAGAATATATTATAAGTTCAAAAGTACATATTACTGAGTTTGAGAAACTTCAAACTCAACTAGGACATGTTCAAGAAAATTTTATTTATAAGGGTTATCTTGAAGAATATATGATATATTTAGCAATGGAGATAATAATGCTGAAAGATTAATTTGTTAAGAAGTTATATTTTGATAAGATAAAGCAGTTATTAATAAGATAGTTTCAATCTATTAGAGAAAGAAATAAAGCTTCAACATACTCTCAAAAATATTCACCCAAAATGGTATGGAGATTTAATGCTATAACTGATGTGATTGATTAATTCAACAATAGACTCCACACTATCGAGTGTGACATTACACCCTTGAATGTAATTCTGGATAATCAATGATATTTGGTTAATCTGATGAACTCTAATTAATCCTAGTTGTTACTGGAAATTCATCATGTTAGATATAACTAGTCCTCCTTCATTCAATCTGATGAAACATTTAATGATTTTGTTAAGGTTAACTGGTTGGAAAGATTAAAATCTAGGCTAGATTTAATCAATATACATCAATATTGGACATATATATTCCATGATAATTTTCAAATTCTATTAGTGTAGCAGGTTGAGATTATAGGTGATTTTTATACTATTTCTCATGCATCCTCACCTTCCCCTCTACCAAATTTGATCATGAAAATCATTTTGATAGGATCCCATCCATCTGAACAATTCTTATATTGATTATGTGATATACTCATAATTTTTTCAAAAAAATTATTTTATATTTATGTTTACTTTACTTTACATATATATTTATAATTTCTCATCATTTAATGTTATTTACATTCAAAATTTAAACTTCCAAAATAAATTTATTATTTATCAAAACTGAATTATATAAACATTAATCTATTGTTTTGTTCAAAATATAATTTTTAATCCCTTTTCAAATATATTATGTTTTATATGAATAAAGGGATAGAGAATTAGGTAAATAAACACATCATTCAAATATATTTCCATTATTTTTTATCAAAATAATACCATGAAATCACAATATCTTATAAATTCTATATTTTTATAAATTATATTATGGGTTGTGTGATCACAAAAAAGAGGGAGACTATTGGCAATTAATTCTCTTAAGAATACTCTATAATATTTGTTGATTTGGATGCTCATAAATATTATTATTTTTCAATAGTAATGTTTCATTAAGTATGATTAAAGATTTTAAAGAATGATTTTATTTATATCTTGTGTTGAATGAAAAGCTACAAGCTGTGTTATGGAAAAACTATTCAATCCATACATTTTTGTAAATGAATTTGTAGATCAGAATATCTAAGCAATGCTGAATATTAAAAAAATGGTTCAAAAACCTACTTCTAGAGAAATGAAAAACATATGAAATATAAACCCTACATTGGATACTATAATCACATTTCATAACCTACATTTAAATGTTTGAACATATGGATAATAAATGCGATGTTTGGAATCAAACATGTGATGAAATGAGGAGTGTTTGGATTCTTATAACTTCATTATTTTTTTACTTATGTAACATACAAATGGAAGTGTAGTTATGGAACCATACATTGGTAGGATCCCTACGCTATGAAAATAAACCCTATGCCACACAAACGAACACTACACTACACAATTGATCCCTACTTTTAACTATTCAAAATAAAAGCGTTATTGCTATGGTTTTATAGGAAATTCATGAAATTCTCATGAAAAATTTAAAGGATGATTCAAATATCATTTAAGAATACTTAAAATCATGTCATGATCAATTAAAAGAACCATATTTATCAAGGGAAATCACTCATATTCTTAAGGTAAGAATCAACTCCCCTTGTCAATTAAGATTTTAATATCCACATTCTATCAGGAGACATCTTTAGATCTTAAATACCAAATAATTCTATATTATCTATATATTCTACTAGTGTATATTTTTAAAATATATGTGATTAAATACACATTCATATATATGACTTTATTTTGGTGAATATATTATATAGAGATTATACATTGAATGATTAACTTTTTTTATTTTAAAAAGAAGCTAAACAATGGAGACATTCAAATTTCAACCTCATATTGTTGTTTGATTACTATTGATGTTTGTTTTCTATTTAAATTAATGATCCTTTTCAACCTTGATCACTTCAATGTTATTTTTTCCTTGATTCATTCATTTTTGAAGAAGAACATCCATATACTATATGTTGCAGCTACTACAACTGTGATTGTCAACTCCAACCACCATCAAATCAATATAATTTGATTTATTGAAGTTTAAAATTATTGTGCTCCATTTTGGTGAGGTGTCGGCTTCTTATACTAATATTTGGATAATTGGTGTTTGGTAAAAGAACTAAAATGATCTAATTAGACTTATTACAAAAGTTTCCACTATCTGTAGTCATTTTTGGGTTTGAGGTCTTTTGATAAGATTACAATTTTATGGAAATTCTATAAGCCCATAAGGAGAGCATTGTTGGAGTGTAATATGGAATATTTTTTCCCTAACCACTGTAAAATTGGTGTGTTCATTATTTATATTTACATACTACTGATATTCTATACAGAATAAAACAATATATATCATCATAAATTCCAAAGGATGTCAAAATACTGAATTAGTGATGTTTTCTGAGAAAACACAATTCATGGATTCTAGAGTTGTCTTTGTATTATCCTTTTCTAATAACCACATTATAAATTGAGGATAAACTGAAACAAAATTACCCTCACCTGTTCTCAAACATGAATATGAGTTGAAATTTTAGTTACATAAATTACAAAGGGTAAAATAATGTAATAAACCTATAATTTATAAATTATAATTCTTTTGTAAATAAATTCTTCTTATTTATGTAAGTGTTATATGGATAGTTCACATAATAAAAACAAAAACACTTAAATTAATTAGTAATGATCATTACATTTTTTTCTAAAAAACTAATTAAAATTACATACATTACAATTGGAAATAAGATATAAAATAAAAAATAAAAAATGGTAAAATAGAGATCACATAAATTTGTGAGAATAATCTTCTATATGGATACTAATATAGAAAGGAAATAAAATATTAAAATACCAATCAACATATTAGAAAATTAATATTCATAAAAATAAAAGGATTGTATTGAATTTTGAGTTAATGAATGAATTGGTATTTATATGTGGTAATGTGACCTTTGGAATAGTAATGTGACCATTAGACTAATAATATAACCATTGAAATAGTCTCATGACCATTTCAAATAGAAACATGATTATTCATAATTCAAATAGGACTATAAGTATAATAATTTGAAATCAAGTTAATAAAATTTTATATTAACAATATTTATATTGTGTAATATAATTATCTAAAATTATTTTATTTCTGAAAAATATATTTTATGATTAAAAATACTCAATAAAAACATATGCAGGTTTTAAATATGTTGTATTTTAATGTATTTCATAAAAAAAATATTTCATCTATTAAAAATTATTATTAAATAATTTTTAAATTTACATTGATAAAAAATTATTTATTTTTAATATAAGAACATTGATATTACGAAAGGGATATTTTCTAGAAATTTTCTAAAATACATAATTTTTTAGGTGGATAGTAAAAATACATTTCGTCATGTAACCAATGTATCTTAAATGAAATAATTCATGATGTAATAATGAACCTGTAATTTATATAATGTGAGGCTCAGAAAAATATATATAATTTCAAGAATGAATCATTATAATTAAACTAACAAAATTTTCAAACCAAAAATGTTTTTTTTTCAAATCCTAATGTCAGAAGGGATCACTTAAAATAAATTTTTTTCTCTTTTCCCACTATATATTATATTACACTAATTAAATCTTATTTATAGAGGTGTTAAAAGTCCTAAATTAATTATGTTATATTTACATATTAATTTTATTTTAATAAATTCACAATAAAATGTTTTTCCTTTTATATAGTAAATTTATTAAATATTTAATTCTAATGATACCCTACTCCCCAATTATAAATAACCCATCTCCCTCCACATAAAAACCACCCCTTCCAATATTAAAAATATAATGGTATCCAAGAATTTCTCTCTTAATCCATTAGAAAACATTGGGATGTAATGGAGTAAACTCGCTCAATTAATCGTGGATTTATAGTGTGCCATAATAGAAGACACACTAAAGAAATAGTATGTTCCTTTAGAACACCTCTCCTATTTTCTTCACATTCTTTCTCTTTTCCTAATTGCTTCAAAACTCATGTATTTGAAGAATCTTTTAGGAAGAGTGGTAATATTATATTAATGATGTCAAACTACTATAAAAATTATATTTTTAATATTTTTGTTTCTTAATTATTTTTCATCATATTTTTATAATGTTCCCATTATCAATTAGTTAAGAACCAATTAGGACATTTCAGACCTTATTCCATGCCAGAAAAATTATTGATGGAAAAAAATTATTATAAATTATACATAAATGTATAAATTTCATTATTTTATTATTATATAATTTACACTACTAATATATAATTCAAATTAAAAATAAAATTGAAATTTAAGAGAAATGAGAAATATTTATGGAAAACATGATATCAAAACACTTCTACACAATCTAAAAAAATTATTAATATATTCCATTGAATATAATTCATAAGTATTTAAATTAATTATGGAAATAAACTTATATTTCAATGTATTAATAACTATTTTCTCATTCTTTAGGATATTTACTAAAAATGAAATAAAAAAGTTTTTAGGATAAGGGTACTATAGAACCCAACTTCCATTATTTGGTTTATACTTATTTCACATAATTTCTTAGTGATGTATATATTGATAATATTATTATGATAATAATTTATATTATTTGTTAATATTATAGATTCATGTCCTTTATTCCTCTACTTATATAGATTTCAGCTCACCCATTTCTTTAATGTATGTCCTCTGGTTACTAAATTTACTTCTGTGAAAATGAAAATTATATGTTGAAAAATAAGAATTATCTTAAAAAAATTTATTATTTATTTTTTAGAATTAATTTCATAACACAATTTTTCCATGATACTGAACCATTAGATCAATTCATTTTATAATTGCTGCAATGTTTATCTTTAAAATTATGTCATCAAATTTTAAGAAAAATTATGGCCGTTATATGACAGTGCTGATCAAATAAAGGAAATATTCTCGAAAGTAACACTTTCTGTGATTAATATTATCTCTCACATTTAGAAACAGAAAACATATAACCTATAGTAAAATTACATATAATTATTCATATCCACTTATATCGACTTATGGTCAACAATATGAACCGCAATGAAATTAAAAATGCATGAAATAAATGAAATATATAGTTTTAAGGATATTAATATCTTAATGGCTATGGAAAGAAAAATATTCAATATCCTTCATGTCTAGAATATATGGGGAATCACAATGTTTTATACATAATGATAATTGTATTTTTAAACATGGTCTGATAAAGACCATCCTGATTATTATTTTAATCGAATGAGAAAATATATTATTGCCCACTATATTAAATATAATGAGATAAAAAATATGCAAAAAATCCCCAAATACCAATGAACACCATAATTATTTATTTGTATCATTTATTATTGATATCCATAAAAAATTCAATGATTTTAAAGTGTGTGAGGATAACATGTGAATCCGTTATTAATCTTTTAGAGGAAAAGGGTCAGGAATGAATTGTTTTAAGGGAAAATGTTGATTTCATAATGATTTATTTCATGGGAATATTACATCCAAGGCTAGAATAGAGAATTATCTTTCTAAGAGAAATGGAATATAAATAATATCCGATATAGTTGAAATTATCCTTTTTGAATTTGAATTTAGGTTAATTATGGTTAATTTGTAGAATATATGAATATTATGTGGAAGTAATTACAAATGTTATTTGGGAGTAGGACAAGAAGAGAATATTAATGTAGCGTCATAATAATATGGAGAAGTTATCAAATGTGACTTCTAAAAATATATATATAATGTTATCAATCATCATGATATGTTATTTCTATAAGAAATTGATATGTTTTGAAGAGTGTATAGAATACCATAAATGTTTTTTGGTGAGATGAAATTGTGATCCATGGGGATGTTTACAATATTTTTTGGTATTTTAAATCATGATAATTCATAATATTTTTGATGAATTATATTTTTCAATATTTTAATTGGAAATATACATATATGATTATGCGACTGCACAAGTGGTAAATGTTTTGTGTGGATAAAATGATGAAAAAGTGAACAAAACATTGTATATTTTATGAAAAAATTCAATCAATCATATTTAAAGAGTTTTTATGTTGATATATATTCACTATTGATATTTTATAATGTAATTTGTATTTAGGATTATTTATATTTTTTTTATTATTTTATCTTTTGCGAATAATATCATTTTTATAGTGGTTGAATAACTTTTCATCATCTTAATGATCATATTTTTGATAAAAAGGATTATTTTAGTTTTTATTCCTTGAAAAATACAACATTATCATGATGATTCACATAAAAGGATGAAATCATGGCCATGGAATGTAAAGAAATCATGTATGTTAGTTTTTTATATCTTCTATGACAATGGTAAATGAATTTCTCAACCACATTCAAAATCGAGATAAATTTATCGAGGCTTTTGTGGAATGTACCACTCATCTACAAATGTAAATTATTTTAAACTCATTTAAAATAAAGAGACTTATAAATGAATATTATTAATATCATTCTAACTCCTAAACTATAAATATGTTCATGATAAATTATATATATCACTTTATAATTATTTCTAGATATACATAGTTTCAAAAGGAAGAATTTAATTTGATAGGATGAAATATTATTAATTAGTGGGTTTCTATAAAGACCCAGCCATAATCATTACATAATATTGAATTATGTCAAGAATTAACATTGAGAGTATTTTTAGGTCTAAAGTTTTATATAATTAGGCCATAAATATTATATAAAAAATTGAATATTACATGTAGACACTACTACTCAGTAATCCATTTTTCATTAAATAAATACTCTTATAAAGAAACATGTCTAGTTCCCTATTTTAGAGAGTATGATTTTTCCTTGATCCCATCCTTGACACAATTCATCTTTAAGTTATGTGAAAACATTTCAAAAACAAAGGATGAGCAAAAACATTTAGTAATGGTTATAAAATGAGGAAGCAAAACATTATCCCTTCAATAAATACAAATTAATGAATCCAATACTTTTCAAACATAACATATCTTATGAAGTCATTATATTTATGAATAACACACAGAAATCAAAAATCATAAAGGTAACTTATGGAATTCATAACATACATACATTATTACTATCACATCTATATAGGGATTCACATTTGGAATACCCATCACAGTATATTCCCTGAATCTCTACGGAGAATCATTAACGTTTACCACTGTCACGTTACCCAATGCATTAGAAAGATGTCTCGTGCTCACCCGCCCTAGGTTTATCACTAAACCACCCATATACATAAACAATTCCCAATAACCATAACATATTCATAACACATAACACAATAATAAAAGAAATATAACATTTCCACATTGCAATAACAACATATCATTTCAAGATAAATACATAATCAAAGCTTTATCAAACCATTTTCAAAACCATTTAAAACATTTAATAAAAACAATTTTGAATCAAAGAATCCCATACCACATTGAAAATATTAAATAAATTACCACTTGAAGAAATTAATGTCCATATGAATAAATATTTAAAAACATTTGTATGACATGGACATTAATGATAATGATTTTGAAGAATAAATCATTAAAACATTTAAAATGGTATTTTAGTTATATAATTTTTAACAAAATGAGAGACAATTGAATAAAAATAATTGAGGAATAACATTAAATCAAAACATTAAAATATTATGATAATAAATGGATTCAAGATGTAATATTACAAAGGAGAGTATATGCACCATATATGTGTGAATTGGTGCATAACAACAATGATGTTTCAATGGAATGTAAATTGAGACGAAATCCCTTATAAAAACTATATCCTTATATTAAAGATAAATCAATAACATAATAATTTGTGAAAAATATAAATATAGTCAATATGATTGGATATTTAGTGTAGATAAATCATTGGAAATTCACACATATTTTTCTTAAGACAAAACGAATGACTTGGACTTTTAACACAATGAATGGAAATTATGTTAAAATTATTGTTATCAAGTTCATATCGATGACATGAGAATTTATCAATGGAGTGATTATGTGTATAAATATAATATCCACACAAAGGGGAGTGGAAATTAATTAATAAATAAATAAATAGTGATCCCCCATGTATCATAGCATGACATAATTAATAATAAGAAGATTAACCCAAGGAAAAGAAATTGGGTTAAAAGGTTCCCTTCCCGATTTGGTAACTTACGAAACAGACAACCCATGAAATAAGGATCATAAAATGAAGATATAAATACCCATAAATTGAATTATATTATTCAATTAATAAAATCTTGTAAAGTAAATACCCCACACAAAAGGAAATAGTGGAAAATAGAGCAAGAATCTCACGAGAATAAAAAGTGAGATTAAAATCCATTACCACGTTGTAATCAATCGACTCGTATGACACATAGTTAATAAGCAAAAAATGATTCACGGAATAAAATAAATACAAAGAGAATCATGATAATATATATTAAATGTAAGTACACATTACACCACATGCAATAAATTTGTGGCGAATAATGGATACCTAACAAAAATAAAAGTGAGATAATAAATCCCTTACCTCGTGTCTCACTTGACTTGTTTGTTCCATGTTATTCCTGAATAATAAACTTAAGTTAATTTATACTTGATTAAAAACTCTTTTTAACGTTTATTATTTCTTTTATATCACTTATTCCTATGTTATAATCATTATGTAGTCATTTAAGTTAATAATGGTCGTTTTGTCGATATTTGGTACTTGAGAAAAAATGAACACCTTATAATTACAAGTTGTCCATGTGGTCAAGAGTAAATTACCTACAGAATTATATTCAATATTTAGATGTCATATATATCATATATATCCATTATATATATTTATTTATATATAACAATATTCAACTTTTGGAGATAAGAAATGAAATACACCGTTCATAGAGACGGTAAGTCATTCGTAAGCATGAACACTACTTTCATTTCTATTTCGTATTCAATTTGAATGAAAACTTAATGATACATAATTATATTATACATCAAATATAATATAATATATAATTTCAATAAATACATCCTTAATACGTCCCACGTATGGTATGAATGACTCATGTAACTTTGAGGGGGTGGTAGTCCGCATTTCCTCAAATGATATTATCATGTTTACTCATAATGGAAAACATAAAGGTATGATATAAATTAAAAATACAGAAGAATAAAGAAAACATAAAAATAATATATATCATATATAAATAAATTTCCATCATAATGGCCACCATAAGAGGCGATAGGCCATAATTGAACAATCATCAGTTCGTGCAGTGTTAGTTTGCCGCCCACAGAAACAGTATGTTTTTTTACCCATTATATGAAGGTGTGTGTATGTGTATATTCAATCCATCTCAAAAAAAATCCTTCTATATTTAGGATATTGGTGTTGTTATAAAATAAATGAATGAAAAGATTTTAGGGGTTGGAGAAGTAAAATAAAAGAAAATAATTTAAAAGAAACAATTACCTTTAATTCGGGTAACACCTTTTAGTTTGAAACCAAAACACTTCTAGAAGTGTCTACTGCCTAAAGTAAGGCTTATAGAATAAATAATGTGATCTGGAGAGATTATTGAATAATTGATTGGATGATCCAAGGGGATTTAGAGGTGTGAGGAATGGGTTTTAATTGAGAGCTTTTTATAAGGGGGAGGAGGGGTTCTTTAAGAAAGTGTGAAACTATTATTTTATTATATAATTCTTTTTCGGTTTCTAAAGGTCCAAAACTCATTAAGGTAGATGATACACTGACTCATGGTCGAAATAAATCATCTAATAAGAATTGGACAGGTTTGGGATATTATTTTAATATTTACAATCTTATTTATTTAAATCATTTATTAAGGTGGTAAATAATGCATCATTTTTGTGTCATATATAATTTTACTTATATACTGTCTAAAAATTATAAAACTAATACCATAATTCAGGAAATGATTTTTTCTTTCCAATTAATATTTATAGTCGAATATATAACTTATATAAACCCATGAAAAAATTAATTTACTAAAAGATATTTTTTTGTTGCATTTTTGTTTTTACTTTAAATTAATTAATCTAAAGTGTCATTATCACTCCAAAGTGGTTCCATGGGGTCCCAAAATCTACCCAAGGATGGCCATGGTCGTTCATTACTCATCCAATATGGTTGGGACAAGTTTTAAGGTAATTTTTTATTATTATAATATTTTTTTTACCTTGAGTTCCCCTATTTACATTTAACATCGGTAAATAAAAGTCAAAAGATAATATTCACCAAAAAAATTATTTTCATATTATTGAACCACATTTTACATACTATTAACAACCATGTCTATTGGATTTTCTAAATTCAATTCACTGAAGCAGTAAAATTTCATTTAAATTAAAATGTCACTTTTTAACTACTACTTAGTTGTTTTACTATTCATAAAAAATTGTAGCTTTTCAGAAAAATATAAAAAATTCATCTTAACCAATATTTGATATTCTAAATTCTAAGTTGATGTCAATTTTACCAAATTAAAAATATATAAGTTTCATTAATTAATTTAAAATCAATTCCCCTTGCCAAAACAAATTGCTTGTTTTTAAGAAACAATATCTATCAAAAGATTGACCTTTATTTATGCCCAATTTCAAAGTGAAATTTCTTCCAATAACTAGAAATGGATTAAATAGTAAAAATATAATATAATTAAACTTTAAAACCATTTAAAAAGATAATATAACCATATAAATATGTTAGTTTAAAATGCAGTTTTGAAGTAAAGTACATTATTTTTCACTATTCGTTAAATATATTAATTTTATCAGAAAAAACCAAAAATTTACCGAAAGTAAATTTTGATGTCTTGATTCTAAATAATAATTTTATTTTGTCAAATATAACATATAAAAGTGACCAAAACTAGATTTACAGAGGTTTTACCATCAAAAGGCAGTAAATCGACCTTTTAAATAATATTAGAGTATTTATGCTTAAAATTTGATTATTTCATATTTTAAGCCTCAAGAATTTATTGGATAAATGTAAAAACATTTAACAAACTTGTATAATCATATTTTAGTTAGTTATGTTCATTCTCACAAATACAACGTCTAGGTGTTAATTTCCATTTAAAATAATAATATTATATTATTAGTGTGCAATGTATGATTTCAGAGAAACCCATTATTGCGTATCAGGTACGATATAAAACATAACATCCATTTTAAGGTAGAATTAATATTTAATTCGCAAATATTAATAAATATGAAAAAAGGAATGTCCTTTATTTACCTGGAATGTTACATCCTTCCACCCTTTTGGGATTTACATCCCCACAATTTTAAAATTGGGCATGGAAACTTCCTTAAAAGTCCCACATTAGAAAAGAGTTAGTAAAACTATCACTTTAAAAGAAAGAAAGAGAAGCAAAAAGGACACCTGATATAACCCAATCTAGGATTCCATGTATGAATACATATATTTTGAAGAGGAAACAAATGGCCATGTTCTAATGAGGAGTGATAGAAAACATGATTAGGATTAAGTTAACCACTAGAAAATCAAAAAATTATGATGTGTTAAATGGTCTTTGATTACCCAGTAGGAAACATAAAACAACAATTTTTTTGTTTTATCTTACTTCTCATAATTTTGAGGAATTAATTTACCATATAGAATAAGCACATAAGGAAATATACTTACGTTCATGTAGAGTTTCATCCATTAATAATTTTCTATAAAAAACTAATCTTTTCTCTAAACAATGAGAATTCAAAAAGACATAGTCACATAAAAAGAACAAGAATCATCTTCTAGAGAATCACATAATCCACAGAAAAAGAACTATATATTTCCCTTGTCTTTATATATCAAATAAAATCCAAATGGTTAGTATGAGATCATATAATCCACAAAAACTATAATACTTTATAAAATTAAATATTACTATTAATCTCCAAAATTCAACAAAAAGTACCCAAAGTTCAAGAAATACCATTAAATATACAATTGAACTTAAAATTATTCAAAATAATCCAAAATAATATTGAAACCCAATAATCTGATGGAATTTAATCACATAGTCTTCCACATTAAATCTTAACATTTATCTCCAAAAAACATAGAGTAATCTTAAAGTCTCATACTGAAGAATCATTAACCAAATCACATATTCTATATGATAGGTTAATCATTTACATAAATATCTCAAATCACTATATGTCCACAATAAAAATGGTACTCTTCCAAAATAAAATTTAATCCATTACACCACAAATGTAATCACATAGTATTTTATTTTTTTAAGCATACAGTGTTCCCAAAAGAGATAACGTCTTCCAAAATAAATTTTATCCCTTAGTCACTAAATCATTTTCTTATACTATGGATATCCATTTGATAAAACATAAGATCACAAATAAACTTTTACTTTATCAATAAAACCATTTGACTATAAATAAAAAGTCATACTAACCACAGACTCCGCATAGTATAGTGGTAGGAAATAAATCCCAATCGCACTTTGGTTGGGGGTTCGATTTCTGCAGCTTTGTCTGACGCGATGGGTTGTCACATGGTTTGCGTGTTTACCTTTTTATAAAAGTCAAAAATAATCCTAACATGTTTTAACCTCAATGGTTTCATTATACCTATCATTTTCATTCAAATTCATTATGATATAAACATCTAAATTATTGAAGACTTATATATATTGTCATATTTTTATTTCACCACCATATAATAAAATAAAACGATCCCTAAAATAAAGAACATCATACATTGATCATGGTGTCCACTTGGTTTCATAGCCATCTTGTTCACGTAGGTAGAAGTTACATGCATTTCAATAATGATTTAGATATCCTTGAAAATCATTTTCTTCCTTCATCCAAATACACCTTGCACATCATGGGTCATAAGTGTGTTCACAAAAAAAACATTTTTGGAAAATAATCATGTATGACATATAATTTCAGAACATCTGATAAAACATGATTTCTATAAAATAGTTTGTCCAAATTTATGTTGAAACATTCATTTAATAGTCCTTTTAAAATACAATAGCTTTGTGATGAGAGACTATATTGTAAAAGAAAATATAAATAGGTTGCTCAAGGGTCTCCTTCTTCAGCACCTTTTTCAAAATCATAATATTGTTCAAAATTTTATGATAAGGTAAAATATTTCAAAATTACTTGGTAATATTTACCTTTCTTGAAAATATGAGAATATTGTGAAAATAGGATTTGTTTAAATACAACCCATGATCCATGATGATAACGTGGTATAGTGGAGGTGTTTGATATCTAAAAAACTTCTTGCAAGAGAGTTGTATGATAGAAAAAGTTTCACAATCATCCAAACATGACATTTCAATAATTATTGCAAGCAAGTCATCTAGAAGAGATAGTAATATAATTTGAGATCCTCCCCCTTCTATTTGTAACTGAATTTCCATGTTCAGATGAAGTTATGAAACAATGATTTAACTGAAATAATAGACATAAGGACTCACCGTGTGTCTAACTAAAACTCATAATCCCTAAAGTTGTCTAAACTGGCATCTGATACCAAGTATAAGGACCCATCCATAAATATTACATAATCATGAATTATGTCATGAATTCACATTGAGGATCTTATCAGGTTTATAGTTTTATAGAATTAGGCCATAACTATTATATAACAACTTCAATATTATATTTATGCACTAATAATCAGTAATCCATTTTTCCTAAAATAAAAACTCTTAAAAAGAAACATTTCTAGTTGCTTGTTTTAGACAGGATGATTTTTCCTTGATCTCATCCTTGACATTATCTATATTTATGCCCTGTGGAAAACATTTTAAAGACATGGGATGACCATAAAAAGCTCAGTAAGGGTTATAAAATTAGGAAGGAAAACATTATACCATCAATAAATACAAATCAATGAAACCAAAACATTTCAATCATAACATACCTTATAAAATCATATGATTTATGAATAACACACAGAAATCAAAAATAATAAAGGTGACTTCGGGTATTCATAAAATACTTAAATTGTATCTATCACAGCCACATAGGGAGTCACATTTTGAATACCCATCATAATATATTCCTTAAATCTCTTAAGAGAAACATTAACGATTACCTCTGTCACATTACCCAATGCATTGGAGAGCTATCGTGAGTTCACCCACACTAGGTTTATCATGGAACAACCCTTACACATAAACAATGCCCAATAACCATAAAATATTCATAACACAAAACATAATCATAGAGGAAATATAACATTTCCACATTGCAATCACAACATATCATTTCAAGATATATATATAATCAATGCTTTATCGGACAATTTTCAAAACCATTTAAAACATTTAATAAAGAGATTTTTGAATCAAAGTGTCCCATACAAAATTGAAAATATTAATCAAATTATCATTTTAAAACATTAATTTCCTTGTAAATAAATCCTTAAAACCATTTTTAAAACATGGGCATTAATGATAAATATTATTGATGCATAAATCTTTAAAACATTAAAAATGATATTTTAGTTAATGAATTTTTAACAAAATAAGAGACTCTTGAATACAAATAATCGAAGAATAACATTGAATCAGAACTTTAAAATATCATTATAACAATGGTATTCATGATTTAATATTCCATAGGACTGTATATAAACCATATAAGAGTGAATTCATGCATAAAAACAATGAAGTATCAATGGAATATAAATTGAGACAAAATCACATATAAATGATGTATCCTTAGATTATGGATAAATAAAATATATAATAATCTGTGAAAAACATAAATACACTCAATATGATTGGATATTCAGTGTAAATTAATAATAGGAAATTAACACTTGTTCTTTTTAAGACAAAACCAATGACTTGGATGTTTAACTCAATGAATAGAAATTGAGTTAAAATTACTCTTATCAAGTTCATATCGATGACTTGAGATTTTATAAATGGAGTGATTACGTGTATCAAAAGTATTTCCACACAATGGGGAGTGAAAATTACAACATACATAAATAAATAGATATTCCACACATAATCATAGCATTAAATAATTAAGAATTAGAAGATTAACCCAAGGAATGGATATTGGGTTAAAAGGTTTACTTCCCGATTTGGTAACATAAGAAACATTCAACCCATGAAAGAAGGGTCATAAAATTAATCTGTAAATACCCATAAATAGAATTATATTAATCAATGAATACAGTCTTGTGCAGTACATACACCAAAAAAATCAAATAGTGGAAAATATAACATGACTCTCACGGGAATAAATAGTGAGATAAAAATCTCTTTCCACGTTGTAATCAATCAAGTCATATGACCAAAAGTTAATAAACACCAAATGAATCACATAATAATATGAATATAAAATAAATCATGATAATATATATCAAATGTTAGTACACAATACACTACTTGAAATAAATTAGTGGTGAACAAAGGAAATCTCACAGAAATAATAGTGAGATAAGAAATCTCTTACCTTGTGTCTGACATGACCTGTTTGTTTCTTGTTCTTCTGGAATAATAAAATTAAGTTAATTTATAATTGATTAATAACCTATTTTAATGTTTATTATTCATTTTGAATCACTTATTACCATGTTATAAACATTATGTAATCATTTATGTTAATAATGGTTGTTTTGTCGATATTTGGTACTTGAGTAAAAAATGAACACCTTATAATTACAAGTTGTCCCTGTGGTCAAGATTCCATTACCTCCAGAATTATATTCATGATTTAGAGACCTTAAATATCATATATATCTTGTATATATATAAATACATATATATTTATTTATTTATAATAGTACATAACATTTGGAGATAAGAAATGAAATGCGGGTTCATGGAGACGGTAAGTCGTACGTATGCCTGAACACTACTTTCATTTATATTTAGTATTTTAATTGAATGAAAAGATGATGATACATAGTTATAATATAATTCTAGTATAATATCCTATATAATTTGAATAACTATATCCTTTATATTTCCCACGTATGGTATGAACAATTGATATCACTTTGAAGGGTCGTAGTTTGCACTTCCTCAAATGAAATTATCGCATTTACTCATAATGGAAAAACATAAAGGTATTATATAAATTAAAAATATTTAAGTAGAATGAAAAAATAATAATAATTTATATCATATATAAATACAGTTCCATCATAATGTCCACCATTAAAGGTGGTAGTAGATAATTGAACAATCATCGTTTCGTAAGGTGTTTGTTTGCCACTCATAGAAACTGTATATTCTTTACACATTAGATGGAGGTGTGTTCATGTGTAGTTATAATACTTATCATAACAAAATAATAATATATTGAGGATACTGGTGTTGTTATAAATGAAATTACTGAAATGATTTTAGGGGTTGGAGAAGTAAAATAAAAGAAAAGAATTTAAGAGAAACCATTACCTTTAATTCGGGTAACTCACTTTGGTTTGAACCAAAAGGACAACTTGAAGTGTCTTAGGCCTAATGTAAGGATTATAGGAGGAATATAGGGATCTTGAGAGCTTATTTGGGCATAGGTGTGATGAGGATATGGGGTTTAGAGGTGCGAGTAATGAGTTAGAAGTGATGGTTTTTTATATGGGGGAGGAGGGTTTCTTTAAGAATTTGTGAAAATATTATTTTATTATACAATGCTTGTTCAGATTTTAAAGGTCCAAAACCCATTAGAGTCAAAGATACGATGACTCCTAGGAGAAATAAGTTTATCCAATAATAATTAAACATGGTATGGAGGTTATTTTAATATTTATAATCATATTTATTTAAATCATTTATAAATGAGGTAAATACTACATCATTGCTGTGTCATAAATAATTTTATATATTTGTTGTCTAAAAATCATAAAAAAATACCATGATGTAGGAAATCGTTTTATATTTCCCATTAATATTTATAGTATAAAAGATAACTTATATAACCCCATGTAAAAATTATTTTACTAAAACATATTTGTTTGTGTCATTTTGGATATACATTATATTAATTAATCTAAAGTGTCATTATCACTCCCATGTGGCTCCATAGGGTCCCAAAATCAACCCAAGGATGACCACGGTCGGCCATGACTCATCAAATAAGGATAAGACTTGTTTTAATGTAATTTTATTTATTATAATATTCCTTTTACCTTGAATTACCCTATTTATCTTTAATCACGGTAAATAAAAGTCATTAGTTACTATTCACCAAAAAAAATTATTTTCATCTTATGGAACCGAATTTTACTTACTAATAAAAACCATGTATGTAGGATTTTCTAATTTCAATTAATGAAAGTGGTAAAATTTCATTTAAATGAAAAATTCAGTTTTTAACTACTACATAGTGGTTTTACTATTCCTCAAAAATTGATGTTTTTCAGAAAAATATCAAAAATTCTGCCGATGCTATATTTGATATTCTGATTTAAAAAATGATGTCTATTTTACCCAATTCAAAACATACAATTTTCATTAATAAATTCAAAATTAATTCCCATTTTCAAAACAAATAGCGTGTTTTTAAGAAACAATATCTATCTCAAGATTGACCCTTGTTTATGTCCAATTTTAATGTCAATTTTTTTCAATAACTAGAATTGGATTAAAATGTAAAATATAATATTATTAAACTTTAAAACTATTTAAAAATATAATATAACCATATAATTAAGTTTGATTAATAGGCAGTTTTCAATTAAAATACAGTATTTTTCACTATTCATTAAAAAATTAATTTTATCAGAAAAATACCAAAAAATTACACAAAGTAAATTTTGATATTCCGATTCTAAAGATAAATTTTATTCTATCAAATATGAAATATTAAAGTGACCAATATTAGATTTAAAAAGGGTTCTTCATTAAATGTCGAAAAATCAACCTTTTAAAAAATATTAGAGTATTTATGCTTAATATCAGATTCTTTCTTATTTTAAGCCTCTAAAATTTATTGGATAAATGTAAAAACATTTTACAAACATGTATAATCATATTTTAGTTAGTTATGTTCATTCCCACCAATACAACATCTAGGCATTAACTACCATATAAAATAATAATATTATATTTTGAGCGTGCAACGTAAGATTTCACATAAACCCATCATTGCATATCAGGTACGCCATCGAACATTGCACCCCCTATAAAGCAGAATTATTATTTAATTAAAAATATTAATGAATATAAAAAATGGCATGTTCTTTCATTACCTAGGGTGTTACAGTAGCGTAATAAATGTGTAATTTTTATTATGATTTATTTTTGAATTAAAACTATGTTTATTTGAATAAACGAGACCCTAACTCGACCTTAAACAGACCACCAAATAATATTATGTTATAAGATATACATTTGGTTATTATATTTTAATTGGATAAAACACATTATGATGTTTATGTATGAAATGTTTTCCTTAATATAAATAACTAATAAAATATAGAAATATAAAATTTATATAATTTCTTTTAATACTAAATGAATATGAATAATATGATTTTATTTTTTAAAATTACTTTTCGTCGAAAAGATGAGTTTAGATGAGTTATATGTTGGATATTAGATATAATTTAATATATATTTATGAGTTATATTTACCTAAATCAATTTATATTTTAACAAGTATTTCATAATTATCTTATGGTGAATATTTAGAAATTATGATACAAAATAGATTTTGAAGTGAATATTGAATAATAAATTTTTTAGAAAAATGGTTATTCATTTAATTTTAATTTTAAAATTAATCCTTTTTATTCTATATGTTAATACACATAGTCCATTTTAGTAGGAAATAATATTTTTTAGTAAATGGAAATAGTTTTTATAAATATTTTACTGTAAAATCATATTATTCTTAAAAATTGTATTTTTATAATATGAGTTGTTGATGAATTTTGTTTAAATTGATTAAAACTAAACACATCCAATTGTAGAAATTGAATCATAAACAATTTAATTCAATTTTTTATTCAGTGTGATAAAATATTTTAAATAGGTCAAAATCATTTTTCATCATAACTATTGTAAACATAGTAAAAACTAGTCACCGTAATAATGGGTTAAATGAATAAAACAAGGTTTCAGTTTATAGTTAATGCGTCTAGATCAGCAAAACAATTAAAATAATATATTTTATTATATCATTTAGATATAGTCCTCCAATATTCTAATATATTTTAATTTTGTTTTGTTCCCTTTGATATAACTTTTATATTACAATTAGTTATTAATAACTACAAAATGTCACTCAAATTCCTCAAATATCAGACATTTATTTTTATAGGGAGGAATTAAGTTGTGAATAATAATAAATATTTATATTGAATAATAATTATTTTTTATTATTATAGTAATTAATTTTTTATTTTTTGGGATGATATATTTTATGATATTGCATACATAAAACTGATACAGTGATTCAGCCATGCGGTTAAAAAATCAATTATTTTGTTTTAAAAATAGTAAATCTTTTATATTTCTTGATAAATTATGTTTTAAAAAAACTTAATGAATAATTTTTCCTATTAGTATTGTGGAAAGTATTTATATTTTAATTACATTGTTATCTTGATGGCATTAAACACAAAATATATAAATAGTTTTCAAAAAAACCAAAATTATCATTTAATTTTTTATTATATTAAAAATTATTATCAAATAAAAAATTATTTATTCAAATCAATTCGAATGTATTGAAAGTATTATGAATGATCCACTATTGTGCCCCTGATTATATATAAAACAATCCTAAGGACAATTAATTACTAGAATTAATTACACATGTTAATGTTAAATGGGGATAATGAAGAGGTTAAAAGATAATTTATGTTTTCAAATGCCACATAAAAGTTCATAAGTATAATTGTATGATAATATTTTTTAATTAAACCTCTTTTAAATTATGATATGAAAAATTGGTTCTTATTCACATAAGTTAGACATCTATTATATATTGATATTTCAGGTATTTACATGATTTTCATGAACATCACTAATAAAGGAGAACCGACTATCCTATATTACTCAAATTAAATTGGCTATTTAACTACAAAAATAACTAAAAATACCTTCTTATATTACTTATCCCTCCCCAAGAGTAGATGGCCTTCCTATATGTCCATCCTAGGAATGTTTAAGGTGTAATCAGAATGAGTATTTCTAATTAAGGTAGATATTTTGTAAGTGTGTCCATTAGTTATATTTATTCCTCTATCTCTTTAAAATATATCTTAAAAATTCTACAATAATAATATTATATAATTAATACACCAGAATTTTAAATGTTAGTTGGAATAAAACTCTCCATCTACTTTTCCATTGAATGAGAACTGAAATCATTACTTGTGTATACAAACATACTACCATTTCTCCAAAGTGATGTGTTTAAGAGCATGTAATTTAAAAATATATTAAATGTTTTCATAAATTAATTTTTATGAAATTTATTTTTTTATTTAATTTATTACGTCATAATCATTTTCATAAAAATTAATTTTTTTAGAAATATATTATGTTCAGGTGAATAGTGAAGAATATATATTTTTAAAAAACTATCAATTTTAATAAATTTTAATGATATAAAAACATGAATTTTTGTTAAATTATTTTTATACAAAAAATATATGATTGATAATTAATATTAAAATATAATTTTGATTTTAGAAATAAAATCATAGTTTTTTTTGAAAATATAGTTAATTCTATGCCGAATATAAATTATATGTAGTAATTCTCCTTTAATAGTGAAATTTTATAGTTCATCTCAGCTTTGGATTAGTTTTTTTGAAAAGAATCCTATTAATAAATATGAAAAAATTTCTTCTTTTTGAATCTAAATTATACCTTTTTTTAAATAATTATTTTATGCTAAAATTAGATATTTTTGTAAAATATGGTTCATTAAATTTTATGATAATATATTAAAATTTAATTTTACCACATCCTGAAATAGAAAATTGTATAATGGCTTCCATTATTGGAATGAGAATAACTAAAATTATTTAATATGGCCATATTTATTCTATGTCATAATGAATAGTTAAAATTAAAAACAAATACCACATATAAGGTTAAATGGATTTACCAAGGTAAAATGTGAACTTCAAGGATGAAAAAGACAATATAAACATGTGTAAATATTATTTTTTGATTATAATTTGACATTATAATATTATTTAGTCTATAAAAATTACATTATGATCCACTTTTACAATAAAATGAATTGATATTATTTATATACTTTAAGAAATTCCATGTGTTTCCCTCCACTCATATAGAAAGGGTACCTCTTATCCACTCTTATTAATTATAATTGATCCCCATTTGTTTGAAACTACCTACTGTAAAAAATTTCATGATCCCTACACATTTTAGAATCTTTTATTACCTTATTAATATTATAAGAGGGTGTTATGTGTATTCTAATTGTGGTCTCTCAAGGAAGAGGTAATCATGATACCAAACACTGTCAGATTATTATTCGTCACATAATTCCCATAAATTAAATGTAAACACATTGAGATAAATAATCCATTTTAATAAATATGCTATGAAATTACTATGATTATTATATAACCATTTTTTCACCTCAATTCGAATAAATAGGAAATGAAAGTATCACTTTTGTGAATGTATAAACTACAACATATAAGTAGAAATATGATACATTTTTCATCATCGCCACAAATTTATAGATATAATGATGTATTTAATAAATACACATATATATAATAATGATGATTTTATTAAGAATCTATATTAATAAAAAATTGTATTTTATTAGTATTTTTATTTAGAAAATTAAAATAGCCTTTTGTATTTGTACAAACTACAATGTCCAAGAATGGTTTAATACAGTTTTCAATATTTTTATTTTATTGAATGTTATAAATATGTATATTATGAATAAATATTATATTTATATAACTAATAAAATAATGAATATTAAATAAAAATTATCATGATAAATGGAAAATAAATACCAAATAGAAACATATGTGAAAAGAGTAGTCACTACCTTCAATAATGATTATGATGAATGATTATTAATAAATAGGTGATAAAATACAATATGTAAAAAATGGATAATAATATAATTATGAATACTATTTTGGTATGTAATTATTATAAAATTTTCTTCAATATATTAAAGGATGAAATAATATACGAAGAAAGTAAGAAGTGAGGTAAAGGTTTTCAGTTCAAAAATAACTATTTTCTAGGATTATTTATGAATAAATTTTCATTGATTAAATTATATGATCCCTCCATATAAAATAGTATGTCTATTACTATCTTATCATTAATTGATTAAATTAATTTTTTTTTATTTTCCTTAAAATAATTTCTTTAATGTATGGATCCATGTTTTTAGTAAAATAATTATTTTTTAATTTGGTTTTGAATAATATCATAATATGAAGAAATTTTCAATAAAAAAATTGTTTATATTATTAATAAATTATTGGTTACATTTCTTTTTACAAACATTTTTATTCGTATAATTTTTTTTAAAAGGAATCATTTTTTTCTTTTTCTGTGTGATGTTCTTTTCACCATTGTTGGTAATAGAATCATTATCCTAAAATTTTCCAGAAAATATATTTCGCACCTTTATAAATGATATTTTACTTGATGATTAATTTCCATGATTCCATTTTTTAATGATATTCATTTTATAATATACTATAAATTTTTATATTTTAAATAATTTACTTCAATATTAAAAGGTATCATTCCCCAAGAAATTTCTAAGTTATATTTTATTTAATCTTCACATATGCCAAAATAAATTGAATAATCCTTCACATTATTGGGTATATAATATAATGATACCATCATCCATATTACATTACACGGAATATGATTATGTTTATATATTGATGGACTAGGAAATATATTATGAATTTGTTTTGTAGTTCTTCAATACAATTGTTTATTGTGATTATGTAATGAGTTAATATGAATTTCTTTAAAATGTTGACTGAATTAGATATTCATAGTTAATGGAGGGGTTTTTTATAAAATTAGTATGCATAGTTATTTCTAAATAGATCATCCTATTTTGTTTTCTTGGTTGTGTCATAACTATTTATGAAATTTTTCATGGAATATGAACATTATGGAATAATATAGTTGTTTGAAGTTATGAATTAAATCATTATGAAACTAGTTATTATAATCTATGTGATTATTTATGGTGTAATTTAACTCATGGACATATTTCAATCTGATGATATAATATATATATAATATTTGATTATTATTTATCTTTTACATACCATTCATTCGTTATTTGTTAATCATATCTTTTGTTTTATGACATCACATACTAAGAACCTGATAACACCCTTAATTATTCTTTTATTTCACTAGGAAACCAAGAAGGGATGTACGAAGGATTTCATGTCTATTTTAGAAGAACTAAGAATCATACCCTTATAATTTAAAATTATATATAATTTTTTCAAATTTAATATGATATTCATGTTAGTAAGACCATGATGGCTAAAATACTCAATCCTTCAGGGTGGGATCACAGAAATCTTAGATCAACTTAGGCATACAAACACCAGCTCTATGTAATGGTTTTCTATCCAATACATTTTTTATTAGTTGTATTTTAGTATAAATTATGGTTAATATATTTAAGATAACTTATATTATTGAATGAAACCTAATGATAATCATATGTCCATATATATGAAAATATCATAATTATTTGGTATGGTATAGATTGTGTGGTTTCCAAAAAAACACAACAATATATGGATATCAGAGATAATATGTGTCAAGTGAAAATTTGAATATAGTGGTACAAACCCTAAAATTTGGTCATAGTATCATCTCAATCTACACTCAGTAAATGATTATGTTTTCAAATACCACGAACATTACGAGAACCTCTAAGGTGATGTGCATTACTTAATTCGGATTATCAATAAAAAATTTATGAAGGATTTATATATATTTCTATTATTTAAATATATTACCAAATATAAAAATAATGTGATTGTGATATTATCAATAAAAATATATCAATTTATGTTTTGGGTTACACATGATTTAGAATAATATATTATGATTATAAATATAAAATATTGTGAGAAGATTTAGTATATTTAATTATATTGATATGGTTCCGGGTAAAAGGAATGTTATTATTATCATCCCAGGTAACATATAAAAAGAATTAAATCCTAGGAACGTAAATGAAGGTGATGATTTATTTGAAAAATATAAAACAATATTGGGTAAATTTAATAATATTATGAAAAATAATCTTTCCTGTATAGAGAATCACTCTGATTCCTAACAAGGTGAACAAATATGTGGCCCCTTCACATGAAAACAACCTCTACCAAAAAATAGGACATCTAAAACAAAGGTTCACGATCAAAGGATCATGTCCGTGAAGAAAATATTTCATTATTTTGGATGTACTTATAGAGAGAAATTTATCATTCTTATTTTTCATCATAATGGATATTATGATCAATTGAGGTTGTTGATCTAAAAAACTATGTAGTTGGACGAATTAGATATCGTATTGTTTAGAAAATCATGAAAATATTTAATGAAAAATACATTTTTTGTGAGAAATGTGATGATATAGAAATTAAATTACTCTATCTAAGAAAAAGTGATACAGACAATTTTCTAAATATGTTGTTAAATATTATTAAATATTATATACAAAATCCTTGATGTAATAATTATTACCTTGGGGATTTCTAGAAGTATATCCTATAAATGGAATTTGTAAATCATTCATTTTCTGTATCTTAGTATAATGTTACATTTACCTAAAGGATAAAGAAATAATTATCTATTTCATATGTTTTCTGTAAAAAAAATGAACATTGTAGAGACTCGGAACTCTTAAAAACTAAATATGGAAAAAGGGAGGAATATAATGCTCTATAACATGTTAGAAATGATAAAGAAAAAAAATGAAACAATCATGATGAGAATATTATTTTTTATTAATTTAATGATAAATTATCTATCATGCATGTAATTCCAATGAAAAGAAAGATGAAAATAATATCCACTGATTCAGTTATATTTATATGTAGAATTATTCTATCTAATTCACCAATCATCATGGGATATTTATTTAAAAAACTTTATGGGAGAAAATAAATGCTTATAAGATTGCTACAATTTTGGTCCATGTTCCTAAAGATGTGGTGGAAGGAAAATTGATTGTGTCATAAAATTTAACATATGATTTATTAGATTATATATCATATCTATAGTTTAGAACATTCATATTTGTTATAAAAATTAGATATTTCCCTATAATTTTAATAATTATTTTCTCAATTATTAATATTTGGGTAAATTTTATTTTAAAGAAATTTTAGTTAGTTCCAATTATGGGATATAGTTAAACCTGATTTCCAATTGTGACTTTTATACCTATGTTTCACTCTATTATAATACTCGTTAATAATTAGATTTTAAATTATAAATTTATTTATTTTAGTGGTAGAGACAATTATTTTTTGTAGGGTTATGGAATACTTGGACATAATAGGGGGATAAATATTTTGGAATTTTTCATGGGTGATCCTTAATTATATATTACTAATATTTTTTTAGATGAAGATAAGATAAATCTTATGAATGGGAAATTTATCATTTTAATAGAGGATATACCCATTGATATGGAATAAATTTATCTTCTTCCTAAATAACTGAATTGAACTCCACCAAGTGTGAGGTTGAATTTTTCATTGATCATATCAATGATATGAAAATATATATATACCTCCTTTAATGATACCCATAGTGAAATTATTATAATAAAGGAAATATTACTAGAACTTTTTATAATGGATTTTTATACCAATGAATTGAAAAATATGGATCACCATTTCATTATTTAGACATAATGATTCTTCTATGAGGTTGTGCATCAACTGTAGAAAAATAAAGTCCATTTCTATAAAGAAAAATAACTATCTTCCTTGCATTAATGAAAAATTTGTTCATCTTAAAGGAGATAAATAATATTCATTAATTTGTATTTTTTCCAATTGTAATTAAATATGAAAAAGGAGTTTATTCAGTAGTTTGCAATTGATATGAGGTATGGTCATTGTAATTTTTCATTAGTAATCTTTTAATTTTTTAATTCAACTTTGGTTTCTATATATCTAATGAATAAAGTATTAATTTATTATAAGAACAATTGTTTTTGTATTTATTGATAAAAACTTAATGTACTCTAAAACCAATGATGAGAATAAGTGTTACATTCTAATCACTAAAAATAATTTCATATAAAATTATTTTGTTCAATCATTTTTGAAATGTCATTTCCATCAAATGTATGTTCCCCTTCATGTACAAACTATCAAAATTGACATAATATCATTAGATAATAGAATTAAAATGGTAGTGGTTAAATGGTCAATGACATAAAATATAACAGTGGAATGTAGTTCACATAGATTAGTAGGTTATTATCGATTATGTTTTTAAAAACTATTCTCAATTAGCTAACTTGTTAACCAACATTCCACAAAAATGGTTTTGGTTCATATTTTTAGAATAATCTAAAAAATTCTATGGAAAATTAATAAGGATATTTTTAAATGTACAGATGTTTACATTACCATCGAGATGAAAATTATTTTTTATTTATAGTGATGTATCAATTAAGGCATATAGATGTTATCCTATAATGAATGATAGAGTATTTACCTATAAATAATGTATTTTAATTATTAGTGAATGTTATTTTACCACCCATTATCTTCAGTTTGTATCATAATTATTTTCACTAATGATATATGGGATACACAAATCAATACCATATTAAACTAATTAAAATTTTATTTATAACAAAAGTTTCACTTTTGTACATTCCTAGTATCATTTTTGTTAATAGATTTATAGTATTATGTAAAATATTATATAAGATTTTATAAATTCCGACACATTTTCAATTATTATTGAAAAATGTGTTCATTATTTAGACACACATGGATAACTCAAAGTATCCACTATATCAAGAATTATGGCAGTATTTGAATTTCTATCCATCCTTATAACCAATTGAAAATCATTTTAAAAAATGGGATGAAGAGAAAAAATATGAATTATAGGAATAATAAGAAATTAATTTTTTATTCCATTTCTAACCCTAAAAAGTCCATAAAAAATCTATGTTTTCGAAAGAATCATTTGAACAAAAATATTGATTTACATTTCCAAGTAGAATCATAGTTTTGTAAATGATTTATAACATATTTCATATGTAATAATAACATAAAAATAATAATCATAAGGGTTTATTGGAAAACATTAGAACACATGAATACCATTCCTTTAAAGAAGTCCCTTTCACATTTTTAAAAGAAGTTATAATATTTCCTTAGATACATATTATATTTTGATTATCTTTTGAAATAAAAATACTTACATTACATTCTATTAAATGAATAACATGTAGTAATAATTGTGAATTAACCATGAATTCAACAAAATAAGAAGCCTTTTGTTGGAATCAGCTACCTGGATATTTTGAATATCTCTTAGAAGTATCCCATCAACGGTAAGCTCAATCACATTACACAATTAAATAGAGATCAATATCATTATAACCCTTCTTTATAGTTATATCAGGCTAAAACATCATTCATATATTTTTTAGAAGAACCATGAAATCAATAAAACATATATTATCATAAAACTCTTTTTAATTTTTAATCAATCCCATTAGAAATTACACAATCAATTATCTCTTTATGATGAGAAAAAGATTATGAGACATTATTAAAACATTTCAAAACTTAATATTTCTAGACTGTTGGGAGAAAATTTTCATTTACAAATATTTATTGAATCATTTATAATAATATATATAATTAATAACATTTATAATGGTTAGAAAAGTGTAATGACCATATACTGTCAAAAAAATATTTTTTTACTTTCTAAAAAATATAAAAATAACCCATACAGTAGTTATTTACATGATTAATTTTAGAAAATTACAATGAAATTAAAACATAGTGGAATATGACTTTTAACATTCATTTATTTATATATATTAAATTTCTTGGAACATTTTAATGATAATTTGGGTGGTGGAGAATGATTTTAAATGAATACATTAAAACAATTTTGTTATAGGAAATACCTTACCTTAGGTATCATAGAGCATCATACATTTCATAAATCCAAAATAATAAGTTTATATTATAATTATAAATTCTTAATAACAAATCACTTCTTTAGTTAATTATTATTAGACCCTTTAGGTTATTTATTAAAATGACATGGTTAGTTACAAATATAGTTAGGTTTACAATGGACGTTTTGAGGTCGTTTGGTTTATAACTGCAAAAAAATCGTGGAATTGACCATGGTCAAAGGGGTTAGGATTTCGTGACCTCCATAATAATAATCTGGTGATAATAAACCTAAAAATACAGTGAATATTTTTTTAAAACCAACCATTCAAGTAAGCCATAAAAAATTGATGGTGTACTTTCATAGAGATTGTAATCTATTAGTACATTTGAAATACAATTCAATTTTTTAATGGGTTAAAAATAAATAAAGTATATAATATTTTTATTTAAAAAAATTAAATATGAATTAAATTTCATATTTTTTTCCATATTTATGATAATATTTATAAGGTGGAAATGATAAATTAATCACACAGTTTTTTGGATGTTGTAATCCACACAAACCCCTGAGAAACATTATCAATTTCCAATATATGTAATGGGTAAGATGATATGAAGTAAATTTTATATACAGAATCATATTATGTTAAAAAATATCATATATATTCTTTTTTTTAATAAACTAAAATCACCATATGATCTGGTGATGAAAAATATGACACATCACATTGCATAGCCGATAATTCACATGTATGTTCGAATGTTATTTTTTTTCCCATAAGGTGGAAAGAAAGTTGAAATTTATTTCATCATTATAATAATAACCTTTCAAAATAATAGATACATTGATGTTATTATTTTATCATTGTTGAATATGATTTTATTATAGGATAAAATGACCTAAACATAAAATATAACTGTTATGAATTATAAATTATACTAGGTTATCTCCCTTTGGTTTAATCCATATTCCTTATATAATATTTCTATTGAGAATAAAATGAACTCTTGGTCACATCGAAGGATGTATGGATGGTATTTATTTGGGTATTTTAAAATCTATAGTTCACAATGTTTTTGAGGAAGGATGTAGATGATGTTTTCTTTATTAAGAGAGGGGTGTAAAACACTCATAATATTTTAAAATGTTTAAATATTATAATGCTCTAACAATATGATAGTTCCTCAAAAACATTACAATTTCTATTATAATGTGATAATGGTGGAAATTAAATTACCTTTCAAGAATTCATATCAAAATGATATGGATCATTAGAAGGGTTTTTACGTAATTACTATGATTTACCCTTTATATGTTGAGAGATTTATATCACAATTAGTATTAATAACTAAAAAATATTTGATTTTAACCTTATTACAAAATTAAATCCTTCTACAGAAAAAACTTTTAATTTTTTTAGATTTAATCAATATTTGGGTTATAAATTCCTTTTTATATATGTAATAAAACTGAAATATGCAGAATTTTCTCTATTCAATAAAACATAAATATTAATATAAAATAAATAGTTATGTGATTTACGTAACATTTCCTTATTTAAATGTGAATCCATTGAAAAAAAACCACTTTCTAAAATAGATAACACATAATTCATCAACATTAACAATGAGAATCATACAATTCTTACCAATCACAAATTTTTATGCAAACCTTGTTTTTTTATTCTTCATTTTAATTTTTTCTATCAAATATGATTTCACTAATTCCACGGTGAAAAAAAATCTCACCATATAAAACTTATTATAAAACATTTATTAAATTATTATCAAATAGATCAACATCCAGTAATTACATACGCAACGTTTCAGTTCATTTTTGGACTCATGTCATGAAATTCCTTGTTTGTTTTACCTAGATGATATTAAATTATTACACCATTTTAATTAATATGATCATTATACATCATGTGAGAATGATTTCCCTTTAATGATACATTAAAATAAATAAATAATGCACCATATCATGTATTAATATATAAAAAAATATTATTAGAATATATTTTATTCACTTTATGAATAAATTCACTACATTCACTTTTTTAGATGAATTTAATTCATTTTTGAGTTAAGTGAGTGGGTGTTTAAGACAACAGAGAAATAGTTTCAATAGACAATTTTTAGAATCGCTCTAGTACAATAATAATAATAATATTAATGAAAATTATAAGCCACATGAAAAAATCAACTACTTTAGTTTTAGATGGTTCAAAATTTATGCCATCACTGGAAACAATATTCCCATGGAATGAAAAATGCTGTATGAAAAATTTATATTTAAAAAAGTTTCCCAAAAAAATTAGTTTTTTTAATTTTTGTTGAATAATTCTATTGTATTTCACCTAATATTCATATAATTTACTGTATACCTTAATTTAGTCATTTAATAACACAAAATATTTATCAAAATATTCCTAAAAAACACAATTCATCGGATCTAGACACAAAATAGGTGAATTTTTCATTATGAATGCAATAACCATGAACACATAAATCCCATATCTATTATGGAACACTATCCTAATATTTTATTCCTCCATCAACAATAGATGTTAATTGTCAATCCAATGATATATCACAAAAAATTAGTGAGCATTAAAAAGATAATCATAAAAATGATCGATATAAGGAAATGTGTACTTGTACTTAACAATTATGTTATTGAGTACACTATATTAAAGGAAATATATTATTGGATATTAATTTTTTCTGAAATATAAAATACATGCACCCCATAGTGAGATGGTTGTGTAAATGAATCCTTTATTAAGAATATCATGTAACTAAACATTCAATACTAAAAACTCAAATGATTTCATTCTATTGGGATGTTTTGAAATTGGATTAAAATTAGAAATTAATTCAAGAGAAAAATAAACTTTTTGATCTATAGTAACATTGTAAAAAACCTCAAAAATTATATCAATATATCAATTTACTAATGTTAATTCATTAATTTGGTTAAAAAAAATTATTTTCAACAATATATTTAAGATATCATTCACATCCATCTTTTATAAATTTCTCAACTGCTACATATGCTATCAAAGGTATGGATTCATTCTTACATATTTTTTGAAATTTATTATAAAAAACAATTCTCCATCTATAGAGTATCCCTTCTCATGATAAATAAAAATATAATCTATACAAATAATAACATCAATCCCTACATAGAAAAATCCAACAAGGGTTGTATGGAAAACCATAACACAGATTAAATTGGATGATTTAGAAATGTTTTTGTAACATTTATACTACACAAATAAATATTTAATAAGAGTTTTAACAAAATTTCATGCGACAGTAGTTCAATGTTTCTTTTAATTTTCCTATTATATAAGAATATTTGGATTCTAAAACAAACATGTCATTTAAAAAGTAAAAAAATGCAATGTACATATATCCCCTTCATTCAAGGGTAGAGTATCTTCTGTAATAGTGCAAAATGATTTTTTCATCATTGACCATCTTATCATAATGATTCACACCATGGGTAACTATAATTACACATGAATTTTCATAATATCAAAAGTCATTGAATTTTAAATATTTCAATAACATATTTTCATTATTGTTCCGACTATTTCCATTTATCTATTCTTTTCATTCATGATCCAGGCCTCCATGACTTCTATATCAGTAAAATTTCCCAATTAATATAGGATATTATCCATAATTACTCATTATACACTTATCATAAGAGGGTAATTGAATTATCTTCCATTGAGGTTTCATCGATTAATGGTTCCACATTTCATGCCATATAGATGACATCTTATCCTTATTTTCATAAAATCCCATAATACCCATTTTTACATTCTTATAACACGAAAAAATTTACTCGTAACATTGGAATTTACAAGGTACCATATCCCATCATAAAAATTATTTCAATCTTCAGTAAACTCAGCCAATTTAACCATAATGGTTTTGAAGTAAATCATATTATTCTCTGACTAATACTGTAAATGATAATTCTTATGTATTAATAAATTATTCCTCTATTTTATTCAATTGAATTATTTTTTATTCTCATAATATTTAAAAAAATTAAATTTTTTCAAAGTATAGATCTTTAAAGAATATCAATTACATGGAATCAATTTATTTCTTTTCATTATTTTTACCATTATATGGAATCCCCACAATAAATATTGATAGAAATGGTTAATATATGGGGTTATAAACATCCAAGAACATCGTATAACTTCTCTAAAGAATTTACCCCCATTCATATTTCACATGGATAGAGGGTCGAAAAAATATCTAGGGTTCCATTTCATGATGTGATCTACTATAAGAATTATAATAAATTCATAATTATATAACTAAAATAAATTGGTGACATAGTAAATATATTGTATTATCTGATTGAAAAAATATCGAAACATCATTGCTTCGAGCATTTGAGGATTCATGTTCATGGAAATGTTATACTCTTGATGCATTTATACCACATCTTCCTTGTTGTATCTCTAGAAGAACATTGTGAAAGGATATGGATTATGTGGTGAAATATGGAAATATTTAATATCTATCTCCCAATAATATATATTTAAATTACTATTTCAATAATGTTTTTTAAATATTTTCCTAACATCCAATGGAATCTAATCATTTAATCTGATATCAACTATGACAAACTCAACCTTATTCAACTGACAAATATAGGAATTACAATATGGGTTTCCATTTTTAGAAATGATAATATCATATCAGTTTATAATATTATAGATTGAAGTAAAACATTACATAGAAATGTGGACATTTCAACATAATTTACATTTTCCTATTATAAAATTCATTATAATGATTTACATTAATTTCCCAAGGTAACACCCATATTTAGAAAAATGAAATTATTAAGGAAACTAATCACCCTTAATCATGGTGAAAAATCATTTGAAAAAATGGTCTGACAAAAAATATTGGTAAGTGAAATAAATGACAAGAAAAATGTTATCCCATCTGTAAACATAGAGAATAAATAATAATTTTTTTTTATTTTCATAATATATATTTTAACTAAAATATTAATTATGGTTCCAAAATATCTTAATATATTTAATGAGAAATATCATATGAAATCATAAATAAAAAATCACAATCATAATATTTCCATCTAAATATAGAAAACATAGGAATAAAATGCATTGAAAATACCATTTCTCCTTTAAATTTATAATATTATATATATACATTCAATACCCAAACTCATATATATTTATTTTCATATAATAATATTACCTTCTTAATCCTTTGCAAGAATTACATTTATGTCCTTTGCGAAATTTTCATTACAGCCTCCCTTAAAATAACCTGTATAAAGGAATTTCTAAATAAAACAATTCTTACATCTAGGAGTATTATATCACTAGAAAAATTTATAAGACAACCAAATTTATTTTAAGGTTATATGAGGACCTCCTATAATTATAGATATATCATAATAATTAATCATTAATATAAAATTTACAATAACCTTAGAAAAAATTAAAAAAAAATAGAGTTATAACTAATCCTAAAACCAATTTTCAAATTCAATGAATCCAATAACAAATATGACTTTCAGTTATAACATTAAGTTGATATATTTCTTTAGTTTTCATTGTTACATATTTTGAAATCAAAATCTATAATATAGAGAGAAATAATTTCAATAATTATAACCATCTAAAAATATATATTATGACTGAGAAATAATAATTTCTATGGTTGTGTGAAAGAACAGTGATTCAATAAATATTAAAATTCACTCTATTGGAACTTATCGAAAAATAATCTCAATAACATATACGATAAATTCTTAAATTAATTATTTTGAAAAGAAGGATATTTTAAAATCAAAATTAGTTCAAAATGAATTTGGAAAATAACTAATGTTTACATAATAACATTATTGGAAAATTTTGAACAAAATTGATTTGGTGAAAAATATTTAGAAAGAATATATTAAATCAACGATTTATTGAAAAATCCTCTAACTTCAATGACTTATGGCTTTGCATATTCTCTAAATCAATATTAATAAAATTAGATTTGATTAATAATTTATTTATAAACTTTTACATACTCATTTAATTTTTTATTTCTTTTATTCAATTTATAATCATGGAATCATTGGTTACTAAAATTTTTAAGTTTACTTTTGATGTTTTTGGTTCATTTGACTTATAAATTAAAAACAATATAAGCGTGTTGATCTTGGTCGGAGGGATTATGGTTTCAATACCTTAATAATGTTGAAAATTATATATGTATTATATATATGCATGATATAACTTTATTAAACTAAACATTTAAGGAGGAAATGAAAAATGGATGACATTGTTTCATGGAGAATTTAGTCATTACATATATATGAACAAAGGTTTGATATTTACAATAGGTCAAAAACAAAAAATAAATAAATAATATTTTAGTTTTATAGATCAAAATTATTTTATAAATACCATATTGTTTTAATTTTTTCTATACTTATGAATATAATTAAAACTTGAAAATGAAAAATGAAACACATCGCTTAATAGACGGTAATATTTCAAACATACACACGAGGAGTGTAATCAATTTCAATCAGATAATGGGGTATGATGGTATCAAATATATTAGTATTTTAGATTCATAATTATATCATTATTGTCATACGTATACATTTTTTCATCATTTTAACCAGGAAAATAACCATTTGATGAAAAATGAAACATATCTCTTCATAGTGGTGGTAGTCCAGACTTACTCATGATTGATGTTTTCATTTTTCATAATATGGATATGGTGAAAAAATGGTTGTACCAAAATAATAGTAGTATTATTGTATATTGAAGATAAATATTTTAATTTTTATAATCATTGAATAATATTTTAAGTAAAAATAATAAGAAATAAACATAAAATCAGTAGATTATGACATATAACATCATCGTGGATGTCTCCCTTTGGATTAAAAATTAAGCCTTATAGGATTTGAAATTTGGGAATATTAGTAACTCAAGTTTATGGAGTAAAATGTATGGAATATATTTATTTATAGCATGGATTATATTCAGGGATCAAAATATCTGAGTACAGGAGGAAATGGGATTCACTTTTCTAAGTGAGGAGAATGTCACAGTTATAATTTTTTAGAACCATGAAATGTTATAGTGTTTTTATTATTTCTAATTATTTTTTAAACATTAAAAATAATATTTTATGTTTAAATGGGTTTAAAATTCACCACATAATTATAAATAAAATGATATTCATTTTCATATGAAAAAGTTTCACTGTTATTGCCAAGAATTATCCATTACCATGGTGACATATTGTTACCATTCCTTCTATTCCCAATGAAAAATATAAAATTAATGTAGTTAATATATTATAACCATCATATTAATTATTTTAAATACACTTTTTATTATTTAATTTTTAAAATTGTTTGAAATTTATTTTACTAAAAGTGTCAAAAGCACAATGAAATCTAGTATTAAAAAATATATATAAAAAATAGATTCTTTAAAATTTATAAAATATAATACCAAGGAAGATGAAATTAATTTTATTAAATTTATTAAATTAGTTATATTTTTTAAAATGAAATAAATAATAAATTGTGTTTTTTAAAATACACATATTGAAATTATAGTTTTACAATATCTGGTTATTTTTCACTATTTGACCAAATATTATTTTTCCAAAAAATTACAAAACATTAATTCAAAATTTTTGATATGATGAAATCAAAAATTAAGTTCATTTTATAAAATTAAATTTAAAAATCTCATAAATATTTCATTTAAAAAATCAATTATTTTTAAAGAAAACAATTTTTTTAAATTATACCAATCATTTTCAACTACAAACTATTTTAAAATTAATTATTAACTTATGATTATTATGAATCTCTAAAATTAATACATATAAATAATAATATTTATTTTATTATGATATTTATATGGTTTTTACATTAGACTTACTCATTGAATAGAGTCCTAAAATTAATATTCATTCTATCAATAGGTGCAAGAATTTGTTGTCATGGAATTTTATGATTCATATGTCACTCATTTAATCATGTTATTATTTCATAAAACTATAAACCACTAAATCAAATTATTTCAAAGGTATTTCTCCCTATTATTCAATATATTAACAATATTTACTTTATTGGAAATAAATTTTTCCAATTGTCACACCTTAGGGATCAAAACCTAAAATATAACAAGTATGCAATTCATTAACAGTATAACATGTACGAAATCATATAAACGTGATAAACTCAAAGTTAAGGATACGTAGTTATAATTTTTTACAAATTTCACCCAAATGGAAATAGTTTTAAGGAATAATATAATTAAAATTCCATTATTTACAAAAATAGATTACACCTTTTGAATGAGATATTTTAATGCCACATCCATCTTCCTCAAATGAATGATCATTCCATTGGTTTTCTATATAATTGATTCCATATTTTATATGGCCTATTTTTGTGAGAAATCATATTTATTTTTTATTTCATTTTCTCAACCAATCCTAATCACAAAAATTTCCTTTCATTGACTTCATCAAAACATGGCGGAGTCTGACAATTGTTTCAATTTAATAAATCAAAAAGTTCCATAAAAATACTAGAATCTACATTGATATTATAATAAAATAAAAATAAACATATATATTTATTAAAAAATACTTGATACTCTAATGAGAAAGTTGAAATTATATCATCCTTATTCTGAATTTTACAGTACAATTTTCCATCTAGTTGAGGTTGAAAATATGTATAGAAATTTGACATACTAATAGTAAAATTTTAATGTGTTTTTGATTAATTTAATGTAAAACAGAGATTATATATATATATATAATGTAAAGGGAAAATATATTTAATATGAATACCTACTTATTATAATTTATATGATGTTTATTTATAAACATAATATCTTATATAGTCATAAAATGAAAATATTTTTACAACGATCAATAAAAAATAAAAAGGTGTCATTTCCTTATTATTTACTAAATAATGTAAGGGGAAAATCTAATAATATATTTTATGCTTCCCATTCAATAAATTAAAAAGTATTATCCAACCTCTGCTGTAGTTGTCTCTCATATTCATCCAATTGAAATGTCTACCATTTCATTGTAAAATCAACAATATATTTTTTCATACCATCCAACCAAAAATAATTTAGAAAGTCTTTGTATATCATAATACAACCATGATTAATATAAAATTGAAACATATAATTTAAAAAATATTACATGATTAACTATGAATCACTGAAAACAAAAAACCCCCTTCGATATCTAATAAAAAAGTTTATTTTAGTCAAACTCAAATAACATACTTTTCATTAATAATTATAAAATTTGATGTATTCATTGTTATTACTTATGAATTTACTTATTTATTTTATAAAATGGAAATTTAACTGATACATGGGTCATAATAGAAAGAACTTCAACATCATTAATTTTCATCCCTCATTTCTTTAATTATGAACTAATGGATCATTTTCCAAGAATTACATTGTTTATGAATCATTTTATTTTTTATATAATGGAATTAGTTATCTTTATTTCTTACTGAGATGATAGTGAATTCACAATTCGTATTCATTAATATGTTGTATAAAATAAATCCCCCTAATATAAATCTATTTTTATGTGAATATATATTTTAATTATTTTTTATTAGTATATATTTCACTTTTCACAAAAAAATTATAAATCCACGTGATTATTAGGGCATGAAATACTACAACATAGTGATAGTTATGTGTAGGATAATTCTTTGTGTTTTACATTAATTTAAGGAGATAAATTTTTAGTTATATATTAATTTTCTATCATGCAAGAACCATGTCCCATCAATGAATCCTAACTAAAATTAACAAAGTTGCCATATCTTTTTTTCAATATGAAACTTGAGCACTGACAAATATTAACTTTTTTGAAGACATTCATTACATTCTCATTCCCATAAATATTTATCTTTTTTAAAATTTAACATAATGATTGAAATTGAGATTTAATGATGCAAACATTGATGAAATAATTTCATATATGGAATGAAAAAATGGATTATTAGGTAATGATGTTATAAAAAGAAAATACAAAACATTGGTTATTTTGGAATGTTATATCATTTTAGATTTAAAATTCCATTACAAATAACAAACAATGATAATATAATCATTGAAAAATTATCATCTTAGTAGTATATAAAACATGTTATTATAATGTCTATAAGATCTGGATAGTAGAAAAACAACCATGACAAGTTGGTTCATAACCTATGAATACTATTTGTTAGATAATCTATGGGAGATAACATCAATGGTATTTCCCCCTGACCAAGACCATATTGATAGTAAAAAATTAGAGATGGAGTGAAATTGTTAATGAGATAATTTCAATCTCATCATGACCATGACCCAAACAACATTAAATGAACCACCAAATAGAAATTGCACCATCTCACACCATACCTTTAGAGCATTCGATAATATAATAAAGGTATATATACCTAGATCCAGATAGAATAATTTTTTTTATAATTTAAGTACATAATTATTATATTTTTCCATTTCAATGTTACTTATTAAATGATTAAGAAATAAATATTATTTAAATTATATTCTAATCCAATCAAACAAAATTTGTTTTTTTAAATATTTAGTTTCGATCAAGGTATTCATTTTGAGTAATATAATATTTTTTTAAATAAATGAAATTATAATAATATAAAAGTATTTAAAAATATATATTAAATATAAATGATAATATAATTTTTTAATATGAATTTAAATTTTAATGATGGTCATAAATATATTGAAGATAATTTAACATTCTTATTTTAGAGGAACTTTTATTAGATAGTGGGAAACCATTTAATTTCAAGATAATGAAAAGATCAAAAATTAGATGCAGTATACAAGTAATTAGAGAAAAACATAATTCTATAAGAATGATTTACCATTAATATTATTCATTCAATAGAGGTAACCAAAATATCTTGTTTATCCTTGATGAGACCATTAATGTTGTATTACATCTTATCCAAGGTTTTCTCATTTTTTTTCTGGTTTGTTCTCCCCTTATTGGGACCATGTATCAAATTTTTGATTGGTTTTTTGATTCAAGATGTATGTTCATAATTTAAATCAAAACAAAGTTGAAATTAAAAATTTCTATGAGAACCTCAATAAAGGTTATGAACAATAATTATTGTTCTAGAATCTATTCATTAGAATTCAAGAGACGCTTTTGGATGTTCTATGTTTCATCGACCTCCTTATTTACCTTCTATAAAACTATATAATTTAATTAGATTTTTAGGATGTGAATTATTTCATTTTCTTGCATTTGTTTTAAAATTATCATCACGTGGTTCAGTATCCATATGAAAACTAGACCCCTTCGATATTCTTGATTTGGGTAACAAGGGAGAAATACCTCCACTTTCAGACCAGATACTTCCAATATAACTTCTCTTTGGGGTGTCAGAAAAACAATAGATCCCTTTTATGTGAAGGTACCATTTCTAGATGATCCTATAACAAGAATACTGGGTAGGTTAGAGTAGTCCTTTTATATATACTGCCTCCACACACGATGAATAAACCACTCAATTTACATGGTTTTTTGCCATTAATTTAAATGGAATGATGGTACTATTACATTTGTTTATCTTCCTTGTATTCAAAGGACCAATTATCATAGTAATATTCCATCCCCACTAATGTCTCATCCATCCTCCCTACAAATAAACTCTATTCAAGATCTTCCTCCATTCCACTCTATCCTTTGTGTGGGGTTGGATCATCATCACCCAACACCAAAAAATAATTCTCAATACCAACTAAAGTAGATTCCTAATGGAATTTTCCTTGAAATGAATGGATTTTATTAAAGAGTATTATTGTTTTGGATAACCTTACCCCATTTTAAATGAAATATTAGGAATAGATATATCCTCTTTCATAGATGGATCCCTTGAATTAAGTTGATTTTTAATAGATGTTTGAACAAACTCATGTCCATTACCCAACACTAAAACATTAACTATATTAGAAAAAAGTGGGAAGGATCATGGGAGGCATTGTCTAATACAATCTTAGGAAATTATATTTCAACATGGATTCATCCATATCATTACTCAAATTAGACAAAATTTCAACTACACTTAGATCTGAACATTTAACTCATGGATGTTACCAAAGAGAAATATTGTTAAATGGAAATTCAAGAGACAAAAGACAAATAGAAAATCAAATAGGAGTTCCTAGACCAATTTGACTGGTAGGAAACAACCTCTTCATGATTTTCTTTATCGCCAAAAAGGTATTATTATATGAACAAAAATAGACACTTAAAACCAAATATTATATTTTGAGGATAAAAAATCAATTGTTTATAAACATGACTCACTTATATATAACTAAGAATAATATTTTGTAAATATCAATTCATAAAAATATAAATAAATATAAAAATTAATTTAGAATAAATCATGGGAAAAACCATATGATGTCTTCACATTATTATTACTATATCATAAATATTCCAAAACCAAAGTGTGGAAATTAATAAAAAGCATTATCCTCTCTTTTTTATATATAAACAAAAAACACCATTTAATCACGATTAAAAGACATTTATCATGAAACTATTATCAAATTACATATATATACCCCTACCAAGGTTCCTAAATCCATCATGAAGATCCTCACAAGAATTTGTATGCACTCATTCCGGGTAATGTATCCTCTTCTTTGGATCATTTCCAAGTTTCACCTTTATTATAATCCCTTTCATTCATATTTTTTATTATCTTATATGATATTAAATGCCCTTATTACTATAATAATGATTTACAAATGAGGACAGTCCCCTTAACTCTAATTTAACCCTTCTCAGAATCATTATTGTCCCATATTATGAAGTCGAAATAATCCTATCATTTTTTGTGCCAATTTATTAATAATTAATATCCATTAACATTTTGACTCGATGGTATTGAATTTGTTGTACCTATGATTAATTTATTTTCTAATTAATACATGCATATCACACTTCTTATTATTAGGATTCAATTTAATGAAATACCTCATTATGTTTTAATATCAATAACATTCTCATGAATGCACATGATATGAATGTGAGTGGTGGGATGGGAATTTTGGAGCCTTCCCATAAATTGGGTAATGTTAAATATGAGGATATTCAATATATGTTGTGAAAGAAGTTATCAAAATAAATGAATGTTATAGTTTCATAATGTCTATCCTTGACTTAAGTCCATGATTCCATATTTTAATCTGTTTCCACATTCCTATGTTTCATTTGTGCTATCATGTAATATCATGACTCATTGATCCAGATTATGATTCTATTCATTCTACTTCTTTTGTGATGTGAATCTTGGAACGCATGTACTACTTTACCTTATGGTATAATTTTTTATTACCATTCTGGTTATTATAGTTCCCCCATTTATTATGTTTTCCCTAGGTTATCTCATTCTATTTTAGAATAATGATGGAAATTTAAGAACCCATTAAGAATGATTTAAATATTCTTATTGTATTATTATTTATTTTTTATGAAATGTAACTAATTTCCCAAAGAAAGTATATTGTAAATCATATTGGGATTATAATATTTTGACCTTTACATAATAAATCATTTAAAATTTAATATTAAAATATCTATTTTCATAGTTATTATCAGATAATGTTTTAGTTGATTTGGGGATTTTGATTATAAATAAATAGTAAAAAAATTATAGATAAGGCTAAACAAAGTATAAAATTCCAAAATTTTGGTAAAGTATAGAATAAGTGGATTAAAATAAATTACATCCCTGTTTGGGTACAATTGGTGGATGTAGCTCTAGAACAAATTTCATAGGTGTAATAACTCAAAAAATGATTCATTTTGTTATACTTTATTGTCACATGGTGAACAAAAACGGGCCTTTCTACACATTTTGTTTGACAAAACCATGTATATTCATTGGTATATTCATAAGGACCTTATGAACCCTTACTAAAGGAAAAATAATTTCCATAAGATTTTATATTATGAAATTGATCATGGATAAAAATGATTGAATCTATAAATTCATAGTTTAAAGGATATAGATCATTTATGAGTTATCCCATCAATTTTTAGGGATTCATCTTGATGTATTTACTATTTAAATATTCACATCCTTAATTTTGAAAATATTTTTAATAAATGGTTGTGAATATGAGGAACTTATTCAAAAAAATGAAATGACCATCATTATGGATTACCAAATGAAATTTCCAACATTATGGGAATGAGAATGATCAAAATCATCATAATAATATTTCAATTAACTCAAGTCTTCAATTGACATATAAATCAAGAATAACACAGAAACCCACCTATGAAATATAACTTTTCAATGGAGAGAATTATTCAACAAATCCCTTTGACATTTAGTGGATATTCCAATCACTTATTTTCAGAAAAATTGACCAACTAAATTAATAATCTCTTATATATCCATCAATGATTTAAGATTGAGAATTACCTTTATAAAGACCTGACCCCAGAATACCTGGAGCTGATACCTCAAATCATGATGTGTAATTTTTTAACCAAAAACATGCACTGAAAAATTGCACATCATGTCCCATACAGAGGATCAATTTTGGTTCATGTCATGAGAAACCAAGCACTTTTTTCAAGCTTCTTCATCTGAAAACTAATACCCTAAAATTTTAATTTAAAAATGTAGGGTGAGCATACCAATGCCTAGTAAGGGGTTTTAAAATAACATACTAAACCATTATAACTTTTTAAAACATTCATTAAAATTTTCATAAAACATTTTATTAATAAAAATGTTGTATCACATGAAACATACCATAACAATTGCCCAGGAACCATAAGTGCACAATGAAAAGCATACCAAAAAAATTACAATGATACATGATTGAATTATAGGAATTCTCTTACGGGGGTAGAAGTAAAAGAAATTACATGTGAGAATGAAGGTAATATATTAATAACTAAGAGCAGTACATGATCAGAGTTGTACTTAAATAAAAAAACATCAATTTCATCCTTTACTACTGAGAAACATACACTGGAAAAATTCCTTGAGTAATGTATAAATACCATGCCATAACTTTTACTTGTTATTATTATGTACATAAGCTCTATGACCATAGATATTCTACAAGTCAAATATTATTCATGTTAATTAAATTTCATATCCATAATGAGAAATGTGCATTTGCCGAACATCATAACAATTTTGTCCATGACTCGTGGCAGACCATAAATAATCATTCTGTCAAGGCCTTGTTACAAGAACGTATTTTGTCTAATGAGACCCACCGATAGATCAAGGGGCTATAGCGGACCCCACCGATCACATACTATGTCCAATGAATTCCTTATCTCTCTAAATCAAAGTTCACATATCACTTTGATTTAGTAAGTTACATATTACTTATCGTTTAAAGTGACACATTTTTTTTGTTTCATTACTTCACATTATTCAAGGTGTCCAATACCACCATGAATAATTTAATTTAGCATTTCATAATATTCAATGTTTCCCATACCACTTTGAACAATTAAGGGTTTAATCCATATTTATTCATAGTAGTTAAATTTCCTCCTTTAACTTTTACATATATATAAAGTGAATCTTGTGTTTATATGTTAATAACAAAACTATTAAAAACATGACTATGTCATTGAATGGTAAATATGATATGAAGATCATGGCATATTTCATAAAAACCATAGTACTAAAGAAAATACATGTTTTATCACATGCAATGATAACCTTAAAATTCTAAAATATTATTGATCAAATACAAATTGTAATTGGATGCATAATTAATTAAAAGGTAAACCAAACATCTCATGAAGTAAACACATCTACGGTATAGTAATCGGAATATCCACATTTAGGGTTTAGTGTTGTGTAATTTGTTTATACAACAAGGTGTATATAAAGAGTAGTGTTTAAACTAAACTAAATATATTTTGGAAAGACTTGTTTTATAACTTCTTTGTAGACCTATGAAAATTCTAATAAAATTATGGAAGAATGTTTATGTATACACATATATTTTCTCATAACTAAAAAAACATAATACATACAAAAGTTATACCAAAATACATTATCACCCATATGACTTTAATATTTTTGCCACATTAATTAACTAGAGTCCCTAAAACTTTTAAATCATAATATAAATTTTTAAAGGGTTGATTTATTAAACAAACTTACATGAATGTTTATGTAAATATATGCAACATACATATTTACCAAAAACATAGAATTAATCATAGAAGTTTAATGTTATGAGACCTAAAAATTGGTCTGGATGATGATTTATACAAAATATATACCTATATACAACCGTGTTACAAATATATATATATATATATATAAGTTTTGTACAACACATAATTCCATATGTTTTAAAATACTACTTAAACTTAACACCCAATGTTTAAAAAGTCTCAAACTAAAATTAATAAAGATTTATATAAAACCATACAAATATGTGTACAAATAAAATCAGATATTTACGTTGCATGTGGAAAGAAAATATTCCTTCAACATTAAAAGGTGTGCATAACCCAAAATCCATAAGACCAAGGGTTGGGTGTTTGTGGGTTTTTTACCCAAAACCATATGATCATACATGCATTTATATATTCAAATCCCATTTATAAAAACAATATCATATATATATATATAAAGTACCTAATTAATTTTTTCCTGTATAAAATACATTTTTATGTTCATAAAACCTCCTGAACTCAAAAATAAAAAAACGTAGAGTCAGGTATTTACGGTTTTCAACTAAACCTAAAGGATGTATGATTATATATATGAGTATAAATAAATATTTTCATAAACTGAGTATATAATGTGTACAAACATATTATTTTTCAAGGGAGACAAAATGTAACTGAACTCCTACATCAATTATATAACTTGAACTCAAAAACCTGAAGGCCTAGGTTTAGCACAGAAGAATTTTCAAACCAAACCCAAAAGTTATAAATATAATTTTATGATCATATATATGTATATACTTTCAAAAAAAGGCAACGAAAATTTAAAATCCTTACCTTGGTTTGAGGAGGAGGAGAACATGAGGAAAACAAGCTAAAACTAGCTATAGGTTTCAGTGGGACAAGAAGGGAAAACCGAGGAATGGTGCAACCTGGTGGTTCATGAAGTATATTATGTATAAAATAAACAGAACATTTAATACCACCATGGGAATCCGGGGTATTAATTCGCTGGGAAAGACATTGTGAAAAAATGGTGGGCAAGGATGGTCCACAGGTTGTCGTGGGTGAAGAATAAAATGGTGCAAATAGGGTGTTGGGGTTATTGGTACATCGCACGTGAAGAAGAAGAAGGAGACGCCGCGAGAAGAGAAACCCGCAAATTAATGGACATCTAGGCTTTGATCTGGCCTTGATCTGATGGTTGAGGTTTGTTAATGAGATTTAAAAGATTGGGCAGATCAGATTAGATCTGTGGCTTGATCAGACGGATCATTTTCAATGTGGTGTTTTAAAAATTTTGGATGGATGAGATTAGATCCACGTCAGATTGAAAAATGTATGAAAATGCTGAGGTATTCTGTAGATGTTGAGGATCGAGAACTAGATTGAATTGGACAACACATATCGCGCGCGACGTGATCCAATAGTCCGGATTTGATCCTAGGTGATTTTTTTCATCCCACATCAAAACAGTGGGAGGTTTTGCGTCACTTTATAAGCCTGAGACTCTGAACAATAGCTCAGAAAAAAACAACACACACACGGGGGCCTTATACATGGGATCCCGCACTGTGTAGGCCTCGATAGACCCCTCCTCACCATGGAATCGCACCCACGGTGGCGCTCTATGATCCCACATGCACTTTTGTTTTCCCTACAGGGAAACTATGATCATGCCCAAGCCAGCCTGAACTGTGGCCGAGGGCTAGGCTCGGCTTCCTAGCATGAGCTGCCTCCCTCATCCTGGATAAAGGGCTGGCCCTAAAGGGATTATTTTTTTAAAAAAAATCCAACTTTCAAAAATAATGTCATAAAAAATTAATTCATGCACTTTAACTGTATATAGGGAATAATATAAATTTTATAAAACATGACTATTAATTTAAACATTTAAAGATTAAAGAATACAAATTAAATTATACTATGTCGTATATATGAGTATTACTAAATTATTAATACACACTAAACTTTTAAAATACTAATTTATAACTTTAATATATCCATATGAAAATTTTTATACAAGTTTTATTGAAATAAAAACATAGTTTAGTTAAAATATTTTTTAATCATTAAAAATGAAAACTTTTACCAGATATTTGTAACATTGGAAAGATGTTTGAAATTATCATCTCATTTTGAAAATCACCAAATTAATACTAATAATATTAAATTGTTTTCCTTTAAAAACTAATAATAAATGTTTTTATATATTTTCATAACATAAATGTTTTTAAAGACTACATTAGATATTTTTGATTAAACCACCAAACAGACCAATGAATATAATTATTGTCGTTAGAACTCAAAGGAAAAAAACATCTCCAATGGTCACCCAATGGGTAATGGTTTTCTATATCCCTTATAAAACCAAATAATATGGTGTTCCAAAACACAATGCAAATGAAGAATATGGTTCTTGCTATACCACTGATGGTTAGTGTGGTTTTCATAACATTTTTGGTGATGTTATTCATTATGACTGACCTGAGGAAGCTTCTCTGCTTACCATGTCTCTTTGTTGATTTAGGGGGCCTTCCAGTGGCTTTGATAGGGTTTTTTGTAGATATTTTTAGTTAATATAATTTCATTTTGATCTTGTTGTAATGTAAACACTATGGTGTTCTTATTTAAAAAAAACATTTTGTCCATTTTGTATGTTTTATTTAATTTTCATTAATATTAAAATAAATTGAAACCATATTATTATTATTACAAGAGAGAAAAAGTTCTGGGAGTCACATTATACCCCACTAACAAGAATTGTTTCATCACAATTCATTTTATACAACCACACTAAAGTGGACTCCCAGACGTTCTTTACCACATCCTCCATCATGGAGGATCCTTAGGTTATGATAAAGAAATACCCAAGATGGTGTTCAACTCTTATGCCTCTCTGGACCAAACACACATTAGACAGTATGGGTTGAACTCATGCCGTTTATAATCAGGCTTCCACAGGGAGGCTCAAATGGTAGAGAGATCAGAAATGTCCGAATGGAAAAACTCCTTAAGTACTCATTGAACCATCTCTCATTTGAGAATTTCAATGACAATGACATGGTCATACAAACCGATACTCAAGATCTGGTACCTGTAGGCTGCACATAGTTCCCCTTCCAAGGAAGCCTCTTGAAACTTTACTCTTCCTAATATGTTTAGGAAATGTGTGAAGCATAAGAAAAGTCCTTCTTTGTACTTTTCCCCTTCGTCTATACTCAGTAAGTTGAGCATTGGATATATGGTGGTAGATGTAATCATTATCTTCATAGGAATAGATAATGTCTAGAATATTTGATATCCCATAAAGATGTATGAACATTCATTGTAGTATTTCAGAAGGAAGGTGCTCTTATGAATAGTTTTTGACCATGATGTTCTCTAGTATCTCAACAAGGAGAGATAAGATGTGAGTTTGTACATCCATCTGAATTTTTTTATGATACTCTAATCAGTGGGACACAAACACTAAAAAGGTAGATGGAGGAAGAAACAACAAATTATATTTCCCTAAAAAACTAGTATATAACACCCAAGACTAACAGTTTCCCTAGTTCCTAGATACACGAATCCTCAAAACAATATCAAAACTCTCAATCTCCCTAAAACAAATGCAACCCGAGCGGTCTGGTTCAATCATGTGGGTACACTTATGGTGTCTTCAGAGTCTGACATGAGGGGTGTATAACTTAGAGACATAATTATGTATTTGATGTCTTTAAAAGGAAGGAGAGGCTTGAAATTCAAGATTTTTAAGTCCATTACTTAAACGAAATGGCCATATTACAAGAATTGACACATATATGTTGCATAAAGGCCTACCACTAATACATATTCGTAGAAGGCCATGAGGGATGAAATTTCTTCTGCAACAGTGAAGCATCTAAAGAGACCCTTAAAGTATTTTCCCCTACACACATAGGATATAAATTGGGTTTTCATCATAAAAACATAGTCCAAACCTGCTCCTCGGTGGAGTTGATGTACCTGAGAAGAGTTGGACATGTCATAGAGGTGTTTGCACATCATACGAATATGGACATAGTTCACAATGTTTTCGTGACTGGATATGGAAATTATTATTTATAGGGCCTCAATATGAAGAGATAATAGACTGGTGTTTGTATTTTCCATCTAAAAATTAAGAAAACCACATATTTAGTAATGTTTATATAAATGTTTTCTTTGTTCAATTCTAGTTTTCCAGAGTTATCTAAACCAAATACTCTGATACCAACTATGAGAAACCGGCCACATAATACCCGAAGTCAGTTCCTTGAATCACGGTATATAATTTTTAACTGAAAACATGCACCGATAAACTACACATATTGTACCAAACAGAGAATCAAATTCGGCTTAGGTTCTGAGAAACCCGAAACTTCTTTCAAGCTTCTTCAGCAGAAAAGTAATACCATAAAATTTGAATTTAAAAATGTAGACTGAGAATATGAATGCTTAGTATGTGATTTTGAAATACTATATTAAACTATGATATCTTTTGAAAACATCCTTTAAAATTTTCTTAAATCATTTTCTTAATAAAAATATTATAACACATGAATCATACCATAAAATTGTCAAAGAACTATAAGTGAACAATTAAAAGAATACTAATTGAATTAAAGTGATACATGATTCAAAAATAGTCATGCTCATACAACGTATGAAGTAAAAGAAATTCAATGTGAGAATTCAGGTATAAAATTAGTAACTAAGTGCTGTACATGATCAGAGTTGCGCTTAAATAAAAAACTTCAATTTCATCCTTTACTACTGAGAAAAAAATACACTGGATAAAGACGTTGAGTACTGTATAAGGACTATCCCATAACATTTACTTCTTATTATTCTTATGTACATAATCTCTTTAACCATGAATATTATACTACTCGAATATTCTTATGGTTAAATAAATTTCAAAGCCATGATGAGGAAAGTGCATATGACGAACATAATGACCATACAGTCCATGCCTCATACCAGGGCCATAAATAATAATTTTTTCAAAGACTTGTGTCAAGATCATGGTTGGTCTCAAAAGACACACTGATTCCTCACAGGGCTATAGCAGGCCCCACCCGTCACATACTAAGTCCAATGGATTCACCATCTCTCTACATCAAAGTGCACATACCACTTTGATTTAGTAAGTTACTTATTACTTATCATTTGAATTGTCACATATTTATTGTTTCCTTATTTCACTTTATTCAAAGTTTCCCATTCCAAATTGAATAAAATAATTTAACATTTCATATTATTCAAAGTGTCACATACCACTTTGAACAATTTATGGTTTAATCCATATTTGGTCATAGTTTTTAAATTCCTTCCTTTAAAATTTACATATATATGAAGTGAATCATTTGATTAGATGATAATAAAAAAACTATTAACAACATGACTATGTCATTGAATGGTAAATATGATAAGAAGATTCTGGCATTTTTGAGCACAACCAAAGTACTAAAGGAAATACATGTTTTTTCACAAGAAATGATAACCATAAAATCCTAAAATCATATCGATTAAATACATATGGGAATTGGATGCATCAATAATTAAAATTTAAACAAAACATTTCCTAAACTAAACACATCTAAGGTATAGTAATTGGAATATCCACATTTAGGGTTTTGTGTTGTGTAAATTTTTCAAACAACAGGGTGTATATAAAGAGTAGTGTTTAAATAAAACTAAATATATTATGGAATGACTTGTTTTAAACCTTCTTTTCAGACCTTGGAGATTCTAATAAAATTAAGGAACTATGTTTATGTCTATACACATATTTTCACATAACTGAAAACGCATAATATATACAAGGGTTATAAAAAAATTCCATTAACATACACATGACATTAATATTTTGGTAATATTAATTAGATAGAGTCCCTATAACATTTATGTCATAATATAAAATATTAAAGTGTAAATTTATGAAAAAAAACATACATAAATGTTTAGGTAAAGATAGGAAACATACATATTTACCAAAAACATAGAATTAATCATAGAAGTATAAAGTTAAGTGACTTAAAACATGGTCTAAGAGATGAGTTATACAAACTATATACTTATATAAAAATGTGTATACAACTATATATATATATATGTTTTGTACAACACATAATTCCATATGTTTTAAAATTCTTCTTAAACATCACACCCAAAGATTAAAAAGAATCAAATTGGATTTAATAAATATTTATATAAAACCACAAAAATATGTGTACAAATCTAATCAGATATTTACCTTGAAAGTTGAATGAAAATATTCCTTCAAGATTAAAAAGTTAGCATAACCAAAAATTAGTAAGACCTAGTGCTAGGTGTTTGAGGGGTTTCCACCCAAAACCATGTGATCATACATGAATTTATATATTCATAGACCATTTATAAAAACAATTTCATATATATATATAAAGTACATAATTAAGTTTTCAGGTATAAAATACAATTTTATGTTCATAACACCTCCTTGACTCAAAAACAGAAAACATAGGGTTGAGTATTTGTAGTTTTCAACTAAAGCTCATGGATTTATGCTGATATATATGAGTATACATATATATTTTCATAAATCGAGAATATAAGGTCTAAAAACATATTATTGTGTAAGCGATTCATGTTGTAATTGAACTCTTACATCCATTATATTAATTGAACTCAAAAACCTGAAGGCCTAGGTTCACCAAAGAAGAACTTTCAAACAAAACTGCAAATTTATAAATATACTTTTATGAGAACATATATGTATATACACTCAAAAAACGAGACAAGTAAAATTTAAAAACCCTTACCCTAGTTTGAGGAGGAGGATAACTAAAGGAATACTAGCTGAAGCATACTGGAGGTTTGAGTGGGATAAGAAGGGACAAATGAGGAATGGTGAAATCGGGTGGTTCATGAATTATACTATGTATAAAATGAATAGAACATTTAATAATACCATTAGAATTTATTGTATTAATTGTATGGGAATGACTTTTTGGAAAAAAAGAGTGCAAAGTGGATCCACTACTTGTCATGGGTGAAGAAAACAACAGAGCAAATATGGTGTAGGGGTTACTAGTGCAGCACATGCGAAGAAGATGAAGGAGACGTCAGGGGAAGAGAAACTGGGAAATAAATGGATGGCCAGGATCTGATCTGGCCATGATATAATGGTTGATGTTTGTCTGTGAGATTTAAAAGAATGGGTGGATCAGATTAGATCCGCATCTTGATCGGATGGCTCTGGTTCAGCAGGGTGTTTTAAAAATCTCAAATGGTCGAGATTTGATCCGTATCAGATCGGACGGTGTACTAAAACGTGAAGGTATTCCACGGTTACTGAGGACTGAGCACTAGGTCGAAATCGATGGACCAGATTATGCACGATGTTATCCAATGGTCTATATTTCATCCCAAGAAATTTTTTCAATCCCACATCGAAACGGTAAGAGATTCTGTGGATCTTTATAAGGCTAAGACTTTGAACAACAGCTCAGAAAAAGAACAACACACACACAAGGGGTCCTTATACACGCCCCCCCCCCCCCCCCCCCCGCAGGATTTGGCCTACGCCTACGTCATCGTGGCCTCACAGCCACAGTGGCACGCTCTAATCCGACATGTACTTCTATGAGCCCTTCAGGGAAGCTATTAACACGCTTGGGTTGACCTGAGCTGAGGCTGAGGGCTAGGCTCATCCACCTAGCGTGAGCTTCCTCCCTCGTCCTAGCTTAAGGTATGGCCCTAAAAAGTTTATTTAAAAAAATACAACATTAAAAAATAAAGTCATAATAAAATTAATTCATTAATTTTAACTATATATAGAGAATAGCTTTTATTTTATAAAACATGACTTTTTATATATTGTTTGAAAGACTAAATAACACAAATTAAATTATATCTTATCTTATCTAAGAGTATTACTAAATTATTTATATACACTGAAGTATTAGAATACCATATTTTTACTTTAATATATCTATATGAAAAAATTGATACTAGTTTTATTGAAATCAAAACATAGTTTGGTTAAAACACTATTTAAGTATTAAGAATAAAAACTTTTACAAGGTATGTGAAATATTTGTAATATATTTGAGTTTCTCTTCTCATTTTCAAAATCACCTAAGTGTAACTCCTAATATTAAATCGTTGTCCTGTAAAAACTAATATTAAAAAGTTTTTTTATATTTTCATAACTTAATCGTTTTGAAAGAAAACATTAGATATTTTTTATTAAACCAATGAAGAGACCAACGATTATAATTATAGATGTTAGAACTCAACAGTCACAAACATCTCTAATGGTCACACAATAACTACCCATGTTCTCATGTTACCAACCCGTGGGGAAGTATTTTTGTCCTATATAAATGATTCTAAAAATCTCATCTTATTTTCTCTCATGAAAGGTGACAATATTAATCCTATAACTGTTGCTAATTAAAGATAAATTTTTATAGCCACCCAAACAATGATCAATAATTGGCTATAGTGATATAAAAATTAATGACATGGTTAACATACCTCCATGGAGAAAAGTGTAATGTATATATATATCATATAATCCCCAAGTATATATTAAAAAAATATCAAAATATGCACTAACAAATATGGTTATAGATTATTAAGGATTATCAATATTCAATCCAGTACAATATTGCGAATAAAAAGAAAGTATACGATGATATAACAAGGGATGAGAATAAAACCCTATACAAAATGAGGATTGAATGGTATATAATCCATTATTAAATATAGAGTATAGACATGGTGAAAAAATCTGCATCATACATTCTCAGATAACCAATCAACCTTCTATTCTCATGGTGATTAAGAAGGTGTGGAATGAGGATTATATTCTCCAAGAGAATAGAAAAAATATTTAGGAGTTAAAATATTCAAAATATAGTTTTATATTTTTTTGATATAGAATACGTGTCTCACAAAATCTAGAACTTAATAGGGAACTATTGGATTATTTTTATTCCTTGACCTTCTCTACTCATCTATGAAGCAGTATGATATATGAAGATTTATTACAAAACATCTTGTTTTATATCATCAATATATTTAATTTTTTGTTTTTCTCTCAATGATAAGAATGAAAAAAATCATTTAAGAACTATAAAGGTTAGATGGATTGATAAAAATATTTCTTAGTATCGTATGGAAATGGAAAAAATAACCATGGATTTCACTTTAGGGCTTAAGATGTAACCTAAAGGAAATAACTCCATATCAGTGGTGGTAAATCAACATATATTGTTGGACCATTTTATTTCAACCAAGAATGATTTTTCTCCTAACCAACTCACAAGAATATTCAAAATTGGAGAGGCAATAATTCATGTAGTTCAACACTCTATTGTATGTGATTGTGATCTTTGTTTTACCTCGAATATTTGAGAAGGATTTAGATAGCGTTGGAAATTGAACTGAGATTCCGAAATTCTAATCAACCTCTTGTGAATGTTCAGCCTAAATTAACGATTCAATAACTAGAGGATGCACAAAGGTAAATTTCAATTTATTTTCAAGGATGTTTGAAAAAACTCCTTCCCCTAATGGATTTATCATATTTTAAAAGCATCCATTCTTGTATTAAAATGGAACCATGTGAGGCTCTATATGGGAAGAGTTTTTATAATTTGACAGACAATAATGAATTTGAAAGTTGGAAGATTATGGTACCTAATATTATCATCAAGATGAAATGGAATTATCAAACCATTCTATATCATCTAAGATCCCTATAATGTCGATATACACTCTATGTAGACAGTCATCCATGGGATCTAGAGATTGAATTTTTAGATTTTTTATCCTTCATATATCCCAATGGATGTATTTAATGTGTTTTGGGAGAATATAAATCATAGTTAGAGATGAATCAGTATTTTTTATATCCTTGATTGTATCATATTGGGGGCTTAACGACTAACACTTCAACCTAACATATCTTCTAAAAATTATGTGTTCCATGAATCCCCCTTGAGGAAGTACATACCATACCCCTCAAATTTACAAACAAAGGAGGCTTTACTATTGAATAATTATCTTTAATAAATGATATTTTGGTTAGGATTCAAGGTCATAGAGAAAAGGTATTACAAAATAAGACACCTCACCTAGTCAATGTGTTAAGGAAGAGCATAAATATTAACATAGTGACATGGGAACAATATGTTGAATTAAGCAGAAGTAACCTCAAGAATGATAGTTTGATAAATGTATAATTTAATAGAGAAATATAAAAATTGGGCAATAATGTAACAACCCAAAAAATTATTAATGAAATTATCTATTTTGTATGAATAAGAGAATTGTTGGGTAATGACATTATAGAAAAAACAAGCACTAATTTAGTTATTTTGGTACATTATATCTTACTTAATTTAAAAAACAATTAAGAATCATAACCATTGATAATATGTATATTGAAAACTCTTCATATTAATAGTATATATATAAATATTTAGGAAATATTCAATTTGACAAAAATAAAAGAAGAGATTTCCTTGACTAGTAGGATTGAACCCTATGAAGCCCATTTTTCAGAGCTTCCAAGAAGATACAATCACCTTGTTTGTCCCTTAACAAATAATAATTCAATATTAAAAAACAATTCATCAGTGAGACTATTTTTTTGACACATTCAATCTTATCGATATCACATCCAAAAACAGTTTTTTCGAAATGTTGAATGAAATGCTAACCATAACACACATTTCCATTTGGGAATTCACTAGTATAATAATGGGTTGGGAATAGAGACCTTTAAAATTTAAAGTTTATGTTATATATTAATTGTGAGATGGATATATTTTTATTTTATTATTATTAGTTATTAAATTATTATATAATTATCATCATATAAAACGACTCTATGAAATGATGAAACAAAAGTGTAATTTTGAGAAATTTATTATTTCAATCAAGAATATGTTTTTATGAAATTAATAAATTATTTATGAAAATTTTATTTTTATAAAATAGTATTATTACGTATTATTTATTTAAAATAAATGGTAATATAAATTTTTTAAATCATGTGTAATTGTAATATGGGTTAGAAAACTATTACTATAAAAAATATAGTTTTTTTCAATAAATAGTAATTTTTATTAAATATTTAAGACTCCCATATTTGGCGAATTATGTAAATAAAAAAATAACTTTGTTTGAAATCATTACATAAAGGATATAAAATTTTTATCTTTTAAATACATTCTTCGATAGTCGAATTTTTTGAAAAAATAATAAAATATAAATATATTGTATGTATTATGACATACTACAGATCGAAATGATATTTAATATATGCCATAAAATGATTCCTTTTTAAAATAAATATTTCCCCTACATGATTATGTTCTTTTTAAATTAACTGATTAATTTTATAAACCCTCAATTAATCCTCCAAAATATATGTAATTAATTTGATATTTCTAAATTAAATTCATTGTAATCATGACTCATATCCACATCATAAATGGTTATATTATAAGAATATATGTTATTAAGAATGAGGAATAATTAATACAACTTATCATTGACTAATACAATTTTGAAAAAAATCATCATATGGTCTAAGGTTTTTATTACATTATCATATAGTTCCCAAACCCTATGTTTTGAAAATTAACAAAGAATTATCATCTATATTTCTGTATAAAATCAACCTAAATCCCATTACACATCACTCAAAACCCATGGAAAAAAATTATAATACACTTACCTCTATATATCCATCCAAATATTACCCCAATCTTTTAATAAGAAATTCCAAATATTTTAAAAGAACACTATCATGGTAAGGGATCATATCCATATACTCTATATTCAATAACCATCTTTTTTTTCAACAATATTCTATTGATCGTGTTATTATATATTCTTAAATACCCATATTTCTGTCCTTATTATTTCTTTTTGATTAGATACCCCTTTTAATATAGTTACCTATAATTTTCATTACATACCATTTATATCTTTTTGAAGATAAACAACTAAAAAATGATACAATTCCGGAACAATAGGTTAATATCTTGGGTAAATTAAGAAAATACATCACTATTACTTATTAAAAAAGAATACTTATCTTATTATTTTATTATATAACCTATTAATGAACCACACATTCCACATATTTCATTCAATAATATTAGGACATACATCAATGAAAAGGGTGACTAAAATCCCAGTAAAGGGGTGTATAATATGGGGTGAATAGAGGATGTGAATCAAAAGTACATGGGAGAGAATAATAATATCATAAAAATAGGATCAAAATCATAATCATGAGAAAAATATTTGTTAATTAAATGGAATTTTTCATATTGGTAAAATTAAACATCATGCATTCATGATCAAATACCACACATAGTTGTCAATATAGATATCATCGTGTTAATGAAAAAATAAATATAAATAATAGCGTCATCATTATTAATAAATCTAGAAAAATTATTAAGAATATTTCAAATATAATCATCAGATATACTACATTACCCAATGTGATTGAAGGTTATATAATTTCAGTCCCACAAATCAATTCTTAAATGCATATAATAATTTATACACATATAACATATTACAATCATAGTTATAAATAATCTAAAGGTCCAGAATGGGTTTCATATAGATTTAATAAATAATATATTAATCAATAAAATTTATTTGTTCTAAAATGACTTAGGGAAGTATTATTTGGACATGAAAACATGTTATTCTTGAGTGGAGACGGTGAATTTCATGAAGACTAAAAGGTAACGTTTTTTATAAATTGAAGTCACATAAAAAATAGATTTTCATAAAAAAATCATGGTCAGAACGTGAATATACGCAAAATAAAAGGTAATGATAAAATTAATTGCATAATTTAAACATTCATTATATGGAATATTGGATAACCAAGTCACCGATTTTGGTTCAAGAATCCCCTTATCTAAAATCTCACATTATTTTCCTTTTCTTTTCTGCCTCCTGAATAATAAAAAGATAACTACTAATTTATAGTTATTGAAGGTAAGTATTTTTGTTCATAACTCTATTTATACATTATAAATTTTGGATTCTATTTTATAAATCTCTTTGATAACCATGATTTTTTTATATCACGTTTCCATTAAATTTTACCATTTAGTTCTGATTTTCATGTCTTTATTAAAATTCAAAAATATATAAGTATAATTATAGAAAGAAGATAAGAATAACTAAAAATTAATATTTATATATTCTAAAGAATTAAAATAGTCCATCCATGTTGGTCACTATAACAATTGATTTAGAAATGTCATTTTATGTGGTTAATTGTCCATTGAAAGTGTATTTTCCAAAGAGCGGGAATGAAGATTATAAAATCTATATATATTTCAAATATTAATCTCATAGTAGGATAACATAATTAATATAATTTTATGATTTTTAAAAATTAATCTTACATGTTTTTTTTGAAATTGAATGGAAATAAGAAATATAATAGGAAAATAAATAGAATAGTTGATCAAAATTTACTTAATCCTCGGTGTAGCTTCTCTTATAGGACACTAAAAATAAAATGATGTTTAGAGTGGGATTCCTCTTTATCATCCCTAAGGATTTTGTAGGGATTTATAGGATGTATTATTTATAACATATTCCTTGTAGTATGAGGTATGAATGTTTTTACAAGGGGAAGGAGTGGGATTATTTATACAAAATGAGAGGGGTGTTTATAGAATAAAATATTAAATAAAATTATATATCAAAAGGATAACTTGTAATATTGACTTTTTATTAAAAGTATATATTAATATTATATTATGGTTATTGAGAGTTTAAAATAATTATTATTATAATTCATTACATTATAAAAATGGAATGTTTAATGAAAAAAATTATTATGTTAAGGGGCACTTCTGAAATAAGTTTTTGGAAAATGGTTTCTATGTTTGGAATTTTAGTTTATTATATTTTAATGAATAATTTATTAAATTAAATATATCATGGAAGAATGTCATGTTATTTATTTCATTATTAAATCAGTAATGACGTAATTAATGATACAATATTTTTGGGAAAAACTATATTTTTACTATTCATCCAAAAATTTAATGATATCATAAAATTTCAAAAAAGACAACATTGGAAAATTTTGATGTCTCTATTTCATAAATGATATTAATTTTATTAAAATAAATTTTATTCATGTGAAATTTCTTATTTTGAATATAAAAATTATAATTTTTATAAAGTACTTTAAGATAATTTCTATTAAAAACGTGATTATGTTTTCATTGGGTATTTTTAATAATGACATATATATTTTAGAAGTATAATATTTCTATTAAAATAAATTTTACATGGAAAATAAATTTATATCAGAATTTATTAATTTGATGTAATATTACAATTCTAATGGCCAAGTAATTATTTCTAATAGCTAGGTTACTGTTCACAATGATTTGGTTACCATTTCAACGGTCACATTACCTTTAATATATAGCACATAATTTCATAAAAAATGACAACTATAATTACTCAATAAAATATAAATTTTAATATTCTAATATCATTTTTGGTTAAAGAATATTTGTCTTCATTTTAATAGTGTTCATTGTGGGCCGTTGATCCTAGATGATATGAGTGATCCATATTTTTCCATTTTTAATTTTTTATTTTCAATTTTTTATCCAATTTTATATATTTTCATATTAATCGGTTTTGTATATATACAATATTTATATTTATTAATTAGATATTTTATTGATGGTTCACTATATATTTTCATTGTGTAATATTATTTAATATAATAATAAAATTTCTTCTAGAAAAACATATTACTGACAATGAATAATTTATTGCATTCACTCTCATTTATATATTCCATGAAAATTCTTGTAGCCCCATTATGCTTCTGAAACCCTCTTCGGATTTTTTGTACCAATAAGTTTTTTCTACAGTGATAACCCATTCTTATCTCTAGTCAATGATATTTCCCTAGATGTAAATATACATGTTTTAATATGGATATCCATGTCTTTATCTAAAACTCCTTCATCTTGGGATTAAAATTGATGATGTTCATCCTTATGATGTATGATCTATCTGGAACAGTAATTCATGTATATGATAAGAAAATAAATAGTGGGGAAAATTATAGAGTCTTTCAGTGTGCTGGGTAATTTTTTTATCTTATAAGAGTTCATGTGGGGTTTGTTGTTGGTGATCCTAATAATACTTTATTAGGTTATCATTTTGGTTAGACTTGAATTAAATTTAGGATGTGATTTTAAATTTGTTTCCACATTCCAATTTTTTCATTATTCTATCTTTTTATATCATTCCTCATTGACCATGATTATTATTCTAAACCATATTATTTTATTATTATATTCATATTAAAATACACGTAGATCTTTACCTAAGGATATTAATTTTTATTCCCTTACTAGTATTTAGAGCTCAACAATTTATTAAATATGTCACTAGGTTATCTCATGTTGTTTTAAAATAAGGATTGAGTTTTAGAATCCTATTAAAGATGTTTTAAATATTGAAAATGTACTCTTTTGATAATTTTTTATAATATGTACCTAATTTCACAAATATTATAGGGATCATTATCTTTGGGGAATGTATCATGTTTACCATCATGTATCAAATCATGTAACAATGTGAATTAAAATATGGGTTCTCATACGAAAAATTATTTTTTTTAAATCCATCAGTTGTAGAATTCTATTATGGGAAAACAATGATTTTCAATGAATTTTTTATTCATATTCTACACATCCATTACATTAGTTTAATAAGGATTGACGTTTATGCCTTCCATATAATTAATATTACCATTGAATGAAATTTTTTGTATATATCATTAACTTATTTTGAATTTCCCATAATACATCATTTATTTTATGGGTTTATTAATAATAAATAGAAAATTTTCATTATCGTTATATATTATTAGTATACCACAATGTAATCATTCAAAACCACAAAATATTTAATACTAATACTATGAGAATAATTTATTCAAATGATCTATGAATACAGTGGTTACATTATTCAACCCAAAAGGCATAACCATGAACTAAGAGTATTAATTTATATTACAGAACATCATCCATGAAACTTCATCCTCCTTCACATTCACCTATTAAATCCTAGACCAAATATCAAATATTAAAAAATGCATGATGAGCAAGGAGTTGATCAAATACGTCATAAATATGTGGCCATTGGAACTTTTTATAAACAGTGATGGTATTAATTCATATATAATCAAAATAAATGATCCTTTAACGAAACCAATTTTTTAATAACAAAATAGGATCACCCTAAGGTGATGTACTAGGGAAAATTAGTCATTTATTAAGACACTCATGTAACTATGTTTTAAATTCAAACCTCTCAACTGATGTCATTATATATTGAGGATTTGAAATTGGATTAACATTTAAAAATATATATTAAATGTAACTAACGTTGCTCATGCATTGGCATACCATCATAACTCATTCTGGATAAAAAAAAATTGGCTCATTATTTTGTTTATGTGTCGGCCCATTTCCATTACACTTTTCTTTATAATCATGATACAAACATCCTAGATTGTTATATCAGTAACACTTCCGAAAAATTATAATAAACTCTCAGAAATTATTCTTTTTTCAATAATCATAATAGTGTTATTGAATTATTTAATCATTAGGATTAATTTATGGATTATTCAAAAATATCTAACCACTATAACACATATTAGTCTTATTTTTTAAAAACACACAAAACCCCATATAAATTTTTTTAGAACACCACAATACATCCACTTAAAATGTGAACTCAGTAACAACCGAATTCTCTTATATTCATCTCTTCAATGTAGAGTATAATAAATATATTTTACCGTTGTGATCAGGGAAAAAAATTTCATAATTTTCCAATGACATAAAATTTTATTCATTAGAGAAAATACTGTGACCCACCTTATTCTTAAAATTTAATAATTTATATTCCATTCCAAAAAAGGAAAAATTGAGGAAAATTCATTTCAATGAAGAGACCACTAAATATTATCAATTCTATGACATAAATTATTTCATTTCTCAGAGTGTTCTTAATTAATGAACATTCCTGACTGTATTAACCATGTAATGATAAATAGTATGTGTCACCTTATAAGGAATTCAACATCTCATACCATAAAATATGTTATCTAAAGATTTTATCCATCATTTATATTATATTTGGTTCGAGGATCCAATAAGAGATATTGTGTGAGGTTTCATGTAATTATATTCTAAAAAACAAGTTCCACTATAGAGAATTATTACAATATAATTCATGTGTGACACATTTAATATCAGGAATCAACTTAAATAACAATTCTATAAAGATTTCTATGCCATCCATTCTAGGATCCTTGTTTTTTGGGATATTATCCTCCTGAAGCATTTCTACATCAGTTGTCACATTTTCCATACAGAAAAGCATTCTGAAGATAAAATGATTAGATGACCCTATAAGAACATCATCAAACTTTATATCAAGATTATATGACCGTAAATCATATTGTATTTAAGGACTCTCTTAACGTTATCCTACCATCTAGTTGTTTCAAAAACATTCCTATTGAACATCACTACTAGAAAAATGACCTTTTGCGACGGGTTATTTGCGACGCGAATAGATCATCTCCCAAATAGTCCATCGACAAGATTATTTGCGACAAGTAAAATAACCCATCGTAAATAAGTAGTTATTTGTGAAGGGAAATGGGATCTCATCGTAAAAGGATTGGCGCGGTTTGTGCACGAAACCACGAGAGTGGGTATTTATGATGGGGGTGCATCCATGTCGCAAATACCCGATGGCGGTAAATACTATTTGCGACAGGATATTCCCCCGTCACAAATATTGGGACGAGAGGTTATTATTTATGACGGGTCACATCATAAATAACCTTTTAACCACTGATGGTAATTAATGCAGTCGATGGTATTTGTGACTGGAGACCCATCAGAAATAGTCCCGACAAAAATAATCAAACCTATATATACCTCAATCCAATTTTTTTCATTCATCCTCTCTATTTCTACTTTCTCACTCTCTCAAAACACTAATTTTAGAGTTAAGATTTTTCTAAGTTAAATATTTTTTTATGAATATATTTTGAATTTGTCTACACCTACATGAGATCAAGTCTAAAGGTATTTATGTTTTATTTAATTCAATATTTATTTCATTTTTTATATTATTTTTAATTATTGTTTATTAGTTGTAATTAAATTAAATTAAATTTTTTTGTGAGTATTTATTTGTAGTAATAAATTGAAATTGTTAGTGCTAATTATTTATAATTAGTTGTAATTAGGATTTAATAACCATAATTAGTAAGGAATATAAATAATTAGGGGTTATTAGTTATTTGAAGTGATAATTAGCAGTAATTAATATTAAATAATGTTAATTAGAAATAATTATCAGTAATTAGTAATGATTAGAAATAAATACCAATAATTTGTAAAAAATAGTAATAAATACTAATAAATACTAATAATTTACAAATAATTAGTAATAAATACAAATAACAAGTAATAATTAAAAATAAATTATAAAAATTTGTAAAAAATATTAACAAATACTAATAATATGTAACAAATACTAATAATTATTAAAGAAAATAATAATTAGTAGTAACTACTAAAAATATCTATAAATACTAATAATTAGTAATATTTAGAAATAATTATTCATGATTACAAATAATTAGTAATATTTTTCCATAATTAGAAAAAATTAGAATAAATTTGAAATAATTAGGAATAATTAGTTATAATTAGCAATAATTAGTAATACTTAGCAACAATTAGTAATACTTAGAAAGAATTAGTAATAATTAGTAATAATTAGCAATAATAGGAAATAATAAGAAATTATTTGTTGTAATTATTAATAATTAGGAAAAATAGTAAGAATTAGTAAAATAATAATAATAAATAATAATAATTAGTAAAAATAAAAAATAATTTCTTATAATTAGTAATAATTAGTAATAATTACATCTAAGTAGTAAAAATGACAAATAATTAGTAAAAATTAATAATAATTAGTAATAATTACTAGTAATTAGTAATAATTAGTAAAAACGATAAAAATAGTAACAAATAAAAATAATTAGTAAAAATACTAATAATCAGTAACAAATAGTTATAATTAGTAACAATTACTAATAAATAGTAATAAAAAATAATAATTATTAATAATTGTAAATAATTACTAATAATTAGAAACAATTAGTAATAATTAGAAATAATTTATAATAATTAGCAATAAGTAGTAATAATTAGCAATAAATAGTAATAATTAGGAATAATTCGCAATAAATTGAAATAAATTGTATTAATTAGCGGTGATTTGTAATAATTAGGAATAAATAGTAATAATTAGTTAAAAATATTAATAATTACTAATAATTAGTAATAATTACTGATAATTATTAATAATTGCTATTAAATAACAATAATTACTAATAATTAGTAAAAATTGCTAATAATTAATAGTAATTAGTAATAATTAGTAATAACTAGTAACATTTAGATGAAAATAGTAACAAATACTAATAATTAGTAATAAATAGTACTAAATAATTATAATTAGTAATAATTAGAAATAATTAGCAATAATTAGAAATAAATAGTAATAATTATAAATAATTAGTAATATTTAGTAATAATTAGCAATAATTAGAAATAATTAGTAGTAATTAGTAATAGCTAGTAATAATTTTCAATAATTAGTAATAATTAGCAATAAGTACTAATAATTACCAAAAAATATTAATAATTAGCAAAAAATACTAATAATTAGCAACAAATACTAATAATTACAAAAAAAATATTAATAATTAGCAACAAATACTAATAATTAGAAAGGAATACTAATAATTAGTAACAAATACTAATAATTAGAAACAAATACTAGTAATTAGTAACCAATACTAATAATTAGTAATAAATACTAACAATTAGTTATAAATAATAATAATTAGTAATAAATACTAATAATTAGTATCAAATACTAATAATTATTAATAATTAGTACTAATTAGTAATAATTAGTATTAATTTTCATTAATTAGTAATAATTAGTAATTGATATTAATAAATAGTATTAATTACTATTAAATAGTAATAAATAGTAATAAATAATAATTATTAGTAATAATTAGTAATAAATACAAATAATTAGAATTAAATAGTGATAAATAATAATAATTAAAAATAAATAGTAATAATTAATAAGAAATAATAATAATTTTTAATAAATGGCAATATTTAGTAATAAATTGTAATAATTATTAAAAAGAGAAATAATAACTAATAAATGGTAATAAATACTAATAATTATTAAGCATTTGTAATAATTAGAAATAACTAGTAATAATTAATATTAATTAGTAATAATTATTATTAATTAGTCATAAATACTGATAAATAGTAATAAATAGAAATAAAAATCATAATAATTAGAAATAATTAATGTTAATTGTCAATAATTAGTAATAATTACTAATATATTTAAGCAATTAGTAAGTAAATATAATGAATTTGTAATAAATATGAATAATTGTAATATATTGTAAGAACTTGGAACAATTTCCTATGGATTGGCATGACTCCTTTTTCTCGATGAATCTTTTTTTAAACTCTCTTCGACTGAACTTTTTATTGCAAAATGTGCTCTTAGGTATGCATATCCAATATCCTATACACAAGATTGGATATTCATTTATAGGACCAAATTTTCATAGTTCTATTTTTTAGCCTTGACAGTTGCAAGAAGATGATTCCATAATAAAAGGGGGCTCTTTTGTCTAACATCTCATTTACATGCATATTTCTCAAACTAAAATCACAATGAAAAATATGGTCGGAGGTATTCTTATGCAATATCATATGCATAGGAATCGATATGAGTACCTATGAGTAGATTCTTCATTGTGATTTTACTGTGACAAAGTTGGATGTAAATGAGTCGTCAAACAAAAGAGTAGCCACCAATCCATTGAAAATTGTGTCGCCCATAATTATTGGTAATTAACAAGAAATAGCTATAATTATTTATCTTCTATTTTTTGGATAGTGTTTTACATATATAAAATTATTCAAAAACATTAATGATTTTATATTTTGTAGAAAAATATGTATCACGGAAGTCGGAAATAGTTATTATTAGATGATCACACTTGGATAAATTAGTGGAGAAATCTAAACTGTTCTATTTCAAATCATTTATATATTGAGGGTGTTGAAGATTTATTATCAATTCCAACATCAAAATCAGAATTTGATTTAGAATCCACAATTATGTGTCCTTGAAAAAAATGTGCTCTGAGACCATTTTACACATTTGATAATGTTGAGGTATATCTATTGCATTTTTTTCAACCAGATTATGTTTTTAGTGTCAACATAGTGAACGATGTTCAAGATAAGATACTAATAATTTCATTATGGATCCATCATTGTTTCATAATTTAGTATAGGATGTTGCAGGTCCATATTTTCAACAAACAAAAACTCAGGATGATATTGATGTAACTCCCGAGTTAGCACCATCTGAATTTTAGGAGTTATTGAGGTCTAATAAGAATACATTATATCATTGTTTCGAGATAATCAAATTAGAAGTGGTTGAAAATGAAGGGCTTTTAAATTAGATAATGAAATGTCAAACAACTGTTTCGATCAGATATTTTCTTTGGTTAAAACACTACTACTAGAAGGAAATGTGTTTCCTGTAAAATACTGAAAGTGAAAGAGGCCGGTTCGTAACTTGGACCTTAATTATTAGAAAACTCGAGCATGTTAAAATGGTTGTATTTTATATTCTGGTGAAAATGAGTTTTTGGATAGTTTTCCCCCATGTGAAAAATCAAGGTATAAAGAATCTCAATTGGGGAAGTTTGGAATGATTACGGTAAAATAATTGAGATATTTCCCACTCACACCCTGGTTGTAGTGTTTTTTTGGTCTCAGAATACGACGATAATGATTTCATAACCCAAAACCAAGATTTCAACCGTTAAGAGATTGAATCATCCATCTGATTCCGATTCATTGAATCATTTTGACCAAGTTCATCTATCCTTTTCTTTATAATCCTAGAATGTGAAATTGGGTCTTTCTACTGACAATTTCGAAATGTTTGATTCTTATGATAGTTAGTATTCATGTTATTATTTCTTTATAACTTGGTACAATTTACCTCCAAGGATTTTGATAAAGGATCCATATATCTTTTTGACCATATTTATCCTAGGACATGCGAAAATGAATATTGATGTTTATTTGAAACCATTGATTTATGAGTTAAATTCATTTTGGGGTAATGGTATTAGTAAATATGATGTTGCTACGAAATAGAATTTTCTACTAAAAGCTGCATTGATGTGGAAAATTAGTGACCTTCCAACATATGGAATGTTATATTACAAGAGTACACATTGTCCAAAATCATTTCATTACTGTATAAGAGACAAAAATGCATGTATGCTCTTCAATGTAAAAAAACCTCACTATTTTGATTGCCATCACAGATTTCTTCCAAGAGATAATTCGTTTCAGAGGAACAAATATCATTTCATAAAAGGATGTATTGAAAGGGATGGATATCCAAAAATGTTCTCAGGTAAAAAGTTAAAATTATTTTTATTTTCATTACATTCAATCACATTTCGACCAAAAATAAATTAAAATAAAATTAAAAGATTTAGGAAGGAACAAAATTGGATAAAATAGACCAATTTTTGGGGTCTACCAAACTGGTCTGATTTGTTGGTCCCCCACATGTTTGATTTCCTGCATTTTGGGAAAATCTATTTTAATAATTTATATCAGATTGTTTTGGATACACCTGGTAAGGCCAATAAAAATGTAAAGGAACACTTAGATCTGGCCCAAATTTACAAGACACCAGAAATTAAACTATTTGAAAATGATAGATCATAGAGGTTAATGAATCCAAAAGCAGTATATATATTATCAAAAGTGATTTTCTTATTATTTTTTCTGTGTATTGTAGATGTGAGACTTCCAGATGGATATGCTTCCAATTTGGTAAGATATTCTAATAATGTTCTTATTACCGAAATAAGAAGTCATGATTTTCAATGTTATTATTGAAATAATTGTCCCAATTGGGTTAATATGATTGTCGAATTCTATGATTTGGTATTTGATATTGATATATCATATTTTTGTGTGGAATTTGGTCAGTGACAAAAGACTATGATACACTAAGAACACTGGATGAAGATGTTGTTTTAATTATATGTAAACTATAAAAAACATTTATGTCGCCTTTCTATGACTCAATTAAACATTTGATATTAAATTTTCCAGATGAACCAAAATGTGGAGCTTTGATACAGTTTCGATTGATATACCCATTTGAGATATGCATGTAGAAATTGAAGAAAAATATACGTAACAAAGCATCAATTGAAGGTTCAATTGATTAAGCTTATTCGAAAGAGGAATTTTTTTTCTACTCTCATTATTTTGAATTCGATATCCATCAAAAAAATCAATGGGATTGAATGATGGTAATGATGATAATGAAATGGGAAATAAATTGTATGGTTTTAATTATCAGTAGAATGGCCTCAGTTGATTTCATGAACGATATATTTCAGATGATGAACATCACAATTCTCATGCATATGTTCTTCTCAAATGTTAAGAAATTCCATCATTTTCACTATGAGTTCTTTTATAACATATTCTATAATTTTTTTTACAATAAGTAAACTTATTTTATATTTAGTTTATATGATAAACATACCAAGAAACAACTTCAAAAATTATAGCATCTACTCTTGAAGAACACTAGAAAAACAATTTATCAATGGTCTCAATAATTGGTAACATAAATTATTGATTGTTTCATATATCAATTCTGTTTATTATTTATTATATTGATAATTCTTTAAAAAAAATTCAGGTGTATCCACATGATGATAAAATTGACAAGTGACTCTTTATATTGAGTAACCCACCTTCCAAAAATGGTTAATTCTTATAATGTATATGTGGTGAATGGTGTTTGAATTCATACATGTACATATAGAGATAAAAAAAGAATGAATATTAGAGATTTCTTGAGAGGATATGATCATATAGAAACTGAAGTTGACTTCTATAGCATACTGGATGATATTATTGAACTATGTTATCTTGGAAAAAATTATATAATGATGTTTAAATGTCGGTGGATGGATACTGAGATAGTCTTTCATGTTCATCCGAAAAATGGAATCATTGATATTAAATATAAAATTCTTTATGAAGTAAATAATCTATTATTACTGGCTCAACAGGCACATAAAATTTATTACACAATGTACGGTGCTACTTCAAGAGACCTGAGTGATTGGTGCGGCATAATAAAAATCAAATTTTGGGAAAATAATTATACTCAAATTTAATGTGGTTTCACTAAAGTGCAAGGAATTGAAAATTTTAAAAAGACTACTCAAAATCCATATTTTTCACAAAGATACATGAATATGAATGATGACACCCCACAATTAAGGTTTAATAGTGATGATGATGTTAATGATGTTACTAATGAATTTGAAATGACAAGAGATGGTGAAACTGAAACTCATATGGATATTGATGATTCCGAGAAGGAATATAAAGACATTGACATCATCAGATATGAAGGTGTCAAAGAAGGTGAACATTAATATAGTAAAATGTTGGTTATAATCATAACTAATATATATCTATGCATGTCTCTTTCTGTCGGTTTTTTCACAATTTGAGATGGATGACCATGAAGAAAGAAAGAGTGAATGTATATGATTAGTCACGTAGAGCCCCTGACCTGAGTACATTACATCTCACATTTGGGATAGATTATGTTAACACTAGTTGCGTGGTGGATTTCAGAGGAGATCATCATTAGGCTGAAAGAACTAGGGGAGACATGAGGTTATGCATCAAGCTACTAACTGTACATTCAGTTCACATTGAGAGAATCTGGTAAGTACTTTTTCAAATATTATATTTAACATTAAATAAAAATAGTTTATTTTATATTCACCTAGGTAGTCAGAAATAACGTTACTATGGAATACGATATTAATTGGAGGATGTACACTGATCGAGCCGCTAGACAGATTAAAGGAGATTGCCAACGTCGGATTGTGGTCATTATTATTTCCATTTCAGTTTGAAAATTAACTACATATAATATTGTCACTATTTTAATTTCAAATTGGAACTAAAAGAGTCATATGTGGCCCCAACCTCTCAAACATAGCTTAAGACTCATGCTGAGATGGTTGATCAGACTAGAGACCACTATTTCGATTAGGCGGGATAGATGAAGGTGACCCAGTATGCCTTCAAGAAGGGCTGAGTAGTTGGTATCAACTATGGATTGACTCCTGTGACTTATTTTAGTACTACTGTAATGTCGGCATTCAGATTGAGAGGAGATCATGGAGAGGTATCATCTTATGGCTCATAGTATCAGGATCAGATGAAAACTTAGAGTGAGCTTAAAGAGAGTTTGTGTGAGGAGCTATAGGAGATGCATCAGCAGCAGCAACAACAACATGAGGAGTAGGGTCGACGATAGAAGCAGCTGTAAGAGGTGCAGATGTATCGATCCTAGCTTTAGTATCACAAGCAAATTGAGTAAATGCATTTTCTGACTCGTATTTTAGGGATGGAGTTTCCTCCACCATCTCCTCCACCTCCAACACCTCCTCTAGAAGACCACCCCCTTGTGACTTTTTTTCATCTTAAATACATTTGAATTCAATGTTTTTTTCAATATTAACTATTTACAGTTTCTATCTTTAATCACGTTGCGAATATTTCATAATTTAAATTTGTTTTTCTTTATTATTTTTAATATTTTAATATTTTAATAATTTTTATTAGAATTTTTTTAATGTTTTCTTATTTTACTTATAATAATAATAGTTTATCAATTTTTTATATTATTTGAGAATATTGAATATATTAATATTTTATAATTTTTTTTATTATTCTAACAATATTAATATTTTTTTCCAAAAATATTAATAATACGAATAACATTATATTATTTTTATAATTATTTAATTATTAATACTATAACAGTATAATTTTTTATATTATTAATAATATTTTTATTATTATAAAATATTATATTATTTATTTTAATAGTGTTAATAATAATATTATTTTCTAATATGAATTTATCAAAATGGTATTGAATATTTTTTTATTAAGTATATGTGACAGAACCTTTTATGATGAGTTTCTGTCGAAAATATTTTATATATTTTTCAAATAACTATTTTCAACGGGATAACGAGCTTGTCGCAATGATTTTTTTACTAGGGGCCCATCACAACTTTTTTTATAAAAACAGAAAACTTTTTGAGATGGAATGATTTCTTATCACAAATAGTATTTCTTTATGATGGGACAGTCGATAAAAAAAATTCAATTTATGATTTGTTTTCTGCAACGAGCTATTTGCGATGGAACCCTATTGCCAATGCTCAATTTTTATGGGATCCTGTCGAAAATAACCTATCACAAATAACTCAAATTCTAGTAATGAAACTATTCAAACCATTCCTTTGTCACACAATCTATAGATTATTTATAATAAGGGTTTCAATTTCACGAATTCGATGGATATTTTCAGTTATGAGTTTTAGATAATTTGGTAAAAAATTCCATATCAATGTTGATATTTCCACACATTTTCTATTTTTATAAGACAAAGTTATTTCAAAAGACACACATATGTCATTAAATGTAAATAATATAACTATAACTCTTCCATTAGTAATAATTCATCTAATAATTATGAATTCTTAAAAATAATTTGAAAACATCAGATGTGCAATTAAATTATTTATATGGTAAATAATATAAAAGTAATATTTATCCCATTTGTAATCATTGAAAATAGATAATAATGTTTTCATTGTCACATTAATTTATTGTAATTATATATCAGTTCACATTTCAAGGAAAAGAACTAATTTTCTTAATATGTATCATAATAATATCCTATAAAATCATTTTGAAGAAAATCATAATATAAGGGTCTATAATAAAATTTTAATACCCATGTATTATTTTCCATTAAAATATTACATTCTACATTTTTTTAATAAAAAAATCATATCTTGTTATAGGCATTAAAAAAATAATTTTTTTTAAAATATCTTATAAAACATTTCATCAATATACTAATATTGAGACGTTATCCTTAAATTGAAACATAATATAATTCTTACAATGGAATCAAAAAATCTGTTAAATCTAATATCTCATAAGAGTAATCAATCACTGGTAAACACAATTGTATTATTAAATGCATTAGAGAGATATATCCTGATCACCTATCAATAGAATAATATCAGACTCACCTGCAACTCTTAAAAATATCAATTAATAATGAAAAGATTAAAACACATATCTTTTTCATTTTAATCAAAAAAACCAATTTCAATTATCATTTAATACCATAAGAAATAAAACTTTCAATTTCCACTTAAATATGAAAAAATGATTCCATTTCGGTCGAAAATATTTTAAAACCAAAAATTACATGAATATTGAGGGAAATAATGTTATTGAATATAACCATGGAAACATATATAGGGGTCATTAAATTGTATAATTTTTATTATAGTGGAAAAAACTGGTGAATCCATATAAAATAATAAACATTACCACTGAATATTATTTAAAAAACAAAAAATCATTATATTGAAATTTTTTTAAGGATTCATTTAAAAACACTTAAAAAGAAAGAGAAGATTATTTTAAAATGAATTGTAAAAGTATATTTTTGGAAAATATAATAATCTTAGAAATATTTTATGAGCATGGATGTAGAGGATAATGATTTGAATGTAATACATTAAAACATGGTTATAATGAAAAATACCGTACATTATATCCGATGTTGAATCATACATTCTCTAACTCCTAAATAATAACATTTTTTATCTTTAATATTTTTTCATATTTTTTTCATATCATTTTTATTATCCATTTTATATAATTTTTACCATGAATAAGTATGTTACTAAAATTATTATCTTTATGTATGGTTTTTTTGTATCATTTGATTTTTCAATACAAAACCACATTGCTGCATTGATTATGGTCAGAGAAGTTATGGATTCATTTCTTACATCATCATAATAAATTTTATAACTATCATATTTATACATATCATTAATTTTTTGGGTGAACCATGTAAGGGGGTCATAGAAAATTAACCTTATAATCTCTAAGAGTTGGTAGTCTGTATGTACACATGAATGGTATTTACATATTTTAATTAATGGAAACAAAATAAATTATATTCTATTTTACTTGTATAAAATCATAAATATTTTATAACATCTATATTTATTGATTATTTCCATTATTATTAACATTTTTATATGTAAAATATGAAATATAAATCACATCACTTTGTATATGTGGAATTCCACACAAACCCCTGAGTGACGTTATCAACATCTAATGAGAAGATCCAATAACAAGTTCGGTAATATATAACAATTATAGAATCATAAATAAGTCATAAATATAATAAAAATAGTATTTTCCTATTATTTTTACCATCTCTAATGTCTAGTGATAAAAATTGAAACACATCACTTCGTGAAGGTGGTAGTTCATACTAACACACGATCAATGTTTTAATTTCTAATAGAATAGATATAGAGATAAGATGTGGGATTATAATAATTATTATTATATTTTAGAATATGGAAGATAATTATGTTATTATTTCATAATAAATGAATATATTTTAAATGATATAGAATAATAAAAAGGCTTAGAATAGATCAGTTTGGAATTATACCGTCCCATTTGATATCTCCCTTTAGATTACACATTATGCCTTATTGAATTTTTATTCAGAGAATACCGGAACAACTATGTACTATTGAATGATTTTTGGAATATGTTTTTTTCGCTAATATCTATTTCAAAGTTCTCAAAATGTTTGATTAAGTGGGGATAAATGTTTTTCTTTTTCCATTGTGTGGAGTGGGTCTATTGAATTTTTTTATACTTTTAAATATTATAAATACTTAATCATAGAAAAGTTTCTAAAATAAACAAAATTTATAATATAGGATTAAGTCTCAATATAGAATCAGAAAATATGGATTAAGATGAATTTGTGTTCCCTTATCCCAATGTCTTTAACTTATTGAAACTTAGATACCATTTACTATTGTGACACAATTTTACTACTGAAAATAATAATAATTAATGAAAAAATATATATGTATATCCCCATTACAAAATAAAGACAACCGTATTCCAAATATGGTATATTTTTTTTCATGATTCACTTTTTTATGAGGAATAATTTTTTCTTAATATGAACCTGTATATCAGAAAGAACAATATTATTTAAATTGTTTTTTCTTTATAAAAATGATTTTATAAAAATATCAATTATATTGATAATTGATAAATAATTAAATAAATTAATATCACTAAAGGGGAATAATCTGACATTAAAACCAATAAATTATTAAATGGGTCTTTTAAAATACATGAAAATAGTAAAAAATTAAAAAAAACGTTTTTTAATTATTCAACAAATAATCAAATATTCCATAAAAAGACAAAAAAATTAAACTTCACGGATATATGATATTATATTACAAAAAATTATTATATTTTTTTTAATATAAAATTTTTTAAAAATAAAAATTTATCAATAAAATACAACCATATATTTCATGGCTAAAAAAATTAAAAAATAAAACTATTCATTTTCAACTGAAAATTTTATAAAAAAATTATAAATTTATGTCGTTTTAGAATCCATTAAATGAATAAAAATATTTTATAGGATTTATTTATTTCTATAATTTAATTTTACATTGTTTTATTAACATTATAGTGAAACATATGAAATATATATAGATCAAATGGTTTTAAAAACATATTGACATACATTAAAGCTCAACATGAGTAAAATATGATACCTAAAACTAGTCAATGAATTTTATTTCTCAATACACAACCACTATTAAATACAAAATATGGTTTATCATGCACTGAGTTGGGAATATTGTTTAATTTTTTCTAAAATATTGATTTAAAATATCTTATATTCAATGATTTTATAATTATTTTATTTGGGAGTCATTAATAAATGGTAAACAATACATCTATTCAAGATGATTTCCAAAAATCCGTGTTATAGAAAAGAATAATATCCCATTTTGAGGATAATAATACTCAAAATATAATGATATTTTTGATTTATGGGTTGTTGTTGTTATAGTTCATATATGAAGATTTTATATAGAATACATGAAAGATAATATGTTTTTCATCTATACCTGACATGAAAATAGAATTACATTCTCAAGCTCAATAATTAATGTTATCTATACACCATGGTAGAAAAAAATGTATTTGGATTTAATGGAACATTTTAATGGATTAATATAAAGTGGAAAATTTCATACTCTGTGTCAAGATGTTTGGGTTCTCAGTTGGTAAATCTTAAGAGAATAAATAGTAAGAAAATCATGAAAACACAACATATTCCTATGTGGAAATTGGATGGGACAACAATATAAATTGTCATTATAATTTTAAACACTCTTATTATAAATGACTCAATCTGAGTTTTTGTTGTCCTCTTTATGACACCCACACATTTCCTCACTATATGTGAAGATATACCTATTAAGAACCGCAAACAACACAATATTAATGATCTTTTTAGATATCATGGTGAACCTATTTTAATTTTATCAAATCATTATATATGGTTTAACATATAATTATAGAATATTCATTAAAGGGATCCTCAAACCAATAATCATTTTTGGAAATCCTATCATACATAATTTGATGGGCTATCTGAAAGGATTATTTAGACATTAGAAGACATTTTGTGATCGTTCTAACTTGACATTTATGCTATGTGTGATTTGTATTATACTTCAGTTGAATTTTCATATAATAATAATTTTGATCCATGAATTCAAATGGACCCACAAAAAATTGTATATTAATAGAGTTCATACTCCAATTTGTTAAGTGGAAGTTATGTAAAAGAGGATTCTCGGACTATATCTCAAGTATGAGAAAACATTGAAATCTAATACTATTCGTATTCATATTATAATACCTCAATGATGTAAAAAATGTTATATAGATAATATATTGATGTATTTATAAATTTAAGTGGTGGATATTATTTTCCTAATAAAATCCCAATGTAAGTGTGTTATTGGGTTCAAAATTAATTTCAAACTAAGTATTTTGTATATTGGCCCTTTTAAAGTTAAAGAATGAATTAGAGATATTTCAAACTGTATGTAAATGTCACCATGCCACTCGAATGATCATAATGTGTTCCAAATATCATAACTGAGTAATTATATACAAAAACAAAAAAAAATTTGTTCTAGGGAAATAAAATTAGAAAAAGAATTAACATACTATAAAGAGACAATAAAGATTCATGACATAAGAGATTAATTATTGTCGGCTCGGATGACTCAATTGGTTAAGATTGATTAGAAAATTCAAAAAATTTATGATGAAATGTTTAAACCATAAGAATTTATAATGAATTATTTCCCAAAAAAAATCTTTGAGGTTATATTTTAGATATTTTGATTAATAAATTTTTTTTATGTGGGAATAACATAAAACCTGATCTTTAATTATAGCAAGTAGGAATTTATATTTAATGAAAATATAGCATAATTCAAATACTGTTTTTTATGAAGTTTTTTGAACCCAAAATTAATTTTTTATAAATTTAATATAATAAAATTAATTTCATTTTCTAATTAATCATTCAATAACTATATTTGGATGGATATATTAAATTTCATAGAAAAAGTTGATTTTTTTGGGGAATATTGAAAAATCATAGATTTTATAGAAACTATCACATTTTAGAATATATAATTATATAATAATTAATTTTATATTTATATATAAATTTATGAATATATAATACATATTTGTTGGGTAATATAATTCATATAAAAACATAATGTTTAGAATCTATATATATGCATAACATTTTAGAAATATTTGTAATGTTTGTCTATAAATAAAAATAGTCTTTTAGTTCGTCACATTTAATATATTATTTTAAACGTTCCATTAATTTTCCATTTCATTAGAAGAATAATTTTAACTTTTGATTAAAAATAATGCTATTGATTTCATTTGAATCAATTTTAAAATTCAATTTTGAGTAAAATCATTTTTATGCATAAAATAATTTTCACGTAAAAATAGTTTTGTTGTATTTTACTAACATATGTCAGATGAATTTTTCGAATTTTGAGAAATTTTATCTATTATATGATATTACATATTTTTAATTATTATAATAAATATATTTCTATTTTTACAACAAATTTTACGGTCATAATAAAGAGTAAAAGGAGTTAAAATTTGTTACTGTGGTTAAGGTTGAAATTGCTTGTTGAATGTCAAACTAAAAGATAAGGGTAAAAATTCCACATAACTGTGTATAAATATTATTGGTAGAATATTATTAAAACATATATTGTCTTAATTTTTAATTCATTTTTAGTTGGTTCCACTTTCACATGAAAATGACTTTATATCAATTAAATCATTTAAGTAGTTACATATTTGTCCCTCTCTGAAAATATAAAAATGGAACATCTTGTACACCCTAATCTAAGGACATGAATCCCTATATAATGGACATAATGTTACCTAAAACCATTAAAATTTCCTTTAATTCATTCAAGATATTATATGCATACCCAAATTCCATCGTAATAATTATTATGTAAAATACATGACCTGAAATCCAATAAACAAGTTACCCATGTCGTGTTGACACATGACCACAAGCTTTCCTCCCTGTAGGCTAGTGGGTTTAGACAAGAAGAGAGGTTATAATATATTATATACGAAGAAAATTCTCACTTTTCCATATTATTTTACAATAGATAATTTATGAAATAATGGAGATAATAAAGAATAATCAAGAAATATGTAATACCAACGAGTTCCCATACAGTGTAGAAAACACAATCAAAAGATAAATATTATATGTCATACTTAAAGATCCAAAAGTTAAAAAAATACAAAAAAGTAGAAACACCCATATCCCTAAAATGCTTCTTAACTATATGTATATATCCTTGATGGGGCAGGAGGTCGTCATGACCATAAAAATTAAAATTAATTACCTACACTAGCATAGTGGTGTAGGGTTGATCCACAGAGAAGGAAGATGAGTGAATTTAATGGTTTTATTTTTATTAAAATATACTGTTGTTCGCAGTGAAGAGAGTGTGCATTTTATAGTTGTTTTTACGTTACAATTTTTTATATTTTTTTATGCAGTAATGAAACAAGACTAAGAAATTTTCTATTTAATAATGTAGAGAATGAAACAAAAAAAGTTCTAACTAAAGATGACTCAATAAGTAAACAGATGTTCTGATAGTTGATCAAATGGTAAGCTCAGGTGAATTGAAAACTACTAGTTATAAAAATTATTAATCATTAGATTAAATTCACACCTTGAAAATTAGTTGTTAATTATTCCCCGTGAGAAGAAATAGCACTCCGTATAATAGTTCTTGATGTTCACCATATCAAAAATCACATATATCAATTTGATCTTAAGATGTGTACAGAAAGCAATCTCACCGATAGGTTTTGTAGTTTGAATCACTAGTTTTAACAGAAAAAAATCAATGATAAATCTCACCTAAAGAACATTTATGTTGAAATCAGAATCATTTAGGTGAAAATTGAATTTAAGTTGTGAACTAGAATCAATTTCACCAAAAAAATGTCTCTTATTAAAAAGTGTAAAAATAAAGAGAATAATGTATGAACCATTAGTCATTCAAATTTCCCAAACAATATATTCAAAAAAGATCATTTTAAATTTAGAAACATCCAAAACAATGTAAAAATAATAGAACAGATGTAGAAGAATCCTTCCTCTAAAAATTAAAATCATGAATGGCTACTTTTCTCCTGCCACTTCAAGTCATTGGTACTGCTCTGCCATCTCCCGGGAGCCTTTGCACTCAAAATGGTGTGTTTGTGGAATGAATGAGACTTGATCTTCTCTCGGATGGATGTGATCATTGAATTAGAATGGGATTCCCCCCATCATACTCAAATTCTATTGCATCACTGTTTTTATACCCTCCGTCAGGTACTGCATGTCACTGCTCGCTTCCATCGATTTCAAAAGACCCTCAGTTATGCACCACACACGCGTGTTTTTTCACGATAAACACTTCGTGATATCTTTTATCACGTAAATAAATCCCATAGAGTTAGATAAATGGATTTAGACATATTATCGTCTCTTGAATGAACCTGCACATGTAAAAAACAAAATGAAACATTTAAAACACGAAGAAAGTTAAATTATATTTTATAGATATTTTTTAAAGTTTACTGTAATAATACTTTTTAAAAAGTAAATAAATTTAATTAATAAATATCATAAATAATAATAATTATTAAATATTATGATTATTAATTAATTATAAAATCATTAATAATGTTATTGAGTTATTATTAATAATTAAGTAATTAGAAAGTAAAACATAATTAGATTAATTAAATTATTTTAATATTAATTTATTTATTAATTTAATAAATATAATTATTATGTTAGAAATAAAATTAATGAGGTAATATATTTATATTAGTTAATATTTAAATTAATTTATTAAATATAACTGTTTATAATTTAAATTTTAAAATTCTTGTTACTTTCAAATATATATTTTTTTAAAACAAATCTATTTATATATAGCATAAATGATTTTATACTAAAATTATTATATATTATATTTTATTTATTTTATTAATTTATTAATTTATATTACTAATTTTTTTGTCAATTATTTTATTTATTATTATTAATTTTAGTTTAATTTATCTATTCCCGAATTCCAGCGCAAAAGGAGGAAGAGCTTCAGATCATCTTCCCTGAATTCACCCTGTGGCTCCTCCTACTTCTTCAAGAGGCTCGAGGCCATCCAAAGATGGTGATTTATTTATTTATAGTTATTCTTCATTAAAAGGATATAGCAATTTCCTTATGCAGAATGATCAGGTAATTTCTTATGATTCATGTCAGTTGAAACCTCATGACATAAATTTCCAAAAACATGATTTGGAATTAGCTTCTATTGTTTTTTCTTTAAAAATTTGGAAGCATCATTTTTATGGAGTAAAATGTAAAATATATACTTAATACAAAAGTTTAAAGTATATATTCACTCAGAAATAATTGAACATGAGAGAGAGGAGATGGCTGAAATTAATCAAGGATAATGATTGCAAGATCCATTACCATCTAGGAAAATAAAATAAAGTTGTTCATTCTTTGAGTCGAAAAATTAATGCTTCATTAACAATGCCACATTTGGAACGAGATCCTTTGGTTTTTGATTTGATGAACTTTGGCATAGAAGTTGTCAGTGCAGGAAATTCTTCTGCTTTTTTTCATGTGTCTATGAAATCATCTCTATCAGACAGAATAAATTATGTGCAGAAAGAAGATAATGAGTTGCATAAATTGGTAGAGATGGTTCAGAAGGGTAAGTTTCCTAATTTTAAAGTGGATAATTATTGTGTTTTGAGGTTTGGGAAAAGATTATTCATGCACTTTGATTCACAGTAGAAGAATGAGTTGTTGTGTGAAGCTCATAGTTCCCTATTTATAGTTCATACTATTAATATTAAGATGTACAGAGATCATCGAGAGTATTACTAGTGGGATGGAATGAAAAGATATATTGCTAAATTTACTATGAAGTGTTTGAATTGTTAGTAGGTTAAAGCAGAGTGGCAGTTATCGAAAGGGATTTTTCTTGTATTACGGGTGCTAGTGTGGAAATGGGAAAATACATCCATATACTTTGTTGTAGGATTACCGAAGACATCTCGAGCTAATAATGAAATCTGGGTTATAGTTGATCGATTGACTAAATCTACTCATTTCTTTCATATTCGAGATACTTAGACTCTAGATCAACTTGCTCGGTTGTGTGTTATTGTGATAGTCAGGTTTCATGGAGTTCCCCTATCCATTGTATCTGATTTTGATCCCAGGTTTTCTTATAACTTTTGGAAAGGCCTTCAGAAGTCGTTGTGTTCTGAATAAAATTTTAGTACTGCCTTTCATTCTCAATCAGATAGGCAGTCAGAATGAAAAATTCAGACCTTAGATGATATGCTGCGTGCTTGCTCACTGGATTACCAAGGAAGTTGGAAAAAACATCTTTCTATGGTTGAATTTTATTATAATAACAGTTTTGATTCTAGTATACATATGGCTACATTTTAGGCATTATATGGAATGCTTTGTCGAACTCCAAATTTTTTGTAATGAAGTAGGTGAAAGGAATATGATGGAACCAGAATTGGTAGAAGAGATGACAGAGAAATTTCAGTTGATTCAGAAGCACATGATAATATCATACAGAATACAGAACAGCAATACAGATAACCGAAGGAAGGATATTTCAACTGAGGTAGGTGACATGTCTTTCTCAAAGTTTCTCCATGGAAAAGTCTAATGATTTTTGTATGAAGGGAATGTTTAGTCCAAGGTTCATTGGACGTTATGAAATCCTGGAGAAAGTTGGATAAGTAGCTTATAGAGTGGATTTACCTCCAAGTTTATCCTAGGTACACAATGTTCTCCATGTTTTGATGTATAAAAGTATATGCTAGATCCATCTCATGTTTTGAGTTGAGAGGTAGTTCTATTGGACGAGAATCTCTCTTATATAGAACAACCTGCCCAGATTCTTGACCATAAAGAGAAATTTTTGTAGAATAAGGTAATTCACTAGGTAAAGGTTTTGTGAAAAAACATATGATTGAAGAGGCAACATGGGAATCTGAAAATTCTATGAGGGATAAATACCCCCACTTATTAGGATAAGTGAATTAAAATTGCGAGGACACAATTGACAAAAGGGGGGAAGGATGTAACATACCAAGTAAAGGGCGAATAAAATATTTTCATATTTTTTAATATTTTTTAACTAAATATTAAATTTAATTTAAAAGGGTTTCTATTTTCGATAGCGTACACGATATGAAACAACGGGGTTCTTTGAAATCTTACATTGCACACTAATAATACAATATTATTATTTTAAATGATAGTTAACTCATAGCCGTTTTATTGGAGGGAATAAACAAAACTAACAAAAATACGATTATACATGTTTGTTAAATGTATTTACTTTTATCCAATAAAATTTAGAGGCAAAAATTTTGAATGAATCTAAATTTAATCATAATTTACATTAAAAGGGCGATTTACAACTATTTAAAAAAGAACCCTCTTTAAATCTAGTTTTTCTCACTTTAATACAATATATTTGACCAAATACAATCCTTATTTAGAATGGGGACATCAAAATAAACTTTGGTAAATTTTTGGAATTTTTCCGATAAAGTTCATTTTTTAATGAATAGTGAAAAGTATTGTATTTTAATTAAAAACTGTGTTTTAATCTGATTTATTTATATTGTTATATTATCTTTTTAATTTGTTTTAAAATTTAATTATAATATATTTTTACCATTAAATTCAATTTTCGTCATTGGAATTAATTTCACTTTGAATTTGGACATAAACAAGTGTCAATCTTTTGATAGTTATTGTTTCTTAAAAACACTCTATTTGTTTTAACAATGGGAATTAATTCTAAATTAATTAATGAAACATCAATGTTTATAATTTGGTAAAATAGACATCATCTTTGATTTCAGAATATCGAATATATCTTAGGCTTAATTATTGGTATTTTTCTGAAAAACATCAATTTTTGATGAATAGTGAAACCACTTACTAGTAGTTAAAAAAACTGATTTTTTCATTTAAATGAAATTTTACTACTTCTTTGAATTGAATTTCAAAAATCAGACATCCATGTTTTTTATTATAATGTAAAATGTGGTTTAGTAAGACAAAAATAATTTTTTTTAAATAGTAACTTTTGACATTTATTTACTGCGGTTAAAGGTAAATAAAGTAATATAAGGTAAAAATAATATTATAATAATTCGAAATATTCTTAAGACTTGCTCTAACATAATTGGATGTGTAAAGGATGACCATTTTCATCCATGGGTTGATTTGGGGACCCCATTGAGCCACTTATAAATGATAATGACACTTTAGATTAATCAATTTAAAGTAAAGGCGAAAATGACTTAAACAAAAATCATTTAGTAAATTAATTTTTATATGGTGATATATAAGTAATATTTTTTACTATAAAAATTAATTGGAAATATAAAAATATTTCCTACATCATGGTATTTTTTTATATTCTTAAGACATTGAATAAATTAAATTTTTTAAGACACAATAATGATTCAGTGATTACCTCATTAATAAATGATTTAAATTAATAAAATTATAATGATTAAATTATTTTCCAAAACCTGTCCAATTATTATTGGATGATATTTTTTCAGCTATGAGTCATCTTATCTTCGAATTTAATGATTTTTGGACATTTAAAAATTGAATATCATTATATAATAAAATAATATATTCACACTTTCCTAAACAACCGCTCCCCCCTTAAAAAAAGACCATTTAAATCCAATTAATCACACCTCTCAAGCCTTTTGGATCAACTAGGATCTACTGAATTAAGTTCCCTACATCCCTTTATTCCACCTAGAAGCCTTAGCTTAAGAAAAAAGGTAGTTCAAGAAGTCATTTTGGTTCAATACAAAGGGAGTTACCCAAACTAAAGGTAACATTTCTCTTAAAAAAAATTTCTTTTACTTCTCCATCCCCATAATGTAATGACCCAAAGTTTCATTAATGGAAATCCCTCTTGATCTAATTAAATGTCTCTTTATGTTTATATAAAATTTCAACTTCATTTGTTTTATGTTATTAATTTTTACCGTTGCTAATATATCCGTTGAACAGTGATCACATGATTAGTATAAATATAGGGCCTTAACAAATCCAAATTTTCTGAGACAAAAGAAGCGATGGCCTCATCCAGTAGAATTGATCCATACGAAGCCCATTTGTTAGAGCATGGAAAAGAGGTGGCCTCCTTGGGCTTCGCTCTTGACCAATACAAAGCTGAGCTTCATCATCTAAAGCTCGAACAGGACAGTCTATGGGAAAAGTGGAAGTTGATATAAATTACCACTCGAGCGATATTATCCGAGCCACCCCAAGAGTCTGTCACCATTACACACCTTACCATTAGGTCTTATGCAGTTTTTTTAAGGGGTTATGTAACTAATAGATATAACTATGCTCATTTACATTTTTTAATATAATAATGAATATAATTTCTTGTCATTATTGATACATTGTAAATATTTTTTAAATTACAAATGATGTTTTTAGTTATTATTTAGTTAATAAATCTATTTTATTAAATTAAGTAATTTTTTAATTAAATATTATTTTAATAAAATATTTTTTTTTTATTTTTATATTAATTTTATTATATATAAATGATAATATAATTGTATGAATGCAATTATAATTTTTATTATGGTTTGAAATCCATTTTTTTCAAAACCGGTGAATTATCAATAAATGTCGGTTTTTATTTTAAAAGTGGAAATTTTACTATTTAGAAAATTATTTAGATAAAATAAATGTTATTTTTGGAATCAAGACGTCGAAATTATCCAACGGTGAATTTTTTATAATTTTCTGAGATAGTCAAATTTTTTAGTAAAAATTAAATACAGTTTAAATATATAATGTGTTTTATGACATCATAATGACCCAATAGTGATGTAATAAAATACTATAATCTTTATGTTCGGCCGATAAATGTTTTAAACTTAAAATAATGTGATTTTGGGTTCGTTTGTCTTACTTTTCAAAGCATTAATGGACCCCTCAAGACTTATTAAATACCTTGTCTTTTTAAATTATTTTTCATGGGAGTGTGACTCACCTCCACATGATAAACCCTAATATTTTAAGAATTTAGGACCTTGGACTTATAAAATATTATTTTCCTCTTCCCTTTTCGATAAACCATGGGCAAAAACCATGGTATGGTTTGTGGTTTGGATTAATTTAATATAAGGGGTCCCAAACCTAAAGAATAAAGAATTCCCTCAACTTTCCAATATAAACCCACCTATGCTCCCACTTCCTCCTCATTAAAGGCCTTTGGAGTTTGTCCAAACTCTTCCATACTCTCTCTAGAATCCTCCGAAGGTGCCCCAAGAACCCAATAAGCCTCTCACAAGCCTCTCTCTAACCATTGGAGGAACACTTCCAAGTAAGGGTTTTTTCTTCCTTTCTCATTTTTGTCCAATTTTCTTTAAGTTGTTTTGCCCTTTTAATTTCAATTATGAATGTTGGGGTATGGTTGTGCACCTCCCTCATACTTCCCTCTTTATTTTTGAATGCTGGAGACCCCTTTATCTCTCATTTAATGCCTCCCATGTACATCTGTTACTATTCGGGAATTCCAAAAGGAACTTCTCTCTCCTCATTTACATTCAAGCAATACTTTTGTATCATGAACTTAAATTCCATTACAACTATTGGGACATTTATCTATATTACATCCTTAATTTCCATTACATGTAAATACGATGAGGAACCCTTTTATCTCTAATCATCCTTTTTTATGAATTTTTACGTCACGCCGTTACGCTGCCGAAATCGCAGCGATTTTCTAAGACAATGCCATTGTGTAGTGAATACCATGCCCATTTATACATTAAGGGTATTCAACTTTATGAGCATTTACTTATTAATTATAAAGTTTCATGTATTAATTCCACATTACTTTATCGTGGAATAAATTATTATGTTTTATGAATCGATGTTTTATGATCAATGTGGCAGACTTATGCATGAAATGAAATGTGTAAGAAGGGTGCACCCTTATAGCGCTCCAAAGCATTTGGAAATGTATAGTATCATGATACATCAACAGAAATGATTGTTGACTCATTCTAATTCAATTGAAATGATGGTTTACTCATGCTTCATGTGCAATGAGGATTTACTCATGCTTCATGTTCAATGAGCCTTGGCTCATGCTAATTCCATGTTAAGTGTTGTTGCCACATTTCCATGTTATGATTATCATGCTTTATCATGCCTTTATGTTCAGTTTCTCTTACTCTCTATTGATACTCATATTTCCTAGCATGTATTTTACTTCTCATTTTATTCCATGTGTATTCCCTTACTGGGCTTTATAGCTCACCCTTTTTTATGCATGTCCTCAGGTTATCCCATGCAATGTTAAGTACGAGAGAATGTTGTGGTCATGTAAAGGATGTTTTCAATAAAGATGTTGTATTTCATGTTTCATGTTTTTATGTAATGATCCTAAGACCCAAATACCCAATGACACTAAACCTCCCGATCTTCTTTGGTGTATCAAGTGATGTTTTATGTAAATCATGTTTATGTTTGTAATAAAAGAAGGGTTGTCTTAGTTGGTATCAATGGATATGTTTAGTTTTTTTGGGATTAGGATTAGAAAACCCTAGTAAAGTCTTAGATACAGGACTAAGTACAATAAAAACTTTCCTAAGTTCTGGTGAGTATTTATTAAGTGGGTTATCAAGTAAGTACATCCCTGTCTGGATACGAGTAGGAAGAGGTGTCTCTGGCACATATGTATCCTAGGGGTAAAACCTGAAAACACCGCTTTGAGCTAAACTCAAACGGGAACTGGTGCACGACAACAGGCCTTGATGCACTCTTGGTTACGACACTCCCAGGGGATATGTTTTGATAAATTCACAAGCATAGTATGAACCCTTATTAAGGGAATTTAAAAAAATTGCCCCTAAGAATATATGTTAGAAAGTAGATCATGAAAATCCTAGATTGAAGCCTATAGACTCATGAGTTTAGGAAATGAAAGATTATTTATAATTCATCAACTTTTGTCTTTGGATTACCCTTTATGTGTTACCCCAAACTTTCCTTTTATTCTAGCCAATGGCCAGTAATAGGAGGACTCGGGCTAACAACCGATGTGAAGATCAGTGTGATGACTGTACTAATGAGATGCCCAATCCAATGAGAGTGGGAATCGTGAACTTTGTCACGCTTCTCTCTCATCTAACTCAAGTTTTTAATAGAAACACGGGTCAAGAAGAACGTTCAACCCCCTCTAAGAAAGAACAAGTCTCTATCATGAGCATCATGAGACAATGGCCCCTACTTTTAGTGGATCATCTGATCCCATGATCGCTGGAAAATAGATCAACTCCATTGAAAAGATCTTCTCCATCCTTCAATGTTCTGAAAACGAGAAGGACCTCTTGAAGGCTAATCGTATAGAGGGTGAAACTGATCAATGGTGGACGTTGATCAAAAATATGAATCCTAAGGAGGAGGTCGAGGCATTGGAATGGAAGGATTTCCGAAAGATGTTTTTTGATAAATTTTTTCCGTGCACCCTCCGGCGTAAGATAGAATGAGACTCCCATTCCCTAAATCAAAAAGACGAAGAATCTATTGGAACGTAAAAAGCAAACTTCACAAGGCTTGCATGATACGCTTCCGGCTTTATCGTTACCCCCAAATTCAAGGTTGACCACTTCTTTGGTGGGATGAAGCCTAGCATGCGGAAAGCATTAGCCATCTGCAACTTCGATAGCTATGAGGAAATTGTCCAATGTTCACTCAAGGTCGAAATGGAGATCGGAGAATCACAGGGGTATCATGGGGAAAAGAAGTGTATGGTTGAATTCAATGCTGGCAGACTGATGGATAAATCCAATGGTGTTAAGAAGATCCAGCACCCCACATGCCAAATGTGCAGAAAGAATCACCCTAGAAATTGCCTTAAGGGGATGAGGAAATGCTTCTGGTATGGAAGATAAGGGCATCTAGCTGTTAACTGTTGGCAAGAAAGACCCGCGGCTGCGACAGAGGAGAGGAATGCTCTGTTCGAACCTCAATGCATTATTCAATGCTATAAATGCAAAGAACCGGGTCATTTTGCAAATTAGTGACCTAATCCAAGGGCATTCGGAGACAACCAACAACCTCCAAGGCAGCAAGGAAGAGATTTTTCCATCACTTCTGCCGAAGTGAACCCCAACAACGAAGTAGTGATAGGTACACTAGTTATTTATTCAAGAATAGAAAATGTACTTTTTGATTCAGGTACTACACATTCTTTTATATCTCGAATGTTTAGTAGAACAATCCCAGCACCACCACAAATCATGGAAGTGAAGATGTCGGTGAGTATGGAAAATGGGGAAATCATTGAATCCCATGAATATTAGTCCTCCCTTTTTATAATCTGTGGATTGAATTTCCCAGCAAACCTCTTCATACTCCCTCTGGTGGAATTTGATGCAAATTTTGGAATGCATTGGCTTTCCTTATGTAGAGCCAACATAAATTGTCGGGAGAGGGAAATCACACTCTATATGGAGAATCGACCCCCAATTCTTTACATTTGTCAGGAGAAAGATGAATCTCCTTTAGCTCCATAATCTCAAACATGGATATTACTGCCTTATGAGCACGCGTATCTGGCTCAGATTATTGAGTCCAAGGAAAAAACATCCTTGAAAAACTGCCTATTGTGAGGGAATTCGCTGAAGTTTTTTCCGGGGAACTATCTGGTCTTCCTCCAAGAAGAGATGTTGAATTCTCAATTGAACTTATACCTAGGGATTTACCAATATCCAAGACTCCATATTGAATGGCTGTTGTAGAGCTTGAAGAGCTAAAGAAACAGCTACAAGAGAAACTGGATAAAGGGTTTATACGCCCAAGTGCTTCACCATGGGGTGCACTAGTCCTCTTCGTCAAGAAGAAGGATGGGTCAATGTGGCTTTGCATCGATTATCGTGAACTTAACAAAGTCACGATAAAGAACAAGTATCCTCTCCCACTAATTGATGACTTGTTCGATCAGCTGCGTGAAACACAATACTTCTCCAATGTGGACTTTCGGTCGGGATATTATCAAGTAAGGGTGAAGAAGGATGATATCCCCAAGACTGCTTTTTCGCAGAAGATACAGGCACTATGAATTCATAATAATGCCTTTCAGACTCAATAATGCTCCAGAAATCTTCATGGACATAATGAATAGAGTCATTAGAGATTACCTAAAAAAATTTGGTAGTATTTATAGATGATATTCTAATATACTCCAAAACCAAGGGGGATCATGAGGAGAATTTAAGAACTGTACTGGAGACTTTGCGTAAGGAGATGATCTATAAAAAGTACAGAAAGTGTGAGTTCTAGTTGAAGGAGGTCTCATTCTTGGGCCATATCATCACAAGCAATGGTATATCTATGTATCTCTCCAAAAAAGATGCAATTGATGGATGGTTGAGGCCAACACCGGTAACAGATATCTGTTACTTCTTGGGGTTAGATGGATATTATAGACGATTTGTGAGAAATTTCTCACGATTGTCCAACCCTCTTACCAAGCTAACTCGAAAGGGAGTAATGTTTTATTGGAGTGATGAATGCAAAGAAAGCTTCAAGGAGTTGAAAAGGAGGCTTATAACTGCGCCCATGATCATTTTACCCACAAGTGGGGAACTTTTTGTGGTATTCAGTTATGATTCAAATAAGTGTTTAGGTTGTGTGCTGATGCAGAATGATAAGGTGATATCCTATGCCTCAAGGAAATTAATGATCCCTAAGAGAAATTATCCAACGCATGATCTGGAGTTGGTGGCAGTGATCTTTTCCTTTAAATATGGCGGCATTATCTCTATGGAGAGAAATGTGAGATATATTCTGACCACAAGAGTCTTAAATATATATTCACACAGATAGAGCTTAATATGCGCCAGAGAAGATAGATAGAGCTCATCAAGGATTATGACTGTTCAATCCATTACCACCCTGAGAAAGAGAACAAGGTGGCAGATGCCCTAAGTAGAAAGGATCTATCGATTCTATCAATGATGAGAATTGAGAAGGATCCAATCTTCCTAGACTTAATGAAGATGGACATGGGAATCATAGAGAAGGGAACATCATCAATCCTTTCACAAATTATTGATCAACTGTATCTTTTAGAAAGGTTAAAGGATGCTCAAAAGGATGATGTGGGAATTCAGGAAAAAGTATAAGCTATCAAAAAAGGGAAATCCTTGGAGTTTAATGTTAATGAAGATGGAATTGTGTGATTTGGAAAAAGAACATGTTTTCCATCGAGTCTAGAGATGAAGAATGAACTTTTTGAGGATGCACATAGTTAAAATTTCTCTATTCACCCTAGGATCACAAAGATGTATTGAGATCATTGAGAAAACTTTTTGTGGGATAATATGAAGATGCAGATCACTACATATACATCAAAGTGCCTGGTGTGACAGAAACTGAAGGCAGAGAGGCAAAAGTCTATGGGGATGATGCAACCATTTCCCATACTAGAATGGAAATGAGAGAACATCACCATGGACTTTGTCACCAGACTTCCAAGGACATCCAAAGGAAACAATGCAATCTGGGTTATTGTGGATCATCTTACAAAGACTGCACACTTCATTTATATTCGAGAGGATTTCTTATTGGATCAACTGGTACAGATATATATATATCAGGGAAGTGGTAAGGGTTCATGGAGTACCACTATCTATTGTGTCTGACCGAGATCCAAGATTCACCACTATGTTTTGGAAGAGTGTTCATCATGCTCTGAATACTGAACTGAATTTCAGTACGGCCTATCATCCTCAAACTAATGGACAATTCGAGCGGACTATCCAAACACTCGAGGATATGTTGATAACATGTTTAATGGACTTTAAAGGAAGATGGGATCAACATCTTCCTCTGGTTGAGTTCTCTTATAATAACAGTGTCCACTCAAGCATCGAAACTACACCATATGAATCCCTGTATGGGAAAAGGTGCAGAACACCGGCATGTTGGGTTGTGGTCAGTGAACATAAGAAGCTTGGACCAGAAATGGTCAATGAAATGGTGGAGAAGGTGAAAACCATTCAACAGCGGATCAAGGCAGCCCAGAGTCGACAGAAGAGTTATGTAAATAATCGTCGACGAAACCTTGAGTTTAATGTTGGAGACATGGTTTTTTATGCATATCTCCATGGAAGAAGGTCATGAGGTTTGGAAAGAAAGGGAAGTCATGTCCAAGGTATATCAACCCCTTCGAGATTCTTGATCGTGTTGGGGATTTTCCCTATTGACTAACACTTCCACCTACTGTGGCCAAAGTACATGATGTCTTTCATGTATCCCTCTTATGTAAGTACATACCAGACCCTTTACATGTACTCTCTTCTAATGTGGTACAACTTGAAAATGATCTTTCTTATGAGGAGCAACTAGTGAAGATATTAGATCGTAGAGAATAAGTTATACGAAATAAGATAATGCCCCTTGTTAAGGTGTTGTGGAGAAACCATAAGTTTGAAGAAGCAACTTGGGAATCAGAGGAATTGATGAAGTTGAGTTACCCAAATCTGTTTTAGTGTTGGAAAAGGAAAATTTCGAGTGCGAAATTTCCTAAGGGGGGAATATTGTAACGACCCAAAGTTTCATTAATGGAAATCCATCTTGATCTCATTAAATGTCTCTTTATGTTTATATCAAATTTCAACTTCATTGGTTTTATGTTAAGAATTTTGACCATTGCTAATATATCCATTGAATAGTGATCACATGATTAGTATAAATATAGGGCCTTAAGAAATCCAAATTTAATCAGACAAAAGAAGCGATGGCCTCATCCAGTAGAATTGCTCCATAAAAAGCCAAATTTACCGAGCTCAGAAAAGAGGTAGAGTCCTTGGGCTTCGCTCGTGACCAAGCCCATGCTAAGCATCATCATGTCTAGCTCGTACGGGACCGTCTACGGGAAAGTGGAAGTTGATAGAAATTACCACTTGAGCGATGTTATCTGAGCCACCCCAAGAGTCTATCACCATCACATACCTTACCCTTAGGTCTTATGCGGCTGTTTTAAGGGGTTATATAACTAATCGATAATACTATGTTCATGTACATTTTTATATATAATAATGAATATAATTTCTTGTCATTATTGATACATTGTAAATAGTTTTTAATGTACAAATGGTGTTTTTAGTTATTATTTAATTAAGAAATATATTTTATTAAATTAAGATATTTTTGAATTAAGTATTATTTTAATAAAATATTATTATTATTATAATGAGATTAATTTTATTATATATAAATGATCATATGATTGTATGAATGCAATTATAATTTTTATTAAGGTTTGAAAGCCATTTTTGTCAAAACCCATGAATTTTCGACGAATGTCAATTTTTATTTTAAAAGTGAAAATTAAGATATTTATAAAATTATTTAGATAAAATAAATCTTATTTTTGTAATCAGGACATTGAAATTATCCAACGGTGAATTTTTCATAATTTTCTAAGACAGTCAATTTTTTTAGTATAAATTAAATATCGTTTAAATATATAATGTGTTTTATGACCTCATAATGACCAAATAGTGATGTAATAAAATAATATAATCTTTATGTTCGGACAATATATGTTTTAACATTAAAATAATGTGATTTTGGGTTCGTTTGGATTACTTTTAAAAGCATTAATGGACCCCTCAAGACTTATTAAACACCTTGTCTTTTTAAATTAATTTCCATGGGAGTGTGACTCACCTCCACATAAGCAACCCAAATATTTTAAGAAGTTCGGACCTTGGCCTTATAAAATATTATTTTACTCTTCCCTTTTCCAAAAACTGTGGGCAAAAACCATGGGTTGGTTTGTGGTTTGGATTAATTTAATATAAGGGGTCCCAAACCTACACAATAAAGAATTCCCTCACCTTTCCTATATAAACCCACCCATGCTCCCACTTCCTCCTCACTCAAAGCCTTTTGAGTTCATCCAACCTCTATCCTACTCTCTCTATAATCCTCCCAAGGTTCCCCAAGATCCCAAGAAGTCTCTCACAAGCCTCTCTCTAGCCTTTGGATGCACACTTCCATGTAATGGTTTTTTCTACCTATCTCATTTTTGTCCAATTTTCTTTAAGTTGTTTTTCCCTTTTAATTTAAATTATGAATGTTGGGGTATGGTTTTTCACCTCCCTCATAATTCCCTATTTATTTTTTAATGATGGGAGACCCATTTCTCTCTCATTTAATGCCTCTCATGTACACCCATTGCTATGCCGAAATTATGAAAGGAACTTCTCCCTCATTTACATTCAAGAAATACTTTGGTATCATGAACCTAAATTACAGTACAATTGTTGGGGAATGTATCTATATTACCTACTTACTTTCCATTACATGTAAATATGTTGAGGAACCCCTTTTTCCACATCATCCTTTTTTATGAATTCTTACGTAACGCCATTATGCAGCCGAAATCGCACTGATTTTCTAAGACAATGACATTGTGTAGTGAATACCATGCCCATTTATCTATCAAGGGTATTCACATTTATGAACATTTACTTATTGATTATAATGTTTCATGTCTTAATTCCACATTCCTTTATCGTGGAATAAATTATTATGTTGTATGAATCCATGTTTTATGATCCATGTGGCACACTTATGCATGAAATGAAATGTTTAAGAAGGGTGCGCCCTTATAGCGCTTCAATGCATTGGGTAATGTATAGTATCATGATACGTCATGTGAAATGAGTGTTGACTCATGCTAATTCAATTGAAATGAGGGTTTACTCATACTTTATTTGCAATGAGGATTTACTCATGCTCTATGCGCAATAAGCCTTGGCTCATGCTAATTCCATGTTAAGTGTTGTAGCCACATTTCCGTGTTATGATTATCATGCTTTATCATGCCTTTATGTTCATGTTTCTATTATGCTCTATTTATATGCCTATTTACTAACATGTATTGTACTCCTCAGGTTATTCCATGTGTATTCCCTTACTGTGCATTATAGCTCACCCTTTTCTTATGCATGTCCTCAGGTTATCCCATGCAATGCTAAGTACAAGGGAATTTAGTGGTCATGTAAAGGAAGTTTTCAATAAAGATGAAGTATTTAATGTTTCATGTTTTTATGTAATGATCCTAATCCCCAATGACACTAAACCTCCCAATCTTCTTTTTCGTACCAAGTGATGTTTTATGTAATAAATCATGTTAATGTTTGTAATAAAAGCATGGTTGTATTACATAAACTCTTTTTATTCCTTTATTTTATAACAACACCAGTATCCTAAATATACTAGGATGTTGTTCTGAGATGTTTTCTAACTAAACTTACACACACCTCTATCTAATGGGTGGAGAACGTACTGTTTCTGTGGATGGAAAACTAACGCCTCACGAAACAATGATTGTTCTATTATCTCCTACCTCCTATCGTGGTGGCCATTAAGATGGAACTATATTTACATATGATATATATTATATTTATGTTTTCCTTTTTCTTCTGTATTTTTCTTTTGTATCATACCTTTATAGTTTCCATTATGTGTAAACACAATAATTTCATTTGAGGAAGTGCGGACTACCGCCCCCTCTAAGTGATATAACTCATTAATTCCATATGTATGACGTATAAAGGATAGAGTTAATTATATTATATACCATATTATATTGGAATTATAATATACCTATGTATAATTTTTTTAATTCCATTAAAATAAGAAATAGAAATGGAAGTAGCGTTCATGCATACGTATGGATTACCGTCTCCATGAACGGTGCATTTCATTTCTTACCTCCAAATATTATATGCTATAATAAATACTTGTATATAATTGATATATATGATATATATGATATCTAAATCATTAATATCATTATGGATATAATGAAATTTTGACCATCTGAACAACTTGTAACTATAGGGTGTTCATTTGTGACTCTAGTACCAAATATCGTTAAAACGAACATTATTAACTTGAATGATTACATAATGTTTATAACATGGTAATAAGAAATATAAAAGGAATAATAAACCTTAAAAAGGTTATTAAGAGAGTATAGAATAGCTTTAGTTTATTATTCAGGAGATTCAAGAATGATCGAGTCTAGTCGGACACAAGGTAACGGACTTCGTCTCAATATCCTTTCATTGAGGCATATTTTGTTTTAATACGAGACTTTCTTTTCTATGCTCTATAAACAAACTTGAATTTATAAAGGGAATATTTTTCTACAAAGAATTTTACTAAACAAAAAAGAGTTCTTCTTATAATGTAAGTGGTGACAACGACCTTTCCGCCGCCGCGAGTATTATTTGTTCTTTGTGTACCTTAACAAGATGTAATGTTTTTTTTTCAAGGAAAAAAATACCATATACTATTTTATGTATTTTGTTATTGAAAATGGTTTTGATAATGGATTTTTTATGTCAATATATTTAAGTGATATATTTTGATTCAAATGTGGAAATGTTTTCTGTATTTTACTTTTGTTTTATGTGGTATGATTTTATAATGGCACATGGACATTAGACAGGTGGTTACGTGATAAACCAAATGAATGGTAGTTTCATGATAAACCAGGAAAAGTGGTTACGTTATAACCTCCAATTCATTGGGTGTGGAAGTGGCCGTATGACTATTGTTTTTTGTGATATGTGTGGAAGTCGACCAAATGGTTATTCCATTTAAGTATGTTTATGTCCCAAGTTACCTTTATATGTTATGTGTTCTTTATATGGGTTTTATGGTAATATTTTGGTTACAAAAGGGTAAGTAATGATATTTTATTCAGTGAAGAGTATTTACTACATCATAAAGATGAAATGTATTACTTATGATAAAGTATTCATGGTTTATTTGTTGTTTTAAAAGACAAATAGTTTTCCTTCTTTGTGTATCCCTTACTGAGCTTTTTTATGTTCATCCCAAGTTTCAAAATATTATTCACAGAACATAAAGAATAATAGGGTCAAAGATGCGAACAAAGAAAAGTCATGCTATCTTAACCATGGAAATATACATGACTCTTTTTTTCATGAGTTTTTGTTTTTTGAAAAATATTGAAGCATAGTAGAATTTTCTACTTTTTAATTTTTGAAAAGAAATGTAATAGTTATGACCTAATTCTCTAAAACTCTAAACCTGAAAATATCCTCAACTTGAATTATTAACCTAATTCATGATTATGTATGATTTAAGGCCAAATCCGTATAAAAATAATGGAAATTTTCAGATTAATCATGTACAAGTAGTAAATGAGTATCTTGATGTTTTTTTGAAGAGTTTCCTGGTATTATACCTAATCGAGAAGTAGAATTTATTATTGACATAGTTCCTAATGCTTAGAAAATTTCAAAACCACCTTATCTAATGGCTCAAATTTAACTCTTAGAGTAAAAAAAATAATTGTCGGAGATGATAGATAATGTTTTTATTAGACCTAGCACATCACCGTGGGGTACTCCATTCTATTTTTGTAAAAAATAAAGATGGTTCCATGATACATTTTATTGAATAATGATCCTTGAATAATATCACTGTTATAAAAATGTATCATTTTCCTCATATCGATGATTTTTTTGATAAGATCCAGGGAGTTCAATATTTTTCGAAGATTGACTTGAAATCGTGGCACCATTAGCTGAAATTAAAGGATGAAGACATTCCTAAGACCGTGTTTTTTACTCGATATGGCCATTATGAATTTTTAGCTATGCCTTTTGGGTTAACCAATGCACCTTCTGTATTCAATGATCTTATGAATATAATTCTATGAGAGTTCATGGATATTTTTTTGGTTGTGTTTTATGAGGACATTTTGGTATATTTAAAGAGTAAAGAGGAACATGAATGTTATTGAAGGGTTTCCTTGCAAACCTTAAAAGAAAAGGAATAATATGGGAAATTCAGGATGTGTGATTTTGTGTTTCAAAAAACGTTATTCTTGGGTCACATTGTTTCAAAAAATGAAATAATTATTGATCCTGCTAAAACAAAATTTGTTGTAGAATGGCCAAGAACCACAAATATAACCGAGATTCATACTTTTCTAGGTTTGGTAGGCTATTATCGAAGGTTTTTGGAAGATTTTTCAATGTTATCTATGCCACTACCTAAGTTAAATATAAAATGGTGTTAAATTTATATAAGAAAAAGAATGTGATGATTGTTTATAGGAATTGAAATAAAATTGACGAATGCTCTAGTTTTGAAATAACCTTTCAGAAATGGGGAATTTGTTATCTGCGAAGATGCTTCATTGAAAGGACATTGTTGTGTCCTAATGTGGAATGATGGGATAATTTCTTATGATTCACATCAGTTGAAACCTTATGAGTTAAATTATCTTACACATGATTTGGAATTAGGTTCTATTGTTTTATCATAAAAAATTTGGAGTAATCATCTGTATAGAGTAAGATGTGAAATATATAATACTCAAAAATGATTGAATTATATATTCTCCTAGAAAGAATTGAACATGAGACAAAGGAGATGGCTAGAATTAATCAAATATTATGATTTCACTGTTAATTACTATCCCAGAAAAGAAAATAAAGTAACCGATGGTTTGATTCCAAAAAGTAATGATACATTAACCATGTTATGTTTGGAACAAGATCCTTTGATAAATGATTATATGAACTTTGGAATAGAAGTTGTTAGTGGATAAAATTCATCTATTTTGTTTCCGGTGTCAGTGAAATCATCTCTATCTGACCGCATTAAGCAAGCATGGAAAGAAGATAGTGAGTTGTAAAAAAAGGTAGAGTTGGTTATGAAGGGTATGTTTCCTGAATTTAACATTAATAATGAATGTATTTTGAGATTTGGGAAGATATTATGTGTTCCGTATGATTCACAGTTGAAAAAAGAGTTATTATGTGAAGCTCATTATTCTCAATTTTCAGTTCATCCCAGCAGTAATAAGATGTACAGAGATCATCATGAGTATTACTGGTGGGATGGAATGAAAAGATATTTTGATGACTTTACTGTGAAATGTTTGACTTGTTTGGAGGGTAAAGAAGAGTGGCATTTACCAAAAGGGATGCATCAGCCATTACCGGAGCCAGAGTAGAAGTGAGAAAATATATTCATGGACTTAGTTGTGGTATTACCGAAAACATCTTGAGGTAATAATGCAATCTGGGATATTATTTATCAATTTTGTAAATATCCTCAATTCCTTTCTATTCAAGATAACATATCTCTAGATCAAATTTCATGATTGTATGTTAGAAAGATATTCAGGTTGCATGAATTCCCCCTTTCCATTTTCTCTGATTGTGATCCTAGGTTCACATATAACTTTTTTAAAGGCCTACTGAAGTTATTGGGTATGGAATTAAATATTATTACAGATTTTCATCCTCATTCAGATGGACATTAATAATGATCAACCCCGACCTTGTAAGATATACTACGTGGTTTTCAATATATTACTAGGGATGTTGAGACCAACAAATTTATTTGGATTAGTTTTTGTATAATAATCGCTTTCATTACAGTATACAGAAGGCTCCATTTGATTCATATATAGGAAGTGGTTTCAAATACCAGCATTAAGAGATGATATAGGTGAAAGGAAACTTATGGGACTAAAATTCTTATAAGAGATGGAAGATGAAGTTATGTTGATATAGAAACACATGAGGATAGCTCAGAGAAGAAAAAAATGTTATGCGGATAATTGGATGAAGGGTATTTCTTTTGAGGTAGGGGATCATGACTATTTCAAAGTTTCACCATGGAAAATAGTAATTTTTTGGTATGAAGTGGATGTTTATTTCACGGTTCATTGGATTATATGAAATTCTATCATATTTTGGATCAGTTGCTTACCTAGTGTCTTTACCTCTAAATTTATTCCAGGTACCCAATGTTTTTTATGTTACAAAGTTGAGAAAGTATATTCTAGATCTATCTCATGTTTTGAGTCTAGAGGTAGATCAACTGGAATAGAATCCTTCTTATGAGGATCAAATAGTCTAGATTCATGAATGAAGAGATAAAGTGTTGAAAAATAAGATAATTCACGAGGTTAAGGTTTTTTTGAAAAAACGATATGGTTGAAGAGGAAACATGTGAATCTAAAAATGATATGGGGGATAAATACCCAAACTTATTTGATAAGTGAATAAAATTGTATGGATGCAATTTCAAAAAGCACTACCACAAAATTTTAGCAAGGCCAGTGCCACCCTTTTATCAGCGCTAACGAAAAAGCATTGATAAATGTGGATACCATTATGAGTGATAAAAAAGCACTGATAAAGGTACACTTTATCAGTGATTTTTTAGGGAAGATAAAGGTACCCCCTTTAATAGTGCTTATTTTTAGCACCGTTAAAGGGTGCCCCTTTATCAGCACTTTTTTTAGTAGCGCTGATAATGGGGGGTCTTTATTAGCTCTTTTTTTTAAAGTTCTCATAAAGGGTGTACATCCAAAAATTATTCATTAAAAAATATATTAATATTTAAATATATAGATATAGTTATATTGATATAAATATAATATATATATTTTTAATATAATTTTAAATATATTTTAGTAAGTATAAATATACAGTTAAAGTTAATATATAAAAAATTTAGTGAAAATGGCTTATATAAAAATTAAAAAAATATTTTTAATTTATAATTTTCTATTTAATATTGAGTAATAGTGATCTAATAACAATTTGAAGACTAAAAAAATTAATAAAAGATCCAGAATATGTTGAAAACGTAACTCGAAATTCAATCGACCATAACTTTGGATCTGATTGTTCATTTGAGCTCTACCATATATCAAATCGAAGCCTCCGAAAAGAACTACACCCCTATGAATAGAGCGTACCTCGGTCATGTTTTTTTAGAATCTAAGAAAGGCCCATCAGGCCTACAAAACTGAGTTTTTAGTCGGGGTACCCTGATTTTTATAACATTTTGTTGATTTTCTGCCTCGTTTAAGGGGCCATTATTACCTTCTTTTGGTGGGGACTGAATATTCCAAGGTATTACATTAATATTGATATTATTTCATTGAAATTTTATCATTTTTTATAATTAAATGCTATTTATAATCAAATATATAACAATATGTACATATTTATTATATATTCACACCTAAAAATTTAAATTTTTAAATAAATTATTAAACATATTTACATATAAAATATATCAACTTTATCTAAATAATAAATAATATCAATTTTATTTAAAATGCCAATATATGAATATTTATATAACTATATATTAATCTAACTATATATATTAATATAACTATATATATATTAATGTAACTATATATATATATTAATATAAATATTAATATATATATTAATATAACTATATAAATATAAATTAATATAACAATATATATTATTATAAATATATCTTACTATACAAAAATATATAACTATATAGATATATAAATAAATAGATATATCATAAATAAGAGAACAAATCAATATAGGGGAGTGACAAAGGCTTCAGGCACGCAGGGGGGTGGTCTTGAGATCAAATCCGGGAGGAGGCAGGGGCATGCACCTATGGGTGAATTTTAGGGACTAGCGCTGATAAAGGTGGGTTATAGAAATAATAAAGGGTAGAGGTTGTGCGTACGGGTGCTGGTGGTGCTGGAAGGTGCTGAAGGGGGGGGGGGCTCAAGCGCTGTAAAACGCCCCCCCCCCCCCCCCCCGAGATTGACAGATTGTTTTTGTACTGAATGTTAATTTTTATAAATTTTATCAGTGCTAAAAACCAGCGCAGATAAAATAGGACTTTTATCAGCCCTAAAAAAAGCGCTGATAAGGACCCGTTTATCAGCACTTCATTTTAGCGCAGAAAAAAGACCCCTTTTATCAGTGCTTTTTTTTATCGCTGATAAAAGGGTTCTTTATCAGGGCTAAAATTAAGTGCTTATAAAGGGGACCCCCCCTTTATGTACGTTGGATTTAACAGTTCTTTTCTTGTGTTGTTAATGGCTATTTTTAACTCTGATAAAAGCAGTATTTGTAGAAGTGAATGTGGGAAGGATGTAACATCCCAGGTAAATAAATAATATGACATTTTTATATATATTAATATTTTTGAATTATATATTAATTTTACTTTAAATGTTTATATATGTTTTATGGGGTACCTTAAATACAAAAATGGTTTTCTTGGAAATCTTATATAGCATATAATGCGGAGTCATACTAAAAAACAATATTAATATACTAATATTATTTTAAATGATAGTTAACTCCGAGTCATTGTACTAGTGTGAATTAACAAAACTAACTATAATATTATTAACCATGTTTTCTAAATGTTTTTACATTTATCCAATAATATTTATAGGCTTAAAATGGGTATGAATCCAATTTTAAGCATAACTACTCTAATATTTTTAAAAGGTTGTTTTACTGCCATATGATGGAGAACCCTTTCTAAATGTAGTTTTTTAACTTTTATTTGTTCTATTTGACAAAATTGACTTCTTTTTTAGAAGACAGACATCAAAATTTTCTTTTGGGTAATTTTTTGGTATTTTTCTAATAAAGTTCATTTTTAATGAATTGTGAGAAATACTTCATTTTAAGTCAAAACTTTCTTTTCATCTGATTTATTTATATGGTAAGATTATCTTTTTAATTGTTTGGAATTTGTAATTAGATTATTAATTACCATTTAATACAATTTTGTTCATTTAAAGTATTTTTACATTTTAATTAGACATAAAGACATGTCAATCTTTTGATAGTTATTATTTCATAAAAACATGCTTTTTGGTTTTCATAATGAGAATTAATATTAAACTAATTTCAGAAAATTTTATGTTTTGAATTTTGAAAAATGAATTTCTTATTTGGAATAAGGAGGTCCAACTTGTGTTAATAGGTAACTTTTATTTTTAAACATTATGAATAGTAACATCAGTAAATATTTGATTTACCATGGTTAGAGGGAAAATCTGGTAAATAAGGGTAAAAATAATATTATAATAAAATTAAATTACCATAAAACATGTTCTAACCCTATTGGATGATATATTTCCTACCATGGTCATCCTTGGGTCGATTTTAGGACACCATGGAGCAACTTTTGTGTGAAAATGACAATAGTTACTTTTAATTTAAAGTAATGTAAACTATAGACTGAACATGTATCATTTACTAAAAAATAATTATATGGGGTAATATAAGCAATATATTAAACAATAATTAGTCATTAAAAAAGTTAAAAATATTTCATATATCATTTTATTTTTTTCTAAATCTTTAGTCATCAAATTAATAAATATATTTATGACACAATGATGATGTATTGGTTACCTCGTTCATGAATGATTTAAATAAATGAGATTATAAAAATTGAAATAAATTTACATTGAATGTTTTTATTCTATAAAAGATTTTTATAGATGATTATGACTTTTTATGTTTTAATTAATTATGTTTTTTTTGAAATAATCATGTTATGGTTTTTTAAAATGTCTTTATATGAATAGTATAAAAATTGACATAATTGAGTTTTTAAAATAATTAATATTTTATTAAATGATATAAAAGTCCTAAAAATCTATGTTTCCACCTTCCGATATATATTTTGTTAAAAAATTCATTAATGATCCATTTTCTGGGTCTCTTTTCATTTTATAGTAACTACAGTAACCATATATTATGAAAATTCAAGAAGACATGGTAAAAGTTAAATTAGTTAACTAAGGGTTAAATATAAAAGATAAGATAAGTTTTATGACCTATGATTATATAAAACCTATTGGATAATAGTATTTATACCCACAATTTTTTTATCTTATAAATATATCACTTTTGTGTTTTTAGAGTTTAAAAATCAATTATTAATAAAATAATATTTCAAGATATTCCTAAAGTTCCCCTTATCCCACTTATAAGAGGAAGCCACCTCTAATCCATTACTCACACCTCTCATGACCCTTGAATCATCCGAACTTAGATCTAATAAACTCCTAATATTCTTACCTTCCTTCTAGAGTCCTTCTTATAGTCAGAAATAAATTCATGAAATCCATCCATCTCAAATCAAAATAAGTAACCCGATTTAAGATAACATCTTCTCTCAAGATATTTTATATTATTATTCCTTCTTCACTTCTTATGCTCTTCTTCTACTTTGTTTATATAACAAAAATAATATCCTCAATATACTAGGTTTTTTTATGATAAGGATTCAAACTACACTTATACACACATCTGTCTAATGGATATAGAACATACTGTTTATGTGGACGGTGAACTACTGCCTCACAAAACGATGATTGTTCAATCTTCTCCTACCACCTCTTATAGTGGAAATAATGATTTTAATGTAATTATATATAATATTTATTTTATCTATATGATTCATTAATTCTCTTTTAGAATATAGCTTTATTCATTTCATATTGTATAAAAACAATAATTTCATTTGAGGAAATGCAGACTACCTCCCCCTCAATGTGATATGACTCATTCATGCTATACATGGAACACATAAATGACAGTATTAAATAACATATGTCACATATTTCACATATATATTATATTGGAATTATAATATACCTATGTATCGATTATTTTTCTTTCCTTTAAATATGAAAAATATATGAAAGTAGCATTCATGCGTACGCACGACTTACCGTCTCCATGAATGATGCATTTAATTTCTTATATCCAAATGTTATGGACTGTTATAAATACATATATACTCAGTTTAAATACCTATATACTAGATATATATGATATATATGATATCTTAATCATGAATATCATTCTGAAGATAATGTACTTTTCACCACATGGAAAATTTTTAATTATAACAAGTTCATTTTTGACTCACGTTCTGAAGATCAAAAAATTACTGATATGAACTTGAATAATTATATGATTGTTATAAGTAGGTAATATGTGATTTAAAAGTAATAATAAGCATGAAAAAATTTCTGAAGAAATTTTAAATTGACTTAATTTTTTTATTCATGAAGAACAAGGATCGTAAATGACGATTCAGACTCATGGTAAGGGACATCGTCTCAATATCTGTTCATTGATTCATGTTTTAAGAATATACACCTCTTTATTTTACACGGTGTATAATTACCCCCTTTTAATTTTACTTTCATTCATAGGGAATCTTTTCTTACAAAGAATTTTACTAGACGATAAAAGGAATATTTATAACGTATGTTGTAAAAAGCACCTCTCTGCTACTGTGAGAATTATTTGATATATGGATTACATAACAAGATGTATTGTTTTTAATAGAAAATAAATACCATATACACATTTTTATGTAATTTTGTTTCAAAATTGGTTTTTTAAATTGATTGAGTATTTCAATATCTTGAAATGATTTCTTGTGATCGGAAATTAATTGTTTGTAGGGAAATTTTGATATTTGAAATATTTTATGCGGTACATGGACTTTTTTGCGGGTGGTTATGCGATAAACCAATGACAGGTGGTTACATGTTAAACCAAATGAATGGTGGTTCTGTGATAAACCAAGTATGAGTGGTTATATTATATCCTCTAATGCATTGGGTATGTAAGTCGTCCATAAGGGTATTCCATTTAGTAATTTTTGCGGAAGTCGACCATATGGTTATTTGATTTCAGCAAGTTAATGTCCCATTTTATATTTTATAGGTTATTTTTTATTTCTATGGGTTTATGGAAATATTTTGGTTATAAAATGGTATGAAATGATCTTTTATTCAGTGATGAGTATTTACTACTACATAAACGTGCAAAGTATTACTTATGAAAAAGTATTCATGGTTTACGTTTTGTTTTGAAAAACTAGTAGTTTTCCTAATAAGTGTATCCCTTACTGAGCTTGTTATAATCATCCCACGTTTTGAAATGTTTTTGATAGGATTTAAAGGGTAATAGAGTCAATGATGGGATCAAGGAAAAGTTGTGATGTTTAAGAATAAAATGAAAACTTGTTCTTTTGTAAATGTCTTTGTTTATGAATGGAAATGAATATTGATTAGACGTGTATAAATTATAATAAAAAGTTGGTAATGTATAAGTTATGGACTAATTATCCAAATTTCTAAACCTAAAATGATATTCAATGTGAATTGTTAAATTAATTCAAGATTATGTAATGTTTAAGGGTGGGTCTTTATAAAAGGTGTCTTATCACTACCCATGTTCTCACACTACCCAAAAGGGGAAAACATTTCATAATTTTAAGCAATTATTTGAAGAAGGGATATAGATGTGTATTAATGGAAAATAAAAAATTCCTTATATATGCTTCAAGGCTTTTGAAAAAACATGAGCAAAACTATCCCACACATGATATGGAGCTGGAAATAGCTATCTTCTCTTTGAAAATTTGGCGACGTTATCTCATTGGAAAGAAGTATGAAATATATAAAGATAAAAGAAGTATTACACATATATTCTCCCAGAAGTAGATTAATATGTGCTAATAATTATAGTTATAGATCATCAAGGATTGTGACTTCTCAATCCACTACCATCCTATGAATGTGAACAATATAGTGGATGCTCTAAGTGGAAATGATCCATGAATTCTATGATTAATTAGAATTGAGAAGGATCTAATATTAAATGATTTGTAGAGGATTGGAATGGGAATCATAAAGTTAGGAACATTATTAAACCATTAACAAGTTATTTTTCAACCATGTCTTTTGGATTGGTTAAAGTATGCTCAAGAATATTATATGGGCATTTAAAAGAATGTGGAATCTATGAGAAAAGTAAAAAAATTGTGGAGTTCAATGTTAATGAAGATGGAATTGTGAGATTTGGGTCAGTAATAAGTGTTACATAAAATCCGAAGATAAAAAGGGAACTATTTTATGATGCACTTAGTTCAAATTTATCCATTCACCCAGGAAACAGAATGTGGTATCAAGATCACCAAGAACACTATTGGTGGGATAACATGAAGAATGAAATCATTGAATAGACACCCATGTTCTTGGTATGTCAGCAATGGAATGATGAAAAGAAGATGTATGTGGGTATTATGCCACCATTTCCTATACCAACATAGAAAAAAGAAAAAATAACCATATACTTTTCCATTGAACATCTAAAGACATCCAGGGGAAACAATGGTATCTATGTTGTTGTGGATCTTCCTGAAAATACTTTACAATTCATTGTGATTCAATAGGATTTATCACTTGATATCCTATCATGTATATACATAAGAGAAGTGGTAAGAATACACATAGTTAATATACTTATTATGTTTAATGGAGATCCAAAATTCACAACTAGGATTTGGAAAAGTATCTGACGTGATTTAAATAATGAACTGAACTTCAATATGGCTTATCAGCCTCAAACTAATTGTCAATAAACGAAAACTATCGAGACACTTGAAGAAATGTTGATAGAATTTTTAATTAATATCAAAGGAGGATCTGACCAATATCTCCTTCTGGTCAAGTACCCTTAGAATATTGGTTTTCACACGAGGAACTAAATAGCTCCCTATCAAGACATTTATAGGAATATGTGAAGAACACTATCATGATGAGATTAGTTAATGGAATTAAATCTTCTATGTCCTGAAATGGTCAAAGAAATGGTGGAGAGGGATAAAACCATTTAGTATCATATCAAATCTTTAGAGGTTTGACAAAGGATCATTTATGGCAATCATCAGTGTGACCTAATGACTAATGTTGGAGACATGGTATTCCTCCTCTTATATCCATAAAAGAGAGTGATGATGTTTGCGAAGAGTGGAAGGAATAGTCCAATGTACATCATCTCTTTTTAGATCATTGATCATATCGGAGTAGTGGACAATAAAGTAGAGCTACCACCAAAATAGTCTCAAGTACATGATATATTCCACGTATCCCTCTTATGAATTTACATACCAGACCCATCACATGTACTCAATACCGAGGTTGTACTATTGGATAATGAATTTTTTATTGGGTAGTATCTGGTCATGACCTTAGATCATATATAAATTTTTCTAAGAAATAAGATAGCACCCCTCATCAATGTGTTGTATAGAAACCCCATGTTTTATGAGCCCACATGGGATCTAAAGAAAGCTATTAATTAGCATTAACCTCATCTATTTTAGTGTGTGAAGATTTTAACGGCATGAACTACTATGAATAAAATTACATTTTTTGATTTAATTAATTGTGTTTTGTGTATATAAATCCCTTGAACTTATTTTATTAATTTAATTTAAATGACCATTAAGTAACATTAATATTGATTATAAATATTTTAAACTGTGGTCACATGATGAGTATAAATAAAGGGTTTTAATAAATCAAACTGTAAGAGAATAGGGATGTGATTGCATAAAATAATAGTATTGTACCATTTGAATCACATTTATTAGAGGTTATATGGGAGATACAAATTATGGGCTTCTCCCTAGAATAATCCCAATATGATATCCAAATTCTTATGTATGAGAAAAAATGTCAATGGGAGAATTTCAAACTCATCAAGATCATGGCCTAAAACATGTTCATTGAAAAACACTATGAAATCCCCACCATCATGAACCATAATATTATTGAGTATGCTGGTATATTAAATTGATATGTATCAAGACACTATAAATAAGAATATTTACGTTTTTATATAATATTTAATATATTATAAACCTATTATTGTTACATTAAAATTAATTTTTGATTTTTGATTCAATAAAGCACAAATTATATTTGTTGGTTTATATTCAAATTCAATTAATATAATCATGAATTAATGAAATTTTTAAAGAAATAATATTTTAATTAGATATTATCATAAAATAAATTTCATTTAATATAAATTATAAACTAATTATTATGAAGTGAAATAAAATTTTTATTATGGTTTGGAGATTGTTATTGTCAAAAACCAATCATTTTAAATAAATGTGAGTTTTTTTAAATTAAAAAATATAAATATTTAATAAATTAATTTTATAAAAGTAAGTTTATTTTAGTAATCAGGATATTGAAATTATCTGCTGCTAATTATTCATAATTCTTGAAGATAGTCAAATGTTTAAAAAAATTAAATACAGTATAAACACAGAGTGTGTTTTATGACATCATAATGGAAAAATAGTGATGTAAAAAATACTATAAAAGATATCCTCATCCAAATATATGTTTTCCCTTTTAAAATAATGTAATTTAATGTTTACTTTAGTATTTTTATAAATAATTATCAACCCTTCCAAGCATATAATATATTTTATGATTTTGAAATCATTTATTTTAGAGTGTGACTCTCCTTCACATAAAAAAGTGAATTATATTATTATCATTGTCCCATGACTATATAAATTAATTTAAACCACCTAGTTTTTGTAGAATCCATGGGAAAAACTATGGTATGGTTTTTGGTTTTGAGTATTTTATTATGTAGTGTCCAAGAACAAAATAATAATGAAATACCCCTTTATTCCAATTTAAACCCCCCAAGCTCCCATTCATATTCACTCAGACATGTTGTAGCATTTACACACTCTTCCCGCTACTCTCTATATTCTTACCATGGTACCCTAAGATTTCATGAAGCCCTCCCATGCCATTGGAGTCACACACTCTTGTAGGGGAACCTTGTCTTCCACAATCCCCTTTTAATAAGAAATTATATTATTTTATGTAATTTAATTTTAGTATTATTATATTCGAATATAATATGACATATTTTCCATGAATTCCATTTGATGTATATTTTATTATAAATTCCTTCAATTCTCATTACACCACCCGCGATCCTTTATGAACACCTGTTACAATACTGAAATTTCTTAAAGATCATTTACAATAATAATGTTTCTTCATTACCTTATGCCTTATATTTCCTATTTTATAATGTTGGAATATACTATTCAATGTTCCTATAATATCACATTTTATGAAAATATAATGGGAGATAACTTTCTCTCTCATCAACAATTATTATAAATTTTTATGTAACTTCATTATGTTGCCGAAATCTCATTGTGATTTTTCCGTGTTCAATAATTGTGCAGTGAATACCATACCCATTTTTAAATAAATTTTAATATCCATTGTGAACATATAATAAATGATTTGGGACTTATATTTATGTATTCTTTATTCCTTGATTTTGGAAAAAATTGGGATTTTGAGTGAATGCATGATGTATGATTTATGTGGACTAATTTTTCATGAGAATGAAATGAATACAATGAGTGATAACAAAATTATATAGAACTCCAAGTAATATTCTTATGTTTAGTATCATAATACATAATGTTGGAACAATGGTGTACTTGATTCGTTTATAGGAATTTTTCATCCAGGAAATATTTTTAGTTTAGCATTGATTATTGTTTACGATTCTATGTTTTATATTGTTTCCACATTTCCCATGTTATGATTATCATTTCATATAATTCCATATTATTCATTTACAATTTATGATCCATTGATTTTGTTATTGTCTACCATTTGTTGTCTTCTTCATGTAATGCATTTTTTACTCCCATACAGGTCTTTATAGATCACCCTTTTCTTATATATGTCCTATGGTTATCTTATACATTGTTAAATGTGAAGGAAAATATTTGTCTTCTGATTGATGTTTTCAAAAAGATGTATCGTTTAATGTTTTAGGTTGTCTTTTATTGTACGTACATTACCAAAGAAAGTAGACCTCTTGAACTTTGGGGTTTGTTAAGTGTTGTGATACATGTATTAATGTGTAATAAATATTAGGTTTCTCATAACACATGTGTCTTCTATATACATAAATGTTATTATTTTAATTCTATAATGTTAAATCATTTCATTTTCTCTCAAATGGGAATTGAATGCATCACTCATATTTATGTATTGAATACAATCCCCATGAATCTATGTGTTCCAGTTTTCATTACCACGTAAAATGGATTTTTATTATGATGTAATTATTTTATGTATATGATATTAATGAATTATATTTTTTTATATAAAATATATTACATAATGTGTTACCCTTCCATGTATTGGAAATTTATGACATCGTTCATGTTTATATGTGTACTACACTAACATAAGTGACTTTTTACCGTGTTCAATATTCAAATATGATTATAAATTTAAATTTCATATATAAAAATAAAAATCATTAATTAAATACCATTATTCATATTATTAATTATTTAGTAATATGAATTAACAAAATCTACAGAACCAAAACATGCATGAAATTGAAACTGATAACACACAGGATGATGATATTAGAAATGGATTCCTAATAAAAGGGTTATATAAATTTATAATTTAATAATATATTGTATGATAAATATGAACATATTTCTGTCACAGATTTATAAAAAATCTATACGTATTATATGTGTGTTGCAGAGTGTCTTTGATGAATATTGGACTTGTGGTAAGGGTAATTTCATCTCATTTCAACTTCAATGATACATGTTATATGTTATGAATCAAAAATCATGTTCATGGTTTATACACTACCCCATTGACATGTAATATTTTTAATTACTATTTATTCATGTTTTATTAGGTTTTATATCAATTCCTTCCCATTGAATTTCTTATGATTCCAATGTTAATAGAATAATAAAAATGTATTTCACTCTGCCTATTTTAATTGAGGTTGATTACGTTTAATTTTTTTTGACATTTATAGGATAAATTATCCATAAATACCACATATTTTTATCTCATGTAGTTATTAATGGTTTTCCATGTTTTCTTTTAATTTTACCTCTCTTTGGTGATTAAAATGATAATTTAATTCCTTATATTAGAATATGGCCCTATTTTCCAATTGCTCATCACACTTTTTATTCTAAATTAAAATTCATTAAATTGTTTTTGAAAATTTCATTTTTTAGGATGAAATAAATATTTAATATATTTTTTTCAATATTTTTAATGTAATCTTCATTTTGTTTTCCCTCAAATTTGATTTTGATCTTATTACCAATATAGTGAAGGGAATAAGTTTTATAAAATTTAATAAATAAAAAATACCTACCATCATGACTATCAATTTATTTTAAGATTAAATTATATTTTTATATAGTTATTTTCAAATAAATAATTAATAGATGAACTTTTTTATTTTTTTTATTTGTTGATTATAATGGCAGAATATGGTATTTTCAATATTTTCAAATTAATATTTGAACATTAATTTAATTTTATTTTCATCTATGTCAATATCCTTATATATTTACTATTGTTCTCTAGAGATAAAATATAATTATACCATACATGTTCTTTCATTGGATATCTTATGTTTATGATATCTTGAATTTTTTTTGAAAATCATTTCTTTTCTATGGGCTTTGTTATGATGAATTGATTCCCTTTTTTATCCTTTACATATTTATAGTTAAATTTTCATTAGAATCCTCATGATCAAATTATATATAAATCCCCATCATTTAAGTGGTAATTTTTCAATCCTTTGTGTTCATGTTTTAGTATCACAATTTATTATGGTATCATTTCCACTACATTGATGTTTTCTTAAACTTATTCTGATTCTATATACGGAATCTTATTACAATAGATTAATTGGAATTAAATTTAATTTATAGGTGTAATATTTATGTTCTTCAATATTGATTCAATAGTTACATTATCTACTGAAAAGTTACATTTATTATATTTCATAGTGTTGAATCAATATATAATGAATGCATTGGAAAGATGTAAATGAATGATGGGGATCAGTTAATATAACACCCTTTGATACATCGATAGAAGTCATGAAAAAAAAAGAAATTATAATTATATTTAGGCTACGGTTGTAAGATCATTTCAAAATAGTTTGGTAGTTGATGTTTTCGAGATAATTCAATGAAACTCTGCTAGAAAAGTTCTTTTATTGTGAGATTCGTGATATCATCACAATAGAGTTCATGAAAAGATCATCAATGATTATATTTATGGATTTCTATTAAAAAGAATTGAGTTTTATTAATAAATGTTATTTTTATGTTGATATTTTAAATGGATATACTTTGAATTCAATATGTTGAGTTGATGCAATTTATTAATATTTTTAAGAAATCTATATTGATTATGAAGTATTTAATCATGATAATTCTATTTTCAGTTACCCTATTAACAAATTTTATATCCCCATTTATTTTTATTTCCATTAGCTATGATATTAATAAGAGATCAATGAATGAAATTCATGGAAGGAATAATGTTTTTCATGAAATTTTATTAAATTTCTAATGAAATACATAAATCATGTATTTATTTAATTCCCAACACTGCTAAACTAATTGATACATTTTGTTTTGATACCATGTATATTTGAAAATTATAATTTATAAGCACCAAGTCTAGGGTAGTAGTGTAGCATCTCCATTAGTTGGTATCAGAGTATGTTTTATTGGGAACCTAGGGAACTATAATTTATATTAACATATCTAGCACACACATTATTTCGATGCAATATACTATTTGAGAGCACATAGAAATTTATTACAAAGGATAGACATTTATGACGAATTTGGGATAAAAGATTGAGTTGTGTATTTAGGGATGAAACCTAATGGTGGAAGGTAATCATAACCCATAGAATGTTTATATATTTCTCTACATATAATTCAAATACATCAGGTGTTGTGCAATAAACCAAACTTTAAAAATTATAATTATTTCATAAATCAATGTGTGTTATATTATATAATTATTATACACATGGAATCCATAGTGAAACCAACAAACGATTATTTCAATAATAAATATCATTACATTAGTTTGCTAAAAAGTAATGAAAATGTAAAAAATTATAATTATAAAAAATATATTAAATAAAAAATCTAACATTTTAAAATATAGATCACCCCAATGTGGTAGAATTATCACCCCCACAACAAACACAATAAAAATGAAAAAAAATATTAATAAACCAATAAACGTCTTAGAAACTGATAATCTGTAAACATGGAAGGAATTGTAGTAAATATAGATTGAATGAATTAAGTTGTATATGTAGGAGTTAATGTGACATTTGTAGTATTAATTTGATAATTTTAATGGTAATGTGACCATTGGAATAATATACCGACCATTGAGGATAGAAACCTAATCATTGGGAATAATAACAATAGTGTATAAAAAGTAATTTGACCAACAAATAATAAAGTGGGATATAAAAAAAATTTATCACGATTCATATAAGTTAATACTAGTATTCTAATGTAGAAAAATAAATATCATGATTAACAAAATCAAAGAAAATATAGGAACATTTTTAATAATCTATAATTAATGTATTTTCTAAAAATCGTAACATTTCAATTAACAAGAAATATTACAATGTTATAAATTTATTTTAATAAAATTAAGATAATTTTTGATGTCATCAATTCCATGTTTTCCAAGGGTGTTTTTAGTTATTTTAAAAAATACATCTTTTTAGGTGAATATAAAAAATATAGTGTTTCTTATAACTGGTGTATCATAAATTATATTATTCATGATGTAATAGCGAGCTATTAATTTCTAGATAATATTTTCAGAAAAAATAATTTCATTTATTTTTGTATAAGATTATATAAAAAAAATAAACCTTATTTCCAAGCATAAAATGAATTTTCCAAAACATAATGTCAAAAGTGATCTCTTAAAATAACAATTTTTCTTTTTTTGACTTTCTTTTTAATTGACTTAGTGAACTGTAAATATAAATGGTGTAAAAATACTAAAACATTATATCATGTTCTTATAGGATGATGTTTTCTTAAAATTTACTATTAAAAGTTTTAACTTTAATATAGTATTTTATATAAAATTTTAGTCTAAAAATACTTCTTCCCTCATATATAAATACCACTATCCCTCCACAAAGAAAACCAATCCTCTATCACATGAAAAAAGAAATGGTCCAAAAAATCCTGTATATTAATACAGTATGTAACGCCCCGACCCTAGTTAGCCAGAGTCGGTGCATTGTTACATAACATTGGCATGATCACAAGAAAGATCAAATCTCGAAAGACCGATTGGTTTAGTAGCCTTGGAAACACTAGATATATTCATAAGTTTTACATTACATCATAAAATGAAAAACTACTACAACAACATAATGTCTCCATAATCCACACTCATATCCCCACATAATATCCCTGCAGGTCATTCATAATTTACTTCTTCACTTCCTAGGAAAAATAAAACATAGAAAAGGGGTGAGCTCAAATGCCAAGTAAGGATAACAATAGAGCGGAAACTTTCATAAATAAGAATAAACATTTAAGGCAATGTATAACTAAAACAAAAGACTTTCAAACTTGAACTTTAAACATTGTATGGCGTAAATAAAATGAAATAATGCCATTTATTCATTCACATGGATATTCTACTAATCAAATAATCACATGAAAAATCAATAACCACTTTCATAATGTTGGAATGCATAATGCCAGACTATCATAACCACATAGCCAAGGCCTCGTGCCAAGACTACAAATAAGATTTTGCCAGGGCCTTGTGCCAAGACACTATTTTGCCTCATTAGACCTACCGATGCATCAAGGAGCTATAGCGGGCTCCACCCGTCACATATTAAGTCCAATGCATTCGCATAGAAAAAGGTTTAAACATAATATAAACATTCGTATTAAAACTAGCATACGAAATGTCAATAATTTCACGATAAACTATGAATGGTATAAAAATAGCACATCCACAGTCAATCAAATCACAAAACCATTAATAAAATATAGAAGTTTTGTATCATAATAAATCAACTTCAAATAAGCGTAAAATCCATCAAAGGATATTGACATAGATGAAATCAAAACTCTTTTTAGAGAAATATCTATTTCTATTTTTTTTGAAATCATTTAAGATCCATATAAAATAAAACATTTTCCTTGAAAATATTCTTATAAGCTTGTAAGGAATACTTTGAAGATTTTATAACGGCGGAAAACAACCGCACCCGCCGTATAAGTTAAAAAAAACATTCTTACCTTAATTCTGTCGAAAAGGTTAAAAAGGACCTTGTTTTGAAAATGACGGAATGATTCCTCTTATAAAAAGTAAAACAAGGGTATAAATGACTTTAACCCATATTCTTGTAAATAATAAAAATGTTTTGAAATACATTTTGAAGAAACATGGATGTGGATGATAAAGAGATCCCAGTAGATTATTACGTATAAACAACCTTGGATAATGAAGAGATTTTGTAATAACCCTTACCTTGTACTTTTCCTGGGTTGGGGTAGGTTAACCTCCTGTATAATGGTTAAATAATTGTAATTAAATTATACAATAATCATATACATTAATATGATATCATATATGATATTTTAATATTGATTTGATAATAATATCTTAGTATTATCGTTGCTTCAGGTGTTAACTTACTTGTCTTTTATATGTTTTGTTACGTAAGACATGTTTGTAAAGGATAGGTTGTATATTATTCATATTCATAATGATATCAAGTCCTTAAACATAATTTTTAAATCATCAAATGATAATTATACTTTAATGGTTACGATGGAGAATGAATCTCATCGCGTTCGTGGAGACGGTAGTCCGTACGTACGCACGAGCGACAATATCATTCTTTTGATATTAAAATAATATATAAATGGATGGTATATAATATATACAGAATCATTAACATGTTATATTTATTATTTAAATGTGTTACACATCATTATTATACCCATCCAAATAATAATATATTAAATAACAATTACACCACGACGTGGAGACGGTAATCCGTACGTACGCACGTATGGTGACATGTTATTCAAAGGGTGGATAGAATACTGACTATGGTTGTACCATATTTATAATAACATCACAGTATATATATGATACTGAATTTATTATTTTATAATGGTAACAATAAAGGAAGAAGAAGTGGAAGAGGAAATGAACTTGGAAAAGGGTGGTGAAATCATTATCTCTTCTTCGGGTTCTTCCTTTTAATTTGATCAAAAGTGCTCCTTAGTTTGGCTTTCTGATCAAACTAAGGCCTCTAGGTTGTAGTGAGGGAAGTTGGGAGAGTATTTGGGTAGAGTATGGCCGAACCAAAAGGCTTTGAAGGTGTGAAGAAACGAGAAGGAGCAGTGCCCTTTTATAAGAGGGGTGAGGGGCACCTTTGGAAAAGTTAGAAATATTAGTTTATAATAAATTCATATTCGGTTTCTAATGGCTCCAAAGATGATTATTTCAATTTTTAGGTGGGTATAGGTCGAAAACAACTCAACCAATATAATTTAGACAGGTTTGGGTACTTATATTAACCTTATCTTTAAGTATTAACTCTAAATTAATTAGTTTCACTTTTACAATGTCTCTTTGTATTTTTATATAATATGGTTAATAAACTTACTATATACATCCAAGCGACCCCCAAGTGGTCCATTAATAATGAAACCATCATGATATAGGTCTTTTGGCCGAACCTTATATTCTTAGGAATTTAATATCAATTAATAATATAATATTTGTTTTAAGAACTCTTTTTTGTCAATTTTGACACTATTCAATAGTTGATTTTTTTGAAACTTATAACAGATTTATTACTTCAAAAAAGGTCAATTAAATCAATCCTAATATATCATATTATCCTATAAAATTAGTTTAATTCATTAAAAGTTTCATATTATATTTATTTGGGTATTTATAATATCAATTATTTTAATTTTACACTATTTTAGTAATTACTACATCATCATTGTGTCATAAATAAATTAAATTATTTAATATCTAAATATTATAAATAAAATATCACTATGTATTAAATCGTTTTATCTTTCTAATTAATATTTATAATCTAAAATAAAACATATATAACCCTATGTAACATTTTTTTCGTAAAAGATATATGCTTGTGTCATTTTTGTATTCATTTTAACTTAATTAAAAAAAAGTGTCCCTATCACCTACAAGTGGCACCATGGGGTCCCCAAATCGACCCAAAGATGCCTATGGTAGAACATGTATCAGACAATAAGGCTAGGACACGTTTTAGGGTAATTTATTATTATTATAATATTATTTTTTAACACTTATTTACCAGATTTACCCTTAACCATGGTAAATAAAATATTTACCACAGTAATTATTCAAAATGTCTAAAAATAAAAGTTACCTATTTACACAATTTGGACATCCTGATTCCAAATATGGAATCCATTTTTCTAAATTCAAAATACATAAGTGGCAGAAATTAATTTAAAATTAATTCCCGCTGTCAAAACAAAAAGCGTGTTTTTAAAAGATAATAACTATCAAAAGATTGACACTTGTTTATGTTCGGTTTAATTGTAAAATTATGTTCAATGACCAACATTATATTAAATGGTAAAAATATATTCTAAATATACCTTAAAACCACACAAATTCATAATTTATCACTATTAATTATTTTGATTAAAAAAGTTGTTTTTAATTAAAATTTAGTAATTTTCACTATTCATCAAAATATGAAAGTTATCCAAAAAGTACCAAAATTTCACCATAGGCTAAATTCGATATTCCGAATCCAGAAATGAAGTCCATTTTAAAATATAAAATATGTATAATTTCAAAAAGTAGGTATTACTATTCATAACGGCTTGTTTGATTGGTTATGGTGTGTTAGAACTCGGTGTTGCGTATAACACACGCTATCACATTATTCAAAGAGAAGCATACCATAGAAGCTTGGGGTGTTACATTCTCCCCTCCTTCAAATAATTTCGTCCTCAAAATTTCATGAATACTTATCACATGAAAAGACTCGGGTGGTTCTTCATCATAAGTTCCTCGGGTTCCCACGTTGCCTCTTCCATCTTATGTTTTCTCCACAAAACTTTTACCAGACGCGTCGTCCGGTTTCTCAGTACTTGTTCTCTCGTATCAGGAATCCTGACGGGCTCTCCACAATAGGAAAGATCAGTTTCCAGTTCTAATTCCTCATAGGTGAGTACATGCGTTGGTTCAGGCATGTATTTCCACAACAGAGATACGTGGAAAACATCGTGAACTTTGGAGAGACTTGGCGGCATGGCCAATCGGTAAGCCACAGCCCCAATTCGTTCTAGAATTTTGAAAGGTCCGATGTACCTGGGACTCAATTTACCGTTCTTACCAAAATGTATGACTCCCTTCCATTGTGATACCTTCAGAAAAACATGATCACCGACTTGAAATTCCAAATCCTTCCTTTGATTATCGGCATAGCTTTTCTGCCTACTTTGAGCTGCTTTGATGTGATTTTGGATTAACTTCACCTTTTCCACCGTTTCCTCCACCAGTTCTGGGCCTACAAGTTTTATTTCACCAACTTCATCCCAACATGTTGGTGTACGACATCTCTTTCCGTATAACGCTTCATATGGTGCCATCGGAATACTCGAATGGAAGCTATTGTTATAGGAAAATTCTACCAGTGGTAAATATTGATCCCACATACCCTGAAAGTCAAGTGAGCAAGATCTCAACATTTCTTCTAAGGTCTGAATAGTCCATTCTGATTGTCCGTCTGTCTGAGGGTGGTAAGAAGTGCTCAAATGAAGTTCAGTATCCAGGGATTTCTGAAGACTTTTCCAAAATCATGAAGTAAAACGAGGATCACGATCAGAAACAATCGATAGGGGTACTCCATGAAGTCTCACAACTTCATTAATATATAGTCTTTCTAGAAGTTCCAGGGGTAGATCTTCTCTTATAGCAAGAAAATGTGCTGACTTGGTAAGAAGATCAACAATAACCCATATTGCATCGTTTCTTCTAGGAGTCTTTGGTAGCCCCATGAAAAAGTCCATCGTAATATTGTCCCATTTCCACTCCGGTATGGGAAGATGTTGCATGACTCCTCCAGGCTATTTCCTTCCAACTTTCACTTGTTGACAAACCATACATCTTGACACAAAATCAGCAATCTCCCTCTTCATTTTGTCCCACCAAAAATGTTCCTTCAAATCTCTATACATTTTGGTGCTCCCAGGGTGTATAGAGAAATTGGATCTATGAGCATCATCCAACAATTCCCTTTTTAGATCAGGTATATCGGGAACACAATGTCTCTTCCCGAATTTCAAAATTCCATCTTCATACACAAAGTCTCTCAATCTCCCATCATTCACAGCTTTAATCTTCTTTTGAAATTTTTCATCATCGGTCTGAGAACTTTTAATCCTTTCTAGTAAAAATGGTTTGGCAACCATTTGAAAAAGTATTGATGTTTCACCTTACCTGGTTATTCCCATGTCCATCTTCACTAGATCCATGGAAATTGGATCCCTTTCAATTCTCATCATGTTCAAAACTCCATGGTCTTTTCTGCTCAAAGCATCTTCCACCTTGTTTGCTTTCCCCGGGTGGTAGTGTATCGTGCAATCATAATCCTTGAGTAATTCAAGCCATCTCCTTTGCCTCATGTTGAGTTCTTTTTGTGAGAAAATATACTTCAAACTCTTGTGATTGGTATAAATCTCACATTTTTCACCATAGAGGTAGTACCACCATATCTTCAAAGAAAAGATCACAGCTGCTAACTCGAGATCATGAGTAGGATGGTTTTGTTCATGAATTTTCAACTGTCGTGATGCATAGGCAATAACTCTATCATTCTGCATAAGGACACAACCAAGTCCTTTCTTTGATGCATCACTATAAATAATGAACCCATCATTCCCCGATGGTAGAGTAAATATTGGAGCATTGACTAATATTCTCTTCAATTCTTCGAAAAATTCTTCACACTCTTTTTTCAAAACAAATTTAACCCCTTTACATGTGAGCTTCGTTAATGGGTTAGCCAATCGGGCAAAATTCTGGACGAAACGTCGATAATAACCTGCCAAACCAATAAAACTGCGTACCACAGTTATACTCGTAGGTGCTGGCCATTCTTGGATTGCCTTGGTCTTAGAAGGATCAACAGAGATTCCATCTTTAGAGACAATATGGCCAAGAAAAGAAATCTCATGAAGCCAGAATTCACACTTGCTAAACTTCCCATATAATTCATGTCTCCTCAGAGTCTTCAAGATAATGCGCAAGTGATTTTCATGATCTTTATAGGTTTTGGAGTATACCAAGATATCATCAATAAATACCACAAAAAATTCATCGAGATACTCCTTGAAAACTCTATTCATCAGATCGATGAATACAGAGGGTGAATTAGTCAATCCAAAAGGCATTGCAGTAAACTCGTAATGCCCGTACATGGTTTGAAATGCTGTCTTCGGAATGTCTTCCTTCTTTACACAAAACTGATGGTATCCAGATCAAAGGTTAATCTTTGAAAAGTATTGAGCTCCATGTAGTTGGTCAAATAAATCATCAATACGAGGTAGGGGATACTTGTTCTTTATCGTTATAGCGTTGATCTCCCTGTAGTCGATACATAACCTCATAGATCCATCTTTATTTTTAACAAAAAGAACAGGGGCTCCCCATAGAGAAACAATAGGGTGAATAAATCCCTTATTACTCAATTCCTCTAGTTGTTTCTTTAGTTCAACTAATTCTACAGTGGCCATTATATTAGGGGTCTTCGATATAGGCCTTGATCCAGGAATCAAATCAATGGAAAACTCAACTTCTCGTTCTGGAGGATGTCCAGGTAAATCTTCCAAAAATACATCTATAAATTCTTTCACAACAGGTACATCCTCTATTTGAACATTCCTTTCCTCACCGACAGTTATTTCATTCCTTTCCTCCCCAATAATTGAATTTAGTTGAGCTATTGAGGGTGGATATAAATAAGAATTAGGTGGTGACGATTATGATCTAAAGATAAGGTGTTCGTTATCATTATCATCAAGAATCGTAACCTCTTTCTTCTTACAATAAATCTTCGCATCATATTCTGAAAGCCAGTCCATACCGAGGATTATATCAAACTCAATCATAGGTATGACGGTGAGATCGGCAGATAACAAACATTTATGTGCTCTAATGGGGACTGATTCACAAAACATTGTTGCAATGATACTTCTCTTAGGAGTTTTAACTGACAACTCCCTTATTAAATCAAATTGGAAATATCTAATTTTCATAGCAAATTGGGAAGATATGAAACAATGCGATGATCCAGAATCAAATAATGCATTTTCTAAACTTGAGGAAACCATTAAATTACCTGCCACCACGTCTTTCGGAGCTTCTACCTCAGCAGTAGTGATAGCATAAGCGTGGCCTTGATCCATTGGCCTTTTCTGAGGTAAGTTCTCGTGACGCTTAGGACATTCATTTGCATAATACGCCATCTCCCTTCAATTGTAGCACTGAACTTTGGTAGCTTCCTTCTTCCCTTTGCAATCACGAGCTTGGTGGCCTTTTTCACCACACTTGTAACAGACTCTCATTCCCTTCAAGGATGTACCAGGGTGTTTCTTCCCACATTTAACACATGATGGATATTCAACCTTTCCTTTCTTCCCCTTATTTCCATTCCCAGATTGATCAGCAGGCCTCTTCTTCTCTTTCTTTTCTTTAAAGTCATAAGACTTAGAGAATTTCTTTTCAGTCTTGATAGCACACGAGACAATGTCTTCGTACGATGAAAAGGATTGTAAGACTAATGCTCGACGGAGAAATGGTTTTAACCCATCAAAGAAACAATCAATCTTACTTCTTGGGTTACGTATATAATCACCAGCATACCTTGCTAACCTTGTAAAGTTAGCCTCATACTTTCTGACATTCTCATCATCCTTCTGTCTCAGACATAGAAATTGCCTTTCCATATCTGCTCGATGGTCGCGAGGAAAGTATTTTTCTAAAAACAGATCTTTGAACTCCCTCCATTCCATATTTGATACTTCATCATCTTCCTTCATATTTTGAATTAATGACCACCATTGATCAGCATCTCTAGTGAGGCGGTAAACTGCCATGATAACTTTTTCCCTTTCACTGCTCCCCAAAGCCTGAAATATTTTCTCTAGGGATTTTATCCATTGCTCAGCTACTAAGGGATTTGTACTCCCATTGAACGTTTGTGGTTGCTGCCTCATGAATCAATATAACATTGATCCTCCACGCTGTGGATTAGGGTGCTCCATACGGGTAAGGTTATTATTCATAACCTGAGTAAGTTGTCCCAGTATGGTGATTAGCTGATCGGCACGAGTTGCATCACCAGCCCCACTATAATTATCTTGAGCAGGAGGGCAATCCTTACATGGAGTGCGTGCATTGATACGGTTTCCATTTCTTCCACTAGGCTCCATTTCTAAACAATGGCATAAACTAGATCAGTTTATGAATCAAAATACATAATCCTATACTTATAAAACACTTAACATAAATTGAACTATTTATGGATATAATCCATAATCATAAAAATGTTTTCTTTGAGGAAGTATATACTCATAAACCCTTCATAATGATTTGTAAAGAAAATGAGATTATCCTAAGCATATCCCCCGGGAGTGTTGTAACCATGACTGCAGCAAGGCCCGTTGTCGTGCACCAGTTCCCGTTCGAGTCTAGCTCAAAGCAGTGTTTTCGGGTTTTACCCCTAGGTACATCTGTTCCAGAGCTGCCTCTACCTGCTCGTATCCAGACAGGGATGTATTGCTCGGAAAAATCACAAAATCTCTACAATACCAAAATTCTAGGATGTTCTTCTATACTAATGCTAAAAGTTCATCTTAGGTCTACGTGCTCTAATCAGAGTTTATCTAAATCTAGCTTCCAAGGATTGTACTAAACTTCCTCTGATACCAACTGTAAGGCCCCGAACCTAGTTACCCAAAGTCGGTGAATTATTACAAAACATTGGCATGAACACATGAAAGATCAAATCTCGAAAGACCGATTGGTTTAGTAGCCTTGGAAACACTAGATATATTCATACGTTTTACATTACATCATGAAATGAAAAACTACTACAACAACATAATGTCTCCATAATCCACACTCATATCCCCACATAATATCCCTGAAGGTCATTCATAATTGACTTCTTCACTTCCTGGGAAAAATAAAACATAGAAAAGGGGTGAGCTCAAATGCCCAGTAAGGATAACAATATAGCAGAAACTTTCATAAATAAGAATAAACATTTAAGGCAATGTATAACTAAAACAAAATCCTTTCAAACTTGAACGTTCAACATTGTATGGCATAAATAAAATGAAATAATGACATTTACTCATTCACAAGGATATTCTACTAATCGAATAATCACATGCAAAATCAATAACCACTTTCATAAGGTTGGAATGCATAATGCCAGACTATCATAACCACATAGCCAAGGCATCGTGCCAAGACTACAAATAAGTTGTTTCCAAGGCCTTGTTCCAAGACACTAGTTTGTCTCATGAGACCTACCAATGCATCGAGGAGCTATAGCGGGCTCCACCCGTCACATATTAAGTCCAATGCATTCCCATATGAAAAGGTTTAAACATAATATATACATTCGTATTAAAACTAGCATACCAAATGTCAATAATTTCACCATAAACTATGAATGGTATAAAAATAGCACATCCACAGTCAAACATATCACAAAACCTTTAATAAAATATAGAAGTTTTGTATCATAATAAATCAACTTCAAATAAGCGTAAAATCCATCAAAGGATGTTGACATAGATGAAATCAAAACACTTTTTAGAGAAATATGTCTTTCTATTTTTTTTGAAATCATTTAAGATCCATATAAAATAAAACATTTTCTTTGAAAATATTTTTATAATCTTGTAAGGAAAGATTTGAAGATTTTATAACGGCGGAAAATAACCGCACCCACCGTATAAGTTAAAAAAACATTCTTACCTTAATTCTGTCGAAAAGGTTAAAAAGGACCTTATTTTGAAAACGACAGAAATATTCCTCTTATAATAAGTCAAACAAGGGTATAAATTACTTTAACCCATATTCTTGTAAATAATAAAAAAAAAATTAAATACATTTTGAAGAAACATGGATGAAGATGATAAAGAGATCCCAGTAGATTATTATGTATAAAAAACCTCGGATAATGAAGAGATTGTGAAATAACCCTTACCTTGTACTTTTCCTTGATTGGGGTAGGTTAAACTCTTGTATAATGGTGAAATAATTGTTATTAAATTATACAAGAATCATATACATTAATATGATATCATATATGATCTTTTAATATTGATTTGATAATAATATCTTTGTATTATCGTTGTTTCGGGTGTTAACTTACTTGTCTTTTATATGATTTGTTACGTAAGACATGTTTTTAAAGGATAGGTTGTATATTATTCATATCCATAATGATATAAAGTTCTTAAACATCATTTTTAAATCATCAAATGATTATTATACTTTAATGGTTACGATGGAGAATGAATCTAATCGCGTTCGTGGAGACGGTAGTCCGTACGTACGCACGAGCGACAATATCATTCTTTTGATATTAAAATAATATATAAATGGATGGTATATCATATATACATAATCATTAACATGTTATATTTAGTATTTACATGATTTACACATCATTATTATACCCATCCAAATAATAATATATTGAATAACAATTACACCACGACGTGGAGACGATAAGTCGTACGTTCGCACGTATGGTGACATGTAATTCAAATGGTGGATAGAATACTGAATATTGTTGTACCATTATATATAATAATATCACATTATATATATGATACTGGAGTTATTATTTTAGAATGGTAACAACAAATGAAGAAGAAGTGGAAGAAGAAATGAACTTGGAAAAGGGTGGTGAAATCATTACCTCTTCTTCGGGTTCTTCCTTTTGATTTGATCAAAAGGGCTGCTTAGGTTGGCTTTCTGATCAAACTAAGGCCTCTAGGTTGTAGTGAGGGAAGTTGGGAGAGTATCTGGGCAGAGTATGGCCGAACCAAAAGGCTTTCAAGGTGTGAAGAAATGAGAGGGAGGAGTGCCCTTTTATAATAGGGGTGAGGGGCACCTTTGGAAAAGCTAGAAATATTAGTTTATAATAAATTAATATTCGGGTTTCAATGGCTCCAAAGATTATTATTTAAATATTAAGTTTGGGATAGGTCTAAAACAACTCAACCAATAGAATTTAGACAGGTTTGGGTACTTATATCAACCTTATCTTTTAGTATTAACTCTAAATTAATTAGTTTCACTTTTACAATGTCTCTTTGTATTTTTATATAATATGGTTAATAAACTTACTATATACATCCAAGAGACCTCCAAGTGGTCCATTAATGATGAACCTATCATTATATAGGTCTCTTGGCCGAACCTTAGATTTTTAGGAATTTAATATCAATTAATAATATAATATTTGTTTTAAGAACTCTTTTATGTCAATTTTGACACTATTCAATACTTGATTTTTTTGAAACTCATAACAGATTGATTACTTCGAAAAACGTCAATTACATCAATCCTAATATATCATATTATCTTATAAAATTAGTTTAATTCATTAAAAGTTTCATATTATTTTTATTTGGGTATTTATAATATCAATTATTTTAATTTTTCACTATTATAGTAATTACTACATCATCATTGTGTCATAAATAAATTAAATTATTTAATTCCTAAAAATTATAAATAAAATATCATTATGTAGGAAATATTTTTTCTTTCTAATTAATATTTATAATCTAAAATCAAACATATATAACCCTATGTAAAAATTGTTTTTCTAAAAGATATATGCTTGTGTCATTTTTGTATTCATTTTAACTTAATTAAAAAAAAGTGTCCCTATCACCTACAAGTGGCACCATGGGGTCCCAAAATCAACCCAAAGATGACTATGGTCGAAACTGTATCAACCAATAAGGCTAGGACATGTTTTAGGGTAATTTAGTATTATTATAATATTATTTTTTAACCCTTATTTACCAGATTTACCCTTAACCATGGTAAATAAAATATTTACCACAATAATTATTCAAAATGTCTAAAAATAAAAGATACATATTTACACAATTTGGAAATCTAGATTCCAAATATGGAATCCATTTTCCTAAATTCAAAATACAAAGGTGTCAGAAATTAATTTAAAATTAATTCCCGCTGTCAAAACAAAAAGCGTGTTTTTAAGAGATAATAACTATCTAAAGATTGACACTTGTTTATGTTCGGTTTAATTATAAAATTATGTCCAATGACCAACATTATATTAAATGGTAAAAATATATTCTAAATATACTTTAAAACCACTCAAATTCATAATTTATCACAATTAATTATTTTGATTAAAAAAGTTGTTTTTAATTAATATTTAGTAATTTTGACTATTCATCAAAATATGAAAGTTATCCGAAAAGTACCAAAATTTCACCTTAGTCTAAATTCGATATTCCAAATCCAGAAATGAAGTCCATTTTAAAATATAAGATATATATATTTTCAAAAAGTAGGTATTACTATTCATAACAGCTTGTTTGATTTGTTATGGTGTGTTAGAACTCGGTGTTGCGTACAACACACGCTATCACATTATTCAAAGAGAAGCGTACCATAGAAGCTTGGGGTGTTACATAGTAGAAATAATAAATATGTATTTAGTTAATTAACTACATATATTAAATAACTATAGTGTTGTAAAAGAGATTCCAAACAATGTAAACATTAATTGTTTTTAATCTCTTATCTCATTTTTGTATTAATTTTTTTTCCAATATTTTTTTCTAGATGAAATATTCTGTGATATTATTATACTGAATTTCATAGTTATATTATTGATGTTAACGTATATTAATAATTATAATTGTTTTTTATAATATTTTATACCAGCTTTTCATTATATTTGTAAAATGTTATAGTTAACAATCAGTTAATAACTAATGAGGAGGTTTCCAACTACATTCCCAATCACACAACATATAGATGGAAAAAATAAAATCTATAATTTATATAAATTTATAAATATATATTTTATGATTTTTATAACTTATCCAAATTATTTATAAATTAACATGAATAAAATATAAAAATTGAAGTGAAATGGGAAATATTTATGGAAAATAGGATACCAAATTGCTTCAACTTCAACAAGGGAAATTACAAAATATAATCCAGGGATTATAAATGATAAATAGTTTATTAAATTAACATAATGAAATTCTATTTCAATGTTTTAATAAATCTATTTTCATTTGTAGGATGTTTAAATGAGATGAAATAATGCAGGATTTAAGGTAATGGGATTATAACTCCTAACTTCGTTTCTTTAGATTATCCACCATTGACATCATTTTTAGACATTATATTCTGATAATGTCACTAATATATCCTTTTACCATTATTAACATTTCTTTGAGGGATATATATTGTAATGACCCAGATTTTTCTTCGTAATTTGTTTATTATATGGAAATATTACGAGTCCGTGAAAATCGACAGTGCATGATTTCGAGGCCCGGTGTGCTCGAATTGAATTTCTGATCATTTTTCTGGTACATTCAGTAATCACGCATCCAGAGTTTATTAACTTTTGAACTGGTGTGTGGAATTGAAATCTGAGGACACCGATGAACACACATCGCTGATATTTGCTAAAGGAGACCTACACCTCGACCGCAGTATGTCGAAGGTGGAAGTTAGTTTTTCAGTTTTTTGTGGGAGAATAAAAAAAATAAAATAAACAACATTTTATTTTAATTTTTGAAACCACCTTTTGGAATTGTTGCAGTGGGGACCACATAACGTCGGTCGGGCAATTAAGGTTGGGCATTAAATGCCCGATTACAAAAATAATGTGGCCATAATTCTCATTTATTAATAGGGTTCACTAAGTCTAAATTATTGAATCATCATGTAAATGAGGAGTTATTTTTATTAATGATTCTTGGGAGAATAGAGGTTTTGTTACACTGTTGGTGAAAGGGATAATAGGCCTTTGAAGGAAGATCCTCCAACAAACAATACCCTCCAACATAGATCCACCACAAATGAAGAATGAAGACAATGCTCGAGCCTGGATCGGAAGCGTCTTGTGAGAGCAACGAACAATGATGTCACCATGATCGTCTTCCTCTTAATGACACATCCAATGGATGATCGAGGTAGGGGTGTGTTTAAGATCAATATTCATTAATTTTCATTATGATGAGCCATTCTCCTCGTGCCACGTGCCACAGGTCTAACGCAGATGGGTACAGGCCAAACGAATATGGCTCGGTCCCTCCTCATCTTCATTGCTAACACGTTCTTCACAGTGGGGGTGGACGATGACTAATGTCGAGAGGGCACAAGGCAGCAGTCGGCACTCTAGCTGGGTGTGATAGCGGCAGTGGCGCAACTACGCCGCTAGAGAAGGTCACGGCCAGTCGGCTGTGGTGGGGGAGAACGGCGGCCGGCACGTCAGCCGGATGCATGAAGGTAGGGTGATGACCGTCCGCATCTCCGGTTTGGTAGGAGGTTGCGACTCATCGGCCGCGGTGGAGTAGGGTGGCGGCCGACATGTCGGTCGGCAGCATGGGGAAGCGGTGGTGCGCGTCTGCGCCGTCAGAGCGGGAGACCGTGGCCGATTGTCCGCAGCGAAGCTCCGAGGCTGGCTGGCATATGGCCGGTCGTGGTAGAGTAGCGACACGCATCAATCCCATTGGAAGGGGGACTGACCTTTTCGTCTGTCTGTGTCATGATGAGTGGGACCTCCAAGCGATCCCACATGCTAGCAGGTCGACCGAACGACCCTTGGGCCGTTCAGAATACTAGAGGTGCTCCCCCCGAGATGCGACTAGGGCGGGCCCCACCATGGTGGATCGTACCTAGCCGAGTGGTCCGCACCACAGCGGTCCGCACCCAATGGGATGGGCCACCCCTTCGTGGGCTAGGCCCACCACGGCCCCGACCAACAGGGTCAGACCCGGGCCCATCTGGACTCAGATACGCCTTTGTGGACATATCATGAGAACTGAGCATCCATCTGATGAACTATCTATGGAACTAGAATAATTTTATTGAGACAATCCTTTTGGTATACTCAAAATGAGTTTTGGGTAATGTTGGATTATGGCCGGGTGGGAAGGAATTCGAATCCAACCGGCCCCTCGGAATGAAAATGCTAATAACTTACAGATCGGGAGTCTGATTGATGTGCCGTCCATTGTGTTGGGTACCATTTGACATGACAGACCATTGGGATTGTTCTTTGTGGAACTTCATGGTAGCTGAAGTATCGACTGATGTCTTGAGGAGGAGATCCTCTTGTAATCATGTATGATTAGTGTGGGAACCCTATGGATGGTTTTACTTGGGATGTCTTCAGATCCAATGTGGATCATCTTCAGATCATATTTCGGTAAGTGCTCAGCAATCCTGTGTGGGTCAGCGCATACCGATCCTGTGTGGGTCAGATCCTATGTGGGTCAATGCTCAGATATCCTCTGTGGGTCAACGCATACCGATCCTATGTGGGTTAGATCCTTTTTGGGTCATTGCGGGGGTTAGTTACCTATCAATCATGTGTGGTTAAGATCGTGTGTGGGTCTTTTCGAGGTTTAGTTACCTATCGATCATGTGTGGGTCAGGCTTCATATAGCTAGAAGCAGTGCCTCCTGACATAATAAGATGATATTGCTTCGTGATTAATCATCTGTACTTATATACATCACTGAAAACCTAGCTTGAGCTGAGACACTATTTGAATGAATTCTTTCACCTGTGTGGTACTTCCTATCTTCGTGGTGATACCTTTGTGGTATTATTTAATGTAGCATACCATTGTGGTACTTACCTTCATGGTGATACTTTAGTGGTATTCTTGATTGTGGTGTTACCTTTATAGTACATTCCTTTTTGGTGTTATCTTCATGGTTTTCTTTCCTTTATGGAACAGTTTTGCTTTTGGATAAAGAGTTGGGCCTTGTGTTTCCTCTTCAAAGAGATGGGATCACATGATTACTTTGATATATGTATGGGAATATACCTAATTAGGGATGACTGTTGTTTTCTTTCTATTTGGTTTATCCTTTGTGGATTTTGAGAGACCTTAGGGGGCTAAGGGTCCCTACTGAGTATCTTTATACTCACCCTTGCACGGTCTACACTTGCACCTTGTTGTGTCTAGTGTAGACGACGGACAGTGCTGATCGAGGTTAAGGGTACAAGGAATGAAGGATTCGTGGAGGAGGGCATTAGATGAGACGATCCGTAGAGATGACCATTTGAGAGCTATACCTACCCTTTCAGTAGGATCCTTGGCGGGTGTTCATAGGAGCTATTTTCAGTTTTACTTGTACATTTCAGTTGGGCTTGTATTCTATGCCCTTTACATACAGTATAAACTCTTTTTAGTATACAGTTTACTTTGTTCTCTTATCTTACAGTGTTCTTGGTTGTGTGAGTTTATAGGTTATAAAGTCAAATCCTTCCTGGTTATTGGGATATACCTTTTCAGTGCAAGTCGCCAGCCCCTGACCTATGGAATGCAGGCATGGGGTAGTCATGGCACGGCCCCCGGGGGGCAGGCCGTGACAAATTGGTATCATAGGAGTCGATTCTACCAAAGAACTTGGACATTGATCTTTTAATTGGCAAAAGTGTTAAGTGTTATGAGCATGGTTATCAGTTTGGGGAATATAGTGTTGGTGCGGTGGTCGATATATCCATACACCGAGTCCCTGACTTCTGATTTCTGACTCTATGCATGAAAACTCTGATTGCATGTGTGTTTTTGAAATGTTTTTTGTGAACTCTTTGAGTTATCTCACCAGGTATAACTTACTGACTGCGACACACATGTTTTGTTTTTCAGGATGCCTCTGTACAGACAATCAGCTAGGGTTTTAGGTATAGTATGTGATGATAGCCCACTAAGCGACGAGGCTTTGGTGCAGGGCCCCCTTAGGGTAGTTGTACCACCGCGTGGTGTACCAGCATTAACAATACCCATTTTAAATTCAATGTCACCATCCCCAATAGTATAAGATGCATGCCTCTTGAGCACGTTGCATGAGTTCAAATGCCAGAGGCCACCAAGTTTTTGGGGCAAGATTGATCCACATGTGGTTGAGGACTAGCTGGAGGATGTGGTCAGAGTTTTCCGACTAGTTAGGACACCAGCTGATCTCCCAATGATCCTTGTCACCAGTCTTCTTTAGGAAGCAGAAGGTATATGGTGGAGTTTGATGCTCCAGGTTCATGATGAGTTGACTCTCATCTGGGTGGACTTCGAGAGCCTTATAAGGGAAGAGTTCGACCCAGCGACATTACGCTCAGTTCGTATACAAAAGCTTCTTCACTTGAATCAGGGTAGCAGGATTATGGCTAAGTATTCAGCAAGGTTCACAGAACTCTCTCACAACTCCACTGACATGGTGCGAGAACCTTTATTCAGGGCCTGGAACTTTGAGAAATGGATCATATGGGAGATTAGAGCTTCGATTATTTCTCTCAGCATCCCAACGTAGGCTGGGGTGTTAGAGCGAGAACTCTTAGTAGAGTGATTCCTTGCTGAGCAGTCACCGACAGTGAGACCCACCATCGGATGCTATGTAGCAGTGACATCTACAGCTGGTAGTAGACAAATGATACAGAAGTCCAAGGGGACCAGACCTACAGGAGGAAGACTGCTAGATACATTTTCGATTGTGCGGGGCACTCGAGACAGAACTAGACCGGCAAGGAGCCGGTAGTGTTACCCATGCATCGGGCAGGGTCACATGGCTCGCGACTGCCCGACCCACTATACGGATGACTAGAAGATGGTCGAAGGACCACCTAGGCAGAATCCATGATTCAATCTAGTTGTTCTATAGGAAGCAGGTGGACATGACAGAGGATCTTGCCGTGAAGAAGGCAGTGGGCAGTGATTTGAGGTTATAACGCCACCCCCTCCAGGTGGACCACCCCGACCACAGTGAGTGGGTGGACAGGGATGAGTTCAGCTCTAGGCTGCTGAGGCCTATGACCAAGGTACACTAGAAGATACAAGGTACGATCTGTGTCTACCCCACCCCAACTTCAGTGTTTATAGACACAGGTGCCAGTCATTATTTTATTTTCACATCCCTTGTTCGGAGGTCGGAGATTTTGATGGAGCTTTTGGAATTATCCTTACGGCTAGAGACTCATACGAGAGAATATTTGATTATTACACACTGGTTCTAGCTATGTGATCTTACTCTAGGAGGATAGAGCTTCGGTTGGGATCTTATAGTAGCGGTGTCATGGCCATACGAAGTCATCTTTGATATGGATTGGTTATTTATTGTCCATTCTCAGATCTACTGTATTAGTCACAATGTGTGGTGTGTCCGGACGGATGGGACCATGTCTTCATTCCCTGGTGAGAAGGGATCCTTCACATGACATGATGGATTTACCCGGAGGAGGGTGTAGCCGATCACACATCATTTGGGTAGCCTTACCCTCGGAGCAGTTGATGTTGAGATTCTGAGCTATCCTTTAGTGGTGGACCAGTACACTGATGTTTTCCCTAAAGATTTATTGGGTCTAAATCGTCACAGATAGGTGGACTTTTATGTTGACTTTTACCCTATGAAGGCACCAATATCTACCCCAGCATATCAAATGGATCTCACAAAGCTTCATGAGCTGCAAGTAGAACTAGAGGACTTCTAGAGAAAGGGGTTCATTAGGCATAATGTTTCTCCTTGGGTAGCCTTGATTTTGTTTTCCAAGAAGGTAGATGGGAATTTGAGACTCTATGTGGACTGTCGGTGCCTGAACCAGGAGACTGTGAAGAACAAGTAACCACTCCCGATGATTGACGATCTCATTGATCAGTTGAAGGGAGCACAATGGTTTTCAAAGATAGACCTCAAATCAGGCTTTCACCAGCATAAGATATGAGATAAGGATGTGGAGAAGATGACCTTCAGATGTCAGTATGACCATTATGAGATCTTGGTTATGCCTTTCTGCCTAAGAAACACCCCAGTAGTGTTCATAAGACTCATAAACAGGATCGTCCAGCCATACCTCAAGCGCCTTATGGTTGTATTCATCGACAAAATCTTAATATACTCAGGAATGGAGGAGCAGCATGCCTATCATCTCTAGGTAGTTATGGACTCACTCCCAGAGCACTAGCTTTATGGTAAGCTCTCGAAGTTCCAATTCTATATCCTAGTGGTTCAATTATTCAGACACATCATCTCAAAAGCTGTAGTTGTGGTGGATGTAGTGAATATTGAGGTTGTTCTTGCTTGGGATCCACTCAGAAGTGTGACGGAGGTGAAAAGTTTCTTGGGTTAGGTGGGATACAACCGGAGGTTTGTGCCTTACTTTTCTAGAGTTGTGGCTCCCTTATCAATGTTGACAAAGAAGGGAAAATCATTCATGTGGTTGGAGAAATGCCAGCAGAGTTTCCAAGAGCTGAGTTCGAGACTAATGTGTGCCACTATTTTGAGGCTATCAGAGGAAATCATTGGTTACGTAGTCTACTGCGACACATTAGGGACCAGACTCGAATGTCTCCTGATGTAAGAGTGAGCAGTGATCATGTATAGTTTTCGACAACTGAGTCAACATGAGCAGAACTACTCTTTCCATGACCTGGTGTTAGTAGCAGTGGTCTTCACCTTGAATATGTGGCGACATTACTTGATGGGAGAACATTTTACAGTCTACTCTAATCATAAGGGTCATAGGTATATCTTTGCTCATAAGGACCTGAACATGAGACAAAGTCATTGGCTTGAGTTCCTCCAATACATTGACTTAGAGATAGTCTATACTTCTGGGAAGTGGAGCGTAGTAGAATAAGTACTCAGCAAGAGATCTGGTATATAGTTTTTGAGATAGGTGATAGAGCAACTAGCTGATTTGAGCATATCCTACATAGATGAAGATGGAGTATCATATATTCAATCTTTGACAGTCACTCCCCCACTCCATCAGTGATCCAAAGAGGCGCATCTTGGTGACACTAACTCTGAGGCTCGACATGCTCAGATATCCACATGACAGGAACCTGATGGATTTTCGGAAGGTGGAGAGCATGTCAGCCTCTACAGAGGATGTACTATGGTACTAGTGGCGCTTAGATTGGAAGCGTTGAGGGAGTTCTAGACATCCCTATAGCAGTAGATCCATGAGTGGAGAAAATATACCAGGTCCTCTAGCGTATGTACTGGTGGATGAGAACGAAGAATTCCATGGCAGATTTTGTCTCTCGGTGCCTCACTTGTCGGCAAGTGATGGAAAAGCACCAGGTTTTAGAAGGCTTGGTTCATCCAACAGAGGTGCCATAGTGGAAGTGGGATATAATTTCCATGGACTTCGTGATAGGACTTCCACGCAGGTCCAAGGGGCATGATTCCATCTAGGTGATTGTTGACCGACTCCCCATGTCATCCCACTTTCTACCTATTAGAGAGTAGGGATTAGTAATGGGATTGGGATTCCTCTACATGTAAGAGATTGTGTGGATTCATGGGGTTCCATCTACGATTGTCTCCGATCTTGATGCACGTTTTACTTTCTGGATATGGAAGGGGTTTTAGGAGACTTTCAGGACACAGCTTCAGTTGAGAACTACATTCTATTCTCAGACGGATGGTCCAACAGAGCGGACCATTTAGAACCTTGAGGACATGATGCATGCTTGCATCCTAGGTTTTGGTCATTATAGGGAGGATCACTTTCTTTTGGTGGATTTCACGTACAACAACATTTATCACTCCACTATCGGTATTGAACCATTCAAGGCATTGTACGGATTACCATGTAGATCACCTCTCTGCTGGACAGACCCAGGAGAGTCAGCACTCATGGGATCGTATATGGTAAGAGCTACTATAGAAAAGGTTCATATCATCTATGAGTGGATGAATACTGCATAGATCATACATAAGTCTTATGCAGATTGGAGATGGAGACCTCTGGTGATCGATGATAGTGACCATGTATTTCCACGGGTCTCACCTCGATGAGGTTTGAGGAGAACTGGCTAGGGAGACAAGTTATCTTTGAGGTTCATCAGACTCTTTTAGGTCCTCAGTAGAGTAGGTGAGGTAGCATACCACATAACTCTTTATCCTTAGTTTCACTAGGTGCACAAAGTTTTCCATTTATCCTAGATAAGGAGATTCACACATGATCCTTCAAAAATAATTGACTGGGGCAAGCTGGACATAGAGGATGGAGCGACATTTTCAGAGGTTCCAGTAGAGATTGAGGATCAAATGGAGAGAGTCCTTCATGGGTGGTTGATACCTCTTTTTCACGTTTTTTTGTTAGTACAGGAACCTTTGGGGGAGCACATGGGATTTGGAGGCACATATTCTTGCTCAGTATCCCCACTTGTTACTCTAGTTTTTGTTGTGGATTTCATGGACGCAAATCTCTGAGGTGAGGAGAATGTAAAGACCCAGCCAGTCCACAGTGGGTTGTGCCCTGCCAATATGGTCGTACCACAGTGGGCCATGCCCAGCAGCCTGGGCCGCACCCTTTGTAGGCCAGGACCGCTGTGGCCCCAACCAACCGGGCCTGACCCCGACCCATCTGGAATCAGATACAACTTTGTGGCCATATCATGAGAACATGGCATCCATTTAAAAGACCATATATGGAACTAGAATCCTTAGATTGAGATGGTCCTTTTGTTATAATCCACTTGAGTTTTGGCTAAAGTTGGAGTACAGCCTGGTTGGATTGAACCCGAATCCAACCAGGCCCTCTGAATGAAAACAGTAATAACTTACAGACCGGGCATCCGATTGACATTCCATCTATTGCGTTGGGTCCCTTATGACATGAAGGAACTTTTGAATACTTCTTTGTGGTACTTCATGGTAGTTTAATTATCAACTCATGGCTTTAAGTGTGGAACCTCCAAAAATCAAGCTTGATTAGTGTGGGAACACTGTGGCTGGTTGTACTTGATAAGTCTTTAGATCCTGTTTGTGTCATCTATGGATCCTGTGTGGGTCAACGCCCAGTGATCCTATGTGGTTCAACACATACTAATACTATGTGGATCATCGATTAGTGATCCTATGTGGGTCATCACAAACTGATCCAGCGTGGGTTCGATCCTATGTGGGTCATTGTGGGGGTTAGTTACCTATCGATCATGTGTGAGTCAGATCCTATGTGGGTCTTTGTGGTGGTTAGTTACTTATCGATCCTATGTGGTATAGACTCCGTATGGTCCTCAGAAGTGCCTCTTGACAGAATAAGATGATATAGTTTTGCAACTAATCATTTGTACTTTTATAATTCACTGAAAATATGGATTTAGATGAGACTCTGTTTGAATTTATTCTTTTACCTGTGTGGTACTTCCTATCTTTGTGGTGATACCTTTGTGGTATTACTCGGTGTGGCGTACTGTTTTGGTACTTACCTTTAGGGGGATACCATAGTGGTATTATTCTGTGTGGCGTTACCTTTGTGGTGTATACCTTTGTGGTGTTATCTTCATGGTATTTTTTCTTTCTTGGAACAGTTGTTCTTTTGGCTAAAGAGTTGGGCCTTGTGTTTCCACTTGAATGAGATGGGTATACATGATAAAATAGGTATATGTGTGGGCATATACCTAAGTAGGTTTGACTATTCTTTTCCGGCTTTGTGGTTTATCCTTTGTGGATTCTAAGAGACCTAGGTGGTCTCGGTGTCCCTACTGAGTATCGTTATACTCACCCCTGCACGTGCTACTCCCACACCTTGTTGTGTCTCTTGTAGATGACGGACAACACTGATCGAGGTTGAGGGTACCTGGACTGGAGGCTGCTCGAAGGTGGGAATTAGACAAGAGAATCCCCAGAGATGACCGTTCGAGAGTTGTACCTACCCTTTAGGTAGGATCCTTGGCTTGTGTTCAGAGGAGCTGTTTTCAGTTTCACTTATACATTTCAGTTGGGCTTGTATTTTTTCCACTTTACTTACTGTACACACTCTTTTTAATATGTAGTTTACTTTGTGCTCGTATATTGCTGTGTGATTAGTTGTGTGAGTTTATAGGTTATAATGGAAATGCCATTTCGGATTTAGGGATATGCTTTTCTGGTACAAGTCGCCGGCCCCTGGCCTAGGGAAGGCGGGTTTGGGGTAGTCACAACACGGGCCCTGGGGGTGGGTCGTGACATATTTGCTTTCACCATGATGTGTATTCCAAATACATTGATTTTCCAAAATGTTTTTTTTTGAAAACACATATGTTACTCTTCTTGGGTTGTTTTTTATTTTTTTATGAATAATGATGTCTATATGAAATATGATTTCCATTATTAAAATGGTAACCTCAATTTTATTAATGAAATTATGATTTATGAAATCCTCATGAAACCCATTATGTTTCATGGGTTATTTAATCAGTATGATTAATAGATTATTTATAAGGCATTCATGATTATGAAAAAACTGATGTGATTGATGTGGATGAAATTATATATACCATTGATACATTAGTTACTTTCATGTGTTCAAATTTTGTGTATTAAGGATCCCGATTATGCAACCATTATTTTAAATGATGATTTTAGGATTTATGAAAATATTTTATGTGTGAAATGATGTTAGATTTATTCAGAACAATGTGTTATATTTGACCACTATGACATGATGGTCATTTTTATGTGTTTCCACGTTCCATTACATTATAAAATTTTCTCTCATGATTTTTATGATGTTCCAATTATTTTGTAATGATCATTATGATTATTCACACACAAGTATTATTGAATAATGTTTGTTATTCCTCAACTTTCTATGATTTTGGATCACCACTTTATTTGATGAATATACCCATGTGACTACATTTACAAAAGATAATGTGAATTATTTTATGTGCATAATAAATAATTATTTTAATAATTTTTATGCATTATACTATATGAGTGATTTATTATATTAATCATTTTAAAAATAATAAACATTTAGATCCATGAATGTATATCTATTATGTTGTTTATCTAAATTATGATATAATAGTTACATAATAAAAAATAGGGTCTCTGTAGTGGAAACTAGACGACATTTTTGTTAATTTTGGGATTATGATTATAAAATGTTACTAAAGAACATTTATGAAATTATATTTATTGTGAAAACATCATAGAATAATATTTTTTTACTGAAGAACATTAGAACTCTGTATGTATTCTGTTATAGTTAATTGATAAAATAGAATAAATTATTTATTCATGACTTGTTGACAATTATTTTCATAAAAAAATCTATTTTATTAAATGGTGGGAACCAGCGAAAACCATGCCAATATCCCTTGTAATGGATAATTAAAGAGATTTTTTTGAATAAATATTTAATTATTTATAAGGTGAATTTAAAAAAATTATGGTAATGATTACTTAGAAATCGCAGGCTATGATGAATTACCTAAGCCAAATGAAACTTATACTTCACCAAATTAGGTGTAACTTTCTGTTGAGTCTAATATTTGGAAACTACCAGCAATATTTTTTAGATCTTCTAATCCACATTTATTAGAATAGAGGGTTTACTCAATGAAGAATAACTTATTTTCCATATACTAATCATAGGAAGAGATGTTGAATCATTTCATCTATTATTTCTAAGGGCAATTTGATCAATTGTGGGAATTAATAAAGAACATGATTCTAAAGGATGTAATATGTGATATATATTGGTTTTTCTTTAATAAAATATTTATTAACATGTATTTTCAATGAAATATTCAAGAAAATATGGAGTTTTAATTCATAGAAATAATGAAAAATGAAGTTGAATCTTTCATAGATTATGGGAAAAATCAAAAAGTATTTGAAGACACACTTTATGTTTTGTTATAAAAATAATTGAGTAATATATAGATTCAATCATGGTTTAAAACCATACCTACACAATTATCAAGATATTTGAGACTCCATGTGTTATAATGAAATAATTTTATGCTCTGTAAAATTAGATAATTCTAGAGATTGAATCATTGGACATGTAGATAAGAAGAGAATATTGGAGTTTAAATTCATTGGGTCAAATGAAAAAATATAAAAGAGGATCCGACAACTAATATGTCAAAAATATGGGACAATGAATCCTGGTAATTTCCTCAATGGAATAGGTAAATGATTCAATTGTTGGAGATAATTCTATCATGTTCATTAATGTCAAAGAGACATGAAGAATCCATCCATCATTATGGATGGATGGAAGATAGATTCTAACACACTACTAATGGTTCAATGCATCAACTGTAGGGAGAAAAAGTATTATGAAAGATATTGTAAAAAATAGGTAATTTAAGGTAATAAGCATCAGAAACCATACAAGATAATGTAGAGAAGAAAATATTATTCTACCACTACTACTGAAATGGAGCATGGAAAAAATATAAACAAGGTACACATCATATTTACTCATGAATATAAAATGTATCGTTTGATTATAATTCGAAAAATTAAATTTTTTACATCAAGTTTCCAAGTATAATTGAATTGAATCCCTAATACCTTTAATTAGAGTTCTCTATTAGAAAACCTAGTGTAGATATCATTGAAACTAATGTATTTGAATATTCTCCTGTATTGATCAATGGGTTTATTCATCCAAAAAATCATGTAATGCATATCATGGGGAAATTCGATGATATAGTGGTCATGGATTCTATATAATTATTTTGATCACACATCAACTATATAGAATAGAAAATTACTTTCTCATATCCTAGACATTCCCATTCTCATCAACATATGAATTGACATTCATATACTATGGATAATACAAAAATAGTGTGGATGTGATACCCTTCAAAGAAGTATAACATTCACAAATTTATGTGTCAAAGGATTCTATCAAGCTAGATAAAATTCCTCTAATAATCTAATAAACTGATGAATTGATGGAAGAGTTACCCAAGTATCCCCCAAATCATGTGGCAGAGTTATAAATAGATCATATACCTGAATCCACTACTACATAAAAATTAACCTAATTGATGGCCCCAATCAAACTCGATGTGTTAAATAAGAATATTCGTGGTAATTGAAATAAACGGTTCAAATGACCCAGTGCATCCCCTTGGTGTGTTGTATTTGACTATTCAATGAAGGATGTATTAATGTGACTATGTATCTATTATTAGGAGATCCTCATGATCACCATAATGAACATGTATCCTCTTCTAATGATTTATGACTTGTTTAATCAAATACAAATATTCTAATACGTAACATAGGTACATATTTAATCTAAATATCTACATATGATGGTGAAGAAGGAATATCTTCACTAGAAAACCTTCTATAAATCGAAATGACTCTATAAATTTGTATTGATACACTTTGGACTTACCAATTCCCCTAGAATCATTATTGATTTTAGGTATGGAGTTTTAAGAGACTACCTCGAAAAATTGTGGTAGTTTTTATTGATGATATTTTCATTTACAAAAAGAGATAGGAAACACACGAACAACATATAAGGATTGTGTTAGTGAAATTAATGAGGGAGAAAACTAATTATATGTTTATAGTGTACTTGTTTTGTATAAATCATACACATTCATGGGGATCATTATCAAAAGTGGAGGAATATCAACGGAACGTCAATGAAAAAATAAATCGAGGAATAGCCCAGAACAAATAGTGTAATAGAAATCAATAGTCTTCTTATATTATTGGATACTACTAATTTTTGGTGAGTAAATTTTCACAATATTATAACTATGTTTATAGGGAAATGGGGAAAGTATTTATGAATGGATGAATGTGTGAAAAAGCTTTATTGAACTCAAAATAGGATAGTCACTTCAACTGTACTCACAATACTAACATGTGGATAATGTTATTTGATATATAGTGTTGTAGAAATGAATGTATTGGGCTGTGTAATCATGAATAATGGAAATGTGAAATCATATTCCTCACTATAACTGAAGATACATGATAAAAACTACACAACACATGATCTAGAGTTATTATTTTTCATCATTTCCTTGGTGATTTGGCATAACTACCCATATCGTGAGTTGTGTGAAATATATACAAATAACAAGAATAAAAAGTATATATTATCTTTGATGGATCTGAACATCAGATAATCCATGACTATGTATTATATATTCACTACCATCTTGGAATGATTAACAAGGCAGTTAATGCTCTTCTTAGATAATAACATACTACTTTATCCATGAAAAAGATTGAGAATGAACCAATAATAATAAATATGAAAGAGATAGTTTTGGAAATCAAAACAGAAGGAAATACATCCTACCCCACGAAAATTATTTCCCAACCATATACCCAAGATAATATGAATGCGTTACAATGAAAATAATTATAGAATAAAAAAGGTGAATGTAGTAAGGGAATATATGTTACATGATTTACAAATTGATGAGGATGGTTAAATTAGATTTGGAAATATACATATTTTCCCTTAAAAAACTAATATAAATATTATGCTATTATATAATTCACCTAGCTATCCTTTCTCTAACCATCCATGAAGTACCAAAATGTACTATGATTTTTTGAGAGCACTGATTAGTCACTAAAAGTGGCTAATATTCATTGTTAAGTTCTTAATATTAATGTGTTTAACAGTTCATAAACATCAATTTTAGTCCAATTCAGAAATTGAACTTCATTTCCCATCATTGTGCAATTCATGCTTAAAATATCAATTTGGGCCCACTCAATAATTTGCTTGTGTAAATTAAAATATTCATCATTTTAATTTGAAATTTTGGGATATGATTGATCACTTTGTTTGGAACATTTTATCTTTTAGGTCCGATGGATGAATCCCAAAGGAAGATGGAGAATTTTGCGCCTGAAGGCAGAAACATGCTGGAAAAAGCATAATGGGCCTAAGGCCCATCAAACAAATGTGGGGCCCAGAAACCAAGCCCAATGAAGCTCAAATTTATACAGTAGAAAGATACAAATATGAGGATGATTTTATTCAACTGTGGCCGGAGCTAATTCTGATGTTATCATGATGATAAAGGGATCTGAAGTTTAGATTTAAATGGTGGACTCGTCATTAATGCGCAGAAATCCGTTCCACCATTTCGACCATAACTTCCAAACGGCTAAGCGAAAGTTCCTGAAATTTTTACAGCTCATAGAGGACACATGGACGAAGATATTTTATATTTATGACACCTCCGGAATCTGCCTTCTTCAATTTCGAATTCATACGTTAACATGGAGGACGAATATGGACAGTTTTCCGGGTCAACTTCGAAATGTCAATTTCCTTTTGACTATCTTAATTGTTGAGGGGTGAATTAATTGTTGGGGGATGTACCTAAGGCTCCTAATATTCCTATATAAGGAGATATTGGTGAAGGGAATGGGTGTGGAATTTTTTCTTATCATCTTGGATGCTTTGTTTCATTGTAATGTTTTGCTTCCAAATTTTATTTGTAATGTTTTCCATTTCCATGTAAGTTTTTCTTTTTGTTCTTAATCAACTTCTTCTCTTATATATTTTCCATTTCATTTATTAAAACTTTATAATCACAAAGCACAGTGATATCTCCGTGTTGTTGTGAATTAGTTCACACATAGGTGTGAATTTCATTCACACACACGGAGGAGTGCTCGTTATTTCCGCGGTTTTAATTTCTTCAATCCAATTCTTGTTAGTCATCTTCCGCCCACCATTGAGAGTATACCATCAATGGAGGGCTAAACCTTTAATGGGTTTATCTTAGGAGGATGCAAAGGCTGGGTTGAATGTTATTTTATGAACGAATTGTTGTTAAATGGATAATTAATTTAAGATATCCATTCTTCAGTTATTTCTACTCTTCATCTTTACTGTGTTTGAGCAAAATAAATTCAATTACTAAATGACCATATACCTCGGAGAGATCATGAATTTGGTTCTCTAAGTGTATAGGGGGTTAGTAATTGTGTTTAGTAAGCACCAAACCAGAAAATGATGAAGGTAGAGTTATTTTTGAAGAATGGATTCATCAAGAATTAATAAAACCAAAATTGTTTAAAGAAGTAAAATTTATTCAATCCACCCCAAGCATAATCCTAGATCAACCCATTTTCATTAAATTGAATTCACGTAGGTGTCTTAGTGTTATTTAAAACATCTAAATCAAAACCAAAGTTGGCTACTTCATAGCCCATCCTTCACCAAATCATAGCGTCTCAAGGTTACTTCTTCGGTCCCTGTGGACTCGACCCCTACATGTACTACATCGATCGCTTTTACCCGTAGGGTAAATTTGGGCGCAACCAAATTTTGGAGCCGTTGCCGGGGACCCAAGTAAGTTTTTCTAGACACCCACCTTCTATTCTCACCTAACTTCTCTTTTCTCACCTATATTTCTCTTTTCTTTTCCCCTTTCTATTTTCGTGTGCCCAAAAAAAATCCAAATCCAAATTTCATTCAACTCCAATGGAGTATCATCAACAATATCCCTTCACAAACTCAGGAAGGAATCAGTTTGAAAATCCACATTGGGAATCACCAACCTTTGTTAATCAACCTTTGAATGAATACCACATACCTGATAACATGAATGAAATTTGTAACGATGAAGGTTTAAAAGATCAATTTCCATACCAATCAAGAATGATTGAAAAGATGAATAATGAGGAAGTCCATGATGTAGAAACATCTATCAATACTAATCCTGAAACAATTCTTCAAAAATTGTGTGAACAAATGGAAAAAATGAATTCAGAGGTATCAAGTTTTAGACAAGAACTACAAAGCATTGAGACTTATGAAGAACCCATTCCCACTCAGGATGTCCTTTCCACTTCACTTATAGAAGAATCTTGTTTCCCACATAACTCATGTGAATTTAGTAAACAACCCACTTTAAAATCTTGGAATAAAGAGTTGGATAATGAAAAGATTTGGTCAGGTAATGTTGAAATTCAAGATAAAGAACATGAAGGAATTTTTAATGAGTCTTTAAATCAGGATGAAATTGATTTCATGAATTCACAAGAGGGAAATTTTTCTTCAAAGATTGAATGTTCGGAATATTTCTACAATGATGATTTTTCAGAAACATCAATCACTGAACCATTAGGAGAAATCACAAACATCAAACCCATACCCATTTATGAATCTCATCTAGAAAATTTTGGGGTGGAATCTTCAATTCAAAGGGAACCAATTGTGTTGGGAAATTTTGAAAATGAAATTGATATTGATTCTAATTCCTTATCTATTTTTGAATGTCCTATCCAACCTGAACTTAAAATCAATGTCCTTACTTCCCCACTCAGGCATCCCATCATAGGGTACAAACAAGACCTCTCAGTTATCATTCATCCATCTCATGAAACCAATAATGTAGGAATGAACCTTGAAATCTTAGGAAATACTCCAGATAAAACACGATCATCCATTTTAGATATTCCTTGGATTTTACCAATCATTGTAGAAAATAGGATTTCACATGAATCAAATTATAAAAAAATCAATATGAATAAAGTTGAAGTGGACAAAAATGGGGTCTTAAAAATGATGAAATTTGGAATTGGATAAGTTGGGGGGTACAAGTCGGGCTAACGACGTTAAAAAAAAGCGATGCATGGGAGGCAACCCATGGTTTTCATGTTTTCTAATCATTTTGAATCATTTTCTTTTTCATATAATAAATTACCATAGACTGTTGATCTGTTCTTCTTTTATGAGTAAGGATGGGTATGAAAAGGGAGCACCGTATTCATCCGTGTCACGCGGTGTGATCCCTGAGTAATACCTTACCCAGAAATTTAAAGAAGACAAAGTCTCATCAGTTTATTTTATTTATGTTTTTGTAGGTTTAAAAAAACATTATTAGACTATTGACCTGTTCTTCTTTTATGAGTATGGATGGTTATGAAAGGGGAGCACCGTATTCATCCGTGTCACGCGGTGTGATCCCTGAGTAATACCTTACCCAGAAATTTAAAAGAAGACAATGTATCATTAGTTTGATTTAAAAAAAACATGAAAATGATGGTACTTGGAATTAAATAAATCATTGTGTTGTTTGGTTTGTCTGCTTTGTCCTTCTTTTTATGGTTCAGGAACTATTTTGGCTGATACATGTTCAATCAAGGAGGTGCCTACATCCCCAAAGAGATCAAAGGAGTAATTTGGAGCATCATGAACCTCAACTTTAAAAACCAGGTGAATTTGTTCCATGTTTTTCATTCTCAATTTTATCTTTGAACTCCTCTCCTACCACCTTCTAACTTTTTTTTTCTTTTCTTTAAACACTGGGGACAGTGTTATTCTAAGTTGGGGGGGGATAAAAAATAGATTTTTTTTTGAATAAAAACTTGCATGAAAAGAAAAATTCCATTAACCTTGAACATGATAACACACATTGAAAACTCAAAAATGGGATATCAAATAAATTTTGCATGCCTTGATTCTGATTTTAATGCAAGTTTAAGTTCATGAGCATAGTTTTTGGAAAGTGTGGTTGTCCGATGTGATTTTTCAAAGTTTACATTTTCATCCTCTTAATAAAAATGCCACAATGCACGTCTTTTTGATTGTGGGTGTAAATTTGAGTTCTTGGGTCCCTTTCATTATAGCATAGGGTTCTGGGGTCACTTTTAGTTTAATTTGAGTATCCAAAAAAAAACAAAAGAAAAACAAAAAAAAAATTGAAAAAAAATAATAATGACCACATAGAGTAATGTTTTGTCCAAATGCGTGGCATCCGGCACTTGGGGATCATGACTCCATAGTTGTCTTGCCCAGAGTTAGGCTTTATATCTCTATTTTAGAGCATGAAATTGACAATATGTGTGGCGTCCGGCACTTGGGGATCGTGACTCTATAGTTGTCTTGCCCAGAGTTAGTCTTTTCATATCTATTGTGGTTAAAAAATAAAAATAAAAAAAATCATAAAAAAAAATTTAAAAAAAAGGATACTCATATTAAGGTTTAATGTGATTCCCACCTAGCGCTTCCATTTTTTCCCCTTGAACAATAAAATGGGCCCCATATCTTTTATGATGCACAACACTTTATCATGCTTAATTTAAATTGGATGAAATGTGGCGATAAATTTGAACAAAGGAATGGGCTTGGGCTTGGGATATGCATATGGACCTAGCTTGTTTTAAATGATTTTGAAGGGTTCCATAATTTTTTTGGTATGAGATCTTTTGAGTGAGAAATGTGTATTTAAATGTTTTTGGAAAAGGGGATTTCAATTTCATATTTGTAATTTATTTTGCTCGGGACTAGCAAAACTCAAGTTGGGGGGTGTGATTAGTCACTAAAAGTGGCTAATATTCATTGTTAAGTTCTTAATATTAATGTGTTTAAAAGTTCATAAACATCAATTTTAGTCCAATTCAGAAATTGAACTTCATTTCCCATCATTGTGCAATTCATGCTTAAAATATCAATTTGGGCCCACTCAATAATTTGCTTGTGTAAATTAAAATATTCATTATTTTAATTTGAAATTTTGGGATATGATTGATCACTTTGTTTGTAACATTTTATCTTTTAGGTCCGATGGATGAATCCCAAAGGAAGATGGAGAATTTTGCGCCTGAAGGCAGAAACATGCTGGAAAAAGCATAATGGGCCTAAGGCCCATCAAACAAATGTGGGGCCCAGAAACCAAGCCCAATGAAGCTCAAATTTATACAGTAGAAAGATAAAAATATTAGGATCATTTTATTCAACTGTGGCCGGAGCTAATTCTGATGTTATCATGATGATAAAGGGATCTGAAGTTTAGATTTAAATGGTGGACTCGTCATTAATGCGCAGAAATCCGTTCCACCATTTCGACCATAACTTCCAAACGGCTAAGCTAAATTTCCTGAAATTTTAACAGCTCATAGAGGACACATGGACGAAGATATTTTATATTTATGACACCTCCGGAATCGGCCTTCTTCAATTTCGAATTCATACGTCAAAATGGAGGACGAATCTGGACAGTTTTCCGGGTCAACTTCGAAATGTCAATTTCCTTTTGACTCTCTTAATTGTTGAGGGGTGAATTAATTGTTGGGGGATGTACCTAAGGCTCCTAATATTCCTATATAAGGAGCTATTGGTGAAGGGAATGGGTGTGGAATTTTTTCTTATCATCTTGGATGCTTTGTTTCATTGTAATGTTTTGCTTCCAAATTTCATTTGTAATGTTTTCCATTTCCATGTAAGTTTTTCTTTTTGTTCTTAATCAACTTCTTCTCTTATATATTTTCCATTTCATTTATTAAAACTTTATAATCACAAAGCACAGTGATATCTCTGTGTTTTTGTGAATTAGTTCACACATAGGTGTGAATTTCATTCACACACACGGAGGAGTGCTCGTTATTTCCGCGGTTTTAATTTCTTCAATCCAATTCTTGTTAGTCATCTTCCGCCCACCATTGAGAGTATACCATCAATGGAGGGCTAAACCTTTAATGGGTTGATCTTAGGAGGATGCAAAGGCTGGGTTGAATGTTATTTTATGAACGAATTGTTGTTAAATGGATAATTAATTTAAGATATCTATTCTTCAGTTATTTCTACTCTTCATCTTTTCTGTGTTTGAGCAAAATAAATTCAATTACTAAATGACCATATACCTCGGAGAGATCATGAATATGGTTCTCTAAGTGTATAGGGGGTTAGTAATTGTGTTTAGTAATCACCAAACCAGAAAATGATGAAGGTAGAGTTATTTTTGAAGAATGGATTCATCAAGAATTAATAAAACCAAAATTGTTTAAAGAAGTAAAATTCATTCAATCCACCCCAAGCATAATCCTAGATCAACCCATTTTCATTAAATTGAATTCACGTAGGTGTCTTAGTGTTATTTAAAACATCTAAATCAAAACCAAAGTTGGCTACTTCATAGCCCATCCTTCACCAAATCATAGCGTCTCAAGGTTACTTCTTCGGTCCCTGTGGACTCGACCCCTACATGTACTACATCGATCGCTTTTACCCGTAGGGTAAATTTGGGCGCAACCAAGCACCTATAGTGGGACTTCTTAAAGAAAGATATTGAAAAGTAAATATTAAGGTATATAGTATGTTAGAATGTTAATGAAGAGTGAAAAAATGATAAAATGATTGTGAAACTGTAACCTGAATATATTTTTATGATGAATAATTTTTTTTTAATTTTTTTGATGTCTTGTGTTCTATGATACACTAATAAAAGTTTGTGATGTAGAAAACAATGACATAGTTTCAGTATACACAACTCTATGCTAGGATTATATTAAAAGAATTTGAATTTTACCTGATTAAATTCATTTCATGAAAGATCACGTTTAAGTGATCAACTAAAAAATTATTATGTTACCATATAACATAGTCATTATAATGACTGGTATGACAAATATTAACTTTTTTCTAAAAAAAATTAATTTAAAATAATTGATTTTAAAAATAATAATATCACTCTTTATGGGTTTTATTAATTTAATATATATTTATTGTACCAAATATAATGTATAAAATTCATCTTATATGTTTTGTAGAATCTGTATAAGAACACACTCCATTTCTCAAATAAATGAATTATTTTTTTTAAAATGCAGCTTTTACACCATTTGACGGAACACTCAATTTTAATCTTGTTTTTGAAACATTTATATACTGTATTTTAAAAAATAAACTTTTTTTTTGAATTCAAGATATAAAAAATAACTATGGATAAATTTCTTTTATTTTTCTACAAACATTTATGTTTTGATGAAAGGTAAAAATATAACAAATTTTAATTAAAAAAATACTTAGAAATAATATACATAGATGAATTATATTATTGAATGGTTTGAAAATAAAAAAATAATATGTTTTAAATACTTAATAAAATTTCATTCATTTTCATTAATTTTACAATGAATTTTGATGTAAATACATTTCAATATCATTCAATGTTTATGATTTTAAAAACCGATTTTTCGTTCCAACAATAGGGTTAATTTTAAATTTATTTCTAAAAACTCAATATTTTTTATTTTTGAAAATGGATTAAATATTTGAAATCATTAGTTCCAAAATATGTAAATTTCATTCTTTTATTTTTGGGCATTATAAATAGTAACTTTAGAAGTTTTTTTAATACGGTTAGAAGGAAAATCAGGTAATTAAGTGTAAATATAATATTATAAAATAAACTTCAAACTTTTTCTCTTATGATTGGATGAGTGATTTTTGACCTAATACATCCTGGAATAAATGAGATCATTAAATTTAATATATTTTATTTAAAGACTGTTAAATATGTCTTACTCAATTTTTAATAACTTACTCATTTTGAAAACAATTTTATACATAATATAAATTTGTCTATAAATTATCATTTGAAATAAAAAGTTATTTTATTAATCATGGTATTTTTTTGTAATTATTAGGAAATAAATAAATACTATAATGGTTTTTATATTTATGATGTAGAAATTATTTAATTGATTTAAAATCAACAATTTTTTTATTATCATGATAATAACTATTAAAATATCAAAACTCTTGACAAAAATATTATTGGTAAATTATATTCAGACAATTGTCATCCATGGGTGGTGTTTTTCTCTATTTTTATCTATATGGACATGATTAGGACACTTATAATATTTTATCTTAATGTGATGTTAAATTAGTAACATTAAATTTTAAATAAATATAAAATTTTTAATATGGGATTTTATAGGAGATAAATTTTACTATAAGTATTATTATGAAATATAGAGGATTTATCTTCGTCGTAGTATTTTTTTAATTTCTCCGAGAAAAATAATTATATTAATATTTATACAAAACTAATGTAGTAATTATTTTATTAATAGAAACATCAAATTAATTTTATTAAAAATATTAAAATCAATATATTTTTTCATAATTAATATATCCAAAAAATATCATGATTAACTTGACCCCATATAAATTTAATAAAAAATAAGTTCTTGGTTATCATATTATCTTGATATTTAAAAAAAATTAAATTATTTGTGTTAGAATTGAATATATTATTATTTGGTAAAAATAATAATTTATTTAAATTAAAAAAACATAAAATATAAATTAATTATATATTACTCTAAAATATTATATATTGTTCATTTTTGATCTAATTGAAGTCAAATAAGTAAAAATTATAATAATTTAATATTGAACAATTTGTTACCTTAGTTTAAATTAAAAGAGAACAATTAATGGAAAATGGAATGATAAGATTTAAAATGAAGTCAAAACATCTCAAATAATTATTGGATGATAATATTACAACATTTTATCATCTCATATTCTAAATATGTATATTTTTGGGGTTTTTTATGTGGTTTTATTTTATCATAAATTAATATTTTTGGAGTTTCAAAAAGTTCCCCCACATTAGTTTTAAAAGAGAACCTCCTCCTGTAACACATTTCATCACTTTGAGCCTCAATATCCACCATACATTGTCAATTTCCATTATTAACTTCGCTAATAACAATCTATAAGTTTTATTGTTTTCAAAAGAGCAACTCCAGTGCCTTAAACATGGGATCTAAATGGAGTACATTTAAGAAGAATAAATCTCATCTTCCAATTCATTCAATCTTCATTATTCCTCTACTTCCAGTTCAGGATTTTTTTTGCATTGTAAAATAATAAATCCAGTGCCAATAATATACCTTGATGTTATTAGAATTATGGAACAACCATATTTCATCTCTTATCCACTAAAAATACTAAATCACCATGCGTGCGTACGTACAACTTACTATCTTCATGCCACAGTGTAATATATTTTTCACCACCATATTAATTGGATGGGTTTAAGGAAAAAAGATTAAATATATATGATTATTAAACCATGATATATATTTTTGAAAAAATATATACCATCAACTTCCATAAATTGTTCAATTGTGGGAATGATATCATCGCTTGTGCGTATGTAGGACCTCTCGTCTTCAGGATACGATATGATTCATTCTACCTAATATCCATTAAAGCATGATTATATAAATGTATAGATTAAAAAAATGATATATGTTATATTATTATCATTATGGAAATTAAATAATTATAATATAAGTTGAGAAACAAGAACTTATTTGACGAAACATGCGTAAGAAAGTAAATTAGTTAATACCTGATTGAAGAGTAGTGATATTATCAAAAAACATATGATAATATGATCATATATGATATCATAAAAATTACTATTATTATCTAATAAATCAATGAAATTCATTAAATCATTATACATGAGTTTTATATATATAAAAGGATATCAGACCGAATGTAATGGATTAGTTTGTCTAACATTTATTTATTTGGGACATATTCCGTATACACCACTTATTTCTTTTGAGATGTGTTTATGGTACCCATGAATGTATTTATGGTTTTTATTATGATTCTTATGATATGTAAATTTTTTTTTTATTTTATGAGTCATGTGATTTGAATAATTATAAATTTGTAAGGGATAATATCACAGTCTCATTATTATCTCAGATTTCTTATACATAAGTATTTAATAAGGTATATTTATAATCCATGAAAATGATTCCTAAATATGTATTGTAAAATATTATTTCAAATTATCTATATTTTTTTTAACATCAATATTACCCATTGGTGACTTTTTTAAAAATGGTATGAGATGAAACTTTTGTTTCCTTTGAAACGAGGTACTTATTGACTTATCTAGAAAAAGTATGAGAATAGTATTTTTAATATATAAAGCATGAATGTGTTTTTATGCATTCATACCAACTTATTTCCATAAATCTACCAATACCAGTATTCGTGTTTATTTTAAAATAAATTATTTTCTTTCAAAATTTCATGTCATTTTGAGAAAAGAAAATGTTTTCGAAGAAGAAAGGTAATTTTTTTAATAATTAATTTCAGGTGTTTTTTCAAAATTATTATCCACATGAATTGAAATTCTTTCATAAGAATGATTTTCATGTATATTATCTCTTATATTTATATGGTTTTATTGTGTTTATTCTATTTATGAAATAAAAGTTTTATTACTATATTATGTTATTATCAAATTATGTTTAATAAACAAATTTTATTCCTTGGGTTATGTTATGTGGACTGATTTAGGTTTTTTAGCAAACATATGTATGGTTTTCATTATGGGATGGGTAATACCAATATCTTCTTCTAATTAATTAGTTAAAAATTTATATCTCACGAGATAGAATAGACTAGAAAGACAAGTAAATCTTGTTCTACTATACAGGGCTGAAAAAAGAGTGAGATCAGTTTAGTAAAGGCATTTTTCCATTATGATGGTCTTCGTAATGAGACATGGATAATATGGAAATTATTTTATTTTTTATGTGTTTTCCATAATTCCTTGTTTTATGACAATGTTATTTTTTCATGGATATTGTTCCATTGGGATTTTTTCTTATTAATTACCATGATTTATTTCAGGACTCAGGATTTTGATATTTGTTATACATTGTATGATTTTCCAAAGTTACGTTCATGATTATATATTCTGATCTTTTTGTTTTGTTAAATATTTTCGATGTTCAAACTTATAAATAATTTCATAAAACAATTTTTATTGGTTTAATGTTCCCCAATATATAAATAAAGGTTTTAGATTGAAAAAACGAAGGGGATAATTTGTATTGGAGATGTTGAAGATATTTCACTAAAAGAAAAAATTGTGTTCCATCATCCCAAATGCACTAATCTAATATGGTAATTAGGGATATATTTGTGTAATTTATTATATATAATGAAAATTCAATTAAAAGTCAATGTATATCAAGATTTTACCATTATAGTTTGTATCAGAGAGAAGGTATGATTATTCATTGAAACAAGGATGAGAAAACGTTAGTGAGATCACTATTGATATTTAGAAGGTTATGTCATGGGATGTCCTAAGGATAATTTTAGTGAATGTTAAAATCCCATTGTTTATTGGATAATCATGAATAACCTAGGATTAATACTAAGATACCAAAGACTGAAATATTATATGTAATGTACCTTATGTGTTTTTTAATTTTTGATATGAATTTATCGCACCTTGCCTTATTTTTATAGTCAGTAGTTATAACTATATAGAACCAATGTAACCATTATTGTTGAAAATGTGGAATGAATGGAAATTATGAAAACCAAATTTGTATGTTGAAATATAATAAATAGAATAATAAAGTTGGTATGAGTATTGATTATACTAGAAATGATTGGTCAGAGGCATGCCTTTAACCACTTATTAATGAAATGAAAAAGTCTAACAAGCAAGACCAGCAAGGAGAAATGACAATTACAGATCATAATTGTCAGACTCTTCACTATAGCCATGATAGATGTCTTCCTCTGCAGTAACCGATTCCCACTCTGAACTATTATGGTGCTTCAAAATCATGGATTAATTCTTTCTAAGATTCAAAATTTCCAAAGAAAGAAATTCCATTGAGGACTACGTAGCCAAACCTTCCCTCCCAACAGAAGACCTTGTGGTCATTGGCTTTGGAAAATAAGAATAATTCTTCCTTGGGGTTCTTCGTGGTGGGGCAGTCATCGCTTCCTCATTCTCAGACACCTTCTTTTTGCCACCCTGGACAACATCACTATAGGAGATCCAAATCAATCCACCCTCATTTTCCTTGTCAATATCCAGAAAATCCCCTCATTTTCTAGATATGTACACTTGACAGTAACCCTCCTCCATTCCTAGTTCCTCATGGATATCATGCATCCCCCTCTTTACAATGACACCTCCATCTACCACCTCCATATAAGCACGACCATCATCATTAATTGATGTAACCTCCTCAACATTAGAGGTCCTCCCATTCCCCAGTTCATGTGAGAAGTTACCAGAAAAACCAACAGCAATAACCACTTCATGACCATCCTCCCACCCTTGTAACTGTCTATCATCAACAACTGCATCTACACCAACATTCCTTTCAGAGGAACTGTCATCCACAGAGACGACTCCATCTCGATCCATCACCAAGGCATCCCTCACCAGTCCAACAATGTGATTACTAATCTCAACACCATCCGCCTACTAGAGTAATGGTATCAGCAGCCCAGCTAAGGACTCTACCCTCGCACAGCTTCCAACAACAATCTGCTGCACAATACCAGGACTAGCAGAGAGTTCCTTCCATATTTCCTCCCCCACAGCACCTGCATCACTAGTGAATACATCTAGTGAGATAACACCTTTTTTCACTGTTGGTATCTCCTCATGATCTAGATTTTCTGAAACATTGCATCTTACAATTCCACCATAACTATTCATAATCATGTTCAAAGCCCTCTGGTCACCGGCTGCAGTAGCCAACTACATCTCAGGGGACAAAACCAGCTGCAGGTGACATGCACCCTCCACAATTGACCGGGACTCAACCCCAGAGCACCCTTCATCCAATCAAAAACATGCATCACTGATTGGTTCAGAGATGCTTGCACCACCTTCAAACCACATGCAAGGCCCTAACCCTCATCATGAAGAACAGTCCTCATCTCCCTCCCTCTATTCCTATTAGTTTTCACTTATACCAAGTCAACTACAGTGCAAGAGGAGCCCATATGATCTCCCTGCCTAGATGAGCCTCTAATTATAATACACACATCAACTTTGATAGGTGTATTCATTTCCCCATCCACACAGCCATCATTCATAGCCACCTGAGCCGGCCTCACATCACCATGAGCGACACAGCCATCACCATATTTCCCTTCCATCACCTGCAGACTAACACTCATCCCTCCACTCCGAAAATCATCCTCCAGATTTTTGAGCCATATAAACTTCAAACAAAATTTCACCCACGATACAAAGACAACATCTTGCAACCAACAGAATGCCTTCCCATCAGTGATCCAGTAACGTCGCACATGAGGCCTCACAACTTCGACCTCGACACATATCTGCAGGCAAATCGGATGGGAAACATAGTCAGTTCATTGATAAGAACAAAGATATTGACCAATAAAATTACCAATTTCACATTGAATTGATGGATTTTGAAACAAATGAGGGAGGCTGAGAATGATTACCCATGTCGCGATCGATGAAGGATGACACTTCATATGAAACTCAAAACTCCATTGGAAATGATAAAAGGAAGAACCACCACACCTTCTATGATCCCTATACCATGCGATGATCAAATCCACTTCAGATCCAAAACAAACCATAAAATTTCTCCGGTCAAGCATCCTGATGATCGGATTTTCACGGAGCTCCCAAGATTTCAAAAAAACCCGAGGAAAAGCTTCCACCGAGGGGCATATAAGAAAATAAAGATCCACCAAGGTATACTTGCACAGATCTGTATCACTATTTTACTCCAACTGGAGCAGAGATTACTGGGGTCCTCCTGGAAGAGGCTTGGATCTTTGGGGGAGATGGAAATTTTTGGAAAATGAGGTGAAGGGAAAAAGATGTCAGCTCGCCCAGGCAACACTGAATGCGAAACTCCCCCTCCGAGAGGGAGGGGGAGCTGATCCTGGAGGCATGGAGCTAGGTCCTCGAGAAAGAGAATATCTATGTGACATAGCTATCGAGTATTGGTTATACTGTTATGGACAATGATGTTTTAAACGACATTTTAATGGTATGAGATGTTCTAGCATTATAGTTTACATTAAACAAAATAACCATGGTCAATTAAGGTTTAGAAACCTTAATAAAAATATATATTTTAGAAAGACTAAGATGATGGAACATAATTAATGGTTAAAAAATAGAGTTGGGTTATTGATTTGTTTATGTTTTGGAATTCAATGATTATAATAAATGAATCATGAAATATATAAGTGTTTTCATTGGATGTTTTTATTATGGCCTGGAAAGGATATGTTGAATATATATAAGCTGTTATGAAGGTTTTTAAAGGTAATGTAATATACATGGAGAATACATGATTAAGGGAACGAGAACCCTTAATATATCCCTTTTGTAAAGATAATGATGTTTGGATAATGATATTATGTATTTGAATATGTAAATTGGATTATGATTGTTTCTTGAAAAATGAACATGGATTTTTTTGGAAAGGGGTTATTCTATAATGGATGGATTGTACAACTTTTTGGGACATAAGAAATATATCCAATAATTTTTTCAATATGGAATCATATTTTATTCAATATGAATATATGGTATTCATGTTATTACCTTGACCCATGAGAGTAAATGATGAAGGTTATCACATGTTTGGAATGTGTCCCACAAGATATAACTTATGAATCATGGGGGATAAATTTTATGCCTAGTTAGTGTACATATTTCTATAATATTTGGATTTTCACCTTTTACAATGATTATAATGATACAAACATACCGATAATATAAGTTAAAATATATATCATGTTTATTATATTAAATAATAATCTCACTCTAGGGGGACTTATGAATATTTGATAACTTGTTATAACATTTTTATTATGATAAATACAGATGAGATGACCTATCATTCTATTTATGTATTGCATGATCTACTAACGCTCTACTAATGATAAGTTCACCTTCATTTCATGGAAGAAGAGATGAAGTGGAAATTGATCAAGGGAAAATGAAATGATGATATTATACCAAATAAACTATGCTTTTATTCTAATTTTCCAACTTTATATAATGGTTCTTTAAAAAAAATATGTTACCCCAGTACCTTCTTTGCCATGGAATTAGATAGTTCATTAGATCATCCCAAATTTATGACTTTCAATGATTCTATTTTTCCTAATGATGTTCTCTATCACTCTCATTCATAACTTCATAGAAATATTTTTCTTACATATATACGTTTTCAATTTACACCTTTGTTCTTCGAGGTGGAAACTCATTTATGAGTGAATTTGGGTAATTATTATGTTTCTGACATTCCATTTAAACGGTAGTTTTAGTCTTTATTTTTACGATGTGGTTTCCAATGAAATATATATACTTTCAAATATTAATCATTTAACAACCTTGATGAATTTTGATGGTAAATGTATTTAAAGGGGGGTAGAATGTAACACCTCTTGATTTTAATGAGGTATATTTTCAAGAAAATACTTCAATGTCTTGTATTGTATGGTACACCAAGATGATCTTGTACTATACACAACATCAGCTTAGCTTGTGGTATACATAAATCTATGCTTGGAATTCATTAAAACAATTTCTAGTTTTTTAGTTTTAATTTATTTTACAGAATACAGATTTTATGTTAACAAATAAATATTATTATGTTATCTTATAACATAATTATTATAATGGAGGGTAAGAAAAATATTACCTTACTTCTAAAGAAATATATTTATATTCGAATAATTGAGTTATGAAATAGTAAAATAATTCTTAATGGATCACATTAATTTCATATATATGTAATATATTAAACATATTATCTAAAATAAATATTATATTCATTCTAGATATGATATAAGAACAAATTCAATTTTATAGACAAAGGAAGTATTTTTTTTTATAAAATATTTTTTCCCACCTTTTGATGTCACACCCAATTTTAATCTAGTATTATAATATTTTAGATATTATATTTTAAAAAATAAACATGTTATTTGTAAGAGGGATATAAAAATTAATTTCAGATTTATTTTTTATATTTTTATGAAAACATTTATGTTTTAACTAATAGAAAAAATATAATAAATTTTAATTGAAGTCAAAAATTTTCCTCGAAATATTTTATGTAGATAAATTATTTAATTGAATGGTTTTAATGTAAATGTAAAATAATTTTTTTTCAATTATTATAATATTGTTCATTGGAATTAAATTTACCTTGAATTTTGATGTATAACATTTCAGTCTTTTGAAATGTTTTAACATTTAAAAACCCATTTTTCATTTCACAGTGGGAAAAAATTTAAATTAATTACTAGAGCTTCTATGTTTTTTATTTTTAAAGATTTATTCCATATTGGTAATTTGTGGATCCAAAATATGTAATTATCATTATTTCATTTTTGGGAATTATAAATAGTAATTGTAGGAATTTTTATTAATATGGATAAAAGGTAAATTAGGTAATAAAGGTTAAATATAATATTATAAAATTACAATAATATTTGTTCTAATATGATTTTATGAGTGATTTATAAACTAAACCATAATTTGGTAGAAATGATACAGTTTTTTAAGCCACTTGGTTGATATTAGGACATTTAATATATTTTATTTAATGAAAACAATAATATTTCTTGCTCAAATTTGAATAAACTGATTAATTTTAAAATAATGTTATATAGAAAATAAATTCTACTATAAATTCTCATTTGATATATTATAGGTTTCTATTTATCACGGTAAATCATTTTAAATTTTTGGGAAATATATAAATAATTTAATGGCCTATACATTGATGATGGAAAATTTATTTAATAGATGGAAAATCAATAAAATAACTTTTATTAAATTGATAATAATGATTAAAAGACTATAAAAGTTGACCAAACATTATTTGTCAAGTATTTATCTTACATAATCATCCTATTTTCTAGTTATTAACCATTTTAATCGTTATGGTATAGATTATTACACTCATAATATTTTAATTAATGTGTTGTTAAAGTTGTGATATTCAAATTTTAATAAATATAAAAACATTAATATATGATTTTATAGGAAATATATTATACTATAAGTGTTCTTATGAAATATTGAGGATTTTTCGGCATTATAGTATTTTTTTTTCTTTCAAAAAATATAAGTATATTAAATTATTACAGAATATAGATATAGTAATTATTTTATTAATAGAAATATCAAATTAATGTTAATTGAAATAAAAAAATAAATATAAATCATAATAATTAATATACATATCAAATTTTATAGATGACCTTGACCCTTTATAGTCTAATCTTTTTTCAGGCTTATCATCTTATATTGATATTTTTAAAAATCCATGAAATGAATATTGTGAAAATTGACACTGTTTATATTTTTTCAGAATAATGTAATATTAAATTATATAAAATTATAAACTATTTTAAATAATATAATATAATTTATTTACTCTAAACTATTCTATACTATTCATTTATGTTTTCATTTACATGATATAAGTAAACATTAAACTATTTTAATATTGAAAATTTTGATACCTTAGTTAAAATTAAAAGAGAATATTTATGGGTATTCAAAATGATAAGGTTTAAAATGAAATAAAAAATTGACTAAAAAATCGGATGATTATATTAAAACATTATCTCATATCATCTTTGAAATAATGACATTTTGGTGGTTTTTGGGATTTTTTTTGAGTTTATAATATATTAATATTTTTGGAGATTCCTAAAGTGCCCCTCACCTCAGTTATATAAATAAACCTCCTCTGACACCAATTAACATCACATTGGGAAATAAATATCAGTCATCCTTAAGACATTTTCCTTCTAAACATCCCTAGTTATGTTCTAGAAGTTCTTGTCTTCCCAAAACAACAACTCTAGTTCCATTAAGAGGAGATCAAAACGGAGCAGGTCGAAGAATAGTTAATCTCATCCACTGATTCATTCAAACTTATATTTTCCGATACTTCTAATTAATGTTTTGATTAAATTATAAAGTAACAACTCTAGTATCAATTGTTTACATAGATGTTATTTTAATTATGGAATAACTATATTCCACCTTATATCCTTCCAATGAAATATGAAATCACCACACTTCCGTATATACAGCTTACCATCTCCACACTATGGTGTGGTATGTTTTTCACTGATTTCATACATGGATGGGTATAATTATGGAAATAATTAATATACATGATTATTAGAATATGATATGGATATTGGATGAAAATATATACCATCCACATCCATACCATTCACAATTATTGGAATGATATCATCGTTTCTGTGTACGTACAACCTAGCGACCCCACCTTGCGATGTGATTCATATTACATGATATCCTTTAAATAATAACTATATAATTGTACATAATGACAAAAATATGATATATATAATATTTATATAATTAAAGAAATTATATAACTATAATCTTTGAATTGGAACAATAATCTATCTAGAAAAACATTTGTAAGAAAATTAAACAGTTAATACTCGATGGATGAGTAATAATATTAATAAGAAACAAATAATAATTTGATCATATATGATATCATAAAAATAACTATGATTATGAAATAAATCAATGATTTTTTTAAATCATTATACAGGAGGTTTGGATACATACAAAAGATATAATACCTAAGTTAATTGAATATTTTGTCTCAATTTTATTTCAATGGGACATATGCCTTATACATCACCTATTTCATTTGAGTTATGTTTGTGCTTCCCATGACTATTTTAATGGTTATTATTATGATGGATATGATATGAATATAATTTTCTTTATTTTATGTGGCATAAAATTCAACTAATAAAAAATTGGTAAGGGTTAATTTCATAATCTCATTATTAACTGAGATTGTTTATACGTAAGTATTTATTGTGATATATTAATCATCCATGTTTATGTTTCCTAATTAGTTATTATAAAATATTTTTTCAAATACTCCATAACTCTATAAATCCAATTTTACCCATTGGTGGAATTTTATAAAATAGTATAAAAAGAATATTTGGTCTCCCTCTTTAAGAGGTACTTTTTGACTTATCATAAATAAATATGAGGATAATGTTTTATTTTATCTTTAATTGAATGAATGAATTTTTACGCTTTCAGAATTCCTTATTTCCATGAAGATACATTTGCATTATTTTTAGTTTATTTTCAAAGAATTTAATTTCATTCAAAATTGTGTGGCATTTTGAGAAAGGAAAAAAAATATGAAGTGGAAATGATATTTTCCTCAATAATTAATTTCAAGTGTATAAAAAATTATTTTCCATCTAAAGAGATGTTATTTTGTAAAGATATGTTTCAAGTATATTATACCAATTATTGCAAGAGTTTTATTGTAATTGTTATATTTATAAAATCCATTTTTTTAACTATGTTATGTTATGATGGAAAGATGTTTAAGAAACCCATTTTATTATTTTGGAAATGTATTGTTGAATGATTTATGTTCTTGTGGAACATATATGTATGGTTTTTAATATATGGTGGGTGGGACATATATCCCCCTCCAATAAATTTGGTAAAAATTTATATTTCATGAGATAGATAGGAATTTAATGTCAATTAAATTTAGTTTAGTAATAAATTGATGGAACAATGATTGAACTTGGTTTAGTAAAGGACTTTCTCCACTATAATGGTCTTGTAAATTTTCAATGGTTAATATCGAAATGATTTTATATGCATTTGTTTTTTCTATAATTCCATGTTTTTAGCCATAGTTATTTTCTCATGGATTATGTTCCTTTATGATTTATGACGTATGAATTTCCAATACTTATTTCATGACTCAATATTATGATATTTTTATACATGGAATGATTTTTAAATATTATTTTCATTTTTCTATATTATTATATTTATTTTTTGTTTTATATTTTCTAGGATTACCCTTACTGAGAATTTGAGCACTCTATTTTTATATTATTTCTTTTCCCTAGGATATAATGTATTCTATTACATAGGAAAAAAATAGGGGAAGATATTTATGTGAGATATTAAAGATTATTCACCAAAATAGAAGATTGTGTTCCATGTTTCCAATAACACAAAATTAATACAGTATTTGGAATTATATTTCTCTAATATATTAATCATTCTGAAAACGTAATGTATTGTCCATATAGGTCATTCTAGGGTCATTACTGTTTATATCAGAGTAAAGGTTTAGTTATCATCTAGAAAATAGGATGTGAAAAATTTAGTGATGTCCATATAGATATTTCAATGTATTTGTCTTAGGATTTCCTAAGGAAAACTCTAGAATAGGTTAAAATCCTATATTTTTTGTGATAATAATGAATAAAATAGTACTAAAGATAATATATAATATACTGAAATGTAATAAGTAATTAACGTTACTTAAGTGTTTTTTAATCTCTGATATATATTTCTCATGCTTTACTTTCTAGACTTAGTCAATATCTAAACCTAGCTAGAACTTAATTAAACTTCAATGTTTCAAATGTGCATTGTATGAGAATTATGAAAACCAATTTCCTAATTAGAAATATCATAAAAATAATCATAAATGTGGTATGGGTATTGTTTATACTACTATGGATAAATATATTTTAAATGAAATGTGAATGATATGGGATATTTTCGAAATATTGTTTACATTAAAACAAAGATGCTTGGTTAGATTAAGTTTGAGAAACCAGAAGACAAGAATAATTTTTTTTGGAATGACTAGGATGATGGATCCTGATTATTGGTTTACGAATATAGTTAGATTACTAAGGTGCATAGTTAATAGGTCTTTTTTGTTAATATAATAATTTTTTGATACTAATATTATGGATTCGAATATGTAAATTGGATGATCATAGTTTCTTGAGAGAAGATTATGGATTTGTTGACAATAGGATTATTCTTTCATGAATGAATTATACTCATTTTTGATACTTAAGGAATATATCCAATAAGTTTTGTAATAAGGAAAAATGCATGTTTTCAAAAAGGATATATAGTAATTAAGGTTATTAACACGACTCAAGAGAATACATGATGAAGGTGATCACAAGTTTGGAATGTAACCAGCATGAGATGACATTTGATATATGGGGGATAAATGTTTAGGCGATTTTTTATACCTATTTCTAAATTTTTGGGATTTTTAACTTTTTAAAAGGACTATAAAGTCATATATTTTTGTAGATTTTAAGTAAAACTCTTGATGATGTTTATTAGATCAAGGTATTATCACACTATAAGTGGACTTATGCATATATAATAACATGTGATAAAATTTTTCCTATAATAAATACAGATGGACTGATCGATGATTCTATTTATAAATTGCATGATATGTCAATTCCCCAAGAATGATAAGTTCAAAATCATTTCTTGGAATAATAGATGAAGTGGAAATTGATCAAAGAACCCTATAAGGGTGAGATTACAATTAATCAAGTAAGTATTTATTCAAATTGATTAACAGTATGAAAGGGATCCTAAAACCAAAAAATGATATCTGAGTACCTTCTTAACCAATGAATTATTTGGTCTCTTAGATCATAAAAAATTTAGGGTGTTTGATTGTTAACATCCTCTTAACGATGTTCTTTATCAGCCTCCATTTATACTTGATAGTTATAATTTTCTTCCATATCCATTTTTTCACATTACACATATTTTTTCCTCTGTGGAAACCCAAATATTAGTGACTTTGGGAAACAATTTTTTTTCTATCATTCCATTTAAAAGGATGTTTTTGTCCTTGTTTTTACGATGTTGGTTTCTATTAAATAAGAATTCATGTATTAATCCTTTAAAACCCCAAATTAATTTAGAGGGTGAAACTTATTTAATGGGGGTAGAATGTAACACCAGTATATTTTCATGAGATATTGTTTTTTAATTTTCGCTGATGTCTTCTGTTCTACGCTACACAAAGATAATCTTGCACTACACACAACACCAGATTAGATTGTGTTATGTGAAACACTATACTTTTCATGAATTACACACAATTTCATGTCATTTTTATAGAATTAATTTCCCATAAGAATGATTTTTAGTGAAAAAAAATTATTATTTAGTTACATTATAATAGAGTAATTATAATTGTGGGTATGACTAATAATAAATTTTTTCTAAAAAAATATTTAAATGAAAATAATAGAGATTATAAAATAATAAAATCACACTTGATGGACGTTATTAAAGTGATATATATCTAATATATGAAATATGATGTTTAAAATCCATCATGTATGTTTTCTAGACATTATATAAGAACAATTTCATGTTTTTTGAAAAAAGATGTATTTATTTAAAACAAATCTACAGTTTTGTTACCTTTTGATGGTGCAACAATTTTTAATCTAGTTTTTGTACATTTATACATATTTTATTTAACAAAATAAACATTTTTTTGAATGTGGGTTATAAAAATTTACCTTGGATTAATTTCTGATATTTTTATGAAAACTTTTTCGTTTTGATGAATATTAAAATATACTAAATTTTAATTGAAAAACATTTTCATTTAAATTATTTTGTGGATAAATTATATTATTGAATGGTTTTAAAGTAAAAATAGAATATCATCTTATAGTTAATATATTATTGATCACTGGAATTAATTTTACCATGAATATTCATGTAAAAACATTTAAGTCTTTGGTAATGTTTCAACTTCTTAAAACACATTTTCTATCCCAACAGTAGGATTAATTTTAAAGTAATTACTACAAATTTTATGTATTTAATTTTTAAAATTATATTCTATATTTGGAATAGATTATTACAAATTATGTAAACATTATTATTTTTTGGGCATTAAAAATAGTAACTGCTGTAATTTTTATTAATATGGTAAAAGGGTAAATTGGGTAATTAAGAGTAAATATAATATTTTAAAATTTCCTAATCACTTTTACTAGTATGATTGTATTAGTTGTTTTAGACATAAACCATCCAGGGGTCGAAATTATAATCTTTGGAAGCCACTTGGATGATATTATAAATTTTAATATACTTTCATTAATGAAAGTTTAAATATGTCATATTGAAAATTTAATAACTTAGTCATTTATAAAATGAGGTTTTATAGAAGAAATAGTAGATTATATATACTCATTAGAAAAATAAATTTTTTTTTCTGTATCATGTTAATATAATTATAATTTTTAGTAAATAAATAAATATTTTAATGGTATATACATTTATGATGTCAAAATTATTTATATGATGGAAAATAAGTAAAATAATTATTATTAAAATGATAATAAGAATTAAAAGACAAAAACAGATGAACTAATATTATTGGTAGAGTATCTATTTATTATTATTATCCATTTTCCAAGCTAAATCCCATTTGGATCTATAAGTAAATTATGAAGACACATATCATATTTTAGTTAATGTGATGTTAAAGTTGACACATTCAAGTTTTTATATATAAAAAATTTCAATATTGGATTTTCTAGGAGGTATATTTGACAATATGCATTCTTATGAAAGAATGGGAAATTTTCTTCATCATTGTATTTCATTTTTAATTTTTTCCATAGATTAGTATTTTAAATAATTACAAAAAACATCTGTAGTAATTATTTTATTAATGAAGATATCAAATTAATATTATTTAAAAAACTAAAATAAATATAACATGGGATAATTAATATATACAAAAAAATTCATGATTTCCTTTTCACATTATATATATAATAAAATATTTGGTTCATGGTTTACATCTTTTCATGATATTTTTTGAAATCCATTAAATGAATAATGTAAAAATTGAACCTTTTGATATTTTGTCAAAATAATATTCAATAAAATTATTTAAAAATCATGATTTTTTTAAAATTTAAAATTTCAAATTTTCACTCTAAAATGTTTTTTTTTCTTTATTTGTGGTCTAATTCATAATAAATATCTAAAAATTACACAATTTGAATATTAATGAATTTTCTATTTACTTAAAATTAAAAGAGAATAATTAAGGTTGAAAAAAATGATAAGGTTTAAAATGAAATAATAACATTTAAAAAAATTATTGTTTGATGGTATTACAACCTTATATACTCTCATTATGAAATAAAGATTTTTTGAGGTTTTTAGATGTATTTTTTGTTAATTATAAATTAATATTTATGAGGTTTCCAAAAATGCCCCTCACCTCAATTATAAAATGGAATCTACACCCTCACCTACGCACATTACATTGTGCCTTGAAATTTACCCACCCCCTTCCCATTTCCCTTAGAAAATTACTTATTTAAATTTTATATGTTTTGGTTTTCTCAAAACACCAAATCCAGTGCCATTAAGAAAAGATCTAGAGAGAAAACATTGAATAAGATGTAATATCCTCTACCGATTCATTAAAACTTATTTCTTCTTCTACATTCTCTTAAATAGATGTTATTATAATAATTATATAACCAAAATCCTCCTTTTATACATCCCACAAATAATGAAATCCCTACTTGTGCATGCATACAGCTTAATGTCTCCAAGTCATGGTGTAATCTCTTTTTCCACACCATCATACTTATATGGGTATAATAATATTAATATTAAATATATATGATTATTATAACATGATATATATTCTGGAACAATATATATACCATCCACTACCATACCTTTCACAATTATTGGAATGTTATCGTCACTCATGGGCACATATGACCCATTATCTCCATGATGCGATGTGATTCATTCAACATGATATACAATAAAATATGATGATAGAAATGTAATTAATACAAAATATGATATATATTATATTAATATCATTCTATGATATATCATTAATCTAATAATAGGAACATGAATTAATATGAAAAAACATGTGTAAAAAAATAAAGAAGTTATTACCAGATGGATGAGTAATAATATTATTAAGAAACTAATAATAATATTACAATAAATAATATCATCAAAATCACTATGGTTCATGAATAAATGTAATTCCCTAAATATAATTATAACTATAATACTATTTTCTATTTTTTTTATAGAAATTTGTGTTATTTATTATATAGACGACAATGAGGAACATTTTATTCAACCACTGAAATATTACATTAATACAAGATATTATAATTACTATGAAGAACTCATCAAGAGAAAAAATATAAAAAATGGAAGGCCACCCAGAATGGAAATAATTAAGATAGTGTAGTTGACATCCCATGGATTGACTGTAAAAAAACAGTATGACAAGAAGTATAAAAATAATTCTAAGTGTTAATAAACAGTAGAGCATAGTTTTTTTGAATCAAGGAATGATATTTGATCTTTTTAATATATTGAACTGATATTTTTATGGTTTATTTTACCTTTGTAAATAGTAGTTGAGTTTCAAAATAACGGTTGATATTTTATAGTCGTTGGGTATGTTTTAGATGATTTTTTCATGACCCTCTTCCCACAAGGTGTACCACTCCTAGGCTAGAAATGTGGGAAGGGAGATAATGACCCCCGAGTCCCACCTCCAGTAGGACTTGGGTTGGAAACTAGCACTGAGGGTATAGTAAACACACAAGTGGAAAGAATTAATCTCTAAGAGAACACATGTGAAGAAGAGAGATAAGATAGACACCAACCAACTCCAACTCAGACTGGAATATAAAATAAAACCCAACTGAACATATGTAATTTCATGAAAAACTAAAACAACTTAAAGGTAAAAACTGAAAGTACCAAAGGAATGTAACAACACGAGAAACCACAAGACAGAACAGCTACCGTAACCCCAAGCTAGTAAAAACCATATGGACATCCCTCATTTTTCAAGTGACGTAAAAAACAGTTTATATATACATAGGGTGAGTATTGTAGTATACTCAGGGGGATCCTCCCTAGACCCTCTCATACAAAAGTAAAGAAAACATGAAAAAGCATATAGAAGAACAAGTGAAACTAAATTGTCACCTAAATAAGTATATAATGTTCCCAACATCACCATGGCTAATTTCACGATGTATCACATACAAGAGTATATAATAAAATAAAGAATATCATGGGTACCCCTCTACAACTTCCCCATTGGATTTATGATTTTCCCCAATGTCGCTCATCCTATGATTCTCTCTCTAAAAAGGATGGCCTGTAGAGACCTAGGTGAAGCACCACAACATGCACCTCATGAAACAAACCCACCATGTCCACATAAGAAAAGTAACTATGTTTTTTTCGTGAGCCACCAGAACTCACATAATGTGTATCATACATATGAAATTATACCTCAAGTGATTACAACCCACACACCGAGTAAGGATTCTCAAGCCATCATAGCCTATACACGTTACACCTATAATAATCCCTAGGAAACTATATCCAGAATATATGTGTGTGAATAATCACAAGCCACTACATCCTTCTACACACATATATTGGGAAAAATAAATGTTGTGCCTACCATCACAAGTAACAACGAAGAGATGAGAGGGGTCCAAAGTGGGTAGTCAGACATCCATCCTCCCATCAGAATGTTTGGGAAGACACCCTAGGTCTCAAAATCCCTGGGGTGTGATTTTCCTTAACTAATGGGGTGGAGTGACATATAGTAACACAAAAAGTATAGAATATACTATATTTCAAAACCACATTATTGGCATAAACTAGTCTTAGACTCAACTGTAGCTGACATCTCTCGGACTCCCAGCCGCCACTTCTAAGACTAGGTATCCAATAAACACACAACAATTTTAAGAGCTTTATTACATTACATAATTCCCTTTTTATTAGTATCACTTTACTTTAATTAATTAATTAGACATTAATTAACCATTACCACATTATATGTCATTAGAATCACACCCAATAGTCCAATGTTATTTTAAAATTTATTCGCCAACATTGAATCCTAGAAGGCTCCAACCCAATAGGTTAACATAATTTATTCAATAATTTATTAACATCGTTACATTATCATATTCACAGGAATTGTAGAAAAAATTTCTCAGCTACTATACCCAATGGGTCTCAACATGGTGAGTAGATTAACTAACTGTCGAGTCTTTTCCACCTATAATAAGAGTGTAGACCCATCCTCCCTCAGGAATCTAAAAATGAAAATCATACGGAATAACCTGAACATTTTTTCCCCTTTTTAAAGGAGAGAAAGAAAATTGTCTACCTTGAGAAGTGCAGAAAATAAAAAAGATAAACAACTAATAAGAAAAATCAAGCATCGAAACATTTACTTGAAGACCATTCCATCATCTATAGTGTCATCCCCAAAACCCATATGCATAAACTGATGCATCTCACCACTCTATGCATCAACTTCTACCACAACCAATAAGCCTCCCTACCCCACATATCACAAAAATCTTCCAGGATCACATCATAACATAAGAAGTAGGAAAAAAACATCATATCAATTAGGCTCTTGGCTGTTAAACATCAAAAAGGATAACTCAGAACCCTACAATGAATTATATTTTATCTATCAACCATTTCTTTAATCAATCTTGGATTAACTAATTTTTATGTGTAGGTTCCAACTTTGGGAAACCTAAATAGTAAGCTACTAAAAATTGATTAAACATACTTACTACATTTATTTGATTAATATCAAATTACAACTACAACAAAAAGATTAATTTATAGGCCTATTTATCTTTAGCCAAACAATTATCAATAAATTATCTCTTTTCATTCAATACCAATTTCCATTAAGAACGAAAATATATGAAATAAAGAAAATATATCACACTATCTAGCAAAACAAGAGGTAATAACATATGATCCATATCAATTAATTTATTCGGTTCAATTATTTAATATTTTAATTCCATTGACATGAAGTGGGATAAAACATACTATCTATATCATTTCACATAAAATAAAAGAGAACAAAAAAATTCCCTACCTCAAACAGTTCATGTCATTCTTTATATGAGAACGAGCCACACAACAGGATATGATCTCCTCCCCCATGACAACTGTATCCAAATGAGGATGTAGAGACACAACCACACTGGTCAACACCCAGGAATAGTCTATTAGAAAAATGGAGATAGCATCCCATATAAGGTAATGGAGAAAAAAATGAGTTGAACCAAATAGAATGACGATATATCATACCTTATATAGAAGATTAATAGATACATCTTGGTTGAATCAAAAAAAGAAGGGAACTATTCCAACGAGAAAATTTCAATCGCATAACTCATATAGAAGGAATGAAAGGTTTGACCATCTCACACCAAAGAACAGGGAGGAAGAACTAGGGAGGAAGATATCTTGTCCCTTTAGAAGATTTAATGGAGCAGATACACTGGATTTTCTATTAAAAGAGTATCACATTGGACAACATAGTCTGTCCAAGTAAAAGCATCCTAAGCCTTAGGAAAACTATTATAGGAGTTATGGACTTTAAACGACATTAATGCCTTTAAAACGGGGCTTTATATGCATTTTATGTCAAAGGAAACATCAATGGGGAGAAACTGTAGGAAGCTAGAAACAATGTTCATGAACATGAAATTTTACAAAGGAAATAGAGGCATACGTTGGAAACTCACCATTCTGGAAACACTATTCATGAAATTGAAATTTGGAAAATGAAATAGAGGTTACCATTGGAACCTCACTATTATAGAAACACAGCTTATGAACTCAAAATTTGGAAATGGAAATAGAGGCTACTATTGGTACATCACCATTCTAGAAACAGTGTTCATAAACTCGAAATTTGGAAATGAAAATTGAAGCTACCGTTGGAACTTCAAAATTCTGGATACACTATTCATGAACATGAAATTTAGAAAAGGAAATAGCGGCTACCATTGGAACCTCCCTGTTCTAGAATCATTCTTCATGAAATTGAACTTTGGAAAAAGAAATGGAGGCTTCCGTTGGAACAGGTCCCGAAGATAACGTTGGAATTGTTCATGTAAGACTACTGTTGGAACTATTCATAAGGCTTCCGTTAGAACTGTTCACATAAGCCTACCATTGGAACTATTCACAAGTCTACTATAGGAACTGTTCACATAAGGCTACCATCAGAAATGTTCACAAGGATACCGTTGGAACTGTTCCCTTTTGCATACCTTTGTAACTATTCAAAAGTTTACCATTAGAACTATTCAAATAATCCTACCATTGTTACTGTTCACAAGGCTAATGTTGGAACTGTTCAAAAAAGGCTACCATTAGAACTGTTCACAAGGATACCTTTGGTGTTGTTCACATAATCCTTCCATTGGAATTGTTCACAAGGCTACTGTTGTAACTGTTCACAAGGCTACTATTGTAACTCTCCACAGGGGTGCCATTGGTACTATTTACAGCGGTCTACCATTGGAACTGTTCACATTGTTCTCAATGGTGGAACTATTCACCAAATTGTAAATTTGGAAAATTGTTGTGGATAAGTCACCTTAACTATGAGAACACCTCAAACACTAAGTTTTCACAGAGGAATGGACCAGATAGTTCTAGGCCATTATAGTTTTCAAATAACATTTTCTGTTAAATAAAATAATTTAAGATAATTGTTATTAATAACAAGGGCATTTAAATTAGTCATTAATATTTTATGTTTTTTTCAAATTAAAGTGGCTTGGTGTAAATATAGTCTCTAAGTAATAATTTTGATGGTAGAGGTTAATTAATATACGATATTAAAATGGAATTAAAGTGAATAATCTTAAATAAAATTTATTCAGTGTATAAAAATTTTATTTAAAATTTTTAAGACATAAAAATTTTGTTCCATCCCTAGCACAGGGGATACCTCAACCATACTGAAGGACCCAAAAATGGTTTATCCCCAATAGGGAGGAATATACCCATGCCTAGAGTGGCTCAAGCAGCATAGGAGGTCAACCAGGAATGCATGGTTTAGGGTGGGTTGCACATGTACCCGAGTATAGGGACCTGATTAAGCATGTGCGGAGGTTGGTCCAACGACGGGGAGAAGGGTCCCATGTATAAGGAACCCTTGTTGTGTGTGTTTGTGTCATTATACACATGCATTGCATGCTGATTCTTATAAGGTATCACCGAAACTAGTGTAGTTTTGATTTCGGATGCATCTTTTTTCAGAGCTAGAAATCTCAGCCGTACTATCTAACAGTGCGAGATCCTGGCCATCTGCACCAGTTCACCGATCAAACCCCCCAACCTCCTTCCATCCCCACATTTTTATTGACTATCTGATCTAGATTTACTTGATCTTGACTGTTCAATACTTTTAAAAATACACGATCTCCCACTGTCATCTGATCCATCCACATATAATCTCAACTATCCATTATTTTTTAAAACATTATACTTATTATGGACCCTCCGATCAGACCTACGTGTTCATCCGGTCCATCCATTCCTTAGCTACATAGACCCCCTTTTCTTAAAATTTCATGGTAAATTCTATCTATTGGAATATATATAGATTGATCTAAACCATTCATTATTTCTCATCCATCTTATTTGTCGAGTTACACCAGTTAGAGTAAGTCCTTGGAAGGCCATTCAGTGTCTTTCCCCTCCATTATTCTACATCAAACCATGATCATCCATCCCAATCCATGGACCCATCTTAGATTCTCATTCCCCTAAAGATCTATTTCTTTAGTATTAATTTAACAGAATCCTTATTAGCTTCTCACTATGCTCTAAATATATATATATATATATAGATATATTTCTTGTTGATTCGAGTTTGATCTTACTTCAACCATCAGAATAAATATTATTTCTCTTTTCAATTAAGGTATCAATTATGAATATATCTAATTGTGTCTAAGATTATGTTACATTTCTATAAACCCACTTTTCACACCAAATATGACCCGATGTTCACATTTTCAAGATTCCTCCCTCAATTTCTAAAAAACCACTTCTATCAATGATTTATGTGAGGTGAGAGATTTTATTATTCTCAATTGTTTTTTGTAAACATATTTATATAATATTTATTTATTTATTTATTTAAAATCATATCTTTATAAATCAATTTTCACATAAGATATGTTTTCATAACATAAAGGATATATTTCTAAAGCCCAATAGTAGTAAGGGTTTGGTTTTGTTATACAAATAATTATATATATATGTCTAAATAAATACATATACACACATATATAGACAAATATTTTTTGTATATATATATATATGATCAAGGTGTTATTTTTTAAACAATTTCTTAAAGATTTTGGAAAATTGGAGAGTCGTAGTTTTCAAAATGATGATACAAGGGTGATGTGTGTGTATATATATATCTGTATATACCCATGAATATATACATATATAACAACAAATTTCAATATATTCACATAGAAGAGTATTTTTTGTTTTTGAATCATAGTTTATAAAACCTTCAGATGCAAGGGTTTAATTTTTTAAAACAACATACATATATGTGTGTTTATATATATTTATATGTATATATATACACAGATATATGAAAATAAACATGAACACCTTAAGTATATTTATTATTTATCATTTATTTAGATGATATAAATATAATTTAACACAAATGAAACATGTGTTTAACCATCCATGTAACTTTGAACTCTTTTAGTCACTATATTTACACATTTTCATGTGATCAATATTATCATTTTATGTGGAATAAGTTATTATTTTTTGTGAGAACATACATATGAATCTCTTAAAATGAAATTCATGAATAGGTATGGCCATCATCTATCTTAGTTGTGACATTCCAATCATTATGTGGTCTTTCATATACTAAAATCCATGTTTCATGAATTACAGTTTTCAAATAATAATGGGGTTTTACAAGCATATGATTTTTCATAAAATGATTTTAAAAACGTTGAAAAAATATTTACTACATGAGAAGGACTATTTATTTTATATATAAAAAATATTATGATTTTATTTTGGAAGTGTTTTTAGGTATGAAATATGAATGTTAGGTCAATTTTAATATGTTTTAAAAAATTAAAACTGGTTAAAAATGTGTCCTTGTGGGGAGTGAACCCATAAACCATAAAGATGACTACTAGTTGTATGTATGGTTGTTAATATGGTATTAAAAGTAATATTAATTACCAACAAGAAAATTAACATTTTAGATGGATAATTACCAATTTATTTTCAAGCATAATTATTTTTTGAAATACTATTTTTATAAATATATTAATCTAAATTTAAAAATTTACATTAAGAATGTATATATATTTTCTAAAAATATTTTATTGAATCTTTTGGTTATTTCTAAATCCCTTACTAGGCATTACATTCTCACCATATGTATTATTAATACATTTACATACTTAATAAGCTCAGGAAAATGAATTTATATTGTTGATGTTTTTCCCTAGAGAATCATTGTTTTTTTAATTTTCTATTTTTAATGTTTTTGGAAACGTAAGTGATGTATCAAATTTTCCAAAACCTAAATTGGTAAAAGTTCATATTTTGTAATAAATATTTGGAATTTTTTCAGGATTCATTCATGAAAAAAGTACACCCCTTTTATAAGAGATGAGTCTGGTAACTCGGGCTCGAGTCATTACAGTTGGTATCAAAGTAACAGTTTAGTTAATTAGGGAAAATTAGAATGAAACTACTAATTTATGTATATATTATTAAGTAAAATTAATTTCATAAACATTTAGATGGAACTAAAGGGTTCAAAAACTACCCTCTTGTATCTAACTATTGATCTACCTGATATTATAATTTTAAAATCTTTTTCATATTCATATCAAACTTTCACAAACAAACATTTATTCTATAAACACTTTTAATTGGTGTCAAATAACCCAAATATACTTCTATTCAATCAAGGACTGAATCGTGTCTATTAATTTATGGCATATGAACAACATTCATTTTATACCTATAAATGAATGTATTAATAAGTTGTCATCCTATGTTTAACCATGTCTGAGAATTATTTAGATTTTTGAAAATTTTGGGAAGCTGTAGAGGTGGGTGACCTCCATGTAGCCTCTCTACTTGAACTTCTATGCATTAGCATTTTTGAGAGACTCTATGATATAATAACTTTTACAAACTAAGTAGTTAAAAAGTCCTATAAGGACTAAGTCCACTCCAATAGCTTCGAGCTTTGCACTACCATGCCTCTATCTATAATCCTAGTTGTTTTTTATATGATTTTGAACCTATATGCTTGATATGTATTTTGGATAATGAAATAGAATAATTTTCAACCACTATGGGAATTTATTTGAGTTCATCAGTGAACTATCCCTATTAGTGGACATGGTGAAGGTATAAATTAATTCCCATTTATATAATGTTAATTATTAACAAATAAGATGGTTTTATTGAGACATTGAGGATGATTTCAGAAGGTTTATGTGGGGGGGGATGTATGAGTACAATATATTTTAAAGGGCACAATTATATTAATGGGGGATAATTTAATGCTTAAAACTTAATTATAATTTTAATAATAATATTTTTAGTTATTATTTTTTTTGTTTTGATTCATATTGGTTTTATTTAATACATTGATACAATTAGGAACATTTTATTCAATCATTGAATTATTACATGAATAAAATATATTAAAATTACACAATAAAAAACATCATATGACCTAGTAGAAGAAATAAAAGGCCAACAAAAATGAAAAGAAGTCCAACAGTGTAGTTGACATCCCTTGTATAGGCTGTAAGGAAAAACAATTTGACATGGAGTACAACAAGAATGCTAATATTGAATGAAATATAGATCACCATTGTTTTGAAGAAAAAAAATTCTTTAACCTTCTGAATACAATGAATTTTTATTTATATGGTTTATGTGAATGTTGTAAATATTGTTTGAGTTTTAAAGTGACTGTTTATGTCTTATAACTGTTGGGTATGCTTTAAATGTTTTAAAATAATATTTTTGGTCAATTTGTTTTAAGATAATCTCTAATTAAAATATTTATATTTATATTTACAATAGATATTTGTTTTTCAAATTAATTTTTCATGGTGTAATTATATTTTTTATGTAATAATGTGGATCGAAATGGTTAGTTAATTAATGATTATAAAAGGGAATTAAATTGAAAATCTTAAATAAATTTTATCCTATGTCTAAAAAATTTATTTAAAAGTATTAAGTGTAAATAATAATATTTCATACCTATGCAATGGGATCCTAAAATGTTCTAGAGGACCTTTAAGGGTGTCATCCACAACATAGAGGAATCTACCCACGCCTAGAGAGGCACGAGCAGTGATCGAGGTGAACCAACAATGCATGATTTATGGTGGATTGCGCACGGACCCACGTATAGGACCCTGTTCAAGTTGGTGTGGAGGTTGTCCCAAGGACCACAAGTGGGGTCCCGTGTATAAGGACCCCTTGGTGTTTGTGTTTGGGTCATTGAACACATGAACACCATGATAAAATGTATAAGGCACCACCAAAACCCATGTGGTTTTCTATGTGGGATTTGAATTTTTTCCAACCTCATGATCTCATACAAATGATCTCAATGTGAAAGATCATGGAGATCCATGCCTGTTCAAGGAACAAACCCCCCACTTCATTATATCATCATTAAATTTTTATCTACCATTTGATTTGGATTTTCCAGATCTGGAACATTCAACCCTTTTGAAAACAAGAGATCACTCATAGTCGTCTGATCCATCCTCATCTAATCGTATCCGCCCATTATTTTTTTAAACATGCCACTCATCCTGGACCCTTTGATCAAACCTGAATCCTCATCATGTTCTTCCATTCAAAATCCAAACAAACACTCTTTACTAAAAATGTAAGGGTTAATTCTAACCCTTGGTTTAGATTATGTTTGATACGAACTATTTTAACATTCACCTTCATTTTCTTCATCGATTCTCACCAGTATGATTCAGTCATAGGTAGGATGACATGTTTGTTTCCCATGAATTATTCCTCATCAACCAATGATCCTCCATCACAATACATGGCCCTATCATGGATTATCTTTCCACTAAAGATTGACATTTTTGGTAATAATTTAATACCATCCCCATCATCTTCTCACTAGGATCCAAATATATATATATATATGTTTTTATTTTTGATTCAAGTTTGATCTTGTTTCAACAATCATAAATTTTTTGTTTCAATTTTCTATTCATGTATCAATTAGAAATTTTTCTGATTGGGTGATGGGTTGTGTTACATCTATATAAACCAACTTTTCCCACCTAATACGACCTGAATTTCACACTGTGAAGCTTCCTCTCACTATTTCTAGAAACCCACTACCCTCATGAATTTACGTCAGGTAATGGATTTTATTATTTTAATTTTTTGTAAACATATATAATATATATATATATAAATGTATATGTAAAGTCATAACTTTCTAAACCAATTTTGACATATGATATGTTTTCCTGATATAAAGGATCTATTTATAAAACTCTAGAATTGTAAAGGTGTAGCTTTTTTATACAATGAATTATATATATGTGTGTATATACATGAGTATACAAACAAATATAGCCTAATATTTTCAGTATATATATATGTAATTAGGGGGATCATTTGTGTTAGTCCTTATTTCTAATCTTTTGTGAAAATTAGAGTCTTAGTTTTCAAAATGATGATACAAGGGTGATGTATAGATATTTGTATATATTAATACTTATATATGTGTTTATAATCATGTGAATATACACATATATATAGACACCTTTCAGTATAAACACATATACGAATGTTTTTTCAAAGCATTGCTTCTAAATCCTTTGATGCAAAGGTTTCATGTTTTCATACCCCATATATACATATATTTATTTATTTTTATATACATATATATATACACACATATATATGTATATAAAAATGAACAAGTTAAGTATAGTTAATATTTCTCATTTATTTAGAATTTATAAACTGTATTTAACACCCATTATACTTGTGTTTAAAGATCTATATATGTTTAAACTCCTTTATTCACAATGTTTAAACATTTGAATGTGAGAAATAATTTCATTCTATGTTAAAACATGAATCTATATCTCCTAACATGTCGTGCATGAATGGGTATGCACATCATCAAGCTCATGTTTGACATTTGAAGAATTATGTGGTCTTGCACAAACATTATTCCATCTTTCCTGAAATTATGGTTTTCAAACAACAACAGGATTTTCAGATCATGGGATTCTCCCTAATATAATTTTAAAACCTTTTGAGAAAATGGTGATGACATCAGAAGAAATATTTTCTTTATATAAGAATAATTTTATGTAAGTATTTTGAAAATGTTTTTGAGTAAGAAATATGAATGTTTGGTCTATGAGAATATATTTAAAAAAATAGGCACTAGTGAAATATTTGACCTTATGGGGAGTGATCCCATAAGTCTTAGATATTATTTGGGATATTATGTATGGTTTTAAAAAAGGTATGTCAAGTATTATTAATGACCCATACGAAAATTAATATTTTGAAATTTGAATCCCCCATGGATTTTCAAGAATATTTATTTTTTCAAATAATTTAAATCTAATATATTCAATTTGTTATTAAAATATTCTTTATGTATGTATATTTATTTTCAAGAATGGTTTTATGGAATCTATTGGTTGTTTTGAAACTCCTTACTGAACATTTTTTTCTCACCCTACGTATTGTAAATTTTTTAGCGTTTTAGAGAAATATTAATGATAAATTTCTATTGTGGACGATTTCCACTGAAGAATCATTGTTTATTTAATTTTTAATTGGTATGATTTAATGAAACATGAGTCATTATCAAATTATCTAGAACCAATACCAGTAAATGGTCCTTTTCCATAATAATATTTTTTATTTATTCATGTTTCTATTACAAGAATTTCACAATATTTAGATGAGCATAGTTGAGTAACTCTATCTTGGATGTTTACAATAAATCAATGACATTTGTTAAATTATTATATATGAGGTGTAGATTCATACAAAGGATATGAGACGTAAGTTTATGGATAATTTTATGTCACATTTATTTCGTTGGGACATATTCCTTATACACAACCTATTTATTCTGAGTTGTGTTTATATTTCCCATGAAAGATTATGCGGTTTGAATTTTGACAGTTATGATATGCATATAATTTTCTTTAGTTTATGAGGCATATAATTCGTCCAATTACAAATTGTTAATGGATAATTTCTCAGTCCTATTATTATTTGATAATCTTTATATGTAAGTATTTACTAGGGTATGTTTATCATTCATGTCCATGTTTCCTAAATATGTATTCAAAATATTTTTTATAACATTATACAATTTATAAATTTATTTTTTTCCACTGGTGAATTTTTACTAAACGGTATGAAAGGAATCATTTTTCACCATTGATATGAGGTACTTTTTGAATTATCTAACAAAAGTATGATAATAATATTATATATTTTTAAAATATATTGCTTTAATAGATTTTTAATTTTACATAAGACCTTATTTCCATGAATATACCTTTACAATAATTTATATTTATTTTCATAAATATTCATATCATTTAAAAATGTTTGGATTTTTGAGAAAAGAAAATATATTTGAAGAAGAAAGGATATTTTCTTCATAAATTAGTTTTATGTATTTTAACAAAATTAATTTCCATATAATATGACATTATTTAATAATTATATGTTTTGAGTATGTTTTCCATATTATTCCTATGGTTTTATTGTGTTTATGTTATTTATTAATGCCATTTGTTTTAACTGGATTAAGATATTATGGAATCATGTTGACGAAATGCATTTTATTCCTTGGTTTATTTTACATTGAATGATTATATTCTTGTGGAACACATATGTATGGTTTAAAATATGTGATTGGTGGGAGATATATCTCCCTCAAATGTATTGGGTAAAAAATATATATCTCGTGAGACAGATAGGACGATAATGATAAGTAAAAATTGTTCAGTAGTACCGTTATAGAAAGAATAGTAAACACAGTTCAGTAATGGACTTTCTCCACTATGATGGTCTTAAAAATGTGAAATGGATAATATATAAAGGATTATAAATGAATATTTGTTTTCTATAACACCAAGTTTTATGTTAATGTTATTTCCTTATTGCTCATGATCATTTATGATTAATTCCTTATGAATTTATAATATATTTTTTATGATGGAAGATTTTGATATTTTTATATATGGTATGATTATCAAAAATTATATTCATGTATTTATATTCTTATGTTTATGGTTTGTTTCATATTTTTCATGTTTTCCCTTACTGATCATTTGATAACACCCTTTTTATATGTTTTATTTTCCATGGGATTTAAATAAATGTTTTATATAAGAAAAATAAAGGGCAAAATATTTGTGGGAGATATTGATGATCATTCACTCAATTAGAATATTGTCTTCCAGGTTTCCAAAGGCACGAAACTAATATGTTCTTTGGGAGTATTTTTGTATAATGTATTAAGTATTCTTGAAAAATAATGAAATTTACATGTACATCAAGATTGTGTTGTTACATAAACCACATAAATACCAATGTACAAATTTTAGAATTACATTATGGATGTTTTTACAAGCATCCTAAAGAAAACCAAAGAAATCAATGAAAAATGTGTTGCAGTGCATCAACTTACAGAGAATACCCACTTCACCAATAATTGGGAAAATTTATCAGAAGAAAAAAATGACTTCATTTATGTGAAGGAAGTGGTGAGGAGACATGGGTTATAAATATAAATCATTTATAATTATCATCCAATGATCTCATCAAAATTATAAAGAAGGATCCAACATGCTAGGAGTACTGAACTAAATTTTTGTAAGGCTAATCACCACCCAATAAATGGTTAATTAGAAAAGTAAATTTAACCACTAGAGGACATACTAAGATCCAACCCAATGTACGTTAAAAATTTTGGGATAGACATTTACCATTAGAAGAGTTTTCATACACCAATTGATTCCAATTGAATATTTAAATGGATGTATATGATTCTCTATATGGGAAGTTAAGTAAAAAACCTGTTGGGAAGAAGTTGTAGAATTAAATCCACTTAGACCTGATATTTTCAAATAGATGATAGAGAATGTTCATAAAATCCATTTTCATATAAAATATGCTCATGTCTGTAAGAATATCTACTCTAGAAACTGATGAAGGTACCTGATGCTTGATACTGGACAAAACTATTTCCTTTGAATATCACCATCAGAGAGAGTCATTAATTTTTTAAATAAGAGGACACATTGAAAATGTCAATTGTCCCCTTTGATATCATTGATCCCCTATGAGAAATAGCTATCAATGTTATCAACAAACAAATTTTACTCATATTCAGGATGTATTCCGTACATGTACATAATTTGAAGGTGGTACAATTACAGAATTTCCTATAATATAAGGTACAACTAGTGATGATATTAGATTGTAGGGAACATTTTATAAAAAAAGTAAATTATCTTTTCCAATGGGTTGTTGATGAACCATAAAAATGAAGATTCCGCTATTTGGAATTTATTGTCTCAACAATAATCTGTATATATGTTGATTTTTATGCTAAAAAATATTCAGTTTTGTTTCTAATAAAATTTATTATGTGTGTTTTTGGATTTATATATCATGATTATATTTATATCTGTGATGCAATGTAAATATATGAGTGTGTTATAGAAACATTTTTCAGGCCATATATATAGTGAATCAATTTATTGATCATCATCTCAATGATACACTGAACAATAATCACAAGGATCAGAAACCCTACTATTAGATAAATAAGAAACATTAGGAATATCAACCCTACAATAGAGTCTGGAATCACTATTCATACCCTACATTCAAAATATTGAATGTATAGATAATAATTGCTACACTTCGAATCAAGATTTTGATGAAAGGGTAAATATCTATTTTATTATCCCAATGTTTCTTTTATTCCATATGTTTTGTGTAGATGAAAGTATTTTTAGGGAACGATATGTTGGTAGGGTCTTTATGCAACCCAATGAAACACTACTCTATGAAAAGGAACCTTATGATATGAAATAATACTGAACACTAGACAGTTGAACACACCTTTTGACTATTAAATAGAAAAGCTTTATTAATGTGATGTTTTCATAAATTAATACAACAATATTGATAGATTTAGAGGTTGATTCAATGGTTGATGATGATTTTTTCAAAGCATAATATGTTCAATAAAAAGAAAAACATTTTTAAAAGGAAATAACTATTATTATTAAGGGAATTTATGACACCACTATTAAATAATGATTTGAATATCCATGTTCTATCTGTTGAAAATATTTCTTCTTGAAAAACAAACAAATATAGATTCTCTATATATTCTATAATTGTATCTTTTTAATACATAGATGATTCAAGACACATTCATACATATTCATACATACATTTTTATTTTGGTGAATATATTTTATAGTTCTACTGCAATAAATGATTGGCTCTTTTATCTTTATAAACTAGTTACACATTGAAGACATACATATTTAAACTTTATTTTTTGTTTGAGTTATTATACTATTTATTTGTATTCAAATTTAAGATCATTTTCAAGCTAGATTTGTTCAGAGTTATTATTCCTTATGGACTTTTATTTTTGAAGAAGAAGATCCATCTACTGTCATTTACTTTAGCTCTAACTATTAATATCTACCAGAATCAATGTCAAATCAACCTATTTTGATTTATTGTAGTTTTATTTTCTCATACTCGGTTATGGAGAAGTCTCAGAATCTTTTTCTAAGCAGTGGATAACTAGTTCATGGTAAAACAACCTGAATTCTCTATTTAGACTTGATGAAATGGTGTCAACTTCTAGTACTAAGGTGTGGATTTGAGGTCTTGCGATATGTGGACCATTACAATGAAATTCACTAGGCTATAAGAGAGTGAATTGGTGGAGTGGACTAGAAGATCTTTGTTCCCCAAACCACTATATAATGTTTATCATAATTTTCAATATTTTTCCTCTACTTATATTTAATAGATATGTAAACATTGAATATCTACATAAATTCCTAATGAAGTCAAAATCCATATTTGTTGATGTTTTTTTTGAAGACACAATTCACCCACTTTGTGTGTGATATTTTTACTATTCAGAACTACAAATTTGTATCAAATGTGTGATTTTGGATAATGATATCAGAATATGAAATTAAAAAGGTCTATAAAAATCAGGTGGTAATGGATGATCCTAGAGAAGGAATTTCAATAGTAGGTTCTCAATATATTATTGTTGAAATTTTTTAGGATGGAAGTTTAGAATGATTATATATCTAAAGAATCTAGGATTCAATGTCTATTCAAAGATCATCACTACCTTTTGAAAAACTAGAGACATTGAATACATAAATAAAACCTGAAGATAAAATCATTTCAATGGAAATAAATGCTATTAGCTATGAACTTGGGGTTGATGAATTCAGTCAATTTTCAAAATTCCCAACTCTTAATGACCTATGGAAAACGTTTTTAGTTTCTTATGATGGAATATAAAACAAAAAAATAAGAAATATGATACTTTAAAATTTATTTTAGAAACATTCAATATGTTTGATGGAGAAATAATCACATGAATGAATGGAAGGAAAACATATATTATTAAAAATATTAAAACCTTAGGAGATCCTATCATTCAATTTTATCAATAATTTTGAGTACATATAGTACTACACTAAAACTGTAACGGAATATATACAGCCACTCAAAAATATTCACCTATCAAGAATTTAACTATGATGAAATTAACTAGAACATCGATTATGTATGAAGATGTAATGCAAGATGAGGCTGAAAATGGAAATATTTTTCTAAAAACAAATAATGCGACTCTAAAATTAACCTCTCAGAAACATGGCCAAATAATAAATAAAGATGTTTGGAAAGAATAAAATTTAGATTCCTCATACACTGAAATGGAACTAACACAACTATCTAAAAAATTCAATGAATACTATAAGAAGATTAGTTTCTTTGGAAAAAACCTTTAAGAAAAATTCAATAAAACCCTGTAAATTAATAATCAATGAATGAAAAAAATTAGGTCACATCAAAACCGATTGCCACCAATTGAAAGATATAATAAAATGGTTTAAAATGGGATTTCAGATAAATGCATATTATGAAAAAAAGAGAAAGGATCTATAAAAACTATATGGAACATTTCTAATGAATCAAGAAGCTACTCAATATTTGATTCACAAAAATAAAAAAAAAATTAAAAATCCAATATGTTCTTTTTTACTTAGGAAGAAGAAGAGGTACAATCCTATAACACTTCTACTTTTGATTCTTATAGTTTCTCAAATAGTAAACTAGTAGCCTACAGTGTAATGCCAGAAGAGAAATATGAATCTTTAAAAAAGAAGTATGAATCATTGAAAATTATTCATAATACTGTTTTAGGTTAATGAGATACTATATTTAAATAATATCAATACCAAATTCTAAAATTTAATTCACCCACATCAAACTATTGTGATCATGAAAAAAGAAAAAAATAAATGCAGAATGATGTAGAATGTTATAAAAGTGCTGAAATTACATTAACTAAATGAGAAAATGTTTTTAATGGTATTCTTGGAAATAATGTTATTAATAGACAAATATTTAGTATTCAAAGAATCATGAAAAATCAAAATTATAAAAATAATATTCCATGCCCATTACAAAAATCCTACATGTTATTATTATATAATAAACAATCATTACACTAATAATTTTTACATGATAAATCCTAAAATTAGTGGTATTGAATAGGATTTTTTTTCAAAAATTTTATTTAATGAAATATAATTGAATTATGGAAAAATAATGTAGATATGGATTCTCATATAACTGCTTACTGTCACTACTAGACCAATGAAAATATGATTACCGATATAAATTTTTGTTTAATTTATTTTACAAGAGAAGGTCCGTATTAACAGAAATGTTATATGGTAAATGGATAGTTTCTATTCTAGACACATGTGTAGAGACACATAAAACATCAATACATTAACTCAAATGGATGGAGGTCTAGTAAGTGTTTATGACAGTGAAAAATAAAATATTGTTAGAGTTTCAATAGTTTGAGATACAGATACTATCTCAATAACATTGTAATATCTCTACAGAGGATAAAGCAAAACCTGATAAGTATCTCTCGACATTATAATGATGTCTTCTATGTTGATTTTTCAAACAATTCCTGGTCAACTTTGAAGGATAAAATTCAATATTTAGAGCACCAATAACTAATGACATTTATACTTTGGATTTAAGTTCCCTATAAAAATATATACTGAATTGTTTAACATCTATGAAAAATGAGTCATGGATCTCACATTGAAGACTTATACATTTTATTATATATTTATTACAAAAAATTATCTAATAAACAATTAGTTTCTAATTTTTCTAGACATAAATTTGATAATGATAGAATAAGTGATGCATGTCAAATTGGTAAGAAACAAAAATCTTCATTCAAAGAAATTAACAAATTTATTTGTATAAACCTTTCGAACTTTTGCACAAGCTCCTGTTTGGACCATCCACATTATCATGTTTAGCTGGTAAATTATATATTTATGTTTAGTTGATGAGTATTCTAGATTTACTTGGGTATATTTTCTAAAACATAAATGTTGAGTATTCACTGTTTTTGAATGAAATTGTAATATTTTTCAATACTAGAATGGTTTTAAAATAATTTCATTGAGAATTAATAAAGGTAGAGAATTTTAGAATCATGATCAGAAGTTATTTTTTTGAAGCCTATATATATAAATAACCTTCTCTGCACCAAGAACTCCACAAAAAATGGAATTTTAAAAATAAGAAATAGAAATATTCATGAAATGACAAGGAATATGTTGAATAAATATAGTTTTCCTACCTATTTTCTTAATAAATCTATTAGCACAACCTTTAATATCATGAATAGTGTTTTAATATGGCCTATTTTTAAAATAAAACTATATTATCTCTAGAATAATAGAAAACAAAATATAATATGCTTTCAATTTTTTATAACAAATTTTTATATCTAGAATACTAAGAATATCCTTGGTAAATTCGATAAAAAATGTGAAGAATTGATATTTTTGGGATATTTTTATACCTTAAGATCCTATATATTGTTTAATAAAAATTCCATGATTGTTGAAGATTCATTTCATGATATGTTTGAACAAACTGGCCCATTTTTTAACGAAAATGGTCAAATGGATGAAATTACTAATTCGTTTGACAACATGAGACATGAGACACCTAAATTTGATTCTGAAAATATTATTAATAAAATTCATTCTAGTTTAGAAGAACATGAAATGGAAGAACCTAAACATGTCTTAAATGATATTCTAGAAACATAAGGATCCATTTGTTAGAAAATGTCATAGGAGACCAATATATATCAATTAGAAATAGAATAAATATATAAAATAGTTTTGAATGTTATTCCACTCTATCTAATTTAGAACCTAAATATATTGATGAATCCTTAGAAGACGAGAGTTGGTTATCAGAAATGTAAGAAGAAAAAACCAATCCAAAAGAAATGATTTTTGGGAATGAGTAGAAGGACCATCCAATTAAACAATTATTGGAACTAAGTGGGTCATTATCAGTAAAATATATGATCAAGGGATCATAACCAAAAACAAAACAATATTTTTAGCTAAAGGATTTAATCAGGAAGAATGTATAGATTATGGTGAAACCTTTTCAACTATAGAGACATTATAATCTAGTAAAATACTTTTAGATTATGCATGTCATATTAATTTTAAAATATATTAGATGGATGTTAAATATTTATTTTAATATATATTTAATGGATGAAGTCTATGTTTATAAACGTCTTAGTTTTCAAAATCCACATAATTCAAATTCTACCTCTCAACTTAATAATGCTGTCTATAGACACATCAAATAAACTAAATCTTGGTATGAAGGATTAGGTAATTTATTTTGTAAATTTTATTTAATGTTGGATTAGAATATCCAATATGTTTTAAGAAAGAGATTTTTTATAATATTTTATTAGTAATAATTTTTATTTTTAATGTTATTTTTTTTTCAAAAAAATATTTTTAATGAATTTTCAAAACTACTGAAAAATTAATTTTAAATTACTATAATGGGAGAGGTAAATTTATTTTTGAGGATTAAAACTATATTAAAAATATTATAGAAATTTTCTAAATAATATTTCTTATATTATTTATTTATTGAAAACATTTGTACAGGAAAACATTAATACTTATACAACTATTATGGGTACCAATATAAATATTCATTTTGATAAATACAGAAAACATGTTAACAACTTGTTATGTAGAGGAATGATTGGTAGTTTTTTTTATATTACTACTGAAGACCATGCATTTTTTTCTGTAAAATTATGTGCTCGATTTCAGAAAAATCTAGAAGAATCCCATATTACTATTGTTAATAAAAAATATATATTTAAAAGGATCTATTTTTAAATAACTTATTTATCCAAAAAAATATTATTTTAATTTTATTTAATATTTAGATGCTGACTTATTGGATGTAGATTCAATTGAATAAGAACCTCTGAAAATTGCAACTTTTAGGAAAATATTTGGTATCGTGGTCTAGTAAGAAACAAAAATAAGTACCTATTTCCACAACTGAGTTAGAATATGATTCCACTGGTAGTTTTATGCACATGTATTATTGATGAAAAACTCTTTACATTATTTTTTATTAAATATTAATAATATACCTATTTGATGTGATAACACTAGTGCTATATATATTTGAAAAAATACTATTATACATTCCCAGACTATGAATATTGATTTCAAGAATCATTTTCTAAGTTAACATGTTCTTAAAAAGGGTGTATATTTTTAATTTGTTAATACCAAATCACAATAAGCTGATATTTTTTCAAAACCACTTCCCACTACATGTTTTATTTTATTAAGGTGGAGTTAAGAATATTTAATTTTAAATATATGTCTAACAATTTTTTTGTTCTATTTTTTTTATTTTATTATAATTTATATGTGGTATTTAATTATTTATACTTATCTTTATTTTTATTTGGTTACGTATTGATATGTTTGAAAATTAATTTTATTTATATTTCATTTTATTCATCTTTTCAAATTATAAAGTAATGAGTACACTGTCATTCATCACAAGAAACATGTCTACCTTCTCCTACCATCCTTCTCATTTCTTCACATAATTTCAGTTTATAGAGCCTCTATCATTCTAGTTTATCAAAACCAAATACCTTAGAACCCTCTGACATCAAACAATCATAAATGGAAACCTAAAGAAGAATTGATGATGATGATGGTCTAAGAGAAACTGTTCATCAGTTGACATATCATTATGTTCTTCCAGTAAAAGTAATCCATTATTATTACCTAAATGAAAAAATATCCCATTAATGACTTAAAAAATATCCAATGTTCTAAAATTTAATTATGGTGATATAAATATGCCTTTTTACTATATAAAACTCAAATATTTTTTATAGAATGCCTGTCTTAGTTATAGAAAAAAGGAAGATACAATTTTTTCTATGATTCATAACGATAATTTTTCTATTTATTATGTCCAAATTTCTAAGATCTTGGCATCTCCCCATCAGGTGTAATTTCAATTTGAAATGTGAAATATAGTATAAGATAAATTAAAGTAATATGATTTCATGGTTTATGTCTTTGGAACTAGATCTATGAAGGAAATGTAATCGAGATATCTTAATGTTGATCATGGAGTCATAATAAAATTCTTTTAGTCTGGAATAATGCTAAGGATTGTTATGTTATAAAATGTTATTTATCAAGATATTTAAAGTCTATTTTTATTTTTGAATTTTTTTTATAATTTTATGTAGATATATTTTATGAATACTAAATCAATGCTATATAAATGAAAAAAATGGGTTTTTATGGATTCTATCTCCATTATTTCTAAGGCTAGGAAAGATAAGAGACATATCATTTAGTTAAAGATGACATGATAGAAATATTATCCATGGTGGAACTTTTAGGTAACATATATTTTTCTAGAGTGATTCTTGTAATTATCTTATTCCAGTTAGAAAATAAGAATAAGAATGGTTGAAAGATGGTGCTCAGGCGAAGTAGTTAACTATTATCATTTCTATGATATAAAGGCCTGATGGGGAGGTGGAATCTTGAATTTATGAGGAATGTTTTCTTCAGAGAAAAATAATTTCAGTAAATATTTTTAATCCAATGGATATAGTACCAGATTTAGTAGAATATGTTTCTGAGTTGGTGGCTCATGTAACTAAAAATATTGAGGATGTTACTCAAGGTGCCGCTCAATCTAAAGAATTTAATCCTATTTATGATTATGATTCCCATGAAAAAATTCTTTTGTAATTGAATATTATGTTTATGCAAGAGTATCTACATTAGGAGAGGAGAAATAGAAATGTTTAGCATTATTTGAACTTGTTTATACCATGTTGAAATCCTCCGAGTCTTCTAAATCATTGTAAAGATATTATGAAGATGTGGTTCAATGTTTAGATCATTTAATTTCCCAAGAAAATTACTCATAGAAAATAATTAGATTGTGAATGGATGAAAATAGAATATATTATAAGTTCAAAAGTACATATTACTGAGTTTGAGAAACTTCAAACTCAACTAGGACATGTTCAAGAAAATTTTATTTATAAGGGTTATCTTGAAGAATATATGATATATTTAGCAATGGAGATCATAATGCTGAAAGATTAATTTGTTAAGAAGTTATATTTTGATAAGATAAAGCAGTTATTAATAATATAGTTTCAATCTATTAGAGAAAGAAATAAAGCTTCAACATACTCTCAAAAATATTCACCCAAAATGGTATGGAGATTTAATGCTATAACTGATGTGATTGATTAATTCAACAATAGACTGCACACTCTCGAGTGTGACATTACACCCTTGAATGTAATTCTGGATAATCAATGATATTTGGTTAATCTGATGAACTCTAATTAATCCTAGTTGTTACTGGAAATTCATCATGTTAGATATAACTAGTCCTCCTTCATTCAATCTGATGAAACATTTAATGATTTTGTTAAGGTTAACTGGTTGGAAAGATTAAAATCTAGGCTAGATTTAATCAATATACATCAATATTGGACATATATATTCCATGATAATTTTTAAATTCTATTAGTGTAGCAGGTTGAGATTATAGGTGATTTTTATACTATTTCTCATGCATCCTCACCTTCCCCTCTACCAAATTTGATCATGAAAATCATTTTGATAGGATCCCATCCATCTGAACAATTCTTATGTTGATTATGTGATATACTCATAATTTTTTCAAAAAAATGATTTTATATTTATGTTTACTTTACTTTACATATATATTTATAATTTCTCATCATTTAATGTTATTTACATTCAAAATTTAAACTTCCAAAATAAATTTATTATTTATCAACACTGAATTATATAAACATTAATCTATTGTTTTGTTCAAAATATAATTTTTAATCCCTTTTCAAATATATTATGTTTTATATGAATAAAGGGATAGAGAATTAGGTAAATAAACACATCATTCAAATATATTTCAATTATTTTTTATCAAAATAATACCATGAAATCAAAATATCTTATAAATTCTATATTTTTATAAATTATATTATGGGTTGTGTGATCACAAAAAAGAGGGAGACTATTGGAAATTAATTCTCTCAAGAATACTCTATAATATTTGTTGATTTGGATGCTCATAAATATTATTATTTTTCAATAGTAATGTTTCATTAAGTATGATTAAAGATTTTAAAGAATGATTTTATTTATATCTTGTGTTGAATGAAAAGCTACAAGCTGTGTTTTGGAAAAACTATTCAATCCATACATTTTTGTAAATGAATGTGTAGATCAGAATATCTAAGCAATGCTGAATATTAAAAAAATGGTTCAAAAACCTACTTCTAGAGAAATGAAAAACATATGAAATATAAACCCTACATTGGATACTATAATCACATTTCATAACCTACATTTAAATGTTTGAACATATGGATAATAAATGCGATGTTTGGAATCAAACATGTGATGAAATGAGGAGTGTTTGGATTCTTATAACTTCATTATTTTTTTTACTTATGTAACATACAAATGGAAGTGTAGTTATGGAACCATACATTGGTAGGATCCCTACGCTATGAAAATAAACCCTATGCCACACAAACGAACACTACACTACACAATTGATCCCTACTTTTAACTATTCAAAATAAAAGCGTTATTGCTACGGTTTTATAGGAAATTCATGAAATTCTCATGAAAAATTTAAAGGATGATTCAAAGATCATTTAAGACTACTTAAAATCCTGTCATGATCAATTAAAAGAACCATATTTATCAAGGGAAATCACTCATATTCTTAAGGTAAGAATCAACTCCCCTTGTCAATTAAGATTTTAATATCCACATTCTATCAGGAGACATCTTTAGATCTTAAATACCAAATAATTCTATTTTATCTATATATTCTACTAGTGTATATTTTTAATATATATGTGATTAAATACACATTCATATATATGACTTTATTTTGGTGAATATATTATATAGAGATTCTACATTGAATGATTAACTTTTTTTATTTTAAAAAGAAGCTAAACAATGGAGACATTCAAATTTCAACCTCATATTGTTGTTTGATTACTATTGATGTTTGTTTTCTATTTAAATTAATGATCCTTTTCAACCTTGACCACTTCAATGTTATTTTTTCCTTGATTCATTCATTTTTGAAGAAGAAGATCCATATACTATATGTTGCAGCTACTACAACTGTGATTGTCAACTCCAACCACCACCAAATCAATATAATTTGATTTATTGAAGTTTAAAATTATTGTGCTCCATTTTGGTGAGGTGTAGGCTTCTTATACTAATATTTGGATAATTGGTGTCTGGTAAAAGAACTAAAATGATCTAATTAGACTTATTACAAAAGTTTCCACTATCTGCAGTCATTTTTGGGTTTGAGGTCTTTTGATAAGATTACAATTTTATGGAAATTCTATAAGCCCATAGAGAGAGCATTGTTGGAGTGTAATATGGAATATTTTTTCCCTAACCACTGTAAAATTGGTGTGTTCATTATTTATATTTACATACTACTCATATTCTATACAGAATAAAACAATATATATCATCATAAATTCCAAAGGATGTCAAAATACTGAATTAGTGATGTTTTATGAGAAAACACAATTCATGGATTCTAGAGTTGTCTTTGTATTATCCTCTTCTAATAACCACATTATAAATTGAGGATAAACTGAAACAAAATTACCCTCACCTGTTCTCAAACATGAATATGAGTTGAAATTTTAGTTACATAAATTACAAAGGGTAAAATAATGTAATAAACCTATAATTTATAAATTATAATTCTTTTGTAATTAAATTCTTCTTATTTATGTAAGTGTTATATGGATAGTTCACATAATGAAAACAAAAACACTTAAATTAATTAGTAATGATCATTACATTTTTAGCTAAAAAACTAATTAAAATTACATACATTACAATTGGAAATAAAATAAAAAATAAAAAATAAAAAATGGTAAAATAGAGATCACATAAATTTGTGAGAATCATCTTCTATATGGATACTAATATAGAAAGGAAATAAAATATTAAAATACCAATCAACATATTAGAAAATTAATATTCATAAAAATAAAAGGATTGTATTGAATTTTGAGTTAATGAATGAATTGGTATTTATATGTGGTAATGTGACCTTTGGAATAGTAATGTGACCATTAGACTAATAATATAACCATTGAAATAGTCTCATGGCCATTTCAAATAGAAACATGATTATTCATAATTCAAATAGGACTATAAGTATAATAATTTGAAATCATGTTAATAAAATTTTATATTAACAATATTTATATTGTGTAATATAATTCTCTAAAATTATTTTATTTCTGAAAAATATATTTTATGATTAAAAATACTCAATAAAAACATAAGCAGGTTTTAAATATGTTGTATTTTAATGTATTTCATAAAAAAAAATATTTTATCTATTAAAAATTATTATTAAATAATTTTTAAATTTACATTGATAAAAAATTATTTATTTTTAATATAAGAACATTGATATTACGAAAGGGATATTTTCTAGAAATTTTCTAAAATACATCATTTTTTAGGTGGATAGTAAAAATACATTTCGTCATGTAACCAATGTATCTTAAATGAAATAATTCATGATGTAATAATGAACCTGTAATTTATATAATGTGAGGCTCAGAAAAATATATATAATTTCAAGAATGAATCATTATAATTAAACTAAAAAAATTTTCAAACCAAAAATGTTTTTCTTTCAAATCTTAATGTCAGAAGGGATCACATAAAATAAATTTTTTTCTCTTTTCCCACTATATATTATATTACACTAATTAAATCTTATTTATAGAGGTGTTAAAAGTCCTAAATTAATTATGTTCTATTTACATATTAATTTTATTTTAATAAATTCACAATAAAAGGTTTTTCCTTTTATATAGTAAATTTATTAAATATTTAATTCTAATGATACCCTACTCCCCAATTATAAATAACCCATCTCCCTCCACATAAAAACCACCCCTTCCTATATTAAAAATATTATGGTATCCAAGAATTTCTCTCTTAATCCATTAGAAAACATTGGGATGTAATGGAGTAAACTCGCTCAATTAATCGTGGATTTATAGTGTGCCATAATAGAAGACACACTAAAGAAATAGTATGTTCCTTTAGAACACCTCTCCTATTTTCTTCACATTCTTTCTCTTTTCCTAATTGCTTCAAAATTCATGTATTTGAAGAATATTTTAGGAAGAGTGGTAATATTATATTAATGATGTCAAACTAGTATAAAAATCATATTTTTAATATTTTTGTTTCTTAATTATTTTTCATCATATTTTTATAATGTTCCCATTATCAATTAGTTAAGAACCAATTAGGTCATTTCAGACCTTATTCCATGCCAGAAAAATTATAGATGGAAAAAAATTATTATAAATTATACATAAATGTATAAATTTCATTATTTTATTATTATATAATTTACACTACTAATATATAATTCAAATTAAAAATAAAATTGAAATTTAAGAGAAATGAGAAATATTTATGGAAAACATGATATCAAAACACTTCTACACAATCTAAAAAAATTATAAATATATTCCATTGAATATAATTCATAAGTACTTAAATTAATTATGGAAATAAACTTATATTTCAATGTATTAATAACTATTTTCTCATTCTTTAGGATATGTACTAAAAATGAAATAAAAAATTTTTAGGATAAGGGTACTATAGAACCCAACTTCCATTATTTGGTTTATACTTATTTCACATAATTTCTTAGTGATGTATATATTGATAATATTATTATGATAATAATTTATATTATTTGTTAATATTATAGATTCATGTCCTTTATTCCTCTACTTATATAGATTTCAGCTCACCCATTTCTTTAATGTACGTCCTCTGGTTACTAAATTTACTTCTGTGAAAATGAAAATTATATGTTGAAAAATAAGAATTATCTTAAAAAAAATTATTATTTATTTTTTAGAATTAATTTCATAACACAATTTTTCCATGATACTGAACCATTAGATCAATTCATTTTATAATTGCTGCAATGTTTATCTTTAAAATTATGTCATCAAATTTTAAGAAAAATTATGGCCGTTATATGACAGTGCTGATCAAATAAAGGAAATATTCTCGAAAGTAACACTTTCTGTGATTAATATTATCTCTCACATATAGAAACAGAAAACATAAAACCTATACTAAAATTACATATAATTATTCATATCCACTTATATCGACTTATGGTCAACAATATGAACCGCAATGAAATTAAAAATGCATGAAATAAATGAAATATATAGTTTTAAGGATATTAATATCTTAATGGCTATGGAAAGAAAAATATTCAATATCCTTCATGTCTAGAATATATAGGGAATCACAATGTTTTATACATAATGATAATTGTATTTTTAAACATGGTCTGATAAAGACCATCCTGATTATTATTTTAATCGAATGAGAAAATATATTATTGCCCACTATATTAAATATAATGAGATAAAAAATATGCAAAAAATCCCCAAATACCAATGAACACCATAATTATTTATTTGTATCATTTATTATTGATATCCATAAAAAAATCAATGATTTTAAAGGGTGTGAGGATAACATGGGAATCCGTTATTAATCTTTTAGAGGAAAAAGGGTCAGGAATGAATTGTTTTAAGGGAAAATGTTGATTTCATAATGATTTATTTCATGGGAATATTACATCCAAGGCTAGAATAGAGAATTATCTTTCTAAGAGAAATGGAATATAAATAATATACGATATAGTTGAAATTATCCTTTTTGAATTTGAATTTAGGTTAATTATGGTTAATTTGTAGAATATATGAATATTATGTGGAAGTAATTACAAATGTTATTTGGGAGTAGGACAAGAAGAGAATATTAATGTAGCGTCATAATAATATGGAGAAGTTATCAAATGTGACTTCTACAAATATATATATAATGTTATCAATCATCATGATATGTTATTTCTATAAGAAATTGATATGTTTTGAAGAGTGTATAGAATACCATAAATGTTTTTTGGTGAGATGAAATTGTGATCCATAGGGATGTTTACAATATTTTTTGGTATTTTAAATCATGATAATTCATAATATTTTTGATGAATTATATTTTTCAATATTTTAATTGGAAATATACATATATGATTATGTGACTGCACAAGTGGTAAATGTTTTGTGTGGATAAAATGATGAAAAAGTGAACAAAACATTGTATATTTTATGAAAAAATTCAATCAATCATATTTAAAGAGTTTTTATGTTGATATATATTCTCTATTGATATTTTATAATGTAATTTGTATTTAGGATTATTTATATTTTTTTATTATTTTATCTTTTGCGAATAATTTCATTTTTATAGTGGTTGAATAACTTTTCATCATCTTAATGATCATATTTTTGATAAAAAGGATTATTTTAGTTTTTATTCCTTAAAAATACAACATTATCATGATGATTCACATAAAAGGATGAAATCATGGCCATGGAATGTAAAGAAATCATGTATGTTATTTTTTTATATCTTCTACGACAATGGTAAATGAATTTCCCAACCACATTCAAAATTGAGATAAATTTATTGAGGCTTTTGTGGAATGTACCACTCATCTACAAATGTAAATTATTTTAAACTCATTTAAAATAAAGAGACTTATAAATGAATATTATTAATGTCATTCTAACTCCTAAACTTTAAATATGTTCATGATAAATTATATATATCACTTTATAATTATTTCTAGATATACATAGTTTCAAAAGGAAGAATTTAATTTGATAGGATGAAATATTATTAATTAGTGGTTTTCTATAAAGACCCAGCCATAAACATTACATAATATTGAATTATGTCAAGAATTAACATTGAGAGTATTTTTATGTCTAAAGTTTTATATAATTATGCCATAAATATTATATAAAAAATTGAATATTACATGTAGACACTACTACTCAGTAATCCATTTTTCATTAAATAAATACTCTTATAAAGAAACATGTCTAGTTCCCTATTTTAGAGAGTATGATTTTTCCTTGATCCCATCCTTGACCCAATTCATCTTTAAGTTACGTGAAAACATTTCAAAAACAAAGGATGAGCAAAAACATTTAGTAATGGTTATAAAATGTGGAAGCAAAACATTATCCGTTCAATAAATACAAATTAATGAATCCAATACTTTTCAAACATAAAATACCTTATGAAGTCATAAGATTTATGAATAACACACAGAAATCAAAAATCATAAAGGTAACTTATGGAATTCTTAACATACATACATTATTGCTATCACATCTATATAGGGATTCACATTTGGAATACCCATCACAGTATATTCCCTGAATCTCTACGGAGAATCATTAACGATTACCACTGTCACGTTACCCAATGCATTAGAAAGATGTCTCGTGCTCACCCGCCCTAGGTTTATCACGAAACCACCCATATACATAAACAATTCCCAATAACCATAACATATTCATAACACATAACACAATAATAAAAGAAATATAACATTTCCACATTGCAATAACAACATATCATTTCAAGATAAAGACATAATCAAAGCTTTATCAAACCATTTTCAAACCCATTTAAAACATTTAATAAAAACAATTTTGAATCAAAGAATCCCATACCACATTGAAAATATTAAATAAATTACCATTTGAAGAAATTAATGTCCATATAAATAAATATTTAAAAACATTTGTATGACATGGACATTAATGATAATGATTTTGAAGAATAAATCATTAAAACATTTAAAATGGTATTTTAGTTATATAATTTTTAACAAAATGAGAGACAATTGAATACAAATAATTGAGGAATAAAATTAAATCAAAACTTTAAAATATTATGATAATAAATGGATTCAAGATGTAATATTACAAAGGAGAGTATATGCACCATATATGTGTGAATTGGTGCATAACAACAATTATGTTTCAATGGAATGTAAATTGAGACGAAATCCCTTATAAAAACTATATCCTTATATTAAAGATAAATCAATAACATAATAATTTGTGAAAAATATAAATATAGTCAATATGATTGGATATTTAGTGTAGATAAATCATTGGAAATTCACACATATTTTTCTTAAGACAAAACGATTGACTTGGACTTTTAACACAATGAATGGAAATTATGTTAAAATTATTGTTATCAAGTTCATATCGATGACATGAGAATTTATCAATGGAGTGATTATGTGTATAAATATAATATCCACACAAAGGGGAGTGGAAATTAATTAATAAATAAATAAATAGTGATCCCCCATGTATCATAGCATGACATAATTAATAATAAGAAGATTAACCCAAGGAAAAGAAATTGGGTTAAAAGGTTCCCTTCCCGATTTGGTAACTTACGAAACAGACAACCCATGAAATAAGGATCATAAAATGAAGATATAAATACCCATAAATTGAATTATATTATTCAATTAATACAATCTTGTAAAGTAAATACCCCACACAAAAGGAAATAGTGGAAAATAGAGCAAGAATCTCACGAGAATAAAAAGTGAGATTAAAATCCATTACCATGTTGTAATCAATCGACTCGTATGACACAAAGTTAATAAGAAAAAAATGATTCACGGAATAAAATAAATACAAAGAGAATCATGATAATATATATTAAATGGATGTGCACATTACACCACATGCAATAAATTTGTGGCGAATAATGGATACCTAACAAAATTAAAAGTGAGATAATAAATCCCTTACCTCGTGTCTCACTTGACATGTTTGTTCCATGTTATTCCTGAATAATAAACTTATGTTAATTTATACTTGATTAAAAACTCTTTTTAACGTTTATTATTTCTTTTATATCACTTATTCCTATGTTATAATCATTATGTAGTCATTTAAGTTAATAATGGTCGTTTTGTCGATATTTGGTACTTGAGAAAAAATGAACACCTTATAATTACAAGTTGTCCATGTGGTCAAGTGTAAATTACCTACAGAATTATATTCAATATTTATAGGTCATATATATCATATATATCCATTATATATATTTATTTATTTATAACAATATTCAACTTTTGGAGATAAGAAATGAAATACACCGTTCATAGAGACGGTAAGTCATTCGTAAGCATGAACACTACTTTCATTTCTATTTCGTATTCAATTTGAATGAAAACTTAATGATACATAATTATATTATACATCAAATATAATATAATATATAATTTCAATAAATACATCCTTAATACGTCCCACGTATGGTATGAATGACTCATGTAACTTTGAGGGGGTGGTAGTCCGCATTTCCTCAAATGATATTATCATGTTTACTCATAATGGAAAACATAAAGGTATGATATAAATTAAAAATACAGAAGAATAAAGAAAACATAAAAATAATATATATCATATATAAATACATTTCCATCATAATGGCCACCATAAGAGGTGATAGGCCATAATTGAACAATCATCAGTTCGTGCGGTGTTAGTTTGCCGCCCACAGAAACAGTATGTTTTTTTACCCATTATATGAAGGTGTGTGTATGTTTATATTCAATACATCTCAAAAAAAATCCTTCTATATTTAGGATATTGGTGTTGTTAGAAAATAAATGAATGAAAAGATTTTAGGGGTTGGATAAGTAAAATAAAAGAAAAGAATTTAAAAGAAACAATTACCTTTAATTCGGGTAACACCTTTTAGTTTGAAACCAAAACACTTCTAGATGTGTCTACTGCCTAAAGTAAGGCTTATAGAATAAATAATGGGATCTGGAGAGATTATTGAATAATTGATTGGATGAGCCAAGGGGATTTAGAGGTGTGAGGAATGGGTTTTAATTGAGAGCTTTTTATAAGGGGGAGGAGGGGTTCTTTAAGAAAGTGTGAAACTATTATTTTATTATATAATTCTTTTTCGGTTTCTAAAAGTCCAAAACTCATTAAGGTCGATGATACACTGACTCATGGTCGAAATAAATCATCTAATAAGAATTGGACAGGTTTGGGATATTATTTTAATATTTACAATCTTATTTATTTAAATCATTTATTAAGGTGGTAAATACTGCATCATTTTTGTGTCATATATAATTTTACTTATATACTGTCTAAAAATTATAAAACTAATACCATAATTCAGGAAATTATTTTTTCTTTCCAATTAATATTTATAGTCGAATATATAACTTATATAAACCCATGCAAAAATTAATTTACTAAAAGATATTTTTTTGTTGCATTTTTGTTTTTACTTTAAATTAATTAATCTAAAGTGTCATTATCACTCCAAAGTGGCTCCATGGGGTCCCAAAATCTACCCATGGATGGCCATGGTCGTTCATGACTCATCCAATATGGTTGGGACAAGTTTTAAGGTAATTTTTTATTATTATAATATTTTTTTTACCTTGAGTTCCCCTATTTACATTTAACATCGGTAAATAAAAGTCAAAAGATAATAATCACCAAAAAAATTATTTTCATATTATTGAACCACATTTTACATACTATTAACAACCATGTCTATTGGAGTTTCTAAATTCAATTCACTGAAGCAGTAAAATTTCATTTAAATTAAAATGTCACTTTTTAACTACTACTTAGTTGTTTTACTATTCATAAAAAATTGTAGCTTTTCAGAAAAATATAAAAAATTAATCTTAACCAATATTTGATATTCTAAATTCTAAGATGATGTCAATTTTATCAAATTAAAAATATATAAGTTTCATTAATTAATTTAAAATCAATTCCCCTTGTCAAAACAAATTGCTTGTTTTTAAGAAACAATATCTATCAAAAGATTGACCTTTATTTATGCCCAATTTCAAAGTGAAATTTATTCCAATAACTAGAAATGGATTAAATAGTAAAAATATAATATAATTAAACTTTAAAACCATTTAAAAATATAATATAACCATATAAATATGTTAGTTTAAAATGCAGTTTTGAAGTAAAGTACATTATTTTTCACTATTCGTTAAATATATTAATTTTATCAGAAAAAACCAAAAATTTACCGAAAGTAAATTTTGATGTCTTGATTCTAAATAATAATTTTATTTTGTCAAATATAACATATAAAAGTGACCAAAACTAGATTTACAGAGGTTTTACCATCAAAAGGCAGTAAATCGACCTTTTAAAGAATATTAGAGTATTTATGCTTAAAATTTTATTATTTCATATTTTAAGCCTCAAGAATTTATTGGATAAATGTAAAAACATTTAACAAAATTGTATAATCATATTTTAGTTAGTTATGTTCATTTTCACAAATACAACGTCTAGGTGTTAATTGCCATTTAAAATAATAATATTATATTATTAGTGTGCAATGTATGATTTCAGAGAAACCCATTATTGCGTATCAGGTACGATATAAAACATAACATCCACTTTAAGGTATAATTAATATTTAATTCACAAATATTAATAAATATGAAAAAAGGAATGTCCTTTATTTACCTGGAATGTTACATCCTTCCCACCTTTTGGGATTTACATCCCCACAATTTTAAAATTGGGCATGGAAACTTCCTTAAAAGTCCCACATTAGAAAAGAGTTAGTAAAACTATCACTTTAAAAGAAAGAAAGAGAAGAAAAAAGGACACCTGATATAACCCATTCTAGGATTCCATGTATGAATACATATATTTTGAAGAGGAAACAAATGGTCATGTTCTAATGAGGAGTGATAGAAAACATGATTAGGATTAAGTTAACCACTAGAAAATCACAAAATTTTGATGTCTTAAATGGTCTTTGATTACCCAGTAGGAAACATAAAACAAATTTTTTTTTGTTTTATCTTACTTCTCATAATTTTGAGGAATTAATTTACCATATAGAATAAGCACATAAGGAAATATACTTACGTTCATGTAGAGTTTCATCCATTAATAATTTTCTATAAAAAACTAATCTTTTCTCTAAACAATGAGAATTCAAAAAGACATAGTCACATAAAAAGAACAAGAATCATATTCTAGAGAATCACATAATCCACAGAAAAAGAACTATATATTTCCCTTGTCTTTATATATCAAATAAAATCCAAATGGTTATTATGAGATCATATAATCCACAAAAACTATAATACTTTATAAAATTAAATATTACTATTAATCTCCAAAATTCAACAAAAAGTACCCAAAGTTCAAGAAATACTATTAAATATACAATTGAACTTAAAATTATTCAAAATAATCCAAAATAATATTGAAACCCAATAATCTGATGGAATTTAATCACATAGTCTTCCACAGTAAATCTTAACATTTAACTCCAAAAAACATAGAGTAATCTTAAAGTCTCATACTGAAGCATCATTAACCAAATCACATATTCTATATGATAGGTTAATCATTTACATAAATATCTCAAATCACTATATGTCCACAATAAAAATGGTACTCTTCCAAAATAAAATTTAATCCATTACGCCACAAATGTAATCACATAGTATTTTATTTTTTTAAGCATACAGTGTTCCCAAAAGAGATAACGTCTTCCAAAATAAATTTTATCACTTAGTCACTAAATCATTTTCTTATACTATGGATATCCATTTGATAAAACATAAGATCACAAATAAACTTTTACTTTATCAATAAAACCATTTGACTATAAATAAAAAGTCATACTAACCAGAGACTCCGCATAGTATAGTGGTAGGAAATAAATACCAATCGCACTTTGGTTGGGGGTTCTATTTCTGCAGCTTTGTCTGACGCAATGAGTTGTCACATGGTTTGCGTGTTTCCCTTTTTATAAAAGTCAAAAATAATCCTAACATGTTTTAACCTCAATGGTTTCATTATACCTATCATTTTCATTCAAATCCATTATGTTACAAACATCTTAATTATTGAAGACTTATATATATTGTCATATTTTTATTTCACCACCATATAATAAAATAAAACGATCCCTAAAATAAAGAACATCATACCTTGATCACGGTGTCCACTTGGTTTCATAGCCATCTTGTTCACGTAGGTAGAAGTTACATGCATTTCAATAATGATTTAGATATCCTTGAAAATCATTTTCTTCCTTCATCCAAATACACCTTGCACAACATGGGTCATAAGTGTGTTCACAAAAAAAACATTTTTGGAAAATAATCATGTATGACATATAATTTTAAAACATCTAATAAAACATGATTTCTATAAAATAGTTTGTCCAAATTTATGTTGAAACATTCATTTAATAGTCCTTTTAAAATACAATAGCTTTGTGATGAGAGACTATATTGTAAAAGAAAATATAAATAGGTTGCTCAAGTGTCTCCTTCTTCAGCACCTTTTTCAAAATCATAATATTGTTCAAAATCTTATGATAAGGTAAAATATTTCAAAATTACTTGGTAATATTTACCTTTCTTGAAAATATGAGAATATTGTGAAAATAGGATTTGTTTAAATACAACCCATGATCCATGATGATAACGTGGTATAGTGGAGGTGTTTGATTTCTAAAAAACTTCTTGCAAGAGAGTTGTATGATAGAAAAAGTTTCACAATCATCCAAACATGACATTACAATAATTATTGCAAGCAAGTCATCTAGAAGAGATAGTAATATAATTTGAGATCCTCCCCCTTCTATTTGTAACTGAATTTCCATGTTCAGATGAAGTTATGAAACAATTATTTAACTGAAATAATAGACATAAGGACTCACCGTGTGTCTAACTAAAACTCATAATCCCTAAAGTTGTCTAAACAGGCATCTGATACCAAGTATAAGGACCCATCCATAAATATTACATAATCATGAATTATGTCATGAATTCACATTGAAGATCTTTTCAGGTTTATAGTTTTATAGAATTAGGCCATAACTATTATATAACAACTTCAATATTATATTTATGCACTAATAATCAGTAATCCATTTTTCCTAAAATAAAAACTCTTAAAAAGAAACATTTCTAGTTGCTTGTTTTAGACAGGATGATTTTTCCTCGATCTCATCCTTGACGTTATCTATATTTATGCCATGTGGAAAACATTTTAAAGACATGGGATGACCATAAAAAGCTCAGTAAGGGTTATAAAATTAGGAAGGAAAACATTATCCCATCAATAAATACAAATCAATGAAACCAAAACTTTTCAATCATAACATACCTTATAAAATCATATGATTTATGAATAACACACAGAAATCAAAAATAATAAAGGTGACTTCGGGTATTCATAACATACTTAAATTGTATCTATCACAGCCACATAGGGAGTCACATTTTGAATACCCATCATAATATATTCCCTAAATCTCTTAAGAGAAACATTAACGATTACCTCTGTCACATTACCCAATGCATTGGAGAGCTATCTTGAGTTCACCCACACTAGGTTTATCATGGAACAACCCTTACACGTAAACAATGCCCAATAACCATAAAATATTCATAACACAAAACATAATCATAGAGGAAATATAACATTTCCACATTGCAATCACAACATATCATTTCAAGATATATATATAATCAATGCTTTATCGGACAATTTTCAAAACCATTTAAAACATTTAATAAAGAGATTTTTGAATCAAAGTGTCCCATACAAAATTGAAAATATTAATCAAATTATCATTTTAAAACATTAATTTCCTTGTAAATAAATCCTTAAAACCATTTTTAAAACATGGGCATTAATGATAAATATTATTGATGCATAAATCGTTAAAACATTAAAAATGATATTTTAGTTAATGAATTTTTAACAAAATAAGAGACTCTTGAATACAAATAATTGAAGAATAACATTGAATCAGAACTTTAAAATATCATTATAACAATTGTATTCATGATTTAATATTCCATAGGACTGTATATAAACCATATAAGAGTGAATTCATGCATAAAAACAATGAAGTATCAATGGAATATAAATTGAGACAAAATCACATATAAATGATGTATCCTTAGATTATGGATAAATAAAATACATAATAATGTGTGAAAAACATAAATACACTCAATATGATTGGATATTAAGTGTAAATTAATAATAGGAAATTCACACTTGTTCTTTTTAAGACAAAACCAATGACTTGGATGTTTAACTCAATGAATAGAAATTGAGTTAAAATTACTCTTATCAAGTTCATATCGATGACTTGAGATTTTATAAATGGAGTGATTACGTGTATCAAAAGTATTTCCACACAATGGGGAGTGAAAATTACAACATACATAAATAAATAGATATTCCACACATAATCATAGCATGAAATAATTAAGAATTAGAAGATTAACCCAAGGAATGGATATTGGGTTAAAAGGTTTACTTCCCGATTTGGTAACATAAGAAACATTCAACCCATGAAAGAAGGGTCATAAAATTAATCTGTAAATACCCATAAATAGAATTATATTAATCAATGAATACAGTCTTGTTCAGTACATACACCAAAAAAAATCAAATAGTGGAAAATATAACATGACTCTCACGGGAATGAATAGTGAGATAAAAATCTCTTTCCACGTTGTAATCAATCAAGTCGTATGACCAAAAGTTAATAAACACCAAATGAATCACATAATAATATGAATATAAAATAAATCATGATAATATATATCAAATGTTAGTACACAATACACCACTTGAAATAAATTAGTGGTGAACAAAGGAAATCTCACAGAAATAATAGTGAGATAAGAAATCTCTTACCTGGTGTCTGACATGACCTGTTTGTTTCTTGTTCTTCTGGAATAATAAAATTAAGTTAATTTATAATTGATTAAGAACCTATTTTAATGTTTATTATTCATTTTGAATCACTTATTACCATTTTATAAACATTATGTAATCATTTATGTTAATAATGGTTGTTTTGTCAATATTTGGTACTTGAGTAAAAAATGAACACCTTATAATTACAAGTTGTCCCTGTGGTCAAGATTCCATTACCTCCAGAATTATATTCATGATTTAGAGACCTTAAATATCATATATATCTTATATATATATATAAATACATATATATTTATTTATTTATAATAGTACATAACATTTGGAGATAAGAAATGAAATGCGGGTTCATGGAGACGGTAAGTCGTACGTATGCCTGAACACTACTTTCATTTATATTTAGTATTTTAATTGAATGAAAAGATGATGATAAATAGTTATAATATAATTCTAGTATAATATCCTATATAATTTTAATAACTCTATCCTTTATATTTCCCACGTATGGTATGAACAATTGATATCACTTTGAAGGGTCGTAGTTTGCACTTCCTCAAATGAAATTATCGCATTTACTCATAATGGAAAACCATAAAGGTATTATATAAATTAAAAATATTTAAGTATAATAAAAAAATAATAATAATTTATATCATATATAAATACAGTTCCATCATAATGTCCACCATTAAAGGTGGTAGTAGATAATTGAACAATCATCGTTTCGTAAGGTGTTTGTTTGCCACTCATAGAAACTGTATATTCTTTACACATTAGATGGAGGTGTGTTCATGTGTAGTTATAATACATATCATAAAAAAATAATAATATATTGAGGATACTGGTGTTGTTATAAATGAAATTACTGAAATGATTTTAGGGGTTGGAGAAGTAAAATAAAAGAAAAGAATTTAAGAGAAACCATTACCTTTAATTCGGGTAACTCACTTTGGTTTGAACCAAAAGGACAACTTGAAGTGTCTTAGTCCTAATGTAAGGATTTTAGGAGGAATATAGGGATCTTTAGAGCTTATTTGGGCATAGGTGTGATGAGGATATGGGGTTTAGAGGTGCGAGTAATGAGTTAGAAGTGATGGTTTTTATATGGGGGAGGAGGGTTTCTTTAAGAATTTGTGAAAATATTATTTTATTATACAATGCTTGTTCAGCTTTTAAAGGTCCAAAACTCATTAGAGTCAAAGATACGATGACTCCTAGGAGAAATAAGTTTATCCAATAAGAATTAAACATGGTATGGAGGTTATTTTAATATTTATAATCATATTTATTTAAATCATTTATAAATGAGGTAAATACTACATCATTGCTGTGTCATAAATAATTTTATATATTTGTTGTCTAAAAATCATAAAAAAATACCATGATGTAGGAAATCGTTTGATATTTCCCATTAATATTTATAGTCCAAAAGATAACTTATATAACCCCATGTAAAAATTATTTTACTAAAAGATATTTGTTTGTGTCATTTTGGATATACATTATATTAATTAATCTAAAGTGTCATTATCACTCCCATGTGGCTCCATAGGGTCCCAAAATCAACCCAAGGATGACCATGGTCGGCCATGACTCATCAAATAAGGATAAGAAATGTTTTAATGTAATTTTATTTATTATAATATTCCTTTTACCTTGAATTACCCTATTTATCTTTAATCACGGTAAATAAAAGTCATTAGTTACTATTCACCAAAAAAATTATTTTCATCTTATGGAACCAAATTTTACATACAAATAAAAACCATGTATGTAGGATTTTCTAATTTTAATTAATGAAAGTGGTAAAATTTCATTTAAATGAAAAATTCAGTTTTTAACTACTACATAGTGGTTTCACTATTTCTCAAAAATTGATGTTTTTCAGAAAAATATCAAAAATTCAGCCGATGCTATATTTGATATTCTGATTTAAAAAATGATGTCTATTTTACCCAATTCAAAACATACAATTTGCATTAATAAATTCAAAATTAATTCCCATTTTCAAAACAAATAGCGTGTTTTTAAGAAACAATATCTATCTCAAGATTGACCCTTATTTATGTCCAATTTTAATGTGAATTTTTTCCAATAACAAGAATTGGATTAAAATGTAAAAATATAATATTATTAAACTTTAAAACTATTTAAAAATATAATATAACCATATAATTAAGTTTGATTAATAGGCAGTTTTCAATTAAAATACAGTATTTTTCACTATTCATTAAAAAATTAATTTTATCAGAAAAATACCAAAAAATTACACAAAGTAAATTTTGATATTCCGATTCTAAAGATAAATTTTATTCTATCAAATATGAAATATTAAAGTGACCAATACTAGATTTAAAAAGGGTTCTTTATTAAATGTCGAAAAATCAACCTTTTAAAGAATATTAGAGTATTTATGCTTAATATCAGATTCTTTCTTATTTTAAGCCTCTAAAATTTATTGGATAAATGTAAAAACATTTTACAAACATGTATAATCATATTTTAGTTAGTTATGTTCATTCCCACCAATACAACATCTAGGCATTAACTACCATATAAAATAATAATATTATATTATGAGCGTGTAACGTAAGATTTCACATAAACCCATCATTGCATATCAGGTACGCCATAGAACATTGAACCCCCTATAAAGAAGAATTATTATTTAATTAAAAATATTAAAGAATATAAAAAATGGCATGTTCTTTCATTACCTGGGGTGTTACAGTAGCGTAATAAATGTGTAATATTTATTATGATTTATTTTTGAATTAAAACTATGTTTATTAGAATAAACGAGACCCTAACTCGACCTTAAACAGACCACCAAATAATATTATGTTATAAGATATAAATTTGGTTATTATATTTTAATTGGATAAAACACATTATGATGTTTATGTATGATATGTTTTCCTTAATATAAATAACTAATAAAATATAGAAATATAAAATTTATATAATTTCTTTTAATACTAAATGAATATGAATAATATGATTTTATTTTTTAAAATTACTTTTCGTCGAAAAGATGAGTTTAGATGAGTTATATGTTGGATATTAGATATAATTTAATATATATTTATGAGTTATATTTACCTAAATCAATTTATATTTTAACAAGTATTTCATAATTATCTTATGGTGAATATTTAGAAATTATGATACAAAATAGATTTTGAAGTGAATATTGAATAATAAATTTTTTAGAGAAATGGTTATTCATTTAATTTTAATTTTAAAATTAATCCTTTTTATTCTATATGTTAATACACATAGTCCATTTTAGTAGGAAATAATATTTTTTAGTAAATGGAAATAGTTTTTATAAATATTTTACTGTAAAATCATATTATTCTTAAAAATTGTATTTTTATAATATGAGTTGTTGATGAATTTTGTTTAAATTGATTAAAACTATACACATCCAATTGTAGAAATTGAATCATAAACAATTTAATTCAATTTTTTATTCAGTGTGATAAAATATTTTAAATAGGTCAAAATCATTTTTCATCATAACTATTGTAAACATAGTAAAAACTAGTCACCGTAATAATGGGTTAAATGAATAAAACAAGGTTTCAGTTTATAGTTAATGCGTCTAGATCAGCAAAACAATTAAAATAATATATTTTATTATATCATTTAGATATAGTCCTCCAATATTCTAATATATTTTAATTTTGTTTTGTTCCCTTTGATATAACTTTTATATTACAATTAGTTATTAATAACTACAAAATGTCACTCAGATTCCTCAAATATCAGACATTTATTTTTATAGGGAGGAATTAAGTTATGAATAATAATAAATATTTATATTGAATAATAATTATTTTTTATTATTATAGTAATTATTTTTTTATTTTTTGGGATGATATATTTTATGATATTGCATACATAAAACTGATACAGTGATTCAGCCATGCGGTTAAAAAATCAATTATTTTGTTTTAAAAATAGTAAATCTTATATATTTCTTGATAAATTATGTTTTAAAAAAACTTAATGAATAATTTTTCCTATTAGTATTGTGGAAAGTATTTATATTTTAATTACATTGTTATCTTGATGGCATTAAACACAAAATATATAAATAGTTTTCAAAAAAACCAAAATTATCATTTAATTTTTTATTATATTAAAAATTAATATCAAATAAAAAATTATTTATTCAAATCAATTCGAATGTATTGAAAGTATTATGAATGATCCACTATTGTGCCCCTGATTATCTATAAAACAATCCTAAGGACAATTAATTACTAGAATTAATTACACATGTTAATGTTAAATGGGGATAATGAAGAGGTTAAAAGATAATTTATGTTTTCAAATGCCACATAAAAGTTCATAAGTATAATTGTATGATAATATTTTTTAATTAAACCTCTTTTAAATTATGATATGAAAAATTGGTTCTTATTCACATAAGTTAGACATCTATTATATATTGATATTTCAGGTATTTACATGATTTTCATGAACATCACTAATAAAGGAGAACCGACTATCCTATATTACTCAAATTACATTGGCTATTTAACTACAAAAATAACTAAAAATACCTTCTTATATTACTTATCCCTCCCCAAGAGTAGATGGCCTTCCTCTATGTCCATCCTAGGAATGTTTAAGGTGTAGTCAGAATGAGTATTTCTAATTAAGGTAGATATTTTGTAAGTGTGTCCATTAGTTATATTTATTCCTCTATCTCTTTAAAATATATCTTAAAAATTCTACAATAATAATATTATATAATTAATACACCAGAATTTTAAATGTTAGTTGGAATAAAACTCTCCATCTACTTTTCCATTGAATGAGAACTGAAATCATTACTTGTGTATACAAACATACTACCATTTCTCCAAAGTGATTTGTTTAAGAGCATGTAATTTAAAAATATATTAAATGTTTTCAAAAATTAATTTTTATGAAATTTATTTTTTTATTTAATTTATTATGTCATAATCATTTTCATAAAAATTAAATTTTTTTAGAAATAGATTATGTTCAGGTGAATAGTGAAGAATATATATTTTTAAAAAACTATCAATTTTAATAAATTTTAATGATATAAAAACATGAATTTTTGTTAAATTATTTTTATACAAAAAATATATGATTGATAATTAATATTAAAATATAATTTTGATTTTAGAAATAAAATCATAGTTTTTTTTGAAAATATAGTTAATTCTATGCCGAATATAAATTGTATGTAATAATTCTCCTTTAATAGTGAAATTTTATAGTTCATCTCAGCTTTGGATTAGTTTTTTTGAAAAGAATCCTATTATTAAATATGAAAAAATTTCTTCTTTTTGAATCTAAATTATACTTTTTTTTAAATAATTATTTTATGCTAAAATTAGATATTTTTGTAAAATATGTTTCATTAAATTTTATGATAATATATTAAAATTTAATTTTACCACATCCTGAAATAGAAAATTGTATAATGGCTTCCATTATTGGAATGAGAATAACTAAAATTATTTAATATGGCCATATTTATTCTATGTCATAATTAATAGTTAAAATTAAAAACAAATACCACATATAAGGTTAAATGGATTTACCAAGGGTAAATGTGAACTTCAAGGATGAAAAAGACAATATAAACATGTGTAAATATTATTTTTTGATTATAATTTGACATTATAATATTTTTTAGTCTATAAAAATTACATTATGATCCACTTTTACAATAAAATGAATTGATATTATTTATATACTTTAAGAAATTCCATGTGTTTCCCTCCACTCATATAGAAAGGGTACCTCTTATCCACTCTTATTAATTATAATTGATCCCCATTTGTTTGAAACTACCTACTGTAAAAAATTTCATGATCCCTACACATTTTAGAATCTTTTATTACCTTATTAATATTACAAGAGGGTGTTATGTGTAATCTAATTGTGGTCTCTCAAGGAAGAGGTAATCATGATACCAAACACTGTCAGATTATTATTCTTCACATAATTCCCATAAATCAAATGTAAACACATTGAGATAAATAATCCATTTTAATAAATATGCTATGAAATTACTATGATTATTATATAACCATTTTTTCACCTCAATTCGAATAAATAGGAAATGAAAGTATCACTTTTGTGAATGTATAAACTACAACATATATATAGAAATATGATACATTTTCCATCATCGCCACAAATTTATAGATATAATGATGTATTTAATAAATACACATATATATAATAATGATGATTTTATTAAGAATCTATATTAATAAAAAATTGTCTTTTATTAGTATTTTTATTTAGAAAATTAAAATAGCCTTTTGTATTTGTACAAACTACAATGTCCAAGAATGGTTTAATACAGTTTTCAATATTTTTATTTTATTGAATGTTATAAATATGTATATTATGAATAAATATTATATTTATATAACTAATAAAATTATGAATATTAAATAAAAATTATCATGATAAATGGAAAATAAAAACCAAATAGAAACATATGTGAAAAGACTAGTCACTACCTTCAATAATGATTATGATGAATGATTATTAATAAATAGGTGATAAAATTCAATATATAAAAAATGGATAATAATATAATTATGAATACTATTTTGGTATGTAATTATTATAAAATTTTCTTCAATATATTAAAGGATGAAATAATATACGAAGAAAGTAAGAAGTGAGGTAAAGGTTTTCAGTTCAAAAATAACTATTTTCTAGGATTATTTATGAATAAATTTTCATTGATTAAATTATATGATCCCTCCATATAAAATAGTATGTCTATTACTATCTTATCATTAATTTATTAAATTAATTTTTTTTATTTTCCTTAAAATAATTTCTTTAATGTATGGATCCATGTTTTCAGTAAAATAATTATTTTTTAATTTGGTTTTGAATAATATCATAATATGAAGAAATTTTCAATAAAAAAATTGTTTATATTATTAATAAATTATTGGTTACATTTCTTTTTACAAACATTTTTATTCGTATAATTTTTTTTGAAAGGAATCATTTTTTCTTTTTCTGTGTGATGTTCTTTTCACCATTGTTGGTAATAGAATCAATATCCTAAAATTTTCCACAAAATATATTTCGCACCTTTATAAATGATATTTTACTTGATGATTAATTTCCATGATTCCATTTTTTAATGATATTCATTTTATAATATACTATAAATTTTTATATTTTAAATAATTTACTTCAATATTAAAAGGTATCATTCCCCAAGAAATTACTAAATTATATTTTATTTTATCTTCACATATGCCAAAATAAATTGAATAATCCTTCACATTATTGGGTATATAATATAATGATACCATCATCCATATTACATTACACGGAATATGATTATGTTTATATATTGATGGACTAGGAAATATATTATGAATTTGTTTTGTAGTTTTTCAATAAAATTGTTTATGGTGATTATGTAATGAGTTAATATGAATTTCTTTAAAATGTTGAATGAATTAGATATTCATAGTTAATGGAGGGGTTTTTTATAAAATTATTATGCATAGTTATTTCTAAATAGATCATCCTGTTTTGTTTTCTTGGTTGTGTCATAACTATTTATGAAATATTTCATGGAATAAGAACATTATGGAATAATATAGTTGTTTGAAGTTATGAATTAAACCATTATGAAACTAGTTATTATAATCTACGTGATTATTTATGGTGTAATTTAACTCATGGACATATTTCAATCTGATGATATAATATATATATAATATTTGATTATTATTTATCTTTTACATACCATTCATTCGTTATTTGTTAATCATATCTTTTGTTTTATGACATCACATACTAAGAACCTGATAACACCCTTAATTATTCTTTTATTTCACTAGGAAACCAAGAAGGGATGTACGAAGGATTTCATGTCTATTTTAGAAGAAGTAAGAATCATACCCTTATAATTTAAATTTATATATAATTTTTTCAAATTTAATATGATATTCATGTTAGTAAGACCATGATGGCTAAAATACTCAATCCTTCAGGGTGGGATCACAGAAATCTTAGATCAACTTAGGCATACAAACACCAGCTCTAAGTAATGGTTTTCTATCCAATACATTTTTTATTAGTTGAATTTTAGTATAAATTATGGTTAATATATTTAAGATAACTTATATTATTGAATGAAACCTAATGATAATCATATGTCCATATATATGAAAATATCATAATTATTTGGTATGGTATAGATTGTGTGGTTTCCAAAAAAACACAACAATATATGGATATCAGAGATAATATGTTTCAAGTGAAAATTTGAATATAGTGGTACAAACCCTAAAATTTGGTCATAGTATCATCTCAATCTACACTCAGTAAATGATTATGTTTTCAAATACCACGAACATTACTAGAACCTCTAAGGTGATGTGCATTACTTAATTCGGATTATCAATAAAAAATTTATGAAGGATTTAAATATATTTCTATTATTTAAATATATTACCAAATATAAAAATAATGTGATTGTGATATTATCAATAAAAATATATCAATTTATGTTTTGGGTTACACATGATTTAGAATAATATATTATGATTATAAAAATAAAATATTGTGAGAAGATTTAGTATATTTAATTATATTGATATGGTTCTGGGTAAAAGGAATGTTAGTATTATCATCCCAGGTAACATATAAAAAGAATTAAATCATAGGAATGTAAATGAAGGTGATGATTTATTTGAAAAATATAAAACAATATTGGGTAAATTTAATAATATTATGAAAAATAATCTTTCCTGTATAGAGAATCACTCTGATTCCTAACAAGGTGAACAAATATGTGGCCCCTTCACATGAAAACAACCTCTACCAAAAAATAGGACATCTAAAACAAAGGTTCACGATCAAAGGATCATGTCCTTGAAGAAAATATTTCATTATTTTGTATGTACTTATAGAGAGAAATTTATCATTCTTGTTTTTCATCATAATGGATATTATGATCAATTGAGGTTGTTGATCTAAAAAACTATGTAGTTGGACGAATTAGATATCGTATTGTTTAGAAAATCATGAAAATATTTAATGAAAAATACATTTTTTGTGAGAAATGTGATGATATAGAAATTAAATTACTCTATCTAAGAAAAAGTGATACAGACAATTTTCTAAATATGTTGTTAAATATTATTAAATATTATATACAAAATCCTTGATGTAATAATTATTACCTTGGGGATTTCTAGAAGTATATCCTATAAATGGAATTTGTAAATCATTCATTTTCTGTATCTTAGTATAATGTTACATTTACCTAAAGGATAAAGAAATAATTATCTATTTCATATGTTTTCTGTAAAAAATGAACATTGTAGTGACTCGGAACTCTTAAAAACTAAATATGGAAAAAGGGAGGAATATAATGCTCTATAACATGTTACAAATGATAAAGAAAAAAAATTAAACAATCATGATGAGAATATTATTTTTTATTCATTTAATGATAAATTATCTATCATGCATGTAATTCCAATGAAAAGAAAGATGAAAATAATATCCACTGATTCAGTTATATTTATATGTAGAATTATTCTATCTAATTCACCAATCATCATGGGATATTTATTTAAAAAACTTTATGGGAGAAAATAAATGCTTAAAAGATTGCTACAATTTTTGTCCATGTTCCTAAAGATGTGGTGGAAGGAAAATTGATTGTGTCATAAAATTTAACATATGATTTATTAGATTATATATCATATCTATAGTTTAAAACATTCATATTTGTTATAAAAATTAGATATTTCCCTAGAATTTTAATAATTATTTTCTCAATTATTAATATTTGGGTAAATTTTATTTTAAAGAAATTTTAGTTAGTTCCAATTATGGGATATAGTTAAACCTGATTTCCAATTGTGACTTTTATACCTATGTTTCACTCTATTATAATACTCGTTAATAATTAGATTTGAAATTATAAATTTATTTATTTTAGTGGTAGAGACAATTATTTTTTGTAGGGTTATGGAATACTTGGGCATAATAGGGGGATAAATATTTTGGAATTTTTCATGGGTGATCCTTAATTATATATTACTAATATTTTTTTAGATGAAGATAAGATAAATCTTATGAATGGGAAATTTATCATTTTAATAGAGGATATACCCATTGATATGGAATAAATTTATCTTCTTCCTAAATAACTGAATTCAACTCCACCAAGTGTGAGGTTGAATTTTTCATTGATCATATCAATGATATGAAAATATATATATACCTCCTTAAATGATACCCATAGTGAAATTATTATAATAAAGGAAATATTACTAGAACTTTTTATAATGGATTTTTATACCAATGAATTGAAAAATATGGATCCCCATTTCATTATTTAGACATAATGATTCTTCTATGAGGTTGTGCATCAACTGTAGAAAAATAAAGTCTGTTTCTATAAAGAAAAATAACTATCTTCCATGCATTAATGAAAAATTTGTTTATCTTAAAGGAGATAAATAATATTCATTAATTTGTATTTTTTCCAATTGTAATCAAATATGAAAAAGGAGTTTATTCAGTAGTTTGCATTTGATATGAGGTATGGTCATTGTAATTTTTCATTAGTAATCTTTTAATTTTTTAATTCAACTTTGGTTTCTATATATCTAATGAATAGAGTATTAATTTATTATAAGAACAATTGTTTTTGTATTTACTGATAAAAACATAATGTACTCTAAAACCAATGATGAGAATAAGTGTTACATTCTAATCACTAAAAATAATTTCATATAAAATTATTTTGTTCAATCATTTTTGAAATGTCATTTCCATCAAATGTATGTTCGCCTTCATGTACAAACTATCAAAATTGACACAATATCATTAGATAATAGAATTAAAATGGTAGTGGTTAAATGGTCAATGACATAAAATATAACAGTGGAATGTAGTTCACATAGATTAGTAGGTTATTATCGATTATGTTTTTAAAAAATATTCTCAATTAGCTAACTTGTTAACCAATATTCCACAAAAATGGTTTTGGTTCATATTTTTAAAATAATCTAAAAAATTCTATGGAAAATTAATAAGGATATTTTTAAATGTACAGATGTTTACATTACCATCGAGATGAAAATTATTTTTTATTTATAGTGATGTATCAATTAAGGCATATGGATGTTATCCTATAATGAATGATAGAGTATTTACCTATAAATAATGTATTTTAATTATTAGTGAATGTTATTTTACCACCCATTATCTTCAGTTTGTATCATAATTATTTTCACTAATGATATATGGGATACACAAATCAATACCATATTAAACCAATTAAAAATTTATTTATAACAAAAGTTTCACTGTTGTACATTCCTAGTATCATTTTTGTTAATAGATTTATAGTATTATGTAAAATATTATATAAGATTTTATAAATTCCGACACATTTTCAATTATTATTGAAAAATGTGTTCATTATTTAGACACACATGGATAACTCAAAGTATCCACTATATCAAGAATTATGGCAGTATTTGAATTTCTATCCATCCTTATAGCCAATTGAAAATCATTTTAAAAAATGGGATGAAGAGAAAAAATATGAATTATAGGAATAATAAGAAATTAATTTGTTATTCCATTTCTAACCCTAAAAAGTCCATAAAAAATCTATGTTTTCGAAAGAATCATTTGAACAAAAATATTGATTTACATTTCCAAGTAGAATCATAGTTTTGTAAATGATTTATAACATATTTCATATGTAATAATAACATAAAAATAATAATCATAAGGGTTTATTGGAAAACATTAGAACACATGAATACCATTCCTTTAAAGAAGTCCCTTTCACATTTTTAAAAGAAGTTATAATATTTCCTTAGATACATATTATATTTTGATTATCTTTTGAAATAAAAATACTTACATTACATTCTATTAAATGAATAACTTGTAGTAATAATTGTGAATTAACCATGAATTCAACAAAATAAGAAGCCTTTTGTTGGAATCAGCTACCTGGATATTTTGAATATCTCTTAGAAGTATCCCATCAACGGTAAGCTCAATCACATTACACAATTAAATAGAGATCAATATCATTATCACCCTTCTTTATAGTTATATCAGGCTAAAACATCATTCATATATTTTATAGAAGAACCATGAAATCAATAAAACATATATTATCATAAAACTCTGTTTAATTTTTAATCAATCCCATTAGAAATTTCACAATCAATTATCTCTTTATGATGAGAAAAAGATTATGAGACATCATTAAAACATTTCAAAACTTAATATTTCTAGACTGTTGGGAGAAAATTTTCATTTAAAAATATTTATTGAATCTTTTATAATAATATATATAATTAATAACATTTATAATGGTTAGAAAAGTGTAATGACCATATACTATCAAAAAAATATTTTTTTACTTTCTAAAAAATATAAAAATAACCCATACAGTAGTTATTTACATGATTAATTTTAGAAAATTACAATGAAATTGAAACATAGTGGAATATGACTTTTAACATTCATTTATCTATATATATTAAATTTCTTGGAACATTTTAATGATAATTTGGGTGGTGGAGAATGATTTTAAATGAATACATTAAAACAATTTTGTTATAGGAAATACCTTACCTTAGGTATCATAGAGCATCATACATTTCATAAATCCAAAATAATAAGTTTATATTATAATTATAAATTCTTAATAACAAATCACTTTTTTAGTTAATTATTATTAGACCCTTTAGGTTATTTATTAAAATGACATGGTTAGTTACAAATATAGTTAGGTTTACAATGGACGTTTTGAGGTCGTTTGGTTTATAACTGCAAAAAAATCGTGGAATTGACCATGGTCAAAGGGGTTAGGATTTCATGACCTCCATAATAATAATCTGGTGATAATAAACCTAATAATACAGTGAATATTTTTTTTAAAACCAACCATTCAAGTAAGCCATCAAAAATTGATGGTGTACTTTCATAGAGATTGTAATCTATTAGTACATATGAAATACAATTCAATTTTTTAATGGGTTAAAAATAAATAAAGTATATAATATTTTTATTTAAAAAAATTAAATATGAATTAAATTTCATATTTTTTTCCATATTTATGATAATATTTATAAGGTGGAAATGATAAATTAATCACACAGTTTTTTGGATGTCGTAATCCACACAAACCCCTGAGAAACATTATCAATTTCCAATATATGTAATGGGTAAGATGATATGAAGTACATTTTATATACAGAATCATATTATGTTAAAAAATATCATATATATTCTTTTTTTTAATAAACTAAAATCACCATATGATCTGGTGATGAAAAATATGACACATCACATTGCATAGCCGATAATTCACATGTATGTTCGAATGTTATTTTTTTTCCCATAAGGTGGAAAGAAAGTTGAAATTTATTTCATCATAATAATAATAACCTTTCAAAATAATAGATACATTGATGTTATTATTTTATCATGGTTGAATATGATTTTATTATAGGATAAAATGACCTAAACATAAAATATAACTGTTATGAATTATAAATTATACTAGGTTATCTCCCTTTAGTTTAATCCATATTCCTTATATAATATTTCTATTGAGAATAAAATGAACTCCTGGTCACATCGAAGGATGTATGGATGGTATTTATTTGGGTATTTTAAAATCTATAGTTCACAATGTTTTTGAGGAAGGATGTAGAGGATGTTTTCTTTATTAAGAGAGGGGTGTAAAACACTCATAATATTTTAAAATGTTTAAATATTATAATGCTCTAACAATATGATAGTTCCTCAAAAACATTCCAATTTCTATTATAATGTGATAATGGTGGAAATTAAATTACCTTTCAAGAATTCATATCAAAATGATATGGATCATTAGAAGGTTTTTTACATAATTACTATGATTTACCCTTTATATGTTGAGAGATTTATATCACAATTAGTATTAATAACTAAAAAATATTTGATTTTAACTTTATTACAAAATTAAATCCTTCTACAGAAAAAACTTTTAATTTTTTTAGATTTAATCAATATTTGGGTTATAAATTCCTTTTTATATATGTAATAAAACTGAAATATGCAGAATTTTCTCTCTTCAGTAAAACATAAATATTAATATAAAATAAATAGTTATGTGATTTACGTAACATTTCCTTATTTAAATGTGAATCCATTGAAAAAAAAACCACTTTCTAAAATAGATAACACATAATTCATCAACATTAACAATGAGAATCATACAATTCTTACCAATCACAAATTTTTATGCAAACCTTGTTTTTTATTCTTCATTTTAATTTTTTCTATCAAATATGATTTCACTAATTCCACGTTGAAAAAAAATCTCCGCATATAAAACTTATTATAAAACATTTATTAAATTATTATCAAATGGATCAACATCCAGTAATTACATACGCAACGTTTCAGTTCATTTTTGGACTCATGTCATGAAATTCCTTGTTTGTTTTACCTAGATGATATTAAATTATTACACCATTTTAATTAATATGATCATTATGCATCATGTGAGAATGATTTCCCTTTAATGATACATTAAAATAAATAAATAATGCACCATATCATGTATTAATATATAAAAAAATATTATTAGAATATATTTTATTCACTTTATGAATAAATTCACTACATTCACTATTTTAGATGAATTTAATTCATTTTTGAGTTAAGTGAGTGGGTAGTCAAGACAACAGAGAAATAGTTTCAATAGACAATTTTTAGAATCGCTCTAGTACAATAATAATAATAATATTAATGAAAATTATAAGCCACATGAAAAAATCAACTACTTTAGTTTTAGATGGTTCAAAATTTATGCCATCACTGGAAACAATATTCCCATGGAATGAAAAATGTTGTATGAAAAATTTATATTTAAAAAAGTTTTCCAAAAAATTAGTTTTTTAAATTTTTGTTGAATAATCCTACTGTATTTCACCTAATATTCATATAATTTACTGTATACCTTAATTTAGTCATTTAATAACACAAAATATTTATCAAAATATTCCTAAAAAACACAATTCATCAGATCTAGACACAAAATAGGTGAATTTTTCATTATGAATGCAATAACCATGAACACATAAATCCCATATCTATTATGGAACACTATCCTAATATTTTATTCCTCCATCAACAACAGATGTTAATTGTCAATCCAATGATATATCACAAAAAATTAGCGAGCATTAAAAAGATAATCATAAAACTGATCGATATAAGGAAATGTGTACTTGTACTTAACAATTATGTTATTGAGTACACTATATTAAAGGAAATATATTATTGGATATTAATTTTTTCTGAAATATAAAATACATGCACCCCATAGTGAGATGGTTGTGTAAATGAATCCTTTATTAAGAATCTCATGTAACTAAACATTCAATACTAAAAACTCAAATGATTTCATTCTATTGGGATGTTTTGAAATTGGATTAAAATTAGAAATTAATTCAAGAGAAAAATAAACATTTTGATCTATAGTAACATTGTAAAAAAACCTCAAAAATTATATCAATATATCAATTTACTAATGTTAAATCATTAATTTGGTTAAAAAAATTATTTTCAACAATATATTCAAGATATCATTCACATCCATCTTTTATAAATTTCTCAACTGCTACATATGTTATCAAAGGTATGGATTCATTCTTACATATTTTTTGAAATTTATTATAAAAAACAATTCTCCATCTATAGAGTATCCCTTCTCATGATAAATAAAAATATAATCTATACAAATAATAACATCAATCCCTACATAGAAAAATCCAATAAGGGTTGTATGGAAAACCATAACACAGATTAAATTGGATGATTTAGAAATCTTTTTGTAACATTTATACTACACAAATAAATATTTAATAAGAGTTTTAACAAAATTTCATGCGACAGTAGTTCAATGTTTCTTTTAATTTTCCTATTATATAAGAATATTTGGATTCTAAAACAAACATGTCATTTAAAAAGTAAAAAAATGCAATGTACATATATCCCCTTCATTCAAGGGTAGAGTATCTTCTGTAATAGTGCAAAATGTTTTTTTTCATCATTGACCATCTTATCATAATGATTCACACTATGGGTAACTATAATTACATAGGAATTTTCATAATATCAAAAGTCATTGAATTTTAAATATTTCAATAACATATTTTCATTATTGTTCCGACTATTTCCATTTATCTATTCGTTTCATTCATGATCCAGGCCTCCATGACTTCTATATCAGTAAAATTTCCCAATTAATATAGGATATTATCCATAATTACTCATTATACACTTATCATAAGAGGGTAATTGAATTATCTTCCATTGAGGTTTCATCGATTAATGGTTCCACATTTCATGCCATATAGATGACATCTTATCCTTATTTTCATAAAATCCCATAATACCCATTTTTACATTCTTATAACACGAAAAAATTTACTCATAACATTGGAATTTACAAGGTACCATATCCCATCATAAAAATTATTTCAATCTTCAGTAAACTAAGCCAATTTAACCATAATGGTTTTGAAGTAAATCATATTATTCACTGACTAATACTGTAAATGATAATTCTTATGTATTAATAAATTATTCCTCTATTTTATTCAATTGAATTATTTTTTATTCTCATAATATTTAAAAAAATTAAATTTTTTCAAAGTATAGATCTTTAAAGAATATCAATTACATGGAATCAATTTATTTCTTTTCATTATTTTTACCATTATATAGAATCCCCACAATAAATATTGATAGAAATGGTTAATATATGGGGTTATAAACATCCAAGAACATCGTATAACTTCTCTAAAGAATTTACCCCCCATTCATCTTTCACATGGATAGAGGGTCGAAAAAATATCTAGGGTCCCATTTCATGATGTGATCTACTATAAGAATTATAATAAATTCATAATTATATAACTAAAATAAATTGGTGACATAGTAAATATATTGTGTTATCTGATTGAAAAAATCTCGAAACATCATTGCTTCGAGCATTTGAGGATTCATGTTCATGGAAATGTTATACTCTTGATGCATTTATACCACATCTTCCTTGTTGTATCTCTAGAAGAACATTGTGAAAGGATATGGATTATGTGGTGAAATATGGAAATATATAATATCTATCTCCCAATAATATATATTTAAATTACTATTTCAATAATGTTTTTTAAATATTTTCCTAACATCCAATGGAATCTAATCATTTAATCTGATATCAACTATGACAAACTCAACCTTATTCAACTGACAAATATAGGAATTACAATATGGGTTTCCATTTTTAGAAATGATAATATCATATCACTTTATAATATTATAGATTGAAGTAAAACATTACATAGAAATGTGGACTTTTCAACATAATTTACATTTTCCTATTATAAAATTCATTATAATGATTTACATTAATTTCCCAAGGTAACACCCATATTTAGAACAATGAAATTATTAAGGAAACTAATCACCCTTAATCATGGTGAAAAATCATTTGAAAAAATGGTCTGACAAAAAATATTGGTAAGTGAAATAAATGACAAGAAAAATGTTATCCCATCTGTAAACATAGAGAATAAATAATAAATTTGTTTTATATTCATAATATATATTTTAACTAAAATATTAATTATGGTTCCAAAATATCTTAATATATTTAATGAGAAATATCATATGAAATCATAAATAAAAAATCACAATCATAATATTTCCTTCTAAATATAGAAAACATAGGAATAAAATGCATTGAAAATACCATTTCTCCTTTAAATTTATAATATTATATATATACATTCAATACCCAAACTCATATATATTTATTTTCATATAATAATATTACCTTCTTAATCCTTTGAAAGAATTACATTTATGTCCTTTGCGAAATTTTCATTACATTCTCCCTTAAAATAACCTGTATAAAGGAATTTCTAAATAAAATAATTCTTACATCTAGGAGTATTATATCACTAGAAAAATTTATAAGACAACCAAATTTATTTTAAGGTTATATGAGGACCTCCTATAATTATAGATATATCATAATAATTAATCATTAATATAAAATTTACAATAACCTTAGAAAAAATTAAAAATAATAGGGTTATAACTAATCCTAAAACCAATTTTCAAATTCAATGAATCCAATAACAAATAGGACTTTCAGTTATAACATTAAGTTGATATATTTCTTTAGTTTTCATTGTTACATATTTTGAAATCAAAATCTATAATATAGAGAGAAATAATTTCAATAATTATTACCATCTAAAAATATATATTATGACTGAGAAATAATAATTTCTATGGTTGTGTGAAAGAACAGTGATTCAATAAATATTAAAATTCACTCTATTGGAACTTATCGAAAAATAATCTCAATAACATATACGATAAATTCTTAAATTAATTATTTTGAAAAGAAGGATATTTTAAAATCAAAATTAGTTCAAAATGAATTTGGAAAATAACTAATGTTTACATAATAACATTATTGGAAAATTTTGAACAAAATTGATTTGGTGAAAAATATTTAGAAAGAATATATTAAATCAACGATTTATTGAAAAATCCTCTAACTTCAATGACTTATGGCTTTGCATATTCTCTAAATCAATATTAATAAAATTAGATTTGATTAATAATTTATTTATAAACTTTTACATACTCATTTAATTTTTTATTTCTTTTATTCAATTTATAATCATGGAATCATTGGTTACTAAAAATTTTAAGTTTACTTTTGATGTTTTTGGTTCATTTGACTTATAAATTAAAAACAATATAAGAGTGTTGATCTTGGTCGGAGGGATTATGGTTTCAATACCTTAATAATGTTGAAAATTATATATGTATTATATATATGCATGATATAACTTTATTAAACTAAACATTTAAGGAGGAAATGAAAAATGGATGACATTGTTTCATGGAGAATTTAGTCATTACATATATATGAACAAAGGTTTGATATTTACAATAGGTCAAAAAGAAAAAATAAATAAATAATATTTTAGTTTTATAGATCAAAATTATTTTATAAATACCATATTGTTTTAATTTTTTCTATCCTTATGAATATAATTAAAACTTGAAAATGAAAAATGAAACACATCGCTTAATAGACGATAATATTTCAAACATACACACGAGGAGTGTAATCAATTTCAATCAGATAATGGGGTATGATGGTATCAAATATATTAGTATTTTAGATTCATAATTATATCATTATTTTCATACGTATACATTTTTTCATCATTTTAACCAGGCAAATAACCATTTGATGAAAAATGAAACATATCTCTTCATAGTGGTGGTAGTCCAGACTTACTCATGATTGATGTTTTCATTTTTCATAATATGGATATGGTGAAAAAATGGTTGTACCAAAATAATAGTAGTATTATTGTATATTGAAGATAAATATTTTAATTTTTATAATCATTGAATAATATTTTAAGTAAAAATAATAAGAAATAAACACGAAATCAGTAGATTAGGACATATAACATCATCTTGGATGTCTCCCTTTGGATTAAAAATTAAGCCTTATAGGATTTGAAATTTGGGAATATTAGTAACTCAAGGTTATGGAGTAAAATGTATGGAATATATTTATTTATGGCATGGATTATATTCAGGGATCAAAATATCTGAGTACAGGAGGAAATGGGATTCACTTTTCTAAGTGAGGAGAATGTCACAGTTATAATTTTTTAGAACCATGAAATGTTATAGTGTTTTTATTATTTCTAATTATTTTTTAAACATTAAAAATAATATTTTATGTTTAAATGGGTTTAAAATTCACCACATAATTATAAATAAAATGATATTCATTTTCATATGAAAAAGTTTCACTGTTATTGCCAAGAATTATCCATTACCATGGTGACATATTGTTACCATTCTTTCTATTCCCAATGAAAAATATAAAATTAATGTAGTTAATATATTATAACCATCATATTAATTATTTTAAATACACTTTTTATTATTTAATTTTTAAAATTGTTTGAAATTTATTTTACTAAAAGTGTCAAAAGCACAATGAAATCTAGTATTAAAAAATATATATAAAAAATAGATTCTTTAAAATTTATAAAATATAATACCAAGGAAGATGAAATTAATTTTATTAAATTTATTAAATTAGTTATATTTTTTCAAATGAAATAAATAATAAATTGTGTTTTTTAAAATACACATATTGAAATTATAGTTTTACAATATCTGGTTATTTTTCACTATTTGACCAAATATTATATTTCCAAAAAATTACAAAACATTAATTCAAAATTTTTGATATGATGAAATCAAAAATTAAGTTCATTTTATAAAATTAAATTTAAAAATCTCATAAATATTTCATTTAAAAAATCAATTATTTTTAAAGAAAACAATTTTTTTAAATTATACCAATCATTTTCAACTACAAACTATTTTAAAATTAATTATTAACTTATGATTATTATGAATCTCTAAAATTAATACATATAAATAATAATATTTATTTTATTATGATATTTATATGGTTTTTACATTAGACTTACTCATTGAATAGAGTCCTAAAATTAATATTCATTCTATCAATAGGTGCAAGAATTTGTTGTCATGGAATTTTATGATTCATATGTCACTCATTTGATCATGTTGTTATTTCATAAAACTATAAACCACTAAATCAAATTATTTCAAAGGTATTTCTCCCTATTATTCAATATATTAACAATATTTACTTTATTGGAAATAAATTTTTCCAATTGTCACACCTTAGGGATCAAAACCTAAAATATAACAAGTATGCAATTCATTAACAGTATAACATGTAAGAAATCATATAAACGTGATAAACTCAAAGTTAAGGATACGTAGTTATAATTTTTTACAAATTTCACCCAAATGGAAATAGTTTTAAGGAATAATATAATTAAAATTCCATTATTTACAAAAATAGATTACACCTTTTGAATGAGATATTTTAATGCCACATCCATCTTCCTCAAATGAATGATCATTCCATTGGTTTTCTATATAATTGATTCCATATTTTATATGGCCTATTTTTGTGAGAAGTCATATTTATTTTTTATTTCATTTTCTCAACCAATCCTAATCACAAAAATTTCCTTTCATTGACTTCATCAAAACATGGTGGAGTCTGACAATTGTTTCAATTTAATAAATCAAAAAGTTCCATAAAAATACTAGAATCTACATTGATATTATAATAAAATGAAAATAAACATATATATTTATTCAAAAATACTTGATACTCTAATGAGAAAGTTGAAATTATATCATCCCTATTCTGAATGTTACACTACAATTTTCCATCTAGTTGAGGTTGAAAATATGTATAGAAATTTGACATACTAATAGTAAAATTTTAATGTGTTTTTGATTAATTTAATGTAAAACAGAGATTATATATATATATATAATGTAAAGGGAAAATATATTTAATATGAATACCTACTTATTATAATTTATATGATGTTTATTTATAAACATAATATCTTATATAGTCATAAAATGAAAATATTTTTACAACGATCAATAAAAAATAAAAAGGTGTCATTTCCTTAATATTTACTAAATAATGTAAGGGGAAAATCTAATAATATATTTTATGCTTCCCATTCAATAAATTAAAAAGTATTATCCAACCTCTGTTGTAGTTGTCTCTCATATTCATCCAATTGAAATGTCTACCATTTCATTGTAAAATCAACAATATATTTTTTCATACCATCCAACCAAAAATAATTTAGAAGGTCTTTGTATATCATAATACAACCATGATTAATATAAAATTGAAACATATAATTTAAAAAATATTACATGATTAACTATTAATCACTGAAAACAAAAAACCCCCTTCGATATCTAATAAAAAAGTTTATTTTAGTCAAACTCAAATAACATACTTTTCATTAATAATTATAAAATTTGATGTATTCATTGTTATTACTTATGAATTTACTTATTTATTTTATAAAATGGAAATTGAACTGATACATGGGTCATAAGAGAAAGAACTTCAACATCATTAATTTCCATCCCTCATTTCTTTAATTATGAACTAATGGATCATTTTCCAAGAATTACATTGTTTATGAATCATTTTATTTTTTATATAATGGAATTAGTTATCTTTATTTCTTACTGAGATGATAGTGAATTCAGAATTCGTATTCATTAATATGTTGTATAAAATAAATCCCCATAATATAAATCTATTTTTATGTGAATATATATTTTAATTATTTTTTATTAGTATATATTACACTTTTCACAAAAAAATTATAAATCCACGTGATTATTAGGGCATGAAATACTACAACATAGTGATAGTTATGTGTAGGATAATTCTTTGTGTTTTACATTAATTTAAGGAGATAAAGTTTTAGTTATATATTAATTTTCTATCATGCAAGAACCATGTCCCATCAATGAATCCTAACTAAAATTAACAAAGTTGCCATATCTTTTTTTTAATATGAAACTTGAGCACTGACAAATATTAACTTTTTTGAAGACATTCATTACATTCTCATTCCCATAAATATTTATCTTTTTTAAAATTTAACATAATGATTGAAATTGATATTTAATTATGCAAACATTGAGGAAATAATATTATATATGGAATGAAAAAATGGATTATTAGGTAATGATGTTATAAAAAGAAAATACAAAACATTGGTTATTTTGGAATGTTATATCATTTTAGATTTAAAATTCCATTACAAATAACAAACAATGATAATATAATCATTGAAAAATTATCATCTTAGTAGTATATAAAACATGTTATTATAATGTCTATAAGATCTGGATAGTAGAAAAACAACCTTGAAAAGTTGGTTCATAACCTATGAATACTATTTGTTAGATAATCTATGGGAGATAACATCAATGGTATTTCCCCCTGACCAAGACCATATTGATAGTAAAAAATTAGAGATGGAGTGAAATTGTTAATGAGATAATTTCAATCTCATCATGACCATGACCCAAACAACATTAAATGAACCACCAAATAGAAATCTCACCATCTCACACCATACCTTTAAAGAATTCGATAATATAATAAAGGTATATATACCTAGATCCAGATAGAATAATTTTTTTTTATAATTTAAGTACATAATTATTATATTTTCCATTTCAATGTTACTTATTAAATGATTAAGAAATAAATATTATTTAAATTATATTCTAATCCAATCAAACAAAATTTGTTTTTTTAAATATTTAGTTTCGATCGAGGTATTAATTTTGAGTAATATAATATTTTTTTAAATAAATGAAATTATAATAATATAAAAGTATTTAAAAATATATATTAAATATAAATGATAATATAATTTTTTAATATGAATTTAAATTTTAATGAAGGTCATAAATATATTGAAGATAATTTAACATTCTTATTTTAGAGGAACTTTTATTAGATAGTGGGAAACCATTTAATTTCAAGATAATGAAAAGATCAAAAATTAGATGCAGTATACAAGTAATTAGAGAAAAACATAATTCTATAAGAATGATTTACCATTAATATTATTCATTCAATAGAGGTAACCAAAATATCTTGTTTATCCTTGATGAGACCCTTAATGTGGTATTACATCTTATCCAAGGTTTTCTCATTTTTTTTTCTGGTTTGTTCTCCCCTTATTGGGACCATGTATCAAATTTTTGATCGGTTTTTTGATTCAAGATGTATGTTCATAATTTAAATCAAAACAAAGTTGAAATTAAAAATTTCTATGAGAACCTCAATAAAGGTTATGAAGAATAATTATTGTTCTAGAATCTATTCATTAGAATTCAAGAGACGCTTTTGGATGTTCTATGTTTCATCGACCTCCTTATTTACCTTCTATAGAACTATATAATTTAATTAGATTTTTAGGATGTGAATTATTTCATTTTCTTTCATTTGTTTTAAAATTATCATCACGTGGTTCAGTATCCATATGAAAACTAGACCCCTTCGATATTCTTGATTTGGGTAACAAGGGAGAAATACCTCCACTTTCAGACCAGATACTTCCAATATAACTTCTCTTTGGGGTGTCAAAAAAACAATAGATCCCTTTTATGTGAAGGTAACATTTCTAGATGATCCTATAACAAGAATACTGGGTAGGTTAGAGTAGTCCTTTTATATATACTGCCTCCACACATGATGAATAAACCACTCAATTTACATGGTTTTTTGCCATTAATTTAAATGGAATGATGGTACTCGTACATTTGTTTATCTTCCTTGTATTCAAAGGACCAATTATCATAGTAATATTCCATCCCCACTAATGTCTCATCCATCCTCCCTACAAATAAACTCTATTCAAGATCTTCCTCCATTCCACTCTATCCTTTGTGTGGGGTTGGATCATCATCACCCAAAACCAAAAAATGATTCTCAATACCAACTAAAGTAGATTCCTAATGGAATTTTCCTTGAAATGAATGGATTTTATTAAAGAGTATTATTGTTTTGGATAACCTTACCCCATTGTCAATGAAATATTAGGAATAGATATATCCTCTTTCATAGATGGATCCCTTGAATTAAGTTGATTTTTAATAGATGTTTGAACAAACTCATGTCCATTACCCAACACTAAAACATTAACTATATTAGAAAAAAGTGGGAAGGATCATGGGAGGCATTTTCTAATACAATCTTAGGAAATTATATTTCAACATGGATTCATCCATATCATTACTCAAATTAGACAAAATTTCAACTACACTTAGATCTGAACATTTAACTCATGGATGTTACCAAAGAGAAATATTGTTAAATGGAAATTCAAGAGACAAAAGACAAATAGAAAATCAAATAGGAGTTCCTAGACCAATTTTACTGGTAGGAAACAACCTCTTCATGATTTTATTTATCGCCAAAAAGGTATTATTATATGAACATAAATAGACACTTAAAACCAAATATTATATTTTGAGGATAAAAAATCAATTGTTTATAAACATGACTCACTTCTATATAACTAAGAATAATATTTTGTAAATATCAATTCATAAAAATATAAATAAATATAAAAATTAATTTAGAATAAATCATGGGAAAAACCATATGACGTCTTCACATTATTATTACTATATCATAAATATTCCAAAACCAAAGTGTGGAAATTAATAAAAAGCATTATCCTCTCTTTTTTATATATAAACAAAAAACACCATTTAATCACGATTAAAAGACATTTATCATGAAACTATTATCAAATTACATATATATACCCCTACCAAGGTTCCTAAATCCATCATGAAGATCCTCACAAGAATTTGTATGCACTCATTCCGGGTAATGTATCCTCTTCTTTGGATCATTTCCAAGTTTCACCTTTATTATAATCCCTTTCATTCATATTTTTTATTATCTTATATGATATTAAATGCCCTTATTACTATAATAATGATTTACAAATGAGGACAGTCCCCTTAACTCTAATTTAACCCTTCTCAGAATCATTATTGTCCCATATTATGAAGTCGAAATAATCCTATCATTTTTTGTGCCAATTTATTAATAATTAATATCCATTAACATTTTGACTCGATGGTATTGAATTTGTTGTACCTATGATTAATTTATTTTCTAATTAATACATGCATCTCACACTTCTTATTATTAGGATTCAATTTAATGAAATACCTCATTATGTTTTAATATCAATAACATTCTCATGAATGCACATGATATGAATGTGAGTGGTGGGATGGGAATTTTGGAGCCTTCCCATAAATTGGGTAATGTTAAATATGAGGATATTCAATATATGTTGTGAAAGAAGTTATCAAAATAAATGAATGTTATAGTTTCATAATGTCTATCCTTGACTTAAGTCCATGATTCCATATTTTAATCTGTTTCCACATTCCTATGTTTCATTTGTGCTATAATGTAATATCATGACTCATTGATCCAGATTATGATTCTATTCATTCTACTTCTTTTGTGATTTGACTCTTGGAACGCATGTACTACTTTACCTTATGGTATAATTTTTTATTACCATTCTGGTTATTATAGTTCCCCCATTTATTATGTTTTCCCTAGGTTATCTCATTCTATTTTAGAATAATGATGGAAATTTAAGAACCCATTAAGAATGATTTAAATATTCTTATTGTATTATTATTTATTTTTTATGAAATGTAACTAATTTCCCAAAGAAAGTATATTTTAAAACATATTGGGATTATAATATTTTGACCTTTACATAATAAATCATAAAAAAATTAATATTAAAATATCTGTTTTCATAGTTATTATCAGATAAAGTTTTAGTTGATTTGGGGATTTTGATTATAAATAAATAGTAAAAAAATTATAGATAAGGCTAAACATAGTATAAAATACCAAAATTTTGGTAAATTATAGAATAAGTGGATTAAAATAAATTACATCCCTGTTTGGGTACAATTGGTGGATGTAGCTCTAGAACAAATTTCATAGGTGTAATAACTCAAAAAATGATTCATTTTGTTATACTTTATTGTCACATGGTGAACAAAAATGGGCCGTTCTACACATTTTGTTTGACACAACCATGTATATTCATTGGTATATTCATAAGGACCTTATGAACCCTTACTAAGGGAAAAATAATTTCCATAAGATTTTATATTATGAAATTGATCATGGATAAAAATGATTGAATCTTTAAATTCATAGTTTAAAGGATATAGATCATTTATGAGTTATCCCATTAATTTTTAGGGATTCATCTTGATGTATTTACTATTTAAAAATTCACATCCTTAATTTTCAAAATATTTTTAATAAATGGTTGTGAATATGAGGAACTTATTCAAAAAAATGAAATGACCATCATTATGGATTACCAAATGAAATTTCCAACATTATGGGAATGAGAATGATCAAAATCCTCATAATAATATTTCAATTAACTCAAGTCTTCAATTGACATATAAATCAAGAATAACACAGAAACCCACCTATGAAATATAACTTTTCAATGGAGAGAATTATTCAACAAATCCCTTTGAAATTTAGTGGATATTCCAATCACTTATTTTCAGAAAAATTGACCAACTAAATTAATAATCTCTTATATATCCTTCAATGATTTAAGATTGAGAATTTCCTTTATAAAGACCTGACCCCAGAATACCCGGAGCTGATACCTCAAATCATGATGTGTAATTTTTTAACCAAAAACATGCACTGAAAAATTGCACATCATGTCCCATACAGAGGATCAATTTTGGTTCTTGTCGTGAGAAACCAAGCACTTTTTTCAAGCTTCTTCATCTGAAAACTAATACCTGAAAATTTTAATTTAAAAATGTAGGGTGAGCATACCAATGCCTAGTAAGGGGTTTTAAAATAACATACTAAACCATTATAACTTTTTAAAACATTCATTAAAATTTTCATAAAACATTTTATTAATAAAAATGTTGTATCACATGAAACATACCATAACAATTGTCCAGGAACCATAAGTGCATAATGAAAAGCATACCAAAAAAATTACAATGATACATGATTGAATTATAGGCATTCTCTTACGGGGGTAGAAGTAAAAGAAATTACATGTGAGAATGAAGGTAATATATTAATAAGTAAGAGAAGTACATGATCAGAGTTGTACTTAAATAAAAAAACATCAATTTCATCCTTTACTACTGAGAAACATACACTGGAAAAAGACCTTGAGTAATGTATAAATACCATGCCATAACTTTTACTTGTTATTATTATATACATAAGCTCTATGACCATAGATATTCTACAAGTCAAATATTATTCATGTTAATTAAATTTCATATCCATAATGAGAAATGTGCATTTGCCGGACATCATAACAATTTTGTCCATGACTCGTGGCAGACCATAAATAATCATTCTGTCAAGGCCTTGTTACAAGAACGTATTTTGTCTAATGAGACCCACCGATAGATCAAGGGGCTATAGCGGACCCCACCGATCACATACTATGTCCAATGCATTCCTTATCTCTCTAAATCAAAGTTCACATATCACTTTGATTTAGAAAGTTACATATTACTTATCGTTTAAAGTGACACATTTTTTTTGTTTCATTACTTCACATTATTCAAGGTGTCCAATACCACCATGAATAATTTAATTTATCATTTCATAATATTCAATGTTTCCCATACCACTTTGAACAATTAAGTGTTTAATCCATATTTAGTCATAGTAGTTAAATTTCCTCCTTTAACTTTTACATATATATAAAGTGAATCTTGTGTTTATATGTTAATAAAAAAACTATTAAAAACATGACTATGTCATTGAATGGTAAATATGATATGAACATCATGGCATATTTCATAAAAACCATAGTACTAAAGAAAATACATGTTTTATCACATGCAATGATAACCTTAAAATTCTAAAATATTATTGATCAAATACATATTGTAATTGGATGCATAATTAATTAAAAGGTAAACCAAACATCTCATGAAGTAAACACATCTACGGTATAGTAATCGGAATATCCACATTTAGGGTTTAGTGTTGTGTAATTTGTTTATACAACAAGGTGTATATAAAGAGTAGTGTTTAAACTAAACTAAATATATTTTGGAAACACATGTTTTATAACTTCTTTGTAGACCTATGAAAATTCTAATAAAATTATGGAAGAAAGTTTATGTATACACATATATTTTCTCATAACTAAAAAAACATACTACATACAAAAGTTATACCAAAATACATTGTCACCCATATGACTTTAATATTTTTGCCACATTAATTAACTAGAGTCCCTAAAACTTTTAAATCATAATATAAATTTTTAAAGGGTTGATTTATTAAACAAACTTACATGAATGTTTATGTAAATATATGCAACATACATATTTACCATAAACATAGAATCAATCATAGAAGTTTAATGTTATGAGACCTAAAAATTGGTCTGGATGATGATTTATACAAAATATATACCTATATACAACCGTGTTACAAATATATATATATATATATATATAAGTTTTGTACAACACATAATTCCATATGTTTTAAAATACTACTTAAACTTGACACCCAATGTTTAAAAAGTCTCAAACTAAAATTAATAAAGATTTATATAAAACCATACAAATATGTGTACAAATAAAATCAGATATTTACGTTGCATGTGGAAAGAAAATATTCCTTCAACATTAAAAGGTGTGCATAACCCAAAATCCATAAGACCAAGGGTTGGGTGTTTGTGGGTTTTCTACCCAAAACCATATGATCATACATGCATTTATATATTCAAATCCCATTTATAAAAACAATATCATATATATATATATAAAGTACCTAATTAATTTTTTCCTGTATAAAATACATTTTTATGTTCATAAAACCTCATGAACTCAAAAATAAAAAAACGTAGAGTCATGTATTTACGGTTTTCAACTATACCTAAAGGATGTATGATTATATATATGAGTATAAATAAATATTTTCATAAACTGAGTATATAATGTGTACAAACATATTATTTTTCAAGGGAGACAAAATGTAACTGAACTCCTACATCCATTATATAACTTGAACTCAAAAACCTGAAGGCCTAGGTTTAGCACAGAAGAATTTTCAAACCAAACCCAAAAGTTATAAATATAATTTTATGATCATATATATGTATATACTTTCAAAAAAAAGGCAACGAAAATTTAAAATCCTTACCTTGGTTTGAGGAGGAGGAGAACATGAGGAAAACAAGCTAAAACTAGCTAGAGGTTTCAGTGGGACAAGAAGTGAAAACCGAGGAATGGTGCAACCTGGTGGTTCATGAAGTATATTATGTATAAAATAAACAGAACATTTAATACCACCATGGGAATCCGGGGTATTAATTCGCTGGGAAAGACATTGTGAGAAAATGGTGGGCAAGGATGGTCCACAGGTTGTCGTGGGTGAAGAATAAAATGGTGCAAATAGGGTGTTGGGGTTATTGGTACATCGCACGTGAAGAAGAAGAAGGAGACACCGCGAGAAGAGAAACCGGCAAATTAATGGACATCTAGGCTTTGATCTGGCCTTGATCTGATGGTTGAGGTTTGTTAATGAGATTTAAAAGATTGGGCAGATCAGATTAGATCCGTGGCTTGATCAGACGGATCATTTTCAATGGGGTGTTTTAAAAATATTGGATGGATGAGATTAGATCCACGTCAGATTGAAAAATGTATGAAAATGCGGAGGTATTCTGTAGTTGTTGAGGATCGAGAACTAGATTGAATTGGACAACACAAATCGCGCGCGACGTGATCCAAAAGTCTGGATTTGATCCTAGGTGATTTTTTTCATCCCACATCAAAACTGTGGGAGGTTTTGCGGCACTTTATAAGCCTGAGACTCTGAACAATAGCTTAGAAAAAAACAACACACACACAGGGGCCTTATACATGGGATCCCGCACTGTGTAGGCCTCGATAGACCCCTCCTCACCATGGAATCGAACCCACGGTGGCGCTCTATGATCCCACATGCACTTTTGTTTTCCCTACAGGGAAACTATGATCATGCCCAAGCCAGCCGGAACTGTGGCCGAGGGCTAGGCTCGGCTTCCTAGCATGAGCTGCCTCCCTCATCCTGGATAAAGGGCTGGCCCTAAAGGGATTATTTTTTTAAAAAAAATCCAACTTTCAAAAATAATGTCATAAAAAATTAATTCATGCACTTTAACTATATATAGGGAATAATATAAATTTTATAAAACATAACTATTAATTTAAACATTTAAAGATTAAAGAATACAAATTAAATTATACTATGTCATATATATGAGTATTACTAAATTATTAATACACACTAAACTTTTAAAATACTAATTTATAACTTTAATATATCCATATGAAAATTTTTATACAAGTTTTATTGAAATAAAAACTTAGTTTAGTTAAAATATGTTTTAATCATTAAAAATGAAAACTTTTACCAGATATTTGTAACATTGGAAAGATGTTTGAAATTCTCATCTCATTTTGAAAATCACCAAATTAATACTAATAATATTAAATTGTTTTCCTTTAAAAACTCATAATAAATGTTTTCATATATTTTCCTAACATAAATGTTTTTAAAGACTACATTAGATATTTTTGATTAAACCACCAAACAGACCAATGAATATAATTATTGTCGTTAGAACTCAAAGGAAAAAAACATCTCCAATGGTCACCCAATGGGTAATGGTTTTCTATATCCCTTATAAAACCAAATAATATGGTGTTCCAAAACACAATGCAAATGAAGAATATGGTTCTTGCTATACCACTGATGGTTAGTGTGGTTTTCATAACTTTTGTGGTGATGTTATTCATTATGACTGACCTGAGGAAGCTTCTCTGCTTACCATGTCTCTTTGTTGATTTAGGGGGCCTTCCAGTGGCTTTGATAGAGTTTTTTTAGATATTTTCAATTAATATAATTTCATTTTGATCTTGTTGTAATGTAAACACTATGGTGTTCTTATTTAAAAAAAACATTTTGTCCATTTTGTATGTTTTATTTAATTTTCATAAATATTAAAATAAATTGAAACCATATTATTATTATTACAAGAGAGAAAAAGTATTGGGAGTCACATTATACCCCACTAACAAGAATTGTTTCATCACAATTCATTTTATACAACCACACTAAAGTGGACTCCCAGATGTTCTTTACCACATCCTCCATCATGGAGGATCCTTAGGTTATGATAAAGAAATACCCAAGATGGTGTTCAACTCTTATGCCTCTCTGGACCAAACACACATTAGACAGTATGGGTTGAACTCATCCCGTTTATAATCAGGATTCCACAGGGAGGCTCAAATGGTAGAGAGTTCAGAAATGTCCGAATGGAAAAACTCCTTAAGTACTCATTGAACCATCTCTCATTTGAGAATTTCAATGACAATGACATGGTCATACAAACCGATACTCAAGATCTGGTACCTGTAGGCTGCACATAGTTCCCCTTCCAAGGAAGCCTCTTGAAACTTTACTCTTCCTAATATGTTTAGGAAATGTGTGAAGCATAAGAAAAGACCTTCTTAGTACTTTTCCCCTTCGTCTATACTCAGTAAGTTGAGCATTGGATATATGGTGGTAGATGTAATCATTATCTTCATAGGAATAGATAATGTCTAGAATATTTGATATCCCATAAAGATGTTTGAACATTCATTGTAGTATTTCAGAAGGAAGGTGCTCTTATGAATAGTTTTTGACCATGATGTTCTCTAGTATCTCAACAAGGAGAGATAAGATGTGAGTTTGTACATCCATCTGAATTTTTTTATGATAATCTAATCAGTGGGACACAAACACTAAAAAGGTAGATGGAGGAAGAAACAAAAAATTATATTTCCCTAAAAACTGGTATATAACACCCAAGACTAACAGTTTCCCTAGTTCCTAGATACACGAATCCTAAAAACAATTTCAAAACTCTCAATCTCCCTAAAACAAATGCAACCCGAGCGGTCTGGTTCAATCATGTGGGTACACTTATGGTGTCTTCAGAGTCTGACATGAGGGGTGTATAACTTAGAGACATAATTATGTATTTGATGTCTTTAAAAGTAAGTAGAGGCTTGAAATTCAAGAATTTTTAAGTCCATTACTTAAACGAAATGGCCATATTACAAGACTTGACACATATATGTTGCATAAAGGCCTACCACTAATACATATTCTTAGAAGGCCATGAGGGATGAAATTTCTTCTGCAACAGTGAAGCATCTAAAGAGACCCTTAAAGTATTTTCCCCTACACACGTAGGATATAAATTGGGTTTTCATCATAAAAACATAGTCCAAACCTGTTCCTCGGTGGAGTTGATGTACCTGAGAAGAGTTGGACATGTCATAGAGGTGTTTGCACATCATACGAATACGGTCATAGTTCATAATGTTTTCGTGACTGGATATGGAAATTATTATTTATAGGGCCTCAATATGAGGAGACAATAGACTGGTGTTTGTATTTTCCATCTAAAAATTAAGAAAACCACATATTTAGTAATGTTTATATAAATGTTTTCTTTGTTCAGTTCTAGTTTTCCAGAGTTATCTAAACCAAATACTCTGATACCAACTATGAGGAACCGGCCACATAATACCCGAAGTCAGTTCCTTGAATCACGGTATATAATTTTTAACTGAAAACATGCACCGATAAACTACACATATTGTACCAAACAGAGAATCAAATTCGGCTTAGGTTCTGAGAAACCCGAAACTTCTTTCAAGATTCTTCAGCAGAAAATTAATACCATAAAATTTGAATTTAAAAATGTAGACTGAGAATATGAATGCTTAGTATGTGATTTTGAAATACCATATTAAACTATGATATCTTTTGAAAACATCCTTTAAAATTTTCTTAAATCATTTTCTTAATAAAAATATTATAACACATGAATCATACCATAAAATTGTCAAAGAACTATAAGTGAACAATTAAAAGAATACTAATTGAATTAAAGTGATACATGATTCAAAAATAGTCATGCTCATACAACGTATGAGGTAAAAGAAATTCAATGTGATAATTCAGGTATAAAATTAGTAACTAAGTGCTGTACATGATCAGAGTTGCGCTTAAATAAAAAACTTCAATTTCATCCTTTACTACTAAGAAAAAAATAAACTGGATAAAGACGTTGAGTACTGTATAAGTACTATCCCATAACATTTACTTCTTATTATTCTTATGTACATAATCTCTTTAACCATGAATATTATACTACTCGAATATTTTTCTGGTTAAATAAATTTCAAAGCCATGATGAGGAAAGTGCATATGACGAACATAATGACCATATAGTCCATGCCTCATACCAGGGCCATAAATAATAATTTTGTCAAAGACTTGTGTCAAGATCATGGTTGGTCTCAAAAGACACACCGATGCCTCACAGGGCTATAGCAGGCCCCACCCGTCACATACTAAGTCCAATACATTCACCATCTCTCTACATCAAAGTGCACATACCACTTTGATTTAGTAAGTTACTTATTACTTATCATTTGAATTGTCACATATTTATTGTTTCCTTATTTCACTTTATTCAAAGTTTCCCATTCCAAATTGAATAAAATAATTTAACATTTCATATTATTCAAAGTGTCACATACCACTTTGAACAATTTATGGTTTAATCCATATTTGGTTATAGGTTTTAAATTCCTTCCTTTAACATTTACATATATATGAAGTGAATCATTTGATTAGATGATAATAAAAAACTATTAACAACATGACTATGTCATTGAATGGTAAATATTATAAGAAGATTCTGGCATTTTTGAGCACAACCAAAGTACTAAAGGAAATACTTTTTTTTCACAAGAAATGATAACCTTAAAATCCTAAAATCATATCGATTAAATACATATGGGAATTGGATGCATCAATAATTAAAAGTTAAACAAAACATTTCCTACACTAAACACATCTAAGGTATAGTAATTGGAATATCCACATTTAGGGTTTTGTGTTGTGTAAATTTTTCAAACAACAGGGTGTATATAAAGAGTAGTGTTTAAATAAAACTAAATATATTATGGAATGACTTGTTTTAAACCTTCTTTTCAGACCTTGGAGATTCTAATAAAAATAAGGAACTATGTTTATGTCTATACACATATTTTCACATAACTGAAAACGCATAATATATACAAGGGTTATAAAAAAATTCCATTGACATACACATGACATTAATATTTTGGTAATATTAATTAGATAGAGTCCCTATAACATTTATGTCATAATATAAAATATTAAAGTGTAAATTTATGAAAAAAAACATACATAAATGTTTAGGTAAAGATAGGAAACATACATATTTACCAAAAACATAGAACTAATCATAGAAGTATAAAGTTAAGTGACTTAAAACATGGTCTAAGAGATGAGTTATACAAACTATATACTTATATAAAAATGTGTATACAACTATATATATATATATATATGTTTTGTACAACACATAATTCCATATGTTTTAAAATTCTTCTTAAACATCACACCCAAAGATTAAAAAGAATCAAACTGGATTTAATAAATATTTATATAAAACCACAAAAATATGTGTACAAAAATAATCAGATATTTACCTTGAAAGTTGAATGAAAATATTCCTTCAAGATTAAAAAGTTAGCATAACCAAAAATTAGTAAGACCTAGTGCTAGGTGTTTGAGGGGTTTCCACCCAAAACCATGTGGTCATACATGAATTTATATATTCATAGCCCATTTATACAAACAATTTCATATATATATATATAAAGTACATAATTAAGTTTTCAGGTATAAAATACAATTTTATGTTCATAACACCTCCTTGACTCAAAAACAGAAAACATAGGGTTGAGTATTTGTAGTTTTCAACTAAAGCTCATGGATTTATGCTGATATATATGAGTATACATATATATTTTCATAAATCGAGAATATAAGGTCTAAAAACATATTATTGTGTAAGCGATTCAAGTTTTAATTGAACTCTTACATCCATTATATTAATTGAACTCAAAAACCTGAAGGCCTAGGTTCACCAAAGAAGAACTTTCAAACAAAACTGCAAATTTATAAATATACTTTTATGAGCACATATATGTATATACACTCAAAAAACGAGACAAGTAAAATTTAAAAACCCTTACCCTAGTTTGAGGAGGAGGATAACTAAAGGAATACTAGCTGAAGCATACTGGAGGTTTGAGTGGGATAAGAAGGGACAAATGAGGAATGGTGCAATTGGGTGGTACAAGAATTATACTATGTATAAAATGAATAGAACATTTAATAATACCATTGGAATTTATTGTATTAATTGTATGGGAATGTCTTTGTGGAAAAAAATAGTGCAAAGTGGATCCACTACTTGTCATGGGTGAAGAAAACAACAGAGCAAATATGGTGTAGGGGTTACTAGTGCAGCACATGTGAAGAAGATGAAGGAGACGTCAGGGGAAGAGAAACTGGGAAATAAATGGATGGCCAGGATCTGATCTGGCCATGATATGATGGTTGATGTTTGTCTGTGAGATTTAAAAGAATGGGTGGATCAGATTAGATCCGCATCTTGATCGGATGGCTCTGGTTCAGCAGGGTGTTTTAAAAATCTCAAATGGTCGAGATTTGATCCGTATCTGATTGGACGGTGTACTAAAACGTGAAGGTATTCCACGGTTACTGAGGACTGAGCACTAGGTCGAAATCGATGGCCCAGATTATGCACGATGTTATCCAATGGTCTATATTTCATCCCATGCAATTTTTTCAATCCCACATCGAAACGGTAAGAGATTCTGTGGATCTTTATAAGGCTAAGACATTGAACAACAGCTCAGAAAAAGAACAACACACACACAAGGGGTCCTTATACACGCCCCCCCCCCCCCCGTAGGATTTGGCGTACGCCTACGTCATCGTGGCCTCACAGCCACAGTGGCACACTCTAATCCGACATGTACTTCTATGAGCCCTTCAGGGAAGCTATTAACACGCTTGGGTTGACCTGAGCTGAGGCTGAGGGCTAGGCTCATCCACCTAGCGTGAGCTTCTTCCCTCGTCCTAGCTTAAGGGATGGCCCTAAAAAGTTTATTTAAAAAAAGACAACATTAAAAAATAAAGTCATAATAAAATTAATTCATTCATTTTAACTATATATAGAGAATAGCTTTTATTTTATAAAACATGACTTTTTATATATTGTTTGAAAGACTAAATAACACAAATTAAATTATATCTTATCTTATCTAAGAGTATTACTAAATTATTTATATACACTGAAGTATTAGAATACCATATTTTTACTTTAATATATCTATATGAAAAAATTGATACTAGTTTTATTGAAATCAAAACAGAGTTTGGTTAAAACACTATTTAAGTATTAAGAATAAAAACTTTTACAAGGTATGTGAAATATTTGTAAGATATTTGAGATTCTCTTCTCATTTTCAAAATCACCTAAGTGTAACTCCTAATATTAAATCGGTGTCCTGTAAAAACTAATATTAAAAAGTTTTTTTATATTTTCATAACTTAATCGTTTTGAAAGAAAACTTTAGATATTTTTTATTAAACCAATGAAGAGACCAACGACTATAATTATAGCTATTAGAACTCAACAGTCACAAACATCTCTAACGGTCACACAATAACTACCCATGTTCTCATGTTACCAACCCATGGGGAAGTATTTTTGTCCTACATAAATGATTCTAAAAATCTCATCGTATTTTCTCTCATGAAAGGTGACAATATTAATCCTATAACTGTTTCTAATTAAAGATAAATTTTTATAGCCACCCAAACAATGATCAATAATTGGCTATAGTGATATAAAAATTAATGACATGGTTAACATACCTCCATGGAGAAAAGTGTAATGTATATATATATCATATAATCCCCAAGTATATATTAAAAAAATATCAAAATATGCACTAACAAATATGGTTATAGATTATTAAGGATTATCAATATTCAATCCAGTACAATATTGCGAATAAAAAGAAAGTATACGATGATATAACAAGGGATGAGAATAAAACCCTATACAAAATGAGGATTGAATGGTATATAATCCATTATTAAATATAGAGTATGGACATGGTGAAAAAATCTGCATCATACATTCTCAGATAACCACTCAACCTTCTATTCTCATGGTGATTAAGAAGGTGTGGAATGAGGATTATATTCTACAAGAGAATAGAAAAAATATTTAGGAGTTAAAATATTCAAAATATAGTTTTATATTTTTTTGATATAGAATACGTGTCTCACAAAATCTAGAACTTAATAGGGAACTATTGGATTATTTTTATTCCTTGACCTTCTCTACTCATCTATGAAGCAGTATGATATATGAAGATTTATTACAAAACATCTTGTTTTATATCATCAATATATTTAATTTTTTGTTTTTCTCTCAATGATAAGAATGAAAAAAATCATTTTAGAACTATAAAGGTTAGATGGATTGATAAAAATATTTCTTAGTATAGTATGGAAATGGAAAAAATAACCATGGATTTCACTATAGGGCTTAAGATGTAACCTAAAGGAAATAACTCCATATCAGTGGTGGTAAATCAACATATATTGTTGGACCATTTTATTTCAACCAAGAATGATTTTTCTCCTAACCAACTCACAAGAATATTCAAAATTGGAGAGGCAATAATTCATGTAGTTCAACACTCTATTGTATGTGATTGTGATCTTTGTTTTACCTCGAATATTTGAGAAGGATTTAGATAGCGTTGGAAATTGAACTGAGATTCCGAAATTCTAATCAACCTCTTGTGAATGTTCAGCCTAAATTAAAGATTCAATAACTAGAGGATGCACAAAGGTAAATTTCAATTTATTTTCAAGGATGTTTGAAAAAACTCCTTCCCCTAATGGATTTATCATATTTTAAAAGCATCCATTCTTGTATTAAAATGGAACCATGTGAGGCTCTATATGGGAAGAGTTTTTATAATTTGACAGACAATAATGAATTTGAAAGTTGGAAGATTATGGTACCTAATATTATCATCAAGATGAAATGGAATTATCAAACCATTCTATATCATCTAAGATCCCAATAATGTCGATATACACTCTATGTAGACAGTCATCCATGGGATCTAGAGATTGAATTTTTAGATTTTTTATCCTTCATATATCCCAATGGATGTATTTAATGTGTTTTGGGAGAATATAAATCATAGTTAGAGATGAATCAATATTTTTTATATCCTTGATTGTATCATATTGGGGGCTTAACGACTAACACTTCAACCTAACATATCTTCTAAAAATTATGTGTTCCATGAATCCCCCTTGAGGAAGTACATACCATACCCCTCAAATTTACTAACAAAGGAGGCTTTACTATTGAATAATTATCTTTAATAAATGATATTTTGGTTAGGATTCAAGGTCATAGAGAAAAGGTATTACAAAATAAGACACCTCACCTAGTCAATGTGTTAGGGAAGAGCATAAATATTAACATAGTGACATGGGAACAATATGTTGAATTAAGCAGAAGTAACCTCAAGAATGATAGTTTGATAAATGTATAATTTAATAGAGAAATATACAAATTGGGCAATAATGTAACAACCCAAAAAATTATTAATGAAATTATCTATTTTGTATGAATAAGAGAATTGTTGGGTAATGACATTATAGAAAAAAAAGCACTAATTTAGTTATTTTGGTACATTATATCTTACTTAATTTAAAAAACAATTAAGAATCATAACCATTGATAATATGTATATTGAAAACTCTTAATATTAATAGTATATATATAAATATTTAGGAAATATTCAATTTGACAAAAATAGAAGAAGAGATTTCCTTGACTAGTAGGATTGAACCCTATGAAGCCCATTTTTCAGAGCTTCCAAGAAGATACAATCGCCTTGTTTGTCCCTTAACAAATAATAATTCAATATTAAAAAACAATTCATCAGTGAGACTATTTTTTTGACACCTTCAATCTTATCGATATCACATCCAAAAACATTTTTTTCGAAATGTCGAATGAAATGCTAACCATAACACACATTTCCATTTGGGAATTCACTAGTATAATAATGGGTTGGGAATAGAGACCTTTAAAATTTAAATTTTATGTTATATATTAATTGTGAGATGGATATATTTTTCTTTTATTATTATTAGTTATTAAATTATTATATAATTATCATCATATAAAACGACTCTATGAAATGATGAAACAAAAGTGTAATTTTGAGAAATATATTATTTCAATCAAGAATATGTTTTTATGAAATTAATAAATTATTTATGAAAATTTTATTTTTATAAAATAGTATTATTACGTATTATTTATTTAAAATAAATGGTAATATAAATTTTTTAAATCATGTGTAATTGTAATATGGGTTAGAAAACTATTACTATAAAAAATATAGTTTTTTTCAATAAATAGTAATTTTTATTAAATATTTAAGACTCCCATATTTGGCGAATTATGTAAATAAAAAAATAACTTTGTTTTAAATCATTACATAAAGGATATAAAATTTTTATCTTTTAAATACATTCTTCGATAGTCGAATTTTTTGAAAAAATAATAAAATATAAATATATTGTATGTATTATGACATACTACAGATCGAAATGATATTTAATATATGCCATAAAATGATTCCTTTTTAAAATAAATATTTCCCCTACATGATTATGTTCTTTTTAAATTAACTGATTAATTTTATAAACCCTCAATTAATCCTCCAAAATATATGTAATTAATTTGATATTTCTAAATTAAATTCATTGTAATCATGACTCATATCCACATCATAAATGGTTATATTATAAGAATATATGTTATTAAGAATGAGGAATAATTCATACAACTTATCATTGACTAATACAATTTTGAAAAAAATCATCAAATGGTCTAAGGTTTTTATTACATTATCATATAGTTCCCAAACCCTATGTTTTGAAAATTAACAAAGAATTATCATCTATATTTCTGTATAAAATCAACCTAAATCCCATTACACATCACTCAAAACCCATGGAAAAAAATTATAATACACTTACCTCTATATATCCATCCAAATATTACCCCAATCTTTTAATAATAAATTCCAAATATTTTAAAAGAACACTATCATGGTAAGGGATCATATCCATATACTCTATATTCAATAACCATCTTTTTTTCCAACAATATTCAATTGATCGTGTTATTATATATTCTTAAATACCCATATTTCTGTCCTTATTATTTCTTTTTGATTAGATACCCCTCTTAATATAGTTACCTATAATTTTCATTACATACCATTTATATCTTTTTGAAGATAAACAACTTAAAAATGATACAATTCCGGAACAATAGGTTAATATCTTGGGTAAATTAAGAAAATACATCACTATTACTTATTAAAAAATAATAATTATCTTATTATTTTATTATATAACCTATTAATGAACCACACATTCCACATATTTCATTCAATAATATTAGGACATACATCAATGAAAAGGGTGACTAAAATCCCAGTAAAGGGGTGTATAATATGGGGTGAATAAAGGACGTGAATCAAAAGTACATGGGTGAGAATAATAATATCATAAAAATAGGATCAAAATCATAATCATGAGAAAAATATTTGTTAATTAAATGGAATTTTTCATATTGGTAAAATTAAACATCATGCATTCATGGTCAAATACCACACATAGTTGTCAATATAGATATCATCGTGTTAATGAAAAAATAAATATAAATAATAGCGTCATCATTATTAATAAATCTAGAAAAATTATTAAGAATATTTCATATATAATCATCAGATATACTACATTACCCAATGTGATGGAAGGTTATATAATTTCAGTCCCACAAATCAATTCTTAAATGCATATAATAATTTATACACATATAACATATTACAATCCTAGTTATAAATAATCTAAAGGTCCAGAATGGGTTTCATATAGATTTAATAAATAATATATTAATCAATAAAATTTCTTTGTTCTAAAATGACTTAGGAAAATATTATTTGGACATGAAAACATGTTATTCTTGAGTGGAGACGGTGAATTTCATGAAGACTAAAAGGTAACGTTTTTTATAAATTGAAGTCACATAAAAAATAGATTTTAATAAAAAAAATCATGGTCAGAACGTGAATATATGAAAAATAAAAGGTAATGATAAAATTAATTGCATAATTTAAACATTCATTATATGGAATATTGGATAACCAAGTAACCGATTTTGGTTCAAGAATCCCCTTATCTAAAATCTCACATTATTTTCCTTTTCTTTTCTGCCTCCTGAATAATAAAAATATAACTACTAATTTATAGTTATAGAAGGTAAGTATTTTTGTTCATAACTCTATTTATACATTATAATTTTTGGATTCTATTTTATAAATCTCTTTGATAACCATGATTTTTTTATATCACGTTTCCATTAAATTTTACCATTTAGTTCTGATTTTCATGTCTTTATTAAAATTCAAAAATATATAAGTATAATTATAGAAAGAAGATAAGAATAACTAAAAATTAATATTTATATATTCTAAAGAATTAAAATAGTCCATCCATGTTGGTCACTATAACAATTGATTTAGAAATGTCATTGTATGTGGTTAATTGTCCATTGAAAGTGTATTTTCCAAAGAGCGGGAATGAAGATTATAAAATCTATATATATTTCAAATATTAATCTCATAGTAGGATAACATAATTAATATAATTTTATGATTTTTAAAAATTAATCTTACATGTTTTTTTTGAAATTGAATGGAAATAAGAAATATAATCGGAAAATAAATAGAATAGTTGATCAAAATTTACTCAATCCTCGGTGTAGCTTCTCTTATAGGACACTAAAACTAAAATGATGTTTAGAGTGGGATTCATCTTTATCATCCCTAAGGATTTTGTAGGGATTTATAGGATGTATTATTTATAACATATTCCTTGTAGTATAAGGTATGAATGTTTTTACAAGGGGAAGGAGTGGGATTATTTATACAAAATGAGAGGGGTGTTTATAGAATAAAATATTAAATAAAATTATATATCAAAAGGATAACTTGTAATATTGAATTTTTATTAAAAGTATATATTAATATTATATTATGGTTATTGAGAGTTTAAAATAATTATTATTATAATTTATTACATTATAAAAATGGAATGTTTAATGAAAAAAATTATTATGTTAAGGGGCACTTCTGAAATAAGTTTTTGGAAAATGGTTTCTATGTTTGGAATTTTAGTTTATTATATTTTAATGAATAATTTATTAAATTAAATATATCATGGAAGAACGTCATGTTATTTATTTCATTATTAAATCAGTAATGACGTAATTAATGATACAATATTTTTGGGAAAAACTATATTTTTACTATTCATCCAAAAATTTAATGATATCATAAAATTTCAAAAAAGACAACATTGGAAAATTTTGATGTCTCTATTTCATAAATGATATTAATTTTATTAAAATAAATTTTATTCATGTGAAATTTCTTATTTTTAATATAAAAATTATAATTTTTACAAAGTACTTTAAGATAATTTCTATTAAAAACGTGATTATGTTTTCATTGGGTATTTTTTATAATGACATATATATTTTAGAAGTATAATATTTCTATTAAAATAAATTTTACATGGAAAATGAATTTATATCAGAATTTATTAATTTGATATAATATTACAATTCTAATGGCCAAGTAATTATTTCTAATAGCTAGGTTACTGTTCACAATGATTTGGTTACCATTTCAACGGTCACATTACCTTTAATATATAGCACATAATTTCATAAAAAATGACAACTATAATTCCTCAATAAAATATAAATTTTCATATTCTATTATCATTTTTGGTTAAAGAATATTTGTCTTCATTTTAATAGTGTTCACTGTGGGCCGTTGATCCTAGATGATATGAGTGATCCATATTTTTCAATTTTTGATTTTTTATTTTCAATTTTTTATCCAATTTTATATATTTTCATATTAATCGGTTTTGTATATATATAATATTTATATTTATTAATTAGATATTTTCTTGATGGTTCTCTATATATTTTCATTGTGTAATATTATTTAATATAATAATAAAATTTCTTCTAGAAAAACATATTACTGACAATGAATAATTTATTGCATTCACTCTCATTTATCTATTCCATGAAAATTCTTGTAGCCCCATTATGCTTCTGAAACCCTCTTCGGATTTTTTGTACCAATAAGTTTTTTCTACAGTGATAACCCATTCTTATCTCTAGTCAATGATATTTCCCTAGATGTAAATATACATGTTTTAATATGGATATCCATGTCTTTATCTAAAACTCCTTCATCTTGGGATTAAAATTGATGATGTTCATCCTTATGATGTATGAACTATCTGGAACAGTAATTCATGTATATGATAAGAAAATAAATAGTGGGGAAAATTATAGAGTCTTTCAGTGTGCTGGGTAATTTTTTTATCTCATAAGAGTTCATGTGGGGTTTGTTGTTGGTGATCCTAATAATACTGTATTAGGTTATCATTTTGGTTAGACATTAATTAAATTTAGGATGTGATTTTAAATTTGTTTCCACATTCCAATTTTTTCATTATTCTATCTTTTTATATCATTCCTCATTGACCATGATTATTATTCTAAACCATATTATTTTATTATTATATTCATATTAAAATACACGTAGATCTTTACCTAAGGATATTAATTTTTATTCCCTTACTAGTATTTAGAGCTCAACAATTTATTAAATATGTCACTAGGTTATCTCATGTTGTTTTAAAATAAGGATTGAGTTTTAGAATCCTATTAAAGATGTTTTAAATATTGAAAATGTACCCTTTTGATAATTTTCTATAATATGTACCTAATTTCACAAATATTATAGGGATCATTATCTTTTGGGAATGTATCATGTTTACCATCATGTATCAAATCATGTAACAATGTGAATTAAAATATGGGTTCTCATACGAAAAATTATTTTTTTAAAATCCATCAGTTGTAGCATTCTATTATTGGAAAACAATGATTTTCAATGAATTTTTTATTCATATTCTACACATCCATTACATTAGTTTAATAAGGATTGACGTTTATGCCTTCCATATAATTAATATTACCATTGAATGAAATTTTTTGTATATATCATTACCTTATTTTGAATTTCCCATAATACATCATTTATTTTATGGGTTTATTAATAATAAATAGAAAATTTTCATTATCGTTATATATTATTAGTATACCATAATGTAATCATTCAAACCCACAATATATTTAATACTAATACTATGAGAATAATTTATTCAAATGATCTATGAATACAGTGGTTACATTATTCAACCCAAAAGGCATAACCATGAACTAAGAGTATTAATTTATATTACAGAACATCATCCATGAAACTTCATCCTCCTTCACATTCACCTATTAAATCCTAGACCAAATATCAAATATTGAAAAATGCATGATGAGCAAGGAGTTGATCAAATACGTCATAAATATGTGGCCATTGGAACTTTTTATAAACAGTGATGGTATTAATTTATATATAATCAAAATAAATAATCCTTTAACGAAACCAATTTTTTAATAACAAAATAGGATCACCCTAAGGTGATGTACTAGGGAAAATTAATCATTTATTAAGACACTCATGTAACTATGTTTTAAATTCAAACCTCTAAATTGATGTCATTATATATTGAGGATTTGAAATTGGATTAACATTTAAAAATATATATTAAATGTAACTAACGTTGCTCATGCATTGGCATACCATCATAACTCATTCTGGATAAAAAAAATTTGCTCATTATTTTGTTTATGTGTCGGCCCATTTCCATTACACTTTTCATTATAATCATGATACAAACATCCTAGATTGTTATATCAGTAACACTTCCGAAAAATTATAATAAACTCTCAGAAATTATTCTTTTTTCAATAATCATAATAGTGTTATTGAATTATTTAATCATTAGGATTAATTTATGGATTATTCAAAAATATCTAACCACTATAACACATATTAGTCCTATTTTTTACAAACACACAATACCCCATATATATTTTTTTAGAACACCACAATACATCCACTTAAAATGTGAACTCAGTAACAACCGAATTCTCTTATATTCATCTCTTCAATGTAGAGTATAATAAATATATTTTACCATTGTGATCAGGGAAAAAAATTTCATAATTTTCCAATGACATAAAATTTTATTCATTAGAGAAAATACTGTGACCCACCTTATTCTTAAAATTTAATAATTTATATTCCATTCCAAAAAAGGAAAAATTGAGGAAAATTCATTTCAATGAAGAGACCACTAAATATTATCAATTCTATGACATAAATTATTTCATTTCTCAGAGTGTTCTTAATTAATGAACATTCCTGACTGTATTAACCATGTAATGATAAATAGTATGTGTCACCTTATAAGGAATTAAACATCTCATACCATAAAATATGTTATCTAAAGATTTTATCCATAATTTATATTTTATTTGGTTCGAGGATCCAATAAGAGATATTGTGTGAGGTTTCATGTAATTATATTCTAAAAAACAAGTTCCACTATAGAGAATTATTACAATATCATTCATGTGTGACACATTTAATATCAGGAATCAACTTAATTAACAATTCTATAAAGATTTCTATGCCATCCATTCTATGATCCTTGTTTTTTGGGATATTATCCTCCTGAAGCATTTCTACATCAGTTGTCACATTTTCCATACGGAAAAGCATTCTGAGGATAAAATGATTAGATGACCCTATAAGAACATCATCAAACTTTATCTCAAGATTATATGACCGTAAATCATATTGTATTTAAGGTCTCTCTTAACGTTATCCTACCATCTAGTTGTTTCAAAAACATTCCTATAGAACATCACTACTAGAAAAATGACCTTTTGCGACGGGTTATTTGCGACGTGAATAGATCATCTCCCAAATAGTCCATCGACAAGATTATTTGCGACAAGTAAAATAACCCATCGTAAATAAGTAGTTTTTTGTGAAGGGAAATGGGATCTCATCGTAAAAGGATTGGCACGGTTTGTGCACGAAACCACGAGAGTGGGTATTTATGATGGGGGTGCATCCATGTCGCAAATACCCGATGGCGGTAAATACTATTTGCGACAGGATATTCCCCCGTCACAAATATTGGAACGAGAGGTTATCATTTATGACGGGTCACATCATAAATAACCTTTTAACCACCGATGGTAATTAATGCAGTCGATGGTATTTGTGACTGGAGACCCATCAGAAATAGTCCCGACAAAAATAATCAAACCTATATATACCTCAATCCAATTTTTTTCATTCATCCTCTCTATTTCTACTTTCTCACTCTCTCAAAACACTAATTTTAGAGTTAAGATTTTTCTAAGTTAAATATTTTTTTATGAATATATTTTGAATTTGTCTACACCTACATGAGATCAAGTCTAAAGGTATTTATGTTTTATTTAATTCAATATTTATTTCATTTTTTATATTATTTTTAATTATTGTTTATTAGTTGTAATTAAATTAAATTAAATTTTTTTGTGAGTATTTATTTGTAGTAATAAATTGAAATTGTTAGTGCTAATTATTTATAATTAGTTGTAATTAGGAATTAATAACCATAATTAGTAAGGAATATAAATAATTAGGGGTTATTAGTTATTTGTAGTGATAATTAGCAGTAATTAATATTAAATAATGTTAATTAGAAATAATTATCAGTAATTAGTAATGATTAGAAATAAATACCAATAATTTGTAAAAAATAGTAATAAATACTAATAAATACTAATAATTTACAAATAATTAGTAATAAATACAAATAACAAGTAATAATTAAAAATAAATTATAAAAATTTGTAAAAAATATTAACAAATACTAATAATATGTAACAAATACTAATAATTATTAAAGAAAATAATAATTAGTTGTAACTACTAAAAATATATATAAATACTAATAATTAGTAATATTTAGAAATAATTATTCATGATTACAAATAATTAGTAATATTTTTCCATAATTAGAAAAAATTAGAATAAATTTGAAAAAATTAGCAATAATTAGTAATAATTAGCAATAAATAGTAATACTTAGCAACCATTAGTAATACTTAGAAAGAATTAGTAATAATTAGTAATAATTAGCAATAATAAGAAATAATAAGAAATTATTTGTTGTAATTATTAATAATTAGGAAAAATAGTAAGAATTAGTAAAATAATAATAATAAATAATAATAATTAGTAAAAATAAAAAATAATTTCTTATAATTAGTAATAATTAGTAATAATTACATCTAAGTAGTAAAAATGACAAATAATTAGTCAAAATTAATAATAATTAGTAATAATTACTAGTAATTAGTAATAATTAGTAAAAACGATAAAAATAGTAACAAATAAGAATAATTAGTAAAAATACTAATAATCATTAACAAATAGTAATAATTAGTAACAATTACTAATAAATAGTAATAAAAAATAATAATTGTAAATAATTACTAATAATTAGAAACAATTAGTAATAATTAGAAATAATTTATAATAAGTAGCAATAAGTAGTAATAATTAGCAATAAATAGTAATAATTAGGAATAATTCGCAATAAATTGAAATAAATTGTATTAATTAGCGGTGATTTGTAATAATTAGGAATAAATAGTAATAATTAGTTACAAATATTAATAATTACTAATAATTAGTAATAATTACTGATAATTATTAATAATTGCTATTAAATAACAATAATTACTAATAATTAGTAAAAATTGCTAATAATTAATAATAATTAGTAATAATTAGTAAAAACTAGTAACATTTAGATGAAAATAGTAACAAATACTAATAATTAGTAATAAATAGTACTAAATAATTATAATTAGTAATAATTAGAAATAATTAGCAATAATTAGAAATAAATAGTAATAATTAGAAATAATTAGTAATATTTAGTAATAATTAGCAATAATTAGAAATAATTAGTAGTAATTAGTAATAGCTAGTAATAATTTTCAATAATTCGTAATAATTAGCAATAAGTGCTAATAATTACCAACAAATAATAATAATTAGCAAAAAATACTAATAATTAGCAACAAATACTAATAATTACAAAAAAAATATTAATAATTAGCAACAAATACTAATAATTAGAAAGGAATACTAATAATTAGTAACAAATACTAATAATTAGAAACAAATACTAGTAATTAGTAACCAATACTAATAATTAGTAATAAATACTAACAATTAGTTATAAATAATAATAATTAGTAATAAATACTAATAATTAGTATCAAATACTAATAATTAATAATAATTAGTACTAATTAGTAATAATTAGTATTAATTTTCATTAATTAGTAATAATTAGTAATTGATATTAATAAATAGTATTAATTACTATTAAATAGTAATAAATAGTAATAAATAATAATTATTAGTAATAATTAGTAATAAATACAAATAATTAGAATTAAATAGTGATAAATAATAATAATTAAAAATAAATAGTAATAATTAATAAGAAATAATAATAATTTTTAATAAATGGCAATATTTAGTAATAAATTGTAATAATTATTAAAAAGAGAAATAATAACTAATAAATGGTAATAAATACTAATAATTATTAAGCATTTGTAATAATTAGAAATAACTAGTAATAATTAATATTAATTAGTAATAATTATTATTAATTAGTCATAAATACTGATAAATAGTAATAAATAGAAATAAAAATCTTAATAATTAGAAATAATTAATGTTAATTGTCAATAATTAGTAATAATTACTAATATATTTAAGCAATTAGTAAATAAATATAATGAATTTGTAATAAATATGAATAATTGTAATATATTGTAAGAACTTGGAGCAATTTCCTATGGATTGGCATGACTCCTTTTTCTCGATGAATCTTGTTTTTTAAACTCTCTTCGACTGAACTTTTTATTGAAAAATGTGCTCTTAGGTATGCATATCCAATATCCTATACACAAGATTGGATATTCATTTATAGGACCAAATTTTCATAGTTCTATTTTTTAGCCTTGACAGTTGCAAGAAGATGATTCCATAATAAAAAGGGGTTCTTTTGTCTAACATCTCATTTACATGCATATTTCTCAAACTAAAATCACAATGAAAAATATGGTCGGAGGTATTCTTATGCAATATCATATTCATAGGAATCGATATGAGTACCTATGACTAGATTCTTCATTGTGATTTTACTGTGACAAAGTTGGATGTAAATGATTCGTCAAACAAAAGAGTAGCCACCAATCCATTGAAAATTGTGTCGCCCATAATTATTGGTACTTAACAAGAAATAGCTATAATTATTTATCTTCTATTTTTTTGGATAGTGTTTTACATATATAAAATTATTCAAAAACATTAATGATTTTATATTTTGTAGAAAAATATGTATCACGGAAGTCGGAAATAGTTATTATTAGATGATCACACTCGGATAAATTAGTGGAGAAATCTAAACTGTTCTATTTCAAATCATTTATATATTGAGGGTGTTGAAGATTTATTATCAATTCCAACATCAAAACCAGAATTTGATTTAGAATCCACAATTATGTGTCCTTGAAAAAAATGTGCTCTGAGAACATTTTACACATTTGATAATGTTGAGGTATATCTATTGCATTTTTTTCAACCAGATTATGTTTTTAGTGTCAACATAGTGAACGATGTTCAAGATAAGATACTAATAATTTCATTATGGATCCATCATTGTTTCATAATTTAGTATAGGATGTTGCAGGTACATATTTTCAACAAACAAAAACTCAGGATGATATTGATGTAACTCCCGAGTTAGCACCATCTGAATTTTAGGAGTTATTGAGGTCTAATAAGAATACATTATATCATTGTTTCGAGATAATGAAATTAGAAGTGGTTGAAAATGTAGGGCTTTTAAATTAGATAATGGAATGTCAAACAACTGTTTCGATCAGATATTTTCTTTGGTTAAAACACTACTACTAGAAGGAAATGTGTTTCCTGTAAAATACTGAAAGTGAAAGAGGCCGGTTCGTAACTTGGACCTTAATTATTAGAAAACTCGAGCATGTTAAAATGATTGTATTTTATATTCTGGTGAAAATGAGTTTTTGGATAGTTTTCCCCCATTTGAAAAATCAAGGTATAAAGAATCTCAATTGGGGAAGTTTGGAACGATTACGGTAAAATAATTGAGATATTTCCCACTCACACCCTGGTTGTAGTGTTTTTTTGGTCTCAGAATATGACGATAATGATTTCATAACCCAAAACCAAGATTTCAACCGTTAAGATATTGAATCATCCATCTGATTCCGATTCATTGAATCATTTTGACCAAGTTCATCTATCCTTTTCTTTATAATCCTAGAATGTGAAATTGGGTCTTTCTACTGACAATTTTGAAATGTTTGATTCTTATGATAGTTAGTATTCATGTTATTATGTCTTTATAACTTGGTACAATTTACCTCCAAGGATTTTGATAAAGGATCCATATATCTTTTTGACCATATTTATCCTAGGACATGCGAAAATGAATATTGATGTTTATTTGAAACCATTGATTTATGAGTTAAATTCATTTTGGGGTAATGGTATTAGTAAATATGATGTTGCTAAGAAACAGAATTTTCTACTAAAAGCTGCATTGATGTGGAAAATTAGTGACTTTCCAACATATGGAATGTTATATTACAAGAGTACACATTGTCCGAAATCATTTCATTACTGTATAAGAGACAAAAATGCATGTATGCTCTTCAATGTAAAAAAACCTCACTATTTTGATTGCCATCACAGATTTCTTCCAAGAGATAATTCTTTTCAGAGGAACAAATATCATTTCATAAAAGGATGTATTGAAAGGGATGGATATCCAAAAATGATCTCAGGTAAAAAGTTAAAATTATTTGTATTTTCATTACATTCAATCACATTTCGACCAAAAATAAATTAAAATAAAATTAAAAGATTTAGGAAGGAACAAAATTGGATAAAATAGACCAATTTTTGGGGTCTACCAAACTGGTCTGATTTGTTGGTCCCCCACATGTTTGATTTCCTGCATTTTGGGAAAATCTATTTTAATAATTTATATCAGATTGTTTTGGATACACCTGGTAAGGCCAATAAAAATGTAAAGGAACACTTAGATCTGGCCCAAATTTACAGGACACCAGAAATTAAACTATTTGAAAATGATAGATCATAGAGGTTAATGAATCCAAAAGCAGTATATATATTATCAAAAGTGATTTTCTTATTATTTTTTCTGTGTATTGTAGATGTGAGACTTCCAGATGGATATGCTTCCAATTTGGTAAGATATTCTAATAATGTTCTTATTACCGAAATAAGAAGTCATGATTTTCAATGTTATTATTGAAATAATTGTACCAATTGGGTTAATATGATTGTTGAATTCTATGATTTGGTATTTGATAATTGATATATCATATTTTTGTGTGGAATTTGGTCAGTGACAAAAGACTATGATACACTAAGAACACTGGATGAAGATGTTGTTGTAATTATATGTAAACTAGAAAAAACATTTATGTCGCCTTTCTATGACTCAATTAAACATTTGATATTAAATTTTCCAGATGAACCAAAATGTGGAGCTTTGATACAGTTTCGATTGATATACCCATTTGAGATATACATGTAGAAATTGAAGAAAAATATACGTAACAAAGCATCAATTGAAGGTTCAATTGATTAAGCTTATTCGAAAGAGGAATTTTTTTTCTACTCTCATTATTTTGAATTCGATATCCATCAAAAAAATGAATGGGATTGAATGATGGTAATGATGATAATGAAATGGGAAATAAATTGTATGGTTTTAATTATCAGTAGAATGGCCTCAGTTGATTTCATGAACGATATATTTCAGATGATGAACATCACAATTCTCATGCATATGTTCTTCTCAAATGTTAAGAAATTCCATCATTTTCACTATGAGTGCTTTTATGACATATTCTATAATTTTTTTTAACAATAAGTAAACTTATTTTATATTTAGTTTATATGATAAACATACCAAGAAACAACTTCAAAAATTATAGCATCTACTCTTGAAGAACACTAGAAAAACAATTTATCAATGGTCTCAATAATTGGTAACATAAATTATTGATTGTTTCATATATCAATTCTGTTTATTATTTATTATATTGATAATTCTTTAAAAAAAATTCAGGTGTATCCACATGATGATAAAATTGACAAGTGACTCTTTATATTGAGTAACCCACCTTCCAAAAATGGTTAATTCTTATAATGTATATGTGGTGAATGGTGTTTGAATTCATACTTGTACATATAGAGATAAAAAACAATGAATATTAGAGATTTCTTGAGAGGATATGATCATATTGAAACTGAAGTTGACTTCTATAGCATACTGGATGATATTATTGAACTATGTTATCTTGGAAAAAATTATATATTGATGTTTAAATGTCGGTGGATGGATACTGAGATAGTCTTTCATGTTCATCCGAAAAATGGAATCATTGATATTAAATATAAAATTCTTTATGAAGTAAATAATCTATTATTACTGGCTCAACAGGCACATAAAATTTATTACACAATGTACGGTGCTACTTCAAGAGACCTGAGTGATTGGTGTGGCATAATAAAAATCAAATTTTGGGAAAATAATTATACTCAAATTTAATGTGGTTTCACTAAAGTGCAAGGAATTGAAAATTTTAAAAAGACTACTCAAAATCCATATTTTTCACAAAGATACACGAATATGGATGATGACACCCCACAATTAAGGTTTAATGGTGATGATGATGTTAATGATGTTACTAATGAATTTGAAATGACAAGAGATGGTGAAACTGAAACTCATATGGATATTGATGATTCCGAGAAGGAATATCAAGACATTTACATCATCAGATATGAAGGTGTCAAAGAAGGTGAACATTAATATAGTAAAATGTTGGTTATAATCATAACTAATATATATCTATGCATGTCTCTTTCTGTCAGTTTTTTCACAATTTGAGATGGATGACCATGAAGAAAGAAAGAGTGAAAGTATATGATTAGTCACGTAGAGCCCCTGACCTGAGTACATTACATCTCACATTTGGGATAGATTATGTTAACACTAGTTGGGTGGTGGATTTCAGAGGAGATCATCATTAGGCTGAAAGAACTCGGGGAGACATGAGGTTATGCATCAAGCTACTAACTGTACATTCAGTTCACATTGAGAGAATCTGGTAAGTACTTTTTCAAATATTATATTTAACATTAAATAAAAATAGTTTATTTTATATTCACCTAGGTAGTCAGAAAGAATGTTACTATGGAATACGATATTAATTGGAGGATGTACACTGATCGAGCCACTAGACAGATTAAAGGTGATTGCCAACGTCGGATTGTGGTCATTATTATTTCCATTTCAGTTTGAAAATTAACTACATATAATATTGTCACTATTTTAATTTCAAATTGGAACTAAAAGAGTCATATGTGGCCCCAACCTCTCAAACATAGCTTAAGACTCATGCTGAGATGGTTGATCAGACTAGAGACCACTATTTCGATTAGGCGGGATAGATGAAGGTGACCCAGTATGCCTTCAAGAAGGGCTGAGTAGTTGGTATCAACTATGGATTGACTCCTGCGACTTATTTTAGTACTACTGCAATGTCGGCATTCAGATTGAGAGGAGATGATTGAGAGGTATCATCTTATGGCTCATAGTATCAGGATCAGATGAAAACTTAGAGTGAGCTTAAAGAGAGTTTGTGTGAGGAGCTATAGGAGATGCATCAGCATCAGCAACAACAACATGAGGAGTAGGGTCGACGATAGAAGCAGCTGTAAGAGGTGCAGATGTATCGATCCTAGCTTTAGTATCACAAGAAAATTGAGTAAATGCATTTTCTGACTCGTATTTTAGGGATGGAGTTTCCTCCACCATCTCCTCCACCTCCAACACCTCCTCTAGAAGACCACCCCCTTGTGACTTTTTTTCATCTTAAATACATTTGAATTCAATGTTTTTTTCAATATTAACTATTTACAGTTTCTATCATTAATCACGTTGCGAATATTTCATAATTTAAATTTGTTTTTCATTATTATTTTTAATATATTAATATTTTAATAATTTTTATTAGAATTTTTTTAATGTTTTCTTATTTTACTTATAATAATAATAGTTTATCAATTTTTTATATTATTTGACAATATTGAATATATTAATATTTTATAATTTTTTTTATTATTCTAACAATATTAATATTTTTTCCATAAATATTAATAATACGAATAACATTATATTATTTTTATAATTATTTAATTATTAATACTATAACAGTATAATTTTTTATATTATTAATAATATTTTTATTATTATAAAATATTATATTATTTATTTTAATAGTGTTAATAATAATATTATTTTCTAATATGAATTTATCAAAATGGTATTGAATATTTTTTTATTAAGTATATGTGACAGAACCTTTTATGATGAGTTTCTGTCGAAAATATTTTATATATTTTTCAAATAACTATTTTCAACGGGATAACGAGCTTGTCGCAATGATTTTTTTACTAGGGGCCCATCACAACTTTTTTTATAAAAACAGAAAACTTTTTGAGATGGAATGATTTCTTATCACAAATAGTATTTTTTTATGATGGTACAGTCGATAAAAAAAATTCAATTTATGATTTGTTTTCTGGAACGAGCTATTTGCGATGGAACCCTATTGCCAATGCTCAAATTTTATGGGATCCTGTCGAAAATAACCTATCACAAATAACTCAAATTCCAGTAATGAAACTATTCAAACCATTCCTTTGTCACACAATCTATAGATTATTTATAATAAGGGTTTCAATTTCACGAATTCGATGGATATTTTCAGTTATGAGTTTTAGATAATTTGGTAAAAAATTCCATATCAATGTTGATATTTCCACACATTTTCTATTTTTATAAGAAAAAGTTATTTCAAAAGACACACATATGTCATTCAATGTAAATAATATAACTATAACTCTTCCATTAGTAATAATTCATCTAATAATTATTAATTCTTAAAAATAATATGAAAACATCAGATGTGCAATTAAATTATTTATATGGTAAATAATATAAAAGTAATATTTATCCCATTTGTAATCATTGAAAATAGATAATAATGTTTTCATTGTCACATTAATTTATTGTAATTATATATCAGTTCACATTTCAAGGAAAAGAACTAATTTTCTTAATATGTATCATCATAATATCCTATAAAATCATTTTGAAGAAAATCATAATATAAGGGTCTATAATAAAATTTTAATACCCATGTATTATTTTCCATTAAAATATTACATTCTACATTTTTTTAATAAAAAAATCATATCTTGTTATAGGCATTAAAAAAATAAATTTTTTTTAAATATCTTATAAAACATTTCATCAATATACTAATATTGAGACGTTATCCTTAAATTGAAACATAATATAATTCTTACAATGGAATCAAAAAATCTGTTAAATCTAATATCTCATAAGAGTAATCAATCACTGGTAAACACAATTGTATTATTAAATGCATTAGAGAGATATATCCTGATCACCTATCAATAGAATAATATCAGACTCACTTGCAACTCTTAAAAATATCAATTAATAATGAAAAGATTAAAACACATATCTTTTTCATTTTAATCAAAAAACCAATTTCAATTATCATTTAATACCTTAAGAAATAAAACTTTCAATTTCCACTTAAATATGAAAAAATGATTCCATTTCGGTCGAAAATATTTTAAAACCAAAAATTACATGAATATTGAGGGAAATAATGTTATTGAATATAACCATGGAAACATATATAGGGGTCATTAAATTGTATAATTTTTATTATAGTGGAAAAAACTGGTGAATCCATATAAAATAATAAACATTACCACTGAATATTATTTAAAAAACAAAAAATCATTATATTGAAATTTTTTTAAGGATTCATTTAAAAACCATTAAAAAGAAAGAGAATATTATTTTAAAATGAATTGTAAAAGTATTTTTTTGGAAAATATAATAATCTTAGAAATATTTTATGAGCATGGATGTAGAGGATACTGATTTGAATGTAATACATTCAAACATGGTTATAATGAAAAATACCGTACATTATATCCGATGTTGAATCATACATTCTCTAACTCCTAAATAATAACATTTTTTATCTTTAATATTTTTTCATATTTTTTTCATATCATTTTTATTATCCATTTTATATAATTTTTACCATGAATTAGTATGTTACTAAAATTATTATCTTTATGTATGGTTTTTTTGTATCATTTGATTTTTCAATACAAAACCACATTGCTGCATTGATTATGGTCAGAGAAGTTATGGATTCATTTCTTACATCATCATAATAAATTTTATAACTATCATATTTATACATATCATTAATTTTTTGGGTGAACCATGTAAGGGGGTTATAGAAAATTAACCTTATAATCTCTAAGAGTTGGTAGTCTGTATGTACACATGAATGGTATTTACATATTTTAATTAATGGAAACAAAATAAATTATATTCTATTTTACTTGTATAAAATCTTAAATATTTTATAACTTCTATATTTATTGATTATTTCCATTATTATTAACATTTTTATATGTAAAATATGAAATATAAATCACATCACTTTGTATATGTGGCATTCCACACAAACCCCTGAGTGACATTATCAACATCTAATGAGAAGATCCAATAACAAGTTCGGTAATATATAACAATTATAGAATCATAAATAAGTCATAAATATAATAAAAATAGTATTTTCCTATTATTTTTACCATCTCTAATGTCTAGTGATAAAAATTGAAACACATCACTTCGTGAAGGTGGTAGTTCATACTAACACATGATCAATGTTTTAATTTCTAATAGAATAGATATAGAGATAAGATGTGGGATTATAATAATAATTATTATATTTTAGAATATGGAAGATAATTATGTTATTATTTCATAATAAATGAATATATTTTAAATGATATAGAATAATAAAAAGGCTTAGAATAGATCAGTTTGGAATTATACCGTCCCATTTGATATCTCCCTTTAGATTACACATTATGCCTTATTGAATTTTTATTCAGAGAATACCGGAACAACTATGTACTATTGAATGATTTTTGGAATATGTGTTTGTTGCTAATATCTATTTCAAAGTTCTCAAAATGTTTGATTAAGTGGGGATAAATGTTTTTCTTTTTCCATTGTGGGGAGTGGGTCTACTGAATTTTTTTATACTTTTAAATATTATAAATACTTAATCATAGAAAAGTTTCTAAAATAAACAAAATTTATAACATAGGATTAAGTCTCAATATAGAATCAGAAAATATGGATTAAGATGAATTTGTGTTCCCTTATCCCAATGTCTTTAACTTATTGAAACTTAGATACCATTTACTATTGTGACACAATTTTACTACTGAAAATAATAATAATTAATGAAAAAATATATATGTATATCCCCATTACAAAATAAAGACAACCGTATTCCAAATATGGTATATTTTTTTCATGATTCACTTTTTTATGAGGAATAATGTTTTCTTAATATGAACCTGTATATCAGAAAGAACAATATTATTTAAATTGTTTTTTCTTTATAAAAATGATTTTATAAAAATATCAATTATATTGATAATTGATAAATAATTAAATAAATTAATATCACTAAAGGGGAATAATCTGACATTAAAACCAATAAATTATGAAATGGGTATTTTAAAATACATGAAAATAGTAAAAAATTAAAAAAAAAACGTTTTTTAATTATTCAACAAATAATCAAATATTCCATAAAAAGACAAAAAAAATAAACTTCACGGATATTTGATATTATATTACAAAAAATTATTATATTTTTTTTAATATAAAATTTTTAAAAAATAAAAATTTATCAATAAAATACAACCATATATTTCATGGCTAAAAAAAATAAAAAATAAAACTATTCATTTTCAACTGAAAATTTTATAAAAAAATTATAAATTTATGTCGTTTTAGAATCCATTAAATGAATAAAAATATTTTATAGGATTTATTTATTTCTATAATTTAATTTTACATTGTTTTATTAACATTATAGTGAAACATATGAAATATATATAGATCAAAAGGTTTTAAAAACATATTGACATACATTAAAGCTCAACATGAGTAAAATATGATACCTAAAACTAGTCAATGAATTTTATTTCTCAATACACAACCACTATTAAATAGAAAATATGGTTTATCATGCACTGAGTTGGGAATATTGTTTATTTTTTTCTAAAATATTGATTTAAAATATCTTATATTCAATGATTTTATAATTATTTTATTTGGGAGTCATTAATAAATGGTAAACAATACATCTATTCAAGATGATTTCCAAAAATCCGTGTTATAGAAAAGAATAATATCCCATTTTGAGGATAATAATACTCAAAATATAATGATATTTTTGATTTATGGGTTGTTGTTGTTATAGTTCATATATGAAGATTTTATATAGAATACATGAAAGATAATATGTTTTTCATCTATACCTGACATGAAAATAGAATTACATTCTCAAGCTCAATAATTAATGTTATCTATACACCATGGTAGAAAAAAATGTATTTGGATTTAATGGAACATTTTAATGGGTTAATATAAAGTGGAAAATTTCATACTCTGTGTCAAGATGTTTGGGTTCTCAGTTGGTAAATCTTAAAAGAATAAATAGTAAGAAAATCATGAAAACACAACATATTCCTATGTGGAAATTGGATGAGACAACAATATAAATTGTCATTATAATTTCAAACACTCTTATTATAAATGACTCAATCTGAGTTTTTGTTGTCCTCTTTACGACGCCCACACATTTCCTCACTATATGTGAAGATATACCTATTAAGAACCGCAAACAACACAATATTAATGATCTTTTTAGATATCATGGTGAACCTATTTTAATTTTATCAAATCATTATATATGGTTTAACATAAAATTATAGAAGATTCATTAAAGAGATCCTCAAACCAATAACCATTTTTGGAAATCCTATCATACATAATTTGATGGGCTATCTGAAAGGATTATTTAGACATTAGAAGACATTTTGTGATCGTTCTAACTTGACATTTATGCTATGTGTGATTTGTATTATACTTCAGTTGAATTTTCATATAATAATAATTTTGATCCATGAATTCAAATGGACCCACAAAAAATTGTATATTAATAGAGTTCATACTCCAATTTGTTAAGTGGAAGTTAGGTAAAAGAGGATTCTAGGACTATATCTCAAGTATGAGAAAACATTGAAATCTAATACTATTCGTATTCATATTATAATACCTCAATGATGTAAAAAATGTTACATAGATAATATATTGATGTATTTATAAATTTAAGTGGTGGATATTATTTTCCTAATAAAATCCCTATGTAAGTGTGTTATTGGGTTCAAAATTAATTTCAAACTAAGTATTTTGTATATTGGCCCTTTTAAAGTTAAAGAATGAATTAGAGATATTTCAAACTATATGTAAATGTCACCATGCCACTCGAATGATCATAATGTGTTCCAAATATCATAACTGAGTAATTATATACAAAAACAAAAAAAAATTTGTTCTAGGGAAATAAAATTAGAAAAAGAATTAACATACTATAAAGAGACAATAAAGATTCATGACATAAGAGATTACTTATTGTCAGCTCGGATGACTCAATTGGTTAAGATTGATTAGAAAATTTAAAAAATTTATGATGAAATGTTTAAACCATAAGAATTTATAATGAATTATTTCCCAAAAAAAATCTTTGAGGTTATATTTTAGATATTTTGATTAATAAATTTTTTTTATGTGGGAATAACATAAAACCTGATCTTTAATTATAACAAGTAGGAATTTATATTTAATGAAAATATAGCATAATTCAAATACTGTTTTTTATGAAGTTTTTTGAACCCAAAATTAATTTTTTATAAATTTAATATAATAAAATTAATTTCATTTTCTAATTAATCATTCAATAACTATATTTGGATGGATATATTAAATTTCATAGAAAAATTTGATTTTTTGGGGAATATTGAAAAATCATAGATTTTATAGAAACTATCACATTTTAGAATATATAATTATATAATAATTAATTTTATATTTATATATAAATTTATGAATAAATAATACATATTTGTTGCGTAATATAATTCATATAAAAACATAATGTTTAGAATCTATATATATGCATAACATTTTAGAAATATTTGTAATGTTTGTCTATAAATAAAAATAGTCTTTTAGTTCGTCACATTTAATATATTATTTTAAACGTTCCATTAATTTTCCATTTCATTAGAAGAATAATTTTAACTTTTGATTAAAAATAATGCTATTAATTTCATTTGAATCAATTTTAAAATTCAATTTTGAGTAAAATCATTTTTATGCATAAAATAATTTTCAAGTAAAAATAGTTTTGTTGTATTTTACTAACATATGTCAGATGAATTTTTAGGATTTTGAGAAATTTTATCTATTATATGATATTACATATTTTTAATTATTATAATAAATATATTTCTATTTTTACAACAAATTTTACGGTCATAATAAAGAGTAAAAGGAGTTAAAATTTGTTACTGTGGTTAAGGTTGAAATTGCTTGTTGAATGTCAAACTAAAAGATAAGGGTAAAAATTCCACATAACTGTGTATAAATATTATTGGTAGAATATTATTAAAACATATATTGTCTTAATTTTTAATTCATTTTTAGTTGGTTCCACTTTAACATGAAAATGACTTTATATTAATTAAATCATTTAAGTAGTTACATATTTGTCCATCTCCGAAAATATAAAAAGGGAACATCTTGTACACCCTAATCTAAGGACATGAATCCCTATATAATGGACATAATGTTACCTAAAACCATTAAAATGTCCTTTAATTCATTCAAGATATTATATGCATACCCAAATTCCATCGTAAGAATTCTTATGTAAAATACATGACCCGAAATCCAATAAACAAGTTACCCATGTCGTGTTGACACATGACCACAAGCTTTCCTCCCTGTAGGCTAGTGGGTTTAGACAAGAAGAGAGGTTATAATATATTATATACGAAGAAAATTCTCACTTTTCCATATTATTTTACAATAGATAATTTATGAAATAAAGGATATAATAAAGAATAATCAAGAAATATGTAATACCAACGAGTTCCCATACAGTGTAGAAAACACAATCAAAAGATAAATATTATATGTCATACTTAAAGATCCAAAAGTTAAAAAATACAAAAAAGTAGAAACACCCATATCCCTAAAATGCTTCTTAACTATATGTATATATCCTTGATGGGGCAGGAGGTCGTCATGACCATAAAAATTAAAATTAATTACCTACACTAGCATAGTGGTGTAGGGTTGATCCAAAGAGAAGGAAGATGAGTGAATTTAATGGTTTTATTTTTATTAAAATATACTGTTGTTCGCCGTGAAGAGAGTGTGCATTTTATAGTTGTTTTTACGTTACAATTTTTTATATTTTTTTATGCAGTAATGAAACAAGACTAAGAAATTTTCTATTTAATAATGCAGAGAATGAAACAAAAAAAGTTCTAACTAAAGTTGACTCAATAAGTAAACAGATGTTCTGATAGTTGATCAAATGGTAAGCTCAGGTGAATTGAAAACTACTAGTTATAAAAAATTTTAATCATTAGATTAAATTCACACCTTGAAAATTAGTTGTTAATTATTCCCCGTGAGAAGAAATAGCACTCCGTATAATAGTTCTTGATGTTCACCATATCAAAAATCACATATATCAATTTGATCTTAAGATGTGTACAGAAAGCAATCTCACAGATAGGTTTTGTAGTTTGAATCACTAGTTTTAACAGAAAAAAATCAATGATAAATCTCACCTAAAGAACATTTATGTTGAAATCAGAATCATTTAGGTGAAAATTGAATTTAAGTTGTGAACTAGAATCAATTTCACCAAAAAAATTGTCTCTTATTAAAAAGTGTAAAAATAAAGAGAATAATGTATGAACCATTAGTCATTCAAATTTCCCAAACAATATATTCAAAAAAGATCATTTTAAATTTAGAAACATCCAACACAATGTCAAAATAATAGAACAGATGTAGAAGAATCCTTCCTCTAAAAATTAAAATCATGAATGGCTACTTTGCTCCTGCCACTTCAAGTCATTGGTACTGCTCTGCCATCTCCCGGGAGCCTTTTCACTCAAAATGGTGTGTTTGTGGAATGAATGAGACTTGATCTTCTCTCGGATGGATGTGATCATTGAATTAGAATGGGATTCCCCCCATCATACTCAAATTCTATTGCATCAATGTTTTTATACCCTCCGTCAGGTACTGCATGTCACTGCTCGCTTCCATCGATTTCAAAAGACCCTCAGTTATGCACCACACACGCGTGTTTTTTCACGATAAACACTTCGTGATATCTTTTATCACATAAATAAATCCCATAGAGTTAGATAAATGGATTTAGACATATTATCGTCTCTTGAATGAACCTGCACATGTAAAAAACAAAATGAAACATTTAAAACACGAAGAAAGTTAAATTATATTTTATAGTTATTTTTTAAAGTTTACTGTAATAATACTTTTTAAAAAGTAAATAAATTTAATTAATAAATATCATAAATAATAATATTTATTAAATATTATGATTATTAATTAATTATAAAATCATTAATAATGTTATTGAGTTATTATTAATAAATAAGTAATTAGAAAGTAAAACATAATTAGATTAATTAAATTATTTTAATATTAATTTATTTATTTATTTAATAAATATAATTATTATGTTAGAAATAAAATTAATGAGGTAATATATTTATATTAGTTAATATTTAAATTAATTTATTAAATATAACTGTTTATAATTTAAATTTTAAAATTCTTGTTACTTTCAAATATATTTTTTTTAAAACAAATCTATTTATATATATCATAAATGATTTTATACTAAAATTATTATATATTATATTATATTTATTTTATTAATTTATTAATTTATATTACTAATTTTTTTGTCAATTATTTTATTTATTATTATTAATTTTAGTTTAATTTATCTATTCCCGAATTCCAGTGCAAAAGGAGGAAGAGCTTCAGATCATCTTCCCTGAATTCACCCTGTGGCTCCTCCTACTTCTTCAAGAGGCTCAAGGCCATCCAAAGATGGTGATTTATTTATTTATAGTTATTCTTCATTAAAAGGATATAGCAATTTCCTTATGCAGAATGATCAGGTAATTTCTTATGATTCATGTCAGTTGAAACCTCATGACATAAATTTCCAAAAACATTATTTGGAATTAGCTTCTATTGTTTTTTCTTTAAAAATTTGGAAGCATCATTTTTATGGAGTAAAATGTAAAATATATACTGACTACAAAAGTTTAAAGTATATATTCACTCAGAAATAATTGAACATGAGAGAGAGGAGATGGCTGAAATTAATCAAGGATAATGATTGCAAGATCCATTACCATCTAGGAAAATAAAATAAAGTTGTTCATTCTTTGAGTCGAAAAATTAATGCTTCATTAACAATGCCACATTTGGAACGTGATCCTTTGGTTTTTGATTTGATGAACTTTGGCATAGAAGTTGTTAGTGCAGGAAATTCTTCTGCTTTGTTTCAGGTGTCTGTGAAATCATCTCTATCAGAAAGAATAAATTATGTGCAGAAATAAGATAATGAGTTGCATAAATTGGTAGAGATGGTTCAGAAGGGTAAGTTTCCTAATTTTAAAGTGGATAATTATTGTGTTTTGAGGTTTGGGAAAAGATTATTCATGCACTTTGATTCACAGTAGAAGAATGAGTTGTTGTGTGAAGCTCATAGTTCCCTATTTATAGTTCATCCTATTAATATTAAGATGTATAGAGATCATCGAGAGTATTACTGGTGGGATGGAATGAAAAGATATATTGCTAAATTTACTATGAAGTGTTTGAATTGTTAGTAGGTTAAAGCAGAGTGGCAGTTATCGAAAGGGATTTTTCTTGTATTATGGGTGCTAGTGTGGAAATGGGAAAATACATCCATATACTTTGTTGTGGGATTACCGAAGACATCTCGAGCTAATAATGAAATCTGGGTTATAGTTGATCGATTGACTAAATCTACTCATTTCTTTCCTATTCGAGATACTTAGTCTCTAGATCAACTTGCTCGGTTGTGTGTTATTGGGATAGTTAGGTTTCATGGAGTTCCCCTATCCATTGTATCTGATTTTTATCACAGGTTTTCTTATAACTTTTGGAAAGGCCTTCAGAAGTCGTTGTGTTCTGAATAAAATTTTAGTACTGCCTTTCATTCTCAATCAGATAGGCAGTCAGAATGAAAAATTCGGACCATAGATGATATATTGCGTGCTTGCTCACTGGATTACCAAGGAAGTTGGAAAAAACATCTTTCTATGGTTGAATTTTATTATAATAACAGTTTTGATTCTAGTATACATATGGCTACATTTTAGGCATTATATGGAATGCTTTGTCGAACTCCAAATTTTTTGTAATGAAGTAGGTGAAAGGAATATGATGGAACCAGAATTGGTAGAAGAGACGACAGAGAAATTTCAGTTGATTCAGAAGCACATGATAATATCTTACAGAATACAGAACAACAATACAGATAACCGAAGGAAGGATATTTCAATTGAGGTAGGTGACATGTCTTTTTCAAAGTTTCTCCATGGAAAAGTCTAATGATTTTTGTATGAAGGGAATGTTTAGTCCAAGGTTCATTGGACGTTATGAAATTCTGGAGAAAGTTGGATAAGTAGCATATAGAGTGGCTTTACCTCCAAGTTTATCCTAGGTACACAATGTTCTCCATGTTTTGATGTATAAAAGTATATGCTAGATCCAGCTCATGTTTTGAGTTGAGAGGTAGTTCTATTGGAAGAGAATCTCTCTTATATAGAAAAACCTGCCCAGATTCTTGACCATAAAGAGAAAGTTTTGTAGAATAAGGTAATTCACTAGGTAAAGGTTTTGTGAAAAAACATATGATTGAAGAGGCAACATGGGAATCTGAAAATTCTATGAGGGATAAATACCCCCACTTATTAGGATAAGTGAATTAAAATTGCGAGGACACAATTTAAAAAAGGGGGGAAGGATGTAACATACCAGGTAAAGGGAGAATAAAATATTTTCATATTTATTAATATTTTTTAACTAAATATTAATTTTAATTTAAAAGGTTTTCTATTTTCGATAGCGTACCCGATATGAAACAACGGGGTTCTTTGAAATCTTACATTGCACACTAATAATACAATATTATTATTTTAAATGATAGTTAACTCATAGCCGTTTTATTGGAGGGAATAAACAAAACTAACAAAAATACGATTATACATGTTTGTTAAATGTATTTACTTTTATCCAATAAAATTTAGAGGCAAAATTTTTGAATGAATCTAAATTTAATCATAATTTACATTAAAAGGACGATTTAAAACTATTTAAAAAAGAACCCTCTTTAAATCTAGTTTTTCTCACTTTAATACAATATATTTGACCAAATACAATCCTTATTTAGAATGGGGACATCAAAATAAACTTTGGTAAATTTTTGGAATTTTTCTGATAAAGTTCATTTTTAATGAATAGTGAAACGTATTGTATTTTAATTAAAAATTGTGTTTTAATCTGATTTATTTATATTGTTATATTATCTTTTTAATTTGTTTTAAAATTTAATTATAATATATTTTTACCATTAAATTCAATTTTCATCATTGGAATTAATTTCACTTTGAATTTGGACATAAACAAGTGTCAATCTTTTGATAGTTATTGTTTCTTAAAAACACTCTATTTGTTTTAACAATGGGAATTAATTCTAAATTAATTAATGAAACTTCAATGTTTATAATTTGGTAAAATAGAAATCATCTTTGATTTCAGAATAACGAATATATCTTAGGCTTAATTATTGGTATTTTTCTGAAAAACATCAATTTTTGATGAATAGTGAAACCACTTACTAGTAGTTAAAAAAACTGATTTTTTCATTAAAATGAAATTTTACTACTTCTGTGAATTGAATTTCAAAAATCAGACATCCATGGTTTTTATTATAATGTAAAACGTGGTTTAGTAAGACGAAAATAATTTTTTTTAAATAGTAACTTTTGACATTTATTTACTGCGGTTAAAGGTAAATAAAGTAATATAAGGTAAAAATAATATTATAATAATTCAAAATATTCTTAAGACTTGCTCTAACATTATTGGATGTGTAAAGGATGACCATTTTCATCCATGGGTTGATTTTGGGACCCCATTGAGCCACTTATAAATGATAATGACACTTTAGATTAATCAATTTAAAGTAAAGGCCAAAATGACTTAAACAAAAATCATTTAGTAAATTAATTTTTATATGGTGTTATATAAGTAATATTTTTTACTATAAAAATTAATTGGAAATATAAAAATATTTCCTACATCATCGTATTTTTTTATATTCTTCAGACATTGAATAAATTAAATTTTTTAAGACACTATAATGATTCAGTGATTACCTCATTAATAAATGATCTAAATTAATAAAATTATAATGATTAAATTATTATCCAAAACCTGTCCAATTTTTATTGGATGATATTTTTTCAGCTATGAGTCATCTTATCTTCGAATTTAATGATTTTTGGACATTTAAAAATTGAATATCATTATATAATAAAATAATATATTCACACTTTCCTAAACAACCGCTCCCCCCTTAAAAAAAGACCATTTAAATCCAATTAATCACACCTATCAAGCCTTTTGGATCAACTAGGATCTACTGAATTAAGTTCCCTACATCCCTTTCTTCCAGCTAGAAGCCTTATCTTAAGAAAAAAGGTAGTTCAAGAAGTCATTTTGGTTCAATCCAAAGGGAGTTACCCAAACTAAAGGTAACATTTCTCTTAAAAAAAATTTCTTTTACTTCTCCATCCCCATAATGTAACGACCCAAAGTTTCATTAATGGAAATCCCTCTTGATCTAATTAAATGTCTCTTTATTTTTATATAAAATTTCAACTTCATTTGTTTTATGTTATTAATTTTTACCGTTGCTAATATATCCGTTGAATAGTGATCACATGATTAGTATAAATATAGGGCCTTAACAAATCCAAATTTACTTAGACAAAAGAAGCGATGGCCTCATCCAGTATAATTGATCCATACGAAGCCCATTTGTTGGAGCATGGAAAAGAGGTGGCATCCTTGGGCTTCGCTCTTGACCAATACCAAGCTGAGCTTCATCATCTAAAGCTCGAACAGGACAGTCTATGGGAAAAGTGGAAGTTGATATAAATTACCACTCGAGCGATATTATCCGAGCCACCCCAAGAGTCTGTCACCATTACACACCTTACCATTAGGTCTTATGCAGTTTTTTTAAGGGGTTATGTAACTAATAGATATAACTATGCTCATTTACATTTTTTATATAATAATGAATATAATTTCTTGTCATTATTGATACATTGTAAATATTTTTTAAATTACAAATGGTGTTTTTAGTTATTATTTAGTTAATAAATCTATTTTATTAAATTAAGTAATTTTTTAATTAAATATTATTTTAATAAAATATTATTTTATTATTTTTATATTAATTTTATTATATATAAATGATAATATAATTGTATGAATGCAATTATAATTTTTATTATGGTTTGAAATCCATTTTTGTCAAAACCGGTGAATTATCAATAAATGTCGGTTTTTATTTTAAAAGTGGAAATTTTCCTATTTAGAAAATTATTTAGATAAAATAAATGTTATTTTTGGAATCAAGACGTCGAAATTATCCAACGGTGAATTTTTTATAATTTTCTGAGATAGTCAAATTTTTTAGTAAAAATTAAATACAGTTTAAATATATAATGTGTTTTATGACATCATAATGACCCAATAGTGATGTAATAAAATACTATAATCTTTATGTTCGGCCGATAAATGTTTTAACCTTAAAATAATGTGATTTTGGGTTTGTTTGTCTTACTTTTCAATGAATTAATGGACCCCTCAAGACTTATTAAATACCTTGTCTTTTTAAATTATTTTTTATGGGAGTGTGACTCACCTCCACATGATAAACCCTAATATTTTAAGAATTTAGGACCTTGGACTTATAAAATATTATTTTCCTCTTCCCTTTTCGATAAACCATGGGCAAAAACCATGGTATGGTTTGTGGTTTGGATTAATTTAATATAAGGGGTCCCAAACCTAAACAATAAAGAATTCCCTCAACTTTCCAATAGAAACCCACCTATGCTCCCACTTCCTCCTCATTAAAGGCCTTTGGAGTTTGTCCAAACTCTTCTATACTCTCTCTAGAATCCTCCGAAGGTGCCCCAAGCACCCAATAAGCCTCTCACAAGCCTCTCTCTAACCATTGGAGGAACACTTCCAAGTAAGGGTTTTTTCTTCATTTCTCATTTTTGTCCAATTTTCTTTAAGTTGTTTTGCCCTTTTAATTTCAATTATGAATGCTGGGGTATGGTTGTGCACCTCCCTCATACTTCCCTCTTTATTTTTTAATGATGGAGACCCCTTTATCTCTCATTTAATGCCTCCCATGTACATCTGTTACTATGCGGGAATTCCGAAAGGAACTTCTCTCTCCTCATTTACATTCAAGCAATACTTTTGTATCATGAACTTAAATTCCATTACAACTATTGGGACATTTATATATATTACCTCCTTAATTTCCATTACATGTAAATACGATGAGGAACCCTTTTATCTCTAATCATCATTTTTTATGAATTTTTACGTCACGCCGTTACGCTGCCGAAATCGCACCGATTTTCTAAGACAATGCCATTGTGTAGTGAATACCATGACCATTTATACATTAAGGGTATTCAACTTTATGAGCATTTACTTATTAATTATAAAGTTTCATGTATTAATTCCACATTACTTTATCGTGGAATAAATTATTATGTTTTATGAATCCATGTTTTATGATCAATGTGGCAGACTTATGCATGAAATGAAATGTTTAAGAAGGGTGCGCCCTTATAGCGCTCCAAAGCATTTGGAAATGTATAGTATCATGATACATCAACAGAAATGATTGTTGACTCATTCTAATTCAATTGAAATGATGGTTTACTCATGCTTCATGTGCAATGAGGATTTACTCATGCTTCATGTGCAATGAGCCTTGGCTCATGCTAATTCCATGTTAAGTGTTGTTGCCACATTTCCATGTTATGATTATCATGCATTATCATGCCTTTATGTTCAGTTTCTCTTACTCTGTATTGATACTCATATTGCCTAGCATGTATTTTACTTCTCATTTTATTCCATGTGTATTCCCTTACTAGGCTTTATAGCTCACCCTTTTTTATGCATGTCCTCAGGTTATCTCATGCAATGTTAAGTACGAGAGAATGTTGTGGTCATGTAAAGGGTGTTTTCAATAAAGATGTTGTATTTCATGTTTCATGTTTTTATGTAATGATCCTAAGACCCAAATACCCAATGACACTAAACCTCCCGATCTTCTTTGGTGTATCATGTGAAGTTTTATGTAAATCATGTTTATGTTTGTAATAAAAGAAGGGTTGTCTTAGTTGGTATCAATGGATATGTTTAGTTTTTTTGGGATTAGGATTAGAAAACCCTAGTAAAGTCTTAGATACAGAACTAAGTACAATAAAAACTTTCCTAAGTTCTGGTGAGTATTTATTAAGTGGGTTATCAAATAAATACATCCCTGTCTGGATACGAGCAGGAAGAGGTGTCTCTGGCACATATGTATCCTAGGGGTAAAACCTGAAAACACCGCTTTGAGCTAAACTCAAACGGGAACTGGTGCATGACAACAGGCCTTGATGCACTCTTGGTTACGACACTCCCAGGGGATATGTTTTGATAAATTCACAAGCTTAGTATGAACCCTTATTAAGGGAATTTAAAAAAAATGCCCCTAAGAATATATGTTAGAAAGTAGATCATGAAAATCCTAGATTGAAGCCTATAGACTCATGAGTTAAGGAAATGAAAGATTATTTATAATTCATCAACTTTTGTCTTTGGATTACCCTTTATGTGTTACCCCAAACTTTCCTTTTATTCTAACCAATGGCCAGTAATAGGAGGACTCAGGCTAACAACCGATGTGAAGATCAGTGTGATGATTGTACTAATGAGATGCCCAATCCAATGAGAGTGGGAATCGTGAACTTTGTCACGCTTCTCTCTCAGCTAACTCAAGTTTTTAATAGAAACACGGGTCAAGAAGAACGTTCAACCCCCCCCCCCTAAGAAATAACAAGTCTCTATCATGAGCATCATGAGAAAATGGCCCCTACTTTTAGTGGATTATCTGATCCCATGATCGGTGGAAAATAGATCAACTCCATTGAAAAGATCTTCTCCATCCTTCAATGTTCTGAAAACGAGAAGGACCTCTTGAAGGCTAATCGTATAGAGGGTGAAGCTGATCAATGGTGGACGTTGATCAAAAATATGAATCCTGAGGAGGAGATCGAGGCATTGGAATGGAAGGATTTCCGAAAGATGTTTTTTGATAAATATTTTCCATGCACCCTCCGGCGTAAGATATAATGAGACTCCCATTCCCTAAATCAAAAAGACGAAGAATCTATTGGAACGTAAAAAGCAAACTTCACAAGGCTTGCATGATACGCTTCCGGCTTTGTCGTTACCCCCAAATTCAAGGTTGACCACTTCTTTGGTGGGATGAAGCCTAGCATGCGGAAAGCATTAGCCATCTGCAACTTCGATAGCTATGAGGAAATTGTCCAATGTTCACTCAAGGTCGAAATGGAGATCGGAGAATCACAGGGGTATCATGGGGAAAAGAAGTGTATGGTTGAATTCAATGCTGGCGGTCCGATGGATAAATCCAATGGTGCTAAGAAGATCCAGCACCCCACATGCCAAATGTGCAGAAAGAATCACCCTAGAAATTGCCTTAAGGGGATGAGGAAATGCTTCTGGTATGGAAGATAAGGGCATCTAGCTGTTAACTGTAGGCAAGAAAGACCCGCGGCTGTGACAGAGGAGAGGAATGCTCTGTTCGAACCTCAATGCATTATTCAATGCTATAAATGCAAAGAACCGGGTCATTTTGCAAATTAGTGACCTAATCCAAGGGCTTTCGTAGACAACCAACAACCTCCAAGGCGGCAAGGAAGAGATTTTTCCATCACTTCTGCCGAAGTGAACCCCAACAACGAAGTAGTGATAGGTACACAAGTTATTTATTCAAGAATAGAAAATGTACTTTTTGATTCAGGTACTACGCATTCTTTTATATCTCGAATGTTTAGTAGAACAATCCCATCACCACCACAAATCATGGAAGTGAAGATGTCGGTGAGTATAGAAAATGGGGCAATCATTGAATCCCATGAATATTAGTCCTCCCTTTTTATAATCTGTGGATTGAATTTCCCAGCAAACCTCTTCATACTCCCTCTGGTGGAATTTGATGCAAATTTTGGAATGGATTGGCTTTCCTTATGTAGAGCCAACAAAAATTGTCGGGAGAGGGAAATCACACTCTATATGGAGAATCGACCCCCAATTCTTTACATTTGTCAGGAGAAAGATGAATCTCCTTTAGCTCCATCATCTCAAACATGGATATTACTGCCTTATGAGCACGCGTATCTGGCTCAGATGATTGAGTCCAAGGAAAAAACATCCTTGAAAAACTGCCTATTGTGAGGGAATTCGCTGAAGTGTTTTCCGAGGAACTATCTGGTCTTCCTCCAAGAAGAGATGTTGAATTCTCAATTGAACTTATACCTAGGGATTTACCAATATCCAAGACTCCATATTGAATGGCTGTTGTAGAGCTTGAAGAGCTGAAGAAACAGCTACAAGAGAAACTGGATAAAGGGTTTATACGCCCAAGTGCTTCACCATGGGGTGCACTAGTCCTCTTCGTCAAGAAGAAGGATGGGTCAATGTGGCTTTGCATCGATTATCGTGAACTTAACAAATTCACGATAAAGAACAAGTATCCTCTCCCACGAATTGATGACTTGTTCGATCAGCTGCGTGGAACATAATACTTCTCCAATGTGGACTTCCGGTCGGGATATTATCAAGTAAGGGTGAAGAAGGATGATATCCCCATGACTGCTTTTTCGCAGAAGATACATGCACTATGAATTCATAATAATGCCTTTCAGACTCACTAATGCTCCAAAAATCTTCATGGACATAATGAATAGAGTCATTAGAGATTACCTAAAAAAAATTTTGGTAGTATTTATAGATGATATTCTAATATACTCCAAAACCAAGGAGGATCATGAGGAGAATTTAAGAACTGTACTGGAGACTTTGCGTAAGGAGATGATCTATAAAAAGTACAGAAAGTGTGAGTTCTAGTTGAAGGAGGTCTCATTCTTGGGCCATATCATCACAAGCAATGGTATATCTGTGTATCTCTCCAAAAAAGATGCAATTGATGGATGGTCGAGGCCAACACCGGTAACAGATATCTGTTACTTCTTGGGGTTAGATGGATATTATCGACGATTTGTGAGAAATTTCTCACGATTGTCCAACCCTCTTACCAAGCTAACTCGAAAGGGAGTAATGTTTTATTGGAGTGATGAATGCAAAGAAACCTTCAAGGAGTTGAAAAGGAGGCTTATAACTGCTCCCATGATCATTTTACCCACAAGTGGGGAACTTTTTGTGGTATTCAGTTGTGATTCAAATAAGTGTTTAGGTTGTGTGCTGATGCAGAATGATAAGGTGATATCCTATGCCTCAATGAAATTAATGATCCCTAAGAGAAATTATCCAACGCATGATCTGGAGTTGGTGGCAGTGATCTTTTCCTTTAAATCTGGCGGCATTATCTCTATGGAGAGAAATGTGAGATATATTCTGACCACAAGAGTCTTAAATATATATTCACACAGAAAGAGCTTAATATGCGCCAGAGAAGATAGATAGAGCTCATCAAGGATTATGACTGTTCAATCCATTACCACCCTGAGAAAGAGAACAAGGTGGCAGATTCCCTAAGTAGAAAGGATCTACCGATTCTATCAATGATGAGAATTGAGAAGGATCCAATCTTCCTAGACTTAATGAAGATGGACATGGGAATCATAGAGAAGGGAACATCATCAATCCTTTCACAAATTATTGATCAACTGTATCTTTTAGAAAGGTTAAAGGATGCTCAAAAGGATGATGTGGGAATTCAGGAAAAAGTGTAAGCTATCAAAAAAGGGAAATCATTGGAGTTTAATGTTAATGAAGATGGAATTGTGTGATTTGGAAAAAGAACATGTGTTCCATCGATTCTGGAGATGAAGAATGAACTTTTTGAGGATGCACATAGTTAAAATTTCTCTATTCACCCTAGGAGCACAAAGATGTATTGAGATCACTGAGAAAACTTTTTGTGGGATAATATGAAGAAGCAGATCACTACATATACATCAAAGTGCCTGGTGTGACAGCAAGTGAAGGCAGAGAGGCAAAAGTCTATGGGGATGATGCAACCATTTCCCATACTAGAATAGAAATGAGAGAACATCACCATGGACTTTGTCACCAGACTTCCAAGGACATCCAAAGGAAACAATGCAATCTGGGTTATTGTGGATCATCTTACAAAGACTGCACACTTCATTTATATTCGAGAGGATTTCTTATTGGATCAACTGGTACAGATATATATATATCAGGGAAGTGGTAAGGGTTCATGGAGTACCACTATCTATTGTGTCTGACCGAGATCCAAGATTCACCACTATGTTTTGGAAGAGTTTTCATCATGCTCTGAATACTGAACTGAATTTTAGTACGGCCTATCATCCTCAAACTAATGGACAATTCGAGCGGACTATCCAAACACTTGAGGATATGTTGATAACATGTTTAATGGACTTTAAAGGAAGATGGGATCAACATCTTCCTCTGGTTGAGTTCTCTTATAATAACAATGTCCACTCAAGCATCGAAACTACACCATATGAAGCCCTGTATGGGAAAAGGTGCAGAACACCGGCATGTTGGGTTGTGGTCAGTGAACATAAGCAGCTTGGACCAGAAATGGTCGATGAAATGGTGGAGAAGGTGAAAACCATTCAATAGCGGATCAAGGCAGCCCAGAGTCGACAGAAGAGTTATGCAAATAATCGTTGACGAAAGATTGAGTTTAATGTTGGAGACATGGTTTTTTATGCATATCTCCATGGAAGAAGGTCATGAGGTTTGGAAAGAAAGGGAATTCATGTCCAAGGTATATCAACCCCTTCGAGATTCATGATCGTGTTGGGGATTTTCCCTATTGACTAACACTTCCACCTACTGTGGCCAAAGTACATGATGTCTTTCTTGTATCCCTCTTATGTAAGTACATACCAGACCCTTTACATGTACTATCTTCTAAGGTGGTACAACTTGAAAATGATCTTTCTTATGAGGAGCAACCAGTGAAGATATTAGATCGTAGAGAATAAGTTCTACGAAATAAGATAATGCCCCTTGTTAAGGTGTTGTGGAGAAACCATAAGTTTGAAGAAGAAACTTGGGAATCAGAGGAATTGATGAAGTTGAGTTACCCAAATCTGTTTTAGTGTTGGAAAAGGAAAATTTTGAGTGCGAAATTTCCTAAGGGGGGAATATTGTAACGACCCAAAGTTTCATTAATGGAAATCCATCTTGATCTCATTAAATGTCTCTTTATGTTTATATCAAATTTCAACTTCATTGGTTTTATGTTAAGAATTTTGACCATTGCTAATATATCCATTGAATAGTGATCACATGATTAGTATAAATATAGGGCCTTAAGAAATCCAAATTTAATCAGACAAAAGAAGCGATGGCCTCATCCAGTAGAATTGCTCCATACAAAGCCCATTTTTCCGAGCTCAGAAAAGAGGTAGAGTCCTTGGGCTTCGCTCGTGACCAAGCCCATGCTAAGCATCATCATGTCTAGCTCGAACGGGACCGTCTACGGGAAAGTGGAAGTTGATAGAAATTACCACTTGAGCGATGTTATCTGGGCCACCCCAAGAGTCTATCACCATCACATACCTTACCCTTAGGTCTTATGCGGCTGTTTTAAGGGGTTATATAACTAATCGATAATATTATGTTCATGTACATTTTTTTATATAATAATGAATATAATTTCTTGTCATTATTGATACATTGTAAATAGTTTTTAATGTACAAATGGTGTTTTTAGTTATTATTTAATTAAGAAATATATTTTATTAAATTAAGATATTTTTGAATTAAGTATTATTTTAATAAAATATTATTATTATTATTATGAGATTAATTTTATTATATATAAATGATCATATGATTGTATGAATGCAATTATAATTTTTATTAAGGTTTGAAAGCCATTTTTGTCAAAACCCATGAATTTTCGACAAATGTCAATTTTTATTTTAAAAGTGAATATTAAGATATTTAGAAAATTATTTAGATAAAATAAATCTTATTTTTGTAATCAGGACACTGAAATTATCCAACGGTGAATTTTTCATAATTTTCTAAGACAGTCAAAATTTTTAGTATAAATTAAATATCGTTTAAATATATAATGTGTTTTATGACCTCATAATGACCAAATAGTGATGTAATAAAATAATATAATATTTATGTTCGGACAATATATGTTTTAACATTAAAATAATGTGATTTTGGGTTCGTTTGGCTTACTTTTCAAAGCATTAATGGACCCCTCAAGACTTATTAAACACCTTGTCTTTTTAAATTAATTTCCATGGGAGTGTGACTCACCTCCACATAAGCAACCCAAATATTTTAAGAAGTTCGGACCTTGGCCTTATAAAATATTATTTTACTCTTCCCTTTTCCAAAAACTGTGGGCAAAAACCATGGGTTGGTTTGTGGTTTGGATTAATTTAATATAAGGGGTCCCAAACCTACACAATAAAGAATTCCCTCACCTTTCCTATATAAACCCACCCATGCTCCCACTTCCTCCTCACTCAAAGCCTTTTGAGTTCATCCAACCTCTATCCTACTCTCTATATAATCCTCCCAAGGTTCCCCAAGATCCCAAGAAGTCTCTCACAAGCCTCTCTCTAGCCTTTGGAAGCACACTTCCATGTAATGGTTTTTTCTTCCTATCTCATTTTTGTCCAATTTTCTTTAAGTTGTTTTTCCCTTTTAATTTAAATTATGAATGTTGGGGTATGGTTTTGCACCTCCCTCATAATTCCCTCTTTATTTTTTTAATGATGGGAGACCCCTTTCTCTCTCATTTAATGCCTCTCATGTACACCCATTACTATGCCGAAATTATGAAAGGAACTTCTCCCTCCTCATTTACATTCAAGAAATACTTTGGTATCATGAACCTAAATTACAGTACAATTGTTGGGGCATGTATCTATATTACCTACTTACTGTCCATTACATGTAAATATGTTGAGGAACCCCTTTTTCCACATCATCCTTTTTTATGAATTCTTACGTAACGCCATTATGCAGCCGAAATCGCACTGATTTTCTAAGACAATGACATTGTGTAGTGAATACCATGCCCATTTATCTATCAAGGGTATTCACATTTATGAACATTTACTTATTGATTATAATGTTTCATGTCTGAATTCCACATTCCTTTATTGTGGAATAAATTATTATGTTTTATGAATCCATGTTTTATGATCCATGTGGCACACTTATGCATGAAATGAAATGTTTAAGAAGGGTGCGCCCTTATAGTGCTTCAATGAAATGGGTAATGTATAGTATCATGATACGTCATGTGAAATGAGTGTTGACTCATGCTAATTCAAGTGAAATGAGGGTTTACTCATACTTTATTTGCAATGAGGATTTACTCATGCTCTATGCGCAATAAGCCTTGGCTCATGCTAATTCCATGTTAAGTGTTGTAGCCACATTTCCATGTTATGATTATCATGCTTTATCATGCCTTTATGTTCATGTTTCTATTATGCTCTATTTATATGCCTATTTACTAACATGTATTGTACTCCTCATTTTATTCCATGTGTATTCCCTTACTGTGCATTATAGCTCACCCTTTTCTTATGCATGTCCTCAGGTTATCCCATGCAATGATAAGTACAAGGGAATTTAGTGGTCATGTAAAGGAAGTTTTCAATAAAGATGAAGTATTTAATGTTTCATGTTTTTATGTAATGATCCTAATCCCCAATGACACTAAACCTCCAAATCTTTTTTTTCGTACCAAGTGATGTTTTATGTAATAAATCATGTTAATGTTTGTAATAAAAGCATGGTTGTCTTACATAAACTCTTTTTATTCCTTTATTTTATAACAACACCAGTATCCTAAATATACTAGGATGTTGTTCTGAGATGTTTTCTAACTACACTTACACACACCTTTATCTAATGGGTGGAGAACGTACTGTTTCTGTGGATGGAAAACTAACGCCTCACGAAACAATGATTGTTCTATTATCTCCTACCTCCTATCGTGGTGGCCATTAAGATGGAACTATATTTACATATGATATATATTATATTTATGATTTCCTTTTTCTTCTGTATTTTTCTTTTTTATCATACCTTTATAGTTTCCATTATGTGTAAACACAATAATTTCATTTGAGGAAGTGCGGACTACCGCCCCCTCTAAGTGATATAACTCATTAATTCCATATGTATGACGTGTAAAGGATAGAGTTAATTATATTATATACCATATTATATTGGAATTATAATATACCTATGTATAATTTTTTTAATTCCATTAAAATAAGAAATAGAAATGGAAGTAGCGTTCATGCATACGTATGGATTACCGTCTCCATGAACGGTGCATTTCATTTCTTACCTCCAAATATTATATGCTATAATAAATACTTGTATATAATTGATATATATTATATATATGATATCTATATCATTAATATCATTATGGATATAATGAAATTTTGACCATCTGAACAACATGTAACTATAGGGTGTTCATTTGTGACTCTAGTACCAAATATTGTTAAAACGATCATTATTAACATGAATGATTACATAATGTTTATAACATGGTAATAAGAAATATAAAAGGAATAATAAACTTTAAAAAGGTTCTTAAGAGAGTATAAAATAGCTTTAGTTTATTATTCAGGAGATTCAAGAATGATCGAGTCTAGTCGGACACAAGGTAACGGACTTCGTCTCAATATCCTTTCAATGAGGCATATTTTGTTTTAATAAGAGACTTTCTTTTATATGCTCTATAAACAACCTTGAATTTATAAAGGGAATATTTTTCTACAAAGAATTTTACTAAACAAAAAAGAGTGCTTCTTATAATGTAAGTGGTGACAACGACCTTTCCGCCGCCGCGAGTATTATTTGTTCTTTGTGTACCTTAACAAGATGTAATGTTTTTTTTTCAAGGAAAAAAATACCATATACTATTTTATGTATTTTGTTATTGAAAATGGTTTTGATAATGGATTTGTTATGTCAATATATTTAAGTGATATATTTTGATTCAAATGTGGAAATGTTTTCTGTATTTTACTTTTGTTTTATGTGGTATGATTTTATAATGGCACATGGACATTAGACAGGTGGTTACGTGATAAACCAAATGAATGGTAGTTTCATGATAAACCAGGAAAAGTGGTTACGTTATAACCTCCAATTCATTGGGTGTGGAAGTGGCCGTATGACTATTATTTTTAGTGATATGTGTGAAAGTCGACCAAATGGTTATTCCATTTAAGTATGTTTATGTCCCAAGTTACCTTTATATGTTATGTGTTCTTTATATGGGTTTTATGGTAATATTTTGGTTACAAAAGGGTAAGTAATGATATTTTATTCAGTGAAGAGTATTTACTACATCATAAAGATGAAATGTATTACTTATGATAAAGTATTCATGGTTTATTTGTTGTTTTAAAAGACAAATAGTTTTCCTTCTTTGTGTATCCCTTACTGAGCTTTTTTATGTTCATCCCATGTTTCAAAATATTATTCACAGAACATAAAGAATAATAGGGTCAAGGATGGGAACAAAGAAAAGTCATGCTATCTTAACCATGGAAATATACATGACTCTTTTTTTCATGAGTTTTTGTTTTTTGAAAAATATTGAAGCATAGTAGGATTTTCTACTTTTTAATTTTTGAAAAGAAATGTAATAGTTATGACCAAATTCTCTAAAACTCTAAACCTGAAAATATCCTCAACTTGAATTACTAACCTAATTCATGATTATGTATGATTTAAGGCCAAATCCGTATAAAAATAATGGATATTTTCAGATTAATCATGTACAAGTAGTAAATGAGTATCTTGATGTTTTTTTGAAGAGTTTCCTGGTATTATACCTAATCGAGAAGTAGAATTTATTATTGACATAGTTCCTAATGCTTAGAAAATTTCAAAACCACCTTATCTAATGGCTCAAATTTAACTCTTAGAGTTAAAAAAATAATTGTCAGAGATGATAGATAAAGTTTTTATTAGACCTAGCACATCACCGTGGGGTACTCCATTCTATTTTTGTAAAAAATAAAGATGGTTCCATGATACATTTTATTGAATAATGATCCTTGAATAATACCACTGTTATAAAAATGTATCATTTTCCTCATATCGATGATTTTTTTGATAAGATCCAGGGAGTTCAATATTTTTCGAAGATTGACTTGAAATCGGGGCACCATTAGCTGAAATTAAAGGATGAAGGCATTCCTAAGACCGTGTTTATAACTCGATATGGACATTATGAATTTTTAGCTATGCCTTTTGGGTTAACCAATGCACCTTCTGTATTCAATGATCTTATGAATATAATTCTATGAGAGTTCATGGATATTTTTTTGGTTGTGTTTTATGAGGACATTTTGGTATATTTAAAGAGTAAAGAGGAACATGAATGTTATTGAAGGGTTTCCTTGCAAACCTTAAAAGAAAAGGAATAATATGGGAAATTCAGGATGTGTGATTTTGTGTTTCAAAAAACGTTATTCTTGGGTCACATTGTTTCAAAAAATGAAATAATTGTTGATCCTGCTAAAACCAAATTTGTTGTAGAATGGCCAAGAACCACAAATATAACCGAGATTCATACTTTTCTAGGTTTGGCAGGCTATTATCGAAGGTTTTTGGAAGATTTTTCAATGTTATCTATGCCACTACCTAAGTTAAATATAAAATGGTGTTAAATTTATATAAGCAAAAGAATGTGATGATTGTTTATAGGAATTGAAATAAAATTGACGAATGCTCTAGTTTTGAAATAACCTTTCAGAAATGGGGAATTTGTTATCTGCGAAGATGCTTCATTGAAAGGACATTGTTGTGTCCTAATGTGGAATGATGGGATAATTTCTTATGATTCACATCAGTTGAAACCTTATGAGTTAAATTATCTTACACATGATTTGGAATTAGTTTCTATTGTTTTATCATAAAAAATTTGGAGTAATCATCTGTATAGAGTAAGATGTGAAATATATAATACTCAAAAATGATTGAATTATATATTCTCCTAGAAAGAATTGAACATGAGACAAAGGAGATGGCAAGAATTAATCAAATATTATGATTTCACTGTTAATTACTATCCCAGAAAAGAAAATAAAGTGACCGATGGTTTGATTCCAAAAAGTAATGATACATTAACCATGTTATGTTTGGAACAAGATCCTTTGTTAAATGATTATATGAACTTTGGAATAGAAGTTGTTAGTGGATAAAATTCATCTATTTTGTTTCCGGTTTCAGTGAAATCATCTCTATCAGACCGCATTAAGCAAGCATGGAAAGAAGATAGTGAGTTGTAAAAAAAGGTAGAGTTGGTTATGAAGGGTATCTTTCCTGAATTTAACATTAATAATGAATATATTTTGAGATTTGGGAAGATATTATGTGTTCCGTATGATTCACAGTTGAAAAAAGAGTTATTATGTGATGCTCATTATTCTCAATTTTCAGTTCATCCCAGCAGTAATAAGATGTATAGAGATCATCATGAGTATTACTGGTGGGATGGAATGAAAAGATATTTTGATGACTTTACTGTGAAATGTTTGACTTGTTTGGAGGGTAAGGAAGAGTGGCATTTACCAAAAGGGATGCATCAGCCATTACCAGAGCCAGAGTGGAAGTGAGAAAATATATTCATAGACATAGTTGTGGTATTACCGAAAACATCTTGAGGTAATAATGCAATCTGGGATATTATTTATCAATTTTGTAAATATCCTCAATTCCTTTCTATTCAAGATAACATATCTCTAGATCAAATTTCATGATTGTATGTTAGAAAGATATTCAGGTTGCATGGATTCCCCCTTTCCATTTTCTCTGATTGTGATCCTAGGTTCACATATAACTTTTGTAAAGGCCTACTGAAGTTATTGGGTATGGAATTAAATATTATTACATATTTTCATCCTCATTCAGATGGACATTAATAATGATCAACCCCGACCTTGTAAGATATACTACGTGGTTTTCAATATATTACTAGGGATGTTGAGACCAACAAATTTATTTGGATTAGTTTTTGTATAATAATCACTTTCATTACAGTATACAGAAGGCTCCATTTGATTCATATATAGGAAGTGGTTTCAAATACCAGCATTAAGAGATGATGTAGGTGAAAGGAAACTTATGGGACTAAAATTCGTATAAGAGATGGATGAAGAAGTTATGTTGATATAGAAACACATGAGGATAGCTCAGAGAAGACAAAAATGTTATGCGGATAATCGGATGAAGGGTATTTCTTTTGAGGTAGGGGATCATGACTATTTCAAAGTTTCACCATGGAAAATAGTAATTTTTTGGTATGAAGTGGATGTTTATTTCACGGTTCATTGGATTATATGAAATTCTATCATATTTTGGATCAGTTGCTTACCTAGTGTCTTTACCTCTAAATTTATTCCAGGTACCCAATGTTTTTTATGTTTCAAAGTTGAGAAAGTATATTCTGGATCTATCTCATGTTTTGAGTCTAGAGGTAGATCAACTGGAATAGAATCCTTCTTATGAGGATCAAATAGTCTAGATTCATGAATGAAGAGATAAAGTGTTGAAAAATAAGATAATTCACGAGGTTAAGGTTTTTTTGAAAAAATGATATGGGTGAAGAGGAAACATGTGAATCTAAAAATGATATGGGGGATAAATACCCAAACTTATTTGATAAGTGAATAAAATTGTATGGATGCAATTTCAAAAAGCACTACCACAAAATTTTAGAAAGGCCAGTGCCACCCTTTTATCAGCGCTAACAAAAAAGCTTTGATAAATGTGGATACCATTATCAGTGATAAAAAAGCACTGATAAAGGTACACTTTATCAGTGATTTTTTAGGGCAGATAAAGGTACCCCCTTTAATAGTGCTTATTTTTAGCACTGTTAAAGGGTGCCCCTTTATCAGCACTTTTTTTAGTAGCGCTGATAATGGGGGGTCTTTATTAGCTCTTTTTTTTAAAGTTCTCATAAAGGGTCTACATCCAAAAATTATTCATTAAAAAAAATATTAATATTTAAATATATAGATATAGTTATGTTGATATAAATATAATATATATTTTTTTAATATAATTTTAAATATATTTTAGTAAGTATAAATATACAGTTAAAGTTAATATATAAAATATTTAGTGAAAATGGCTTATATAAAAATTAAAAAAATATTTTTAATTTATAATTTTCTATTTAATATTGAGTAATAGTGATCTAATAACAATTTGAAGACTAAAAAAATTAAAAAAACATCCAGAATATGTTGAAAACGTAACTCAAACTTCAATCAACCATAACTTTGGATCCGATTGTTCATTTGAGCTCTACCATATATCAAATCGAAGCCTGCGAAAAGAACTACACCCCTATGAATAGAGCGTACCTCGGTCAAGTTTTTTTAGAATCCAAGAAAGGCCCATCAGGCCTACAAAACTGAGTTTTTAGTCGGGGTACCCTGATTTTTATAACATTTTGTGGATTTTCTGCCTCGTTTAAGGGGCCATTATTACCTTCTTTTGGTGGGGACTGAATATTCCAAGGTATTACATTAATATTGATATTATTTCATTGAAATTTTATCATTTTTTATAATTAAATGCTATTTATAATCAAATATATAACAATATGTACATATTTTTTATATATTCACACCTAAAAATTTAAATTTTTAAATAAATAATTAAACATATTTACATATAAAATATATCAACTTTATCTAAATAATAAATAATATCAATTTTATTTAAAATGCCAATATATGAATATTTATATAACTATATATTAATCTAACTATATATATTAATCTAACTATATATATATTAATATAACTATATATATATATTAATATAACAATATATATTATTATAAATATATCTTACTATACAAATAAATATAACTATATAGATATATAAATAAATAGATATATCATAAATAAGAGAACAAATCAATATAGGGGAGTGACAAAGGCTTCAGGCACGCAGGGGGGTGGTCTTGAGATCAAATCCGGGAGGAGGCAGGGGCATGCACCTATGGGTGAATTTTAGGGACTAGCGCTGATAAAGGTGGGTTATAGAACTAATAAAGGGTAGAGTTTGTGCGTACGGGTGCTGGTGGTGCTGGAAGGTGCTGAAGGGGGGGGGGGCTCAAGCGCTGTAAAACGCCCCCCCCCCCCCGAGATTGCCAGATTTTTTTTGTACAAAATGTTAATTTTTATAAATTTTATCAGTGCTAAAAACCAGCGCAGATAAAATAGGACTTTTATCAGCCCTAAAAAATGCGCTGATAAGGACCCGTTTATCAGCACTTCATTTTAGCGCAGATAAAAGACCCCTTTTATCAGTGCTTTTTTTTATCGCTGATAAAAGGGTTCTTTATCAAGGCTAAAATTAAGTGCTTATAAAGGGGACCCCCCCTTTATGTACGTTGGATTTAACAGTTCTTTTCTTGTGTTGTTAATGGCCATTTTTAGCTCTGATAAAAGCAGTATTTGTATAAGTGAATGTGGGAAGGATGTAACATCCCAGGTAAATAAATAATATGACATTTTTATATATATTAATATTTTTGAATTATATATTAATTTTACTTTAAATGTTTATATATGTTTTATGGGGTACCTTAAATACAAAAATTGTTTTCTTGGAAATCTTATATAGCATATAATGCGTAGTCATACTAAAAAAAATATTAATATACTAATATTATTTTAAATGATAGTTAACTCCGAGTCATTGTACTAGTGTGAATTAACAAAACTAACTATAATATTATTAACCATGTTTTCTAAATGTTTTTACATTTATCCAATAATATTTATAGGCTTAAAATGGGTATGAATCCAATTTTAAGCATAACTACTCTAATATTTTTAAAAGGTCGTTTTACTGCCATATGATGGAGAACCCTTTCTAAATGTAGTTTTTTAACTTTTATTTGTTCTATTTGACAAAATTGACTTCTTTTTTAGAAGACAGACATCAAAATTTTCTTTTGGGTAAATTTTTGGTATTTTTCTAATAAAGTTCATTTTTAATGAATTGTGAGAAATACTTCATTTTAAGTCAAAACTTTCTTTTCATCTGATTTATTTATATGGTAAGATTATCTTTTTAATTGTTTGGAATTTGTAATTAGATTATTAATTACCATTTAATACAATTTTGTTCATTTAAAGTATTTTTACATTTTAATTAGACATAAAGACATGTCAATCTTTTGATAGTTATTATTTCATAAAAACATGCTTTTTGGTTTTCATAATGAGAATTAATATTAAACTAATTTCAGAAAATTTTATGTTTTGAATTTTGAAAAATGAATTTCTTATTTGGAATAAGGAGGTCCAACTTGTGTTAATAGGTAACTTTTATTTTTAAACATTATGAATAGTAACATCAGTAAATATTGGATTTACCATGGTTAGAGGGAAAATCTGGTAAATAAGGGTAAAAATAATATTATAATAAAATTAAATTACCATAAAACATGTTCTAACCCTATTGGATGATATATTTCCTACCATGGTCATCCTTGGGTCGATTTTAGGACACCATGGAGCAACTTTTGTGTGAAAATGACAATAGTTACTTTTAATTTAAAGTAATGTAAACTATAGACTGAACATGTATCATTTACTAAAAAATATTTATATGGGGTAATATAAGCAATATATTCAACAATAATTAGTCATTAAAAAAGTTAAAAATATTTCATATATCATTTTATTTTTTTCTAAATCTTTAGTCATCAAATTAATAAATATATTTATGACACAATGATGATGTATTGGTTACCTCGTTAATGAATGATTTAAATAAATGAGATTATAAAAATTGAAATAAATTTACATTGAATGTTTTTATTCTATAAAAGATTTTTATAGATGATTATGACTTTTTATGTTTTAATTAATTATGTTTTTTTGAAATAATCATGTTATGGTTTTTTAAAATGTCTTTATATGAATAGTATAAAAATTGACATAATTGAGTTTTTAAAATAATTAATATTTTATTAAATGATATAGAAGTCCTAAAAATCTATGTTTCCACCATCCGATATATATTTTGTTAAAAAATTCATTAATGATCCATTTTTTGGGTCTCTTTTAATTTTATAGTAACTACAGTAACCATATATTATGAAAATTTAAGAAGACATGGTAAAAGTTAAATTCGTTAACTAAGGGTTAAATATAAAAGATAAGATAAGTTTTATGACCTATGATTATATAAAACCTATTGGATAATAGTATTTATACCCATAATTTTTTTATCTTATAAATATATAACTTTTGTGTTATTAGAGTTTAAAAATCAATTATTAATTAAATAATATTTCAAGATATTCCTAAAGTTCCCCTTATCCCACTTATAAGAGGAAGCCACCTCTAATCCATTACTCACACCTCTCATGACCCTTGAATCATCCGAACTTAGATCTAATAAACTCCTAATATTCTTACCTTCCTTCTAGAGTCCTTCTTATAGTCAGAAATAAATTCATGAAATCCATCCATCTCAAATCAAAATAAGTAACCCGATTTAAGATAACATCTTCTCTCAAGATATTTTATATTATTATTCCTTCTTCACTTCTTATGCTCTTCTTCTACTTTGTTTATATAACAAAAATAATATCCTCAATATACTAGGTTTTTTTATGATAAGGATTCAAACTACACTTATACACACATCTGTCTAATGGATATAGAACATACTGTTTATGTGGACGGTGAACTACTGCCTCACTAAACGATGATTGTTCAATCTTCTCCTACCACCTCTTATAGTGGAAATAATGATTTTAATGTAATTATATATAATATTTATGATATTTATTTTATCTATATGATTCATTAATTCTCTTTTAGAATATAGCTTTATTCATTCCATATTGTATAAAAACAATAATTTCATTTGAGGAAATGCAGACTACCTCCCCCTCAATGTGATATGACTCATTCATGCTATACATGGAACACATAAATGACAGTATTAAATAACATATGTCACATATGTCACATATATATTATATTGGAATTATAATATACCTATGTATCGATTATTTTTCTTTCCTTTAAATATGAAAAATATATGAAAGTAGCATTCATGCGTACGCACGACTTACCGTCTCCATGAATGATGCATTTAATTTCTTATATCCAAATGTTATGGACTGTTATAAATACATATATACTCAGTTTAAATACCTATATACTAGATATATATGATATATATGATATCTTAATCATGAATATCATTCTGGAGATAATGTACTTTTCACCACATGGAAAATTTTTAATTATAACAAGTTCATTTTTGACTCAAGTTCTGAAGATCAAAAAATGACTGATATGAACTTGAATAATTATATGATTGTTATAAGTAGGTAATATGTGATTTAAAAGTAATAATAAGCATGAAAAAATTTCTGAAGACATTTTAAATTGACTTAATTTTTTTATTCATGAAGAACAAGGATCATAAATGACGATTCAGACTCATGGTAAGGGACTTTGTCTCAATATCTGTTCATTGATTCATGTTTTAAGAATATACACCTCTTTATTTTACACGGTGTATAATTACCCCCTTTTAATTTTACTTTCATTCATAGGGAATCTTTTCTTACAAAGAATTTTACGAGACGATAAAAGGAATATTTATAACGTATGTTGTAAAAAGCACCACTCTGCTGCTGTGAGCATTATTTCATATATGGATTACTTAACAAGATGTATTGTTTTTAATAGAAAATAAATACCATATACACATTTTTATGTAATTTTGTTTCAAAATTGGTTTTTTAAATTGATTGAGTATTTCAATATCTTGAAATGATTTCTTGTGATCGTAAATTAATTGTTTGTAGGGAAATTTTGATATTTGAAATATTTTATGCGGTACATGGACTTTTTGTGGGTGGTTATGCGATAAACCAATGACAGGTGGTTACATGTTAAACCAAATGAATGGTGGTTCTGTGATAAACCAAGTATGAGTGGTTATATTATATCCTCTAATGCATTGGGTATGGAAGTCGTCCATAAGGGTATTCCATTTAGTAATTTTTGCGGAAGTCGACCATATGGTTATTTGATTTCAGCAAGTTAATGTCCCATGTTACATTTTATAGGTTATGTTTTCTTTCTATGGGTTTATGGAAATATTTTGGTTATAAAATGGTATGAAATGATCTTTTATTCAGTGATGAGTATTTACTACTACATAAATGTGCAAAGTATTACTTATGAAAAAGTATTCATGGTTTACATTTTGTTTTGAAAAACTAGTAGTTTTCCTAATAAGTGTATCCCTTACTGAGCTTGTTATAATCATCCCACGTTTTGAAATGTTTTTGATAGGATTTAAAGGGTAATAGAGTCAATGATGGGATCAAGGAAAAGTTGTGATGTTTAAGAATAAAACGAAAACTTGTTCTTTTGTAAATGTCTTTGTTTATGAATGGAAATGGATATTTATTAGACGTGTATAAATTATAATAAAAAGTTGGTAATGTATAAGTTATGGACTAATTATCCAAATTTCTAAACCTAAAATGATATTCAATGTGAATTGTTAAATTAATTCAAGATTATGTAATGTTTAAGGGTGGGTCTTTATAAAAGGTGTCTTATCACTACCCATGTTCTCACACTACCCAAAAGGGGAAACATTTCATAATTTTAAGAAATTATTTGAAGAAGGGATATAGATGTGTATTAATAGAAAATAAAAAATTCCTTATATATGCTTCAAGGCTTTTGAAAAAACATGAGCAAAACTATCCCACACATGATATGGAGCTGGAAATAGCTATCTTCTCTTTGAAAATTTGGCGATGTTATCTCATTGGAAAGAAGTATGAAATATATAAAGATAAAAGAAGTATTACACATATATTCTCCCAGAAGTAGATTAATATGTGCTAATAATTATAGTTATAGATCATCAAGGATTGTGACTTCTCAATCCACTACCATCCTATGAATGTGAACAATATAGTGGATGCTCTAAGTGGAAATGATCCATGAATTATATGATTAATTAGAATTGAGAAGGATCTAATATTAAATGATTTGTAGAGGATTGGAATGGGAATCATAAAGTTAGGAACATTATTAAACCATTAACAAGTTATTTTTCAACCATGTCTTTTGGATTGGTTAAAGTATGCTCAAGAATATTATATGGGCATTTAAAAGAATGTGGAAACTATGAGAAAAGTAAAAAAATTGTGGAGTTCAATGTTAATGAAGATGGAATTGTGAGATTTGGGTCAGTAATAAGTGTTACATAAAATCCGAAGATAAAGAGGGAACTATTTTATGATGCACTTAGTTCAAATTTATCCATTCACCCAGGAAACAGAATGTGGTATCAAGATCACCAAGAACACTATTGGTGGGATAACATGAAGAATGAAATCATTGAATAGACACCCATGTTCTTGGTATGGCACCAATGGAATGATGAAAAGAAGATGTATGTGGGTATTATACCACCATTTCCTATACCAACATAGAAAAAAGAAAAAATAACCATATACTTTTCCATTGAACATCTAAAGACATCCATGGGAAACAATGGTATCTATGTTGTTGTGGATCTTCCTAATAATACTTTACAATTCATTGTGATTCAATAGGATTTATCACTTGATATCCTATCATGTATATACATAAGAGAAGTGGTAAGAATACGCATAGTTAATATACTTATTATGTTTAATGGAGATCCAAAATTCACAACTAGGTTTTGGAAAAGTATCTGACGTGATTTAAATAATGAACTGAACTTCAATATGGCTTATCAGCCTCAAACTAATTGTCAATAAACGAAAACTATCGAGACACTTGAAGAAATGTTGATAGAATTTTTAATTAATATCAAAGGAGGATCTGACCAATATCTCCTTCTGGTCAAGTACCCTTAGAATATTGGTTTTCACACGAGGAACTAAATAGCTCCCTATCAAGACATTTATAGGAATATGTGAAGAACACTATCATGATGAGATTAGTTAATGGAATTAAATCTTCTATGTCCTGAAATGGTCAAAGAAATGGTGGAGAGGGATAAAACCATTTAGTATCATATCAAATCTTTAGAGGTTTGACAAAGGATCATTTATGGCAATCATCAGTGTGACCTAATGACTAATGTTGGAGACATGGTATTCCTCCTCTTATATCCATAAAAGAGAGTGATGATATTTGCGAAGAGTGGAAGGAATAGTCCAATGTACATCATCTCTTTTTAGATCATTGATCATATCGGAGTAGTGGACAATAAAGTAGAACTACCACCAAAATAGTCTCAAGTACATGATATATTCCACGTATCCCTCTTATGAATTTACATACCAGACCCATCACATGTACTCAATACCGAGGTTGTACTATTGGATAATGAATTTTTTATTGGGTAGTATCTGGTCATGACCATAGATCATATATAAATTTTTTTAAGAAATAAGATAGCACCCCTCATCAATGTGTTGTATAGAAACCCCATGTTTTATGAGCCCACATGGGATCTAAAGAAAGTTATTAATTAGCATTAACCTCATCTATTTTAGTGTGTGAAGATTTTAACGGCATGAACTACTATGAATAAAATTACATTTTTTGATTTAATTAATTGTGTTTTGTGTATATAAATCCCTTGAACTTATTTTTATTAATTTAATTTAAATGACCATTAAGTAACATTAATATTGATTATAAATATTTTAAACTGTGGTCACATGATGAGTATAAATAAAGGGTTTTAATAAATAAAACTGTAAGAGAATAGGGATGTGATTGCATAAAATAATAGGATTGTACCATTTGAATCACATTTATTAGAGGTTATATGGAAGATACAAATTATGGGCTTCTCCCTAGACTAATCCCAATATGATATCCAAATTCTTATGTATGAGAAAATATGTCAATGGGAGAATTTCAAACTCATCAAGATCATGGCCTAAAACATGTTCATTGAAAAACACTATGAAATCCCCACCATCATGAACCATAATATTATTGAGTATGCTGGTATATTAAATTGATATGTATCAAGACACTATAAATAAGAATATTTACGTTTTTATATAATATTTAATATATTATCAACCTATTATTGTTACATTAAAATTAATTTTTGATTTTTGATTCAATAAAGCACAAATTATATTTGTTGGTTTATATTCAAATTCAATTAATATAATCATGAATTAATGAAATTTTTAAAGAAATAATATTTTAATTAGATATTATCATAAAATAAATTTCATTTAACATAAATTATAAACTAATTATTATGAAGTGAAATAAAATTTTTATTATGGTTTGGAGATTGTTATTGTCAAAAACCAATCATTTTAAATAAATGTGAGTTTTTTTAAATTAAAAAATATAAATATTTAATAAATTAATTTTATAAAAGTAAGTTTATTTTAGTAATCATGATATTGAAATTATCTGCTGCTAATTATTCATAATTCTTGAAGATAGTCAAATGTTTAAAAAAATTAAATACAGTATAAACACAGAGTGTGTTTTATGACATCATAATGGAAAAATAGTGATGTAAAAAATACTATAAAAGATATCCTCATCCAAATATATGTTTTCCCTTTTAAAATAATGTAATTTAATGTTTACTTTAGTATTTTTATAAATAATTATCAACCCTTCCAAGCATATAATATATTTTATGATTTTGAAATAATTTATTTTAGAGTGTGACTCTCCTTCACATAAAAAAGTGAATTATATTATTATCATTGTCCCATGACTATATAAATAAATTTAAACCACCTAGTTTTTGTAGAATCCATGGGAAAAACTATGGTATGGTTTTTGGTTTTGAGTATTTTATTATGTAGTGTCCAAGAACAAAATAATAATGAAATACCCCTTTATTCCAATTTAAACCCCCCAAACTCCCATTCATATTCACTCAGACATGTTGTAGCATTTACACACTCTTCCCGCTACTCTCTATATTCTTACCATGGTACCCTAAGATTTCATGAAGCCCTCCCATGCCATTGGAGTCACACACTCTTGTAGGGGAACCTTGTCTTCCACAATCCCCTTTTAATAAGAAATTATATTATTTTATGTAATTTAATTTTAGTATTATTATATTCGAATATAATATGACATATTTTCCATGAATTCCATTTGATGTATATTTTATTATAAATTCCTTCAATTCTCATTACACCACCCGCGATCCTTTATGAACACCTATTACAATACTGAAATTTCTTAAAGATCATTTACTATAATAATGTTTCTTCATTACCTTATGCCTTATATTTCCAATTTTATAATGTTGGAATATACTATTCAATGTTCCTATAATATCACATTTTATGAAAATATAATGGGAGATAACTTTCTCTCTCATCAACAATTATTATAAATTTTTATGTAACTTCATTATGTTGCCGAAATCTCATTGTGATTTTTTCGTGTTCAATAATTGTGCAGTGAATACCATACCCATTTTTAAATAAATTTTAATATCCATTGTGAACATATATTAAATGATTTGGGACTTATATTTATGTATTCTTTATTCCTTGATTTTGGAAAAAATTGGGATTTTGAGTGAATGCATGATGTATGATTTATGTGGACTAATTTTTCATGAGAATGAAATGAATACAATGAGTGATAACAAAATTATATAGAACTCCAAGTAATATTCTTATGTTTAGTATCATAATACATAATGTTGGAACAATGGTGTACTTGATTCCTTTATAGGAATTTTTCATCCAGGAAATATTTTTAGTTTAGCATTGATTATTGTTTACGATTCTATGTTTTATATTGTTTCCACATTTCCCATGTTATGATTATCATTTCATATAATTACATATTATTCATTTACAATTTATGATCCATTGATTTTGTTATTGTCTACCATTTGTTGTCTTCTTCATGTAATGCATTTTTTACTCCCATACAGGTCTTTATAGATCACCCTTTTCTTATGTATGTCCTATGGTTATCTTATACATTGTTAAATGTGAAGGAAAATATTTGTCTTCTGATTGATGTTTTCAAAAAGATGTATCGTTTAATGTTTTAGGTTGTCTTGTATTGTACGTACATTACCAAAGAAAGTAGACCTCTTGAACTTTGGGGTTTGTTAAGTGTTGTGATACATGTATTAATGTGTAATAAATATTAGGTTTCTCATAACACATGTGTCTTCTATATACATAAATGTTATTATTTTAATTCTATAATGTTAAATCATTTCATTTTCTCTCAAATGGGAATTGAATGCATCACTCATATTTATGTATTTAATACAATCCCCATGAATCTATGTGTTCCAGTTTTCATTACCACGTAAAATGGATTTTTATTATGATGTAATTATTTTATGTATATGATATTAATGAATTAGATTTTTTTATATAAAATATATTACATAATGTGTTACCCTTCCATATATTGGAAATTTATGACATCGTTCATGGTTATATGTGTACTACACTAACATAAGCGATTTTTTATCGTGTTCAATATTCAAATATGATTATAAATTTAAATTTCATATATAAAAATAAAAATCATTAATTAAATACCATTATTCATATTATTAATTATTTAGTAATATGAATTAACAAAATCTACAAAACCAAAACATGCATGAAATTGAAACTGATAACACACAGGATGATGATATTAGAAATGGATTCCTAATAAAAGGGTTATATAAATTTATAATTTAATAATATATTGTATGATAAATATGAACATATTTCTGTCACAGATTTATAAAAAATCTATACGTATTATATGTGTGTTGCAGAGTGTCTTTGATGAATATTAGACTTGTGGTAAGGGTAATTTCATCTCATTTCAACTTCAATGATACATGTTATATGTTATGAATCAAAAATCATGTTCATGGTTTATACACTACCCCATTGACATGTAATATTTTTAATTACTATTTATTCATGTTTTATTAGGTTTTATATCAATTCCTTCCCATTGAATTTCTTATGATTCCAATGTTAATAGAATAATAAAAATGTATTTCACTCTGCTTATTTTAATTGAGGTTGATTACGTTTAATTTTTTTTGACATTTATAGGATAAATTATCCATAAATACCACATATTTTTATCTCATGTAGTTATTAATGGTTTTCCATGTTTTCTTTTAATTTTACCTCTCTTTGGTGATTAAAATGATAATTTAATTCCTTATATTAGAATATGGCCCTATTTTCCAATTGCTCATCACACTTTTTATTCTAAATTAAAATTCATTAAATTGTTTTTGAAAATTTCATTTTTTAGGATGAAATAAATATTTAATATATTTTTTTCAATATTTTTAATGTAATCTTCATTTTGTTTTCCCTCAAATTTGATTTTGATCTTATTACCAATATAGTGAAGGGAATAAGTTTTATAAAATTTAATAAATAAAAAATATCTACCATCATGACTATCAATTTATTTTAAGATTAAATTATATTTTTACATAGTTATTTTCAAATAAATAATTAATAGATGAACTTTTTTATTTTTTTAATTTGTTGATTATAATGGCAGAATATGGTATTTTCAATATTTTCAAATTAATATTTGAACATTAATTTAATTTTATTTTCATCTATGTCAATATCCTTATATATTTACTATGGTTCTCTAGAGATAAAATATAATTATACCATACATGTTCTTTCATTGGATATCTTATGTTTATGATATCTTGAATTTTTTTTGAAAATCATTTCTTTTCTATGGGCTTTGTTATGATGAATTGATTCCCTTTTTTATCCTTTACATATTTATAGTTAAATTTTCATTAGAATCCTCATGATCAAATTATATATAAATCCCCATCATTTAAGTGGTAATTTTTCAATCCTTTGTGTTCATGTTTTAGTATCACAATTTATTATGGTATCATTTCCACTACATTGATGTTTTCTTAAACTTATTCTGATTCTATATACGGAATCTTATTACAATAGATTAATTGGAATTAAATTTAATTTATAGGGGTAATATTTATGTTCTTCAATATTGATTCAATAGTTACATTATCTACTGAAAAGTTACATTTATTATATTTCATAGTGTTGAATCAATATATAATGAATGCATTGGAAAGATGTAAATGAATGATGGGGATTAGTTAATATAACACCCTTTGATACATCGATAGAAGTCATGAAAAAAAGAAATTATAATTATATTTAGGCTACGGTTGTAAGATCATTTCAAAATAGTTTGGTAGTTGATGTTTTCGAGATAATTCAATGAAACTCTGCTAGAAAAGTTCTTTTATTATGAGATTCGTGATATCATCACAATAGAGTTCATGAAAAGATCATCAATGATTATATTTACGGATTTCTATTAAAAAGAATTGAGTTTTATTAATAAATGTTATTTTTATGTTGATATTTTAAATGGATATACTTTGAATTCAATATGTTGAGTTGATGCAATTTATTATTTTTTTTATGAAATCTATATTGATTATGCAGTATTTAATCATGATAATTCTATTTTCAGTTACCCTATTAACAAATTTTATATCCCCATTTATTTTTATTTCCATTATCTATGATATTAATAAGAGATCAATGAATGAAATTCATGGAAGGAATAATGTTTTTCATGAAATTTTATTAAATTTCTATTGAAATACATAAATCATATATTTATTTAATTCCCAACACTACTAAACTAATTGATACATTTTGTTGTGATACCATGTATATTTGAAAATTATAATTTATAAGCACCAAGTCTAGGGTAGTAGTGTAGCATCTCCATTAGTTGGTATCTGAGTATGTTTTATTGGGAACCTAGGGAACTATAATTTATATTAACATATCTAGCACACACATTATTTCAATGCAATATACTATTTGAGAGCACATAGAAATTTATTTCAAAGGATAGACATTTATGACGAATTTGGGATAAAATATTGAGTTGTGTATTTAGGGATGAAACCTAATGGTGGAAGGTAATCATAACCCATAGAATGTTTATATATTTCTCTACATATAATTAAAATACATCAGGTGTTGTGCAATAAACCAAACTTTAAAAATTATAATTATTTCATAAATCAATGTGTGTTATATTATATAATTATTATACACATGGAATCCATAGTGAAACCAACAAACGATTATTTCAATACTAAATATCATTACATTAGTTTGCTAAAAAGTAATGAAAATGTAAAAAATTATAATTATAAAAAATATATTAAATAAAAAAATCTAACATTTTAAAATATGGATCACCCCAATGTGGTAGAATTATCACCCCCACAACAAACACAATAAAAATGAAAAAAAATATTAATAAACCAATAAACATCTTAGAAACTGATAATCTGTAAACATGGAAGGAATTGTAGTAAATATAGATTGAATGAATTAAGTTGTATATGTAGAAGTTAATGTGACATTTGGAGTATTAATTTGATCATTTTAATGGTAATGTGACCATTGGAATAATATACCGACCATTGAGGATAGAAACCTAATCATTGGGAATAATAACAATAGTGAATAAAAAGTAATTTGACCTACAAATAATAAAGTGGGATATAAAAAAAATTTATCATGATTCATATAAGTTAACACTAGTATTCTAATGTAGAAAAATAAATATCATGATTAACAATATCAAAGAAAATATAGGAACATTTTTAATAATCTATAATTAATGTATTTTCTAAAAATCGTAACATTTCAATTAACAAGAAATATTACAATGTTATAAATTTATTTTAATAAAATTAAGTTAATTTTTGATGTCATCAATTCCATGTTTTCCAAGGGTGTTTTTAGTTATTTTAAAAAATACATCTTTTTAGGTGAATATAAAAAATATAGTGTTTCTTATAACTGGTGTATCATAAATTATATTATTCATGATGTAATAGGGAGCTATTAATTTCTAGATAATATTTTTAGAAAAAATAATTTCATTTATTTTTGTATAAGATTATATAAAAAAAATAAACCTTATTTCCAAGCATAAAATGAATTTTCCAAAACATAATGTCAAAAGTGATCTCTTAAAATAACAATTTTTCTTTTTTTGACTTTCTTTTTAATTGACTTAGTGAACTGTAAATATAAATGGTGTAAAAATACTAAAACATTATATCATGTTCTTATAGGTTGATGTTTTCTTAAAATTTACTATTAAAAGTTTTAACTTTAATATAGTATTTTATATAAAATTTTAGTCTAAAAATACTTCTTCCCTCATATATAAATACCACTATCCCTCCACAAAGAAAACCAATCCTCTATCACATGAAAAAAGAAATGTTCCAAAAAATCCTGTATATTAATACAGTATGTAACGCCCCGACCCTAGTTACCTAGAGTCGGTGCATTGTTACATAACATTGGCATGATCACAAGAATGATCAAATCTCGAAAGACCGATTGGTTTAGTAGCCTTGGAAACACTAGATATATTCATAAGTTTTACATTACATCATAAAATGAAAAACTACTACAACAACATAATGTCTCCATAATCCACACTCATATCCCCACATAATATCCCTGCAGGTCATTCATAATTTACTTCTTCACTTCCTAGGAAAAATAAAACATAGAAAAGGGGTGAGCTCAAATGCCAAGTAAGGATAACAATAGAGCGGAAACTTTAATAAATAAGAATAAACATTTAAGGCAATGTATAACTAAAACAAAAGCCTTTCAAACTTGAACTTTAAACATTGTATGGCATAAATAAAATGAAATAATTCCATTTATTCATTCACATGGATATTCTACTAATCAAATAATCACATGAAAAATCAATAACCACTTTCATAATGTTGGAATGCATAATGCCAGACTATCATAACCACATAGCCAAGGCCTCGTGCCAAGACTACAAATAAGATTTTGCCAGGGCCTTGTGCCAAGACACTAGTTTGCCTCATGAGACCTACCGATGCATCAAGGAGCTATAGCGGGCTCCACCCGTCACATATTAAGTCCAATGCATTCCCATATAAAAAGGTTTAAACATAATATAAACATTCGTATTAAAACTAGCATACGAAATGTCAATAATTTCACGATAAACTATGAATGGTATAAAAATAGCACATCCACAGTCAATCAAATCACAAAACCATTAATAAAATATAGAAGTTTTGTATCATAATAAATCAACTTCAAATAAGCGTAAAATCCATCAAAGGATATTGACATAGATGAAATAAAAACTCTTTTTAGAGAAATATCTATTTCTATTTTTTTTGAAATCATTTAAGATCCATATAAAATAAAACATTTTCCTTGAAAATATTCTTATAAGCTTGTAAGGAATACTTTGAAGATTTTATAACGGCGGAAAACAACCGCACCCGCCGTATAAGTTAAAAAAACATTCTTACCTTAATTCTGTCGAAAAGGTTAAAAAGGACCTTGTTTTGAAAATGACGGAATGATTCCTCTTATAAAAAGTAAAACAAGGGTATAAATGACTTTAACCCATATTCTTGTAAATAATAAAAATGTTTTGAAATACATTTTGAAGAAACATGGATGTGGATGATAAAGAGATCCCAGTAGATTATTACGTATAAACAACCTTGGATAATGAAGAGATTTTGTAATAACCCTTACCTTGTACTTTTCTTTGGTTGGGGTAGGTTAACCTCCTGTATAATGGTGAAATAATTGTTATTAAATTATACAAGAATCATATACATTAATATGATATCATATATGATATTTTAATATTGATTTGATAATAATATCTTAGTATTATCGTTGCTTCAGGTGTTAACTTACTTTTCTTTTATATGTTTTGTTACGTAAGACATGTTTGTAAAGGATAGGTTGTATATTATTCATATTCATAATGATATCAATTCCTTAAACATAATTTTTAAATCATCAAATGATAATTATACTTTAATGGTTACAATGGAGAATGAATCTCATCGCGTTCGTGGAGACGGTAGTTCGTACGTACGCACGAGCGACAATATCATTCTTTTGATATTAAAAAAATATATAAATGGATGGTATATCATATATACAGAATCATTAACATGTTATATTTATTATTTACATGAGTTACACATCATTATTATACTCATCCAAATAATAATATATTAAATAACAATTACACCACGACGTGGAGACGGTAATCCGTACGTACGCACGTATGGTGACATGTTATTCAAAGGGTGGATAGAATACTGAATATGGTTGTACCAAATTTATAATAACATCACAGTATATATATGATACTGAAGTTATTATTTTATAATGGTAACAACAAAGGAAGAAGAAGTGGAAGAAGAAATGAACTTGGAAAAGGGTGGTGAAATCATTACCTCTTCTTCGGGTTCTTCCTTTTAATTTGATCAAATGTGCTCCTTAGATTGGCTTTCTGATCAAAATAAGGCCTCTAGGTTGTAGTGAGGGAAGTTGGGAGAGTATTTCAGTAGAGTATGGCCGAACCAAAAGGCTTTGAAGGTGTGAAGAAATGAGAAGGAGCAGTGCCCTTTTATAAGAGGGGTGAGGGGCACCTTTGGAAAAGTTAGAAATATTAGTTTATAATAAATTCATATTCGGTTTCTAATGGATCCAAATATGATTCATTAAATTTTTAGGTGGGTATAGGTCGAAAACAACTCAACCCATAGAATTTAGACAGGTTGGGTACTTATATTAACCTTATCTTTAAGTATTAACTCTAAATTAATTAGTTTCACTTTTACAATGTCTCTTTGTATTTTTATATAATATGGTTAATAAACTTACTATATACATCCAAGCGACCCCCAAGTGGTCCATTAATAATGAACCCATCATGATATAGGTCTTTTGGCCGAACCTTAGATTCTTAGGAATTTAATATCAATTAATAATATAATATTTGTTTTAAGAACTCTTTTTTGTCAATTTTGACACTATTCAATAGTTGATTTTTTTGAAACTTATAACAGATTTATTACTTCAAACAAAGTCAATTAAATCTATCCTAATATATCATATTATCCTATAAAATTAGTTTAATTCATTAAAAGTTTCATATTATATTTATTTGGGTATTTATAATATCAATTATTTTAATTTTTCACTATTTTAGTAATTACTACATCATCATTGTGTCATAAATAAATTAAATTATTTAATGTCTAAAAATTATAAATAAAATATCACTATGTATTAAATCGTTTTATCTTTCTAATGAATATTTATAATCTAAAATCAAACATATATAACCCTATGTAACATTTTTTTTCCTAAAAGATATATGCTTGTGTCATTTTTGTATTCATTTTAACTTAATTAAAAAAAAGTGTCCCTATCACCTACAAGTGGCACCATGGGGTCCCCAAATCGACCCAAAGATGCCTATGGTAGAACATGTATCAGCCAATAAGGCTAGGACACGTTTTAGGGTAATTTATTATTATTATAATATTATTTTTAACACTTATTTACCAGATTTACCCTTAACCATGGTAAATAAAATATTTACCACAGTAATTATTCAAAATGTCTAAAAATAAAAGTTACCTATTTACACAATTTGGACATCCTGATTCCAAATATGGAATCCCTTTTTCTAAATTCAAAATACATAAGTGGCAGAAATTAATTTAAAATTAATTCCCGCTATCAAAACAAAAAGCGTGTTTTTAAGAGATAATAACTATCAAAAGATTGACACTTGTTTATGTTCGGTTTAATTGTAAAATTATGTCCAATGACCAACATTATATTAAATGGTAAAAATATATTCTAAATATACCTTAAAACCACACAAATTCATAATTTATCACTATTAATTATTTGGATTAAAAAAGTTGATTTTAATTAAAATTTAGTAATTTTCACTATTCATCAAAATATGAAAGTTATCCAAAAAGTACCAAAATTTCACCATAGGCTAAATTCGATATTCCGAATCCAGAAATGAAGTCCATTTTAAAATATAAAATATGTATAATTTCAAAAAGTAGGTATTACTATTCATAACGGCTAGTTTGATTGGTTATGGTGTGTTAGAACTCGGTGTTGCGTATAACACACGCTATCACATTATTCAAAGAGAAGCGTACCATAGAAGCTTGGGGTGTTACATTCTCCCCTCCTTCAAATAATTTCGTCCTCGAAATTTCATGAATACTTATCACATGAAAAGACTCGGGTGGTTCTTCATCATAAGTTCCTCGGGTTCCCACGTTGCCTCTTCCATCTTATGGTTTCTCCACAAAACTTTTACCAGACGCGTCGTCCGGTTTCTCAGTACTTGTTCACTCGTATCAAGAATCATGACGGGCTCTCCACAATAGGAAAGAGCAGTTTCCAGTTCTAATTCCTCATAGGTGAGTACATGCGTTGGTTCAGGCATGTATTTCCACAACAGAGATACGTGGAACACATCGTGAACTTTGGAGAGACTTGGCGGCATGGCCAATCGGTAAGCCACAACCCTAATTCATTCTAGAATTTCGAAAGGTCTGATGTACCTGGGACTCAATTTACCATTCATACCAAAACTTATGACTCCCTTCCATGGTGATACCTTCAGAAAAACATGATCACCGACTTGAAATTCCAAATCCTTCCTTCGATTATCGGCATAGCTTTTCTGCCTACTTTGAGCTGCTTTGATGTGATTTTGGATTAACTTCACCTTTTCCACCGTTTCCTCCACCAGTTCTGGGCCTACAAGTTTTCTTTCACCAACTTCATCCCAACAGGTTGGTGTACGACATCTCTTTCTGTATAACGCTTCATATGGTGCCATCGGAATACTCGAATGGAAGCTATTGTTATAGGAAAATTCTACCGGTGGTAAATATTGATCCCACATACCCTGAAAGTCAAGTGAGCAAGATCTCAACATGTCTTCTAAGGTCTGAATAGTCCGTTCTGATTGTCCGTCTGTCTGAGGGTGGTAAGAAGTGCTCAAATGAAGTTCAGTATCCAGGGATTTCTGAAGACTTTTCCAAAATCATGAAGTAAAACGAGGATCACGATCAGAAACAATCGATAGGGGTACTCCATGAAGTCTCACATCTTCATTAATATATAGTCTTTCTAGACGTTCCAGGGGTAGATCTTCTCTTATAGCAAGAAAATGTGCTGACTTGGTAAGACGATCAACAATAACCCATATTGCATCGTTCCTTCTAGGAGTCTTTGGTAGCCCCATGACAAAGTCCATCGTAATATTGTCCCATTTCCACTCCGGTATGGGAAGATGTTGCATGACTCATCCAGGCTATTTCCTTCCAGCTTTCACTTGTTGACAAACCATACATCTTGACACAAAATCAGCAATCTCCCTCTTCATGTTGTCCCACCAAAAATGTTCCTTCAAATCTCTATACATTTTGGTGCTCCCAGGGTGTATAGAGAAATTGGATCTATGAGCATCATCCAACAATTTCCTTTTTAGATCAGGTATATCGGGAACACAATGTCTCTTCCCGAATTTCAAAATTCCATCTTCATACACAAAGTCTCTCAATCTCCCATCATTCACAGCTTTAATCTTCTTTTGAAATTCTTCATCATCGGTCTAAGAACTCTTAATCCTTTCAAGTAAAAATGGTTTGGCAACCATTTGAAAAAGTATTGATGTTTCACCTTACCTGGTTATTCCCATGTCCATCTTCACTAGATCCATGGAAATTGGATCCCTTTCAATTCTCATCATGTTCAAAACTCCATGGTCTTTTCTGCTCAAAGCATCTTCCACCTTGTTTTCTTTCCCCGGGTGGTAGTGTATCGTGCAATCATAATCCTTGAGTAATTCAAGCCATCTCCTTTGCCTCATGTTGAGTTCTTTTTGTGAGAAAATATACTTCAAACTCTTGTGATCGGTATAAATCTCACATTTTTCACCGTAGAGGTAGTACCTCCATATCTTCAAAGAAAAGATCACAGCTGCTAACTCGAGATCATGAGTAGGATAGTTTTGTTCATGAATTTTCAACTGTCGTGATGCATAGGCAATAACTCTATCATTATGCATAAGGACACAACCAAGTCCTTTCTTTGATGCATCACTATAAATAACGAACCCATCATTCCCCGATGGTAGAGTAAATATAGGAGCATTGACTAATCTTCTCTTCAATTCTTCGAAAAATTCTTCACACTCTTTTTTCGAATCAAATTTAACCCCTTTACGTGTGAGCTTCGTTAATGGGTTAGCCAATCGGGCAAAATTCTGGACGAAACGTCGATAATAACCTTCCAAACCAATAAAACTGCGTACCTCAGTTATACTCGTAGGTGTTGGCCATTCTTGGATTGCCTTGGTCTTAGAAGGATCAACAGAGATTCCATCTTTAGAGACAATATGGCCAAGAAAAGAAATCTCATGAAGCCAGAATTCACACTTGCTAAACTTCCCATATAATTCATGTCTCCTCAGAGTCTTCAAGATAATGCGCAAGTGGTTTTCATGATCTTCATAGGTTTTGGAGTATACCAAGATATCATCAATAAATACCACAAAAAATTCATCGAGATACTCCTTGAAAACTCTATTCATTAGATCGATGAATACAGAGGGTGAATTAGTCAATCCAAAAGGCATTGCAGTAAACTCATAATGCCCGTACATGGTTTGAAATGCTGTCTTCGGAATGTCTTCCTTATTTACACAAAACTGATGGTATCCAGATCAAAGGTTAATCTTTGAAAAGTATTGAGCTCCATGTAGTTGGTCAAATAAATCATCAATACGAGGTAGGGGATACTTGTTCTTTATCGTTATAGCGTTGATCTCCCTGTAGTCGATACATAACCTCATAGATCCATCTTTATTTTTAACAAAAAGAACAGGGGCTCCCCATAGAGAAACACTAGGGCGAATAAATCCCTTATTACTCAATTCCTCTAGTTGTTTCTTTAGTTCAACTAATTCTACAGTGGCCATTATATTAGGGGTCTTCGATATAGGCCTTGATCCAGGAATCAAATCAATGGAAAACTCAACTTCTCATTCTGGAGGATGTCCAGGTAAAGCTTCCAGAAATACATCTATAAATTCTTTCAAAATAGGTACATCCTCTATTTGAACATTCCTTTCCTCACCGACAATTATTTCATTCTCTTCCTCCCCAATAATTGAATTTAGTTGAGCTATTGAGGGTGGATATAAATAAGAATTAGGTGGTGACGATTATGCTCTAAAGATAAGGTGTTCGTTATCATTATCATCAAGAATCGTAACCTCTTTCTTCTTAAAATAAATCTTCACATCATATTCCGAAAGCCAGTCCATACCAAGGATTATATCAAACTCAATCATAGGTATGACGATGAGATCGGCAGATAACAAACATTTATGTGCTCTAATGGGGACTGATTCACAAAACATTGTTGCAATGATACTTCCCTTAGGAGTTTTAACTGACAACTCCCTTATTAAATCAAATTGGAAATATCTAATTTTCATAGCAAACTGGGAAGATATGAAACAATGCGATGATCCAGAATAAAATAATGCATTTGCTAAACTTGAGGAAACCATTAAATTACCTGCCACCACGTCTTTCGGAGCTTCTACCTCAGTAGTAGTGATAGCATAAGCCTGGCCTTGATCCATTGGCCTTTTCTGAGGTAAGTTCTCCTGACGCTTAGGACATTCATTTGCATAATATTCCATCTCCCTGCAATTGTAGCACTGAACGTTGGTAGCTTCCTTCTTCCCTTTGCAATCACGAGCTTGGTGGCCTTTTTCACCACACTTGTAACAGACTCTCATTCCCTTCAATAAAGTACCAGGGTGTTTCTTCCCACATTTAACACATGATGGATATTCAACCTTTCCTTTCTTCCCCTTATTTCCATTCCCAGATTGATCAGCAGGCCTCTTCTTCTCTTGCTTTTCTTTAAAGTCAAAAGACTTAGAGAATTTCTTTTCAGTCTTGATAGCACACGAGACAATGTCTTCGTACGATGAAAAGGATTGTAAGACTAATGCTCGATGGAGAAATGGTTTTAACCCATCAAAGAAACAATCAATCTTACTTCTTGGGTTACGTATATAATCACCAGCATACCTTGCTAACCTTGTAAAGTTAGCCTCATACTTTCTGACATTCTCATCATCCTTCTGTCTCAGACTTAGAAATTGCCTTTCCATATCTGCTCGATGGTCGCGAGGAAATTATTTTTCTAAAAACAGATCTTTGAACTCCCTCCATTCCATATTTGATACTTCATCATCTTCCTTCATATTTTGAATTAATGACCACCATTTATCATCATCTCTAGTGAGGCGGTAAACTGCCATGATAACTTTTTCCCTTTCACTGCTCCCCAAAGCCTGAAATATTTTCTCTAGGGATTTTATCCATTGCTCAGCTACTAAGGGAATTGTACACCCATTGAACGTTTGTGGTTGCTGCCTCGTGAATCAATATAACATTGATCCTCCACGCTGTGGATCAGGGTGCTCCATACGGGTAAGGTTATTATTCATAACCTGAGTAAGTTGTCCCAGTATGGTGATTAGCTGATCGGCACCAGTTGCATCACCAGCCCCACTATAATTATCTTGAGCAGGAGGGAAATCCTTACATGGAGTGCGTGCATTGATACGGTTTCCATTTCTTCCACTAGGCGCCATTTCTAAACAATGGCATAAACTAGATCAGTTTATGAATCAAAATACATAATCCTATATTATAAAACACTTAACATAAATTGAACTATTTATGGATATAATCCATAATCATAAAAATGTTTTCTTTGAGGAAGTATATACTCATAAACCCTTCATAATGATTTGTAAAGAAAATGAGAGTTATCCTAAGCATATCCCCCGGGAGTGTCGTAACCAAGACTGCAGCAAGGCCCGTTGTCGTGCACCAGTTCCCGTTCGAGTCTAGCTCAAAGCAGTGTTTTCGGGTTTTACCACTAGGTACGTCTGTTCCAGAGCTGCCTCTACCTGCTCGTATCCAGACAGGGATGTATTGCTCGGAAAACTCACAAAATCTCTACAATAACAAAATTCTAGGAAGTTCTTATATACTAATGCTAAAAGTTCATCTTAGGTCTACGTGCTCTAATCAGAGTTTATCTAAATCTAGCTTCCAAGGATTGTACTAAACTTCCTCTAATACCAACTGTAACGCCCCGAACCTAGTTACCCAAAGTCGGTGAATTATTACAAAACATTGGCATGAACACATGAAAGATCAAATCTCGAAAGACTGATTGGTTTAGTAGCCTTGGAAACACTAGATATATTCATAAGTTTTACATTACATCATGAAATGAAAAACTACTACAACAACATAATGTCTCCATAATCCACACTCATATCCCCACATAATATCCCTGAAGTTCATTCATAATTGACTTCTTCACTTCCTGGGAAAAATAAAACATAGAAAAGGGGTGAGCTCAAATGCCCAGTAAGGATAACAATATAGCAGAAACTTTCATAAATAAGAATAAACATTTAAGGAAATGTATAACTAAAACAAAAGCCTTTCAAACATGAACTTTCAACATTGTATGGCATAAATAAAATGAAATAATGAAATTTAATCATTCAAAAGGATATTCTACTAGTCGAATAATCACATGCAAAATCAATAACCACTTTCATAATGTTGGAATACATAATGCCAGACTATCATAACCACATAGCCAAGGCCTCGTGCCAAGACTACAAATAAGATGATTCCAAGGCCTTGTGCCAAGACACTAGTTTGTCTCACGAGACCTACCGATGCATCGAGGAGCTATAGAGGGCTCCACCCGTCACATATTAAGTCCAATGCATTCCCATATGAAAAGGTTTAAACATAATATATACATTCGTATTAAAACTAGCATACCAAATGTCAATAATTTCACCATAAACTATGAATGGTATAAAAATAGCACATCCATAGTCAAACATATCACAAAACCTTTAATACAATATAGAAGTTTTGTATCATAATAAATCAACTTCAAATAAACGTAAAATCCATCAAAGGATGTTGACATAGATGAAATCAAAACACTTTTTAGAGAAATATGTCTTTCTATTTTTTTTGAAATCATTTAAGATCCATATAAAATAAAACATTTTCTTTGAAAATATTTTTATAAGATTGTAAGGAAAGCTTTGAAGATTTTATAACGGCGGAAAATAACCGCACCCGCCGTATAAGTTAAAAAAACATTCTTACCTTAATTCTGTCGAAAAGGTTAAAAAGGACCTTATTTTGAAAACGACAGAAAGATTCCTCTTATAATAAGTCAAACAAGGGTATAAATGACTTTAACCCGTATTCTTGTAAATAATAAAAAAAAATTTAAATACATTTTGAAGAAACATGGATGAAGATGATAAAGAGATCCCAGTAGATTATTATGTATAAACAACCTCGGATAATGAAGAGATTGTGAAATAACCCTTACCTTGTACTTTTCCTTGATTGGGGTAGGTTAACCTCCTGTATAATGGTGAAATAATTGTTATTAAATTATACAAGAATCATATACATTAATATGATATCATATATGATCTTTTAATATTGATTTGATAATAATATCTTTGTATTATCGTTGTTTCGGGTGTTAACTTACTTGTCTTTTATATGATTTGTTACGTAAGACATGTTTTTAAAGGATAGGTTGTATATTATTCATATACATAATGATATAAAGTTCTTAAACATCATTTTTAAATCATCAAATGATTATTATACTTTAATGGTTACGATGGAGAATGAATCTCATCGCGTTCGTGGAGACGGTAGTTCGTACGTACGCACGAGCGACAATATCATTCTTTTGATATTAAAATAATATATAAATGGATGCTATATCATATATACATAATCATTAACATGTTATATTTATTATTTACATGAGTTACACATCATTATTATACCCATCCAAATAATAATATATTGAATAACAATTACACCACGACGTGGAGACGGTAAGCCGTACGTTCACACGTATGGTGACATGTTATTCAAATGGTGGATAGAATACTGAATATTGTTGTACCATTATATATAATAATATCACATTATATATATGATACTGGAGTTATTATTTTAGAATGGTAACAACAAATGAAGAAGAAGTGGAAGAAGAAATGAACTTGGAAAAGGGTGGTGAAATCATTACCTCTTCTTCGGGTTCTTCCTTTTGATTTGATCAAAAGGGCTGCTTAGGTTGGCTTTCTGATCAAACTAAGGCCTCTAGGTTGTAGTGAGGGAAGTTGGGAGAGTATCTGGGCAGAGTATAGCCGAACCAAAAGGGTTTCAAGGTGTGAAGAAATGAAAGGGAGGAGTGCCCTTTTATAATAGGGGTGAGGGGCACCTTTGGAAAAGCTATAAATATTAGTTTATAATAAATTAATATTCGGTTTTCAATGGCTCCAAAGATGATTATTTAAATATTAAGTTTGTTATAGGTCTAAAACAACTCAACCAATATAATTTAGACAGGTTTGGGTACTTATATTAACCTTATCATTAAGTATTAACTCTAAATTAATTAGTTTCACTTTTACAATGTCTCTTTGAATTTTTATATAATATGGTTAATAAACTTACTATATACATCCAAGAGACCCCCAAGTGGTCCATTAATGATGAACCTATCATTATATTGGACTCTTGGCCGAACCTTAGATTTTTAGGAATTTAATATCAATTAATAATATAATATTTGTTTTAAGAACTCTTTTATGTCAATTTTGACACTATTCAATACTTGATTTTTTTGAAACTCATAACAGATTGATTACTTCGAAAAATGTCAATTACATCAATCCTAATATATCATATTATCCTATAAAATTAGTTTAATTCATTAAAAGTTTCATATTATTTTTATTTGGGTATTTATAATATCAATTATTTTAATTTTTCACTATTATAGTAATTACTACATCATCATTGTGTCATAAATAAATTAAATTATTTAATTCCTAAAAATTATAAATAAAATATCATTATGTAGGAAATATTTTTTCTTTCTAATTAATATTTATAATCTAAAATCAAACATATATAACCCTATGTAAAAATTGTTTTTCTAAAAGATATATGCTTGTGTCATTTTTGTATTCATTTTAACTTAATTAAAAAAGTGTCCCTATCACCTACAAGTGGCACCATGGGGTCCCAAAATCAACCCAAAGATGACTATGGTCGAAACTGTATCAACCAATAATGCTAGGACACGTTTTAGGGTAATTTAGTATTATTATAATATTATTTTTTAACCCTTATTTACCAGATTTACCCTTAACCATGGTAAATAAAATATTTACCACAATAATTATTCAAAATGTCTAAAAATAAAAGATACATATTTACAAAATTTGGACATCCAGATTCCAAATATGGAATCCATTTTCCTAAATTCAAAATACAAAGGTGTCAGAAATTAATTTAAAATTAATTCCCGCTGTCAAAACAAAAAGCGTGTTTTTAAGAGATAATAACTATCTAAAGATTGACACTTGTTTATGTTCGGTTTAATTATAAAATTATGTCCAATGACCAAAATTATATTAAATGGTAAAAATATATTCTAAATATACTTTAAAACCACTCAAATTCATAATTTATCACAATTAATTATTTTGATTAAAAAAGTTGTTTTTAATTAATATTTAGTAATTTTGACTATTCATCAAAATATGAAAGTTATCCGAAAAGTACCAAAATTTCACCGTAGGCTAAATTCGATATTCCAAATCCAGAAATGAAGTCCATTTTAAAATATAAAATATATATAATTTCAAAAAGTAGGTATTACTATTCATAACGGCTAGTTTGATTTGTTATGGTGTGTTAGAACTCGGTGTTGCATACAACACACGCTATCACATTATTCAAAGAGAAGCGTATCATAGAAGGTTGGGGTGTTACATAGTAGAAATCATAAATATGTATTTAGTTAATTAACTACATATATTAAATAACTATAGTGTTGTAAAAGAGATTCCAAACAATGTAAACATTAATTGTTTTTAATCTCTTATCTCATTTTTGTATTAATTTTTTTTTTCCAATATTTTTTTCTAGATGAAATATTCTGTGATATTATTATAATGAATTTCATAGTTATATTATTGATGTTAACGTATATTAATAATTATAATTGTTTTTTTTAATATTTTATACCAGCTTTTCATTATATTTGTAAAATGTTATAGTTAACAATCAGTTAATAACCAATGAGGAGGTTTCCAACTACATTTCCAATCACACAACATATAGATGGAAAAAATAAAATATATAATTTATATAAATTTATAAATATATATTTTATGATTTTTATAACTTATCCAAATTATTTATAAATTAACTTGAATAAAATATAAAAATTGAAGTGAAATGGGAAATATTTATGGAAAATAGGATACCAAATTGCTTCAACTTCAACAAGGGAAATTACAAAATATAATCCAGGGATTATATATGATAAATAGTTTATTAAATTAACATAATGAAATTCTATTTCAATGTTTTAATAAATCTATTTTCATTTGTAGGATGTTTAAATGAGATGAAATAATGCAGGATTTAAGGTAATGGGATTATAACTCCTAACTTCGTTTCTTTAGATTATCCACCATTGACATCATTTTTAGACATTATATTCTGATAATGTCACTAATATATCCTTTTACCATTATTAACATTTCTTTGAGGGATATATATTTTAATGACCCAGATTTTTCCTCATAATTTGTTTTATTATATGGAAATATTACGAGTCCGTGAAAATCGACAGTGCATGATTTCGAGGCCCGGTGTGCTCGAATTGAATTTCTGATCATTTTTCTGGTACATTTAGTAATCACGCATCCAGAGTTTATTAACTTTTGAACTAGTGTGTGGAATTGAAATCTGAGGACACCGATGAACACGCATCGCTGATATTTTCTAAAGGAGACCTACACCTCGACCGCAGTATGTCGAAGGTGGAAGTTAGTTTTTCAGTTTTTTGTGGGAGAATAAAAAAAAATAAATAAACAACATTTTATTTTAATTTTTGAAACCACCTTTTGGAATTGTTGCAGTGGGGACCACATAACGTCGTTCGGGCAATTAAGGTTGGGCATTAAATGCCCGATTACAAAAATAATGTGGCCATAATTCTCATTTATTAATAGGGTTCATTAAGTCTAAATTATTGAATCATCATGTAAATGAGGAGTTATTTTTATTAACGATTCTTGGGAGAATAGAGGTTTTGTTACACCGTTGGTGAAAGGGATAAGAGGCCTTTGATGGAAGATCCTCTAACAAACAATACCCTCCAACATAGATCCACCACAAACGAAGAATGAAGACAATGCTCGAGCCTGGATCGGAAGCGTCTTGTGAGAGCAACGAACAATGATGTCACCATGATCGTCTTCCTCTTAATGACACATCCAATGGATGATCGAGGTAGGGGTGTGTTTAAGATCAATATTCATTAATTTTCATTATGATGAGCCATTCTCCTCGTGCCACGTGCCACAGGTCTAACGCAGATGGGTACAGGCCAAACGAATATGGCTCGATCCCTCTGCATCTTCATTGCTAACGCGTTCTTCACAGTGGGGGTGGACGATGACTGATGTCGAGAGGGCACAAGGTAGCAGTCGGCACTCTAGCTGGGTGTGATAGCGGCAGTGGCACAACTACGCCGCTAGAGAAGGTCACGTCCAGTCGGCTGTGGTGGGGGAGAACGGCGGCCGGCACGTCAGCCGGATGCATGAAGGTAGGGTGATGCCCGTCCGCATCTCCGGTTTGGTAGGAGGTAGCGACTCATCGGCCGCGATGGAGTAGGGTGGCGGCCGTCATGTCGGTCGGCAGCATGGGTAAGCGGTGGTGCGCGTCTGCGCCGTCAGAGCGGGAGACCGTGGCCGATTGTCCGCAGCGGAGCTCCGAGGCTGGCTGGCATATGGCCGGGCGTGGTAGAGTAGCGACACGCGTCAATCCCATTGGAAGGGGGACTGACCTTTTCGTCTGTCTGTGTCATGATGAGTGGGACCTCCAAGCGATCCCACATGCTAGCAGGTCGACCGAACGACCCTTGGGCCATTCAGAATACTAGAGGTGCTCCCCCCGAGATGCGACTAGGGTGGGGCCCACCATGGTGGATCGTACCTAGCCGAGTGGTCCGCACCACAGCGTTCCGCACCCAATGGGATGGGCCACCCCATCGTGGGCTAGGCCCACCACGGCCCCGACCAACAGGGTCAGACCCGGGCCCATCTGGACTCAGATACGCCTTTGTGGACATATCATGAGAACTGAGCATCCATTTGATGAACTATCTATGGAACTAGAATAATTTTATTGAGACAATCCATTTGGTATACTCAAAATGAGTTTTGGGTAATGTTGGATTATGGCCGGGTGGGAAGGAATTCGAATCCAACCGGGCCCTCGGAACGAAAATGCTAATAACATACAGATCGGGAGTCTGATTGATGTGCCGTCCATTGTGTTGGGTACCATTTGACATGACAGACCATTGGGATTGTTCTTTGTGGAACTTCATGGTAGCTGAAGTATCGACTGATGTCTTGAGGAGCAGATCCTCTTGTAATAATGTATGATTAGTGTGGGAACCCTATAGATGGTTTTACTTGGGATGTCTTCAGATCCAATGTGGATCATCTTCAGATCATATTTGGGTAAGTGCTCAGCAATCCTGTGTGGGTCAGCGCATACCGATCCTATGTGGGTCAGATCCTATGTGGGTCAATGCTCAGATATCCTCTGTGGGTCAACGCATACCGATCCTATGTGGGTTAGATCCTGTTTGGGTCATTGCGGGGGTTAGTTACCTATCAATCATGTGTGGTTAAGATCCTGTGTGGGTCTTTTCGAGGTTTAGTTACCTATCGATCATGTGTGGGTCAGGCGTAGTATAGCTAGAAGCAGTGCCTCCTGACATAATAAGATGATATTGCTTCGTGATTAATCATCTGTACTTATATACATCACTGAAAACCTAGCTTGACCTGAGACACTATTTGAATGAATTCTTTCACCTGTGCGGTACTTCCTATCTTCGTGGTGATACTTTTGTGGTATTATTTAATGTAGCATACCATTGTGGTACTTACCTTCATGGTGATACTTTAGTGGTATTCTTGATTGTGGTGTTACCTTTATAGTACATTCCTTTTTGGTGTTATCTTCATGGTTTTCTTTCCTTCATGGAACAGTTTTGCTTTTGGATAAAGAGTTGGGCCTTGTGTTTCCTCTTCAAAGAGATGGGATCACATGATTACTTTGGTATATGTATGGGGATATACCAAATTAGGGATGACTGTTGTTTTCTTGCTCTGTGGTTTATCCTTTGTGGATTTTGAGAGACCTTAGGGGGCTCAGGGTCCCTACTGAGTATCTTTATACTCACCCTTGCACGGTCTACCCTTGCACCTTGTTGTGTCTAGTGTAGACGACGGACAGTGCTGATCGAGGTTAAGGGTACAAGGAATGAAGGATTCGTGGAGGAGGGAATTAGATGAGACGATCCGTAGAGATGACCATTTGAGAGCTATACCTACCCTTTCAGTAGGATCCTTGGCGGGTGTTCATAGGATCTATTTTCAGTTTTACTTGTACATTTCAGTTGGGATTGTATTCTATGCCCTTCACATACAGTATAAACTCTTTTTAGTATACAGTTTACTTTGTGCTCTTATCATACAGTGTTCTTGGTTGTGTGAGTTTATAGGTTATAAATTCAAATCCTTCCCGGTTATTGGGATATACCTTTTCAGTGCAAGTCGCCAGCCCTTGACCTATGGAAGGCGGGCATGGGGTAGTCATGGCACGGCCCCCGGGGGGCAGGCCGTGACAAATTGGTATCATAGGAGTCGATTCTACCAAAGAACTTGGACATTGATCTTTTAATTGGCAATAGTGTTAAGTGTTATGAGCATGGTTATCAGTTTGGGGAATCTAGTGTTGGTGCGGTGGTCGATATATCCATACACCGAGTCCCTGACTTCTGATTTATGACTCTATGCATGAAAACTCTGATTGCATGTGTGTTTTTGAAATGTTTTTTGTGAACTCTTTGAGTTATCTCACCAGGTATAACTTACTGACTGCGACACACATGTTTTGTTTTTCAGGATGCCTCTATACAGACAATCAGCTAGGGTTTTAGGTATAGTATGTGATGATAGCCCACTAAGCGACGATGCTTTGGTGCAGGGCCCCCTTAGGGTAGTTGTACCACCGCGTGGTGTACCAGCATTAACAATACCCATTTTAAATTCAATGTCACCATCCCCAATAGTATAAGATTCATGCCTCTTGAGCACGTTGCATGAGTTCAAATGCCAGAGGCCACCAAGTTTTCGGGGCAAGATGGATCCACATGTGGTTGAGGACTAGCTGGAGGATGTGGTCAGAGTTTTCCGACTAGTCAGGACACCAGCTGATCTCCCAATGATCCTTGTCACCAGTCTTCTTTAGGAATCAGAAGGTATATGGTGGAGTTTGATGCTCTAGGTTCATGATGAGTTGACTCTCATCTGGGTGGACTTCGAGAGCCTTTTAAGGGAAGAGTTCGACCCAGCGACATTACGCTCAGTTCGTATACAAAAGCTTCTTCACTTGAATCAGGGTAGCAGGATTATGGCTAAGTATTTAGCAAGGTTCACAGAACTCTCTCACAACTCCACTGACATGGTGAGAGAACCTTTATTCAGGGCCTGGAACTTTGAGAAATGGATCATATGGGAGATTAGAGCTTCGATTATTTCTCTCAGCATCCCAACGTAGGCTGGGGTGTTAGAGCGAGAACTCTTAGTAGAGTGATTCCTTGCTGAGAAGTCACCGACAGTGAGACCCACCACCGGATGCTATGTTGCAGTGACATCTACAGCTGGTAGTAGACAAATGATACAGAAGTCCAAGGGGACCAAACCTACAGGAGGAAGACTGCTAGATACATTTTCGATTGTGCGGGGCACTCGAGACAGAACTAGACCGGCAAGGAGCCGGTAGTGTTACCCATGCATCGGGCAGGGTCATATGGCTCGCGACTGCCCGACCCACTATACGGATGACTAGAAGATGGTCGAAGGACCACCTAGGCAGAATCCATGATTCAATCTAGTTGGTCTGTAGGAAGCAGGTGTACATGACAGAGGATCTTGTCGTGCAGAAGGCAGTGGGCAGTGATTTGAGGTTATAACGCCACCCCCTCCAGGTGGACCACCCCGACCACAGTGAGTGGGTGGACAGGGATGAGTTCAGCTCTAGGCTGTTGAGGCCTACGACCAAGGTACACTAGAAGATACAAGGTACGATCTGTGTCTACTCCACCCCAACTTCAGTGTTTATAGACACAGGTGCCAGTCATTATTTTATTTTCACATCCCTTGTTCGGAGGTCAGAGATTTTGATGGAGCTTTTGGAATTATCCTTACGGCTAGAGACTCATACGAGAGAATATTTGATGATTACACACTGGTTCTAGCTATGTGATCTTACTCTAGGATGATAGAGCTTTGGTTGGGATCTTCTAGTAGCAGCGTCATGGCCATACGAAGTCATCTTGGATATGGATTGGTTATTTATTGTCCATGCTCAGATCTACTGTATTAGTCACAATGTGTGGTGTGTCCGGACGGATGGGACCATGTCTTCATTCCCTGGTGAGAAGTGATCCTTCACATAACATGATGGATTTACCCGGAGGAGGGTGTATCCGATCACACATCATTTGGGTAGCCTTACCCTCGGAGCAGTTGATGTTGAGAGTCTGAGCTATCCTTTAGTGGTGGACCAGTACACTGATGTTTTCCCTAAAGATGTATTGGGTCTAAATCGTCACAGATAGGTGGACTTTTATGTTGAATTTTACCCTATGAAGGCACCAATATCTACCCCAGCATATCAAATGGATCTCACAAAGCTTCATGAGCTGCAAGTAGAACTAGAGGACTTCTAGAGAAAGGGGTTCATTAGGCATAATGTTTCTCCTTGGGTAGCCTTGATTTTGTTTTCCAAGAAGGTAGATGGGAATTTGAGACTCTATGTGGACTGTCGGTGCCTGAACCAGGAGACTGTGAAGAACAAGTAACCACTCCCGATGATTGACGATCTCATTGATCAGTTGAAGGGAGCACAATGGTTTTCAAAGATAGACATCAAATCAGGCTTTCACCAGCATAAGATATGAGATAAGGATGTGGAGAAGATGACCTTCAGATGTCAGTATGACCATTATGAGATCTTGGTTATGCCTTTCTGCCTAAGAAACACCCCAGTAGTGTTCATAAGACTCATAAACAGGATCGTCCAGCCATACCTCAAGCGCCTTATGGTTGTATTCATCGACAAAATCTTAATATACTCAGGAATGGAGGAGCAGCATGCCTATCATCTATAGATAGTTCTGGACTCACTCCCAGAGCACTAGCTTTATGGTAAGCTCTCGAAGTTCCAATTCTATATCCTAGTGGTTCAATTATTCAGACACATCATCTCAAAAGCTGTAGTTGTGGTGGATGTAGTGAATATTGAGGTTGTTCTTGCTTGGGATCCACTCAGAAGTGTGACGGAGGTGAAAAGTTTCTTGGGTTAGGTGGGATACAACCGGAGGTTTGTGCCTTACTTTTCTAGAGTTGTGGCTCCCTTATCAATGTTGACAAAGAAGGGAAAAACATTCATGTGGTTGGAGAAATGCCAGCAGAGTTTCCAAGAGCTGAGTTCGAGACTAATGTGTGCCACTATTTTGAGGCTATCAGAGGAAATCATTGGGTACGTAGTCTACTGCGACACATTAGGGACCAGACTCGAATGTCTCCTAATGTAAGAGTGAGAAGTGATCATGTATAGTTTTCGACAGCTGAGTCAACATGAGCAGAACTACTCTTTCCATGACCTGGTGTTAGTAGCAGTGGTCTTCACCTTGAATATGTGGCGACATTACTTGATGGGAGAACATTTTACAGTCTACTCTAATCATAAGGGTCATAGGTATATCTTTCCTCATAAGGACCTGAACATGAGACAAAGTCATTGGCTTGAGTTCCTCCAAGACATTGACTTAGAGATAGTCTATACTTCTGGGAAGTGGAGCGTAGTAGAATAAGTACTCAGCAAGAGATATGGTATATAGTTTTTGAGTTAGGTGATAGAGCAACTAGCTGATTTGAGGATATCCTACATGGATGAAGATGGAGTATCATATATTCAATCTTTGACAGTCACTCCCCCACTCCATCAGTGATCCAAAGAGGCGCATCTTGGGGACACTAACTCTAAGGCTCGACATGTTCAGATATCCACATGACAGGAACCTGATGGATTTTCTGAAGGTGGAGAGCATGTCAGCCCCTACAGAGGATGTACTATGGTACTAGTGGCACTTAGATTGGAAGCGTTGAGGGAGTTCTAGACATCCCTATAGCAGTAGATCCATGAGTGGAGAAAATATACCAGGTCCTCTAGCGTATGTACTGGTGGATGAGAACGAAGAATTCCATGGCAGATTTTGTCTCTCGGTGCCTCACTTGTCGGCAAGTGATGGAAAAGCACCAGGTTTTAGAAGGCTTAGTTCATCCAACAGAGGTGCCATAGTGGAAGTGGGATATAATTTCCATGGACTTCGTGATAGGACTTCCACGCAGGTCCAAGGGGCATGATTCCATCTAGGTGATTGTTGACCGACTCCCCATGTCATCCCACTTTCTACCTATTAGAGAGTAGGGATTAGTAATGGGATTGGGATTCCTCTACATGTAAGAGATTGTGTGGATTCATGGGGTTCCATCTACGATTGTCTCCGATCTTGATGCACGTTTTACTTTCTGGATATGGAAGGGGTTTCAGGAGACTTTCAGGACACAGCTTCAGTTGAGAACTACATTCTATTCTCAGACGGATGGTCCAACAGAGCGGACCATTTAGAACCTTGAGGACATGATGCATGCTTGCATCCTAGGTTTTGTTCATTATAGGGAGGATCACTTTCTTTTGGTGGATTTCACGTACAACAACATTTATCACTCCACTATCGGTATTGAACCATTCAAGGCATTGTACGGATGACCATGTAGATCACCTCTCTGCTGGACAGACCCAGGAGAGTCAGCACTCATGGGATCGTATATGGTAAGAGCTACTATAGAAAAGGTTCATATCATCTAGGAGTGGATGAATACTGCATAGATCATACATAAGTCTTATGCAGATTGGAGATGGAGACCTCTGGTGATCGATGATAGTGACCATGTATTTCCACGGGTCTCACCTCGATGAGGTTTGAGGAGAACTGGCTAGGGAGACAAGTTATCTTTGAGGTTCATCAGACTCTTTTAGGTCCTCAGTAGAGTAGGTGAGGTAGCATACCACATAACTCTTTATCCTTAGTTTCACTAGGTGCACAATGTTTTCCATTTATCCTAGATAAGGAGATTCGCACATGATCCTTCAAAAATAATTGACTGGGGCAAGCTGGACATAGAGGATGGAGCGACGTTTTCAGAGGTTCCAGTAGAGATTGAGGATCAAATGGTGAGAGTCCTTCATGCGTGGTTGATACCTCTTTTTCACGTTTTTTTGTTAGTACAGGAACCTTTGGGGGAGCACATGGGATTTGGAGGCACATAATCTTGCTCAGTACCCCCACTTGTTACTCTAGTTTTTGTTGTGGATTTCATGGACGCAAATCTATGAGGTGAGGAGAATGTAAAGACCCAGCCAGTCCACAGTGGGTTGTGCCCTGCCAATCTGGTCGTACCACAGTGGGCCATGCCCAGCAGCCTGGGCCGCACCCTTTGTAGGCCAGGACCGCTGTGGCCCCAACCAACCGGGCCTAACCCCGACCCATCTGGACTCAGATACAACTTTGTGGCCATATCATGAGAACATGGCATCCATTTAAAAGACCATATATGGAACTAGAATCCTTATATTGAGATGGTCCTTTTGTTATAATCCACTTGAGTTTTGGCTAAAGTTGGAGTACGGCCTGGTTGGATTGAACCCGAATCCAACCAGGCCCTCTGAATGAAAACAGTAATAACTTATAGACCGGGCATCCGATTGACATTCCATCTATTGCGTTGGGTCCCTTATGACATGAAGGAACTTTTGAATACGTCTTTGTGGTACTTCATGGTAGTTTAATTATCAACTCATGGCTTTAAGAGTGGAACCTCCAAAAATCAAGCTTGATTAGTGTGGGAACACTGTGGCTGGTTGTACTTGAGAAGTCTTTAGATCCTGTTTGTGTCATCTATGGATCCTGTGTGGGTCAATGCCCAGTGATCCTATGTGGTTCAACACATACTAATACTATGTGGATCATCTATTAGTGATCCTATGTGGGTCATCACAAACTGATCCTACGTGGGTTCGATCCTATGTGGGTCATTGTGGGGGTTAGTTACCTATCGATCATGTGTGGGTCAGATCCTATGTGGGTCTTTGTGGGGGTTAGTTACTTATCGATCCTATGTGGTATAGACTTCGTATGGTCCTCAGAAGTGCCTCTTGACAGAATAAGATGATATAGTTTTCCAACTAATCATTTGTACTTTTATAATTCACTGAAAATATGGATTTAGATGAGACTCTGTTTGAATTTATTCTTTTACCTGTGTGGTACTTCCTATCTTTGTGGTGATACCTTTGTGGTATTACTCGGTGTGGCGTACTGTTTTGGTACTTACCTTTAGGGGGATACCTTAGTGGAATTATTCTGTGTGGCGTTACCTTTGTGGTGTATACCTTTGTGGTGTTATCTTCATTGTATTTTTTCTTTCGTGGAACAGTTGTTCTTTTGGCTAAAGAGTTGGGCCTTGTGTTTCCACTTGAATGAGATGGGTATACATGATAAAATAGGTATATGTGTGGGCATATACCTAAGTAGGTTTGACTATTCTTTTCCTGCTTTTTGGTTTATCCTTTGTGGATTCTAAGAGACCTAGGTTGTCTCGGTGTCCCTACTGAGTATCGTTATACTCACCCCTGCACGTGCTACTCCCACACCTTGTTGTGTCTCTTGTAGATGACGGACAACACTGATCGAGGTTGAGGGTACCTGGACTGGAGGCTGCTCGAAGGTGGGAATTAGACAAGAGAATCCACAGAGAGGACCGTTCGAGAGTTGTACCTACCCTTCAGGTAGGATCCTTGGCTTGTGTTCAGAGGAGCTGTTTTCAGTTTCACTTATACATTTCAGTTGGGCTTGTATTTTTTCCACTTTACTTACTGTACACACTCTTTTTAATATGTAGTTTACTTTGTGCTCGTATATTGTTGTGTGATTAGTTGTGTGAGTTTACAGGTTATAATGGAAATGCCTTTTCGGATTTAGGGATACGCTTTTCTGGTACAAGTCGCCAGCCCCTGGCCTAGGGAAGGCGGGTTTGTGGTAGTCACAACACGGGCCCTGGGGGTGGGTCGTGACATATTTGTTTTCACCATGATGTGTATTCCAAATACATTGATTTTCCAAAAAGTTTTTTTTTCAAAACACATATGTTACTCTTCTTGGGTTGTTTTTTATTTTTTTATGAATAATGATGTCTATATGAAATATGATTTCCATTATTAAAATGGTAACCTCAATTTTATTAATGAAATTATGATTTATGAAATCCTCATGAAACCCATTATGTTTCATGGGTTATTTAATCAGTATGATTAATAGATTATTTATAAGGCATGCATGATTATGAAAAAACTGATGTGATTGATGTGGATGAAATTATATATACCATTGATACATTAGTTACTTTCATGTGTTCAAATTTTGTGTATTAAGGATCCCCATTATGCAACCATTATTTTAAATGATGATTTTAGGATTTATGAAAATATTTTATGTGTGAAATGATGTTAGATTTATTCAGAACAATGTGTTATATTTGACCACTATGACATGATGGTCATTTTTATGTGTTTCCACGTTCCATTACATTATAAAATTTTCTCTCATGATTTTTATGATGTTCCAATTATTTTGTAATGATCATTATGATTATTCACACACAAGTATTATTGAATAATGTTTGTTATTCCTCAACTTTCTATGATTTTGGATCACCCCTTTATTTGATGAATGTACCCATGTGACTACATTTACAAAAGAAAATGTGAATTATTTTATGTGCATAAAGAATAATTATTTTAATAATTTTTATGCATTTTACTATATGAGTGATTTATTATATTAATCATTTTAAAAATAATAAACATTTAGATCCATGAATGTATATCTATTATGTTGTTTATCTAAATTATGATATAATAGTTACATAATAAAAAACAGGGTCTCTGTAGTGGAAACTAGAAGGCATTTTTGTTAATTTTGGGATTATGATTATAAAATGTTACTAAAGAACATTTATGAAATTATATTTATTGTGAAAACATCATAGAATAATATTTTTTTACTGAAGAACATTAGAACTCTGTATGATATTCTGTTATAGTTAATTGATAAAATAGAATAAATTATTTATTCATGACTTGTTGACAATTATTTTCATAAAAAAATCTATTTTATTAAATGGTGGAAACCAGCAAAAACCATGCCAATATCCCTTGTAATGGATAATTAAAGAGATTTTTTTGAATAAATATTTAATTATTTATAAGGTGAATTTAAAAAAATTATGGTAATGATTACTTAGAAATCGCAGGCTATGATGAATTACCTAAGCCAAATGAAACTTATACTTCACCAAATTAGGTGTAACTTTCTGTTGAGTCTAATATTTGGAATCTACCAGCAATATTTTGTAGATCTTCTAATCCACATTTATTATAATAGTGGGTTTACTCAATGAAGAATAACTTATTTTCCATATAATAATCATAGGAAGAGATGTTGAATCATTTCATCTATTATTTCTAAGGGCAATTTGGTCAATTGTGGGAATTAATAAAGAACATGATTCTAAAGGATGTAATATGTGATATATATTGGTTTTTCTTTAATAAAATATTTATTAACATGTATTTTCAATGAAATATTCAAGAAAATATGGAGTTTTAATTCATAGAAATAATGAAAAATGAAGTTGAATCTTTCATAGATTATGGGAAAAAATCAAAAAGTATTTGAAGACACACTTTATGTTTTGTTATAAAAATAATTGAGTAATATATTGATTCAATCATGGTTTAAACCATACCTACACAATTATCAAGATATTTGAGACTCCATGTGTTATAATGAAATAATTTTATGCTCTGTAAAATTAGATAATTCTAGAGATTGAATCATTGGACATGTAGATAAGAAGAGAATATTGGAGTTTAAATTCATTGGGTCAAATGAAAAAAGATAAAAGAGGATCCGACAAATAATATGTCAAAAATATGGGACAATGAATCCTGGTAATTTCCTCAATGGAATAGGTAAATGATTCAATTGTTGGAGATAATTCTATCATGTTCATTAATGTCAAAGAGACATGAAGAATCCATCCATCATTATGGATGGATGGAAGATAGATTCTAACACACTACTAATGGTTCAATGCATCAACTGTAGGGAGAAAAAGTATTATGAAAGATATTGTAAAAAATAGGTAATTTAAGGTAATAAGCATCAGAAACCATACAAGATAATGTAGAGAAGAAAATATTATTCTACCACTACTACTGAAATGGAGCATGGAAAAAATATGAACAAGGTACACATCATATTTACTCATGAATATAAAATGTATCATTTGATTATAATTCGAAAAATTAAATTTTTTACATCAAGTTTCCAAGTATAATTGAATTGAATCCCTAATACCTTTAATTAGAGTTCTCTATTAGAAAACCTAGTGTAGATATCATTGAAACTAATGTATTTGAATATTCTCCTGTATTGATCAATGGGTTTATTCATCCAAAAAATCATGTAATACATATAATGAGGAAATTCGATGATATAGTGGTCATGGATTCTATATAATTATTTTGATCACACATCAACTATATAGAATAGAAAATTACTTTCTCATATCCTACACATTCCCATTCTCATCAACATATGAATTGACATTCATATACTATGGATAATACAAAAATAGTGTGGATGTGATACCCTTCAAAGAAGTATAACATTCACAAATTTATGAGTCAAAGGATTCTATCAAGCTAGATAAAATTCCTCTAATAATCTAATAAACTGATGAATTGATGGAAGAGTTACCCAAATATCCCCCAAATCATGTGGTAGAGTTATAAATAGATCATATACCTGAATCCACTACTACATAAAAATTAACCTAATTGATGGCCCAATCAAACTCGATGTGTTAAATAAGAATATTTGTGGTAATTGAAATAAACGGTTCAAATGACCCAGTGCATCCCCTTGGTGTATTGTATTTGACTATTCAATGAAGGATGTATTAATGTGACTATGTATCTATTATTAGGAGATCCTCATGATCACCATAATGAACATGTATCCCCTTCTAATGATTTATGACTTGTTTAATCAAATACGAAGATTCTAATACGTAACATAGGTACATATTTAATCTGAATATCTACATATGATGGTGAAGAAGGAATATCTTCACTAGGAAAACCTTCTATAAATCGAAATGACTCTATAAATTTGTATTGATACACTTTGGACTTACCAATTCCCCTAGAATCATTATTGATTTTAGGTATGGAGTTTTAAGAGACTACCTCGAAAAATTGTGGTAGTTTTTATTGATGATAATTTCATTTACAACAAGAGATAGGAAACACACGAACAACATATAAGGATTGTGTTAGTGAAATTAATGAGGGAGAAAACTAATTATATGTTTATAGTGTACTTGTTTTGTATAAATCATACACATTCATGGGGATCATTATCAAAAGTGGAGGAATATCAACAGAACGTCAATGAAAAAATAAATCGAGGAATAGCCCAGAACAAATAGTGTAATAGAAATCAATAGTCTTCTTATATTATTGGATACAACTAATTTTTGGTGAGTAAATTTTCACAATATTATAACTATGTTTATAGGGAAATGGGGAAAGTATTTATGAATGGATGAATGTGTGAAAAAGCTTTATTGAACTCAAAATATGATAGTCACTTCAACTGTACTCACAATACTAACATGTGGATAATGTTATTTGATATATAGTGTTGTAGAAATGAATGTATTGGGCTGTGTAATCATGAATAATGGAAATGTGAAATCATATTCCTCACTATAACTGAAGATACATGATAAAAACTACACAACACATGATCTAGAGTTATTATTTTTCATCATTGCCTTGGTGATTTGGCATAACTACCCATATCGTGAGTTGTGTGAAATATATACAAATAACAAGAATAAAAAGTATATATTATCTTTGATGGAGCTGAACATCAGATAATCCATGACTATGTATTATATATTCACTACCATCTTGGAATGATTAACAAGGCAGTTAATTCTCTTCTTAGATAATAACATACTACTTTATCCATGAAAAAGATTGACAATGAACCAATAATAATAAATATGAAAGAGATGGTTTTGGAAATCAAAACAGAAGGAAATACATCCTACCCCACGAAAATTATTTCCCAACCATATACCCAAGATAATATGAATGTGTTACAATGAAAATAATTAGAGAATAAAAAAGGTGAATGTAGTAAGGGAATATATGTTACATGATTTACAAATTGATGAGGATGGTTAAATTAGATTTGGAAATATACATATTTTCCCTTAAAAAACTAAGATAAATATTATGCTATTATATAATTCACCTAGCTATCCTTTCTCTAACCTTCCATGAAGTACCAAAATGTACTATGATTTTTTGAGAGCACCTATAGTGGGACTTCTTAAAGAAAGATATTGAAAAGTAAATATTAAGGTATATAGTATGTTAGAATGTTAATGAAGAGTGAAAAAATGATAAAATGATTGTGAAACTGTAACCTGAATATATTTTTATGATGAATAATTTTTTTTAATTTTTTTGATGTCTTGTGTTGTATGCTACACTAATAAAAGTTTGTGATGTAGAAAACAATGACATAGTTTCAGTATACACAACTCTATGCTAGGATTATATTAAAAGAATTTGAAGTTTACCTGATTAAATTCATTTCATGAAAGATCACGTTTAAGTGATCAACTAAAAAATTATTATGTTACCATATAACATAGTCATTATAATGACTGGTATGACAAATATTAACTTTTTTCTAAAAAAAATTAATTTAAAATAATTGATTTTTAAAATAATAATATCACTCTTGATGGGTTTTATTAATTTAATATATATTTATTGTACCAAATATAATGTATAAAATTCATCTTATATGTTTTGTAGAATCTGTATAAGAACACACTCCATTTCTCAAATAAATGAATTATTTTTTTTAAAATGCAGCTTTTACACCATTTGACGGAACACTCAATTTTAATCTTGTTTTTGAAACATTTATATACTGTATTTTAAAAAATAAACATTTTTTTTGAATTCAAGATATAAAAATTAACTATGGATAATTTTTTTTTATTTTTCTACAAACATTTATGTTTTGATGAAAGGTAAAAATATAACAAATTTTAATTAAAAAAATACTTAGAAATAATATACGTAGATGAATTATATTATTGAATGGTTTGAAAATAAAAAAATAAAATGTTTTAAATACTTAATCAAATTTCATTCATTTTCATTAATTTTACAATGAATTTTGATGTAAATACATTTCAATATCATTCAATGTTTATGATTTTAAAAACCGGTTTTTCATTCCAACAATAGGGTTAATTTTAAATTTATTTCTAAAAACTCAATATTTTTTATTTTTCAAAATGGATTAAATATTTGAAATCATTAGTTCAAAAATATGTAAATTTCATTATTTTATTTTTGGGCATTATGAATAGTAACTTTAGAAGTTTTTTTAATACGGTTAGAAGGAAAATCAGGTAATTAAGTGTAAATATAATATTATAAAATAAACTTCAAACTTTTTCTCTTATTATTGGATGAGTGATTTTTGACCTAATACATCCTGGAATAAATGAGATCATTAAATTTAATATATTTTATTTAAAGACTGTTAAATATTTCTTACTCAATTTTTAATAACTTACTCATTTTGAAAACAATTTTATACATAATATAAATTTGACTATAAATTATCATTTGAAATAAAAAGTTATTTTATTAATCATGGTATTTTTTTGTAATTATTAGGAAATAAATAAATACTATAATGGTTTTTATATTTATGATGTAGAAATTATTTAATTGATTTAAAATCAACAATTTTTTTATTATCATGATAATAACTATTAAAATATCAAAACTCTTGACAAAAATATTATTGGTAAATTATATTCAGACAATTGTCATCCATGGGTGGTGTTTTTCTCTATTTTTATCTATATGGACATGATTAGGACACTTATAATATTTTACCTTAATGTGATGTTAAATTAGTAACATTAAATTTTAAATAAATATAAAATTTTTAATATGGGATTTTACAGGAGATAAATTTTACTATAAGTATTATTATGAAATATAGAGGATTTATCTTCGTCGTAGTATTTTTTTAATTTCTCCGAGAAAAATAATTACATTAATATTTATACAAAACTAATGTAGTAATTATTTTATTAATGGAAACATCAAATTAATTTTATTAAAAATATTAAAATCAATATATTTTTTCATAATTAATATATCCAAAAAATATCATGATTAACTTGACCACATATAAATTTAATAAAAAATAAGTTCTTGGTTATCATATTATCTTGATATTTAAAAAAAAATTAAATTATTTGTGTTAGAATTGAATATATTATTATTTGGTAAAAATAATAATTTATTTAAATTAAAAAAACATAAAATATAAATTAATTATATATTACTCTAAAATATTATATATTGTTCATTTTTGATCTAATTGAAGTCAAATAAGTAAAAATTATAATAATTTAATATTGAACAATTTGTTACCTTAGTTTAAATTAAAAGAGAACAATTAATGGAAAATGGAATGATAAGGTTTAAAATGAAGTCAAAACATCTCAAATAATTATTAGATGATAATATTACAACATTTTATCATCTCATATTCTAAATATATATATTTTTGGGGTTTTTTATGTGGTTTTATTTTATCATAAATTAATATTTTTGGAGTTTCAAAAAGTTCCCCCACATTAGTTTTAAAAGAGAACCTCCTCCTGTAACTCATTTCATCACTTTGAGCCTCAATATCCACCATACATTGTCAATTTCCATTATTAACTTCGCTAATAACAATCTATAAGTTTTATTGTTTTCAAAAGACCAACTCCAGTGCCTTTAACATGAGATCTAAATGGAGTACATTTAAGAAGAATAAATCTCATCTTCCAATTCATTCAATCTTCATTATTCCTTTACTTCCAGTTCAGGATTTTTTTGCATTGTAAAATAATAAATCCAGTGCCAATAATATACCTTGATGTTATTATAATTATGGAACAACCATATTTCATCTCTTATCCACTAAAAATACTAAATCACCATGTGTGCGTACGTACAACTTACTATCTCCATGCCACAGTGTAATATATTTTTCACCACCATATTAATTGGATGGGTTTAAGGAAAAAAAGATTAAATATATATGATTATTAAACCATGATATATATTTTTGAAAAAATATATACCATCAACTTCCATAAATTGTTCAATTGTGGGAATGATATCATCGCTTGTGCGTATGTAGGACCTCTCGTCTTCAGGATACGATATGATTCATTCTACCTAATATCCATTAAAGCATGATTATATAAATGTATAGATTAAAAAAATGATATATGTTATATTATTATCATTATGGAAATTAAATAATTATAATATAAGTTGAGAAACAAGAACTTATTTGACGAAACATGCGTAAGAAAGTAAATTAGTTAATACCTGATTGAAGAGTAGTGATATTATCAACAAACATATGATAATATGATCATATATGATATCATAAAAATTACTATTATTATATAATAATTCAATGAAATTCATTAAATCATTATACATGAGTTTTATATATATAAAAGGATATCAGACCGAATGTAATGGATTAGTTTGTCTAACATTTATTTATTTGGGACATATTCCGTATACACCACTTATTTCTTTTGAGATGTGTTTATGGTACCCATGAATGTATTTATGGTTTTTATTATGATTCTTATGATATGTAAATTTTTATTTTATTTTATGAGTCATGTGATTTGAATAATTATAAATTTGTAAGGGATAATATCACAGTCTCATTATTATCTCAGATTTCTTATACATAAGTATTTAATAAGGTATATTTATAATCCATGAAAATGATTCCTAAATATGTATTGTAAAATATTATTTCAAATTATCTATATTTTTTTAACATCAATATTACCCATTGGTGACTTTTTTAAAAATGGTATGAGATGAAACTTTTGTTTCCTTTGAAACGAGGTACTTATTGACTTATCAAGAAAAAGTATGAGAATAGTATTTTTAATATATAAAGCATGAATGTGTTTTTATGCATTCATACCAACTTATTTCCATAAATCTACCAATACCAGTATTCGTGTTTATTTTAAAATAAATTATTTTCTTTCAAAATTTCATGTCATTTTGAGAAAAGAAAATGTTTTCGAAGAAGAAAGGTAATTTTTTTTAATAATTAATTTCAGGTGTTTTTTCAAAATTATTATCCACATGAATTGAAATTCTTTCATAAGAATGATTTTCATGTATATTATCTATTATATTTATATGGTTTTATTGTGTTTATTCTATTTATGAAATAAAAGTTTTATTACTATATTATGTTATTATCAAATTATGTTTAATAAACAAATTTTATTCCTTGGGTTATGTTATGTGGACTGATTTAGGTTTTTTAGCACACATATGTATGGTTTTCATTATGGGATGGGTAATACCAATATCTTCTTCTAATTAATTAGTTAAAAATTTATATCTCATGAGATAGAATAGACTAGAAAGACAAGTAAATCCTGTTCTACTATACAGGGCTGAAAAAAGAGTGAGATCAGTTTAGTAAAGGCATTTTTCCATTATGATGGTCTTCGTAATGAGACATGGATAATATGGAAATTTTTTTATTTTTTTATGTGTTTTCCATAATTCCTTGTTTTATGACAATGTTATTTTTTCATGGATATTGTTCCATTGGGATTTTTTCTTATTAATTACCATGATTTATTTCAGGACTCAGGATTTTGATATTTGTTATACATTGTATGATTTTCCAAAGTTACGTTCATGATTATATATTCTGATATTTTTGTTTTGTTAAATATTTTCGATGTTTAAACTTATAAATAATTTCATAAAACAATTTTTATTGGTTTAATGTTCCCCAATATATAAATAAAGGTTTTAGATTGAAAAAACGAAGGGGATAATTTGTATTGGAGATGTTGAAGATATTTCACTAAAAGAAAAAATTGTGTTCCATCATCCCAAATGCACTAATCTAATATGGTAATTAGGGATATATTTGTGTAATTTATTATATATAATGAAAATTTAATTAAAAGTCAATGTATATCAAGATTTTACCATTATAGTTTGTATCAGAGAGAAGGTATGATTATTCATTGAAACAAGGATGAGAAAACGTTAGTGAGATCACTATTGATATTTAGAAGGTTATGTCATGGGATGTCCTAAGGATAATTTTAGTGAATGTTAAAATCCCTTTGTTTATTGGATAATCATGAATAAACTAGGATTAATACTAAGATAACAAAGACTGAAATATTATATGTAATGTACCTTATGTGTTTTTTAATTTTTGATATGAATTTATTGCACCTTGCATTATTTTTATAGTCAGTAGTTATAACTATATAGAACCAAGGTAACCATTATTGTTGAAAATGTGGAATGAATGGAAATTATGAAAACCAAATTTGTATGTTGAAATATAATAAATAGAATAATAAAGTTGGTATGAGTATTGATTATACTAGAAATGATTGGTCAGAGGCATGCCTTTAACCACTTATTAATGAAATGAAAAAGTCTAACAAGCAAGACCAGCAAGGAGAAATGACAATTACAGATCATAATTGTCAGACTCTTCACTATAGCCATGATAGATGTCTTCCTCTGCAGTAACTGATTCCCACTCTGAACTATTATGGTGCTTCAAAATCATGGATTAATTCTTTCTAAGATTCAACATCTCCAATGAAAGAAATTCCATAGAGGACTACGTAGCCAAACCTTCCCTCCCAACAGAAGACCTTGTGGTCATTGGCTTTGGAAAATAAGAATAATTCTTCCTTGGGGTTCTTCGTGGTGGGGCAGTCATCGCTTCCTCATTCTCAGACACCTTCTTTTTGCCACCCTGGACAACATCACTATAGGAGATCCAAATCAATCCACCCTCATTTTCCTTGTCAATATCCAGAAAATCCCCTCATTTTCTAGATATGTACAATTGACAGTAACCCTCCTCCATTCCTAGTTCCTCATGGATAGCATGCATCCCCCTCTTTACAATGACACCTCCATCTACCACCTCCATATAAGCACGACCATCATCATTAATTGATGTAACCTCCTCAACATTAGAGGTCCTCCCATTCCCCAGTTCATGTGAGAAGTTACCAGCAAAACCAACAGCAATAACCACCTCATGACCATCCTCCCACCCTTGTAACTGTCTATCATCAACAACTGCATCTACACCAACATTCCTTTCAGAGGAACTGTCATCCACAGAGACGACTCCATCTCGATCCATCACCAAGGCATCCCTCACCAGTCCAACAATGTGATTACTAATCTCAACACCATTCGCCTACTAGAGTAATGGTATCAGCAGCCCAGCAAAGGACTCTACCCTCGCACAACTTCCAACAACAACCTGCTGCACAATACCAGGACTAGCAGAGAGTTCCTTCCATATTTCCTCCCCCACAGCACCTGCATCACTAGTGACTACATCTAGTGAGATAACACCTTTTTTCACTATTGGTATCTCCTCATGATCTAGATTTTCTGAAACATTGCATCTTACAATTCCACCATAACTATTCATAATCATGTTCAAAGCCCTCTGGTCACCGGCTGCAGTAGCCAACTACATCTCAGGGGACAAAACCAGCTGCAGGTGACATGCACCCTCCACAATTGACCGGGACTCAACCCTAGAGCACCCTTCATCCAATCAAAAACATGCATCACTGATTGGTTCAGAGATGCTTGCACCACCTTCAAACCACATGCAAGGCCCTAACCCTCATCATGAAGAACAGTCCTCATCTCCCTCCCTGTATTCCTATTAGTTTTCACTTATACCAAGTCAACTACAGTGCAAGAGGAGCCCATATGATCTCCCTGCCTAGACGAGCCTCTAATTATAATACACACATCAACTTTGATAGGTGTATTCATTTCCCCAACCACACAGCCATCATTCATAGCCACCTAAGCCGGCCTCACATCACCATGAGCGACACAGCCATCACCATATTTCCCTTCCATCACCTACATACTAACACTCATCCCTCCACTCCGAAAATCATCCTCCAGATTTTTGAGCCATATAAACTTCAAACAGAATTTCACCCACGATACAAAGACAACATCTTGCAACCAACAGAATGCCTTCCCATCAGTAATCCAGTAACGTCGCACATGAGGCCTCACAACTTCGACCTCGACACATATCTGAAGGCAAATCGGATGGGAAACATAGTCAGTTCATTGATAAGAACAAAGATATTGACCAATAAAATTACCAATTTCACATTGAATTGATGGATTTTGAAACAAACGAGGGAGGCCGAGAATGATTACCCATGTCGCAATCGATGAAGGATGACACATCATATGAAACTCAAAACTCCATTGGAGAAGATAAAAGGAAGAACCACCACACCTTCTATGAGCCCTATACCATGCGATGATCAAATCCACTTCAGATCCAAAACAAACCACAAAATTTCTCCGGTCAAGCATCCCGATTATCGGATTTTCACGGAGCTCCCAAGATTTCAAAAAAACCTGAGGAAAAGCTTCCACCGAGGGGCATATAAGAAAATAAAGATCCACCAAGGTATACTTGAACAGATCTGTATCACTATTTTACTCCAACTGGAGCAGAGATTACTGGGGTCCTCCTGGAAGAGGCTTGGATCTTTGGGGGAGATGGAAATTTTTGGAAAATGAGGTGAAGGGAAAAAGATGTCAGCTTGCCCAGGCAACACTGAATGCGAAACTCCCCCTCCGAGAGGGAGGGGGAGCTGATCCTGGAGGCATGGAGCTAGGTCCTCGAGAAAGAGAATATCTATGTGACATAGCTATCGAGTATTGGTTATACTGTTATGGACAATGATGTTTTAAACGACATTTTAAAGGTATGAGATGTTCTAGCATTATAGTTTACATTTAACAAAATAACCATGGTCAATTAAGGTTTAGAAACCTTAATAAAAATATATATTTTAGAAAGACTAAGATGATGGAACCTAATTAATGGTTAAAAAATAGAGTTGGGTTATTGATTTGTTTATGTTTTGGAATTCAATGATTATAATAAATGAATCATGAAATATATAAGTGTTTTCATTGGATGTTTTTATTATGGCCTGGAAAGGATATGTTGAATATATATAAGCTGTTATGAAGGTTTTTAAAGGTAATGTAATATACATGGAGAATACATGATTAAGGGAATGAGAACCCTTAATATATCCCTTTTGTAAAGATAATGATGTTTGGATAATGATATTATGTATTTGAATATGTAAATTGGATTATGATTGTTTCTTGAAAAATGAACATGGATTTTTTGGAAAGGGGTTATTCTATAATGGATGGATTGTACAACTTTTTGGGACATAAGAAATATATCCAATAATTTTTTCAATATGGAATCATATTTTATTCAATATGAATATATGGTATTCATGTTATTACCATGACCCATGAGAGTAAATGATGAAGGTTATCACATGTTTGGAATGTGTCCCACAAGATATAACTTATGATTCATGGGGGATAAATTTTATTCCTAGTTAGTGTACATATTTCTATAATATTTGGATTTTCACCTTTTACAATGATTATAATGATACAAACATACCGATAATATATGTTAAATTATATATCATGTTTATTATATTAAATAATAATCTCACTCTAGGCGGACTTATGAATATTTGATAACTTGTTATAACATTTTTATTATGATAAATACAGATGAGATGACCTATCATTCTATTTATGTATTGCATGATCTACTAACGCTCTACTAATGATAAGTTCACCTTCATTTCATGGAACAAGAGATGAAGGGGAAATTGATCAAGGGAAAATGAAATGATGATATTATACATAATAAACTATGCTTTTATTCTAATTTTCCAACTTTATATAATGGTTCTTTAAAAAAAATATGTTACCCCAGTACCTTCTTTGCCATGGAATTAGATAGTTCATTAGATCATCCCAAATTTATGACTTTCAATGATTCTATTTTCCCTAATGATGTTCTCTATCACTCTCATTCATAACTTCATAGAAATATTTTTCTTATATATATACGTTTTCAATTTACACCTTTGTTCTCCGAGGTGGAAACTCATTTATGAGTGAATTTGGGTAATTATTATGTTTCTGACATTCCATTTAAACGGTAGTTTTAGTCTTTATTTTTACGATGTGGTTTCCAATGAAATATATATACTTTCCAATATTAATCCTTTAACAACCTTGATGAATTTTGATGGTAAATGTATTTAAAGGGGGGTAGAATGTAACACCTCTTGATTTTAATGAGGTATATTTTCAAGAAAATACTTCAATGTCTTGTATTGTATGGTACACCAAGATGATCTTGTACTATACACAACATCAGCTTAGCTTGTGGTATACATAAATCTATGCTTGGATTTCATTAAAACAATTTCTAGTTTTTTAGTTTTAATTTATTTTACAGAATACAGATTTTATGTTAACAAATAAATATTATTATGTTATCTTATAACATAATTATTATAATGGGGGGTAAGAAAAATATTACCTTACTTCTAAAGAAATATATTTATATTCTAATAATTGAGTTATGAAATAGTAAAATAATTATTAATGGATCACATTAATTTCATATATATGTAATATATTAAAAATATTATCTAAAATAAATATTATATTCATTCTAGATATGATATAAGAACAAATTCAATTTTATAGATAAAGGAAGTATTTTTTTTATAAAATATTTTTTCCCACCTTTTGATGTCACACCCAATTTTAATCTAGTATTATAATATTTTAGATATTATATTTTAAAAAATAAACATGTTATTTGTAAGAGGGATATAAAAATTAATTTCAGATTAATTTTTTATATTTTTATGAAAACATTTATGTTTTAACTAATAGAAAAAATATAATAAATTTTAATTGAAGTCAAAAAATTTCCTCGAAATATTTTATGTAGATAAATTATTTAATTGAATGGTTTTAATGTAAATATAAAATAATTTTTTTTCAATTATTATAATATTGTTCATTGGAATTAATTTTACCTTGAATTTTGATGTATAACATTTCAGTCTTTTGAAATGTTTTAACATTTAAAAACCCATTTTTCATTTCACAGCGGGAAAAAATTTAAATTAATTACTAGAGCTTCTATGTTTTTTATTTTTAAAGATTTATTCCATATTGGTAATTTGTGGATCTAAAATATGTAAATATCATTATTTCATTTTTGGGAATTATAAATAGTAATTGTAGGAATTTTTATTAATATGGATAAAAGGTAAATTAGGTAATAAATGTTAAATATAATATTATAAAATTACAATAATATTTGTTCTAATATGATTTTATGAGTGATTTCTGAACTAAACCATAATTTGGTAGAAATGATACAATTTTTAAGCCACTTGGTTGATATTAGGACATTTAATATATTTTATTTAATGAAAACAATAATATTTCTTGCTCAAATTTGAATAAACTGATTAATTTTAAAATAATGTTATATAGAAAATAAATTCTACTATAAATTCTCATTTGATATATTATAGGTTTCTATTTATCACGGTAAATCATTTTAAATTTTTGGGAAATATATAAATAATTTAATGGCCTATACATTGATGATGGAAAATTTATTTAATAGATGGAAAATCAATAAAATAACTTTTATTAAATTGATAATAATAATTAAAAGACTATAAAAGTTGACCAAACATTATTTTTCAAGTATTTATCTTACATAATCATCCTATTTTCTAGTTAAAAACCATTTTAATCATTATGGTATAGATTATTACACTCATAATATTTTAATTAATGTGTTGTTAAAGTTGTGATATTCAAATTTTAATAAATATAAAAACTTTAATATACGATTTTCTAGGAAATATATTATACTATAAGTGTTCTTCTGAAATATTGAGGATTTTTCGGCATTATAGTATTTTTTTTTCTTTCAAAAAATATAAGTATATTAAATTATTACAGAATATAGATATAGTAATTATTTTATTAATAGAAATATCAAATTAATGTTAATTGAAATAAAAAAATAAATATAAATCATAATAATTAATATACATATCAAATTTTATAGATGACCTTGACCCTTTATAGTCTAATCTTTTTTCAGGCTTATCATCTTATATTGATATTTTTAAAAATCCATGAAATGAATATTGTGAAAATTGACACTATTTATATTTTTTCAGCATAATGTAATATTAAATTATATAAAATTATAAACTATTTTAAATAATATAATATAATTTATTTACTCTAAACTATTCTATACTATTCATTTATGTTTTAATTTACATGATATAAGTAAACATTAAACTATTTTAATATTGAAAATTTTGATACCTTAGTTAAAATTAAAAGAGAATATTTATGGGTATTCAAAATGATAAGGTTTAAAATGAAATAAAAAATTGACTAAAAAATCGGATGATTATATTAAAACCTTATCTCATATCATCTTTGAAATAATGACATTTTGGTGTTTTTTGGTATTTTTTTTGAGTTTATAATATATTAATATTTTTGGAGATTCCTAAAGTGCCCCTCACCTCAGTTATATAAATAAACCTCCTCTGACACCTATTAACATCACATTGGGAAATAAATATCAGTCATCCTTAAGACATTTTCCTTATCAACTTCCCTAGTTATGTTCTAGAAGTTCTTGTCTTCCCAAAACAACAACTCTAGTTCCATTAAGAGGAGACCAAAACGGAGCAGGTCGAAGAATAGTTAATCTCATCTACTGATTCATTCAAACTTATATTTTCCGATACTTCTAATTAATGTTTTGATTAAATTATAAAGTAACAACTCTAGTATCAATTGTTTACATAGATGTTATTTTAATTATGGAATAACTATATTCCACCTTATATCCTTCCAATGAAATATGAAATCACCACACTTCCGTATATACAGCTTACCATCTCCACACCATGTTGTGGTATGTTTTTCACTGATTTCATACATGGATGGGTATAATTATGGAAATAATTAATATACATGATTATTAGAATATGATATGGATATTGGATGAAAATATATACCATCCACATCCATACCATTCACAATTATTGGAATGATATCGTCGTTTCTGTGTACGTACAACCTAGCGACCCCACCTTGCGATGTGATTCATATTACATGATATCCTTTAAATAATAACTATATAATTGTACATAATGACAAAAATATGATATATATAATATTTATATAATTAAAGAAATTATATAACTATAATCTTTGAATTGGAACAATAATCTATCTAGAAAAACATTTGTAAGAAAATTAAACAGTTAATACTCGATGGATGAGTAATAATATTAATAATAAACAAATAATAATTTGATCATATATGATATCATAAAAATAACTATGATTATGAAATAAATCAATGATTTTTTTAAATCATTATACAGGAGGTTTGGATACATACAAAAGATATAATACCTAAGTTAATTGAATATTTTGTCTCAATTTTATTTCAATGGGACATATGCCTTATACATCACCTATTTCATTTGAGTTATGTTTGTGCTTCCCATGACTATTTTAATGGTTATTATTATGATGGATATGATATGAATATAATTTTCTTTATTTTATGTGGCATAAAATTCAACTAATAAAATATTGGTAAGGGTTAATTTCATTATCTCATTATTAACTGAGATTGTTTATACGTAAGTATTTATTGTGATATATTAATCATACATGTTTATGTTTCCTAATTAGTTATTATAAAATATTTTTTCAAATACTCCATAACTCTATAAATCCAATTTTACCCATTGGTGGAATTTTATAAAATAGTATAAAAAGAATATTTGGTCTCCCTCTTTAAGAGGTACTTTTTGACTTATCATAAATAAATATGAGGATAATGTTTTATTTTATCTATAATTGAATGAATGAATTTTTACGCTTTCAGAATTCCTTATTTCCATGAAGATACATTTGCATTATTTTTAGTTTATTTTCAAAGAATTTAATTTCATTCAAAATTGTGTGGCATTTTGAGAAAGGAAAAAAATATGAAGTGGAAATGATATTTTCCTCAAGAATTAATTTCAAGTGTATAAAAAATTATTTTCCATCTAAACAGATGTTATTTTGTAAAGATATGTTTCAAGTATATTATACCAATTATTGCAAGGGTTTTATTGTAATTCTTATATTTATAAAATCCATTTTTTTTAACTATGTTATGTTATGATGGAAAGATGTTTAAGAAACCCATTTTATTATTTTGGAAATGTATTGTTGAATGATTTATGTTCTTGTGGAACATATATGTATGGTTTTTAATATATGGTGGGTGGGACCTATATCCCCCTCCAATAAATTTGGTAAAAATTTATATTTCATGAGATAGAGAGGAATTTAATGTCAATTAAATTTAGTTTAGTAATAAATTGATGGAATAATGATTGAACTCGGTTTAGTAAAGGACTTTCTCCACTATAATGGTCTTGTAAATTTTCAATGGTTAATATCGAAATGATTTTATATGCATTTGTTTTTTCTATAATTCCATGTTTTTAGCCATAGTTATTTTCTCATGGATTATGTTCCTTTATGATTTATGACGTATGAATTTCCAATACATGTTTCATGACTCAATATTATGATATTTTTTATACATGAAATGATTTTTAAATATTATTTTCATTTTTCTATATTATTATATTTATTTTTTGTTTTATATTTTCTAGGATTACCCTTACTGAGAATTTGAGCACCCTATTTTTATATTATTTCTTTTCCCTAGGATATAATGTATTCTATTACATAGGAAAAAAATAGGGGAAGATATTTATGTGAGATATTAAAGATTATTCACCAAAATAGAAGATTGTGTTCCATGTTTCCAATGACACAAAATTAATACAGTATTTGGGATTCTATTTCTCTAATGTATTAATCATTCTGAAAACGTAATGTATTGTCCATATAGGTCATTCTAGGGTCATTACTGTTTATATCAGTGTAAAGGTTTAGTTATCATCTAGAAAATAGGATGTGAAAAATTTAGTGATGTCCATATAGATATTTCAATGTATTTGTCTTAGGATTTCCTAAGGAAAACTCTAGAATAGGTTAAAATCCTATATTTTTTGTGATAATAATGAATAAAATAGTACTAAAGATAATATATAATATACTGAAATGTAATAAGTAATTAACGTTACTTAAGTGTTTTTTAATCTCTGATATATATTTCACATGCTTTACTTTCTAGACATAGTCAATATCTAAACCTAGCTAGAACTTAATTAAACTTCAATATTTCAAATGTGCATTGTATGAGAATTATGAAAACCAATTTCCTAATTAGAAATATCATAAAAACAATCATAAATGTGGTATGAGTATTGTTTATACTACTATGGATAAATATATTTTAAATGAAATGTGAATGATATGGGATATTTTCGAAATATTGTTTACATTAAAACAAAGATGCTTGGTTAGATTAAGTTTGAGAAACCATAAGACAAGAATAATTTTTTTGGAATGACTAGGATGATGGATCCTGATTATTGGTTTACGAATATAGTTAGATTACTAAGGCGAATAGTTAATAGGTCTTTTTTGTTAATATAATAATTTTTTGATACTAATATTATGGATTCGAATATGTAAATTGGATGATCATAGTTTCTTGAGAGAAGATTATGGATTTGTTGACAATAGGATTATTCTTTCATGAATGAATTATACTCATTTTTGATACTTAAGGAATATATCCAATAAGTTTTGTAATAAGGAAAAATGCATGTTTTCAAAAAGGATATATAGTAATTAATGTTATTAACACGACTCAAGAGAATACATGATGAAGGTGATCACAAGTTTGGAATGTAACCAGAATGAGATGACATATGATATATGGGGGATAAATGTTTAGGCGATTTTTTATACCTATTTCTAAATTTTTGGGATTTTTAACTTTTTAAAAGGACTATAAAGTCATATATTTTTGTAGAGTTTAAGTAAAACTCTTGATGATGTTTATTAGATCAAGGTATTATCACACTATAAGTGGACTTATGCATATATAATAACATGTGATAACATTTTTCCTATAATAAATACAGATGGACTGATCGATGATTCTATTTATAAATTGTATGATATGTCAATTCCCCAAGAATGATAAGTTCAAAATCATTTCTTGGAATAATAGATGAAGTGGAAATTGATCAAAGAACCCTATAAGGGTGAGATTACAATTAATCAAGTAAGTATTTATTCAAATTGATTAACAGTATGAAAGGGATCCTAAAACCAAAAAATGATATCTGAGTACCTTCTTAACCAATGAATTATTTGGTCTCTTAGATCATAAAAAATTTAGGGTGTTTGATTGTTAACATCCTCTTAACGATGTTCCTTATCAGCCTCCATTTATACTTGATAGTTATAATTTTCTTCCATATCCATTTTTTCACATTACACATATTTTTTCCTCTGTGGAAACCCAAATATTAGTGACTTTGGGAAACAATGTTTTTTCTATCATTCCATTTAAAAGGATGTTTTTGTCCTTGTTTTTACGATGTTGGTTTCTATTAAATAAGAATTCATGTATTAATCCTTTAAAACCCCAAATTAATTTAGAGGGTGAAACTTATTTAATTGGGGTAGAATGTAACACTAGTATATTTTCATGAGATATTGTTTTTTAATTTTCGCTGATGTCTTCTGTTCTACGCTACACAAAGATAATCTTGCACTACACACAACACCAGATTAGATTGTGTTATGTGAAACACTATACTTTTCATGAATTACACACAATTTCATGTCATTTTTATAGAATTAATTTCCCATAAGAATGATTTTTAGTGAAAAAAAATTATTATTTAGTTACATTATAATAGAGTAATTATAATTGTGGGTATGACTAATAATAAATTTTTTCTAAAAAAATATTTAAATGAAAATAATAGAGATTATAAAATAATAAAATCACACTTGATGGACGTTATTAAAGTGATATATATCTAATATATGAAATATGATTTTTAAAATCCATCATGTATGATTTTTAGACATTATATAAGAACAATTTCATGTTTTTTGAAAAAAGATGTATTTATTTAAAACAAATCTACAGTTTTGTTACCTTTTGATGGTGCAACAATTTTTAATCTAGTTTTTGTACATTTATACATATTTTATTTAACAAAATAAACATTTTTTTGAATGTGGGTTATAAAAATTTACCTTGGATTAATTTCTGATATTTTTATGAAAACTTTTTCGTTTTGATGAATATTAAAATATACTAAATTTTAATTGAAAAAACATTTTCATTTAAATTATTTTGTGGATAAATTATATTATTGAATGGTTTTAAAGCAAAAATAGAATATCATCTTTTAGTTAATATATTATTTATCACTGGAATTAATTTTATCATGAATATTCATGTAAAAACATTTAAGTCTTTGGTAATGTTTCAACTTCTTAAAACACATTTTCTATCCCAACAGTAGGATTAATTTTAAAGTAATTACTACAAATTTTATGTATTTAATTTTTAAAATTATATTCTATATTTGGAATAGATTATTACAAATTATGTAAACATTATTATTTTTTGGGCATTAAAAATAGTAACTGCTGTAATTTTTATTAATATGGTAAAAGGGTAAATTGGGTAATTAAGAGTAAATATAATATTTTAAAATTTCCTAATCACTTTTACTAGTATGATTGTATTATTTGTTTTAGACATAAACCATCTAGGGGTCGAAATTATAATCTTTGGAAGCCACTTGGATGAGATTATAAATTTTAATATATTTTCATTAATGAAAGTTTAAATATGTCGTATTGAAAATTTAATAACATAGTCATTTATAAAATGATGTTTTATAGAAGAAATAGTAGATTATATATACTCATTAGAAAAATAAATTTTTATTCTGTATCATGTTAATATAATTATAATTTTTAGTAAATAAATAAATATTTTAATGGTATATACATTTATGATGTCAAAATTATTTATATGATGGAAAATAAGTAAAATAATTATTATTAAATTGATAATAAGAATTAAAAGACAAAAACAGATGAACTAATATTATTGGTAAAGTATCTATTTATTATTATTATCCATTTTCCAAGCTAAATCCCATTTGGATCTATAAGTAAATTATGAAGACACATATCATATTTTAGTTAATGTGATGTTAAAGTTGACACATTCAAGTTTTTATATATAAAAAATTTCAATATTGGATTTTCTAGGAGGTATATTTGACAATATGCATTCTTATGAAAGAATGGGAAATTTTCTTCATCATTGTATTGCATTTTTAACTTTTTCCATAGATTAGTATTTTAAATAATTACAAAAAACATATGTAGTAATTATTTTATTAATGAAGATATCAAATTAATATTGTTTAAAAAACTAAAATAAATATAACTTGGGATAATTAATATATACAAAAAAATTCATGATTTCCTTTTCACATTATATATATAATAAAATATTTGGTTCATGGTTTACATCTTTTCATGATATTTTTTTAAATCCATTAAATGAATAATGTAAAAATTGAACCTTTTGATATTTTGTCAAAATAATATTCAATAAAATTATTTAAAAATCATGATTTTTTAAAAATTTAAAATTTCAAATTTTCACTCTAAAATGTTTTATTTTCTTTATTTGTGGTCTAATTCATAATAAATATCTAAAAATTACACAATTTGAATATTAAGGAATTTTCTATTTACTTAAAATTAAAAGAGAATAATTAAGGTTGAAAAAAATGATAAGGTTTAAAATGAAATAATAACATTTAAAAAAATTATTGTTTGATGGTATTACAACCTTATATACTCTCATTATGAAATAAAGATTTTTTGAGATTTTTAGATGTATTTTTTGTTAATTATAAATTAATATTTATGAGGTTTCCAAAAATGCCCCTCACCTCAATTATAAAATGGAATCTACACCCTCACCTACGCACATTACATTGTGCCTTGAAATTTACCCACCCCCTTCCCATTTCCCTTAGAAAATTACTTATTTAAATTTTATATTTTTTGGTTTTCTCAAAACACCAAATCCAGTGCCATTAAGAAATGATCTAGAGAGAAAACATTGAATAAGATGTAATATCCTCTACCGATTCATTAAAACTTATTTCTTCTTCTACATTCTCTTAAATAGATGTTATTATAATAATTATATAACCAAAATCCTCCTTTTATACATCCCACAAATAATGAAATCCCTACGTGTGCATGCATACAGCTTAATGTCTCCAAGTCATGGTGTAATCTCTTTTTCCACACCATCATACTTATATGGGTATAATAATATTAATATTAAATATATATGATTATTATAACATGATATATATTCTGGAACAATATATATACCATCCACTACCATACCTTTCACAATTATTGGAATGTTATCGTCACTCATGGGCACATATGACCCATTATCTCCATGATGCGTTGTGATTCATTCAACATGATATACAATAAAACATGATGATAGAAATGTAATTAATACAAAATATGATATATATTATATTAATATCATTCTATGATATATCATTAATCTAATAATAGGAACATGAATTAATATGAAAAAACATGTGTAAAAAAATAAAGAAGTTATTACCAGATGGATGAGTAATAATATTATTAAGAAACTAATAATAATATTACAATAAATAATATCATCAAAATCACTATGGTTCATGAATAAATGTAATTCCCTAAATATAATTATAACTATAATACTATTTTCTATTTTTTTTATAGAAATTTGTGTTATTTATTATATAGATGACAATGAGGAACATTTTATTCAACCACTGAAATATTACATTAATACAAGATATTATAATTACTATGAAGAACTCATCAAGAGAAAAAATATAAAAAATGGAAGGCCACCCAGAATGGAAATAAGTAAGATAGTGTAATTGACATCCCATGGATTGACTGTAAAAAAAAGTATGACAAGAAGTATAAAAATAATTCTAAGTGTTAATAAACAGTAGAGCATAGTTTTTTTTGAATCAAGGAATGATATTTGACCTTTTTAATATATTGAACTGATATTTTTATGGTTTAATTTACCTTTGTAAATAGTTGTTGAGTTTCAAAATAACGGTTGATATTTTATAGTCGTTGGGTATGTTTTAGATGATTTTTTTAGGACCCTCTTCCCACAAGGTGTACCACTCCTAGGCTAGAAATGTGGGAAGGGAGATAATGACCCCCGAGTCCCACCTCCAGTAGGACTTGGGTTGGAAACTAGCACTGAGGGTATAGTAAACACACAAGTGGGAAGAATTAATCTCTAAGAGAACACATGTGAAGAAGAGAGATAAGATAGACACCAACCAACTCCAAATCAGACTGGAATATAAAATAAAACCCAACTGAACATATGTAATTTCATGAAAAACTAAAACAACTTAAAGGAAAAAACTGAAAGTACCAAAGGAATGTAACAACATGATAAACCACAAGACAGAACAGCTACCGTAACCCCAAGCTAGTAAAAACCATATGGATATCCCTCATTTTTCAAGTGACGTAAAAAACAGTTTATATATACATAGGGTGAGTATTGTAGTATACTCAGGGGGATCCTCCTTAGACCCTCTCATACAAAAGTAAAGAAAACATGAAAAAGCATATAGAAGAACAAGTGAAACTAAATTGTCACCTAAATAGGTATATAATGTTCCCAACATCACCATGGCTAATTTCACGAAGTATCACATACAAGAGTATATAATAAAATAAAGAATATCATGGGTACCCCTCTACAACTTCCCCATTGGATTTATGATTTTCCCCAATGTCGCTCATCCTATGATTCTCTCTCTAAAAAGGATGGCCTGTAGAGACCTAGGTGAAGCACCACAACATGCACCTCATGAAACAAACCCACCATGTCCACATAAGAAAAGTAACTATGTTTTTTCCGTGAGCCACCAGAACTCACATAATGTGTATCATACGTATGAAATTATACCTCAAGTGATTACAACCCACACACCGAGTAAGGATCCTCAAGCCATCATAGCCTATACACGTTACACCTATAATAATCCCTAGGAAACTATATCCAGAATATATGTGTGTGAATAATCAAAAGCCACTACATCCTTCTACACACATATATTGGGAAAAATAAATGTTGTTCCTACCATCACAAGTAACAACGAAGAGATGAGAGGGGTCCAAAGTGGGTAGTCAGACATCCATCCTCCCATCAGAATGTTTGGGAAGACACCCTAGGTCTCAAAATCCCTGGGGTGTCATTTTCCTTAACTAATGGGGTGGAGTGACATATAGTAACAAAAAAAGTATAGAATATACTATATTTCAAAACCACATTATTGGCATAAACTAGTCTTAGACTCAACTGTAGCTGACATCTCTCGGACTCCCAGCTGCCACTTCTAAGACTAGGTATCCAATAAACACACAACAATTTTAAGAGCTTTATTACATTACATAATTCCCTTTTTATTAGTATCACTTTACTTTAATTAATTAATTAGACATTAATTAACCATTACCACATTATATTTCATTAGCATCACGCCCAATAGTCCAATGTTATTTTAAAATTTATTTTCCAACATTGAATCCTAGAAGGCTTCATCCCAATAGGTTAACATAATTTATTCAATAATTTATTAACATCGTTACATTATCATATTCACAAGAATTGTAGAAAAAATTTCTCAGCTACTATACCCAATGGGTCTCAACATGGTGAGTAGATTAACTAACTGTCGAGTTTTTTCCACCTATAATAAGAGTGTAGACCCATCCTCCCTCAGGAATCTAAAAATGAAAATCATGCGGAATAACCTGAACATTTTTTCCCCTTTTTAAAGGAGAGAAAGAAAATTGTCTACCTTGAGAAGTGCAGAAAATAAAAAAGATAAACAACTAATAAGAAAAATCAAGCATCGAAACATTTACTTGAAGACCATTCCATCATCTATAGTGTCATCCCCAAAACCCATATGCATAAACTGATGCATCTCACCACTCTATGCATCAACTTCTACCACAACCAATAAGCCTCCCTACCCCACATATCACAAAAATCTTCCAGGATCACATCATAACATAAGTAGTAGGAAAAAAACATCATATCAATTAGGCTCTTGGCTGTTAAACATCAAAAAGGATAACTCAGAACCCTACAATGAATTATATTTTATATATCAACCATTTCTTTAATCCATCTTGGATTAACTAATTTTTATGTGTAGGTTCCAACTTTGGGAAACCTAAATAGTAATCTACTAAAAATTGATTAAACATACTTACTAAATTTATTTTATTAATATCAAATTACAACTACAACAAAAAGATTAATTTATAGGCCTATTTATCTTTAGCCAAACAATTATCAATAAATTCTCTCTTTTCATTCAATACCAATTTCCATTAAGAACGAAAATATATGAAATAAAGAAAATATATCACACTATCTAGCAAAACAAGAGGTAATAACATATGATCCATATCAATTAATTTATTCGGTTCAATTATTTAATATTTTAATTCCATTGACATCAAGTGGGATAAAACATACTATCTATATCATTTCACATAAAAGAAAAGAGAACAAAAAAATTCCCTACCTCAAACAGTTCATGTCATTCTTTATATGAGAACGAGCCACACAACAGGATATGATCTCCTCCCCCATGACAACTGTATCCAAATGAGGATGTAGAGACACAACCACACTGGTCAACACCCAGGAATAGTCTATTAGAAACATGGAGATAGCATCCCATATAAGGTAATGGATAAAAAAATGAGTTGAACCAAATAGAATGACGATATATCATACCTTATATAGAATATTAATAGATACTTCTTGGTTGAATCAAAAAAAAGAAGGGAACTATTCCAACGAGAAAATTTCAATCGCATAACTCATATAGAAGGAATGAAAGGTTTGACCATCTCACACCAAAGAACAGGGAGGAAGAACTAGGGAGGAAGATATCTTGTCCCTTTAGAAGATTTAATGGAGCAGATACACTGGATTTTCTATTAAAAGAGTATCACATTGAACAACATAGTCTGTCCAAGTAAAAGCATCCTAAGCCTTAGGAAATTTATTATAGGAGTTATGGACTTTAAACGACATTAAATCCTTTAAAACGGGGATTTATATGCATTTTATGTCAAAGGAAACATCAATGGGGAGAAACTGTAGGAAGATAGAAACAATGTTCATGAACTTGAAATTTTACAAAGGAAATAGAGGCTACCGTTGGAAACTCACCATTCTGGAAACACTATTCATGAAATTGAAATTTGGAAAATGAAATAGAGGTTACCATTGGAACCTCACTATTATAGAAACACAGCTCATGAACTCAAAATTTGGAAATGGAAATAGAGGCTACTATTGGTACATCACCATTCTAGAAACACTGTTCATAAACTCGAAATTTGGAAATGAAAATTGAAGCTACCGTTGGAACTTCAAAATTCTGGATACACTATTCATGAACATGAAATTTAGAAAAGGAAATAGAGGCTACCATTGGAACCTCACTGTTCAAGAATCATTCTTCATGAAATTGAACTTTGGAAAAAGAAATGGAGGCTGCCGTTGGAACAGGTCCCGAAGCTAACGTTGGAATTGTTCATGTAAGACTACTATTGGAACTATTCATAAGGCTTCCGTTAGAACTGTTCACATAAGCCTACCATTGGAACTATTCACAAGTCTACTATAGGAACTGTTCACATAAGGCTACAATCAGAAATGTTCACAAGGATACCGTTGGAACTGTTCCCTTATGAATACCTTTGTAACTATTCAAAAGTTTACCATTAGAACTATTCAAATAATCCTACCATTGTTACTGTTCACAAGGCTACTGTTGGAACTGTTCAAAAAAGGCTACCATTAGAACTGTTCACAAGGATACCTTTGGTGTTGTTCACATAATCCTTCCATTGGAATTGTTCACAAGGCTACTGTTGTAACTGTTCACAAGGCTACTATTGTAACTCTCCACAGGGGTGCCATTGGTACTGTTTACAGCGGTCTACCATTGGAACTGTTCACATTGTTCTCAATGGTGGAACTATTCACCAAATTGGAAATTTGGAAAATTTTTGTGGATAAGTCACCTTAACTATGAGAACACCTCAAACAGTAAGTTTTCACAGAGGAATGGACCAGATAGTTCTAGGCCATTATAGTTTTCAAATAACATTTTCTGTTAAATAAAATAATTTAAGATAATTGTTATTAATAACAAGGGTATTTAAATTAGTCATTAATATTTTATGTTTTTTTCAAATTAAAGTGGCTTGGTGTAAATATAGTTTCTAAGTAATAATTTTGATGGTAGAGGTTAATTAATAAACGATATTAAAATGGAATTAAAGTGAATAATCTTAAATAAAATTTATTCAGTGTATAAAAATTTTATTTAAAATTTTTAAGACAAAAAAATTTTGTTCCATCCCTAGCACAGGGGATACCTCAACCATACTGAAGGACCCAAAAATGGTTTATCCCCAATAGGGAGGAATATACCCATGCCTAGAGTGGCTCAAGCAGCATAGGAGGTCAACCAGGAATGCATGGTTTAGGGTGGGTTGCACATGTACCCGAGTATAGGGACCTGATTAAGCATGTGCGGAGGTTGGTCCAAGGACGGGGAGCAGGGTCCCATGTATAAAGAACCCTTGTTGCGTGTGTTTGTGTCATTATACACATGCATTGCACGCGGATTCTTATAAGGTATCACCGAAACTAGTGTAGTTTTGATTTCGGATGCATCTTTTTTCAGAGCTAGAAATCTCAGCCGTACTATCTAACAGTGCGAGATCCTGGCCATCCGCACCAGTTCACCGATCAAACCCCCCAACCTCCTTCCATCCCCACATTTTTATTGACTATCTGATCTAGATTTACTTGATCTTGACTGTTCAATACTTTTAAAAATACACGATCTCCCACTGTCATCTGATCCATCCACATATAATCTCAACTATCCATTATTTTTTTAAACATTATACTTATTATGGACCCTCCGATCAGACCTAAGTTTTCATCCGGTCCATCCATTCCTTAGCTACATAGACCCCCTTTTCTTAAAATTTCATGGTAAATTCTATCTATTGGAATATATATAGATTGATCTAAACCATTCATTATTTCTCATCCATCTTATTTGTCGAGTTACACCAGTTAGAGTAAGTCCTTGGAAGGCCATTCAGTGTCTTTCCCCACCATTATTCTACATCAAACCATGATCATCCATCCCAATCCATGGACCCATCTTAGATTCTCATTCCCCTAAAGATCTATTTCTTTAGTATTAATTTAACAGAATCCTTATTAGCTTCTCACTATGCTCTAAATATATATATATATATATATATATATATTTCTTGTTGATTCGAGTTTGATCTTACTTCAATCATCAGAATAAATATTATTTCTCTTTTCAATTAAGGTATCAATTATGAATATATCTAATTGTGTCTAAGATTATGTTACATTTCTATAAACCCACTTTTCACACCAAATATGACCCGATGTTCACATTTTCAAGATTCCTCCCTCAATTTCTAAAAAACCACTTCTATCAATGATTTATGTGAGGTGAGAGATTTTATTATTCTCAATTGTTTTTTGTAAACATATTTATATAATATATATTTATATATTTATTTAAAATCATATCTTTATAAATCAATTTTCACATAAGATATGTTTTCATAACATAAAGGATATATTTCTAAAGCACAATAGTAGTAAGGGTTTGGTTTTGTTATACAAATAATTATATATATATGTCTAAATAAATACATATACACACATATATAGACAAATATTTTTTGTATATATATATATATATGATCAAGGTGTTATTTTTTAAACAATTTCTTAAAGATTTTGGAAAATTGGAGAGTCGTAGTTTTCAAAATGATGATACAAGGGTGATGTGTGTGTGTATATATATCTGTATATACCCATGAATATATACATATATAACAACAAATTTCAATATATTCACATAGAAGAGTATTTTTTGTTTTTGAATCATAGTTTATAAAACCTTCAGATGCAAGGGTTTAATTTTTTAAAACAACATACATATATGTGTGTTTATATATATTTATATGTATATATATACACAGATATATGAAAATAAATATGAACACCTTAAGTATATTTATTATTTATCATTTATTTAGATGATATAAATATAATTTAACACAAATGAAACATGTGTTTAACCATCCATGTAACTTTAAACTCTTTTAGTCACTATATTTACACATTTTCATGTGATCAATATTATCATTTTATGTGGAATAAGTTATTATTTTATGTGAGAACATACATATGAATCTCTTAAAATGAAATTCATGAATAGGTATGGCCATCATCTATCTCAGTTGTGACATTCCAATCATTATGTGGTCTTTCATATACTAAAATCCATGTTTCATGAATTACAGTTTTCAAATAATAATGGGGTTTTACAAGCATATGAATTTTCATAAAATGATTTTAAAAACGTTGAAAAAATATTTACTACATGAGAAGGAATATTTATTTTATATATAAAAAATATTATGATTTTATTTTGGAAGTGTTTTTAGGTATGAAATATGAATGTTAGGTCAATTTTAATATGTTTTAAAAAATTAAAACTGTTTAAAAATGTGTCCTTGTGGGGAGTGAACCCATAAACCATAAAGATGACTACTAGTTGTATGTATGGTTGTTAATATGGTATTAAAAGTAATATTAATTACCAACAAGAAAATTAACATTTTAGATGGATAATTACCAATTTATTTTCAAGCATAATTATTTTTTGAAATACTATTTTTATAAATATATTAATCTAAATTTAAAAATTTACATTAAGTATGTATATATATTTTCTAAAAATATTTTATTGAATCTTTTGGTTCTTTCTAAATCCCTTAATAGGAATTACATTCTCACCATATGTATTATTAATACATTTACATACTTAATAAGATCAGGAAAATGAATTTATATTGTTGATGTTTTTCCCTAGAGAATCATTGTTTTTTTAATTTTCTATTTTTAATGTTTTTGGAAACGTAAGTGATGTATCAAATTTTCCAAAACCTAAATTGGTAAAAGTTCATATTTTGTAATAAATATTTGGAATTTTTTCAGGATTCATTCATGAAAAAAGTACACCCCTTTTATAAGAGATGAGTCTGGTAACTCGGGCTCGAGTCATTACAGTTGGTATCAAAGTAACAGTTTAGTTAATTAGGGAAAATTAGAATGAAACTACTAATTTATGTATATATTATTAAGTAAAATTAATTTCATAAACATTTAGATGGAACTAAAGGGTTCAAAAACTACCCTCTTGTATCTAACTATTGATCTACCTGATATTATAATTTTAAAATCTTTTTCATATTCATATCAAACTTTCACAAACAAACAGTTATTCTATAAACACTTTTAATTGGTGTCAAATAACCCAAATATACTTCTATTCAATCAAGGACCGAATCGTGTCTATTAATTTATGGCATATGAACAACATTCATTTTATACCTATAAATGAATGTATTATAAAGTTGTCATCCTATGTTTCACCATGTCTGAGAATTATTTAGATTTTTGAAAATTTTGGGAAGCTGTAGAGGTGGGTGACCTCCACGTAGCCTCTCTACTTGAACTTTTATGCATTAGAATTTTTGAGAGACTCTATGATATAATAACTTTTACAAACTAAGTAGTTAAAAAGGCCTATAAGGACTAAGTCCACTCCAATAGCTTCGAGCTTTGCACTACCATGCCTCTATCTATAATCCTAGTTGTTTTTTATATGATTTTGAACCTATATGCTTGATATGTATTTTGGATAATGAAATAGAATAATTTTCAACCACTATGGGAATTTATTTGAGTTCATCAGTGAACTATCCCTATTAGTGGACATGGTGAAGGTATAAATTAATTCCCATTTATATAATGTTATTTATTAACAAATAAGATGGTTTTATTGAGACATTGAGGATGATTTCAGAAGGTTTATGTGGGGGGGGGGGGATGTATGAGTACAATAGATTTTAAAGGGCACAATTATATTAATTGGGGATAATGTAATGCTTAAAACTTAATTATAATTTTAATAATAATATTTTTAGTTATTATTTTTTTTGTTTTGATTCATATTGGTTTTATTTAATATATTGATACAATGAGGAACATTTTATTCAATCATTGAATTATTACATGAATAAAATATATTAAAATTACACAATAAAAAACATCATATGACCCAGTAGAAGAAATAAAAGGCCAAAAAAAATGAAAAGAAGTCCAATAGTGAAGTTGACATCCCTTGTATAGGCTGTAAGGAAAAACAATATGACATGGAGTACAACAAGAATGCTAATATTGAATGAAATATAGATCACCATTATTTTGAAGAAAAAAATTTCTTTAACATTCTGAATACAATGAATTTTTATTTATATGGTTTATGTGAATGTTGTAAATATTGTTTGAGTTATAAAGTGACTGTTTATGTCTTATAACTGTTGGGTATGCTTTAAATGTTTTAAAATAATATTTTTGGTCAATTTGTTTTAAGATAATCTCTAATTAAAATATTTATATTTATATTTACAATAGATATTTGTTTTTCAAATTATTTTTTCATGGTGTATTTATATTTTTTATGTAATAATGTGGATCGAAATGGTTAGATAATTAATGATTATAAAAGGGAATTAAATTGAAAATCTTAAATAAATTTTATCCTATGTCTAAAAAATTTATTTTAAAGTATTAAGTGTAAATAATAATATTTCATACCTATGCAATGGGATCCTAAAATGTTCTAGAGGACCTTTAAGGGTGTCATACACAACATAGAGGAATCTACCCACGCCTAGAGAGGCACGAGCAGTGATCGAGGTGAACCAACAATGCATGATTTATGGTTGATTGCACACGGACCCACGTATAGGACCATGTTCAAGTTGGTGTGGAGGTTGTCCCAAGGACCACAAGTGGGGCCCCGTGTATAAGGACCCCTTGGTGTTTGTGTTTGGGTCATTGAACACATGAACAACATGATAAAATGTATAAGGCACCACCAAAACCCATGTGGTTTTCTATGTGGGATTTGAATTTTTTCCAACCTCATGATCTCATACAAATGATCTCAATGTGAAAGATCATGGAGATCCATGCCTTTTCAAGGAACAAACCCCCCCACTTCATTATATCATCATAAATTTTTATCTACCATTTGATTTGGATTTTCCAGATCTGGAACATTCAACCCTTTTGAAAACAAGGGATCACTCATAGTCGTCTGATCCATCCTCATCTAATCGTATCCGCCCATTATTTTTTTAAACATGCCACTCATCCTGGACCCTTTGATCAAACCTGAATCCCCATCATGTTCTTCCATTCAAAATCCAAACAAACACACTTTACTAAAAATGTAAGGGTTAATTATAACCCTTGGTTTAGATTATGTTTGATACGAACTATTTTAACATTCACCTTCATTTTCTTCATCGATTCTCACCAGTATGATTCAGTCATAGGTAGGACGACATGTTTGTTTCCCATACATTATTCATCATCAACCAATGATCCTACATCACAATACATGGCCCTATCATGGATTATCTTTCCACTAAAGATTGACATTTTTGGTAATAATTTAAGACCATCCCCATCATCTTCTCACTAGGATCCAAATATATATATATATATGTTTTTATTTTTGATTCAAGTTTGTTCTTGTTTCAACAATCATAAATTTTTTGTTTCAATTTTCTATTCATGTATCAATTAGAAATTTTTCTGATTGGGTGATGGGTTGTGTTACATCTATATAAACCAACTTTTCCCACTTAATACGACCTGAATTTCACACTGTGAAGCTTCCTCTCACTATTTCTAGAAACCCACTACCCTCATGAATTTACGTCAGGTAATGGATTTTATTATTTTAATTTTTTTTAAACATATATAATATATATATATATATAAATGTATATGTAAAGTCATAACTTTCTAAACCAATTTTGACATATGATATGTTTTCCTGATATCAAGGATCTATTTATAAAACTCTAGAATTGTAAAGGTGTATCTTTTTTATACAATGAATTATATATATGTGTGTATATACATGAGTATACAAACAAATATAGCCTAATATTTTCAGTATATATATATGTAATTAGGGGGATCATTTGTGTTAGTCCTTATTTCTAATCTTTTGTGAAAATTAGAGTCTTAGTTTTCAAAATGATGATACAAGGGTGATGTATAGATATTTTTATATATTAATACTTATATATGTGTTTATAATCATGTGAATATACACATATATATAGACACCTTTCAGTATAAACACATATACGAATGTTTTTTCAAAGCATTGCTTCTAAATCCTTTGATGCAAAGGTTTCATGTTTTCATACCCCATACATACATATATTTATTTATTTTTATATACATATATATACACACACACATATATGTATATAAAAATGAACAAGTTAAGTATAGTTAATATTTCTCATTTATTTAGAAATTATAAACTGTATTTAACACCCATTATACTTGTGTTTAAAGATCTATATATGTTTAAACTCCTTTATTCACAATGTTTAAACATTTGAATGTGAGAAATCATTTCATTCTATGTTAAAACATGAATCTATATCTCCTAACATGTCGTGCATGAATGGGTATGCACATCATCAAGCTCATGTTTGACATTTGAAGAATTATGTGGTCTTGCACAAACATTATTCCATGTTTCCTGAAATTATGGTTTTCAAACAACAAAGGGATTTTCAGATCTTGGGATTCTCCCTAATATAATTTTAAATCCTTTTGAGAAAATGGTGATGACATCAGAGGAAATATTTTCTTTATATAAGAATAATTTTATGTAAGTATTTTGAAAATGTTTTTGAGTAAGAAATAGGAATGTTTGGTCTATGAGAATATATTTAAAAAAATAGGCACTAGTGAAATATTTGACCTTATGGGGAGTGATCCCATAAGTCTTAGATATTATTAGGGATATTATGTATGGTTTTAAAAAAGGTATGTCAAGTATTATTAATGACCCATATGAAAATTAATATTTTGAAATTTGAATCCCCCATGGATTTTCAAGAATATTTATTTTTTGAAATAATTTAAATCTAATATATTCAATTTATTATTAAAATATTCTTTATGTATGTATATTTATTTTCAAGAATGGTTTTATGGAATCAATTGGTTGTTTTGATACCCCTTACTGAACATTTTTTTCTCACACTATGTATTGTAAATTTTTTAGCGTTTTAGAGAAATATTAATGATAAATTTATATTGTGGATGATTTCCACTGAAGAATCATTGTTTATTTAATTTTTAATTGGTATGATTTAAGGAAACATGAGTCATTATCAAATTATCTAGAACCAATACCAGTAAATGGTCCTTTTCCATAATAATATTTTTTATTTATTCATGTTTCTATTACAAGAATTTCACAATATTTAGATGAGCATAGTTGAGTAACTCTATCTTGGATGTTTACAATAAATCAATGACATTTTTTAAATTATTATATATGAGGTGTAGATTCATACAAAGGATATGAGACGTAAGTTTATGGATAATTTTATGTCACATTTATTTCGTTGGGACATATTCCTTATACACAACCTATTTATTCTGAGTTGTGTTTATATTTCCCATGAAAGATTATGCGGTTTGAATTTTGACGGTTATGATATGCATATAATTTTCTTTAGTTTATGAGGCATATAATTCGTCCAATTACAAATTGTTAAAGGATAATTTCTCAGTCCTATTATTATTTGATAATCTTTATATGTTAGTATTTACTAGGGTATGTTTATCATTCATGTCCATGTTTCCAAAATATGTATTCAAAATATTTTTTATAACATTATACAATTTCTAAATTTATTTTTTTCCACTGGTGAATTTTTACTAAACGGTATGAAAGGAATCGTTTTTCACCATTGATATGAGGTACTTTTTGAATTATCTAACAAAAGTATGATAATAATATTATATATTTTTAACATATATTTCTTTAATAGATTTTTAATTTTACATAAGACCTTATTTCCATGAATATACCTTTACAATAATTTATATTTATTTTCATAAATATTCGTATCATTTAAAATTTTTTGGATTTTTGAGAAAAGAAAATATATTTCAAGAAGAAAGGATATTTTCTTCATAAATTAGTTTTATGTATTTTAACAAAATTAATTTCCATATAATATGACATTATTTAATAATTATATGTTTTGAGTATGTTTTCCCTATTATTCCTATGGTTTTATTGTGTTTATGTTATTTATTAATGCCATTTGTTTTAACTGGATTAAGATATTATGGAATCATGTTGACGAAATGCATTTTATTCCTTGGTTTATTTTACATTGAATGATTATATTCTTGTGGAACACATATGTATGGTTTAAAATATGTGATTGGTGGGAGATATATCTCCCTCAAATGTATTGGGTAAAAATATATATCCCGTGAGACAGATAGGACGATAATGATAAGTAAAAATTGTTCAGTAGTACCGTGATAGAAAGAATAGTAAACCCAGTTCAGTAATGGACTTTCTCCACTATGATGGTCTTAAAAATGTGAAAGGGATAATATATAAAGGATTATAAATGAATATTTGTTTTCTATAATACCAAGTTTTATGTTAATGTTATTTCCTTATTGCTCATGATCATTTATGATTAATTCCTTATGAATTTATAATATATTTTTTATGATGGAAGATTTTGAAATTTTTATATATGGTATGATTATCAAAAATTATATTCATGTATTTATATTCTTATGTTTATGGTTTGTTTCATATTTTTCATGTTTTCCCTTACTGATCATTTGATAACACCCTTTTTATATGTTTTATTTTCCATGGGATTTAAATAAATGTTTTATATAAGAAAAATAAAGGGAAAAATCGTTTTGGGAGATATTGATGATCATTCACTCAATTAGAATATTGTCTTCCAGGTTTCCAAAGGAACGAAACTAATATGTTCTTTGGGAGTATTTTTGTATAATGTATTAAGTATTCTTGAAAAATAATGAAATTTACATGTACATCAAGATTGTGTTGTTACATAAACCACATAAATACCAATGTACAAATTTTAGAATTACATTATGGATGTTTTTACAAGCATCCTAAAGAAAACCAAAGAAATCAATGAAAAATGTGTTGCAGTGCATCAACTTACAGAGAATACCCACTTCACCAATAATTGGGAAAATTTATCAGAAGAAAAAAATGACTTAATTTATGTGAAGGAAGTGGTGAGGAGACATGGGTTATAAATATAAATCATTTATAATTATCATCCAATGCTCTCATCAAAATTATAAAGAAGGATCCAACATGCTAGGAGTACTGAACTAAATTTTTGTAAGGCTAATCAGCACCCAATAAATGGTTAATTAGAAAAGTAAATTTAACCACTAGAGGACATACTAAGATCCAACCCAATGTACGTTAAAAATTTTGGGATAGACATTTACCATTAGAAGAGTTTTCATACACCAATTTATTCCACTTGAATATTTAAATGGATGTATATGATTCTCTATATGGGAAGTTAAGTAAAAAAACCTGTTGGGAAGAAGTTGTAGAATTAAATCCACTTAGACCTGATATTTTCAAATAGATGATAGAGAATGTTCATAAAATACATTTTTATATAAAATATTCTCATGTCTGTAAGAATATCTACTCTAGAAACTGATGAAGGTACCTGATGCTTGATACTGGACAAAACTATTTCCTTTGAATATCACCATCAGAGAGAGTCATTAATTTTTTAAATAAGAGGACACATTGAAAATGTCAATTGTCCCCTTTGATATCCTTGATCCCCTATGAGAAATAGCTATCAATGTTATCAACAAACAAATTTTACTCATATTCAGGATGTATTCCGTACATGTACATAATTTGAAGGTGGTACAATTACAGAATTTCCTATAATATAAGGTACAACTAGTGATGATATTAGATTGTAGGGAACATTTTATAAAAAAAGTAAAATTATCTTTTCCAATGGGTTGTTGATGAACCATAAAAATTAAGATTCCTCTATTTATAATTTATTGTCTCAACAATAATCTGTATATATGTTGATTTTTATGCTAAAAAATATTCAGTTTTGTTTCTAATAAAATTTATTATGTGTGTTTTTGGATTTATATATCATGATTATATTTATATCTGTGATGCAATGTAAATCTATGAGTGTGTTATAGAAACATTTTTCAGGCCATATTTATAGTGAATCAATTTATTGATCATCATCTCAATGATACACTGAACAATAATCACAAGGATCAGAAACCCTACTATTAGATAAATAAGAAACATTAGGAATATCAACCCTACAATAGAGTCTGGAATCACTATTCATACCCTACATTCAAAAGATTGAATGTATAGATAATAATTGCTACACTTCGAATCAAGATTTTGATGAAAGGGTAAATATCTATTTTATTATCCCAATGATTCTTTTATTCCATATGTTTTGTGTAGATGAAAGTGTTTTTAGGGAACGATATGTTGGTAGGGTCTTTATGCAACCCAATGAAACACTACTCTATGAAAAGGAACCTTATGATATGAAATAATACTGAACACTAGACAGTTGAACACACCTTTTGACTATTAAATAGAAAAGCTTTATTGATGCGATGTTTTCATAAATTAATACAACAATATTGATAGATTTAGAGGCTGATTCAATGGTTGATGATGATTTTTTCAAAGCATAATATGTTCAATAAAAAGAAAAACATTTTTAAAAGGAAATAACTATTATTATTAAGGGAATTTATGACACCACTATTAAATAATGATTTGAATATCCATGTTCTATCTGTTGAAAATATTTCTTCTTGAAAAACAACGAAATATAGATTCTCTATATATTCTATAATTGTATCTTTTTAATACATAGATGATTCAAGACACATTCATACATATTCATACATACATTTTTATTTTGGTGAATATATTTTACAGTTCTACTGCAATAAATGATTGGCTCTGTTATCTTTATAAACTAGTTACACATTGAAGACATACATATTTAAACTTTATTTTTTGTTTGAGTTATTATACTATTTATTTGTATTCAAATTTAAGTTCATTTTCAAGCTAGATTTGTTCAGAGTTATTATTCCTTATGGACTTTTATTTTTGAAGAAGAAGATCCATCTACTGTCATTTACTTTAGCTCTAACTATTAATATCTACCAGAATCAATGTCAAATCAACCTATTTTGATTTATTGGAGTTTTATTTTCTCAAACTCAGTTATGGAGAAGTCTCAGAATCTTTTTCTAAGTAGTGGATAACTAGTTCATGGTAAAACAACCTGAATTCTCTATTTAGACTTGATGAAATGGTGTCAACTTCTAGTACTCAGGTGTGGATTTGAGGTCTTGTGATATGTGGACCATTACAGTGAAATTCACTAGGCTATAAGAGAGTGAATTGGTGGAGTAGACTAGAAGATCTTTGTTCCCCAAACCACTATATAATGTTTATCTTCATTTTCAATATTTTTCCTCTACTTATATTTAATAGATATGTAAACATTGAATATCTACATAAATTCCTAATGAAGTCAAAATCCATATTTGTTGATGTTTTTTTTTGAAGACACAATTCACCCACTTTGTGTGTGATATTTTTACTATTCAGAACTACAAATTTGTATCAAATGTGTGATTTTGGATAATGATATCAGAATATGAAATTAAAAAGGTCTATAAAAATCAGGTTGTAATGGATGATCCTAGAGAAGGAATTTCAATAGTAGGTTCTCAATATATTATTGTTGAAATTTTTTAGGATGGAAGTTTAGAATGATTATATTTCTAAAGAATCTAGGATTCAATGTCTATTCAAAGATCATCACTACCTTTTGAAAAACTAGAGACATTGAATACATAAATAAAACCTGAAGATAAAATCATTTCAATGGAAATAAATGCTATTAGCTATGAACTTGGGGTTGATGAATTCAGTCAATTTTCAAAATTCCCAACTCTTAATGACCAATGGAAAACGTTTTTAGTTTCTTATGATGGAATAAAAAACAAAAAAATAAGAAATATGATACTTTAAAATTTATTTTAGAAACATTCACTATGTTTGATGGAGAAATAATCACATGAATGAATGGAAGGAAAACATATATTATTAAAAATATTAAAACCTTAGGAGATCCTATCATTCAATTTTATCAATAATTTTGAGTACATATAGTACTACACTAAAACTGTAACGGAATATAAACAGCCACTCAAAAATATTCACCTATCAAGAATTTAACTATGATGAAATTAACTATAACATCGATGATGTATGAAGATGTAATGCAAGATGAGGCTGAAAATGGAAATATTTTTCTAAAAACAAATAATGCGACTCTAAAATTAACCTCTCAGAAACATGGCCAAATAATAAATAAAGATGTTCGGAAAGAATAAAATTTAGATTCCTCATACACTGAAATGGAACTAACACAACTATCTAAAAAATTCAATGAATACTATAAGAAGATTAGTTTCTTTGGAAAAAACATTTAAGAAAAATTCAATAAAACCCTGTAAATTAACAATCAATGAATGAAAAAAATTAGGTCACATCAAAACTGATTGCCACCAATTGAAAGATGTAATAAAATGGTTTAAAATGGGATTTCAGATAAATGCATATTATGAAAAAATGAGAAAGGATCTATAAAAACTATATGGAACATTTCTAATGAATCAAGAAGATACTCAATATTTGATTCACAAAAATAACAAAAAAAAAATAAAAATCCAATATGTTCTTTTTTCCTAAGGAAGAAGAAGAGGTACAATCCTATAACACTTCTACTTTTGATTCTGATAGTTTCTCAAATAGTAAACTAGTAGCCTACAGTGCAATGCCAGAAGAGAAATATGAATCTTTAAAAAAGAAGTATGAATCATTGAAAATTATTCATAATACTGTTTTAGGTTAATGAGATACTATATTTAAATAATATCAATAACAAATTCTAAAATTTAATTCACCCACATCAAACTATTGTGATCATGAAAAAAGAAAAAAATAAATGCAGAATGATGTAGAATGTTATAAAAGTGCTGAAATTACATTAACTAAATGAGAAAATGTTTTTAATGGTATTCTTGGAAACAATGTTATTAATAGACAAATATTTAGTATTCAAAGAATCATGAAAAATCAAAATTATAAAAATAATATTCCATGCCCATTACAAAAATCCTACATGTTATTATTATATAATAAACAATCATTACACTAATAATTTTTACATGATAAATCCTAAAATTAGTGGTATTGAATAGGATTTTTTTTCAAAAATTTTATTTAATGAAATATAATTGAATTATGGAAAAATAATGTAGATATGGATTCTCATATAACTGCTTACTGTCACTACTAGACCAATGAAAATATGATTACCGATATAAATTTTTGTTTAATTTATTTTACAAGAGAAGGTCCGTATTAACAGAAATGTTATATGGTAAATGGATAGTTTCTATTCTAGACACATGTGTAGAGACACATAAAACATCAATACATTAACTCAAATGGATGGAGGTCTAGTAAGTGTTTATGACAGTGAAAAATAAAATATTGTTAGAGTTTCAATAGTTTGAGATACAGATACTATCTCAACAACATTGTAATATCTCTACAGAGGATAAAGCAAAACCTGATAAGTATCTCTCGACATTATAATGATGTCTTCTATGTTGATTTTTCAAACAATTCCTGATCAACTTTGAAGGATAAAATTCAATATTTAGAGCACCAATAACTAATGACATTTATACTTTGGATTTAAGTTCCCTATAAAAATATATACTGAATTGTTTAACATCTATGAAAAATGAGTCATGGATCTCACATTGAAGACTTATACATTTTATTATATATTTATTACAAAAAATTATCTAATAAACAATTAGTTTCTAATTTTTCTAGACATAAATTTGATAATGATAGAATAAGTGATGCATGTCAAATTGGTAAGAAACAAAAATCTTCATTCAAAGAAATTAACAAATTTATTTGTATAAACCTTTCGAACTTTTGCACAAGGTCCTGTTTGGACCATCCACATTATCATGTTTAGCTGGTAAATTATATATTTATGTTTAGTTGATGAGTATTCTAGATTTACTTGGTTATATTTTCTAAAACATAAATGTTGAGTATTCACTGTTTTTGAATGAAATTGTAATATTTTTCAATACTAGAATGGTTTTAAAATAATTTCATTGTGAATTAATAAAGGTAGAGAATTTTAGAATCATGATCAGAAGTTATTTTTTTGAAGCCTATATATATAAATAACCTTCTCTGCACCAAGAACTCCACAAAAAATGGAATTTTAAAAATAAGAAATAGAAATATTCATGAAATGACAAGGAATATGTTGAATAAATATAGTTTTCCTACCTATTTTCTTACTAAATCTATTATCACAACCTTTAATATCATGAATAGTGTTTTAATATGGCCTATTTTTAAAATAAAACTATATTATCTCTAGAATAATAGAAAACAAAATATAATATGATTTCAATTTTTTATACCAAATTTTTATATCTAGAATACTAAGAATATCCTTGGTAAATTCGATAAAAAATGTGAAGAATTGATATTTTTGGGATATTTTTATACCTTAAGATCCTATATATTGTTTAATAAAAATTCCATGATTGTTGAAGATTCATTTCATGATATTTTTGAACAAACAGGCCCATTTTTTAACGAAAATGGCCAAATGGATGAAATTACTAATTCGTTTGACAACATGAGACATGAGACACCTAAATTTGATTCTGAAAATATTATTAATAAAATTCATTCTAGTTTAGAAGAACATGAAATGGAAGAACCTAAACATGTCTTAAATGATATTCTAGAAACATAAGGATCCATTTGTTAGAAAATGTCATAGGAGACCAATATATATCAATTTGAAATAGAATAAATATATAAAATAGTTTGAATGTTATTCCACTCTATCTAATTTAGAACCTAAATATATTGATGAATCCTTAGAAGACGAGAGTTGGTTATCAGAAATGTAAGAAGAAAAAACCAATCCAAAAGAAATGATTTTTGGGAATGAGTAGAAGGACCATCCAATTAAACAATTATTGGAACTAAGTGGGTCATTATCAGTAAAATATATGATCAAGGGATCATAACCAAAAACAAAACAATATTTTTAGCTAAAGGATTTAATCAGGAAGAATGTATAGATTATGGTGAAACCTTTTCAACTATAGAGACATTATAATCTAGTAAAATACTTTTAGATTATGCATGTCATATTAATTTTAAAATATATTAGATGGATGTTAAATATTTATTTTAATATATATTTAATGGATTAAGTCTATGTTTATAATCGTCTTAGTTTTCAAAATCCACATAATTCAAATTCTACATCTCAACTTAATAATGTTGTCTATAAACACATCAAATAAACTAAATCTTGGTATGAAGGATTAGGTAATTTATTTTGTAAATTTTATTTAATGTTGGATTAGAATATCCAATATGTTTTAAGAAAGAGATTTTTTATAATATTTTATTAGTAATAATTTTTATTTTTAATGTTATTTTTGTTTCAAAAAAATATTTTTAATGAATTTTCAAAACTACTGAAAAAATAATTTTAAATTACTATAATGGGATTGGTAAATTTATTTTTGAGGATTAAAACTATATAAAAAATATTATAGAAATTTTTTAAATAATATTTCTTATATTATTTATTTATTGAAAACATTTGTACAGGAAAACATTAATACTTATACAACTATTATGGGTACCAATATAAATATTCATTTTGATAAATACAGAAAACATGTTAACAACTTGTTATGTAGAGGAATGATTGGTAGTTTATTTTATATTACTACTGAAGACCATGCATTTTTTTCTGTAAAATTATGTGCTCGATTTCAGAAAAATCTAGAAGAATCCCATATTACTATTGTTAATAAAATATATATATTTAAAAGGAACTATTTTTAAATAAATTATTTATCCAAAAACATCTTATTTTAATTTTATTTAATATTTAGATGCTGACTTATTGGATGTAGATTCAATTGAATAAGAACCTCTGAAAATTGCAACTTTTAGGAAAATATTTGGTATCATGGTCTAGTAAGAAACAAAAATAAGTACCTATTTCCACAACTGAGTTAGAATATGATTCCACTGGTAGTTTTATGCACATGTATTATTGATGAAAAACACTTTACATTATTTTTTATTAAATATTAATAATATACCTATTTGATGTGATAACACTAGTGCTATAAATATTTGAAAAAAATACTATTATACATTCCCAGACTATGAATATTGATTTCAAGCATCATTTTCTAAGTTAACATGTTCATAAAAAGGGTGTATATTTTTAATTTTTTAATACCAAATCACAATAAGCTGATATTTTTTCAAAACCAATTCCCACTACATGTTTTATTTTATTAAGGTGGAGTTAAGAATATTTAATTCTAAATATATGTTTAACAATTTTTTTGTTCTCTTTTTTTTATTTTATTATAATTTATATGTGGTATTTAATTATTTATACTTATCTTTATTTTTATTTGGTTACGTAGTGATATGTTTGAAAATGAATTTTATTTATATTTCATTTTATTCATCTTTTCAAATTATAAAGTAATGAGTACACTGAGATTCATCACAAGAAACATGTCTACCTTCTCCTACCATCCTTCTCATTTCTTCACATAATTTCAGTTTATAGAGCCTCTATCATTCTAGTTTATCAAAACCAAATACCTTAGAACCCTCTAAAATCAAACAATCATAAATGGAAACCTCAAGAAGAATTGATGATGATGATGGTCTAAGAGAAACTGTTCATCAGTTGAAATATCATTATGTTCTTCCAGTAAAAGTAATCCATTATTATTACCTAAATGAAAAAATATCCCATTAATGACTTAAAAAATATCCAATGTTTTAAAATTCAATTATGGTGATATAAATATGCCTTTTTACTATATAAAACTCAAATATTTTTTATAGAATGCCTGTCTTAGTTATAGAACTAAGGAAGATACAATTTTTTCTATGATTCATAACGATGATTTTTCTATTTATTATGTCCAAATTTCTAAGATCTTGGCATCTCCCCATCAGGTGTAATTTCAATTTGAAATGTGAAATATAGTATAAGATAAATTAAAGTAATATGATTTCATGGTTTATGTCTTTGGAACTAGATCTATGAAGGAAATGTAATCGAGATATCTTAATGTTGATCATGGAGTCATAATAAAATTCTTATAGTCTGGAATAATGCTAAGGATTGTTATGTTAGAAAATGTTATTTATCAAGATATTTATAGTCTATTTTTATTTTTGAATTTTTTTTATAATTTTATGTAGATATATTTTATGAATACTAAATCAATGCTATATAAATGAAAAAAATGGGTTTTTATGGATTCTATCTCCATTATTTCTAAGGCTAGGAAAGATAAGAGACATATCATTTAGTTAGAGATGACATGATAGAAATATTATCCATGGTGGAACTTTTAGGTAACATATATTTTTCTAGAGTGATTCTTGTAATTATCTTATTCCAGTTAGAAAATAAGAATAAGAATGGTTGAAAGATGGTGCTCAGGAGAAGTAGTTAGCTATTATCATTTCTATGATATAAAGGCCTGATGGGGAGGTGGAATCATAAATTTATGAGGAATTTTTTCTTCAGAGAAAAATAATTTCAGTAAATATTTTTAATCCAATGGATATAGTACCAGATTTAGTAGAATATGTTGCTGAGTTGGTGGCTCATGTAACTAAAAATATTGAGGATGTTACTCATGGTGCCGCTCAATATAAAGAATTTAATCCTATTTATGATTATGATTCCCATGAAAAAATTCTTTTGTAATTGAATATTAAGTTTATGCAAGAGTATCAACATTAGGAGAGGAGAAATAGAAATGTTTAGCATTATTTGAACTTGTTTATACCATGTTGAAATCCTCCGAGTCTTCTAAATCATTGTAAAGATATTATGAAGATGTGGTTCAATGTTTAGATCATTTAATTTCCCAGAATATTACTCATATAAAATAATTAGATTGTGAATGGATGAAAATAGAATATAATATAAGTTCAAAAGTACATATTACTGAGTTTGAGAAACTTCAAACTCAACTAGGACATGTTCAAGAAAATTTTATTTATAAGGGTTATCTTGAAGAATATATGATATATTTAGCAATGGAGATTATAATGCTTAAAGATTAATTTGTTAAGAAGTTATATTTTGATAAGATAAAGCAGTTATTAATAAGATAGTTTCAATCTATTAGAGAAAGAAATAAAGCTTCAACATACTCTCAAAAATATTCACCCAAAATGGTATGGAGATTTAATGTTATAACTGATGTGATTGATTAATTCAACAATAGACTCCACACTCTCGAGTGTGACATTACACCCTTGAATGTAATTCTGGATAATCAATGATATTTGGTTAATCTGATGAACTCTAATTAATCCTAGTTGTTACTGGAAATTCATCATGTTCGATATAACTAGTCCTCCTTCATTCAATCTGATGAAACATTTAATGATTTTGTTAAGGTTAACTGGTTGGAAAGAATAAAATCTAGGCTAGATTTAATCAATATACATCAATATTGGACATATATATTCCATGATAATTTTCAAATTCTATTAGTGTAGCAGGTTGAGATTATAGGTGATTTTTATACTATTTCTCATGCATCCTCACCTTCCCCTCTACCAAATTTGATCATGAAAATCATTTTGATAGGATCCCATCCATCTGAACAATTCTTATGTTGATTATGTGATATACTCATAATTTTTTCAAAAAAATGATTTTATATTTATGTTTACTTTACATTACATATATATTTATAATTTCTCATCATTTAATGTTATTTACATTCAAAATTTAAACTTCCAAAATAAATTTATTATTTATCAACACTGAATTATATAAAAATTAATCTATTGTTTTGTTCAAAATATAATTTTTAATCCCTTTTCAAATATATTATGTTTTATATGAATAAAGGGATAGAGAATTAGGTAAATAAACACATCATTCAAATATATTTCCATTATTTTTTATCAAAATAATACCATGAAATCACAATATCTTATAAATTCTATATTTTTATAAATTATATTATGGGTTGTGTGATCACAAAAAAGAGGGAGACTATTGGCAATTAATTCTCTCAAGAATACTCTATAATATTTGTTGATTTGGATGCTCATAAATATTATTATTTTTCAATAGTAATGTTTCATTAAGTATGATTAATGATTTTAAAGAATGATTTTATTTATATCTTGTGTTGAATGAAAAGCTACAAGCTGTGTTATGGAAAAACTATTCAATCCATACATTTTTGTAAATGAATGTGTAGATCAGAATATCTAAGCAATGCTGAATATTAAAAAAATGGTTCAAAAACCTACTTCTAGAGAAATGAAAAACATATGAAATATAAACCCTACATTGGATACTATAATCACATTTCATAACCTACATTTAAATGTTTGAACATATGGATAATAAATGCGATGTTTGGAATCAAACATGTGATGAAATGAGGAGTGTTTGGATTCTTATAACTTCATTATTTTTTTTACTTATGTAACATACAAATGGAAGTGTAGTTATGGAACCATACATTGGTAGGATCCCTACGCTATGAAAATAAACCCTATGCCACACAAACGAACACTACACTACACAATTGATCCCTACTTTTAACTATTCAAAATAAAAGCGTTATTGCTACGGTTTAATAGGAAATTCATGAAATTCTCATGAAAAATTTAAAGGATGATTCAAAGATCATTTAAGACTACTTAAAATCATGTCATGATCAATTAAAAGAACCATATTTATCAAGGGAAATCAATCATATTCTTAAGGTAAGAATCAACTCCCCTTGTCAATTAAGATTTTAATATCCACATTCTATCAGGAGACATCTTTAGATCTTAAATACCAAATAATTCTATATTATCTATATATTCTACTAGTGTATATTTTTAATATATATTTGATTAAATACACATACATATATATGACTTTATTTTGGTGAATATCTTATATAGAGATTCTACATTGAATGATTTACTTTTTTTATTTTAAAAAGAAGCTAAACAACGGAGACATTCAAATTTCAACCTCATATTGTTGTTTGATTACTATTGATGTTTGTTTTCTATTTAAATTAATGATCCTTTTCAACCTTGATCACTTCAATGTTATTTTTTCCTTGATTCATTCATTTTTGAAGAAGAAGATCCATATACTATATGTTGCAGCTACTACAACTATGATTGTCAACTCCAACCACCATCAAATCAATATAATTTGATTTATTGAAGTTTAAAATTATTGTGCTCCATTTTGGTGAGGTGTCGGCTTCTTATACTAATATTTGCATAATTGGTGTCTGGTAAAAGAACTAAAATGATCTAATTAGACTTATTACAAAAGTTTCCACTATCAGTAGTCATTTTTGGGTTTGAGGTCTTTTGATAAGATTACAATTTTATGGAAATTCTATAAGCCCATAGAGAGAGCATTGTTGGAGTGTAATATGGAATATTTTTTCCCTAACCACTGTAAAATTGGTGTGTTCAATATTTATATTTACATACTACTCATATTCTATACAGAATAAAACAATATATATCATCATAAATTCCAAAGGATGTTAAAATACTGAATTAGTGATGTTTTCTGAGAAAACACGATTCATGGATTCTAGAGTTGTCTTTGTATTATCCTTTTCTAATAACCACATTATAAATTGAGGATAAACTGAAACAAAATTACCCTCACCAGTTCTCAAACATGAATATGAGTTGAAATTTTAGTTACATAAATTACAAAGGGTAAAATAATGTAATAAACCTATAATTTATATATTATAATTCTTTTGTAAATAAATTCTTCTTATTTATGTAAGTGTTATATGGATAGTTCAAATAATGAAAACAAAAACACTTAAATTAATTAGTAATGATCATTACATTTTTAGCTAAAAAACTAATTAAAATTACATACATTACAATTGGAAATAAAATAAAAAATAAAAAATAAAAAATGGTAAAATAGAGATCACATAAATTTGTGAGAATCATCTTCTATATGGATACTAATATAGAAAGGAAATAAAATATTAAAATACCAATCAACATATTAGAAAATTAATATTCATAAAAATAAAAGGATTGTATTGAATTTTGAGTTAATGAATGAATTGGTATTTATATGTGGTAATGTGACCTTTGGAATAGTAATGTGACCATTAGACTAATAATATAACCATTGAAATAGTCTCATGACCACTTCAAATAGAAACATGATTATTCATAATTCAAATAGGACTATAAGTATAATAATTTGAAATCAAGTTAATAAAATTTTATATTAACAATATTTATATTGTGTAATATAATTATCTAAAATTATTTTATTTCTGAAAAATATATTTTATGATTAAAAATACTCAATAAAAACATATGCAGGTTTTAAATATGTTGTATTTTAATTTATTTCATAAAAAAAATATTTCATCTATTAAAAATTATTATTAAATAATTTTTAAATTTACATTGATAAAAAATTATTTATTTTTAATATAAGAACATTGATATTACGAAAGGGATATTTTCTAGAAATTTTCTAAAATACATCATTTTTTAGGTGGATAGTAAAAATACATTTCGTCATGTAACCAATGTATCTTAAATGAAATAATTCATGATGTAATGATGAACCTGTAATTTATATAATGTGAGGCTCAGAAAAATATATATAATTTCAAGAATGAATCATTATAATTAAACTAACAAAATTTTCAAACCAAAAATGTTTTTTTTTCAAATCCTAATGTCAGAAGGGATCACATAAAATAAATTTTTTTCTCTTTTCCCACTATATATTATATTACACTAATTAAATCTTATTTATAGAGGTGTTAAAAGTCCTAAATTAATTATGTTATATTTACATATTAATTTTATTTTAATAAATTCACAATAAAATGTTTTTCCTTTTATATAGTAAATTTATTAAATATTTAATTCTAATGATACCCTACTCCCCAATTATAAATAACCCATCTCCCTCCACATAAAAACCTCCCCTTCCTATATTAAAAATATAATGGTATCCAAGAATTTATCTCTTAATCCATTAGAAAACATTGGGATGTAATGGAGTAAACTCGCTCAATTAATCAAGGATTTATAGTGTGCCATAATAGAAGACACACTAAAGAAATAGTATGTTCCTTTAGAACACCTCTCCTATTTTCTTCACATTCTTTCTCTTTTCCTAATTGCTTCAAAACTCATGTATTTGAAGAATCTTTTAGGAAGAGTGGTAATATTATATTAATGATGTCAAACTACTATAAAAATTATATTTTTAATATTTTTGTGTCTTAATTATTTTTCATCATATTTTTATAATGCTCCCATTATCAATTAGTTAAGAACCAATTAGGACATTTCAGACCTTATTCCATGCCAGAAAAATTATTGATGGAAAAAAATTATTATAAATTATACATAAATGTATAAATTTCATTATTTTATTATTATATAATTTACACTACTAATATGTAATTCAAATTAAAAATAAAATTGAAATTTAAGAGAAATGAGAAATATTTATGGAAATCATGATATCAAAACACTTCTACACAATCTAAAAAAATTATAAATATATTCCATTGAATATAATTCATAAGTATTTAAATTAATTATGGAAATAAACTTATATTTCAATGTATTAATAACTATTTTCTCATTCTTTAGGATATGTACTAAAAATGAAATAAAAAAGTTTTTAGGATAAGGGTACTATAGAACCCAACTTCCATTATTTGGTTTATACTTATTTCACATAATTTCTTAGTGATGTATATATTGATAATATTATTATGATAATAATTTATATTATTTGTTAATATTATAGATTCATGTCCTTTATTCCTCTACTTATATAGATTTCATCTCACCCATTTCTTTAATGTACGTCCTCTGGTTACTAAATTTACTTCTGTGAAAATGAAAATTATATGTTGAAAAATAAGAATTATCTTAAAAAAATTTATTATTTATTTTTTAGAATTAATTTCATAACACAATTTTTCCATGATACTGAACCATTAGATCAATTCATTTTATAATTGCTGTAATGTTTATCTTTAAAATTATGTCATCAAATTTTAAGAAAAATTATGGCCGTTATATGACAGTGCTGATCAAATAAAGGAAATATTCTCGAAAGTAACACTTTCTGTGATTAATATTATCTCTCACATATAGAAACAGAAAACATATAACCTATAGTAAAATTACATATAATTATTCATATCCACTTATATCGACTTATGGTCAACAATATGAACCGCAATGAAATTAAAAATGCATGAAATAAATGAAATATATAGTTTTAAGGATATTAATATCTTAATGGCTATGGAAAGAAAAATATTCAATATCCTTCATGTCTAGAATATATGGGGAATCACAATGTTTTATACATAATGATAATTGTATTTTTAAACATGGTCTGATAAAGACCATCCTGATTATTATTTTAATCGAATGAGAAAATATATTATTGCCCACTATATTAAATATAATGAGATAAAAAATATGCAAAAAATCCCCAAATACCAATGAACACCATAATTATTTATTTGTATCATTTATTATTGATATCCATAAAAAATTCAATGATTTTAAATGGTGTGAGGATAACATGGGAATCCGTTATTAATCTTTTAGAGGAAAAAGGGTCAGGAATGAATTGTTTTAAGGGAAAATGTTGATTTCATAATGATTTATTTCATGGGAATATTACATCCAAGGCTAAAATAGAGAATTATCTTTCTAAGAGAAATGGAATATAAATAATATCCGATATAGTTGAAATTATCCTTTTTGAATTTGAATTTAGGTTAATTATGGTTAATTTGTAGAATATATGAATATTATGTGGAAGTAATTACAAATGTCATTTGGGAGTAGGACAAGAAGAGAATATTAATGTAGCGTCATAATAATATGGAGAAGTTATCAAATGTGACTTCTACAAATATATATATAATGTTATCAATCATCATGATATGTTATTTCTATAAGAAATTGATATGTTTTGAAGAGTGTATAGAATACCATAAATGTTTTTTGGTGAGATGAAATTGTGATCCATAGGGATGTTTACAATATTTTTTGGTATTTTAAATCATGATAATTCATAATATTTTTGATGAATTATATTTTTCAATATTTTAATTGGAAATATACATATATTATTATGTGACTGCACAAGTGGTAAATGTTTTGTGTGGATAAAATGATGAAAAAGTGAACAAAACATTGTATATTTTATGAAAAAATTCAATCAATCATATTTAAAGAGTTTTTATGTTGATATATATTCACTATTGATATTTTATAATGTAATTTGAATTTAGGATTATTTATATTTTTTTATTATTTTATCTTTTGCGAATAATTTCATTTTTATAGTGGTTGAATAACTTTTCATCATCTTAATGATCATATTTTTGATAAAAAAGATTATTTTAGTTTTTATTCCTTGAAAAATACAACATTATCATGATGATTCACATAAAAGAATGAAATCATGGCCATGGAATGTAAAGAAATCATGTATGTTATTTTTTTATATCTTCTATGACAATGGTAAATGAATTTCTCAACCACATTCAAAATCGAGATAAATTTATCGAGGCTTTTGTGGAATGTACCACTCATCTACAAATGTAAATTATTTTAAACTCATTTAAAATAAAGAGACTTATAAATGAATATTATTAATATCATTCTAACTCCTAAACTATAAATATGTTCATGATAAATTATATATATCACTTTATAATTATTTCTAGATATACATAGTTTCATAAGGATGAATTTAATTTGATAGGATGAAATATTATTAATTAGTGGGTTTCTATAAAGACCCAGCCATAAACATTACATAATATTGAATTATGTCAAGAATTAACATTGAGAGTATTTTTAGGTCTAAAGTTTTATATAATTAGTCCATAAATATTATATAAAAAATTGAATATTACATGTAGACACTACTACTCAGTAATCCATTTTTCATTAAATAAATACTCTTATAAAGAAACATGTCTAGTTCCCTATTTTAGAGAGTATGATTTTTCCTTGATCCCATCCTTGACCCAATTCATATTTAAGTTATGTGAAAACATTTCAAAAACAAAGGATGAGCAAAAACATTTAGTAATGGTTATAAAATGAGGAAGCAAAACATTATCCCTTCAATAAATACAAATTAATGAATCCAATACTTTTCAAACATAACATACCTTATGAAGTCATAAGATTTATGAATAACACACAGAAATCAAAAATCATAAAGGTAACTTATGGAATTCATAACATACATACATTATTGCTATCACATCTATATAGGGATTCACATTTGGAATACCCATCACAGTATATTCCCTGAATCTCTACGGAGAATCATTAACGTTTACCACTGTCACGTTACCCAATGCATTAGAAATATGTCTCGTGCTCACCCGCCCTAGGTTTATCATGAAACCACCCATATACATAAACAATTCCCAATAACCATAACATATTCATAACACATAACACAATAATAAACGAAATATAACATTTCCACATTTCAATAACAACATATCATTTCAAGATAAAGACATAATCAAAGCTTTATCAAACCATTTTCAAAACCATTTAAAACATTTAATAAAAACAATTTTGAATCAAAGAATCCCATACCACATTGAAAATATTAAATAAATTACCATTTGAAGAAATTAATGTCCATATAAATAAATATTTAAAAACATTTGTATGACATGGACATTTATGATAATGATTTTAAAGAATAAATCATTAAAACATTTAAAATGGTATTTTAGTTATATAATTTTTAACAAAATGAGAGACAATTGAATACAAATAATTGAGGAATAACATTAAATCAAAACTTTAAAATATTATAATAATAAATGGATTCAAGATGTAATATTACAAAGGAGATTATGTGCACCATATATGTGTGAATTGGTGCATAACAACAATGATGTTTCAATGGAATGTAAATTGAGACGAAATCCCTTATAAAAACTATATCCTTATATTAAAGATAAATCAATAACATAATAATTTGTGAAAAATATAAATATAGTCAATATGATTGGATATTTAGTGTAGATAAATCATTGGAAATTCACACATATTTTTCTTAAGACAAAACGAATGACTTGGACTTTTAACACAATGAATGGAAATTATGTTAAAATTATTGTTATCAAGTTCATATCGATGACATGAGAATTTATCAATGGAGTGATTATGTGTATAAATATAATATCCACACAAAGGGGAGTGGAAATTAATTAATAAATAAATAAATAGTGATCCCCAATGTATCATAGCATGACATAATTAATAATAAGAAGATTAACCCAAGGAAAAGAAATTGGGTTAAAAGGTTCCCTTCCCGATTTGGTAACTTACGAAACAGACAACCCATGAAATAAGGATCATAAAATGAAGATATAAATACCCATAAATTGAATTATATTATTCAATTAATACAATCTTGTAAAGTAAATACCCCACACAAAAGGAAATAGTGGAAAATAGAGCAAGAATCTCACGAGAATAAAAAGTGAGATTAAAATCCATTACCACGTTGTAATCAATCGACTCGTATGACACAAAGTTAATAAGAAAAAATTGATTCACGGAATAAAATAAATACAAATAGAATCATGATAATATATATTAAATGGAAGTACACATTACACCACATGCAATAAATTTGTGGCGAATAATGGATACCTAACAAAATTAAAAGTGAGATAATAAATCCCTTACCTCGTGTCTCACTTGACTTGTTTGTTCCATGTTATTCCTGAATAATAAACTTAAGTTAATTTATACTTGATTAAAAACTCTTTTTAACGTTTATTATTTCTTTTATATAACTTATTCCTATGTTATAATCATTATGTAGTCATTTAAGTTAATAATGCTCGTTTTGTCGATATTTGGTACTTGTGAAAAAATGAACACCTTATAATTACAAGTTCTCCATGTGGTCAAGAGTAAATTACCTACAGAATTATATTCAATATTTAGATGTCATATATATCATATATATCCATTATATATATTTATTTATTTATAACAATATTCAACTTTTGGAGATAAGAAATGAAATACACCGTTCATAGAGACGGTAAGTCATTCGTAAGCATGAACACTACTTTCATTTCTATTTCGTATTCAATTTGAATGAAAACTTAATGATACATAATTAGATTATACATCATATATAATATAATATATAATTTCAATAAATACATCCTTAATACGTCCCACGTATGGTATGAATGACTCATGTAACTTTGAGGGGGTGGTAGTCCGCATTTCCTCAAATGATATTATCATGTTTACTCATAATGGAAAACATAAAGGTATGATATAAATTAAAAATACAGAAGAATAAAGAAAACATAAAAATAATATATATCATATATAAATACATTTCCATCATAATGGCCACCATAAGAGGCGATAGGCCATAATTGAACAATCATCAGTTCGTGCGGTGTTAGTTTGCCACCCACAGAAACATTATGTTTTTTTACCCATTATATGAAGGTGTGTGTATGTTTATATTCAATCCATCTAAAAAAAATCCTTCTATATTTAGGATATTGGTGTTGTTATAAAATAAATGAATGAAAAGATTTTAGGGGTTGGAGAAGTAAAATAAAAGAAAAGAATTTAAAAGAAACAATTACCTTTAATTCGGGTAACACCTTTTAGTTTGAAACCAAAACACTTCTAGAAGTGTCTACTGCCTAAAGTAAGGCTTATAGAATAAATAATGGGATCTGGAGAGATTATTGAATAATTGATTGGATGAGCCAAGGGGATTTAGAGGTGTGAGGAATGGGTTTTAATTGATAGCTTTTTATAAGGGGGAGGAGGGGTTCTTTAAGAAAGTGTGAAACTATTATTTTATTATATAATTCTTTTTCGGTTTCTAAAGGTCCAAAACTCATTAAGGTCGATGATACACTGACTCATGGTCGAAATAAATCATCTAATAAGAATTGGACAGGTTTGGGATAATATTTTAATATTTACAATCTTATTTATTTAAATCATTTATTAAGGTGGTAAATACTGCATCATTTTTGTGTCATATATAATTTTACTTATATACTGTCTAAAAATTATAAAACTAATACCATAATTCAGGAAATGATTTTTTCTTTACAATTAATATTTATAGTCGAATATATAACTTATATACACCCATGCAAAAATTAATTTACTAAAAGATATTTTTTTGTTGCATTTTTGTTTTTACTTAAAATTAATTAATCTAAAGTGTCATTATCACACCAAAGTGGCTCCATGGGGTCCCAAAATCTACCCAAGGATGGCCATGGTCGTTCATGACTCATCCAATATGGTTGGGACAAGTTTTAAGGTAACTTTTTATTATTATAATATATTTTTTACCTTGAGTTCCCCTATTTACATTTAACATCGGTAAATAAAAGTCAAAAGATAATATTCACCAAAAAAATTATTTTCATATTATTGAACCACATTTTACATACTATTAACAACCATGTCTATTGGATTTTCTAAATTCAATTCACTGAAGCAGTAAAATTTCATTTAAATTAAAATGTCACTTTTTAACTACTACTTAGTTGTTTTACTATTCATAAAAAATTGTAGCTTTTCAGAAAAATATAAAAAATTCATCTTAACCAATATTTGATATTCTAAATTCTAAGATGATGTCAATTTTACCAAATTAAAAATATAGAAGTTTCATTAATTAATTTAAAATCAATTCCCCTTGTCAAAACAAATTGCTTGTTTTTAAGAAACAATATCTATCAAAAGATTGACCTTTATTTATGCCCAATTTCAAAGTGAAATTTATTCCAATAACTAGAAATGGATTAAATAGTAAAAATATAATATAATTAAACTTTAAAACCATTTAAAAAGATAATATAACCATATAAATATGTTACTTTAAAATGCAGTTTTGAAGTAAAGTACATTATTTTTCACTATTCGTTAAATATATTAATTTTATCAGAAAAAACCAAAAATTTACCGAAAGTAAATTTTGATGTCTTTATTCTAAATAATAATTTTATTTTGTCAAATATAACATATAAAAGTGACCAAAACTAGATTTACAGAGGTTTTACCATCAAAAGGCAGTAAATCGACCTTTTAAAGAATATTAGAGTATTTATGCTTAAAATTTGATTATTTCATATTTTAAGCCTCATGAATTTATTGGATAAATGTAAAAACATTTAACAAACTTGTATAATCATATTTTAGTTAGTTATGTTCATTCTCACAAATACAACGTCTAGGTGTTAATTTCCATTTAAAATAATAATATTATATTATTAGTGTGCAATGTATGATTTCAGAGAAACCCATTATTGCGTATCAGGTACGATATAAAACATAACATCCACTTTAAGGTAGAATTAATATTTAATTCACAAATATTAATAAATATGAAAAAAGGAATGTCCTTTATTTACCTGGAATGTTACATCCTTCCCCCCTTTTGGGATTTACATCCCCACAATTTTAAAATTGGGCATGGAAACTTCCTTAAAAGTCCCACATTAGAAAAGAGTTAGTAAAACTATCACTTTAAAAGAAAGAAAGAGAAGCAAAAAGGACACCTGATATAACCCAATCTAGGATTACATGTATGAATACATATATTTTGAAGAGGAAACAAATGGTCATGTTCTAATGAGGATTGATAGAAAACATGATTAGGATTAAGTTAACCACTAGAAAATCACAAAATTTTGATGTGTTAAATGGTCTTTGATTACCCAGTAGGAAACATAAAACAACAATTTTTTTGTTTTATCTTACTTCTCATAATTTTGAGGAATTAATTTACCATATAGAATAAGCACATAAGGAAATATACTTACGTTCATGTAGAGTTTCATCCATTAATAATTTTCTATAAAAAACTAATCTTTTCTCTAAATAATGAGAATTCAAAAAGACATAGTCACATAAAAAGAAGAAGAATAATCTTCTAGAGAATCACATAATCCACAGAAAAAGAACTATATATTTCCCTTGTCTTTATATATCAAATAAAATCCAAATGGTTAGTATGAGATCATATAATCCACAAAAACTATAATACTTTATAAAATTAAATATTACTATTAATCTCCAAAATTCAACAAAAAGTACCCAAAGTTCAAGAAATACCATTAAATATACAATTGAACTTAAAATTATTCAAAATAATCCAAAATAATATTGAAACCCAATAATCTGATGGAATTTAATCACATAGTCTTCCACAGTAAATATTAACATTTAACTCCAAAAAACATAGAGTAATCTTAAAGTCTCATACTGAAGCATCATTAACCAAATCACATATTCTATATGATAGGTTAATCATTTACATAAATATCTCAAATCACTATATGTCCACAATAAAAATGGTACTCTTCCAAAATAAAATTTAATCCATTACACCACAAATGTAATCACATAGTATTTTATTTTTTTAAGCATACAGTGTTCCCAAAAGAGATAACGTCTTCCAAAATAAATTTTATCACTTAGTCACTAAATCATTTTCTTATACTATGGATATCCATTTGATAAAACATAAGATCACAAATAAACTTTTACTTTATCAATAAAACCATTTGACTATAAATAAAAAGTCATACTAACCACAGACTCTGCATAGTATAGTGGTAGGAAATAAATCCCAATCGCACTTTGGTTGGGGGTTCGATTTCTGCAGCTTTGTCTGACGCGATGGGTTGTCACATGGTTTGCGTGTTTCCCTTTTTATAAAAGTCAAAAATAATCCTAACATGTTTTAACCTCAATGGTTTCATTATACCTATCATTTTCATTCAAATTCATTATGATATAAACATATTAATTATTGAAGACTTATATATATTGTCATATTTTTATTTCACCACAATATAATAAAATAAAACGATCCCTAAAATAAAGAACATCATACCTTGATCACGGTGTCCACTTGGTTTCATAGCCATCTTGTTCACGTAGGTAGAAGTTACATGCATTTCAATAATGATTTAGATAACCTTGAAAATCATTTTCTTCCTTCATCCAAATACACCTTGTACAACATGGGTCATAAGTGTGTTCACAAAAAAAACATTTTTGGAAAATAATCATGTATGACATATAACTTCAAAACATCTGATAAAACATGATTTCTATAAAATAGTTTGTCCAAATTTATGTTGAAACATTCATTTAATAGTCCTTTTAAAATACAATAGCTTTGTGATGAGAGACTATATTGTAAAAGAAAATATAAATAGGTTTCTCAAGGGTCTCCTTCTTCAGAACCTTTTTCAAAATCATAATATTGTTCAAAATCTTATGATAAGGTAAAATATTTCAAAATTACTTGGTAATATTTACCTTTCTTGAAAATATGAGAATATTGTGAAAATAGGATTTGTTTAAATACAACCCATGATCCGTGATGATAACGTGGTATAGTGGAGGTGTTTGATATCTAAAAAACTTCTTGCAAGAGAGTTGTATGATAGAAAAAGTTTCACAATCATCCAAACATGACATTGCAATAATTATTGCAAGCAAGTCATCTAGAAGAGATAGTAATATAATTTGAGATCCTCCCCCTTCTATTTGTAACTGAATTTCCATGTTCAGATGAAGTTATGAAACAATGATTTAACTGAAATAATAGACATAAGGACTCACCGTGTGTCTAACTAAAACTCATAATCCCTAAAGTTGTCTAAACTGGCATCTGATACCAAGTATAAGGACCCATCCATAAATATTACATAATCATGAATTATGTCATGAATTCACATTGAGGATCTTTTCAGGTTTATAGTTTTATAGAATTAGGCCATAACTATTATATAACAACTTCAATATTATATTTATGCACTAATAATCAGTAATCCATTTTTCCTAAAATAAAAACTCTTAAAAAGAAACATTTCTAGTTGCTTGTTTTAGACAGGATGATTTTTCCTTGATCTCATCCTTGACGTTATCTATATTTATGCCCTGTGGAAAACATTTTAAAGAAATGGGATGGCCATAAAAAGCTCAGTAAGGGTTATAAAATTAGGAAAGAAAACATTATCCCATCAATAAATACAAATCAATGAAACCCAAACTTTTCAATCATAACATACCTTATAAAATCATATGATTTATGAATAACACACAGAAATCAAAAATAATAAAGGTGACTTCGGGTATTCATAACATACTTAAATTGTATCTATCACATCCACATAGGGAGTCACATTTTGAATACCCATCATAATATATTCCCTAAATCTCTTAAGAGAAACATTAACGATTACCTCTGTCACATTATCCAATGCATTGGAGAGCTATCTTGAGTTCACCCACACTAGGTTTATCATGGAACAACCCTTACACGTAAACAATGCCCAATAACCATAAAATATTCATAACACAAAACATAATCATAGAGGAAATATAACATTTCCACATTGCAATCACAACATATCATTTCAAGATATATATATAATCAATGCTTTATCGGACAATTTTCAAAACCATTTAAAACATTTAATAAAGAGATTTTTGAATCAAAGTGTCCCATACAAAATTGAAAATATTAATCAAATTATCATTTTAAAACATTAATTTCCTTGTAAATAAATCCTTAAAACCATATTTAAAACATGGGCATTAATGATAAATATTATTGATGCATAAATCGTTAAAACATTAAAAATGATATTTTAGTTAATGAATTTTTAACAAAATAAGAGACTCTTGAATTCAAATAATTGAAGAATAACATTGAATCAGAACATTAAAATATCATTATAACAATGGTATTCATGATTTAATATTCCATAGGACTGTATATAAACCATATAGGAGTGAATTCATGCATAAAAACAATGAAGTATCAATGGAATATAAATTGAGACAAAATCACATATAAATGATGTATCCTTAGATTATGGATAAATAAAATACATAATAATGTGTGAAAAACATAAATACACTCAATATGATTGGATATTCAGTGTAAATTAATAATAGGAAATTCACACTTGTTCTTTTTAAGACAAAACCAATGACCTGGATGTTTAACTCAATGAATAGAAATTGAGTTAAAATTACTCTTATCAAGTTCATATCGATGACTTGAGATTTTATAAATGGAGTGATTGCGTGTATCAAAATTATTTCCACACAATGGGGAGTGAAAATTACATCATGCATAAATAAATAGATATTCCACACATAATCATAGCATGAAATAATTAAGAATTAGAAGATTAACCCAAGGAATGGATATTGGGTTAAAAGGTTTACTTCCCGATTTGGTAACATAAGAAACATTCAACCCATGAAAGAAGGGTCATAAAATTAATCTGTAAATACCCATAAATAGAATTATATTAATCAATGAATATAGTCTTGTGCAGTACATACACCAAAAAAAATCAAATAGTGGAAAATATAACATGACTCTCACGGGAATAAATAGTGAGATAAAAATCTCTTTCCACGTTGTAATCAATCAAGTCGTATGACGAAAAGTTAATAAACACCAAATGAATCACATAATAATATGAATATAAAATAAATCATGATAATATATATAAAATGTTAGTACACAATACACCACTTGAAATAAATTAGTGGTGAACAAAGGAAATCTCACAGAAATAATAGTGAGATAAGAAATCTCTTACCTGGTGTCTGACATGACCTGTTTGTTTCTTGTTCTTCTGGAATAATAAAATTAAGTTAATTTATAATTGATTAAGAACCTATTTTAATGTTTATTATTCATTTTGAATCACTTATTACCATGTTATAAACATTATGTAATCATTTATGTTAATAATGGTTGTTTTGTCGATATTTGGTACTTGAGTAAAAAATGAACACCTTATAATTACAAGTTGTCCCTGTGGTCAAGATTCCATTACCTCCAGAAATATATTCATGATTTAGAGACCTTAAATATCATATATATCTTGTATATATATAAATACATATATATTTATTTATTTATTTATAATAGTACATAACATTTGGAGATAAGAAATGAAATGCGGGTTCATGGAGACGGTAAGTCGTACGTATGCCTGAACACTACTTTCATTTATATTTAGTATTTTAATTGAATGAAAAGATGATGATACATAGTTATAATATAATTCTAGTATAATATCCTATATAATTTGAATAACTCTATCCTTTATATTTCCCACGTATGGTATGAACAATTGATATCACTTTGAAGGGTCGTAGTTTGCACTTCCTCAAATGAAATTATCGCATTTACTCATAATGGAAAACCATAAAGGTATTATATAAATTAAAAATATTTAAGTAGAATGAAAAAATAATAATAATTTATATCATATATAAATACAGTTCCTTCATAATGTCCACCATTAAAGGTGGTAGTAGATAATTGAACAATCATCGTTTCGTAAGGTGTTTGTTTGCCACTCATAGAAACTGTATATTCTTTACACATTAGATGGAGGTGTGTTCATGTGTAGTTATAATACTTATCATAAAAAAATAATAATATATTGAGGATACTGGTGTTGTTATAAATTAAATTACTGAAATGATTTTAGGGGTTGGAGAAGTAAAATAAAAGAAAAGAATTTAAGAGAAACCATTACCTTTAATTCGGGTAACTCACTTTGGTTTGAACCAAAAGGACAACTTGAAGTGTCTTAGGCCTAATGTAAGGATTATAGGAGGAATATAGGGATATTGAGAGCTTATTTGGGCATAGGTGTGATGAGGATATGGGGTTTAGAGGTGCGAGTAATGAGTTAGAAGTGATGGTTTTTTATATGGGGGAGGAGGGTTTCTTTAAGAATTTGTGAAAATATTATTTTATTATACAATGCTTGTTCAGCTTTTAAAGGTCCAAAACTCATTAGAGTCAAAGATACGATGACTCCTAGGAGAAATAAGTTTATCCAATAAGAATTAAACATGGTATGGTGGTTATTTTAATATTTATAATCATATTTATTTAAATCATTTATAAATGAGGTAAATACTACATCATTGCTGTGTCATAAATAATTTTATATATTTGTTGTCTAAAAATCATAAAAAAATACCATGATGTAGGAAATCGTTTGATATTTCCCATTAATATTTATAGTCCAAAAGATAACTTATATAACCCCATGTAAAAATTATTTTAATAAAAGATATTTGTTTGTGTCATTTTGGATATACATTATATTAATTAATCTAAAGTGTCATTATCACTCCCATGTGGCTCCATAGGGTCCCAAAATCAACCCAAGGATGACCATGGTCGGCCATGACTCATCAAATAAGGATAAGACATGTTTTAATGTAATTTTATTTATTATAATATTCCTTTTACCTTGAATTACCCTATTTATCTTTAATCACTGTAAATAAAAGTCATTAGTTACTATTCACCAAAAAAATTATTTTCATCTTATGGAACCATATTTTACTTACTAATAAAAACCATGTATGTAGTATTTTCTAATTTCAATTAATTAAAGTGGTAAAATTTCATTTAAATGAAAAATTCAGTTTTTAACTACTACATAGTGGTTTCACTATTCCTCAAAAATTGATGTTTTTCAGAAAAATATCAAAAATTCAGCCGATGCTATATTTGATATTCTGAATTAAAAAATTATGTCTATTTTACCCAATTCAAAACATACAATTTGCATTAATAAATTCAAAATTAATTCCCATTTTCAAAACAAATAGCGTGTTTTTAAGAAACAATATCTATCTCAAGATTGACCCTTGTTTATGTCCAATTTTAATGTGAATTTTTTCCAATAACTAGAATTGGATTAAAATGTAAAAATATAATATTATTAAACTTTAAAACTATTTAAAAATATAATATAACCATATAATTAAGTTTGATTAATAGGCAGTTTTCAATTAAAATACAGTATTTTTCACTATTCATTAAAAAATTAATTTTATCAGAAAAATACCAAAAAATTACACAAAGTAAATTTTGATATTCCGATTCTAAAGATAAATTTTATTCTATCAAATATGAAATATTAAAGTGACCAATACTAGATTTAAAAAGGGTTCTTCATTAAATGTCGAAAAATCAACCTTTTAAAGAATATTAGAGTATTTATGCTTAATATCAGATTCTTTCTTATTTTAAGCCTCTAAAATTTATTGGATAAATGTAAAAACATTTTACAAACATGTATAATCATATTTTAGTTAGTTATGTTCATTCCCACCAATAAAACATCTAGGCATTAACTACCATATAAAATAATAATATTATATTATGAGCGTGCAACGTAAGATTTCACATAAACCCATCATTGCATATCAGGTACGCCATCGAACATTGCACCCCCTATAAAGCAGAATTATTATTTAATTAAAAATATTAAAGAATATAAAAAATGGCATGTTCTTTCATTACCTGGGGTGTTACAGTAGCGTAATAAATGTGTAATTTTTATTATGATTTATTTTTGAATTAAAACTATGTTTATTAGAATAAACGAGACCCTAACTCGACCTTAAACAGACCACCAAATAATATTATGTTATAAGATATACATTTGGTTATTATATTTTAATTGGATAAAACACATTATGATGTTTATGTATGATATGTTTTCCTTAATATAAATAACTAATAAAATATAGAAATATAAAATTTATATAATTTCTTTTAATACTAAATGAATATGAATAATATGATTTTATTTTTTAAAATTACTTTTCGTCGAAAAGATGAGTTTAGATGAGTTATATGTTGGATATTAGATATAATTTAATATATATTTATGAGTTATATTTACCTAAATAAATTTATATTTTAACAAGTATTTCATAATTATCTTATGGTGAATATTTAGAAATTATGATACAAAATAGATTTTGAAGTGAATATTGAATAATAAATTTTTTAGAAAAATGGTTATTCATTTAATTTTAATTTTAAAATTAATCCTTTTTATTCTATATGTTAATACACATAGTCCATTTTAGTAGGAAATAATATTTTTTAGTAAATGGAAATAGTTTTTATAAATATTTTACTGTAAAATCATATTATTCTTAAAAATTGTATTTTTATAATATGAGTTGTTGATGAATTTTGTTTAAATTGATTAAAACTATACACATCCAATTGTATAAATTGAATCATAAACAATTTAATTCAATTTTTTATTCAGTGTGATAAAATATTTTAAATAGGTCAAAATCATTTTTCATCATAACTATTGTAAACATAGTAAAAACTAGTCACCGTAATAATGGGTTAAATGAATAAAACAAGGTTTCAGTTTATAGTTAATGCGTCTAGATCAGCAAAAAAATTAAAATAATATATTTTATTATATCATTTAGATATAGTCCTCCAATATTCTAATATATTTTAATTTTGTTTTGTTCCCTTTGATATAACTTTTATATTACAATAAGTTATTAATAACTACAAAATGTCACTCAGATTACTCAAATATCAGACATTTATTTTTATAGAGAGGAATTAAGTTATGAATAATAATAAATATTTATATTGAATAATAATTATTTTTTATTATTATAGTAATTAATTTTTTATTTTTTGGGATGATATATTTTATGATATTGCATACATAAAACTAATACAGTGATTCAGCCATGCGGTTAAAAAATCAATTATTTTGTTTTAAAAATAGTAAATCTTATATATTTCTTGATAAATTATGTTTTAAAAAAACATAATGAATAATTTTTCCTATTAGTATTGTGGAAAGTATTTATATTTTAATTAAATTTTTATCTTGATGGCATTAAACACAAAATATATAAATAGTTTTCAAAAAAACCAAAATTATCATTTAATTTTTTATTATATTAAAAATTATTATCAAATAAAAAATTATTTATTCAAATCAATTCGAATGTATTGAAAGTATTATGAATGATCCACTATTGTGCCCCTGATTATCTATAAAACAATCCTAAGGACAATTATTTACTAGAATTAATTACACATGTTAATGTTAAATGGGGATAATGAAGAGGTTAAAAGATAATTTATGATTTCAAATGCCACATAAAAGTTCATAATTATAATTGTATGATAATATTTTTTAATTAAACCTATTTTAAATTATGATATGAAAAATTGGTTCTTATTCACATAAGTTAGACATCTATTATATATTGATATTTCAGGTATTTACATGATTTTCATGAACATCACTAATAAAGGAGAACCGACTATCCTATATTACTCAAATTACATTGGCTATTTAACTACACAAATAACTAAAAATACCTTCTTATATTACTTATCCCTCCCCAAGAGTAGATGGCCTTCCTCTATGTCCATCCTAGGAATGTTTAAGGTGTAATCAGAATGAGTATTTCTAATTAAGGTAGATATTTTGTAAGTGTGTCCATTAGTTATATTTATTCCTCTATATCTTTAAAATATATCTTAAAAATTCTACAATAATAATATTATATAATTAAAACACCATAATTTTAAATGTTAGTTGGAATAAAACTCTCCATCTACTTTTCCATTGAATGAGAACTGAAATCATTACTTGTGTATACAAACATACTACCATTTCTCCAAAGTGATGTGTTTAAGAGCATGTAATTTAAAAATATATTAAATGTTTTCATAAATTAATTTTTATGAAATTTATTTTTTTATTTAATTTATTATGTCATAATCATTTTCATAAAAATTAAATTTTTTTAGAAATAGATTATGTTCAGGTGAATAGTGAAGAATATATATTTTTAAAAAACTATCAATTTTAATAAATTTTAATGATATAAAAACATGAATTTTTGTTAAATTATTTTTATACAAAAAATATATGATTGATAATTAATATTAAAATATAATTTTGATTTTAGAAATAAAATCATAGTTTTTTTTGAAAATATAGTTAATTCTATGCCGAATATAAATTGTATGTAGTAATTCTCCTTTAATAGTGAAATTTTATAGTTCATCTCAGCTTTGGATTAGTTTTTTTGAAAAGAATCCTATTATTAAATATGTAAAAATTTCTTCTTTTTGAATCTAAATTGTACTTTTTTTTAAATAATTATTTTATGCTAAAATTAGATATTTTTGTAAAATATGTTTCATTAAATTTTATGATAATATATTAAAATTTAATTTTACCACATCCTGAAATAGAAAATTGTATAATGGCTTCCATTATTGGAATGAGAATAACTAAAATTATTTAATATGGCCATATTTATTCTATGTCATAATTAATAGTTAAAATTAAAAAAAAATACCACATATAAGGTTAAATGGATTTACCAATGGTAAATGTGAACTTCAAGGATGAAAAAGACAATATAAACATGTGTAAATATTATTTTTTGATTATAATTTGACATTATAATATTATTTAGTCTATAAAAATTACATTATGATCCACTTTTACAATAAAATGAATTGATATTATTTATATACTTTAAGAAATTCCATGTGTTTCCCTCCACTCATATAGAAAGGGTACCTCTTATCCACTCTTATTAATTATAATTGATCCCCATTTGTTTGAAACTACCTACTGTAAAAAATTTCATGATCCCTACACATTTTAGAATCTTTTATTACCTTATTAATATTATAAGAGGGTGTTATGTGTAATCTAATTGTGGTCTCTCAAGGAAGAGGTAATCATGATACCAAACACTGTCAGATTATTATTCTTCACATAATTCCCATAAATAAAATGTAAGCACATTGAGATAAATAATCCATTTTAATAAATATGCTATGAAATTACTATGATTATTATATAACCATTTTTTCACCTCAATTCGAATAAATAGGAAATGAATGTATCACTTTTGTGAATGTATAAACTACAACATATAAGTAGAAATATGATACATTTTCCATCATCTCCACAAATTTATAGATATAATGATGTATTTAATAAATACACATATATATAATAATGATGATTTTATTAAGAATCTATATTAATAAAAAATTGTCTTTTATTAGTATTTTTATTTAGAAAATTAAAATAGCCTTTTGTATTTGTACAAACTACAATGTCCAAGAATGGTTTAATACAGTTTTCAATATTTTTATTTTATTGAATGTTATAAATATGTATATTATGAATAAATATTATATTTATATAACTAATAAAATTATGAATATTAAATAAAAATTATCATGATAAATGGAAAATAAAAACCAAATAGAAACATATGTGAAAAGAGTAGTCACTACCTTCAATAATGATTATGATGAATGATTATTAATAAATAGGTGATAAAATACAATATGTAAAAAATGGATAATAATATAATTATGAATACTATTTTGGTATGTAATTATTATAAAATTTTCTTCAATATATTAAAAGATGAAATAATATACGAAGAAAGTAAGAAGTGAGGTAAAGGTTTTCAGTTCAAAAATAATTATTTTCTAGGATTATTTATGAATAAATTTTCATTGATTAAATTATATGATCCCTCCATATAAAATAGTATGTCTATTACTATCTTATCATTACTTGATTAAATTAATTTTTTTTATTTTCCTTAAAATAATTTCTTTAATGTATGGATCCATGTTTTCAGTAAAATAATTATTTTTTAATTTGGTTTTGAATAATATCATAATATGAAGAAATTTTCAATAAAAAAATTGTTTATATTATTAATAAATTATTGGTTACATTTCTTTTTACAAACATTTTTATTCGTATAATTTTTTTTGAAAGGAATCATTTTTTTCTTTTTCTGTGTGATGTTCTTTTCACCATTGTTGGTAATAGAATCATTATCCTAAAATTTTCCACAAAATATATTTCTCACCTTTATAAATGATATTTTACTTGATGATTAATTTCCATGATTCCATTTTTTAATGATATTCATTTTATAATATACTATAAATTTTTATATTTTAAATAATTTACTTCAATATTAAAAGGTATCATTCCCCAAGAAATTGCTAAGTTATATTTTATTTTATCTTCACATATGCCAAAATAAATTGAATAATCCTTCACATTATTGGGTATATAATATAATGATACCATCAGCCATATTACATTACACAGAATATGATTATGTTTATATATTGATGGACTAGGAAATATATTATGAATTTGTTTTGTAGTTTTTCAATACAATTGTTTATGGTGATTATGTAATGAGTTAATATGAATTTCTTTAAAATGTTGAATGAATTAGATATTCATAGTTAATGGAGGGGTTTTTTATAAAATTATTATGCATAGTTATTTCTAAATAGATCATCCTGTTTTGTTTTCTTGGTTGTGTCATAACTATTTATGAAATATTTCATGGAATAAGAACATTATGGAATAATATAGTTGTTTGAAGTTATGAATTAAATCATTATGAAACTAGTTATTATAATCTATGTGATTATTTATGGGGTAATTTAACTCATGGACATATTTCAATATGATGATATAATATATATATAATATTTGATTTTTATTTATCTTTTACATACCATTCATTCGTTATTTGTTAATCATATCTTTTGTTTTATGACATCACATACTAAGAACCTGATAACACCCTTAATTATTCTTTTATTTCACTAGGAAACCAAGAAGGGATGTACGAAGGATTTCATGTCTATTTTAGAAGAAGTAAGAATCATACCCTTATAATTTAAATTTATATATAATTTTTTCAAATTTAATATGATATTCATGTTAGTAAGACCATGATAGCTAAAATACTCAATCCTTCAGGGTGGGATCACAGAAATCTTAGATCAACTTAGGCATACAAACACCAGCTCTAAGTAATGGTTTTCTATCCAATACATTTTTTATTAGTTGAATTTTAGTATAAATTATGGTTAATATATTTAAGATAACGTATATTATTGAATGAAACCTAATGATAATCATATGTCCATATATATGAAAATATCATAATTATTTGGTATGGTATAGATTGTGTGGTTTCCAAAAAAACACAATAATATATGGATATCAGAGATAATATGTGTCAAGTGAAAATTTGAATATAGTGGTACAAACCCTAAAATTTGGTCATAGTATCATCTCAATCTACACTCAGTAAATGATTATGTTTTCAAATACCACGAACATTACTAGAACCTCTAAGGTGATGTGCATTACTTAATTCAGATTATCAATAAAAAATTTATGAAGGATTTAAATATATTTCTATTATTTAAATATATTACCAAATATAAAAATAATGTGATTGTGATATTATCAATAAAAATATATCAATTTATGTTTTGGGTTACACATGATTTATAATAATATATTATGATTATAAAAATAAAATATTGTGAGAAGATTTAGTATATTTAATTATATTGATATGGTTCTGGGTAAAAGGAATGTTAGTATTATCATCCCAGGTAACATATAAAAAGAATTAAATCCTAGGAATGTAAATGAAGGTGATGATTTATTTGAAAAATATAAAACAATATTGGGTAAATTTAATAATATTATGAAAAATAATCTTTCATGTATAGAGAATCACTCTGATTCCTAACAAGGTGAACAAATATGTGGCCCCTTCACATGAAAACAACCTCTACCAAAAAATAGGACATCTAAAACAAAGGTTCAAGATCAAAGGATCATGTCCTTGAAGAAAATATTTCATTATTTTGGATGTACTTATAGAGAGAAATTTATCATTCTTGTTTTTCATCATAATGGATATTATGATCAATTGAGGTTGTTGATCTAAAAAACTATGTAGTTGGACGAATTAGATATCGTATTGTTTAGAAAATCATGAAAATATTCAATGGAAAATACATTTTTTGTGAGAAATGTGATGATATAGAAATTAAATAACTCTATCTAAGAAAAAGTGATATAGACAATTTTCTAAATATGTTGTTAAATATTATTAAATATTATATACAAAATCCTTGATGTAATAATTATTACCTTGGGGATTTCTATAAGTATATCCTATAAATGGAATTTGTAAATCATTCATTTTCTGTATCTTAGTATAATGTTACATTTACCTAAAGGATAAAGAAATAATTATCTATTTCATATGTTTTCTGTAAAAAAAATGAACATTGTAGAGACTCGGAACTCTTAAAAACTAAATATGGAAAAAGGGAGGAATATAATGCTCTATAACATGTTACAAATGATAAAGAAAAAAAATGAAACAATCATGATGAGAATATTATTTTTTATTCATTTAATGATAAATTATCTATGATGCATGTAATTCCAATGAAAAGAAAGATGAAAATAATATCCACTGATTCAGTTATATTTATATGTAGAATTATTCTATCTAATTCACCAATCATCATGGGATATTTATTTAAACAACTTTATGGGAGAAAATAAATGCTTATAAGATTGCTACAATTTTGGTCCATGTTCCTAAAGATGTGGTGGAAGGAAAATTGATTGTGTCATAAAATTTAACATATGATTTATTAGATTATATATCATATCTATAGTTTAGAACATTCATATTTGTTATAAAAATTAGATATTTCCCTAGAATTTTAATAATTATTTTCTCAATTATTAATATTTGGGTAAATTTTATTTTAAAGAAATTTTAGTTAGTTCCAATTATGGGATATAGTTAAACCTGATTTCCAATTGTGACTTTTATACCTATGTTTCACTCTATTATAATACTCATTAATAATTAGATTTGAAATTATAAATTTATTTATTTTAGTGGTAGAGACAATTATTTTTTGTAGGGTTATGGAATACTTGGACATAATAGGGGGATAAATATTTTGGAATTTTTCATGGGTGATCCTTAATTATATATTACTAATATTTTTTTAGATGAAGATAAGATAAATCTTATGAATGGGAAATTTATCATTTTAATAGAGGATATACCCATTGATATGGAATAAATTTATCTTCTTCCTAAATAACTGAATTGAACTCCACCAAGTGTGAGGTTGAATTTTTCATTGATCATATCAATGATATGAAAATATATATATACCTCCTTAAATGATACCCATAGTGAAATTATTATAATAAAGGAAATATTACTAGAACTTTTTATAATGGATTTTTATACCAATGAATTGAAAAATATGGATCCCCATTTCATTATTTAGACATAATGATTCTTCTATGAGGTTGTGCATCAACTGTAGAAAAATAAAGTCCATTTCTATAAAGAAAAATAACTATCTTCAATGCATTAATGAAAAATTTGTTCATCTTAAAGGAGATAAATAATATTCATTAATTTGTATTTTTTCCAATTGTAATCAAATATAAAAAAGGAGTTTATTCAGTAGTTTGCATTTGATATGAGGTGTGGTCATTGTAATTTTTCATTAGTAATCTTTTAATTTTTTAATTCAACTTTGGTTTCTATATATCTAATGAATAGAGTATTAATTTATTATAAGAACAATTGTTTTTGTATTTACTGATAAAAACTTAATGTACTCTAAAACCAATGATGATAATAAGTGTTACATTCTAATCACTAAAAATAATTTCATATAAAATTATTTTGTTCAATCATTTTTGAAATGTCATTTCCATCAAATGTATGTTCGCCTTCATGTACAAACTATCAAAATTGACATAATATCATTAGATAATAGAATTAAAATGGTAGTGGTTAAATGGTCAATGACATAAAATATAACAGTGGAATGTAGTTCACATAGATTAGTAGGTTATTATCGATTATGTTTTTAAAAAATATTCTCAATTAGCTAACTTGTTAACCAATATTCCACAAAAATGGTTTTGGTTCATATTTTTAGAATAATCTAAAAAATTCTATGGAAAATTAATAAGGATATTTTTAAATGTACAGATGTTTACATTACCATCGAGATGAAAATTATTTTTTATTTATAGTGATGTATCAATTAAGGCATATGGATGTTATCCTATAATGAATGATAGAGTATTTACCTATAAATAATGTATTTTAATTATTAGTGAATGTTATTTTACCACCCATTATCTTCAGTTTGTATCATAATTATTTTCACTAATGATATATGGGATACACAAATCAATACCATATTAAACCAATTAAAAATTTATTTATAACAAAAGTTTCACTGTTGTACATTCCTAGTATCATTTTTGTTAATAGATTTATAGTATTATGTAAAATATTATATAAGATTTTATAAATTCCGACACATTTTCAATTATTATTGAAAAATGTGTTCATTATTTAGACACACATGGATAACTCAAAGTATCCACTATATCAAGAATTATGGCAGTATTTGAATTTCTATCCATCCTTATAGCCAATTGAAAATAATTTTAAAAAATGGGATGAAGAGAAAAAATATGAATTATAGGAATAATAAGAAATTAATTTGTTATTCCATTTCTAACCCTAAAAAGTCCATAAAAAATCTATGTTTTCGAAAGAATCATTTGAAAAAAAATATTGATTTACATTTCCAAGTAGAATCATAGTTTTGTAAATGATTTATAACATATTTCATATGTAATAATAACATAAAAATAACAATCATAAGGGTTTATTGGAAAACATTAGAACACATGAATACCATTCCTTTAAAGAAGTCCCTTTCACATTTTTAAAAGAAGTTATAATATTTCCTTAGATACATATTATATTTTGATTATCTTTTGAAATAAAAATACTTACATTACATTCTATTAAATGAATAACATGTAGTAATAATTGTGAATTAACCATGAATTCAACAAAATAAGAAGCCTTTTGTTGGAATCAGCTACCTGGATATTTTGAATATCTCTTAGAAGTATCCCATCAATGGTAAGCTCAATCAAATTACACAATTAAATAGAGATCAATATCATTATCACCCTTCTTTATAGTTATATCAGGCTAAAACATCATTCATATATTTTATAGAAGAACCATGAAATCAATAAAACATATATTATCATAAAAATCTTTTTAATTTTTAATCAATCCCATTAGAAATTACACAATCAATTATCTCTTTATGATGAGAAAAAGATTATGAGACATCATTTAAACATTTCAAAACTTAATATTTCTAGACTGTTGGGAGAAAATTTTCATTTAAAAATATTTATTGAATCTTTTATAATAATATATATAATTAATAACATTTATAATGGTTAGAAAAGTGTAATGACCATATACTGTCAAAACAATATTTTTTTAATTTCTAAAAAATATAAAAATAACCCATACAATAGTTATTTACATGATTAATTTTAGAAAATTACAATGAAATTGAAACATAGTGGAATATGACTTTTAACATTCATTTATTTATATATATTAAATTTCTTGGAACATTTTAATGATAATTTGGGTGGTGGAGAATGATTTTAAATGAATACATTAAAACAATTTTGTTATAGGAAATACCTTACCTTAGTTATCATAGAGCATCATACATTTCATAAATCCAAAATAATAAGTTTATATTATAATTATAAATTCTTAATAACAAATCACTTTTTTAGTTAATTATTATTAGACCCTTTAGGTTATTTATCAAAATGACATGGTTAGTTACAAATATAGTTAGGTTTACAATGGACGTTTTGAGGTCGTTTGGTTTATAACTGCAAAAAAATCGTGGAATTGACCATGGTCAAAGGGGTTAGGATTTCATGACCTCCATAATAATAATCTGGTGATAATAAACCTAATAATACAGTGAATATTTTTTTTAAAACCAACCATTCAAGTAAGCCATCAAAAATTGATGGTGTACTTTCATAGAGATTGTAATCTATTAGTACATATGAAATACAATTCAATTTTTTAATGGGTTAAAAATAAATAAAGTGTATAATATTTTTATTTAAAAAAATTAAATATGAATTAAATTTCATATTTTTTTCCATATTTATGATAATATTTATAAGGTGGAAATGATAAATTAATCACACAGTTTTTTGGATGTTGTAATCCACACAAACCCCTGAGAAACATTATCAATTTCCAATATATGTAATGGGTAAGATGATATGAAGTACATTTTATACACAGAATCATATTATGTTAAAAAATATCATATATATTCTTTTTTTTAATAAACTAAAATCACCATATGATCTGGTGATGAAAAATATGACACATCACATTGCATAGCCGATAATTCACATGTATGTTCGAATGTTATTTTTTTCCCATAAGGTGGAAAGAAAGTTGAAATTTATTTCATCATAATAATAATAACCTTTCAAAATAATAGATACATTGATGTTATTATTTTATCATGGATGAATATGATTTTATTATAGGATAAAATGACCTAAACATAAAATATAACTGTTATGAATTATAAATTATACTAGGTTATCTCCCTTTGGTTTAATCCATATTCCTTATATAATATTTCTATTGAGAATAAAATGAACTCTTGGTCACATCGAAGGATGTATGGATGGTATTTATTTGGGTATTTTAAAATCTATAGTTCACAATGTTTTTGAGGAAGGATGTAGAGGATGTTTTCTTTATTAAGAGAGGGGTGTAAAACACTCATAATATTTTGAAATGTTTAAATATTATAATGCTCTAACAATATGATAGTTCCTCAAAAACATTCCAATTTCTATTATAATGTGATAATGGTGGAAATTAAATTACCTTTCAAGAATTCATATCAAAATGATATGGATCATTAGAAGGTTTTTTACGTAATTACGATGATTTACCCTTTATATGTTGAGAGATTTATATCACAATTAGTATTAATAACTAAAAAATATTTGATTTTAACCTTATTACAAAATTAAATCCTTCTACAGAAAAAACTTTTAATTTTTTTAGATTTAATCAATATTTGGGTTATAAATTCCTTTTTATATATGTAATAAAACTGAAATATGCAGAATTTTCTCTATTCACTAAAACATAAATATTAATATAAAATAAATAGTTATGTGATTTACGTAACATTTCCTTATTTAAAAGTGAATCCATTGAAAAAAACTACTTTCTAAAATAGATAACACATAATTCATCAACATTAACAATGAGAATCATACAATTCTTACCAATCACAAATTTTTATGCAAACCTTGTTTTTTTATTCTTCATTTTAAATTTTTCTATCAAATATGATTTCACTAATTCCACGGTGAAAAAAAAACTCACCATATAAAACTTATTATAAAACATTTATTAAATTATTATCAAATGGATCAACATCCAGTAATTACATACGCAACGTTTCAGTTCATTTTTGGACTCATGTCATGAAATTACTTGTTTGTTTTACCTAGATGATATTAAATTATTACACCATCTTAATTAATATGATCATTATACATCATGTGAGAATTATTTCCCTTTAATGATACATTAAAATAAATAAATAATGCACCATATCATGTATTAATATATAAAAAAATATTATTAGAATATATTTTATTCACTTTATGAATAAATTCACTACATTCACTTTTTTAGATGAATTTAATTCATTTTTGAGTTAAGTGAGTGGGTGGTCAAGACAACAGAGAAATAGTTTCAATAGACAATTTTTAGAATCACTCTAGTACAATAATAATAATAATATTAATGAAAATTATAAGCCACATGAAAAAATCAACTACTTTAGTTTTAGATGGTTCAAAATTTATGCCATCACTGGAAACAATATTCCCATGGAATGAAAAATGCTGTATGAAAAATTTATATTTAAAAAAGTTTCCCAAAAAATTAGTTTTTTTAATTTTTGTTGAATAATCCTATTGTATTTCACCTAATATTAATATTATTTACTGTATACCTTAATTTAGTCATTTAATAACACAAAATATTTATCAAAATATTCCTAAAAAACACAATTCATCGGATCTAGACACAAAATAGGTGAATTTTTCATTATGAATGCAATAACCATGAACACATAAATCCCATATCTATTATGGAACACTATCCTAATATTTTTTTCCTCCATCAACAACAGATGTTAATTGTCAATCCAATGATATATCACAAAAAAGTAGCGAGCATTAAAAAGATAATCATAAAACTGATCGATATAAGGAAATGTGTACTTGTACTTAACAATTATGTTATTGAGTACACTATATTAAAGGAAATATATTATTGGATATTAATTTTTTCTGAAATATAAAATACATGCACCCCATAGTGAGATGGTTGTGTAAATGAATCCTTTATTAAGAATCTCATGTAACTAAACATTCAATACTAAAAACTCAAATGATTTCATTCTATTGGGATGTTTTGAAATTGGATTAAAATTAGAAATTAATTCAAGAGAAAAATAAACTTTTTGATCTATAGTAACATTGTAAAAAAACCTCAAAAATTATATCAATATATCAATTTACTAATGTTAAATCATTAATTTGGTTAAAAAAATTATTTTCAACAATATATTCAAGATATCATTCACATCCATCTTTTATAAATTTCTCAACTGCTACATATGCTATCAAAGGTATGGATTCATTCTTACATATTTTTTGAAATTTATTATAAAAAACAATTCTCCATATATAGAGTATCCCTTCTCATGATAAATAAAAATATAATCTATACAAATAATAACATCAATCCCTACATAGAAAAATCCAACAAGGGTTGTATGGAAAACCATAACACAGATTAAATTGGATGATTTAGAAATGTTTTTGTAACATTTATACTACACAAAGAAATATTTAATAAGAGTTTTAACAAAATTTCATGCGACAGTAGTTCAATGTTTCTTTTAATTTTCCTATTATATAAGAATATTTGGATTCTAAAACAAACATGTCATTTAAAAAGTAAAAAAATGCAATGTACATATATCCCCTTCATTCAAGGGTAGAGTATCTTCTGTAATAGTGCAAAATGATTTTTTTCATCATTGACCATCTTATCATAATGATTCACACCATGGGTAACTATAATTACACATGAATTTTCATAATATCAAAAGTCATTGAATTTTAAATATTTCAATAACATATTTTCATTATTGTTCCGACTATTTCCATTTATCTATTATTTTCATTCATGATCCAGGCCTCCATGACTTCTATATCAGTAAAATTTCCCAATTAATATAGGATATTATCCATAATTACTCATTATACACTTATCATAATAGGGTAATTGAATTATCTTCCATTGAGGTTTCATCGATTAATGGTTCCACATTTCATGCAATATAGATGACATCTTATCCTTATTTTCATAAAATCCCATAATACCCATTTTTACATTCTTATACCACGAAAAAATTTACTCGTAACATTGGAATTTACAAGGTACCATATCCCATCATAAAAATTATTTCAATCTTCAGTAAACTCAGCCAATTTAACCATAATGGTTTTGAAGTAAATCATATTATTCTCTGACTAATACTGTAAATGATAATTCTTATGTATTAATAAATTATTCCTCTATTTTATTCAATTGAATTATTTTTTATTCTCATAATATTTAAAAAAATTAAATTTTTTCAAAGTATAGATCTTTAAAGAATATCAATTACATGGAATCAATTTATTTCTTTTCATTATTTTTACCATTATATAGAATCCCCACAATAAATATTGATAGAAATGGTTAATATATGGGGTTATAAACATCCAAGAACATCGTATAACTTCTCTAAAGAATTTACCCCCCATTCATCTTTCACATGGATAGAGGGTCGAAAAAATATCTAGGGTTCCATTTCATGATGTGATCTACTATAAGAATTATAATAAATTCATAATTATATAACTAAAATAAATTGGTGACATAGTAAATATATTGTATTATCTGATTGAAAAAATCTCGAAACATCATTGCTTCGAGCATTTGAGGATTCATATTCATGGAAATGTTATACTCTTGATGCATTTCTACCACATCTTCCTTGTTGTATCTCTAGAAGAACATTGTGAAAGGATATGGATTATGTGGTAAAATATGGAAATATTTAATATCTATCTCCCAATAATATATATTTAAATTACTATTTCAATTATGTTTTTTAAATATTTTCCTAACATCAAATGGAATCTAATCATTTAATCTGATATCAACTATGACAAACTCAACCTTATTCAACTGACAAATATAGGAATTAAAATATGGGTTTCCATTTTTAGAAATTATAATATCATATCAGTTTATAATATTATAGATTGAAGTAAAACATTACATAGAAATGTGGACATTTCAACATAATTTACATTTTCCTATTATAAAATTCATTATAATGATTTACATTAATTTCCCAAGGTAACACCCATATTTAGAACAATGAAATTATTAAGGAAACTAATCACCCTTAATCATGGTGAAAAATCATTTGAAAAAATGGTCTGACAAAAAATATTGGTAAGTGAAATAAATGACAAGAAAAATGTTATCCCATCTGTAAACATAGAGAATAAATAATAATTTTATTTAGTTTCATAATATATATTTTAACTAAAATATTAATTATGGTTCCAAAATATCTTAATATATTTAATGAGAAATATCATATGAAATCATAAATAAAAAAATCACAATCATAATATTTCCTTCTAAATATAGAAAACATAGGAATAAAATGCATTGAAAATACCATTTCTCCTTTAAATTTATAATATTATATATATACATTCAATACCCAATCTCATATATATTTATTTTCATATAATAATATTACCTTCTTATTCCTTTGCAAGAATTACATTTATGTCCTTTGCGAAATTTTCATTACATTCTCCCTTAAAATAACCTGTATAAAGGAATTTCTAAATAAAACAATTCTTACATCTAGGAGTATTATATCACTAGAAAAATTTATAAGACAACCAAATTTATTTTAAGGTTATATGAGGACCTCCTATAATTATAGATATATCATAATAATTATTCATTAATATAAAATTTACAATAACCTTAGAAAAAATTAAAAAAAATAGAGTTATAACTAATCCTAAAACCAATTTTCAAATTCAATGAATCCAATAACAAATAGGACTTTCAGTTATAACATTAAGTTGATATATTTCTTTAGTTTTCATTGTTACATATTTTGAAATCAAAATCTATAATATAGAGAGAAATAATTTCAATAATTATAACCATCTAAAAATATATATTATGATTGAGAAATAATAATTTCTATGGTTGTGTGAATGAACAGTGATTCAATAAATATTAAAATTCACTCTATTGGAACTTATCGAAAAATAATCTCAATAACATATACGATAAATTCTTAAATTAATTATTTTGAAAAGAAGGATATTTTAAAATCAAAATTAGTTCAAAATGAATTTGGAAAATAACTAATGTTTACATAATAACATTATTGGAAAATTTTGAACAAAATTGATTTGGTGAAAAATATTTAGAAAGAATATATTAAATCAACGATTTATTGAAAAATCCTCTAACTTCAATGACTTATGGCTTTGCATATTCTCTAAATCAATATTAATAAAATTAGATTTGATTAATAATTTATTTATAAACTTTTACATACTCATTTAATTTTTTATTTCTTTTATTCAATTTATAATCATGGAATCATTGGTTACTAAAAATTTTAAGTTTACTTTTGATGTTTTTGGTTCATTTGACTTATAAATTAAAAACAATATAAGCGTGTTGATCTTGGTCGGAGGGATTATGGTTTCAATACCTTAATAATGTTGAAAATTATATATGTATTATATATATGCATGATATAACTTTATTAAACTAAACATTTTAGGAGGAAATGAAAAATGGATGACATTGTTTCATGGAGAATTTAGTCATTACATATATATGAACAAAGGTTTGATATTTACAATAGGTCAAAAAGAAAAAATAAATAAATAATATTTTAGTTTTATAGATCAAAATTATTTTATAAATACCATATTGTTTTAATTTTTTCTATCCTTATGAATATAATTAAAACTTGAAAATGAAAAATGAAACACATCGCTTAATAGACGGTAATATTTCAAACATACACACGAGGAGTGTATTGAATTTCAATCAGATAATGGGGTATGATGATATAAAATATATTAGTATTTTAGATTCATAATTATATCATTATTGTCATACGTATACATTTTTTCATCATTTTAACCAGGCAAATAACCATTTGATGAAAAATGAAACATATCTCTTCATAGTGGTGGTAGTCCAGACTTACTCATGATTGATGTTTTCATTTTTCATAATATGGATATGGTGAAAAAATGGTTGTACCAAAATAATAGTAGTATTATTGTATATTGAAGATAAATATTTTAATTTTTATAATCATTGAATAATATTTTAAGTAAAAATAATAAGAAATAAACATGAAATCAGTAGATTAGGACATATAACATCATCGTGGATGTCTCCCATTGGATTAAAAATTAAGCCTTATAGGATTTGAAATTTGGGAATATTAGTAACTCAAGGTTATGGAGTAAAATGTATGGAATATATTTATTTATGGCATGGATTATATTCAGGGATCAAAATATCTGAGTACAGGAGGAAATGGGATTCACTTTTCTAAGTGAGGAGAATGTCACAGTTATAATTTTTTAGAACCATGAAATGTTATAGTGTTTTTATTATTTCTAATTATTTTTTAAACATTAAAAATAATATTTTATGTTTAAATGGGTTTAAAATTCACCACATAATTATAAATAAAATGATATTCATTTTCATATGAAAAAGTTTCACTGTTATTGCCAAGAATTATCCATTACCATTGTGACATATTGTTACCATTCTTTCTATTCCCAATGAAAAATATAAAATTAATGTAGTTAATATATTATAACCATCATATTAATTATTTTAAATACACTTTTTATTATTTAATTTTTAAAATTGTTTGAAATTTATTTTACTAAAAGTGTCAAAAGCACAATGAAATCTAGTATAAAAAATATATATAAAAAATAGATTCTTTAAAATTTATAAAATATAATACCAAGGAAGATGAAATTAATTTTATTAAATTTATTAAATTAGTTATATTTTTTTAAATGAAATAAATAATAAATTGTGTTTTTTAAAATACACATATTGAAATTATAGTTTTACAATATCTGGTTATTTTTCACTATTTGACCAAATATTATTTTTCCAAAAAATTACAAAACATTAATTCAAAATTTTTGATATGATGAAATCAAAAATTAAGTTCATTTTATAAAATTAAATTTAAAAATCTCATAAATATTTCATTTAAAAAATCAATTATTTTTAAAGAAAACAATTTTTTTAAATTATACCAATCATTTTCAACTACAAACTATTTTAAAATTAATTATTAACTTATGATTATTATGAATCTCTAAAATTAATACATATAAATAATAATATTTATTTTATTATGATATTTATATGGTTTTTACATTAGACTTACTCATTGAATAGAGTCCTAAAATTAATATTCATTCTATCAATAGGTGCAAGAATTTGTTGTCATGGAATTTTATGATTCATATGTCACTCATTTAATCATGTTATTATTTCATAAAACTATAAACCACTAAATCAAATTATTTCAAAGGTATTTCTCCCTATTATTCAATATATTAACAATATTTACTTTATTGGAAATAAATTTTTCCAATTGTCACACCTTAGGGATCAAAACCTAAAATATAACAAGTGTGCAATTCATTAACAGTATAACATGTAAGAAATCATATAAACGTGATAAACTAAAATTTAAGGATACGTAGTTATAATTTTTTACAAATTTCACCCAAATGGAAATAGTTTTAAGGAATAATATAATTAAAATTCCATTATTTACAAAAATAGATTACACCTTTTGAATGAGATATTTTAATGCCACATCCATCTTCCTCAAATGAATGATCATTCCATTGGTTTTCTATATAATTGATTCCATATTTTATATGGCCTATTTTTGTGAGAAATCATATTTATTTTTTATTTCATTTTCTCAACAAATCCTAATCACAAAAATTTCCTTTCATTGACATCATCAAAACATGGCGGAGTCTGACAATTGTTTCAATTTAATAAATCAAAAAGTTCCATAAAAATACTAGAATCTACATTGATATTATAATAAAATGAAAATAAACATATATATTTATTCAAAAATACTTGATACTCTAATGAGAAAGTTGAAATTATATCATCCCTATTCTGAATGTTACACTACAATTTTCCATCTAGTTGAGGTTGAAAATATGTATAGAAATTTGACATACTAATAGTAAAATTTTAATGTGTTTTTGATTAATTTAATGTAAAACAGAGATTATATATATATATAATGTAAAGGGAAAATATATTTAATATGAATACCTACTTATTATAATTTATATGATGTTTATTTATAAACATAATATCTTATATAGTCATAAAATGAAAATATTTTTACAACGATCAATAAAAAATAAAAAGGTGTCATTTCCTTAATATTTACTAAATAATGTAAGGGGAAAATCTAATAATATATTTTATGCTTCCCATTCAATAAATTAAAAAGTATTATCCAACCTCTGTTGTAGTTGTCTCTCATATTCATCCAATTGAAATGTCTACCATTTCATTGTAAAATCAACAATATATTTTTTCATACCATCCAACCAAAAATAATTTAGAAGGTCTTTGTATATCATAATACAGCTATGATTAATATAAAATTGAAACATATAATTTAAAAAATATTACATGATTAACTATGAATCACTGAAAACAAAAAACCCCCTTCGATATCTAATAAAAAAGTTTATTTTAGTCAAACTCAAATAACATACTTTTCATTAATAATTATAAAATTTGATGTATTCATTGTTATTACTTATGAATTTACTTATTTATTTTATAAAATGGAAATTGAACTGATACATGGGTCATAAGAGAAAGAACTTCAACATCATTAATTTCCATCCCTCATTTCTTTAATTATGAACTAATGGATCATTTTCCAAGAATTACATTGTTTATGAATCATTTTATTTTTTATATAATGGAATTAGTTATCTTTATTTCTTACTGAGATGATAGTGAATTCAGAATTCGTATTCATTAATATGTTGTATAAAATAAATCCCCCTAATATAAATCTATTTTTATGTGAATATATATTTTAATTATTTTTTATTAGTATATATTTCACTTTTCACAAAAAAATTATAAATCCATGTGATTATTAGGGCATGAAATACTACAACATAGTGATAGTTATGTGTAGGATAATTCTTTGTGTTTTACATTAATTTAAGGAGATAAATTTTTAGCTATATATTAATTTTCTATCATGCAAGAACCATGTCCCATCAATGAATCCTAACTAAAATTAACAAAGTTGCCATATCTTTTTTTTAATATGAAACTTGAGCACTGACAAATATTAACTTTTTTGAAGACATTCATTACATTCTCATTCCCATAAATATTTATCTTTTTTAAAATTTAACATAATGATTGAAATTGATATTTAATGATGCAAACATTGATGAAATAATTTCATATATGGAATGAAAAAATGGATTACTAGGTAATGATGTTATAAAAAGAAAATACAAAACATTGGTTATTTTGGAATGTTATATCATTTTGGATTTAAAATTACATTACAAATAACAACCAATGATAATATAATCATTGAAAAATTATCATCTTAGTAGTATATAAAACATGTTATTATAATGTCTATAAGATCTGGATAGTAGAAAAACAACCTTGACAAGTTGGTTCATAACCTATGAATACTATTTGTTAGATAATCTATGGGAGATAACATCAATGGTATTTCCCCCCGACCAAGACCATATTGATAGTAAAAAATTAGAGATGGAGTGAAATTGTTAATGAGATAATTTCAATCTCATCATGACCATGACCCAAACAACATTAAATGAACCACCAAATAGAAATCGCACCATCTCACACCATACCTTTAGAGCATTCGATAATATAATAAAGGTATATATACCTAGATCCAGATAGAATAATTTTTTTTATAATTTAAGTACATAATTATTATATTTTTCCATTTCAATGTTACTTATTAAATGATTAAGAAATAAATATTATTTAAATTATATTCTAATCCAATCAAACAAAATTTGTTTTTTTAAATATTTAGTTTCGATCAAGGTATTCATTTTGAGTAATATAATATTTTTTTAAATAAATGAAATTATAATAATATAAAATTATTTAAAAATATATATTAAATATAAATGATAATATAATTTTTTAATATGAATTTAAATTTTAATGATGGTCATAAATATATTGAAGATAATTTAACATTCTTATTTTAGAGGAACTTTTATTAGATAGTGGGAAACCATTTAATTTCAAGATAATGAAAAGATCAAAAATTAGATGCAGTATACAAGTAATTAGAGAAAAACATAATTCTATAAGAATGATTTACCATTAATATTATTCATTCAATAGAGGTAACCAAAATATCTTGTTTATCCTTGATGAGACCCTTAATGTGGTATTACATCTTATCCAAGGTTTTCTCATTTTTTTTCTGGTTTGTTCTCCCCTTATTGGGACCATGTATCAAATTTTTGATCGGTTTTTTGATTCAAGATGTATGTTTATAATTTAAATCAAAACAAAGTTGAAATTAAAAATTTCTATGAGAACCTCAATAAAGGTTATGAACAATAATTATTGTTCTAGAATCTATTCATTAGAATTCAAGAGACGCTTTTGGATGTTCTATGTTTCATCGACCTCCTTATTTACCTTCTATAGAACTATATAATTTAATTAGATTTTTAGGATGTGAATTATTTCATTTTCTTGCATTTGTTTTAAAATTATCATCACGTGGTTCAGTATCCATATGAAAACTAGACCCCTTCGATATTCTTGATTTGGGTAACAAGGGAGAAATACCTCCACTTTCAGACCAGATACTTCCAATATAACTTCTCTTTGGGGTGTCAAAAAAACAATAGATCCCTTTTATGTGAAGGTACCATTTCTAGATGATCCTATAACAAGAATACTGGGTAGGTTAGAGTAGTCCTTTTATATATACTGCCTCCACACACGATGAATAAACCACTCAATTTACATGGTTTTTTGCCATTAATTTAAATGGAATGATGGTACTCTTACATTTGTTTATCTTCCTTGTATTCAAAGGACCAATTATCATAGTAATATTCCATCCCCACTAATGTCTCATCCATCCTCCCTACAAATAAACTCTATTCAAGATCTTCCTCCATTCCACTCTATCCTTTGTGTGGGGTTGGATCATCATCACCCAACACCAAAAAATGATTCTCAATACCAACTAAAGTAGATTCCTAATGGAATTTTCCTTGAAATGAATGGATTTTATTAAAGAGTATTATTGTTTTGGATAACCTTACCCCACTATCAATGAAATATTAGGAATAGATATATCATCTTTCATAGATGGATCCCTTGAATTAAGTTGATTTTTAATAGATGTTTGAACAAACTCATGTCCATTACCCAACACTAAAACATTAACTATATTAGAAAAAAGTGGGAAGGATCATGGGAGGCATTGTCTAATACAATCTTAGGAAATTATATTTCAACATGGATTCATCCATATCATTACTCAAATTAGACAAAATTTCAACTACACTTAGATCTGAACATTTAACTCATGGATGTTACCAAAGAGAAATATTGTTAAATGGAAATTCAAGAGACAAAAGACAAATAGAAAATCAAATAGGAGTTCCTAGACCAATTTGACTGGTAGGAAACAACCTCTTCATGATTTTATTTATCGCCAAAAAGGTATTATTATATGAACATAAATAGACACTTAAAACCAAATATTATATATTGAGGATAAAAAATCAATTGTTTATAAACATGACTCACTTCTATATAACTAAGAATAATATTTTGTAAATATCAATTCATAAAAATATAAATAAATATAAAAATTAATTTAGAATAAATCATGGAAAAAACCATATGATGTCTTCACATTATTATTACTATATCATAAATATTCCAAAACCAAAGTGTGGAAATTAATAAAAAGCATTATCCTCTCTTTTTTATATATAAACAAAAAACACCATTTAATCACGATTAAAAGACATTTATCATGAAACTATTATCAAATTACATATATATACCCCTACCAAGGTTCCTAAATCCATCATCAAGATCCTCACAAGAATTTGTATGCACTCATTCCAGGTAATGTATCCTCTTCTTTGGATCATTTCCAAGTTTCACCTTTATTATAATCCCTTTCATTCATATTTTTTATTATCTTATATGATATTAAATGCCCTTATTACTATAATAATGATTTACAAATGAGGACAGTCCCCTTAACTCTAATTTAACCCTTCTCAGAATCATTATTGTCCCATATTATGAAGTCGAAATAATCCTATCATTTTTTGTGCCAATTTATTAATAATTAATATCCATTAACATTTTGACTCGATGGTATTGAATTTGTTGTACCTATGATTAATTTATTTTCTAATTAATACATGCATCTCACACTTCTTATTATTAGGATTCAATTTAATGAAATACCTCATTATGTTTTAATATCAATAACATTCTCATGAATGCACATGATATGAATGTGAGTGGTGGGATGGGAATTTTGGAGCCTTCCCATAAATTGGGTAATGTTAAATATGAGGATATTCAATATATGTTGTGAAAGAAGTTATCAAAATAAATGAATGTTATAGTTTCATAATGTCTATCCTTGACTTATGTCCATGATTCCATATTTTAATCTGTTTCCACATTCCTATGTTTCATTTGTGCTATCATGTAATATCATGACTCATTGATCCAGATTATGATTCTATTCATTCTACTTCTTTTGTGATGTGACTCTTGGAACGCATGTACTACTTTACCTTATGGTATAATTTTTTATTACCATTCTGGTTATTATAGTTCCCCCATTTATTATGTTTTCCCTAGGTTATCTCATTCTATTTTAGAATAATGATGGAAATTTAAGAACCCATTAAGAATGATTTAAATATTCTTATTGTATTATTATTTATTTTTTATGAAATGTAACTAATTTCCCAAAGAAAGTATATTTTAAAACATATTGGGATTATAATATTTTGACCTTTACATAATAAATCATTAAAAAATTAATATTAAAATATCTGTTTTCATAGTTATTATCAGATAAAGTTTTAGTTGATTTGGGGATTTTGATTGTAAATAAATAGTAAAAAAATTATAGATAAGGCTAAACATAGTATAAAATACCAAAATTTTGGTAAAGTATAGAATAAGTGGATTAAAATAAATTACATCCCTGTTTGGGTACAATTGGTGGATGTAGCTCTAGAACAAATTTCATAGGTGTAATAACTCAAAAAATGATTCATTTTGTTATACTTTATTGTCACATGGTGAACAAAAATGGGCCTTTCTACACAATTTGTTTGACACAACCATGTATATTCATTGGTATATTCATAAGGACCTTATGAACCCTTAGTAAGGGAAAAATAATTTCGATACGATTTTATATTATGAAATTGATCATGGATAAAAATGATTGAATCTATAAATTCATAGTTTAAAAGATATAGATCATTTATGAGTTATCCCATTAATTTTTAGGGATTCATCTTGATGTATTTACTATTTAAAAATTCACATCCTTAATTTTCAAAATATTTTTAATAAATGGTTGTGAATATGAGGAACTTATTCAAAAAAATGAAATGACCATCATTATGGATTACCAAATGAAATTTCCAACATTATGGGAATGAGAATGATCAAAATCCTCATAATAATATTTCAATTAACTCAAGTCTTCAATTGACATATAAATCAAGAATAACACAGAAACCCACCTATGAAATATAACTTTTCAATGGAGAGAATTATTCAACAAATCCCTTTGACATTTAGTGGATATTCCAATCACTTATTTTCAGAAAAATTGACCAACTAAATTAATAATCTCTTATATATCCTTCAATGATTTAAGATTGAGAATTTCGTTTATAAAGACCTGACCCCAGAATACCCGGAGCTGATACCTCAAATCATGATGTGTAATTTTTTAACCAAAAACATGCATTGAAAAATTACACATCATGTCCCATACAGAGGATCACTTTTGGTTCATGTCGTGAGAAACCAAGCACTTTTTTCAAGCTTCATCATCTGAAAACTAATACCTGAAAATTTTAATTTAAAAATGTAGGGTGAGCATACCAATGCCTAGTAAGGGGTTTTAAAATAACATACTAAACCATTATAACTTTTTAAAACATTCATTAAAATTTTCATAAAACATTTTATTAATAAAAATGTTGTATCACATGAAACATTCCATAAAAATTGTCCAGGAACCATAAGTGCACAATGAAAAGCATACCAAAAAAATTACAATGATACATGATTGAATTACAGGCATTCTCTTACGGGGGTAGAAGTAAAAGAAATTACATGTGATAATGAAGGTAATATATTAATAACTAAGAGCAGTACATGATCAGAGTTGTACTTAAATAAAAAAACATCAATTTCATCCTTTACTACTGAGAAACATACACTGGAAAAAGACCTTGAGTAATGTATAAATACCATGCCATAACTTTTACTTGTTATTATTATGTACATAAGCTCTATGACCATAGATATTCTACAAGTCAAATATTATTCATGTTAATTAAATTTCATATCCATAATGAGAAATGTGCATTTGCCGGACATCATAACAATTTTGTCCATGACTCGTGGCAGACCATAAATAATCATTCTGTCAAGGCCTTGTTACAAGAACGTATTTTGTCTAATGAGACCCACCGATAGATCAAGGGGCTATAGCGGACCCCACCGATCACATACTATGTCCAATGCATTCCTTATCTCTCTAAATCAAAGTTCACATATCACTTTGATTTAGTAAGTTACATATTACTTATCGTTTAAAGTGACACATTTTTTTTGTTTCATTACTTCACATTATTCAAGGTGTCCAATACCTCCATGAATAATTTAATTTAGCATTTCATAATATTCAATGTTTCCCATACCACTTTGAACAATTAAGGGTTTAATCCATATTTAGTCATAGTAGTTAAATTTCCTCCTTTAACTTTTACATATATATAAAGTGAATCTTGTGTTTATATGTTAATAACAAAACTATTAAAAACATGACTATGTCATTGAATGGTAAATATGATATGAAGATCATGGCATATTTCATAAAAACCATAGTACTAAAGAAAATACATGTTTTATCACATGCAATGATAACCTTAAAATTCTAAAATATTATTGATCAAATACATATTGTAATTGGATGCATAATTAATTAAAAGGTAAACCAAACATCTCATGAAGTAAACACATCTACGGTATAGTAATCGGAATATCCACATTTAGGGTTTAGTGTTGTGTAATTTGTTTATACAACAAGGTGTATATAAAGAGTAGTGTTAAAACTAAACTAAATATATTTTGGAAACACATGTTTTATAACTTCTTTGTAGACCTATGAAAATTCTAATAAAATTATGAAAGAAAGTTTATGTATACACATATATTTTCTCATAACTAGAAAAACAGAATACATACAAAAGTTATACCAAAATACATTGTCACCCATATGACTTTAATATTTTTGCCACATTAATTAACTAGAGTCCCTAAAACTTTTAAATCATAATATAAATTTTTAAAGGGTTGATTTATTAAAAAAACTTACATGAATGTTTATGTAAATATATGCAACATACATATTTACCAAAAACATAGAATTAATCATAGAAGTTTAATGTTATGAGACCTAAAAATTGGTCTGGATGATGATTTATACAAAATATATACCTATATACAACCGTGTTACAAATATATATATATATATATAAGTTTTGTACAACACATAATTCCATATGTTTTAAAATACTACTTAAACTTGACACCCAATGTTTAAAAAGTCTCAAACTAAAATTAATAATGATTTATATAAAACCATACAAATATGTGTACAAATAAAATCAGATATTTACGTTGCATGTGGAAAGAAAATATTCCTTCAACATTAAAAGGTGTGCATAACCCAAAATCCATAAGACCAAGGGTTGGGTGTTTGTGGGTTTTCTACCCAAAACCATATGATCATACATGCATTTATATATTCAAATCCCATTTACAAAAACAATATCATATATATATATATAAAGTACCTAATTAATTTTTTCCTGTATAAAATACATTTTTATGTTCATAAAACCTTCTGAACTCAAAAATAAAAAAACGTAGAGTCAGGTATTTACGGTTTTCAACTAAACCTAAAGGATGTATGATTATATATATGAGTATAAATAAATATTTTCATAAACTGAGTATATAATGTGTATAAACATATTATTTTTCAAGGGAGACAAAATGTAACTGAACTCCTACATCCATTATATAACTTGAACTCAAAAACCTGAAGGCCTAGGTTTAGCACAAGAGAATTTTCAAACCAAACCCAAAAGTTATAAATATAATTTTATGATCTTATATATGTATATACTTTCAAAAAAAAGGCAACGAAAATTTAAAATCCTTACCTTGGTTTTAGGAGGAGGAGAACATGAGGAAAACAAGCTAAAACTAGCTAGAGGTTTCAGTGGGAAAAGAAGGGAAAACCGAGGAATGGTGAAACCTAGTGGTTCATGAAGTATATTATGTATAAAATAAACAGAACATTTAATACCACCATGGGAATCCGGGGTATTAATTCGCTGGGAAAGACATTGTGAAAAAATGGTGGGCAAGGATGGTCCACAGGTTGTCGTGGGTGAAGAATAAAATGGTGCAAATAGGGTGTTGGGGTTATTGGTACATCGCACGTGAAGAAGAAGAAGGAGACGCCGCGAGAAGAGAAACCGGCAAATTAATGGACATCTAGGCTTTGATCTGGCCTTGATCTGATGGTTGAGGTTTGTTAATGAGATTTAAAAGATTGGGCAGATCAGATTAGATCTGTGGCTTGATCAGACGGATCATTTTCAATGGGGTGTTTTAAAAATTTTGGATGGATGAGATTAGATCCACGTCAGATTGAAAAATGTATGAAAATGCGGAGGTATTCTATAGTTGTTGAGGATCGAGAACTAGATTGAATTGGACAACACATATCGCGCGCGACGTGATCCAATAGTCCGGATTTGATCCTAGGTGATTTTTTTCATCCCACATCAAAACAGTGGGAGGTTTTGCGGCACTTTATAAGCCTGAGACTCTGAACAATATCTCAGAAAAAAACAACACACACACGGGGGCCTTATACATGGGATCCCGCACTGTGTAGGCCTCGATAGACCCCTCCTCACCATGGAATCGCACCCACGGTGGCGCTCTATGATCCCACATGAACTTTTGTTTTCCCTACAGGGAAACTATGATCATGCCCAAGCCAGCCTGAACTGTGGCCGAGGGCTAGGCTCGGCTTCCTAGCATGAGCTGCCTCCCTCATCCTGGATAAAGGGCTGGCCCTGAAGGGATTATTTTTTTAAAAAAATCCAACTTTCAAAAATAATGTCATAAAAAATTAATTCATGCACTTTAACTATATATAGGGAATAATATAAATTTTATAAAACATGACTATTAATTTAAACATTTAAAGATTAAAGAATACAAATTAAATTATACTATGTCGTATATATGAGTATTACTAAATTATTAATACACACTAAACTTTTAAAATACTAATTTATAACTTTAATATATCCATATGAAAATTTTTATACAAGTTTTATTGAAATAAAAACATAGTTTAGTTAAAATATTTTTTAATCATTAAAAATGAAAACTTTTACCAGATATTTGTAACATTGGAAAGATGTTTGAAATTCTCGTCTCATTTTGAAAATCACCAAATTAATACTAATAATATTAAATTGTTTTCCTTTAAAAACTCATAATAAATGTTTTCATATATTTTCATAACATAAATGTTTTTAAAGACTACATTAGATATTTTTGATTAAACCACCAAACAGACCAATGAATATAATTATTGTCGTTAGAACTCAAAGGAAAAAAACATCTCCAATGGTCACCCAATGGGTAATGGTTTTCTATATCCCTTATAAAACCAAATAATATGGTGTTCCAAAACACAATGCAAATGAAGAATATGGTTCTTGCTATACCACTGATGGTTAGTGTGGTTTTCATAACTTTTGTGGTGATGTTATTCATTATGACTGACCTGAGGAAGCTTCTCTGCTTACCAAGTCTCTTTGTTGATTTAGGGGGCCTTCCAGTGGCTTTGATAGGGTTTTTTGTAGATATTTTTGGTTAATATAATTTCATTTTGATCTTGTTGTAATGTAAACACTATGGTGTTCTTATTTAAAAAAAACATTTTGTCCATTTTGTATGTTTTATTTAATTTTCATAAATATTAAAATAAATTGAAACCATATTATTATTATTACAAGAGAGAAAAAGTTTTGGGAGTCACATTATACCCCACTAACAAGAATTGTTTCATCACAATTCATTTTATACAACCACACTAAAGTGGACTCCCAGACGTTCTTTACCACATCCTCCATCATGGAGGATCCTTAGGTTATGATAAAGAAATACCCAAGATGGTGTTCAACTCTTATGCCTCTCTGGACCAAACACACATTAGACAGTATGGGTTGAACTCATGTCGTTTATAATCAGGCTTCCACAGGGAGGCTCAAATGGTAGAGAGTTCAGAAATGTCCGAATGGAAAAACTCCTTAAGTACTCATTGAACCATCTCTCATTTGAGAATTTCAATGACAATGACATGGTCATACAAACCGATACTCAAGATCTGGTACCTGTAGGCTGCACATAGTTCCCCTTCCAAGGAAGCCTCTTGAAACTTTACTCTTCCTAATATGTTTAGGAAATGTGTGAAGCATAAGAAAAGACCTTCTTAGTACTTTTCCCCTTCGTCTATACTCAGTAAGTTGAGCATTGGATATATGGTGGTAGATGTAATCATTATCTTCATAGGAATAGATAATGTCTAGAATATTTGATATCCCATAAAGATGTTTGAACATTCATTGTAGTATTTCATAAGGAAGGCGCTCTTATGAATAGTTTTTGACCATGATGTTCTCTAGTATCTCAACAAGGAGAGATATGATGTGAGTTTGTACATCCATCTGAATTTTTTTATGATACTCTAATCAGTGGGACACAAACACTAAAAAGGTAGATGGAGGAAGAAACAACAAATTATATTTCCCTAAAAAACTGGTATATAACACCCAAGACTAACAGTTTCCCTAGTTCCTAGATACACGAATCCTCAAAACAATTTCAAAACTCTCAATCTCCCTAAAACAAATGCAACCCGAGCGGTCTGGTTCAATCATGTGGGTACACATATGGTGTCTTCAGAGTCTGACATGAGGGGTGTATAACTTAGAGACATAATTATGTATTTGATGTCTTTAAGAGGAAGGAGAGGCTTGAAATTCAAGAATTTTTAAGTCCATTACTTAAACGAAATGGCCATATTACAAGACTTGACACATATATGTTGCATAAAGGCCTACCACTAATACATATTCTTAGAAGGCCATGAGGGATGAAATTTCTTCTGCAACAGTGAAGCATCTAAAGATACCCTTAAAGTATTTTCCCCTATACACGTAGGATATAAATTGGGTTTTCATCATAAAAACATAGTCCAAACCTGCTCCTCGGTGGAGTTGATGTACCTGAGAAGAGTTGGACATGTCATAGAGGTGTTTGCACATCATACGAATATGGTCATAGTTCACAATGTTTTCGTGACTGGATATGGAAATTATTATTTATAGGGCCTCAATATGAAGAGACAATAGACTGGTGTTTGTATTTTCCATCTAAAAATTAAGAAAACCACATATTTAGTAATGTTTATATAAATGTTTTCTTTGTTCAGTTCTAGTTTTCCAGAGTTATCTAAACCAAATACTCTGATACAAACTATGAGGAACCGGCCACATAATACCCGAAGTCAGTTCCTTGAATCACGGTATATAATTTTTAACTGAAAACATGCACCGATAAACTACACATATTGTACCAAACAGAGAATCAAATTCGGCTTAGGTTCTGAGAAACCCGAAACTTCTTTCAAGCTTCTTCAGCAGAAAAGTAATACCATAAAATTTGAATTTAAAAATGTAGAATGAGAATATGAATGCTTAGTATGTGATTTTGAAATACCATATTAAACTATGATATCTTTTGAAAACATCCTTTAAAATTTTCTTAAATCATTTTCTTAATAAAAATATTATAACACATGAATCATACCATAAAATTGTAAAAGAACTATAAGTGAACAATTAAAAGAATACTAATTGAATTAAAGTGATACATGATTAAAAAATAGTCATGCTCATACAACGTATGCAGTAAAAGAAATTCAATGTGAGAATTCAGGTATAAAATTAGTAACTAAGTGCTGTACATGATCAGAGTTGCGCTTAAATAAAAAACATCAATTTCATCCTTTACTACTGAGAAAAAAATACACTGGATAAAGACGTTGAGTACTGTATAAGTACTATCCCATAACATTTACTTCTTATTATTCTTATGTACATAATCTCTTTAACCATGAATATTATACTACTCGAATATTCTTCTGGTTAAATAAATTTCAAAGCCATGATGAGGAAAGTGCATATGACGAACATAATGACCATACAGTCCATGCCTCATACCAGGGCCATAAATAATAATTTTGTCAAAGACTTGTGTCAAGATCATGGTTGGTCTCAAAAGACACACCGATGCCTCACAGGGCTATAGCAGGCCCCACCCGTCACATACTAAGTCCAATACATTCACCATCTCTCTACATCAAAGTGCACATACCACTTTGATTTAGTAAGTTACTTATTACTTATCATTTGAATTGTCACATATTTATTGTTTCCTTATTTCACTTTATTCAAAGTTTCCCATTCCAAATTGAATAAAATAATTTAACATTTCATATTATTCAAAGTGTCACATACCACTTTGAACAATTTATGGTTTAATCCATATTTGGTCATAGTTTTTAAATTCCTTCCTTTAACATTTACATATATATGAAGTGAATCATTTGATTAGATGATAATAAAAAACCTATTAACAACATGACTATGTCATTGAATGGTAAATATGATAAGAAGATTCTGGCATTTTTGAGCACAACCAAAGTACTAAAAGAAATACATGTTTTTTCACAAGAAATGATAACCTTAAAATCCTAAAATCATATCGATTAAATACATATGGGAATTGGATGCATCAATAATTAAAAGTTAAACAAAACATTTCCTAAACTAAACACATCTAAGGTATAGTAATTGGAATATCCACATTTAGGGTTTTGTGTTGTGTAAATTTTTCAAACAACAGGGTGTATATAAAGAGTAGTGTTTAAATAAAACTAAATATATTATGGAATGACTTGTTTTAAACCTTCTTTTCAGACCTTGGAGATTCTAATAAAATTAAGGAACTATGTTTATGTCTATACACATATTTTCACATAACTGAAAACGCATAATATATACAAGGGTTATAAAAAAATTCCATTGAGATACACATGACATTAATATTTTGGTAATATTAATTAGATAGAGTCCCTATAACATTTATGTCATAATATAAAATATTAAAGTGTAAATTTATGAAAAAAAACATACATAAATGTTTAGGTAAAGATAGGAAACATACATATTTACCAAAAACATAGAATTAATCATAGAAGTATAAAGTTAAGTGACTTAAAACATGGTCTAAGAGATGAGTTATACAAACTATATACTTATATAAAAATGTGTATACAACTATATATATATATATATATGTTTTGTACAACACATAATTCCATATGTTTTAAAATTCTTCTTAAACATCACACCCAAAGATTAAAAAGAATCAAACTGGATTTAATAAATATTTATATAAAACCACAAAAATATGTGTACAAATATAATCAGATATTTACCTTGAAAGTTGAATGAAAATATTCCTTCAAGATTAAAAAGTTAGCATAACCAAAAATTAGTAAGACCTAGTGCTAGGTGTTTGAGGGGTTTCCACCCAAAACCATGTGATCATACATGAATTTATATATTCATAGCCCATTTATACAAACAATTTCATATATATATATAAAGTACATAATTAAGTTTTCAGGTATAAAATACAATTTTATGTTCATAACACCTCCTTGACTCAAAAACAGAAAACATAGGGTTGAGTATTTGTAGTTTTCAACTAAAGCTCATGGATTTATGCTGATATATATGAGTATACATATATATTTTCATAAATCAAGAATATAAGGTCTAAAAACATATTATTGTGTAAGCGATTCAAGTTGTAATTGAACTCTTACATCCATTATATTAATTGAACTCAAAAACCTGAAGGCCTAGGTTCACCAAAGAAGAACTTTCAAACAAAACTGCAAATTTATAAATATACTTTTATGAGCACATATATGTATATACACTCAAAAAACGAGACAAGTAAAATTTAAAAACCCTTACCCTAGTTTGAGGAGGAGGATAACTAGAGGAATACTAGCTGAAGCATACTGGAGGATTGAGTGGGATAAGAAGGGACAAATGAGTAATGGTGCAATCGGGTGGTTCATGAATTATACTATGTATAAAATGAATAGAACATTTAATAATACCATTGGAGTTTATTGTATTAATTGTATGGGAATGACTTTGTGGAAACAAAGAGTGCAAAGTGGATCCACTACTTGTCATGGGTGAGGAAAACAACAGAGCAAATATGGTGTAGGGGTTACTAGTGCAGCACATGCGAAGAAGATGAAGGAGACGTCAGGGGAAGAGAAACTGGGAAATAAATGGATGACAAGGATCTGATCTGGCCATGATATGATGGTTGATGTTTGTCTGTGAGATTTAAAAGAATGGGTGGATCAGATTAGATCCGCATCTTGATCGGATGGCTCTGGTTCAGTAGGGTGTTTTAAAAATCTCAAATGTTCGAGATTTGATCCGTATCAGATCGGACGGTGTACTAAAACGTGAAGGTATTCCACGGTTACTGAGGACTGAGCACTAGGTCGAAATCGATGGCCCAGATTATGCACGATGTTATCCAATGGTCTATATTTCATCCCATGCAATTTTTTCAATCCCACATCGAAACGGTAAGAGATTCTGTGGATCTTTATAAGGCTAAGACTTTGAACAACAGCTCAGAAAAAGAACAACACACACACAAGGGGTCCTTATACACGCCCCCCCCCCCCGCAGGATTTGACCTACGCCTACGTCATCGTGGCCTCACAGCCACAGTGGCACGCTCTAATCCGACATGTACTTCTATGAGCCCTTCAGGGAAGCTATTAACACGCTTGGGTTGACCTGAGCTGAGGCTGAGGGCTAGGCTCATCCACCTAGCGCGAGCTTCCTCCCTCGTCCTAGCTTAAGGGATGGCCCTAAAAAGTTTATTTAAAAAAAGACAACATTAAAAAATAAAGTCATAATAAAATTAATTCATTCATTTTAACTATATATAGAGAATAGCTTTTATTTTATAAAACATGACTTTTTATATATTGTTTGAAAGACTAAAGAACACAAATTAAATTATATCTTATCTTATCTAAGAGTATTACTAAATTATTTATATACACTGAAGTATTAGAATACCATATTTTTACTTTAATATATTTATATGAAAAAATTGATACTAGTTTTATTGAAATCAAAACATAGTTTGGTTAAAACACTATTTAAGTATTAAGAATAAAAACTTTTACAAGGTATGTGAAATATTTGTAAGATATTTCAGATTCTCTTCTCATTTTCAAAATCACCTAAGTGTAACTCCTAATATTAAATCGTTGTCCTGTAAAAACTAATATTAAAAAGTTTTTTTATATTTTCATAACTTAATCATTTTGAAAGAAAACATTAGATATTTTTTATTAAACCAATGAAGAGACCAACAACTATAATTATAGCGGTTAGAACTCAACAGTCACAAACATCTCTAACGGTCACACAATAACTACCCATGTTCTCATGTTACCAACCCGTGGGGAAGTATTTTTGTCCTACATAAATGATTCTAAAAATCTCATCGTATTTTCTCTCATGAAAGGTGACAATATTAATCCTATAACTGTTGCTAATTAAAGATAAATTTTTATAGCCACCCAAACAATGATCAATAATTGGCTATAGTGATATAAAAATTAATGACATGGTTAACCTACCTCCATGGAGAAAAGTGTAATGTATATATATATCATATAATCCCCAAGTATATATTAAAAAAATATCAAAATATGCACTAACAAATATGGTTATAGATTATTAAGGATTATCAATATTCAATCCAGTACAATATTGCGAATAAAAAGAAAGTATACGATGATATAACAAGGGATGAGAATAAAACCCTATAAAAAATGAGGATTGAATGGTATATAATCCATTATTAAATATAGAGTATGGACATGGTGAAAAAATCTGCATCATACATTCTCAGATAACCACTCAACCTTCTATTCTCATGGTGATTAAGAAGGTGTGGAATGAGGATTATATTCTACAAGAGAATAGAAAAAATATTTAGGAGTTAAAATATTCAAAATATAGTTTTATATTTTTTTGATATAGAATACATGTCTCACAAAATCTAGAACTTAATAGGGAACTATTGGATTATTTTTATTCCTTGACCTTCTCTACTCATCTATGAAGCAGTATGATATATGAAGATTTATTACAAAACATCTTGTTTTATATCATCAATATATTTAATTTTTGGTTTTTCTCTCAATGATAAGAATGAAAAAAATCATTTTAGAACTATAAAGGTTAGATAGATTGATAAAAATATTTCTTAGTATAGTATGGAAATGGAAAAAATAACCATGGATTTCACTATAGGGCTTAAGATGTAACCTAAAGGAAATAACTCCATATCAGTGGTGGTAAATCAACATATATTGTTGGACCATTTTATTTCAACCAAGAATGATTTTTCTCCTAACCAACTCACAAGAATATTCAAAATTGGAGAGGCAATAATTCATGTAGTTCAACACTCTATTGTATGTGATTGTGATCTTTGTTTTACCTCGAATATTTGAGAAGGATTTAGATAGCGTTGGAAATTGAACTGAGATTCCGAAATTCTAATCAACCTCTTGTGAATGTCCAGCCTAAATTAACGATTCAATAACTAGAGGATGCACAAAGGTAAATTTCAATTTATTTTCAAGGATGTTTGAAAAAACTCCTTCCCCTAATGGATTTATCATATTTTAAAAGCATCCATTCTTGTATTAAAATGGAACCATGTGAGGCTCTATATGGGAAGAGTTTTTATAATTTGACAGACAATAATGAATTTGAAAGTTGAAAGATTATGGTACCTAATATTATCATCAAGATGAAATAAAATTATCAAACCATTCTATATCATCTATGATCCCTATAATGTCGATATACACTCTATGTAGACAGTCATCCATGGGATCTAGAGATTGAATTTTTAGATTTTTTATCCTTCATATATCCCAATGGATGTATTTAATGTGTTTTGGGAGAATATAAATCATAGTTAGAGATGAATTAGTATTTTTTATATCCTTGATTGTATCATATTGGGGGCTTAACGACTAACACTTCAACCTAACATATCTTCTAAAAATTATGTGTTCCATGAATCCCCCTTGAGGAAGTACATACCATACCCCTCAAATTTACTAACAAAGGAGGCTTTACTATTGAATAATTATCTTTAATAAATGATATTTTGGTTAGGATTCAAGGTCATAGAGAAAAGTTATTACAAAATAAGACACCTCACCTAGTCAATGTGTTAGGGAAGAGCATAAATATTAACATAGTGACATGGGAACAATATGTTGAATTAAGCAGAAGTAACCTCAAGAATGATAGTTTGATAAATGTATAATTTAATAGAGAAATATACAAATTGGGCAATAATGTAACAACCCAAAAAATTATTAATGAAATTATCTATTTTGTATGAATAAGAGAATTGTTGGGTAATGACATTATAGAAAAAACAAGCACTAATTTAGTTATTTTGGTACATTATATCTTACTTAATTTAAAAAACAATTAAGAATCATAACCATTGATAATATGTATATTGAAAACTCTTCATATTAATAGTATATATATAAATATTTAGGAAATATTCAATTTGACAAAAATAGAAGAAGATATTTCCTTGACTAGTAGGATTGAACCCTATGAAGCCCATTTTTCAGAGCTTCCAAGAAGATACAATCGCCTTGTTTGTCCCTTAACAAATAATAATTCAATATTAAAAAACAATTCATTAGTGAGACTATTTTTTTGACACATTCAATCTTATCGATATCACATCCAAAAACATTTTTTTCGAAATGTCGAATGAAATGCTAACCATAACACACATTTCCATTTGGGAATTCACTAGTATAATAATGGGTTGGGAATAGAGACCTTTAAAATTTAAAGTTTATGTTATATATTAATTGTGAGATGGATATATTTTTCTTTTATTATTATTAGTTATTAAATTATTATATAATTATGATCATATAAAACGACTCTATGAAATGATGAAACAAAAGTGTAATTTTGAGAAATATATTATTTCAATCAAGAATATGTTTTTATGAAATTAATAAATTATTTATGAAAATTTTATTTTTATAAAATAGTATTATTACGTATTATTTATTTAAAATAAATGGTAATATAAATTTTTTAAATCATGTGTAATTGTAATATGGGTTAGAAAACTATTACTATAAAAAATATAGTTTTTTTCAATAAATAGTAATTTTTATTAAATATTTAAGACTCCCATATTTGGCGAATTATGTAAATAAAAAAATAACTTTGTTTGAAATCATTACATAAAGGATATAAAATTTTTATCTTTTAAATACATTCTTCGATAGTCGAATTTTTTGAAAAAATAATAAAATATAAATATATTGTATGTATTATGACATACTACAGATCGAAATGATATTTAATATATGCCATAAAATGATTCCTTTTTAAAATAAATATTTCCCCTACATGATTATGTTCTTTTTAAATTAACTGATTAATTTTATAAACCCTCAATTAATCCTCCAAAATATATGTAATTAATTTGATATTTCTAAATTAAATTCATTGTAATCATGACTCATATCCACATCATAAATGGTTATATTATAAGAATATATGTTATTAAGAATGAGGAATAATTAATACAACTTATCATTGACTAATACAATTTTGAAAAAAATCATCAAATGGTCTAAGGTTTTTATTACATTATCATATAGTTCCCAAACCCTATTTTTGAAAATTTACAAAGAATTATCATCTATATTTCTGTATAAAATCAACTTAAATCCCATTACACATCACTCAAAACCCATGGAAAAAAATTATAATACACTTACCTCTATATATCCATCCAAATATTACCCCAATCTTTTAATAAGAAATTCCAAATATTTTAAAAGAACACTATCATGGTAAGGGATCATATCCATATAGTCTATATTCAATAACCATCTTTTTTTCCAACAATATTCAATTGATCGTGTTATTATATATTCTTAAATACCCATATTTCTTTCCTTATTATTTCTTTTTGATTAGATACCCATTTTAATATAGTTACCTATAATTTTCATTACATACCATTTATATCTTTTTGAAGATAAACAACTTAAAAATGATACAATTCTGGAACAATAGGTTAATATCTTGGGTAAATTAAGAAAATACATCACTATTACTTATTAAAAAAGAATACTTATCTTATTATTTTATTATATAACCTATTAATGAACCACACATTCCACATATTTCATTCACTAATATTAGGACATACATCAATGAAAAGGGTGACTAAAATCCCAGTAAAGGGGTGTATAATATGGGGTGAATAAAGGACGTGAATCAAAAGTACATGGGTGAGAATAATAATATCATAAAAATAGGATCAAAATCATAATCATGAGAAAAATATTTGTTAATTAAATGGAATTTTTCATATTGGTAAAATTAAACATCATGCATTCATGGTCAAATACCACACATAGTTGTCAATATAGATATCATCGTGTTAATGAAAAAATAAATATAAATAATAGCGTCATCATTATTAATAAATCTAGAAAAATTATTAAGAATATTTCAAATATAATCATCAGATATACTACATTACCCAATGGGATGGAAGGTTATATAATTTCAGTCCCACAAATCAATTCTTAAATGCATATAATAATTTATACACATATAACATATTACAATCATAGTTATAAATAATCTAAAGGTCCAGAATGGGTTTCATATAGATTTAATAAATAATATATTAATCAATAAAATTTATTTGTTCTAAAATGACTTAGGGAAATATTATTTGGACATGAAAACATGTTATTCTTGAGTGGAGACGGTGAATTTCATGAAGACTAAAAGGTAACGTTTTTTATAAATTGAAGTCACATAAAAAATAGATTTTAATAAAAAAATCATGGTCAGAACGTGAATATATGCAAAATAAAAGGTAATGATAAAATTAATTGCATAATTTAAACATTAATTATATGGAATATTGGATAACCAAGTAACCGATTTTGGTTCAAGAATCCCCTTATCTAAAATCTCACATTATTTTCCTTTTCTTTTCTGCCTCCTGAAAAATAAAAAGATAACTACTAATTTATAGTTATAGAAGGTAAGTATTTTTTTTCATAACTATATTTATACATTATAATTTTTGGATTCTATTTTATAAACCTCTTTGATAACCATGATTTTTTTATATCACGTTTCCATTAAATTTTACCATTTAGTTCTGATTTTCATGTCTTTATTAAAATTCAAAAATATATAAGTATAATTATAGAAAGAAGATAAGAATAACTAAAAATTAATATTTATATATTCTAAAGAATTAAAATAGTCCATCCATGTTGGTCACTATAACAATTGATTTAGAAATGTCATTGTATGTGGTTAATTGTCCGTTGAAAGTGTATTTTCCAAAGAGCGGGAATGAAGATTATAAAATCTATATATATTTCAAATATTAATCTCATAGTAGGATAACATAATTAATATAATTTTATGATTTTTAAAAATTAATCTTACATGTTTTTTTTGAAATTGAATGGAAATAAGAAATATAATAGGAAAATAAATAGAATAGTTGATCAAAATTTACTTAATCCTCGGTGTAGCTTCTCTTATAGGACACTAAAACTAAAATGATGTTTAGAGTGGGATTCCTCTTTATCATCCCTAAGGATTTTGTAGGGATTTATAGGATGTATTATTTATAACATATTCCTTGTAGTATGAGGTATGAATGTTTTTACAAGGGGAAGGAGTGGGATTATTTATACAAAATGAGAGGGGTGTTTATAGAATAAAATATTAAATAAAATTATATATCAAAAGGATAACTTGTAATATTGACTTTTTATTAAAAGTATATATTAATATTATATTATGGTTATTGAGAGTTTAAAATAACTATTATTATAATTCATTACATTATAAAAATGGAATGTTTAATGAAAAAAATTATTATGTTAAGGGGCACTTCTGAAATAAGTTTTTGGAAAATGGTTTCTATGTTTGGAATTTTAGTTTATTATATTTTAATGAATAATTTATTAAATTAAATATATCATGGAAGAACGTCATGTTATTTATTTCATTATTAAATCAGTAATGACGTAATTAATGATACAATATTTTTGGGAAAAACTATATTTTTACTATTCATCCAAAAATTTAATGATATCATAAAATTTCAAAAAAGACAACATTGGAAAATTTTGATGTCTCTATTTCATAAATGATATTAATTTTATTAAAATAAATTTTATTCATGTGAAATTTCTTATTTTTAATATAAAAATTATAATTTTTACACAGTACTTTAAGATAATTTCTATTAAAAACGTGATTATGTTTTCATTGGGTATTTTTAATAATGACATATATATTTTAGAAGTATAATATTTCTATTAAAATATATTTTACATGGAAAATAAATTTATATCAGAATATATTAATTTGATGTAATATTACAATTCTAATGGCCAAGTAATTATTTCTAATAGCTAGGTTACTGTTCACAATGATTTGGTTACCATTTCAACGGTCACATTACCTTTAATATATAGCACATAATTTCATAAAAAATGACAACTATAATTCCTCAATAAAATATAAATTTTCATATTCTATTATCATTTTTGGTTAAAGAATATTTGTCTTCATTTTAATAGTGTTCATTGTGGGCCGTTGATCCTAGATGATATGAGTGATCCATATTTTTCCATTTTTGATTTTTTATTTTCAATTTTTTATCCAATTTTATATATTTTCATATTAATCGGTTTTGTATATATACAATATTTATATTTATTAATTAGATATTTTCTTGATGGTTCTCTATATATTTTCATTGTGTAATATTATTTAATATAATAATAAAATTTCATCTAGAAAAACATATTACTGACAATGAATAATTTATTGCATTCACTCTCATTTATCTATTCCATGAAAATTCTTGTAGCCCCATTATGCTTCTGAAACCCTCTTCGTATTTTTTGTACCAATAAGTTTTTTCTACAGTGATAACCCATTCTTATCTCTAGTCAATGATATTTCCCTAGATGTAAATATACATGTTTTAATATGGATATCCATGTCTTTATCTAAACCTCCTTCATATTGGGATTAAAATTGATGATGTTCATCCTTATGATGTATGATCTATCTGGAACAGTAATTCATGTATATGATAAGAAAATAAATAGTGGGGAAAATTATAGAGTCTTTCAGTGTGCTGGGTAATTTTTTTATCTCATAAGAGTTCATGTGGGGTTTGTTGTTGGTGATCCTAATAATACTGTATTAGGTTATCATTTTGGTTAGACTTGAATTAAATTTAGGATGTGATTTTAAATTTGTTTCCACATTCCAATTTTTTCATTATTCTATCTTTTTATATCATTCCTCATTGACCATGATTATTATTCTAAACCATATTATTTTATTATTATATTCATATTAAAATACACATAGATCTTTACCTAAGGATATTAATTTTTATTCCCTTACTAGTATTTAGAGCTCAACAATTTATTAAATATGTCACTAGGTTATCTCATGTTGTTTTAAAATAAGGATTGAGTTTTAGAATCCTATTAAAGATGTTTTAAATATTGAAAATGTACTCTTTTGATAATTTTTTATAATATGTACCTAATTTCACAAATATTATAGGGATCATTATCTTTGGGGAATGTATCATGTTTACCATCATGTATCAAATCATGTAACAATGTGAATTAAAATATGGGTTCTCATACGAAAAATTATTTTTTTAAAATCCAATAGTTGTAGCATTCTATTATGGGAAAACAATGATTTTCAATGAATTTTTTATTCATATTCTACACATCCATTACATTAGTGTAATAAGGATTGACGTTTATGCCTTCCATATAATTAATATTACCATTGAATGAAATTTTTTGTATATATCATTAACTTATTTTGAATTTCCCATAATACATCATTTATTTTATGGGTTTATTAATAATAAATAGAAAATTTTCATTATCGTTATATATTATTAGTATTCCATAATGTAATCATTCAAAACCACAAAATATTTAATACTAATACTATGAGAATAATTTATTCAAATGATCTATGAATACAGTGGTTACATTATTCAACCCAAAATGCATAACCATGAACTAAGAGTATTAATTTATATTACAGAACATCATCCATGAAACTTCATCCTCCTTCACATTCACCTATTAAATCCTAGACCAAATATCAAATATTGAAAAATGCATGATGAGCAAGGAGTTGATCAAATACGTCATAAATATGTGGCCATTGGAACTTTTTATAAACAGTGATGGTATTAATTTATATATAATCAAAATAAATGATCCTTTAACGAAACCAATTTTTTAATAACAAAATAGGATCACCCTAAGGTGATGTACTAGGGAAAATTAATCATTTATTAAGACACTCATGTAACTAGGTTTTAAATTCAAACCTCTCAACTGATGTCATTATATATTGAGGATTTGAAATTGGATTAACATTTAAAAATATATATTAAATGTAACTAACGTTGCTCATGCATTGGCATACCATCATAACTCATTCTGGATAAAAAAAATTGGCTCATTATTTTGTTTATGTGTCGGCCCATTTCCATTACACTTTTCATTATAATCATGATACAAACATCCTAGATTGTTATATCAGTAACACTTCCGAAAAATTATAATAAACTCTCAGAAATTATTCTTTTTTCAATAATCATAATATTGTTATTGAATTATTTAATCATTAGGATTAATTTATAGATTATTCAAAAATATCTAACCACTATAACACATATTAGTCTTATTTTTTACAAACACACAAAACCCCATATAAATTTTTTTAGAACACCACAATACATCCACTTAAAATGTGAACTCAGTAACAACCGAATTCTCTTATATTCATCTCTTCAATGTAGAGTATAATAAATATATTTTACCATTCTGATCAGGGAAAAAAATTTCATAATTTTCCAATGACATAAAATTTTATTCATTAGAGAAAATACTATGACCCACCTTATTCTTAAAATTTAATAATTTATATTCCATTCCAAAAAAGGAAAAATTGAGGAAAATTCATTTCAATGAAGAGACCACTAAATATTATCAATTCTATGACATAAATTATTTCATTTCTCAGAGTGTTCTTAATTAATGAACATTCCTGACTGTATTAACCATGTAATGATAAATAGTATGTGTCACCTTATAAGGAATTCAACATCTCATACCATAAAATATGTTATCTAAAGATTTTATCCATCATTTATATTTTATTTGGTTCGAGGATCCAATAAGAGATATTGTGTGAGGTTTCATGTAATTATATTCTAAAAAACAAGTTCCACTATAGAGAATTATTACAATATCATTCATGTGTGACACATTTAATATCAGGAATCAACTTAATTAACAATTCTATAAAGATTTCTATGCCATCCATTCTTGGATCCTTGTTTTTTGGGATATTATCCTCCTGAAGCATTTCTACATCAGTTGTCACATTTTCCATACGGAAAAGCATTCTGAAGATAAAATGATTAGATGACCCTATAAGAACATCATCAAAATTTATCTCAAGATTATATGACCGTAAATCATATTGTATTTAAGGTCTCTCTTAACGTTATCCTACCATCTAGTTGTTTCTAAACCATTCCTATAGAACATCACTACTAGAAAAATGACCTTTTGCGACGGGTTATTTGCGACGCGAATAGATCATCTCCCAAATAGTCCATCGACAAGATTATTTGCGACAAGTAAAATAACCCATCGTAAATAAGTAGTTATTTGTGAAGGGAAATGGGATCTCATCGTAAAAGGATTGGCACGGTTTGTGCACGAAACCACGAGAGTGGGTATTTATGATGGGGATGCATCCATGTCGCAAATACCCGATGGCGGTAAATACTATTTGCGACAGGATATTCCCCCGTCACAAATATTGGGACGAGAGGTTATTATTTATGACGGGTCACATCATAAATAACCTTTTAACCACCGATGGTAATTAATGCAGTCGATGGTATTTGTGACTGGAGACCCATCAGAAATAGTCCCGACAAAAATAATCAATCCTATATATACATCAATCCAATTTTTTTCATTCATCCTCTCTATTTCTACTTTCTCACTCTCTCAAAACACTAATTTTAGAGTTAAGATTTTTCTATGTTAAATATTTTTTTATGAATATATTTTGAATTTGTCTACACCTACATGAGATCAAGTCTAAAGGTATTTATGTTTTATTTAATTCAATATTTATTTCATTTTTTATATTATTTTTAAATATTGTTTATTAGTTGTAATTAAATTAAATTAAATTTTTTTGTCAGTATTTATTTGTAGTAATAAATTGAAATTGTTAGTGCTAATTATTTATAATTAGTTGTAATTAGGAATTAATAACCATAATTAGTAAGGAATATAAATAATTAGGGGTTATTAGTTATTTGTTGTGATAATTAGCAGTAATTAATATTAAATAATGTTAATTAGAAATAATTATCAGTAATTAGTAATGATTAGAAATAAATACCAATAATTTGTAAAAAATAGTAATAAATACTAATAAATACTAATAATTTACAAATAATTAGTAATAAATACAAATAACAAGTAATAATTAAAAATAAATTATAAAAATTTGTAAAAAATATTAACAAATACTAATAATATGTAACAAATACTAATAATTATTAAAGAAAATAATAATTAGTAGTAACTACTAAAAATATCTATAAATACTAATAATTAGTAATATTTAGAAATAATTATTCATGATTACAAATAATTAGTAATATTTTTCCATAATTAGAAAAAATTAGAATAAATTTGAAATAATTAGCAATAATTAGTAATACTTAGCAACAATTAGTAATACTTAGAAAGAATTAGTAATAATTAGTAATAATTAGCAATAATAAGAAATAATAAGAAATTATTTGTTGTAATTATTAATAATTAGGAAAAATAGTAAGAATTAGTAAAATAATAATAATAAATAATAATAATTAGTAAAAATAAAAAATAATTTCTTATAATTAGTAATAATTAGTAATAATTACATCTAAGTAGTAAAAATGACAAATAATTAGTAAAAATTAATAATAATTAGTAATAATTACTAGTAATTAGTAATAATTAGTAAAAACGATAAAAATAGTAAGAGATAAAAATAATTAGTAAAAATACTAATAATCAGTAACAAATAGTAATAATTAGTAACAATTACTAATAAATAGTAATAAAAAATAATAATTAGTAATAATTGTAAATAATTACTAATAATTAGAAACAATTAGTAATAATTAGAAATAATTTATAATAATTAGCAATAAGTAGTAATAATTAGCAATAAATAGTAATAATTAGGAATAATTCGCAATAAATTGAAATAAATTGTATTAATTAGCGGTGATTTGTAATAATTAGGAATAAATAGTAATAATTAGTTACAAATATTAATAATTACTAATAATTAGTAATAATTACTGATAAATATTAATAATTGCTATTAAATAACAATAATTACTAATAATTAGTAAAAATTGCTAATAATTAATAATAATTAGTAATAATTAGTAAAAACTAGTAACATTTAGATGAAAATAGTAACAAATACTAATAATTAGTAATAAATAGTACTAAATAATTATAATTAGTAATAATTAGAAATAATTAGCAATAATTAGAAATAAATAGTAATAATTAGAAATAATTAGTAATATTTAGTAATAATTAGCAATAATTAGAAATAATTAGTAGTAATTAGTAATAGCTAGTAATAATTTTCAATAATTAGTAATAATTAGCAATAAGTACTAATAATTACCAACAAATAATAATAATTAGCAAAAAATACTAATAATTAGCAACAAATACTAATAATTACAAAAAAATATTAATAATTAGCAACAAATACTAATAATTAGAAAGGAATACTAATAATTAGTAACAAATACTAATAATTAGAAACAAATACTAGTAATTAGTAACCAATACTAATAATTAGTAATAAATACTAACAATTAGTTATAAATAATAATAATTTGTAATAAATACTAATAATTAGTATCAAATACTAATAATTATTAATAATTAGTACTAATTAGTAATAATTAATATTAATTTTCATTAATTAGTAATAATTAGTAATTGATATTAATAAATAGTATTAATTACTATTAAATAGTAATAAATAGTAATAAATAATAATTATTAGTAATAATTAGTAATAAATACAAATAATTAGAATTAAATAGTGATAAATAATAATAATTAAAAATAAATAGTAATAATTAATAAGAAATAATAATAATTTTTAATAAATGGCAATATTTAGTAATAAATTGTAATAATTATTAAAAAGAGAAATAATAACTAATAAATGGTAATAAATACTAATAATTATTAAGCATTTGTAATAATTAGAAATAACTAGTAATAATTAATATTAATTAGTAATAATTATTATTAATTAGTCATAAATACTGATAAATAGTAATAAATAGAAATAAAAATCTTAATAATTAGAAATAATTAATGTTAATTGTGAATAATTAGTAATAATTACTAATATATTTAAGCAATTAGTAAATAAATATAATGAATTTGTAATAAATATGAATAATTGTAATATATTGTATGAACTTGGAACAATTTCCTATGGATTGACATGACTCCTTTTTCTCGATGAATCTTGTTTTTTAAACTCTCTTCGACTGAACTTTTTATTGAAAAATGTGCTCTTAGGTATGCATATCCAATATCCTATACACAAGATTGGATATTCATTTATAGGACCAAATTTTCATAGTTCTATTTTTTAGCCTTGACAGTTGCAAGAAGATGATTCCATAATAAAAAGGGGGCTCTTTTGTCTAACATCTCATTTACATGCATATTTCTCAAACTAAAATCACAATGAAAAATATGGTCGGAGGTATTCTTATGCAATATCATATGCATAGGAATCGATATGAGTACCTATGAGTAGATTCTTCATTGTGATTTTACTGTGACAAAGTTGGATGTAAATGAGTCGTCAAACAAAAGAGTAGCCACCAATCCATTGAAAATTGTGTCGTCCATAATTATTGGTAATTAACAAGAAATAGCTATAATTATTTATCTTCTATTTTTTGGATAGTGTTTTACATATATAAAATTATTCAAAAACATTAATGATTTTATATTTTGTAGAAAAATATGTATCACGGATGTCGGAAATAGTTATTATTAGATGATCACACTCGGATAAATTAGTGGAGAAATCTAAACTGTTCTATTTCAAATCATTTATATATTGAGGGTGTTGAAGATTTATTATCAATTCCAACATCAAAACCAGAATTTGATTTAGAATCCACAATTATGTGTCCTTGAAAAAAATGTGCTCTGAGAACATTTTACACATTTGATAATGTTGAGGTATATCTATTGAATTTTTTTCAACCAGATTATGTTTTTAGTGTCAACATAGTGAACGATGTTCAAGATAAGATACTAATAATTTAATTATGGATCCATCATTGTTTCATAATTTAGTATAGGATGTTGCAGGTCCATATTTTCAACAAACAAAAACTCAGGATGATATTGATGTAACTCCCGAGTTAGCACCATCTGAATTTTAGGAGTTATTGAGGTCTAATAAGAATACATTATATCATTGTTTCGAGATAATCAAATTAGAAGTGGTTGAAAATGTAGGGCTTTTAAATTAGATAATGTAATGTCAAACAACTGTTTCGATCAGATATTTTATTTTGTTAAAACACTACTACTAGAAGGAAATGTGTTTCCTGTAAAATACTGAAAGTGAAAGAGGCCGGTTCGTAACTTGGACCTTAATTATTAGAAAACTCAAGCATGTTAAAATGGTTGTATTTTATATTCTGGTGAAAATGAGTTTTTGGATAGTTTTCCCCCATGTGAAAAATCAAGGTATAAAGAATCTCAATTGGGGAAGTTTGGAATGATTACGGTAAAATAATTGAGATATTTCCCACTCACACCCTAGTTGTAGTGTTTTTTTGGTCTCAGAATACGACGATAATGATTTCATAACCCAAAACCAAGATTTCAACCGTTAAGAGATTGAATCATCCATCTGATTCCGATTCATTGAATCATTTTGACCAAGTTCATCTATCCTTTTCTTTATAATCCTAGAATGTGAAATTGGGTCTTTTTACTGACAATTTCGAAATGTTTGATTCTTATGATAGTTAGTATTCATGTTATTATGTCTTTATAACTTGGTACAATTTACCTCCAAGGATTTTGATAAAGGATCCATATATCTTTTTGACCATATTTATCCTAGGACATGCGAAAATGAATATTGATGTTTATTTGAAACCATTGATTTATGAGTTAAATTCATTTTGGGGTAATGGTATTAGTAAATATGATGTCGCTACGAAACAGAATTTTCTACTAAAAGATGCATTGATGTGGAAAATTAGTGACTTTCCAACATATGGAATGTTATATTACAAGAGTACACATTGTCCGAAATCATTTCATTACTGTATAAGAGACAAAAATGCATGTATGCTCTTCAATGTAAAAAAACTCACTATTTTGATTGCCATCACAGATTTCTTCCAAGAGATAATTCTTTTCAGAGGAACAAATATCATTTCAAGAAGGATGTATTGAAAGGGATGGATATCCAAAAATGATCTCAGGTAAAAAGTTAAAATTATTTGTATTTTCATTACATTCAATCACATTTCGACCAAAAATAAATTAAAATAAAATTAAAAGATTTAGGAAGGAACAAAATTGGATAAAATAGACCAATTTTTGGGGTCTACCAAACTGGTCTGATTTGTTGGTCCCCCACATTTTTGATTTCCTGCATTTTGGGAAAATCTATTTTAATAATTTATATCAGATTGTTTTGGATACACCTGGTAAGGCCAATAAAAATGTAAAGGAACACTTAGATCTGGCCCAAATTTACAGGACACCAGAAATTAAACTATTTGAAAATGATAGATCATAGAGGTTAATGAATCCAAAAGCAGTATATATATTATCAAAAGTGATTTTATTATTATTTTTTCTGTGTATTGTAGATGTGAGACTTCCAGATGGATATGCTTCCAATTTGGTAAGATATTCTAATAATGTTCTTATTACCGAAATAAGAAGTCATGATTTTCAATGTTATTATTGAAATAATTGTCCCAATTGGGTTAATATGATTGTTGAATTCTATGATTTGGTATTTGATAATTGATATATCATATTTTTGTGTGGAATTTGGTCAGTGACAAAAGACTATGATACACTAAGAACACTGGATGAAGATGTTGTTGTAATTATATGTAAACTAGAAAAAACATTTATGTCGCCTTTCTATGACTCAATTAAACATTTGATATTAAATTTTCCTGATGAACCAAAATGTGGAGCTTTGATACAGTTTCGATTGATATACCCATTTGAGATATGCATGTAGAAATTGAAGAAAAATATACGTAACAAAGCATCAATTGAAGGTTCAATTGATTAAGCTTATTCGAAAGAGGAATTTTTTTTCTACTCTCATTATTTTGAATTCGATATCCATCAAAAAAATGAATGGGATTGAATGATGGTAATGATGATAATGAAATGGGAAATCAATTGTATGGTTTTAATTATCAGTAGAATGACCTCAGTTGATTTCATGAACGATATATTTCAGATGATGAACATCACAATTCTCATGCATATGTTCTTCACAAATGTTAAGAAATTCCATCATTTTCACTATGAGTGCTTTTATGACATATTCTATAATTTTTTTTACAATAAGTAAACTTATTTTATATTTAGTTTATATGATAAACATACCAAGAAACAACTTCAAAAATTATAGCATCTACTCTTGAAGAACACTAGAAAAACAATTTATCAATGGTCTCAAATATTGGTAACATAAATTATTGATTGTTTCATATATCAATTATGTTTATTATTTATTATATTGATAATTCTTTAAAAAAAATCAGGTGTATCCACATGATGATAAAATTGACAAGTGACTCTTTATATTGAGTAACCCACCTTCCAAAAATGGTTAATTCTTATAATGTATATGTGGTGAATGGTGTTTGAATTCATACATGTACATATAGAGATAGAAAAACAATGAATATTAGAGATTTCTTGAGAGGATATGATCATATAGAAACTGAAGTTGACTTCTATAGCATACTGGATGATATTATTGAACTATGTTATCTTGGAAAAAATTATATAATGATGTTTAAATGTCGGTGGATGGATACTGAGATAGTCTTTCATGTTCATCCGAAAAATGGAATCATTGATATTAAATATAAAATTCTTTATGAAGTAAATAATCTATTATTACTGGCTCAACAGGCACATAAAATTTATTACACAATGTACGGTGCTACTTCAAGAGACCTGAGTGATTGGTGTGGCATAATAAAAATAAAATTTTGGGAAAATAATTATACTCAAATTTAATGTGGTTTCACTAAAGTGCAAGGAATTGAAAATTTTAAAAAGACTACTCAAAATCCATATTTTTCACAAAGATACATGAATATGGATGATGACACCCCACAATTAAGGTTTAATGGTGATGATGATGTTAATGATGTTACTAATGAATTTGAAATGACAAGAGATGGTGAAACTGAAACTCATATGGATATTGATGATTCCGAGAAGGAATATCAAGACATTGACATCATCAGATATGAAGGTGTCAAAGAAGGTGAACATTAATATAGTAAAATGTTGGTTATAATCATAACTAATATATATCTATGCATGTCTCTTTCTGTCAGTTTTTTCACAATTTGAGATGGATGACCATGAAGAAAGCAAGAGTGAAAGTATATGATTAGTCACGTAGAGCCCCTGACCTGAGTACATTACATCTCACATTTGGGATAGATTATGTTAACACTAGTTGGGTGGTGGATTTCAGAGGAGATTATCATTAGGCTGAAAGAACTAGGGGAGACATGAGGTTATGCATCAAGCTAGTAACTGTACATTCAGTTCACATTGAGAGAATCTGGTAAGTACTTTTTCAAATATTATATTTAACATTAAATAAAAATAGTTTATTTTATATTCACCTAGGTAGTCAGAAAGAACGTTACTATGGAATACGATATTAATTGGAGGATGTACAGTGATCGAGCCACTAGACAGATTAAAGGTGATTGCCAACGTCGGATTGTGGTCATTATTATTTCCATTTCAGTTTGAAAATTATCTACATATAATATTGTCAGTATTTTAATTTCAAATTGGAACTAAAAGAGTCATATGTGGCCCCAACCTCTCAAACATAGCTTAAGACTCATGCTGAGATGGTTGATCAGACTAGAGACCACTATTTCGATTAGGCGGGATAGATGAAGGTGACCCAGTATGCCTTCAAGAAGGGCTGAGTAGTTGGTATCAACTATGGATTGACTCCTGCGACTTATTTTAGTACTACTGCAATGTCGGCATTCAGATTGAGAGGAGATCATGGAGAGGTATCATCTTATGGCTCATAGTATCAGGATCAGATGAAAACTTAGAGTGAGCTTAAAGAGAGTTTGTGTGAGGAGCTATAGGAGATGCATCAGCAGCAGCAACAACAACATGAGGAGTAGGGTCGACGATAGAAGCAGCTGTAAGAGGTGCAGATGTATCGATCCTAGCTTTAGTATCACAAGAAAATTGAGTAAATGCATTTTCTGACTCGTATTTTAGGGATGGAGTTTCCTCCACCATCTCCTCCACCTCCAACACCTCCTCTAGAAGACCACCCCCTTGAGACTTTTTTTCATCTTAAATACATTTGAATTCAATGTTTTTTTCAATATTAACTATTTACAGTTTCTATCTTTAATCACGTTGCGAATATTTCATAATTTAAATTTGTTTTTCTTTATTATTTTTAATATTTTAATATTTTAATAATTTTTATTTGAATTTTTTTAATGTTTTCTTATTTTACTTATAATAATAATAGTTTATCAATTTTTTATATTATTTGAGAATATTGAATATATTAATATTTTATAATTTTTTTTATTATTCTAACAATATTAATATTTTTTTCCATAAATATTAATAATACGAATAACATTAGATTATTTTTATAATTATTTAATTATTAATACTATAACAGTATAATTTTTTATATAATTAATAATATTTTTATTATTATAAAATATTATATTATTTATTTTAATAGTGTTAATAATAATATTATTTTCTAATATGAATTTATCAAAATGGTATTGAATATTTTTTTATTAAGTATATGTGACAGAACCTTTTATGATGAGTTTCTGTCGAAAATATTTTATATATTTTTCAAATAACTATTTTCAACGGGATAACGAGCTTGTCGCAATGATTTTTTTACTAGGGGCCCATCACAACTTTTTTTATAAAAACAGAAAACTTTTTGAGATGGAATGATTTCTTATCACAAATAGTATTTTTTTATGATGGGACAGTCGATAAAAAAATTCAATTTAGGATTTGTTTTCTGCAACGAGCTATTTGCGATGGAACCCTATTGCCAATGCTCAATTTTTATGGGATCCTGTCGAAAATAACCTATCACAAATAACTCAAATTCCAGTAATGAAACTATTCAAACCATTCCTTTGTCACACAATCTATAGATTATTTATAATAAGGGTTTCAATTTCACGAATTCGATGGATATTTTCAGTTATGAGTTTTAGATAATTTGGTAAAAAATTCCATATCAATGTTGATATTTCCACACATTTTCTATTTTTATAAGAAAAAGTTATTTCAAAATACACACATATTTCATTCAATGTATGTAATATAACTATAACTCTTCCATTAGTAATAATTCATCTAATAATTATGAATTCTTAAAAATAATTTGAAAACATCAGATGTGCAATTAAATTATTTATATGGTAAATAATATAAAAGTAATATTTATCCCATTTGTAATCATTGAAAATAGATAATAATGTTTTCATTGTCACATTAATTTATTGTAATTATATATCAGTTCACATTTCAAGGAAAAGAACTAATTTTCTTAATATGTATCATAATAATATCCTATAAAATCATTTTGAAGAAAATCATAATATAAGGGTCTATATTAAAATTTTAATACCCATGTATTATTTTCCATTAAAATATTACATTCTACATTTTTTTAATAAAAAAATCATATATTGTTATAGGCATTAAAAAAATAATTTTTTTTTAATATCTTATAAAACATTTCATCAATATACTAATATTGAGACGTTATCCTTAAATTGAAACATAATATAATTCTTACAATGGAATCAAAAAATCTGTTAAATCTAATATCTCATAAGAGTAATCAATCACTGGTAAACACAATTGTATTATTAAATGCATTAGAGAGATATATCATGATCACCTATCAATAGAATAATATCAGACTCACCTGCAACTCTTAAAAATATCAATTAATAATTAAAAGATTAAAACACATATCTTTTTCATTTTAATCAAAAAAACCAATTTCAATTATCATTTAATACCATAAGAAATAAAACTTTCAATTTCCACTTAAATATGAAAAAATGATTCCATTTCGGTCGAAAATATTTTAAAACCAAAAATTACATGAATATTGAGGGAAATAATGTTATTGAATATAACCATGGAAACATATATAGGGGTCATTAAATTGTATAATTTTTATTATAGTGGAAAAAACTGGTGAATCCATATAAAATAATAAACATTACCACTGAATATTATTTAAAAAACAAAAAATCATTATATTGAAATTTTTTTAAGGATTCATTTAAAAACCATTAAAAAGAAAGAGAAGATTATTTTAAAATGAATTGTAAAAGTATTTTTTTGGAAAATATAATAATCTTAGAAATATTTTATGAGCATGGATGTAGAGGATAATTATTTGAATGTAATACATTCAAACATGGTTATAATGAAAAATACCATACATTATATCTGATGTTGAATCATACATTCTCTAACTCCTAAATAATAACATTTTTTAACTTTAATATTTTTTCATATTTTTTTCATATCATTTTTATTATCCATTTTATATAATTTTTACCATGAATTAGTATGTTACTAAAATTATTATCTTTATGTATGGTTTTTTTGTATCATTTGATTTTTCAATACAAAACCACATTGCTGCATTGATTATGGTCAGAGAAGTTATGGATTCATTTCTTACATCATCATAATAAATTTTATAACTATCATATTTATACATATCATTAATTTTTTGGGTGAACCATGTAAGGGGGTCATAGAAAATTAACCTTATAATCTCTAAGAGTTGGTAGTCTGTATGTACACATGAATGGTATTTACATATTTTAATTAATAGAAACAAAATAACTAATATTCTATTTTACTTGTATAAAATCTTAAATATTTTATAACTTCTATATTTATTGATTATTTCCATTGTTATTAACATTTTTATATGTAAAATATGAAATATAAATCACATCACTTTGTATATGTGGCATTCCACACAAAACCCTGAGTGACGTTATCAACATCTAATGAGAAGATCCAATAACAAGTTCGGTAATATATAACAATTATAGAATCATAAATAAGTCATAAATATAATAAAAATAGTATATTCCTATTATTTTTACCATCTCTAATGTCTAGTGATAAAAATTGAAACACATCACTTCGTGAAGGTGGTAGTTCATACTAACACACGATCAATGTTTTAATTTCTAATAGAATAGATATAGAGATATGATGTGGGATTATAATAATAATTATTATATTTTAGAATATGGAAGATAATTATGTTATTATTTCATAATAAATGAATATATTTTAAATGATATAGAATAATAAAAAGGCTTAGAATAGATCAGTTTGGAATTATACCGTCCCATTTGATATCTCCCTTTAGATTACACATTATGCCTTATTGAATTTTTATTCAGAGAATACAGGAACAACTATGTACTATTGAATGATTTTTGGATTATGTGTTTGTTGCTAATATCTATTTCAAAGTTCTCAAAATGTTTGATTAAGTGGGGATAAATGTTTTTCTTTTTCCATTGTGGGGAGTGGGTCTATTGAATTTTTTTATACTTTTAAATATTATAAATACTTAATCATAGAAAAGATTCTAAAATAAACAAAATTTATAATATAGGATTAAGTCTAAATATAGAATCAGAAAATATGGATTAAGATGAATTTGTGTTCCCTTATCCCAATGTCTTTAACTTATTGAAACTTAGATACCATTTATTATTGTGACACAATTTTACTACTGAAAATAATAATAATTAATGAAAAAATATATATGTATATCCCCATTACAAAATAAAGACAACTGTATTCCAAATATGGTATATTTTTTTAATGATTCACTTTTTTATGAGGAATAATTTTTTCTTAATATGAACCTGTATATCAGAAAGAACAATATTATTTAAATTGTTTTTTCTTTATAAAAATTATTTTATAAAAATATCAATTATATTGATAATTGATAAATAATTAAATAAATTAATATCACTAAAGGGGAATAATCTGACATTAAAACCAATAAATTATGAAATGGGTCTTTTAAAATACATGAAAATAGTAAAAAATTAAAAAAAACGTTTTTTAATTATTCAACAAATAATAAAATATTCCGTAAAAAGACAAAAAAATAAACTTCACGGATATTTGATATTATATTACAAAAAATTATTATATTTTTTTTAATATAAAATTTTTAAAAAATAAAAATTTATCAATAAAATACAACCATATATTTCATGGCTAAAAAAATTAAAAAATAAAACTATTCATTTTCAACTGAAAATTTTATAAAAAAATTAGAAATTTATGTCGTTTTAGAATCCATTAAATGAATAAAAATATTTTATAGGATTTATTTATTTCTATAATTTAATTTTACATTGTTTTATTAACATTATAGTGAAACATATGAAATATATATAGATCAAAAGGTTTTAAAAACATATTGACATACATTAATGCTCAACATGAGTAAAATATGATACCTAAAACTAGTCAATGAATTTTATTTCTCAATACACAACCACTATTAAATAGAAAATATGGTTTATCATGCACTGAGTTGGGAATATTGTTTAATTTTTTCTAAAATATTGATTTAAAATATCTTATATTCAATGGTTTTATAATTATTTTATTTGGGAGTCATTAATAAATGGTAAACAATACATCTATTCAAGATGATTTCCAAAAATCCGTGTTATAGAAAAGAATAATATCCCATTTTGAGGATAATAATACTCAAAATATAATGATATTTTTGATTTATGGGTTGTTGTTGTTATAGTTCATATATGAAGATTTTATATAGAATACATGAAAGATAATATGTTTTTCATCTATACCTGACATGAAAGTAGAATTACATTCTCAAGCTCAATAATTAATGTTATCTATACACCATGGTAGAAAAAAATGTATTTGGATTTAATGGAACATTTTAATGGGTTAATATAAAGTGGAAAATTTCATACTCTGTGTCAAGATGTTTAGGTTCTCGGTTGGTAAATCTTAAAAGAATAAATAGTAAGAAAATCATGAAAACACAACATATTCCTATGTGGAAATTGGATGAGACAACAATATAAATTGTCATTATAATTTCAAACACTCTTATTATAAATGACTCAGTCTGAGTTTTTGTTGTCCTCTTTACGACGCCCACACATTTCCTCACTATATGTGAAGATATACCTATTAAGAACCGCAAACAACACAATATTAATGATCTTTTTAGATATCATGGTGAACCTATTTTAATTTTATCAAATCATTATATATGGTTTAACATAAAATTATAGAAGATTCATTAAAGGGATCCTCAAACCAATAATCATTTTTGGAAATCCTATCATACATAATTTGATGGGCTATCTGAAAGGATTATTTAGACATTAGAAGACATTTTGTGATCGTTCTAACTTGACATTTATGCTATGTGTGATTTGTATTATACTTCAGTTGAATTTTCATATAATAATAATTTTGATCCATGAATTCAAATGTACCCACAAAAAATTGTATATTAATAGAGTTCATACTCCAATTTGTTAAGTGGAAGTTAGGTAAAAGATGATTCTAGGACTATATCTCAAGTATGAGAAAACATTGAAATCTAATACTATTCGTATTCATATTATAATACCTCAATGATGTAAAAAATGTTATATAGATAATATATTGATGTATTTATAAATTTAAGTGGTGGATATTATTTTCCTAATAAAATCCCTATGTAAGTGTGTTATTGGGTTCAAAATTAATTTCAAACTAAGTATTTTTTATATTGGCCCTTTTAAAGTTAAAAAATGAATTAGAGATATTTCAAACTGTATGTAAATGTCACCATGCCACTCGAATGATCATAATGTGTTCCAAATATCATAACTGAGTAATTATATACAAAAACAAAAAAAAATTTGTTCTAGGGAAATAAAATTAGAAAAAGAATTAACATACTATAAAGAGACAATGAAGATTCATGACATAAGAGATTAATTATTGTCGGCTTGGATGACTCAATTGGTTAAGATTGATTAGAAAATTCAAAAAATTTATGATGAAATGTTTAAACCATAAGAATTTATAATGAATTATTTCCCAAAAAAAATCTTTGAGGTTATATTTTAGATATTTTGATTAATAAATTTTTTTTATGTGGGAATAACATAAAACCTGATCTTTAATTATATCAAGTAGGAATTTATATTTAATGAAAATATAGCATAATTCAAATACTGTTTTTTATGAAGTTTTTTGAACCCAAAATTAATTTTTTATAAATTTAATATAATAAAATTAATTTCATTTTCTAATTAATCATTCAATAACTATATTTGGATGGATATATTAAATTTCATAGAAAAAGTTGATTTTTTGGGGAATATTGAAAAATCATAGATTTTATAGAAACTATCACATTTTAGAATATATAATTATATAATAATTAATTTTATATTTATATATAAATTTATGAATAAATAATACATATTTGTTGGGTAATATAATTCATATAAAAACATAATGTTTAGAATCTATATATATGCATAACATTTTAGAAATATTTGTAATGTTTGTCTATAAATAAAAATAGTCTTTTAGTTCGTCACATTTAATATATTATTTTAAACGTTCCATTAATTTTCCATTTCATTAGAAGAATAATTTTAACTTTTGATTAAAAATAATGCTATTAATTTCATTTGAATCAATTTTAAAATTCAATTTTGAGTAAAATCATTTTTATGCATAAAATAATTTTCAAGTAAAAATAGTTTTGTTGTATTTTACTAACATATGTCAGATGAATTTTTAGGATTTTGAGAAATTTTATCTATTATATGATATTACATATTTTTAATTATTATAATAAATATATTTCTATTTTTACAACAAATTTTACGGTCATAATAAAGAGTAAAAGGAGTTAAAATTTGTTACTGTGGTTAAGGTTGAAATTGCTTGTTGAATGTCAAACTAAAAGATAAGGGTAAAAATTCCACATAACTGTGTATAAATATTATTGGTATAATATTATTAAAACATATATTGTCTTAATTTTTAATTCATTTTTAGTTGGATCCACTTTCACATGAAAATGACTTTATATTAATTAAATCATTTAAGTAGTTACATATTTGTCCCTCTCCGAAAATATAAAAAGGGAACATCTTGTACACCCTAATCTAAGGACATGAATCCCTATATAATGGACATAATGTTACCTAAAACCATTAAAATGTCCTTTAATTCATTCAAGATATTATATGCATACCCAAATTCCATCGTAAGAATTCATATGTAAAATACATGACCCGAAATCCAATAAACAAGTTACCCATGTCGTGTTGACACATGACCACAAGCTTTCCTCCCTGTAGGCTAGTGTGTTTAGACAAGAAGAGAGGTTGTAATATATTATATACGAAGAAAATTCTCACTTTTCCATATTATTTTACAATAGATAATTTATGAAATAAAGGAGATAATAAAAAATAATCAAGAAATATGTAATACCAATGAGTTCCCATATAGTGTAGAAAACACAATCAAAAGATAAATATTATATGTCATACTTAAAGATACAAAAGTTAAAAAAATAAAAAAAAAAGTAGAAACACCCATATCCCTAAAATGCTTCTTAACTATATGTATATATCCTTGATGGGGCAGGAGGTCATCATGACCATAAAAATTAAAATTAATTACCTACACTAGCATAGTGGTGTAGGGTTGATCCACAGAGAAGGAAGATGAGTGAATTTAATGGTTTTATTTTTATTAAAATATACTGTTGTTCGCAGTGAAGAGAGTGTGCATTTTATAGTTGTTTTTACGTTACAATTTTTTATATTTTTTTATGCAGTAATGAAACAAGACTAAGAAATTTTCTATTTAATAATGCAGAGAATGAAACAAAAAAAGTTCTAACTAAAGTTGACTCAATAAGTAAACAAATGTTCTGATAGTTGATCAAATGGTAAGCTCAGGTGAATTGAAAACTACTAGTTATAAAAATTATTAATCATTAGATTAAATTCACACCTTGAAAATTAGTTGTTAATTATTCCCCGTGAGAAGAAATAGCACTCCGTATAATAGTTCTTGATGTTCACCATATCAAAAATCACATATATCAATTTGATCTTAAGATGTGTACAGAAAGCAATCTCACCGATAGGTTTTGTAGTTTGAATCACTAGTTTTAACAGAAAAAAATCAATGATAAATCTCACCTAAAGAACATTTATGTTGAAATCAGAATCATTTAGGTGAAAATTGAATTTAAGTTGTGAACTAGAATCAATTTCACCAAAAAAATGTCTCTTATTAAAAAGTGTAAAAATAAAGAAAATAATGTATGAACCATTAGTCATTCAAATTTCCCAAACAATATATTCAAAAAATATCATTTTAAATTTAGAAACATCCAACACAATGTAAAAATAATAGAACAGATGTAGAAGAATCCTTCCTCTAAAAATTAAAATCATGAATGGCTACTTTGCTCCTGCCACTTCAAGTCATTGGTACTGCTCTGCCATCTCCCGGGAGCCTTTGCACTCAAAATGGTGTGTTTGTGGAATGAATGAGACTTGATCTTCTCTCGGATGGATGTGATCATTGAATTAGAATGGGATTCCCCCATCATACTCAAATTCTATTGCATCACTGTTTTTATACCCTCCGTCAGGTACTGCATGTCACTGCTCGCTTCCATCGATTTCAAAAGACCCTCAGTTATGCACCACACACGCGTGTTTTTTCACGATAAACACTTCGTGATATCTTTTATCACGTAAATAAATCCCATAGAGTTAGATAAATGGATTTAGACATATTATCGTCTCTTGAATGAACCTGCACATGTAAAAAACAAAATGAAACATTTAAAACACGAAGAAAGTTAAATTATATTTTATAGTTATTTTTTAAAGTTTACTGTAATAATACTTTTTAAAAAGTAAATAAATTTAATTAATAAATATCATAAATAATAATAATTATTAAATATAATGATTATTAATTAATTATAAAATCATTAATAATGTTATTGAGTTATTATTAATAATTAAAAAATTAGAAAGTAAAACATAATTAGATTAATTAAATTATTTTAATATTAATTTATTTATTAATTTAATAAATATATTTATTATGTTAGAAATAAAATTAATGAGGTAATATATTTATATTAGTTAATATTTAAGTTAATTTATTAAATATAACTGTTTATAATTTAAATTTTAAAATTCTTGTTACTTTCAAATATATTTTTTTTAAAACAAATCTATTTATATATATCAAAAATGATTTTATACTAAAATTATTATATATTATATTATATTTATTTTATTAATTTATTAATTTATATTACTAATTTTTTTTTCAATTATTTTATTTATTATTATTAATTTTAGTTTAATTTATCTATTCCCGAATTCCAGCGCAAAAGGAGGAAGAGCTTCAGATCATCTTCCCTGAATTCACCCTGTGGCTCCTCCTACTTCTTCAAGAGGCTCGAGGTCATCGCCTACAGCGGCGACAACCTCCTCAGCATCTCAGATTCTGCAGAACTCCCTTTCAGTGCGGCGGTGACACGGCGTACAATGTTGCAGCGAAACTCCGGTGAGCTCAGATTGACCTCCTCATCTGCGACAACCGGTTCGATGGATTCTAGATCAAAATAGCGGATCCTCTTTCAGTGGTGGGTCGATTTCCATCTTCATAATCAAGGTGTTGTCTCCTCTGCTCACAATCATGACGGCTTTGGTTGTGGTGGTTTTCATCTAGAAAAGTAAACTTCCTTCAAATCACCGCCTACTTAATTGAAATCCAACGGACCTTCTGTGTTGGATCTGGTGATGCAGTGGTGGCAAAAAGTAATTAATCTATAGCATGACAATGTGGGTTTATAACTCGGTTGATATTATAAATCTGAAATAGTTGTAGAAGATGCTAGGATTGGAGGAATTGAGGTTTTAGCTGTGTTTTTTTAAATGGATCTTGTTTGATCTTGGCGACAAGCTATATGGGGAAACGATGTGGAAATTGCAGCACTAGTGACTTGTGGTGGTTGAGCGGTGGTGAGAAGGTAGAAGTGGTCGATGAAATGATGCATGAAGAAATAGTGGAAGTGGAAATAGTGCGTGAAAAGGGAAATAATGGCATAGGTTACAGTGAGACTGTGATGAAAAATGTTCTTGGTGGCAAGGCAGAAACAGTGAGACAACAAAAGGGATTTACGGTAGTACAGTGGAAACACTGTCTTGGAGTCACAGTGCCACTGTGATGATATGGTGCAAGGATAGGTTACGGTGGAAGGGTCTAGAAATGGTGTGAAGAGGGACTGTAAAGTGCTAGCCATGAATCAAGACGGTGCCACCACAAAATAAAAAAAATGTGAAATAAATTAAAACTTAAATACAATCTAAATAAGATAATAAATTAATCTAAAAAATTGAATATTTATATAATGCAGAACTAATAAGACCTTTTAAAATTTATGTTAAATTAAAATTAACTTAAATTTGTTAAACTTAAATTTGTCTTAAAGTAAAACTAAAATTAAAATGAAACCATCTTGTTAAAAGTTAAAATAAAATTTAATCATTTATAAAACAAAGTGAAATTATATAAAATAGTTATTGTTTCAAATTAATTAAAATAAAAAGATAATTAATATATTATATTATTATGAAGTTATATTAATTAATTAAATTAATGAAATTAACCACGATTAATAAATTTATGAAATGAAATTTATAATTAATGAATTATTAAAAGACAACTAAAATTAAGATTATGATACTTTATTTAATTAATACTTAAAACATGAACTTCTAAAAACATCATTATTTATGGATTAAGAAGAAATAAATAATTTGGTAATTAAATTTTAAATTATTAATTATGCAGACCAAAATCCCCAAACTTAATAAAATTTTTTGACTATAAAATAAAGAAATACATAAATTGAATAATTTAATGGTTAAAATACACGATTAATTATAAAAATTGATAAATAGATAAATTTATTTATAAAAACATAAAAGTGTTTATATTTATTATAAAGAAAAATAATAAACAATTAAAAAAATTAAAAAATTAATGAAGAATATGTGGAAAAAAATGTGTTTTAAGGCCACATCAAATTCCCCCACACTTAATCATTGTTTTTCCTCAAACAATCTCATGTTTTATCATTATTGAGAAATAGAAAATTTGTTTATATTGAATTTCTCAAAATGTAACATGTCCAGAACTTTCAATAGAGGACTTCAAAAACATGTCAATAGGCTCTAGAAAATAAATTCCCCATAGCAAGTATTTCCCAGAACAAATACTCAAATGGTAATCAAGATAACAATGAATTATCAAGAAATGAAGATGGCATGCCTCATGTGAGACTGCTAGGTAACTAACTTCAATCCATGCATATATCCAAAGTCTGATGGTGACAAGAGGTTAATTTTATGTGGAATTATAAACTTAAGAGTAGAAAATTTATACTTTGATTATTTCACCTTAGTTCCAAAAATAAAAATAAAAATATATTTTATGTAAATCATCTTATTGATACAAACTAAATGACTCTCATATAAACCAATTGACCCCTTCTTCATTTTCGTTCATCATTCCCCTCACCTTAATGAACTCATTTTTGACCCTAAACACATTATTTTATTTTTCCCAAGCCATGTATCATTGTGCTGAGCACTATGCATCGCACTTATTCAAAGAGTGCAGAGGGATTATAGAAAACAAAAATGCACCTAGAATCTGGGGTCTGAGAGACACACCGTGGGATCCCAGATTCCCAAATTACTCCAGTTTCAAAATATTTATATGGAAACCATTTACATTGGATCATTATATAAATTAATTTAAATAAATAACAAATAAGTATGTCCCCTAAGATCAATTCAAAAAACTAGTTCCAAGGATTATGAATAAAACCCCACTAATATATCACCGATGTCACTATCAGAAATAATACCTAAGAAAAAATTTTCATTAGATCACTAAGATGGACCACTCAGCAATCATCCATTTTCACTAATTTCTAATTAAAATTAATTCTTAACTACCAGTCAAAGCATTGTTCAAGGAAATACCAATTTTAATAAAATCAAACAGGATAAAAATAAGAAATAATTTTGAAAAATAATACCAATTTTTCAACACAAAAAAAATTAAGTTATAGGGGGAATTGATGGGCTTCTAATTAAGCAGAGTTAAGTACAGTCAAGAATTGACTGCCTCCCCGACACTTAAAACCCATATTTTTTCTCAAAGTTTACTTCTAAATATGGATAAGAACAATTTAATAGTTAAAGATAAAAATATATTTTCAATAGAGCATATTTATGAAATTTATGAAGGTCACATTAATGTTCAAAAATTTTGATTGCTATAATGAATAACATAAAAACAGGTTTATTAAAAGTATATTAATTAAAATTTATGTCATGTGACAAGGATTTTTAATATAGCTCAAAAGTAGAATATACGGTGTGGGAGCGCAGTTAATTAGGGTGAAAGAATGTTTAGTAGAATTTATTCAGTTACATATTCAATACAACAAACACAGTTTTTGCTAATCATTCAAACATTAATCAGATTCAAAAGACCAGTAGCATGTACCCCGCCCCACTCTTAATTTCACATAGTGAGAGATTATTTCAATATTTATCAATGAATTTGAATATTAAAATAGTGGCACATGCATAATTTTTACTTTAGTAGTAAGACATGCAGCTAAATTTAATATAGTTCATGTCACGCAACAGAATTTGCAGAACACATGTAAATGAATTTTCTAATACAAGCATAATTTTTTAGTGAGTATAATTTTATTAAAAAACAGGTGTAGAAATAAATGTATAAAGTTGAAGTATATCCCTGACTAAGTTCTTGTCCAAAAATTATCATGCAAATTACACTCCATAAATGACCGCAGCAACATCCTAAAAACACAGTGCATGTAAACCATAGACAAATAACAAGAATAGACAGTGCATACAAAAGGAAACAGGGAAGCACGTTATTCAAATTAAAAAAAATAACAGAAAAAATAGTAAACACAAATAAAAGAACATGGTTTGAATCCCATTAAGCACTGAATTTAAAGTCTTCAGTTATACTTTATTTAATTACAATTTATTTGTATATTATTGAAAAAAAATGGAAACCATGGGTTTCCTCCCATGCAGTTCTAGTTTTATATTCCCTGCCAGACTCACCTAGAACTAACCATAGTCACTATGCGGATGTGGTTTCTTTAATTGGAACCACCACATGTGTTTGGTCCAATTGTTATGAACAAAAATATGAATTATGTGGGCACCAAAACTTTATCAGACTAAAAAAAATTTCTCATTTGCTGTAAAAATCCCCAAACAGCACCCACTAGCAGTTGTGGACACGGTGCTCTCAACATCCTTAATTTTTTAAATTTTAAAATATCAACATTTTTGAGAAGTGGAATCAATGTATTAAGTTCACTAAAGGGTATAAAAATGTCCTCACAACTATATTCTTCAACTTCAACACTAACAAATTCACATTCAAGGGTGAAAATGGGTAAATTATGATTAGAATGTTCAAAAGGTCATTCAATAGAGTGTTAAATAGATTTATGAACATTGAAACTCAAGTGTGATTACCCCTCTATAATACTAATAGTATCACAAGAATGCTCAACACCCCTTGTAGTTGAGGATGCCAGTGATATACAAGGAAGAGAATCTGTTTGACCAGTAGCATATTCAGATATAACAATGTTGTCAATCTCTTCCAAAAGTTCCTCATTATGGAATGAACACTCAACATATACAACTTTTAACAAATCAATACTACCTAATTCACGTGTGTGCTCAACCTCCACTTTAGGTTCATGTTCAAAAATCTCACATCCCAAAACAAGATTTGTAGTGTGTTCCATAAAGTTATGTTTAGGTAGAGAAATGTTAAATTCATCTTCAATAAAGTCTTGTTCAAAATTGATAAATTTAAACATTTACGACCATTAATATCAAAAATATTTTCAATTTAGTTGCATAATGAATCAAGAATTGTGATTACTATGAGAATAGAGAAATGAAAACTCATCATTTAGTGTTTCTTCAAATATCATTCCCAAATCCTCATCATCTATCAACATTTCTAAAATTATTGGGATTATAGGTTCAAAACATGGAAGAGATATTTTCAGTTGAGGTTCAAAAGTTTCAGATTCTCTATTATCCAGTTTAATGTTCTCATCCAGATTATACCCAAAATCATGTTCAACCTCTTTGTTCCCAAAGTTAGAAAAACTAGGTGAAGAGTTTTTTACTTCCAAGTTTTGAGTTTCAATTTTGACAACAACCTGAGTGAATTCATTCTCAAAACTTCTCAAATAGAGATTTTTCTCTAATGTAGGAATTATGAAGAGAATTGGTCATTTCATTTAAATCTATTTCAATTTTGTTTCAAAATTTAAAAACTCAACTCCATTAAAGTTATTTATTGAATATCGAATGTTGTGTTCTTTGTTTAATGAGTTGGTTATTTATAGATTTGGTTCGAAAAATTAAGATTCTTCAAAGTAAATGGTTTCTTGTCTTGTTTCACTATCACTTTCCTCTTCCACTTGATTTTTAAATCTTTTGTAAACATTTTCTTTGACATTTTCTTTAAATTATTCTTGTTCTTTATCCCTTTTTTGTAATTCTAAAAGAATTTTTTCTAATCTTTTCATTATTGGATCATACACTTGAGAATCTCTAAGTTGAATTTAATGGGTCTTAGTTAACCAATTGTTTATTATTTCCACCCTAGCATCCAATTTAGAATCAATTATGTCAATCTTATCTAGGGTGTTAGGACTAGATTCAATGTGTTCATTTTCTTCAATGTAATAAATCTGTAGTGGTTGGTTATCGACACAATCCCAAGAAGTATGCCAATAATAGTCACAATACAAAAAATATGGCCCATGTTAATCCCAATTTTCATTAACTTCCATTTTTAAACTAATACAAGGTGAGATTAAACTCACAACAGTTCATAGTGAAGTAGATTTTTCAAAAACAACACAAAAAATAGGTTCCATTTCAACGAAAATTTTTTAAATTATATTTTTTATATGATTTTTTAAATGATTTTTAAATGATTTTTTTAATTTATTTATATTTTCTTAAACATAGAGAACTTATTGCATTCCTACCCAGCAACGGTTCCAAATTTTGATGAGGTCGGAGGTTGTCATGGCCCTCGAAATTATATTTAATTACCTACACTAGAACAGTGGTGCAGGGTTGATTCACAGAGAGGGGAGGTTAGTGAATTCTAAGGTTTTATTTTTAATAAACTCCAATTTAGTCAGCAGTGAAGTGAGTGGGCATTGTTTAGTTTTTTTTACTTTACTATTTATTTTATTAAGTAGTAATGAAACAAGACATGGAAATTTTCTATTTACTAATCTGGAGAATGAAACAGCATAAAAAATAAAAGTGCTAACAAAAGTTAACTGAAAAATTTAACAGAAGTGGTGATAGTTGATCAAATGGTAAGCTTAGGTGAATTGAAAACTAATGGTTATAAAAATGATTCTTCATTAGATTGAATTCACACCTTTAAAATTAGTTGTTAATTCTTCCTCGCTAGAGGAAATAACACTCTATATAATAGTTCTTGAAGTTCGCCATGTGAAAAATCACATACAACTATTTGATTTGATGATGTCAACAGAAAGCTATCATGCTGATATTTTCTGTAGTTTGAATTTCCAGTTTTAAAATAAAAACATCAATGATCAATATCACCGAAAGAAAATTGATGTTGAAAATAGATGCATTCAGTTGCAAATTAAATTTAAGTTGAGAACCTGAATCAATCTCGCCAAAAGAATCCATTTCATATTAAAAAGTTTAAAAATAAAGAGAAGAAAGTATGAACCATTAGTCATTGAAATTTCTTGAACAAGAAATTATGAAAAGATAACTTTCACTTCAGAAACAACAAATACAATGTAAAAATAATAGAACAAAGGTAGAATAATCCTTCATATATGAATGAAAATCATGAATTGTTGCTCTAATCCTGCCACTTCAAGTCATTGGTACATATCTGCCATCTCCCGGGAGTCATTGATCTTAAAATGGTGTGTTCGTGGAATTAATGAGCATCGATCTTCTCTTGGATGGATGTGAACGTGGAATAAGAAAGAGAGTCCCACTGCCATCCTCAAATTCTGATGCATCTCTGTTTTTATACCCTCTGTCATGTACTACATGTCACCGCTCACTTCCACTGATTTCTAAAGTCCCACAGTTATGCACCACACACACATGTTTTTTCATGAAAAACACGCCGCGCTATTTTATCTCATGTAACTAACTCCCACTGAGTTAGTTAAATGGATTTATACATATTCTCATCTCTTGAATGAACATGAACATGTTAAAAACAAAATGAAATAATTAAAACACGTAGAAAGTTAATTAATATTTTATAGTTATTTTTCAAAGTTTACTATTATAATACTTATTAAAAAGTAATTAAAGTTAATTACATATTATCTGAAACAATAATTATTATTAAATATTATCATTATTAATTAATTATAAAATCTTTAATAAATTTATTAAGTTATTGTTAATAATTAAGTAATTAGAAAGAGAAACTTAATTATATTAATTAAATTATATCTATATGAATTACTTTATTAATTTAATTAATATAAATATTCTATTGGAAATAAAATACAAGTGTTAATATATTTATATTAGTTAATATTTCGCTTAATTTATTAAATATAATTGTTTATAATTTAATTTTAAAAATTCTTATTAGTTTCACTTATATTTTATTTTATAACAGATTTATTTATAAATATCATAAAAGTTTTTATATTAAAAGTATTATATATTATATTTATTTATTTGACTAACTTATTTATTAATATTATTATTATTTTTGTCAATTATTTTATTTATTATTATTTTTTAGTTTAATTTATCTGTTCCCTAATTCTAGTGCAATAGGAGGAAGAGCTTCAGCTCATCTTCCCTGATTTTACCGTGAGGGTCCTCCTACTCACTTAGGTGGAACGAGGTCATCTCTTGCAGTAGTGACAACCTACTCAACATCTCAGCTCTAGCGTTACCCCCTTTCAACGTGGCAGTGACACGGTATACATTGTTGTAGAGAAACTCAGGTGAGCACGGCTTGACCTACTCATCCGCGACAACCAGTTTCTTAGCTTCTAAATTGCAGTAGTGGGTCCTCCTTCAGTGGTGGGTCGATTTCCATATTCAATAGCAAGGTGGCGTCACCTCTTCCCACTATAATGGCAGCATCAATTATAGTGGTTTACATCCAGCAAGGTAACCTTCCATCAACTCACCTCCTCCTTAATTGAAATTCGGCAGACCTCTTGTGTTGGATCTGGTGATGCAGTGGTGGAAAAAATTAAGTAATCTATAGCGTGGTAATGTAGGTTTGGAACTCGGTAGATATTGCAAATCTGAAATAGTTGTGGGAAGATGCTAGGATTGGACGAATCGGGGTTTTAGATGCATTTTTTTAAAATGGATCTAGTTTGATCTTGGCGACGAGTTAGATGGGGAAACAGTGTGGAAGTTTCAGCACTAGTGACTCGTGGTGGCTGAGGAGTGTTGAGAAGGTAGCAGTGGAGAATGACATGGTGCATGAAGAAATAGTGGAAGTGGAAATGATGTGTGAAAGGAAAACCATTTTCATGGGTAACGATGAGATAGTGACGAAAACATTGCATGGTGGCAAGGCAGAAACAGTGAGACAGTAAAAGGGATTTAGGGTAGTACGGTGGAAGCATTCTGAGGGAGTCACGGTGCCACCATGATAATATGGTGCAAAGATAGGTTATGGTGGCAGGGAATTGAAACGGTGTAAAGAGAAATAGTAAAGATCTATCCGTGAATCAATATTTTGCCCTCACACAATAAACAAAATAGTTAAATAAATTAAAACCTAAATAAAATATAAACAAGATAATTAAATAATTTAAACAATTGAAAAGTAAAAAAAACATAACTTATATCATCTTTTTAAACATAAGTTAAATTATTGTTAACTTCAATTTATTAAACATAAATTTGTATTAAACTAAAACTAAAACTAAAAAGAAACCTACTTGTTAAAAGTTAAAATAAAATTTAAACATTTATGAAACAAAGTTAAATTATTTAAAATAGTTACTATTTCAAATTAAATAAAATAAAAAGATAATTATTATATTATATTATTATGCATTTATATTATCTTTTTTAATTAAGGAAATTAAACAAGTGTAATAAATTTATTAATTCAAATTTATAATTAATGAATTGTTAAAAGACATCTAATATTTAGATTATGATACTTTATTTAATTAATATTTAAAACATAAATTGCTAAAATAACATCATTATTTATGTATTAAGAAGAATTAATTAACTAATTAAATGTAAACTGATTAATTATGAAGAAAAAATCACCAAAAATAATAAAAAGTTTTAGAATATAAAATAAATTAAAACAGAAATTAACTAATTTAAAGCTTAAAATACATGATTAATTATAAAATTTGATAAGTTTCAAAATTTATTTATAAAATCACAAAAGTGTTTATATTTTTTATAAAGTACAAGAATATTCAATTAAAATCATTTAAAAATTAATGAAAAAGATGTGAAAGAACATGTGTTTTTAAGGCCACATCAATCCTCAACCTTTCAGATCATAAACCCATCTAAACTCTCGCTCATTGGGTAGTTCCCATGTCTTGGCCTAAAAATATGAAATCTTCTTAGGTACCCAATGGTAGGTCGAACTGGGTGTGAGTAAAACCCAGTAGACCTCTACCAATGGTGTCTAAAAAATATATAGTCTAACAAATAGTGAATTCCTGTATTAAATAAATGACAATATAATGAAAAGAAAACTCGAGTTCCATTGTTTATCCATGTTAACTTTAAACAATTTAATCACGTAAACCATGTTCCTAACTTGTTCTCTGAGTTAGGAATTTACATCATTTTCACTACATCCTATGAAAATCAAATACTATGGAAAATGGAATGAGTCATGTTCCAAATCTCACTAGGGATAAACATTTCATAAACATATCCATCACACTAACCACAAAGCCTTATTCTGGGAAGTCTCATCAAATGAAACTATTAGTAGAATAGAGCCTTCATCCACTTCTTTAACCCGTGAATTATTCGGTGTGGTATAGGAAATTATTATAACCTGACCCATGGTCAATTATCCTCAAGTTCAAAACCCCAAAACTACAAAATAAATCTGCACATGATTATTTAACCATTTACCAGCTATACCATGTTATAAACCATATTCAATTATATGAAAAAGAAATCACCATTAATAAATTTTTAAATATATAAGTCATTCTCATGAAATAACCTAATTACATATAAAAAATTTACAATTGTTTTCTAATTATCTCATTAACATTATTCCAAATGCATCCTCATGCTATATTTTTAATCAAACTCATTTAAAATAATTTTTTTCTCATCCCATGTTAACTAATTAATCACCATTTACATTTCATATTCATTTAACATATAAACCATCATCAATCACTAACCATTTAGAACATTTAGAGTTTACATAATATATCCCATTTAACTCAATTTCATTTATGATACCCTAACCTATTTAGCAAATTAAATCATTCCCATTCGTTAAATAATTTAACATATTCCCCAATTCAAATTACATAATCAATTTAAAAATATTCATTTACATAGGATAACCTATTTGATAAATTTATTCTACACATGCCTTAGATAATAAACCAATTACCCTTAAGAACCCATACATCATTTAACTCAAAAAAAAATACAAAAAAACACTTGTTCCTCAACAAGACAAAATTTTTGTTATTTTTTATTTTTTATTCAAATTAACAGGTCAAATTATTTACCATGCTATTTTATTCAATTGAAAAAAACTATAGGCTTAAAATTAAAATTTTCCATGTCCGGGTATATTGGTGCACTCCGTGGGTGGCCCTAAACCTTTTTCATCATTCTAGATGTATCCCATGATAATTATTAGGGTTTCATTAAGAAAACTATTTTACCAAATATATTTAAAAGAATCAAAAAATGAACATGAAGGAACCAATAACACAACCGCAAAAGAAAAAATAAACTGCAACACTATAAGATATTGCTTATAGACTACCTACCTAAAATCCATAGATGAATACTCACATAACCTTATTTAAATATCTATATTGAACTAGCCTTTTATGTACCAATATAAGATCCACTAGAAAAAATATGGTTTTAGGGTTTGGAAGAAGATGAACAAAACCACAAGCCCAAATCTAGAAAATTAAACAAATAGAAACATTAGACTCACCTAGAGATTTGATCTGCACATAAAAATGCTCCAAATATAATAGAATCTATGGAGAATATCCATTCAAAAGTATTGGTATGAATGGTTCCCCACTAGGGTTTATAGAGTACAAATTAGGAGACAATTCTAGTGAGAACCCATAAAATCCCAATGTGTAAATCGTAAGTTCCCATTTTCAATGAGGCACATGGTTTATCCCCTTGGTTTTCTAAAAAATGATCCAACCATGAAACTACCTTTGTCTATGAGGTAGAAGTTCACATAGTTACAAGATGATACTACACTATTTTACAAACTATGTGCCGACTATGAAGAATTCCTCTACTGAATCTACATAGTTTTCCCTCCCCCTTTCATTGTTTACATAACTATGCACCCATATAGCTGGATATCATGGTTTGGGAACACAATAATCTCTAACCATGCATCAACTATGAAAAATGGACAGGATGGCCCAATTCCCTTTTCCATTCATATCCCAAACACCAGAGAAATCCCCAATCCACCTCATAGATTTAGTAGACATTCAATTAAAAAAACACACATGGTTTAATCCAAAATTTACATAGGTAAATCCCTCTATGATGTATGGGATCTTACAACCTCTGCATCTTATAATGGCTAATCCTTAATCTACACTTCTATGCATTATTGAGCACCTGATGTAAAAGGGTGGACTAATCATCCCACACATCTATTTTCCTCTCATTTTTATAATCCTGTAAAATTCCATGTTACCACAAACTCGAACAAAAAAAACATTCATTCCCCACAAAACTCTCTAAAAATGTTTCATAACATGAACCATATGATCCTCAAATGGTGCATTGACCTCATCGAAACCATCAACCACAAATACTACATTGGTAAGTCTTGGATGCTTCTACATAAAATTGAAACATATAGAAGTGTCTCCAGAACATCACACCATTGTGGAATATCCAACTAGCACACATTCATCCTTATCCACTCTACAACTCAGATCCCACATCACCTTATTACAATATTTCCTAGTTCTCCAAACTCAAATAATGATGCAACCTCGACAGAAACTGAGGGAACACGTCATTTCCCAACCTTAATTCACAACCTATAATGACTCAAAACATGAGCCCTAATAGTCCCATTACATAACATACCATAAAAAAATCCAAGAAATGTATTGCACACAACCGATCATGATTCAATCCAAAACTAATTTTCATAGACAAAACACTTAAATGGTACTTTATCAAGTCATTCCAACCTGAATAACCAGTCACATATTCAACCAATCTCATTCCCACTATGGTTCTCCCCACCATGAACTATAGATCACCACCGCCATCTTCTAGTGGTTGACACCTCCACTATTAAGAAGGCCACTAGACACTCAACTCAACTTTCATAACACACTCAATGTGTTTCCCAACTAACCATGCTAAGAAATCCATGAGAACTATACCAAATATTAGCATCCACCCTAGGGGTGAAAACTACCCAAACAGACATTCATCCACCATCCATCATAGAATAAGAAATTATTGATCTCTATCAAGTAATTATTCATTTCTAAATAAAATTTCCATAAAACATCAAACCAGTAGTGGATTACATCATTCCACGATAATTTTCTTCACTTATCATTCCTGTCAATTCAATATGTATTGTCTCAAAACAACCATTTCTTAACACACCTATCGAGGTCATTCACTATCATATTTTAAACTCAATCATCAGGGAATCTGCTACATTTCAAAACATCATCATGATTCACCACATACATTAATTTTACTAACCAAAAACCTTCATAATCTCTACATCATCATAAGTGGGCTAGGATCACCCTAATACCCCATTTACATTATATAAATTAATTTTTAATTCCAAATCATCAACTAATGGTAGTTTAGAACTCAACACCTTGGTACATTTTTTTATCATAGTTGAGCCATCGCTGGTTGAATCATACTAGAACACACAACTTTATTGTTGGAAAGCACGACATCACATAGCCCAACCATCATCACACATCAAGACATTTTGATGTTAGGCAAAGTCATCTTCATATTTTCATTCATAATGTTTGAGGAAGTTCTAGAACCAATCCTCCCTTCCACAAACTGTTGTCATGTCTCACCACACCCTTACATGAATTTTATTCATGAATTTAGAATTTTATTTGGAACCACGCTAAGCCATAACACAATGATTGTCTCATTAAACCACCACAATTGACAAATCCATGGACTCTATGAGTATCCCAACATGCACCTCAACGGGTTTTAATTGTCATCATGATTCCACCACATCAATTTTTCATTCTTCTACACATAGAAGGATTTCTATATCACTCCCAAACATATGAGCATCAATACCCCCACATTTATCAAGAAGTATCAACCAAAATGGCTTACACATTGATCATGTGATAAACCCAAAACATGGATGTGGCTATCTAGATTTTAGCAGAACAACTATGAAAACATTACATCATACTTGTTTTGAGCTTTTAAGAGTAGCACTTATAGAATTCTTCCACAAATATTCTATTTTGAGGACCTCACCCAAAAATGATCAATGATAAATATCCCACTATTCATCTTAATGTATACCATTCCCATGAGTGTATCCTCCATTATATCAGATATCTAATTAAATAACTTCACGTTTCTAGGTATAATGTAGGATAATTTTTACCATATTTTATATGATGTCAAGAAGATGGTTATGATCTTCACTAGATAGATTTTCTCTATTAAGTAATAAATTAACACCACCACTAGTTATCCACAATTGAGATCACCACCCCCTATAGGACATATTAACCCACAAAAATTCTCAAGATTCTCTACCTTCATGAATCTCAACAACATTTAACCACCACTGCTCATGCATGATTTCCAACAATTGCTAACCAAAACTCTTTAAACCTCCACCTAGAAGTCATGGACTACATTTCCTTTGGCACCACTACCACTACACCACCCCAGTTCTCTCGACCCACCCCTTCTCGTTAACAACCATAACACACCAGTCCACTTCATCATTTAAAACCTGACAGCCTCCCGCATAGACGTGATTCCTACTTTTGTTTCATAGATATCGACAAAATATTATCCTGAATCACACGTTCTCCCATCGTGATCTGAATCCCACCATTATAGTGTGTACCCACATTAGGACCCTATCAAATTCGTTACGGCTCACACATTCTAACGACCAGCCACTAAGAACAACATTAAATCATAAAATCTTTACATTACATGATCTTATACTAAAAACAACTTACTAAATTGACCATGCATCCATTTTTGTTAGCCCCAATCCATTCTCAACATCTCACCCAATAACCAAACCATTTCTCCAAACATGATCAAATACGATACCACCCTCACCTAGTGTGTATCCATCACATCAAAAGTATCTATCCATGCTCCATTCCAACCAAATATTTGACCATAAGTGCCTTTCTGAATCATGTCACATCCATAATATTTAATGAAACTCAATGTTACTCTTTATGAATTGATTCAATATCCGAATAATTTCAAATTATTTATATTCCAAGTCACTATAAATACTACGATAACATCCATCGAGGTCACCCTCAATTTTACAAAGACTATCAACTCATTCTGACAACTCATGGAACATCTACCAAAACCATTGAACTTCCCACATGTCCATATAGGACAAACTGAAACCTCTCCAAATCCAAAACATCCAGTTCTTCCTCACACATACAGAATCAATCAAAAAATTGTAGATCATATTCATTGGTTTTTATCAAGGGTCAAACAATTCAAAATTCCAAAACTAGGGTTTGGGGTAAAAAAATTATAGGCCCTCTCTCTCAAAAACATACCTCACAATTATACAAGTCACCACTCACGGGTGGATCTCCCTCCCCATACTAATAAACTACATCCAAAGAACCATGAAAAAACATACTCTAGGACCCAAGACCCTAACAATATATTCACCACCTACAAAACCATAATCAAATAAATTCAATTGAAAACCTAATGAAACTCATACAATAAAATACAACAACAGTTACCATATCTATGGGGCCTGATGAAACCACCAAAACTCAAATCCACAACATAACCAATGGTATAAAATGGGACAACCCCCTAATAAACACATTAAACACACCATGGTCTCAAAACTGTAGCACTATCACTGCAAACACCACTAATAAAAATGGGTTTTTCATAAAACCTAGGATACCTTTATCCCATGTCCATTGATGTTCCATCCTACTACATGCTTGAAACTCCTATCAACCCCATTTAGAAATTGTTGAATGGTGTAAAAACCTAAACACTATAGTAGATCAGACTTAATCAGTATGACCTACCCTGGCTACTCTTACATCATTTGAATAAAATGATTAATGTTTTCTCAAAACTCTTCCTTTCCTCAGTTATCTCAAACCAACAGGTTTTCCAAATCCACTATTGGTAAAGAATTTCTGGAGATAACAAGATATTTTTCAAAAAAAAAACACATCTTCATGTTATAATTTCTCGACAATCAGAAACATGAATTTTAAAACACCTAACATAAAGCTTCCATAGTTTACATAACTTAATCCTCTCCACTATCCATAAAAAACCCATTTCATCATATTCTATCCCAATTTAAATTTCCTTATCTAGAACACTACCATCAACCAAACCTTTTGTGGTTACTGGCTAAGATGCATTAAAATAACTTAATTTTTTTCACAATTCATTCATTAGGCACCTTTTTTTAAAACCACTTCCTCCCTCACAACATAAATATTTCTTCTTAGGAACATTCCCCATTTTTACAACTTGTAAAAATCATCACTTTACTCACTCAAAACAATTCATTCAGCATAATTGTTTAAACATTCATTAAAACTATGTCCTTTTATCATTTTCATCAATTTTATTCAATACCATTTTCTTCAAATTTTAATAAAATTAAAATATATCATAACTTTCATGTCCCACACATCTATCCCATGTGTGACTATCATGATGGATGCCTCAAATATCTCTAGGTTACTATAATGATTCATGAATTCACAACTACTTGTCATTATTTCCATGTGAAATGTATAAAAAAATAGTCTCATCACACAAAAATTATATAACGCAATCATAAAATATCATTCAACTATAACAACACACGTCAATAACAAAAATTCCCACCCTAGATAATTAGATTTTCCATTGTACATGGGTTATCCACTCCCATGAATGAGTTCATTTCCATGACATGTAAACTCTGAATATCATTGATACCATTAAAAAACATCTGTATATAGAATATAACTGATATGATATCACATTACAATGAATTTGACATAAAAGACACTAAACTAGTGCCCCATTTCTGGTCGTCACTTGACCCCATAAATGCCTCCCCATACACTACTGGTTGCTGAATAGAACTGGGGGTTTAATAGATCATTTTGGGAGACTATACCCTCTTTACCAAAGTAATCTAGAATAGATTAAATATGAAATAAAGCACTCAAAAAGAAATACACTAGATATATTCATTACAATCCCATTGCAAAATAGTGTACAAAACGCATCCAAACTATATATATATATATGTTGTCATGCTAATAGTTCACAAAGTGAAGAAACCCCAAAATAAAAACCAATAGTTGAATCCACAGAATTGAGACCTAAATCAATGTCTGAAACCAAAACATTTCACATTGAAATCCCAACTCAACTCCCAAGAATATTTCCTTTCCCATGTCCTAATATGTAACCATGAAATCTGGTCAGGTGCCCAATGGTGGCCCATGTAGGGTAAGAGTATATATCAGTAGGCCCCGACCAGCTATTTCTAAAAAATATCCAGTCTAACAGATAGTGCATTCATGTAATATATAGATTACAATGTAAACAGAATCCAACTTCGGATCCATTAGTTAACTATATCCACTTTAACTATGTTAATAAATTAATCCATTTTTATTACTTGTTCCATGGGTTAATCATTTACATCATTTTCACTACGACCTACACCATTCAATTAGCATGCATAAGGGAATAATTTAGGTACCCTATCTCATAAGGGATAATAATTTCTTAAACATATACAACACACATACCATAGAGCCTAAGTCCAAGATGTCTCATTAAATGCAATCATTGGGGTAATAGATCCTCAATCACCTTTCCTAACCCCAGCATTATTGGATGGGGTTTGGAGAATAAGTCTACCCCGACCTATCGGTGTTGGCCCCAAAATCCAATAACCGACAACTACCAAGCCATGTACACATTATTATTTAACCATTTACCAATTATACCATGTTACAAACAATATTAAATAATGAAAAAAATAAATAACCATTCATAAATCATTCGACACATAAATCACTCTCATGAAATAACTCGAGTAAATATTTACCATTAGTAATTCATTTCTCATAAAAGTGTAAATGTTATTCCAAATTTACCATAAAAACATATTAATAATAAATTTCCACTATCTTAAATTTAATTTCCATTCAATGTTATGAAACTAAACACCATTGACATTTCATATTCATTCAACATGTATACCACAATCAATCTCTAACCAATTTTCACATTCAGTATTTAAATTCCATATTCATTTTAACACAATTTATTTTCTCATTACTTAACCCATTTCAGATATGAAAAAATTATCATTCATTGACCTATTCAAAATATTTACTCATTAAAATTCATTAATCAATATATAAATTATTGTTTACACATGTCAACCCAATTTACTGATTTACCATTCACAAGGCTTGGAAAATCCACCAATTTCATTCCAAAAACCATGACACATTTAACCTATTAACAATAAAACAATAAACACGTTCTTCCATGTTAAAAACAATATAAATTAACCATTAGTGTCACCTTTTTTATTCAAAATAAAATGTCAACATATTTAATATAGTATCTAATTCCACAAAAATAAATTTTATTCTTAACATTACATATTTCTATGATTTTAAATATTGGCGCACACCATGGGAGGCCCTAAATTGGGATAATGATCTTTAATGCATCCAATGGGGATAATGGGGTGTTTACTACAACATTTAGCCAAGAATTGTACCAAATTGCAATAAAATAATAAAAATCAAATTAATAAGAAATGATTGACACAACTAAACATGAAAAAAAAACATCAAGACTATGTGATATAACGATATTATGACATACATCAAATCCATAGAAGAACACTCACTTAAATATATTCATGAATTTGTATTAAAGAACGCTTTGAATCCCCCACCATTAGATCCAATGGACAAAATGTATTTAGGTATTTGAAAGAACAATTAAAAAAACAAAATCCCTAATATTGAATAGAGAGTGGAGAGATGTGTTAGAATTTCCCAGAGCTTCGATCCGCACCAAATGGGGCTCTAAATAGCTAAAAATAAAATGAGTTTGATCCTTGGTATGTCTAGGTCAAAATTGTTTCTCACTAGGGTTGGGAATGGAGTAATTATGGGAGAAATTAGGTGAGATACCTCCAAATACCCTGGGGTAATTAGGGTAGAAACATAAATTTAATTAGGAACATGGTTTGACCACACTATTTTAAAAAAATTGTGTCGACTGTGTGTCTACCTCTATCCAAGAGGGGTCAAACTCACATGGTTACCAAGGGATCCTAAAATGATTGAAAAATTATGCACCAACCATGAGAAATTAATTTTTTTAAATATTCAAGGTTCAGAATCCCCCTTCAATGGTTTATATAACCATTCACACTCCTCATAGCTAGCATACTTGGGGGGCAAAATTACCTATAACCATGCGCCAACTGTTCAACATGCATAGGATGACAAATTTCCCTTTTCTTTTGTGTCCCAAACTCTCATGAAACCCCTATATCTCCTTTTACATTCAGTAAAATTTTCTTAACAATAATATAGTTTTTGAAGAAAAAAATTATACTAGGATATACCTCTATGTATTATGGGATCCTATAAATTATGTTTTTAGATAAATGAGTTCTCTCAATGAATATGTGTTTGTAATTCCCAAATCATTCAATGATTATTTTTTATAATAAATACTCTAAATATATTTTGTATATCAAATCATAATTCTTAAAATATAAAAAATATACTGATATGATATTAATATTGTTATACTATTATTTTCTACATTATTTCCCCAAAATATGAAATTAAATAATGGTAGAGCATAAATTTATTCTACTACCACCATATATATATATACGTATATATGAAAAAGTTTCCACCAACAATTCACATTAAAATATATTTTGGTCAAATTTATAAAAATATATGTTATTTATGTTATTATTATGATTATATAAATTTAAAAATGGTTTCAATTTATTTCCTTTGTTAGAAATTGATATCAATGTTTATGCGCATGAACAAACAACCATCTCCATAAACCATAATATTCAATTTTATATCTCATCATTTTCTATATGTTTATATATATGTTTATTTTCAATATATATACAGTTTTTTATATCAATATTATTATTATATATATGATAGAATCATTATAATTATTCAAGGACTAAAATAGTATAATAGAAACAAACATGAAAAATGTAGTTGTTTATACATAAATTTATGAATATAATTATTAATTATTAATAAATTGGTGATAATATGTTATCTGTAAACGTTTTATGGTATAAATAGAATGTATATTATTTTTTAAAAAACAAAGAAAATGTATGTTGGAATCAGTAATGAAGCAATTCAGAACCGATGTATGGGTTTTATGTTAAAATGTTCATTTTTACAATGATTTTTTAAAAATAAATTTACAATGATGAAATTATATTATCAATACCTCATAAATTCTATTTAGTTTCATATTATATAATTGAATGTTTTAAATTAAAATTCATCCATTCTCTTTTCATGCTCTTTGTTTTCAAAATACAAAAGTGTTATTTATATGGATGAACAACAATGTTTTTCAATTTGGTCAAGGATATTTGTCATCCATATAATTATTTTATTTAAAATGAATTCAGTACTATTATAAGTATTTTAAAATTATTTATTAATGAAATATTTAAATATGATGAAATTTTTATAAAAAATATTACAAGGAATATTTTTTATGATTTTTTAATGTGGGACATTTTACCAATGGTTTGAACATGATCTATCCTTTATCATTGACCACAATCATATATTTTCCTATCATCATGACTATAATTTCCTTAAATATACCATTATGATAATTTTTTCATTATTTTCAAAGAATTTTTTTTCCCTTATATTCTAATAATCATAGATTTTAAAAAAATTCATAATGAAATGAAAGTGATATTTTCCTCTATAAATGTTAAAGAGATCTTTAATTTTTTTTATCAATGTTAACATTTAATTAGGAATAAATATCTATAATATGGATATAATATATTGATACTATACTTCTTATTACTCTTATTGGATTATTACCAGGATTATATATTAATGGAATAGAAATAATATTGAAATTTTGTGTGATTCTTATCATTAAAAATGTTTACCTCTGTTATTTATTACAGTAATTTTAATTTTATAAATATAATGAATATATTAGACCATTTCAGTCATATTTTGGGCCCATGATAGATAATTTCTACCTCAATATCTCTCACTAAAAAACAATTTGGGTATTTTTCATCAGAAATATCTATTTATATATTATATCCTTGAATGATGCATTGATGGTAAGATTTTAATGTCTAGTATTTTTAATTTTAATGATATAAAACATTTATTTTTTATGTAAATATTATTTTAGTATGTAATATATTATTTTATTCCATTTTTATGAAATATATTACATATAATAATTGATTATTATTTAACATTGCATATTTTTTTCATTATTAATACCATTTTAGCGATCCGTGTTTTTCTGAAATGAAATTTGGAGTAGAAATTTGAATTTTTTTCTTTGGAGAGCTTATAAAGGTGGAAAATTGACTTTTTCCTTAGAAAATGACCATAGATAAAAAAATTACAACTCCATCCATCAAGTAATAAGGTTTTTACACTTGGATATATGTTTTTAGAAATCAACATTGTTCAATTGTTTTGCAGAATAATTAATATTTTATAAATTAAATTTAAAATTTTCACGTAGGTTCATTCATCGATAATAGTTGAATGGAGTTTCATATTGAGATTCAATCTCCATTGTTGAGTTCAAAACAGGGATTTTTCCTAGGGGAGGGATAACCATGAGCTTGGTGCTAGTGCTGGCCAGAGCCTCTTTTTTCATTTCTCTTGTTTTTTTCTTTTTTTAATTCTTTTTCTTCATCCTTCTCACAGAGAAATCAAATTTAGATCATCCTAAGCCAATTGATGAGGTCGGAAAATAGATAGAGGGATGGTTTTTTGGTGAGGGGAAGAGAGGTGCATGATCTATTTATTTGGGAGTATAATAGGGGTTTCGTGCAATCCAGAGGGGTTTTTATTCGGGATGACCCATTAACACAGTGTGTGGTTCAAGGGAACATGTCATTTGTTCTTCATTCTCTAGGAATATGAGGTTTTGGAAGTAGAGACTATGTATATTGGTATACACTCCATGTACTAGTACTCGGCCGTGTAACCGAGTACTTGGCCAGGCAAACCCATTGTAGAGACCCGTATCTTGACGTACATAGACTTTACATTACTTTTGCGGAATACTTAGTACATAACAAAAACACACACACAAGGATCGTAATAGTTTAGTGTCTTTGGAAACTCGGAACGTAATCTTCTAATCGTGGTGAAAGATCTTCAATATCTCCCATAAAGATCTTCCCCTTTTTTTTACCTAAAACCTTTATTTATATCCTGGGGAAAAGAAAACATAAAAAGGGTGAGCTCAAATGCTCAGTAAGGGTATACAAAAGAAAAATCAATCACATCATATTCATAAGAACATAACTTTTGGAAATCTTAACCTGCAAAAGAGAGCATAATTTCATAACATGGGATAAATCATGGTAGTGGAATGTAATCACAATAATCATAACTTAAAACATGAAACTTTGTGGCATACACACATAATCATAGAGAATCATTTCTTGTTAGTCAAGACTCATTGCCAAGACTATCTTAGTGGACAAAGTCCCATTCTGAATCGAGTAACCCTCGTTTCAGTCATGTTTCACTGAACCGGTATAACCTACCATTCCAGCCATGTCTATCTCATGAGATATAAAATCGTTACCCAATGCATTGGAGGGAGATATAGGTCCCACCCATCTTATAATGAATCCTTTCTTATGTGTGCCACATAATCATAAAACATACATCATCGCATAACACATGTAACAAAAATGGGATTCTTGAAACATCATGAAATCATAAATCAATTCATATAAGATAAAGGAATTCATAAAAATAATTCCATCACAACATAGTCAAATCAATGTAAAAATATGGATAGAAACAGAACCCTTTATTATCTTAGATGGAAAATAATTTTGATAAAACACTTGAATTGAATTCTTGAGGAAAATATCCTTTCTTCTTTAAAATCAATTTATTTTCACAAAACATTATGCAATTTTAAAAGAAAGAGATTTTATTGAAAATAGTCATGAAATATTTTAGAGGAAGCTTCATGAAAATAAGGCTTTATAAAACAGTAGAAATCCGTTCGTGCCGTATAAGTTAAAAAAACATTCTTCGTACTTTTGTCGGAAAAGTCAAAAAGTACCTCGTATGAAAAATGACAAAAGATTCCTTTCAAATATTTTTCTAAAAACTCACCGAAGGGTAAAATTGGATTTAAACAATTTTAGGTGGATAGAAATAATATTACATATTTAAGAAACATGGATGTGGATGATAAAATACACCCCAGTAAATACCAAAGTATAAACAATCTCGGATAAAAATGAGATTGTGATATTTCCCTTACCTTAGGTCCGATTTGCTTGGTATGTGTCTGAAGCTCCTGTATAATGGTTTAAATAATGTCATTGACTTATTACAGAATCATATTCATTGTTATGATATCTTATATGGTTCACTTATGACATTATATTACCCGTTCTTTTGTAAATTCCATGTTAAAGAAGCGTTTTGGGTAAAATTGTTTCATTTATCGTAGGTGTTTTGAATTGTTGTTCATGACATTATTATTACTTATATCATGATTTACTTACTTCCAGAATATAAAATATGATTTATATATCATATATATTCAGTATATATATATATATATAATAGATAGATAAATGAAATGAAAAACACCGTTCATGGAGACGGTAGTCCGTACGTACGCATGAACGCTGTTTTCCTTTCCTTATTGTCTTGAATGGAAGTAAGTAGATGACATACATATATATATATATACATAAATCCAGTATCTTTATAATGTCATATATTTCATTCTTATATCTTATATATACTTTATAATCATTCTTAAATGGTTAACATGGAGAATGAATCTCATCGCGTCGTGGAGACGGTAGTCCGTACGTACGCACGAGCGATGATATCATTTCCATAAATATTGAATTGAATTGGAGTGGATTATACAATATATCAGAATCAATATGATGTTTTAATAACTATGTATAGTTATTCTTTACACCATTATACCCATCCATTTAAGGTGGTGGTGGAAAATAGATTACACCACGGCGTGGAGACGGTATTCCATACGTACGCACGCGCGGTGATTTCTTTTTCCGTAGGATGGATAGATGGTGATATAGGGTTGTTTCATACTTATAATAACATATCAGTATATGATTGATACTGATGTTATTACTTCATAATGAAACAACCTAAGAAGAAGAAGTGGAAGAAGAAATAAAGATGAAAGAATTGGTAACGGTAATTACCTCTTCTTTGAAGCGCCTCTTTGAGACCTCCTCTTAGGGCACTAAAATTGGTCTTTGAGGAAGACCAGAATCTCTAGGATGTTGCTAGGGAAGTGGAGAAGAGATTTTTTCAGGGGTTGGCCGAGCTTAAGTGCTCAAATTGGTGTGAGGAGGAGGGGGAGGAGGTGTCCTTTTATAAGGGAGGAGAGGGGCACCTTAGGAATACCTCAAAATATTATTTTATATTAAAGTCAAAATCGGTTTATAATGGTTCCAAAGGGACTTATTTCGGAGATAATGTGGGGATGGGTCGAAATCCTATCAACCAATAATATTTAGACAAGTTTAGGGTATTATTTTAACCTTATCAATTATATTTAACTCTAAGTTAAATAATTTAACTTTTACCGTGTCTTTATGTTTTCTTTCACTATATGGTTAATACACTTACTATAACATGCCAAAAGAACCCCAAATTGTTTATTATTAATACATATATCCTTATCTAAGTCATTTGGCCGAACCTTAGATTTTTAGGAATAAAATAACAATTAATAATATAATATTTGATTTAAAAACTATTTTGCGTCAATTTTGACACTATTTGATATATGATTTTTGTTAAAGTCATAACAGAATTATATGTTCGAACCAAGTTGATTAAATCAACACTAATATATCATAGTAACCTAGAAAATTAGTGGAATTCATAAAAAGTCTCAAATTACATTCATTTGAGCATTTATAACATCAATTATGTTAATATTTCCTTAAAAGGGTAATTACTGCATCATCGTTGCGTCATAAATAAATTAAGTTATTTAAAGTCTAAAAATTATAAATAAAATATCATTATATAGGAAATCTTTTTAGCTTTCTAATGAATATTTATAGTCGAATTTATCTTTTTTTATAACCCCATATTAAAAATGTTTTAGTGAATAAACATTGATTTTAACTCTTTTAACTCTTCTTTGAATTAAATAATAATAATTGTCCTAATCTAATCCAAGTGGGGCTAAATGGTCATATTTTATTCATAAGGTTGTTTTTGGTCGAATTACACTTATCCAATAGAATTAAGACATGTGTTAGGGTAATAGTAATATCATATTTACCCTTAGTTACCCTATTTACTATTAACCGCGGTAAAAAAAGTAAAAAGTTACTATTCACCAAAAAATTATTTTTATCTCATTGAACTACATTTTACTTACTGATATCAACCGTTTCTGTCGGATTTTCGAAATTCCATTCACAGAAGCGGTAAAATTAAGTTTTATGCAAAATTCAGTTTTTAACCTACCACTTAGTAGTTTCACTATTCATCAAAAATTGATGTTTTTCAGAACAATGCCAAAATTTCATCCTAAGCTATATTTTATATTCCGAATTCAAAAATGAAATCTATTTTACCAAATTCATAACATAGAAGTTGCATTAATTAATTTTATAATTAAATCCCACTTTTAAAAAAATAGCGTGTTTTTAAGAAACAATATCTATCAAAAGATTGACACTTGTTTATGTCTGGTTTAAATGTGAAATTACATCCAATGACCAACATTGTATTAAATTGTAAAAATATATTCTAAATATACTTTAAAACCACTAAAATTAATAATTTATCACTATTAATTATTTTTATTAAAAAAAAAGTTGTTTTTAATTATAATTTAGTAATTTTCACTATTCATCAGAATATGAAAGTTATCCGAAAAGTACCAAAACTTCACCTTAGGCTAAATTCGATACTCCGAATCCAAAAATGAAGTCCATTTTGAGAGCTAAAATTCGTAAAATTTTAAAAGGTGGTTATTACTATTTATAACGGCTAGTTTTAATAATATTTTAATAGCATATCGTTGTTTCGTGAAACTCAGTATTGCGTACTACACACGCTATCGAGGAAGGTCGCGATTGCGTGTAATGCAAGGCAAGTCAAGGATGCGTGTTGTGCAAGCTCCTTTTGGTGTAGCGTACAACACAAGACATTAATTAAAAAGAATATTTTTTATAAAATCTTGGGCTGTTACATTCTACCCCCCTTAAAATGAATTTCGCCCTCGAAATTCGTCGGGGTTATAAATGGTTCACTATTTGAAAGTTTCTTTAATAGAAACCCACATCGTAAAAAGGAATATCAAAACCAATCTTTAAAAACAAAAGTATGAAACGTAACGGTTAGCCAAATAAACTAATCATTGGGTTTCCACATAGGTGAAAATATGGATATGGAAGAGAAATCTAACCATCATGTTCTGATGGAGAGTGGTAGAGAACATGGATATGGAAAAGCCAGTAATCACAAATCCATAGATTTGTGATGATATAAGGTACCATCTGATTCATCAGGTATAAGATCACTAGGACTACATTTTTGGTTTTCAAGATCATTTCCTTAAAGTTGAAAATTTGAATTAGAATAAATACCTACCTTATTTTGGTACAATATCACTGTTTTTCGTGCCTAGAACAATTTACACTTCATCTCTTAAATAAATGAAGTTGAATTTGTTATTCTTGAAGTGTTAGCAGATCATGTGATAGAATGACGGGTCATTCCATCTGTCTCAAACAAAAGGTTAGCAAAAATTATATACATAAGTCGATCTATAGTGATATTAATCATATATAGTTCATAAAATGGACTTATACTTCATATATCATACTGCTTAATATAATAAAACTAGTTTCTACTAAACAGGGACTTCTTGTAGGCCAGTGGTAGGCGATAAAGGCCAGTCGCACTTCGGTTGTTGGTTCGATTCCCACAGCCTTGTCCGAAGCGATGGGCTGTCGCCCGTCCTGCAGGTTGTCCTATTTCTAAAACTATATTACTATAACATCCCATAATATCGAAAAAACTTCTATCCTTAAACAATACTAACTTATGTCTAACATAATCCATTCCAATCTTTAGTCCTATCCATAATACTGCAGTCCATTCTCATAACATAGTGAAAATGATTACCAGAGATTTAATACCATCGTTGATCCCCATATATCATAAGATATATCTTGTTGGACACATTCCAAACATTCAAAGGCCTTAATCTTGTACTCTCTTGAATACCCATTGAACCTTAGTGAAAACTTGAATGCAGTTAAAAGTTAACACTTTCCACATACCAAAATCCTCAAAATTCTATATACTCAAACCATGATATCACTTAGTCCTTATATAAATCATGAGCTCATGAATATTGTTAAACATTTCATTTTCTCGTTTTCCCTTCATTATGCGCATAATATCTCAATCACTTTGAATACCACATTAGACCAATACATAAATATTCCAATATTCCAAGATACAACATTATTTTGGAATCCCATTACATAAACACTTAATCATTCCGCCACATCGTTGTCATATTCAACATTGCCAATAGTGATCGCATGTGACTTCCCTTTGTCCTTTGCCTTAAGCGGTTGCTCATGTCGATCATCACTAACCCTTGGATTAGGGCATTTTTTAGCATAATGCCCCATTTCCTTGCACTTGAAGCATTGAAGTGTTGGTTGTACGTTCTCTGCAGTGTTTGCTTTATTCACTTCATTAGAATCCCATTTTCCATTACTTCGACACTCAGCTGCTCGATGACCTTCTTTTCCACACTTAAAACATTTTCTAGTCCCTTTAAGGCAATCTCCACCATGATTCCTTCCACACTTTGTGCATAAGGAAACATTCATCTTCTTTTCACCATTATTCTGAGTTTTCTCCTTGAACTCCATCTTTCGTTTCTTGTCAAACCCATGAGATGGATATGTAACACCAACTTCCATTTCTACCTTGATAGCACAACGAACAATTTCTTCATAGCTACTGAAGTCTCTTATAGATAATGCCCTTCGAAGACATGGTTTTAAGCCACTGAAAAATCGATCAACTTTACTTTCAGGATGGATGATAATGCCAGATGCATACCTTGCAAGTCTTGTAAAATTCGCTTCGTATATACCAACAGATTCATCATCCTTTTGCTTTAGTTCAAGAAACTCCTTCTCCATCTTCGTTCGAAGAATACGAGGGATGTACTTACTGAAAAACAAGTTCTTGAACTCATCCCATTCCATGGAATCAATTTCATCTCTTTGCCTCATATTCTTAATAAGATTCCACCATTGATCAGCTTCACCTTCCAAACGATATACTGCTAAGATGAATTTATCATGTTCAGAACATTGAAGAACTGAAAATATCTTTTCAGTAGTACTAATCCATTGTTCAGCAACTAATGAATCAGTAGACCCACTGAAAGAAGGCGGACGCTGCCTCATGAAGGATTCAACAGAATGTTGCTCCTTCCTTTGCTCGTTTGGAAGTCCTGCATGATTCATAGCTTGAGAAAGTTGTGTGAGAATGGCTACAAGATTTTGCATTCCAGCTCCCATATCGTTTGGTTGCTCAGGGGGACAATCATTGCATTGTCCATTGCATTGATCAACACGGTTCCTTCGGGTTCCAGCCATCGTCTAAAACCCCAAAAGAATAGTGTGAGAGGCAAAAATCATGCTAGGGAAAACAACCTAATAAAGGGGTAGTACCCTCAATATCTAACATCTTAGGTTAAATTCTAAGATCGTTAGAGCAATTCTAGGACTATAACCTATACGTATACTTAACCTTAGAGACATCCCTAGACATACCTTAGAAATATCTCAAGGGATCTCACTAACGTTTTCGCATCCTAGTTTCCAAAGGTTGACTAAACCTTTCCTCTGATACCAACTGTAGAGACCCATATCTTGACGTACATAGACTTTACATTACTTTTGCGGAATACTTAGTACATAACAAAAACACACACACAAGGATCGTAATAGTTTAGTGTCTTTGGAAACTCGGAACGTAATCTTCTAATCATGGTGAAAGATCTTCAATATCTCCCATAAAGATCTTCCCCTTTTTTTTACCTAAAACCTTTCTTTATATCCTGGGGAAAAGAAAACATAAAAAAGGTGAGCTCAATGCTCAGTAAGGGTATACAAAAGAAAAATCAATCACATCATATTCATAAGAACATAACTTTTGGAAATCTTAACCTGAAAAAGAGAGCATAATTTCATAACATGGGATAAATCATGGTAGTGGAATGTAATCACAATAATCATAACTTAAAACATAAAACTTTGTGGTATACACACATAATCATAGAGAATAATTTCTTGTTAGTCAAGACTCATTGCCAAGACTATCTTAGTGGACAAAGTCCCTTTCTGAATCGAGTAACCCTCGTTTCAGTCCTGTTTCACTGAACCGGTATAACCTACCATTCCAGCCATGTCTATATCATGAGATATAAAATCTTTACCCAATGCATTGGAGGGAGATATAGGTCCCACCCATCTTATAATGAATCCTTTCTTATGTGTGCCACATAATCATAAAACATACATCATCGCATAACACATGTAACAAAAATGGGATTCTTGAAACATCATGACATCATAAATCAATTCATATAAGATAAAGGAATTCATAAAAATAATTCCATCACAACATAGTCAAATCAATGTAAAAATATGGATAGAAACAGAACCCTTTATTATCTTAGATGGAAAATAATTTTGATAAAACACTTGAATTGAATTCTTGAGGAAAATATCCTTTCTTCTTCAAAATCAATTTCTTTTCACAAAACATCATGCAATTTTAAAAGAAAGAGATTTTATTGAAAATAGTCATGAAATCTTTTAGAGGAAGCTTCATGAAAATAAGGCTTTATAAAACAGTAGAAATCCGTTCGTGCCGTATAAGTTAAAAAAAACATTCTTCGTACTTTTTTCGGAAAAGTCAAAAAGTACCTCGTATGAAAAATGACAAAAGATTCCTTTCAAATATTTTACTAAAAACTCACCGAAGGGTAAAATTGGATTTAAACAATTGTCGGTGGATGGAAATAATATTACATATTTAAGAAACATGGACGTGGATGATAAAATGCACCCCAGTAAATACCAAAGTATAAACAATCTCGGATAAAAATGAGATTGTGATATTTCCCTTACCTTAGGTCCGATTTGCTTTGTATGTGTCCGAAGCTCCTGTATAATGGTTTAAATAATGTCATTGACTTATTACAGAATCATATTCATTGTTATGATATCATATATGGTTCACTTATGACATTATATTACCCGTTCTTTTGTAAATTCCATGTTAAAGAAGCGTTTTGGGTAAAATTGTTTCATTTATCGTAGGTGTTTTGAATTGTTGTTCATGACATTATTATTACTTATATCATGATTTACTTACTTCCAGAATATAAAATATGATTTATATATCATATATATTCAGTATATATATATATATATATAATAGATAGATAAATGAAATGAAAAACACCGTTCATGGAGACGGTAGTCCGTACGTACGCATGAACGCTGTTTTCCTTTCCTTATTGTCTTGAATGGAAGTAAGTAGATGACATACATATATATATATATATACATAAATCCAGTATCTTTATAATGTCATATATTTCATTATTATATCTTATATATACTTTATAATCATTCTTAAATGGTTAACATGGAGAATGAATCTCATCGCGTCGTGGAGACGGTAGTCCGTACGTACGCACGAGCGATGATATCATTTCCATAAATATTGAATTGAATTGGAGTGGATTATACAATATATCAGAATCAATATGATGTTGTAATAACTATGTATAGTTATTCTTTACACCATTATACCCATCCATTTAAGGTGGTGGTGGAAAATAGATTACACCACGGCGTGGAGACGGTATTCCGTACGTACGCACGCGCGGTGATTTCTTTTTCCGTAGGATGGATAGATGGTGATATAGGGTTGTTTCATACTTATAATAACATATCAGTATATTATTGATACTGATGTTATTACTTCATAATGAAACAACCTAAGAAGAAGAAGTGGAAGAAGAAATAAAGATGAAAGAATTGGTAACGGTAATTACCTCTTCTTTGAAGCGCCTCTTTGAGACCTCCTCTTAGGGCACTAAAATTGGTCTTTGAGGAAGACCAGAATCTCTAGGATGTTGCTAGGGAAGTGGAGAAGAGATTTTGGCAGGGGTTGGCCGAGCTTAAGTGCTCAAATTGGTGTGAGGAGGAGGGGGAGGAGGTGTCCTTTTATAAGGGAGGAGAGGGGCACCTTAGGAATACCTCAAAATATTATTTTATATTAAAGTCAAAATCGGTTTATAATGGTTCCAAAGGGACTTATTTCGGAGATAATGTGGGGATGGGTCTAAATCCTATCAACCAATAAGATTTAGACAAGTTTAGGGTATTATTTTAACCTTATCAATTAGATTTAACTCTAAGTTAAATAATTTAACTTTTACCGTGTCTTTATGTTTTCTTTCACTATATGGTTAATACACTTACTATAACATGCCAAACGAACCCCAAATTGTTTATTATTAATACATATATCCTTATCTAAGTCATTTGGCCGAACCTTAGATTTTTAGGAATAAAATAACAATTAATAATATAATATTTTATTTAAAAACTATTTTGCGTCAATTTTGACACTATTTGATATATGATTTTTTTTAAAGTCATAACAGAATTATATGTTCGAACAAAGTTGATTAAATCAACACTAATATATCATAGTAACCTAGAAAATTAGTGGAATTCATAAAAAGTCTCAAATTACATTCATTTGAGCATTTATAACATCAATTATGTTAATATTTCCTTAAAATGGTAATTACTGCATCATCGTTGTGTCATAAATAAATTAATTTATTTAAAGTCTAAAAATTATAAATAAAATATCATTATATAGGAAATCTTTTTAGAATTCTAATGAATATTTATAGTCGAATTTATCTTTTTTTATAACCCCATATTAAAAATGTTTTAGTGAATAAACTTTGATTTTAACTCTTTTAACTCTTATTTGAATTAAATAATAATAATTGTCCTAATCTAATCCAAGTGGGGCTAAATGGTCATATTTTATTCATAAGGTTGTTTTTGGTCGAATTACACTTATCCAATAGAATTAGGACATGTGTTAGGGTAATAGTAATATCATATTTACCCTTAGTTACCCTATTTACTATTAACCGCGGTAAAAAAGGTAAAAAGTTACTTTTCACCAAAAAATTATTTTTATCTCATTGAACTACATTTTATTTACTTATATCAACTGTGTCTGTCGGATTTCCGAAATTCCATTCACAGAAGCGGTAAAATTAAGTTTTATGCAAAATTCAGTTTTTAACCTACCACTTAGTAGTTTCACTATTCATCAAAAATTGATGTTTTTCAGAACAATGCCAAAATTTCATCCTAAGCTATATTTTATATTCCGAATTCAAAAATGAAATCTATTTTACCAAATTCATAACATAGAAGTTGCATTAATTAATTTTATAATTAAATCCCGCTGTTAAAACAAATAGCGTGTTTTTAAGAAACAATATCTATCAAAAGATTGACACTTGTTTATGTCGGGTTTAAATGTGAAATTACATCCAATGACCAACATTGTATTAAATTGTAAAAATATATTCTAAATATACTTTAAAACCACTAAAATTAATAATTTATCACTATTAATTATTTTGATTAAAAAAAAGTTGTTTTTAATTATAATTTAGTAATTTTCACTATTCATCAGAATATGAAAGTTATCCGAAAAGTACCAAAACTTCACCTTAGGCTAAATTCGATACTCCGAATCCAAAAATGAAGTCCATTTTGAGAGCTAAAATTCGTAAAATTTTAAAAGGTGGTTATTACTATTTATAACGGCTAGTTTTAATAATATTTTAATAGCATATCGTTGTTTCGTGAAACTCAGTATTGCGTACTACACACGCTATCGAGGAAGGTCGCGATTGCGTGTAATGCAAGGCAAGTCAAGGATGCGTGTTGTGCAAGCTCCTTTTGGTGTAGCATACAACACAAGACATTAATTAAAAAGAATATTTTTTATAAAATCTTGGGTTGTTACACCCATGTAGGGGCACACGACCTTCTAGATTACTCAACTAGACCCCATGTCAGGGGTACACCATGTAGAATTGAATAGCGTGTCTAGAAAAATTGTTAGACTAGTTTAAGAACACAATCATGAACGTCGGTTTGGGTACACACCATGTACCTTGGGCATTAACATAGCCAAGCCGGTGGGAGTGCACATCTAAGTGGTGTTGTGGGAGTAAATGTCGTTTACCAAAGGGGACATGCATTGTACTTCCCCTTTCCAACCCTTGGGGGTGGGGGGTCATTCCTTCTAGCCCAAGAGATGGAATTTGGTAAAAAAAAGTAGTTCATTATATATGGTTTTCATTGTAGATCATGATGATGAAACCCATTGAGCATCGTGACAAATCCTAGAGGGTGTTTTGGGATATCTATCTAAATTGTAAGGTATTTCCTCAATCTTATAAATTTAGTTGTCTATAGAGAGTGAAACATGTCTTGAATGATATTTTTGGTTTTTAGATAATCCTATATGAGACCATTATCATAGATTAAAAATGATCTATCTCTAGTGACCTATTTTGTTTTGAGGACATTCCCTTTGTGAGATGTTCCCTTCTATCCTAAGAGGTCATGATACAAATGCTTTTATGGAGCCCCTAAGGTATTCCTTTTCTTATATGCTGATCTAGGGAGTCCCTTATAGGATCCCTATAATTATGTATCATCACGAGGATTCCTAGTTAGATTCCTCATCAGTGCTTTACATGAGGGAACCAATGGGTTCTCATTATTGGGCTGACCTACAACTATATGTTGGGTTTGTGTAGAGTTTGTAGTGGGTGTCAACATGGAACCCATACCGAATTGGTAATCCCAAGGGGATATTTCTGGAGTGTTGGGTTTGGGGCTCGGGCCACCCTCACTCATTGTTTTATAACTTTTACATAGTTATTGATGATTTAGTTATGTTTACCAGATGTGCTGCCTGGTTGGTGACTTTTTTGCACAGGATAAGGAATTATTTTTCTTTTAGTATTCCCAATTGTTCTTCAACAGATCTGTTTTTCTCATTGGGATTTGAAGACATTATTTCCTAGTATCTGGCTTCAAAACCATGTTATTTCTAATATTTTTATATCATACCAAGAGGCACTACCTGGGACTTAGTTTTTCAGACTGCATATATATATATATTGTGATATATATTCTCAAAGGATGTACAGAGGTTTTTCTTAGTATCTGGCTGTTGAGCCTTGGTGATTTATATACCATGGGGGATACTTGAATTCATGTTGTTGGAATTCCTTGGATGAGATCAATAGATTGGTGATTTATATACCCTTAGTGATAATTGAATTCTTGTTGTTATAATTCCTTAGAAAGGATTAGTGGGTTAATGATTTAATACCCTGAGTGGTACTTAGATTTCCATTGTAGTAATTCTCTAGACAGGCTCATTGGGATGATGCTTTATATACCCTCAGTGGTACTCGGATTACCATTTTTTGAATTCATTTAATGGACTTAGTGGGATGATGATTTATATGACATGATTGATACTTGTATTCATATTTTAGTAATTCTTTAGACAAGATCAGTGGTTTGATGATTTATATACCCTTATTCATACAAGGATTCCCATTGTAGAAAAGAGATGGATGAACTAAATGTGTTTTAGATTTATATACCATAAATGATACATGGAATTTGATATTGAAATTCTATGGATGTGCTCATTGGTCAAACAAATTTTAAACCCCGAGTGATACTTGGATTCCCGTTTTAGGAATTACTTGCATGGTCTTAGGGGATTGATGAATTTTTTAACCTGAGTGATACTTGTATTCTCATTGTTGTAATTCCTTGGTCGGTCTCAGTGTCCTGATTACATGTATTCCCTTAGTGATAGTAGAATTCCTATTGAAGGAATTCTTTATACATGCTTAAAGGGTTGATGTCTTCTATGACTTGTGTGATACTTGGTTTCCCATTGTAGGAATTCCTAGGATTGGCTCATAGCATTGTTAATATATGATTGGAATGATTACGTTGTTCCAGATTAGATGTGAGACTCAAGGGGTGTATAATGTCATCTCACAAAATGTTTGGATGTACTCCATGAATCCATCATTATAGGATGGACCATTGGTATATGGTATCCTTCATTATAAAAATGATCGTCAGTATATAGGATCTTGGTTAGTGATTGGAGGCGAGTACGAGTGAACCTATCTGTAGGATGAGTTTTCCCATATGGAAATGTAGCTTGCTTAGGGGAATTTACAACATTGGCTGAAGAAGGTGTATGTTGATTAGGATTACAAACACATAGATCATATTGGTAATTCATGGATAGATTGGCATGGTGTACATATCAATTTAGTTTCATAAGATGTCCAGTTGACTGGGATCTTGGGACCATGGATTGAATGTTTTTATTATTCATGTTATTTGTATTTACATACTAGTGAATGTTCATATTCATTTATATATGTATAGGTATGGAACTATACATGTATATCTATATAGATATGGATTTCTTTTGTGGAACATGCTTGATTCCTGAGATTACGAGCTTGAGGTTTGAATGTGGTTTCAAATTGGGGTTTAAATATATTTTTCATTATGTCTTAGTGAGGATATATAGTTTCTTTTGAATACACTTATAGAATCACATATATAATATTATTTTTGGGTCAAATACTGAGAAACTTTCTCACCCCTACACGTGTACACTAGTGTACTTTTAGACCTTATGTCTACTTTTTTGGTTAAGCGTGAGTTGCAGGGAGGATAGATCATTGGCCCATAGTATCATGACCGAGAAGAAGTGCTCATGTTGTTCTAATGATAAAGTTAATGCAATTTGATATTGTTTGGAAACTAGGTATGTGGTTTGGTTCTGAGTTAGTAGTACAGCCATGTACTTTTACTTTTAGTTTTCTTACTCCTGTATCTGTATGGCTTAACATGTTGGTGGTAAATGTTTTATAATATGACATAGATGCTTCAGAATTTACAATGTTTTCATTTTTTATTACAGTGTGTTCTATTTCAGTTTATTGATTTCTTCAGAACTCCATTTACATTACTCCTTTGTATGATAATGAGCTATTTTTTGTGGTCGTTTACTCTAATATTGGTGCATGGTCTCCTCATGATCACACCCTAGGCCCTCGCTTCTAGTCGATATCCACTTGAATATGAGAGGTCATGATTGAGGCCTATTAACCCACAGATTATAACACATATATAGTGTCATCCATGTTTTTATGTTACAAAGTGATATTAAATGTGTTATTTTCCTTGAATTTACTATTTTTGATATGGTAGGAAATTTTATTAAGAATGTGTTGGATCCTTTAATGGATATCAGGATACTATGTCGAGAACACATGTTCTAGTAAGTTTTCCAGGTTGCTAGGGGTTGGTATTGTTTTTCTGATCTGTCAAGTTATATTTGTATGTTATTTTCACATTTTGAAGTTTACATTTTTGGTAGAAGTTATGATTTTCATAATATCATTGTATCCAAGCCACTTCTAATAGTCCAGGGATGAATTCTGACCCTCGGCCTGAAAAGGAAAGAGGGGTCTCATGCATCTTATTTGACATATAGGATTCACATCATATATGCATGCTTGTGTGTGATTTTACTGGTGAATGAGGCCTTTTGGAACTATTAATGCATTTACTATTTTTAAAATATTAGGTTATGTAGATCTACATTGAGGAGTTTTGTTGAGAGGCTATTGGCTTTTCCATGTGCATGCGAGATGCAGTGACCCTAGTTGGTTGATATGTCACATGATTCCTTTCTGTTGAACCGACTATAGGCTGTTGATTTTTTTATTTGTGGTTATCTAATCAAATCATCATATATGATGTCAATGGATACTAGTACTTTTCATGTGAAATGGTCCCCCATGGGGTATTTCCATATATAGATTCCCAAAGAGTGTCATTTCAGTGTCTCTTCTATATAGGAATTGTACCCTCTTGGGAGAATTTTCTTCTAAGGATGGTCATAGAGGATCTGGATATTATAAGCCCTGTTTTTAGATTTTACACTTTTAGTTCGTTATGATATTTACCTAATTTTAATATTTTGTATCTTATGGGCTTGGTGGGAGACATAGAGACCCTTGTTGCAGACATGGACCCTTGCAAGTAAACATATATTTTGTTTGATGGTATCCTTCATGAGATTTTGGCCCATGTTTCCATGTGAATTTTAAGCTGTGATCTTGTCTTATAGTCATTTAAGGATTAAAGAATGGTATGTTTTAAATTTTTACATTACAGGCATGTTGATGCATTCAAATTTTCATGAAGCACCTTGGTTACTTGTTTTTTGTGATTGGCTTCGATACGCTAGATTGTTTTCCTATACTAGTCAACTAGTGTTTCCACTATTTGTAATATAGTTAGATTATTGGTAGATGCTTGTGACTGGAATGATACTGTGTAATGGGTATTGAGGTGTAAATCATAGCATCATTGAGATGATCGATTTAGAATAGGTGTTCCATGGGTAATTCTATCTTAAGGATTCTGACGTGTTTTATAGCATGGGAAATGTAGCATTGTGTTAGATGAATTTCTAAAGTCTAAGTCATGTGTTAAAGATACACATTGGTTGTGTGTATTCTCATTTAAATCTAAATCAGTTAGTGGTCGGGTGAGAGCTGATGATAGATGTTTTAATACCTTCCATTGGATTCTATCCCGAACATTTTCCTAGAATGTCCCTCTGTGGTAGAGGTGACATTGTGAAATGATTGGTTACCATTAGATGGATAAAACGTAGCTGATTCCTATTTTGGTATTGAGAGGATGTGTGTGTGCCTTATAGGGATCTATACACACCCTAGGTAGAATCATAGTTTACTACTATTAGAGACAATCATGAACTATATTGATTCGACATTGGTATACGGAGAGGGAATCAGCCCTATGACAAGATCATTTTCTTTTAAATGTTAATCCTTATTGTAGGAAGAATATTTAAGATCTTACACTTGAGGAGAGGTGTAAGGTAAACCATATTGTGGAGAGTGAACAATTGTCCATTTGAGGTTGTAAACCCTTGTTTTTTGTTGAGATTCGGTGGTTTTTGTGGGTCGTTGGTCTATATGGATGCTTTTGAGATGTCGTTAAGGGTATTTTTATTGTGGAAAGTTCTAGATCGGTCGCAGTTATATATATTCCATGTAGAAGATAATTGTTGATGCTATGTGGCTAGACATTGGGTAGTCCAGATATTTTGTTTTTTGATGATTTTCGAGTTGAGAGCATGATAACATTTATTTTCACTGGGATTCTTAGGGACATGAATGTTTATGGTGGAGAGTAATTAGGGACCCCTGTTTTTCCATATTGTAATTATAAGTAGAAATTTTATTTTTTTCCTTCGGATTCTTGTAAAGGGGTAAAATGATCTTTTACCATAGCATATGATCTCGAATTACTTTTCTGACCACTCTTTTTGTCCCAATATATTGTGTTTACCCTACTATAAGGGTTTGGTAGAAATCCAAGACATTCTTATTTTTGGTGGAATAATTAATAATTAATATTTAATAAATTAAATATTAAATTTTTCATGTAGGTTCATTTGGTGAAAACATATGAATGGAGTTTCCTATTGAAATTATGTTTCCATTATTGAGTCTAGAATGGGGATTTTTTTCAAGGCAAGGCATAAGATCGGGTTGGGTATTAGGGCTAGCCCATGCCCATTTTTCTTTTGTTTTTAGTTTCTTCAGTCACTTTTTCTCAATTCATTTTATTTCTTTTCCTTCTTCCATATCATGAAAGTGTCAAATAAGGATCCTCCTTCTCATGTCCGATAAGATAGAAAATAGGCAGAGGGAGATAGAAAGAGAGGGGTAGGGGGAGAGAGGTGATTCTGTGAATCCTTCAACACGTCGAATCGCCTTGCTGGATCTATTGATTGAAAAGTCAAATGAAGATTCATAGGTTTCAACCCAGTGGTACCTCATATTAATGATTTACAAAAAAAACATTATAGATTCACTTTTTTCTAAATCTATTCCCTTATTATACTTTTATGTGTCCCCTAGTGGCCTGATCTATTGATTTGGGTGTCGAAACTGGGGTTTCAGGTGATCCTAAGGGTTTTCATTTGGGAAACCCTAATAACAAGACATGTGTTTTAGGGGAACAAACTATGTGTTCATTCCATTTGGGGAAAATGAGGTTTTGGATGATCATTCCATGAAGAGGGGTTTAAACACTATGTATTGGTACTCAACCGTGTTGTTGAGTACCCTTCCAGGAATACCCATGTTGGGGCACATGGCTATGTGGAGTTTATGTCTAGACCCTGTGTGGGTGGAACACCATGAATAATTACATGTAATGGCCTGATAAATATCTAATATAGTTAATGGACACAAACATGATCCTTGTGTTGGGTACAAACCACGTACCCTCGTTACAGATTTTGTACCTCGGGCCTCTACATGCCCAGCCCGGCGGGATGACTTTTCCATGTGGGGTTATGGGAGTACATGTCGTTTACTGAGGGTTACTATAACATCCCAGGTAAATAAATAATATGAATTTTTTATATTTATTAATTTTTGAATTAAATATTAATTTTACTTTAAGAGGGTTTCTATGTTCGATAGCGTACCCGATACGCAACAACATGTTTCATTGAAATCTTATGTTTCCCGCTAATAATATATTATTATTTTAAACGGTAGTTAACTCCTAGACATTGTATTATAGGGACGGAATGAAACTAACTAAAATATGATTTTACATGTTTTCTAAATGTATTTTTATTTATCCGATAAAAGTTAGAGGCTTAAAATGTGAATTAATCTAATTTTAAGCATAATTTACTTTAAAAGGCCGATTTATCACCTTTTAATGGTGAACCCCTTTTAAATCTAGTTTTGGTCAATTTAATACATTCTCTATGACCAAATAAAATCCTTCTTTAGAATGGGGACATCAAAATTTACTTTTTGTAAACTTTTTGGAATTTTTTCGATAATGTTCATTTTTTAATAAATAGTGAAAAATTTTGTATTTTAATTCAAAAGAGCCTTTTAATCTAATTTATTTATATGGTTATATTATCTTTTTAATTGGTTTTAAAGTTAAATTAAAGTTTATTTTTACCATATTATCCAATTTTGGTCATTGAAATTAATTTCACTTTAAAATTGGAATAAACCAGTAACAATCTTTTGATACTTATTGTTTCATAAAAACACAAAATTTGTTTTGATAATGGGAATTAATTTTAAAATTAATTAATGCCACTTTTATATTTTGAATTTGGAAAAATATACATCAATTTTGAATTCGAAATATCAAATATAGCTTAGGCTGAATTTTGGTATTTTTATGAAAAAACATCAATTTTTGAGGAATAGTTAAACCATTTAGTGGTAGTTAAAAAAACAGACTTTTTCATTTAAATAAAGTTTTACCACTTCTATGAATTGAATTTTAAAAATCCGACAAACATGGTTGTTATCAAGAAGTGAAATGTGGTTCATTAAGATGAAAATAATTTTTGGTGAATAGTAAGTTTTGACTTTATTTACCGTGGTCAAAGGTAAATAAGGTAATTCAAGGTTAAAAGAATATTATAATAATTCAAAATTACCTTAAAACTTGTCCAAAAATTATTGGTTGAGTCATTAACGACCATGGTCATATTTGGGTCGATTTTGGGACCCCATTGAGCCACTTGGGAGTGGTAAAGACAATTTAGATTAATTAATATAATGCAAAGACAAAATTGACATTAACAAAAATCTTTTTGTAATTAATTTTTATGTGGTGTTATATAAGTCATATTTTCGACTATAAATATTCATTGTAAATATAAAAAAAATCTACATCATGATATTTCTTTTATAAATTTTAGAGATAAAATAAAATAAATTATTTATGATGTAATAATGATGTAGTATTTACCTATTTAATAAATGACTTAAATAAATAACAATATAATGATTAAAATATTATCCCAAAAAAGTCCAATTCAGATTTGATGATTTTATTTTGATCATGAGTCATCTTATTTTCATCTTTAATTATTTTTTGACCTTTTGAAATAGAATATCATTATATAATAAAATAATATTTTCACACTTTCCTAAAGAGCCCCTCCTCTCCCTTTTAAAAGGAGACCATTTCTATCCAATTCCTCACATCTCTGAAGCCATTTGGCTCATCCAAAATCTACCAAATTAAGCTCCATACATCCCTCCCCTCCCCTTATAAGCCTTACCTTAGGTAGAAGGCACTTCAAGAAGTCCTTTGGTTCAAACCAAAGGGAGTCACCCAAATTAAAGGAAACCATTTCTCTTAAATTGTTTTATTTTATTTTACATATCCAACCCCTAAACTATTTTTATTCCTTTCCTTTGTAAAAACACCAGTATCATCAATATACTAGGATGTTGTTATTATACGGAGTCTAACTACACTTACACACACCTACATCTAATGGATTAAGAACATAATGTTTCTGTGGATAGAAAACTAACACCTCACGAAACGATGATTGTTCAAATATCTCCAACCAACTCTCATGGTGGTCATTATGATGTCACTATATTTATATATTATATATATTATGTTTATGTTTTCTTAATTCTTCTGTATTTTCCATTTATATCACGCCTTTATGGTTTCTATAGTGGGTAAATACGAAAATCTCATTTGAGGAAGCGCGAACTACCACCCCCTCAAAGTGATGTGACTCGTTAATGACTTATGTGGGATATATAAAGGATAGAGTTAATGATATTACATATGATATTATACTTGACTTAAAATATACCTATGTATCATTGTATTTTAATTCCATTAAAATAAGAAATAGAAATGAAAGTAGCATTCATGCGTACGTACGACTTATCGTCTCCTTGAACGGTGCATTTCATTTCTTAACTCTAAATGTTATGTACTGTTATAAATACATGTATATACTGGATATATATAATATATATGAAATCTAAATAATGAATATCATTCTGTGTATAATGAACCTTTGACCACATGAACAACATGTAATTATAAGAATTCCATTTTTGACTCAAGTACCAAATATCGAAAAAACGAACATTATTAACTTAAATGATTGAAAAATGTTTATAAACGGTAATAAGTGATATAAAATGAATAAAAACTTGAAAACGGTTCTTAATCAATTATAAAATTACTTTAGTTTATTATTCATGAGATTAAAGAACGATCGAGTCAAGTTGGACAGGAGGTAAGAGATTTTCTAATCTCACTTTCAATTCCTTGAGATTTCCATTGTTCGCCACAAATTTATTGAATGTGGTGTATTGTGTACTTACATTTGATATAAATTATCATGATTATATTTATATTCATGTTATTATGTTAATCATTTAGTGGTTATTAACTTTGGGTTATATGACTCAGTTGATTACAACGAGGTAAAGGGTTTCATCTCACTTTTTATTCCTGTGAGATTCATGTTATATTTGGCACTATTTACTTTTGTGTGGAGTATGTACTTCCCATGATTGTACTCTTTGTGTAATATACATTCATTTATGAGTATGTACATCTTCATTGTATGATCCTTCTTCATGTGGCGTATGTTTTGTACATTACCAAATCGGTAAGGGAACCTTTCACCATCCTCAATTTAAAAGACTACTTTTTATTATGTCTTTTGATTTACATCTTATTATGTTGGGATTTGTTCTTTTATATCCCCATTGGTGTAGACAATATGTACAAGTGATGATATGCCATTTTTATCTTATCAAATCATTTTATGAATTTTAATGTGGCGTCGTTAGGCTGTCAAATTTGTTCAGGGGAACTTCTTAACCCAATTTCAATTCTTTGGGTTCAACTTGTACTAATTGAATATGCCATCCTATGAATATGTGTGAATGAACTCTGATTGGTTTGCACATAATATCAACTTATATTGGGTGTATTTATATTTTTCACTCATAATTATTTTATTGATTTATCCATAATTTGAGGATACCATCTTTATAAGGGATTTCATCTCAATTTACATTTCTACTGAGACTTCATTGTTGTTAAGTACCAATTCACTCTTATATTGTGTATATTGTAACACCCCGAAATTTTATGAAAAATATTCTTTTTAATTAATGTCTTGTGTTGTACGCTACACCAAAAGGATCTTTCACAACATACATCCTGGACTTGCCTTGCATTACACGCAATCACGACCTTCCTCGATAGCGTGTGTAGTACACAATACCAAGTTTCACTAAACGAGATATTATTATAATATTATTATGAACTAGCCGTTATCAATAGTAATACCCACTTTTTAAAATTTTATAAATTTTATCTTCCAAAATGGACTTCATTTTTGGATTCAGAATATCGTTATTATCTTAGGGTGAAATTTAGGTACATTTCGGACAACTTTCATATTCTGATGAATAGTGAAATTTACTAAATTTTAATTAAAAACAACTTTTTTAATCGAAATAATTAATAGTGATAAATTATTAATTTGAGTGGTTTAAATGTATATTAAGAATATATTTTTACAATTTAATACTATATTGGTCATTGGATGTAATTTCACATTTAAACCAGACATAAACAAGTGTCAATCTTTTGATAGTTATTATCTCTTAAGAACACGCTATTTGTTTTGACGGCGAGAAATAATTTTTAAATTAATTAATTTAACTGATATGTTTATAATTTGGTAAAATAGACATCATTTTTGAATTCATAATATCAAATGTATCTTAGGCCTAATTTTTTGTATTTTTCTGGAAACTTTCATTTTTTTGATGAATAGTGAAACCACTAAGTGGTAGTTAAAAAACTGAATTTTTCATAAAACTTAATTTTGCGGCTTCGGTGAGTGAAATTTCAAAAATCCGAGAGACACGGTTAATATCAAGGACTAAAATGTGGTTCAATGAGATGAAAATAATTTTTGGTGAATAGTAACTTTTTACTTTTTTTTTCCACGGTTAAAAGTAAATAGGGTAATTAAGGGTAAAAAATGATATTATTATTATCCTAAAACATGTCCTAATTCTATTGGATAAGTGTAATTCGGCCAAAAACAACCTTAGGAATAAAATATGACCACTTAGGCCCAATTAGATTAGATTAGGACATTTATTATTAATTTATTTAAAGAAGGGATAAAATAGTTAAAATCAATGTTTAATAACTAAATCATTTTTAATATAGGTTTATACAAAAGATAAATTCCACAATAAATATTCATTAGAAAGATAAATAAATTTCTTACATAATGGTATTTTATTTGTAATTTTTAATATTCAAGTAATTTAATTTATTTATGACACAATGATGATGCAGTAATTATCTTATTAATGAAATATTGACATAATTGATGTTATAAATACCCAAATAAATGTAATTTGAGACTTTTTATTAATTAAAATAATTTTATAGGTTAATATGACATGTTATTATTGATTTAGTTAACTTTTTTAGAACTAATCATTCTGTTATGATTTTCAAATAAATCAATTACCAAATAGTGACAAAATTGACATCAAATAGTTTTTAAAACAAATATTAGATTATTAATTGTTATTTTATTCCTAAAAATATAAGGTTCGGTAAAATGACTTAGATAAGGTTATATATATTAATAATAAACAACTTGGGGTTCATTTGACTTGTTATAGTAAGTTTATTAACTTTATAGTGTAAGAAAACAAGAAGACACGGTAAAAGAAATATTATTTAACTTAAAGTTAAATATAAATGATAAGGTTAAAATAGAAACCTAAACTTGTCTAAATTCGATTGGTTTATAGTATTTCGACCCATACCCACCTTATCTTAGAAATAACTCAATTTGGAGATATTAAAAATCGAATATGACTTTATAATAAAATAATATTTTTAGTTTTTCCTAAGGTGCCCCACTCCTCCCTTATAAAAGGGAACCTCCCCCCTCTCTTCCTCACACAATTTTGAGCATTGAAGCTCGGAAAACCCCTTCCAAATTATCTTCTCCTCTTCCCTAGAGACATCCTAGAGGTCCTGGTTTTCTTCAAAGACCAATTTTAATTCCCTAAGAGGAGGTCTCAAAGAGGCGTTTCAAAGAAGAAGTAATGTCCGTTACCGATTCTCTCAACTTTATTTCTTCTTCCACTTCTTCTTCTTATGTTGTTTCATTATGAAGTAATAACATCAGTATAACTCATATAATGATATGTTATTATAAGTATGAAACAACACCATTTCACCATCTATCCATCCTACAGAAAACGAAATCACCGCGCGTGCTTATGTACGGAATACCATCTCCACACCGTGGTGTAATCTATTTTCCACCACTACCTTACATGGATGGGTATAATGGTGAAAGTAATGAATATATATGATTAATGTAAAGTGATATTGATTCTACAATATTATTCATACACTTTGATACAATTCCACGATCATGGGAATGATATCATCGCTCGTGCGTACGTACGAACTACTGTCTCTACGAACGCGATGAGATTCATTTTCCATGAATAACCATTCAAAAATGATTATAAAGTATATATAATGAAATATATGACATAATAATGCTACTGGATTTATGTATATATATATGTATGTCATCTATTTAATTTCATTCAATTCAATAAGGAAACGAAAACAGCGTTCATGCGTACGTACGACCTACCATCTCCATGAATAGTGTATTTCCTTTCTTTTTATAGATCTATAATATATATGTATATGATGAATATGTATTATATATAAATCATTTTTTACACTCTGGAATTATGTAAATCAGGATATAAGTAATAATATCACGAACGGCAAGTCAAAACACATACTATAAATGAAATGATTTTACCCAAAAACGCTACTTTAACATGGAATTTACAAATGAACGGGTAATATAAAGTCATATGTGAAACATATATGATATCATAACAGGGAATATGATTATTTAATAAGTAAATGACATTATATAAATAATTATACAGGAGGTTCAGATCCATATGAAGCATATCAGACCAAAGGTAAGGGATAATTGTGCAAATCTAATTTTTATCTGAGATTGCTTATTCGTAAGTATTTACTAGGGTTATTGCTATCATCCATGTCCATGTTTTATAAAAGTGTTTTCATGAATGTTTAATGTCCTTTTTACCCATTTTTGACTTTTATAAATAGTATTTAAGGAATCTTTCTTTTGTTTTACGTTACGAGGTACTTTTTTGACTTTTCCGGCAAAATTACGAGAAGAATGTTTTTTTTATCTTATATGGCACAAACGGATTTTTACGGTTTTATAAAGCCTTATTTTCATGAAGCTTCATCCAATATATTTCATGACTATTTTCAACAAAATCCTTTTCTTTTAAAATTTCATGACATATTGTAAAAAGAGAATGATTTTGAAGAAGAAAGTATATTTTCCTCAAGAATTCATTCCAAGTGTTTTATCAAAACCATTTTTCATCTATGATGACATTATTTCATATGTGTATGCTTCAAGTATCATGTATCTATGATTTACATGGTTTCAATTTTCTTATTAATAAATGTTATCCATTTCTTTTATATGGATTATTTGACTATGGGATTATGTTTATGAAACCCATTTTATTTATTGGGTTATTATGAATGATGTATGTTTATTTTGTGGCACAGGTAAGAATGATTTCATTATGAGATTGGTGGGACCTATATCTACCTCCAATGCATTGGGTAACGATTTATATCTCATGATATAGACATGGCTGGAATGGAAAGTTAATCCGGTTCAATATTACAAGACTGAAACGAGGAGTGAACTCGATTCAGAAAGGGAATTTGTCCACTAAGATGGTCTTGGCAGCAATGCCTTGGCAACTATGGAAATCATAACATGTGATTAATGGTTGCCACAATTACATGTTTTATTCCCATGGTATTTTATCATGATTTATGTACCATTATGATCTATGCCTTATGTACTTCCATGTTTATGTCGTTGCTCATGATTTTGATGTTTAAACATTATGTTCATGTTTTTACGTTTAAATGTATATGGTATGTTTTATTTTCTCCATGCTTACCCTTACTGATCATTTGAACTCACCCTTTTTATGTTTTATTTTCCCCCAGGATTAAAATAATGGTTTTAGGTAAGGAAACAAAAAGTGGAAGACTGTTATGGGAGATGTTGAAGATCTTTCACCACGATTAGAAGATTACGTTCTAAGTTTCCAAAGAAACTAAACTATTACTATCCTTGTGTGTCTATTTTTGTTATATATTATGTATTCCGCAGAAGTAATGTAATATCTATATATGTCAAGCTTTGGGTCTCTATAGTTGGTATCAGAGGAAAGGTGTAGTAAACCTTTGGAAACTAGGATGCGAGAACTTTAGTGAGATTCCTAGAGATATTTTTAAGGTATGTCTAGGGATGTCCCGAAGGTTAAGTATAAGTATAGGTTATAGTCATAGAATTATGGTAACGATCTTAGAATTAAACCTATGATGTTAGATATTGAAGTTACTCCCCTATTATTATGTTTTTTTTCCCTAGTATGATTTCTCCCTCTCACACTGTTCTTTTTGGGTTTTAGACGATGGCTGGAACCCGAAGGAACCGTGTTGATCAATGAAATGGGCAATGCAATGATTGTCCTCATGAACAAACAAATGTTTTGGGATATGGAGTGCAAAATCTTTTTGTTATACTTACACAAGCTATTAATCATTCTAGACTTCCAAATGAGCAGAGAAGGGAACAATATTCTATTGAGTCCTTTATGAGGCAACATCCACCTTCTTTCAGTGGGTCTTCTGATCCACTTGTTGCTGAATAATGGATCAGTACCACCGAAAAGATATTTTCAGTTCTTCAATGCTCCGAACATGATAAATTCATCTTAGTAGTATATCATTTGGAAGGTGAAGCTGATCAATGGTGGAATCTTATCAAGAATATGAGGCAAAGAGATGAAATTGAGTCCATGGAATGAGACAAGTTCAAGAACATATTTTTCAATAAGTACATCCCTCATATTCTTCGAACAAATATGGAGAAAGAGTTTATTGAACTAATGAAAAAGGATGATGAATCTGTTGGTGTATACGAAGTGAATTTTACAAGTCTTGCAAGGTATGAATTTGGCTTTATCATCCAACCTGAAAGTAAAGTTGATCGATTCTTCAGTGGCTTAAAACCAAATCATCGAAGGGAATTATCTATAAGAGACTTCAGTAGCTATGAAGAAATCGTGCGTTGTGCTATCAAGGTAGAAATGGAAGTTGGTGTTACTTATCCATCTCATAGTTTTGACAAGAAACGAAAGATGGAGTTCAAGGAGAAATCTCAGAATAATGGTGAAAAGAAGATGAATGTTTCCTTATGCTCAAAGTGTGGAAAGAAGAATGATGGAGATTGTCTTAAAGGGACTAGAAAATTTTTTAAGTTTGGAAAAGAAGGTGATCGAGCAGCTGAGTGTCAAAGTAATGGAAAAAGGTTTTCTAATGATCTGAATAAAGAAAAGACTACAGAGAATGCACCACCAACATTTCAATGCATCAAGTGCATGGAAATGGGGCATTATGCTAATAAATGCCCTAATCCAAGGGTTAGTGATGATCGACATGAGCAACCACTTAAGGTAAAGGACAAAGGGAAGTCACCTGCGATCACCATTAGCGATGTTGAATATGTCAACGATGTCATGGAATGATTAAGTGTTTATGTAATGGGATTCCAAAATAATGTTGTATATAGTATCGTGGAATATTGGAATATTTATGTATTGGTCTATTGTGGTTTTTAATAATTTTATGGTACAGGTAACCATGGAATGTGATTGAGATATTTTTGGAAAAAAGATGATATGCGCATAATTAATGGATAAGGATAAAATGAAATGTTTGACAGTATTCATGAGCTCTTGAATGATATAAGGAAATAGTTATATCACAGTTTGAGGTTTTGGTTTGTGAAAAGAGTTAAGTTTTGACAGCACCCATGTTTTCACTAAGATTCAATGGGTATACATTTTTCAAAAGAATACATGATTAAGTCCTTTAAATGTTTGGAATGTAACCAACAAGACATATCTCATGATATATTGGGATCAACGATGATATTAACATTCTTGTTATATGAACTCTTCGTTAATCGTTTTCACTATAATATGATATTAGACATCAGTATTTTGGATATGCCTAAAGATTGGAAAGGATTATGTTGGACATAAGTTAGTATTGTTTAAGGATAGAACATTTTTGATATTATTGATGGGATGTTATAGAAATGTAGTTTTAGAAAAAGGACAACCTGTAGGACGGGTGACAGCCCATCGCGTCGGACAAGGCTGTGGGAATGAAACCCACAACCGAAGTGCGACTGGCCTTTATTGCCTACCACATTCCTCCAAGAAGTCCCTGTTTAGTAGTAACTAGTTTTATTATATTATGAAGTTTGATATATGAAGTATAAGGCCATTTTAGGAACCATATATGATTAATCTCACTATAGATTGACTTATGTATATTTAATAAATTTTTTTAACCTTTTGTTTGAGACAGATGGAATGACCCGTCATTCTTTCACATGATCTGCTAACACTTCACGAATAAAAAATTCAACTTTATTTCATTAAGAGATGAAGTGGAAATTGTTCAAAGCACAAAAAATAGTGAGATTGTACCAAAATAATGTAAGTATTTATTCTAATTTAAATTCTTCAACTTTAGGGAAATGATCTTGAAAACCAAAAATGTTGTCCTAGTGCCCTTATATCCGATGAATCAGATGGTACCCTAGATCATCACAAATTTATGGATTTGTGATTGTTGGATTTTTCATATCCATGTTCTCTACCACTCACCACCAGAATTTGATGGTTATATTTTTCTTCCATATCCATATTTTCACCAACGTTCTCCTACGTTAAAACCCAGTGATTAGTTAATTTGGGTAACCATTGAGTTTCATACATTAATTTTTTTAAATCCATGTTTTGGTATTCCTTTTTATGATGTGGGTTTCTATTAAATAAACTTTCGATTAGTAAACCATTTATAACCCTGACGAATTTCGAGGGAGAAATTCATTTTAAGGGGGGTAGAATGTAACACCCCGAGATTTTATGAAAACTATTAATTTTTTAATTAATGTCTTGTGTTGTACGCTACACCAAAAGGAGCTTGCACAACACGCATCCCTGACTTTCCTTGCATTACATGCAATCACGAACTTCCTCGATAGCGTGTGTAGTACGCAATACCGAGTTTCACTAAACGAGATATTATTATGAACTAGCCGTTATGAATAGTAATACCCACTTTTTGAAATTTTATAAATTTTATCTTTCAAAAGGGACTTCATTTTTGGATTCTGAATTTTGAAATTAGCTTAGGGTGAAATAATGGCACTTTTCGGAGAACTTTCATATTATGATGAATAGTGAAATTTACTAAATTTTAATTAAAAACAACTTTTTTAATCGAAATAATTAATAGTGATAAATTGTTAATTTGAATGGTTTTAAAGTATATTTGGAATATATTTTTACAATTTAATATAATGTCAGTCATTGGATGTAATTTCACATTTAAACCAGACATAAACAAGTGTCAATCTTTTGATAGTTATTATCTTTTAAAAACACGCTATTTGTTTTGACGACGGGAATTAATTTTTTAATTAATTAATGTAACTGATATGTTTTGAATTTGGTAAAATAGGAATCATTTTTGAATTCATAATATACAATATAGCTTAGGCCTAACTTTTGGTATTTTTCTAGAAACATTCATTTTTTTGATGAATAGTAAAACCACTAAGTGGTAGTTAAAAGCTGAATTTTTCATAAAACATTATTTTACCTCTTCTGTGAGTGAAATTTAAAAAATCCAAGAGACATGGTTAATATCAAGGACTAAACTTTGGTTCAATGAGATGAAAACAAATTTTGTTGAATAGTAGCTTTTTACTTTTTTTACCACGGTTAAAAGTAAATAGGGTAATTAAGGGTAAAAATGATATTATTATTACCTTAACACATGTCCTAATTCTATTGGATAAGTGTAATTCGGCCAAAAACAACATTAGGAATAAAATAATACCACTTAGGCCCACTTGGATTAGATTAGGACATTTATTATTAATCTATTTAAAGAAGGGTTAAAATAGTTAAAATCAAAGTTTAATAACTAAATAATTTTTAATATAGTGTTATAAAAAAGATAAATTCTACTATAAATATTCATTAGAAAGATAAAAAGATTTCATACATAATGGTATTTTATTTGAAATTTTGAAGCTTAATATAATTAAATTTATTTATAACACAATGATGATGCAGTAATAATATTATTAATAAAATATTGACATAATTGATTTTATAAATACCCAAATAAATGTAATTTGAGACTTTTTATGAATTAAACTAATTTTATAGGTTAATATGACATGTTGGTATTCATTTAGTTAACTTTTTTCGAACTAATCATTCTGTTATGAGTTTCAAAAAAAAATCAATTACCAAATAGTGTCAAAATTGACATCAAATAGTTTTTAAAACAAATATTATATTATTAATTTTTATTTTATTCCTAAAAATCTAAGGTTCGGAAAAATGACTTAGATAAGGTTATATATATTAATATTAAACAACTTGGGGTTCTTTTGTCTTGTTATAGTAGTTTTATTAACCTTATAGTGTAAGAAAACAAGAAGACACGGTAAAAGAAATTTTTTTTAACATAAAGATCAATCTAAATGATAAGGTTACAATAGAAACCTAAACTTGTCTAAATTATTTTGGATGATAGGATTTAGACCCATACCCACCTTAGCTTCGAAATAACTCAATTTTGAGCAATTAAATACCGAATATGACTTTATAATAAAATAATATGTTTAGTTTTTCCTAAGGTGCCCCTCTCCTCCCTTATAAAAGGGAACCTCCTCCCTCTCTTCCCCACACCATTTTGAGCCTTGAATCTCGGCCACAACCTGCCAAATTCTCTTCTCCACTTCCCTAGAAACATTCTAGATGTCATGGTATTCTTAAAAGACCAATTGTAGTGCCCTAATAGGAGGTCTCAAATACTCTCTTCAAAGAAGAGGTAATGTCCGTTACCGATTCTTTCAACTTTATTTGTTCTTACACTTCTTCTTCTTAGTTTGTTTCATTATGAAGTAATAACATCAGTATCACTCATATTATGATATGTTATTATAACTATTAAACAACCCTATTTCACCATCTATCCATCCTATGGAAAACGAAATCACCGTGCATGCGTACGTACGGAATATCGTCTCCACGCCGTGGTGTAATCTATTTTCCACCACCACCATACTTGGATGGGTATAATGGTGATAGTAATGAATATATATGATTAACATAAAGTGATATTTATTATTTAATATTATACATACACTTTAATACAATTCCACGATCATGGGAATGATATCATCGCTCGTGCGTACGTACGGACTAACGTCTCCACGAACGCGATGAGATTCATTTTCCATGAATACCCATTAAAGAATTATTATAAAGTATATATAATGAAATATATGAAATAATAATTCTACTGGATTTATGTATATATATATGTATGTCGTCTATTTGGTTTCATTCAATTCAATAAGGAAACAAAAACATCGTTCATGCGTACGTACGGCCTACCATCTCCATGAACGGTGTATTCCATTTCGTTTTATAGATCTATAATATATATGTATATGATGAATATGTATTATATATAAGTCATGTTTTACACACTGTAATTATGTAAATAAGGATATAAGTAATAATATCAAGAACGAAAAGTCAAAACACATACTATAAATTAAATGATTTTACACAAAACGCTACTTTAATATGGAATTTACAAAAGAACGGGTAATATAAAGTCATAAGTGAAACATATATGATATCATAACAATGAATATGATTATTTAATAAGTCAATGACATTATTTAAATCATTATACAGGAGGTTCGGATCCATACGAAGCATATCGGACCTAAGGTAATGGATAATTGTGCAAATCTCATTTTTATCCAAGATTGCTTATTCGTAAGTATTTACTGGGGTTATTGTTAGCATCCATGTCCATGTTTTATAAAAATGTTTTCATGTATGTTTAAAGTCCTTTTTACCCATTTTTGACTTTTACTACATGATATGTAAGGAATCATTGTTTTGTTTTACGTTACAAGGTACTTTTTTGTCTTTTGCAGAAAAAGTACGAGAAGAATGTTTTTTTAACTTATACAAAACGAACATATTTTTATGGTTTTATAAAGCCTTATTTTCAGGAAGCTTCCTCCAAAATGTTTCAGTTATATTTTCAAAAAAATCCTTTTCTTTTAAAATTGCATTAAATTTTGTGAAAAGAGAATGATTTTGAAGAAGAAAGGATATTTTCCTCAAGAATTTATTTCAAATGTTTTATCAAAACCATTTTTCATCTAAGATGAAATTATTTCATATGTGTATGTTTCAAGAATAATGTCTCTATGATTTACATGGTTTCACTTTTCTTATTATGAAATGATATCCATTTCTTTTATATGGATTACTTTATTATGGGATGATTTTTATGAAACCCATGTTATTTATTGGGTTATTATGAATGATGTATGTTTATTTTGTGGCACAAGTAAGAATGATTTCATTATGAGATTGGTGGGACCTATATCTCACTCCAATGCATTGGGTAAAGATTTATATCTCATGAGATAGACATGGCTGGAAGGGTAAGTTAATCCGGTTCAGTGTTACAGGACTGAAACGAGGAGTGAACTCAATTCAGAAAAGGACTTTGTCCACTAAGATGGTCTTGGAAGCAATGCCTTGGCAACTATGGAAATAATAACATGTTCTTAATGGTTTCCACTATTACATGTTTTATTCCCATGCTATTTTATCATGATTTATGTTCCATTATGATATATGCCTTATGTACTTACATCTTTTATGTCATTTCTCAATATTTTGATGTTTAAACATTATGTTAATGTTTTTAAGTTCAAATGTATATGGTATGTTTTATTTTATCCATGCTTACCCTTAATGGGTATTTGAGCTCACCATTTTTATGTTTTATTTTCCCCCCGGATTAAAAGAAAGGTTTTAGGTAAAGAAAAAAAGTGGAAGATCTTTATGGGAGATGTTAAAGATCTTTCACCACGATTAGAATATTATGTTCCATGTTTCCAAAGACACTAAACTATTACGGTCCTTGTGTGTCTGTTTTTGTTATGTATTATTTATTCCGCAAAAGTAATGTAAAATCTATGTATGTCAAGCTTCGGGTATCTACATATATACTGTCCTTTGACATTTTATATCATGAATACCTTTATTCTCATGACATTATAATGTTCTTATTAAATTTTATTCCTCATTTGTTTGTATTATAGCATCTCTCTTTTTGATAAAAATACTCTTTAACCAAAATATCGTTTTAAATGTTTTAAAGATATGTTCTTCTAAATATTTTTCATTAATGTCCATGTTTTAAAAATGGGTTTTAGGATTTATTTATATGGACATTAATGTTTTCAAATGATAATTCATTTAAAATCTTCAATGTTGTATGGGACACTTTGATTAAAAAATATATTTTTAAATGGTTTTGAAAATGATTTGATAAAGCATTGTTTATTTCAATATCTTGATTTGATATTTTGAATGTGGAAATGTTATCTTTTCTTTATACATGTGTTATATGTTATAATTATGTTATGGTTATTTGGAATTGCTTACATATATGGGTGGTTTCTTGATAATCCTATGGCGGGTGAGCCCGAGATAGCTCTCTAATGTATTGGGTAACATGATAGAGGAAAACATGTTGTTTCTCCTAAAAGATTTATGGAATATACCGTGATGGGTATTCCAAGTGTAACTCCCTATGTAGCTGTGATAGCTACGATGTAAGTGTAACACCCTGATTTTTTATGAGAGGATATTTTTTATGTTATACTCAACATCAAAGGAATCTATAACAGCACACAACACTATCTTGGCTTGCGTTACACGCAATCGTGACCTTCCTCGCTAGCGTGTGTAGTACGCAATACCGAGTTCCACTAAACAACGATATATTATTATAATATTATAAACTAGCCATTATGAATAGTATTAACTGAATTTTAAATTTTATAACATTATTATTAATTATACATATTTTCTAGAACATGTTATGAGAACAAAATAAATTTTTCATGTAAAATAAATATTTTTAAAAAAATGCAGTTTTGCCGCCTTTTGATAGAGAACCCACATTAAATCTAGTTTATCACATGTTTATAAGTTGAATTTGATAAAAATATTCTTCTTAGGAATCAGGATATAAAAATTTGCTTTGGATAAAATTTTCATATTATTTTCACAACTTTCATATTTTAATTAATAGTAAAAACACGCTATATTTTAATTAAAAACAGTTTTTTTCATCGGAATAATTTATATGGTTAAATTATAATATTTAATGGTTTTAAATTATAAATATAATATATTTTTAACATTTAATATAATGTATGTCATTATCATTAATTTTACATTGAATTCATAGGTAAAAACATTTCAATCTTTGGCAATGTTTTAACTTTTAAAAACCCATTTGCTTAACAACGGGATTAATTTTAAATTAATTAATGAAACTTTTTTGTTTTGAATTTTGAAAAATGGATTCCATATTTGGATTCATTTTGTCGAAATTATGTTAATAGGTTACTTTTATTTATTTGAGATTATGAATAGTAACTATGGTAATTTTTATTTGCTGTAGTTAAAGGTAAATCAGGTAATTAAGGGTAAATATAAGATTATAAAATTACCCTAACACTTTCCAAAATCCTATTGGATGAATAAAAGTAGACCCATATTACCAAAGGGTCGGAATAGATTCTTTTCATGGACTTTTGAAACATCGAACATGAATATTCTCCAGAAATATAATAGAATTATCTACATCATATGAGTTTATTTATAATTTTTAAGGATTAAATAATTATCATTAATTATGACACAATAGTGATGTTGAAATTATTTTATTGATTGAAATATCAAATAAATGATTTTAAAAGTATTAAAATAAATATTATATGAACTATTTAACGTGCTCCACTAATTTTATAGATAAAATTTAAATGTTATTAATCTATTAAATATTTTATTTCTAACATATCTTCTGTATATATATTATTTAAACTCAAATAAATGAATAGTGTCAAAATTGACACTATTGTTAATTTATAGAAATTACATATTATAAAATTGTTTAAAAATCACAAAAATATTTATAAAATTTTAATTAAAATATATATAGTCTAAAATGTAATAAAGTATAAAATTATGGAAAATTCACTACATATATGTAATTATTTATAATTATTTAAAATTTATAATATTATTACCACAAATAGAATTAAATAGATTATATAAGGATAAATGATGTTGATAATGTTTAAAATAAATTCCCAACTTGTCTAGATTATATTGTCTGATGATATTACAACCCTATCTCATCTAAGCATTAGATTTGAGTCATTTTTGGTGGTTTTTAAGTGGGGTGAAATTTATTATAAATTAATATTTCTTATAATTCCAAAGGTGCCCCTCTCCTCCCTTAAAAAAGGTTACCTCCTACCTCTCTTCCTCAAACCACATTGATCCTTAAAGCTCGGCCTAACCCTACCGATTTCTATTCTCCAATCCCCTAGAAACATCTTAGAGGTCCTGGTCTTCTTCAAAGGCCAATCTTAGTGCCCTAAGAGGAGATTTCAAAGAGGCGTGTCGAAGAAGAGGTAATATCTGTTACCAATTCATTCAAATTTATTTCTTCTTTTACTTATTCTTCTTTAGTTGTTTAATTATGAAGTAATAACATCAGTATCACTCATATACTGATATGTTATTATAAATATGAGACAACCCTATTTCATTTTCTATCCATCCTATGGAAAATGTAATCACTGCGCGTGCGTAGGTACAAAATACCATCTCCACGCCGTGGTGTAATCTGTTTTCCAGCACCACCTTACATGGATGGGTATAACAGTGTAAATAATAACTATATATTATTATTGTAAAGTGATATTGATTCTGAAATATTATACATACACTTCAATACAGTTTCACGATCATGGGAATGATATCATCGCTCGTGCGTACATACGACCTACTGTCTCCATGATGTGATGCGATTCATTCTACATGATCTTCGATTCATAAGGACAATATAAATGAATTGAATGAATAAATATGATATATATTACAATAATAAAATTTTGGAAATGAGGTATCTATAACCTAAAAATAATAATAAGAATTTATTTGACAAAACACGCATAAGAACAAAAGGCTATAAACACCCGAATAAAAAGTAGGAATGAAATATTACTAATACGAAGCTAGGAATATGACCATATATGATATCATAACAATGAGAAAGATTCTCGAATAAGTCAATTACATTATTTAAATAATTATACTGGAGGTTCAGACATGTACAAAGCATATCGGACCTAAGGAAAGGGAAAATCTCGCAATCTCAATTTTTATCTGAGATTGTTTATACTTCAGAATTTACTGGAGAATATTTATCATCCACATCCATGTTTCCTCAATATGTAATATTATTTATATCCTCCTACAATTTTTTAAATCCAATTTTTCCCATTGGTATGTTTGTAGTAAAAGATATGAAAGTAAACTTTTCTCGTTTTTTTCGTACGAGGTACTTTTTGACTTTTTCGGAAATAGTACGAGAAAAATGTTTTTTAACTTATATGGCATGAATGGATTTTTAGAACATTATTTTCATGAAGCTTACTTTACAAGTTTTAATGTCTATTTTTAATCAACTTATTTTTGTTTTAAACTATATGACATGTATGAAAGGAAAAATGTTTTTGAAGTGGAAAGGATATTTTCCTCAAGAATGAAGTTCAGGTGTTTTATCAAACTTATTTTCCATATAAGATAATATAGGGTTATATTTATATCCCTTTTTTTAAATTGATTTTATTATGTTATGAAGAAATTATTTTTATGATGTCCTTTTATCTTATATGGATTATGTTATGATGGAATGATGTTTAAGAATCCCATTTTTATTACATGGGTTATGCTATGATGTATGATTCATGATCATGTGGAACACATAAGAATGGTGTCATTATGAGATTGGTGGGACCTATATCACCCTCCAATGCATTGGGTAAATATTTATATCTCATTAGATACACATGGCTGGAACGACAGGTTAATTCGGTCCAGTGATACAGGACTGAGACGAGGAGTGAACTCGGTTCAGAAATGGACATTGTCCGCTAGGATACTCTTGTAAATGAGTCTTGACTACTAAGAAATGATTCTATATGATTATGTGTGTATGCCACAATGTTTCATGTTATGATTAATGGGATTTACATTACACTACCATGAATTATCCCATGTTATGATATTATGATCTCTTTTGGAGGTTAAGATTTTCTAAATGTTGTGTTCTTATGAATATGATATGATTGATATTTCTTTTGTTTACCCTTACTAAGCATATGAGCTCATCCTTTTGTATATTTTATTTTACCCAGGTAAGGAAGAGGGTTATTATGTTATAAATTCCAAAAGGGACTCTAGATATGGTGAAATAAACCAGAGACAATGTAGTTGATTTTATGAACCATTTTTTATGTTTCCTAGTTTCTAAAGACATTATACCTATACGGTCATTTCATGGTTTTGTTATATGCTGTAATAAGTATGCTTCAATTCTGAAGTAATAACAAAGTATGTAATTTATGGGTCATTATAGTAAGTTTGATATGGATTCCATAAGTAACCATTATGTTTTATGATTTTTGTGTGTTATTCATAAATCTTATGATTTATTAAGATATGTTTTGATTGAAAAGTATGGTTTTATTTATTTGTATTTATTCATTGGATAATGTTTTACTTCCTTATTTTATAACCCTTACTGATCTTTTTATACTCATCCCATATTTTTGAAATATTTTCCACAGGACTTAAAGATGAATAGGGTCATGGATGGGTTCAATGTAAAGTCATGCTATCTAAAAAATGGAAATAGACATGTTTCTTTTTAAGATGATTTATTTTATGTAAAAAATGGATACTGAGTAATAGTTTCAACTAGTAATATTCAAGTTGTAATGTTATAGTTATGGCCTAATTATTTAAAACATTAAACCTGAAAAGATCCTCAATGTGAATTATTCATTTAATTCAATATTATTTAATGTTTAAGGTTGTATCCTTATAGTGGGTATCAGAGGTCGGTTTAGATAACTTTAGATGTTAGGCAATTCTTTCAGCATTAGTGACATTACCATAATGGTTAGGATTTCATAAAGAGTCATAGTTTTTTTAGATAAAGTGAATGAGTTTAAAATAACATGAATAAGTATATCTTAGTGTTTACCCTCATCATAAGATATTATATGATGATTTTATTGATATACTCACACTGAACATTTTGGTTTTAGTAAATGGTTTAATCTATCAGGCACCAATGTAATAGTGGATGTGATGAAAACGGTGCCGGTTTTCTGAACGAGCAACTGAATGATATGGGAGCTCCAATGAGAACATTTGTGGTTATTCTCAACCAACTATCTGGAGTTATGATTGACCCCTTGAACCTTAGTGATCTTTATAAGGAATCATATATGTGAGAAACAAATCCCTATATATGTTCAGGTAATAATCATAAAGATAAGTGTGTTCAAAAACCTATGTGTCAAATATGTGGAAAGAAACACCTAGTAAAATGTTTCAAAGGGATAGGAAGATGCTATAGATGTATAAATGAAGGTCATAAAGCAAGAACCTGCCATGGAAAAAGAAAGCATCTAGTTGACTCTAAGAAAGGGAATGAAGTCCTTTTCGAGGGATCAATTGAATGTTTTAAATGTGAAGTGCATGGTCAGTATGCAAACTCATATCCTATGAAGAAGTTTCAATAATGGGACCACATGGATGGTAAAAATATATGTTTACCAACACATAATTCTATTCCGATTGAGGGTGAAGAAACTGACAATGGCCAATGAAAGGTATGGATTAATTCTTGACATATGTTTTGATATTATTGAATCTTAGGATTTGATTCATGATTTTTGAATGTAATAAAGAAGTATTTTAGGATATGTCAGTAAATAATGGTTATGTGATCATGAAAAACGTTGAATGAGTAAGAGGTCAACATATAAGGGATTCAAGTGTTATGGTAGATTTTAGGATGGTGAAATGCTTAAAAGTATTAAGGCTATTTTTATGATGGGATTACATTAGAAGACATTTTATTGTATGTGTAACCCTGAAGTTTGATATATGAAAATTTTATTCAAGGAATAATTATCTTTTATTTTGTGTTTATAGTTATAAAGAACCATTTCAGTTTATATGATCCTTGAATTTGAGGCAATTACAAGTTAATACATTTTGGGATGCAAAAAAAATAATTAGATAACCTCTGTGTTTAAAATATGTTATGGTTATTTTTGATTAATTTATCATTTTTTGAAATTTTATAAAATTATGTAGTTTTTGAAAATGGACAAAACACAAACCGTGTGACAACCCATCATGTCAGACGAAGCTGTGGGAATCGAACCCACAACCAAAGTGCGAATGGTATTTATCGCCTACCACTGGACTATGTGAAGTCCCTAGTTAGTATGACTAATTATTTTTATTTATATGATCTTATGAATCAGGAATAAGTTGGTTTTGGATTATCTATGGAAATGATTAACCTATCATGGAAGATATGTGATTAGGTTGATTACTTTTCAGTATTAGACTTTAAGAGTAACTGATGTTTTGGGAGATAAATGATAAGATTTACCTAGGAAGACTATGTGATTAAATCATTCAGAGATTTTGGTGTCAATCTTAGTTTGGATTACATTGAATAATTTTAAGTATAAATGTTTATTTAATGGTCTTTCTTGAACCTTGGGTCCTTTTTTGTTGAATTTTAGCGATTATGGGTAGTTTTTGTTTTTATAAAGGATTATCCTTTTGGTGATTATATGAACTTATACTAAAAATTTTGGTTTTATTTAATATCTAAAGACATGGGAAATATATAGTTTATATTTTGTAGATTATGTGATCCTCTCGAAGTTGATTATAGCACTCTTAATGTGAAAAAAATTCATCATGAAAACTCATCATTTAGAGAAAATATGAGTTTGTGTTAGATATCTAGTAAAAGATGAATGTATATCTCACAAGTAAGTATTTTTCCTTATGTTTTTGGTTAAGTTCATAAATAAATTCCTCAATGAAAAAAACTTTAAACAAACACCTTGTCCATTAACTTTTCTTACTAGGGAATCAAAGACTATTTAACCATCATAAGTTTGTGATTTTCTGGTGGTTAACTTTCTCCGAAACATGATTCCTATCACTCTTCATCAGAACATGACCCTTTTTGAATCCTCCATATCCATGTTTTCATGGAATCTCAGTATGGGTTAACTCGGGTTACCAATATACTTATCTTTCTTTCTTTTAAAGTGATAGTTTTATGGACTCTTTTTTCTAATATAGGACTTTCAATAATGTTTCTAAGCCCAAATTTTGAAATTGTGAGGACACAATTCCCAAAAGGGGGAAAGGATGTAACAACCCAGGTAAATAAAGAATATAAATTTTTCATATTTATTAATTTTTGAATTATATATTAATTTTACTTTATAAGGGATTCAATGTTTGATAGCATACCCAATACGTAACAATGTGTTTCTTTGAAATCTTACGTTGCACACTAATAATATATTATTATCTTAAATGGTAGTTAACTCCTAGACATTGTATTGGTGGGATTTGAAAAAACTAACTAATATATGATTGTACATGTTTGTTAAATGTACTTTCATTTATCCAATAAAAGTTAGAGGCTTAAAATGTGAATGAATCTAATTTTAAGCATAATTTACATTAAAAGGCCGATTTATCGCCTTTAAATGGTGAACCCTTTTGAAATCTAGTTTTGGTCTCTTTAGTACATTCTATATGACCAAATAAAATCCTTATATTTAATTGGGACATCAAAATTTACTTTGTGTAAATTTTTGGAATTTTTCCGATAAAATTCATTTTTAATGAATAGTGAAAAATATTGTATTTTAATTCAAAAGTGGCTTTTAATCTAATTTATTTATATGGTAAAATTATATTTTTAATTTTTTTTAAAGTAAAATTAAAATATATTTTTATCATCAAATCCAGTGTTGGTCATTGGAAGTAATTTCAATTTAAAATTGGACATAAACAAGTATCAATCTTTTGATAGTTATTGTTTCTTAAAAACACGTTATCTGTTTTGATAATGGGAATTAATTTTAAAATTAATTAATGCCCCTTCTATGTTTTGAATTTGGAAAATTAGACATAATTTTTGAATTCATAATATCAAATATAGCTTAGGCTGAATTTTTTGTATTTTTCTGAAAAACTTCAATTTTTGATGAATAGTGAAACCACTTAGTGGTAGTTAAAATAACTTACTTCTTCATTTAAATGAAATTTTACCACTTCTATGAATTGAATTTCAAAAATCTGACATACAAGAATGTTATATCAATGTAAAATGTGGTTCATTAAGATGAAAATTATTTTTTTATGAATAGTAACTTTTGACTTTTATTTACCGCGGTTAAAGTTAAATAGGGTAATTAAAGGTTAAAAGAATATTATAATAATTCTAAATTACCTTAACACTTGTCCAAACCTTATTGGCTGAGTCATTAACGACCATAATCATATTTTAGTCGATTTTGGGACCCCATTGAGCCACTTGGTTGTGATAATGAAAATTTAGATTAATTAATATAATGTAAAGACAAATTTGACATTAACAAAAATATTTAGTAATTAATTTTTATATGCTGTTATATAAGTCATATTTTAGACTATAAATATTTATTGGAAATCTATAAATATTTTCTACATCATGATATTTTATTTATAATTTTTAGACATAAAATAAATTAAATTATTTATGACGTCATATGGATGCAATATTTTCCTCATTAATAAATGATTTCAATAAATAAGATTATAATTATTAAAATATTGTCCAAAACATGTCAAATTCTGATTGGATGATTTTATTTTAATCATGAGTCATCTTATATTCATATTTAATTATTTTTTGACCTTTTGAAACTGACTAACATTATATAATAAAATTATATTTTCACACATTCCTAAAGAGCCCCTTCTCTCCCTTATAAAAGTAGACCATCTCATTCCAATTCCTCACACCTATCAAGCAATTTGGCTCGTCCAAACTCTACCAAATTAAGGTACAGACATCCCTGTCCTCCTCTTATAAGCTTTACCTTAGGCAGAAGACACTTCATAAAGTCCTTTGGTTCAAACCAAATGGAGTTACCCAAACTAAAGGTAATCGTTTCTCTTAAATTGTCTTCATTTATTTTACATCTCCAACCCCTAAAATCTTTTTATTCCTTTCTTTTATAACAAAAAAAGTATTCTCAATATACTAGAATTTTTTTATAATAAGGATTCGAACTACACTTACACACACCTCTATCTAATGGATGAAGAAAATAATTTTTCGGTGGATGGAAAACTAACACCTCACAAAACGATGAATGTTCAGATATCTCCAACCGCCTCTCATGGTGTACATTATGATGGAACTATATTTATATATGATATATATTATGTTTATGTTTTCTTTATGAATCTGTATCTTCTATTTATAGCACGCCTTTATGGTTTCCATAGTGGGCAAATACGATAATCTCATTTGAGGAAGTGCAGACTACCGCCCCCTCAAAGTGGTGTGACTCGTTAATGCCTTAAGTGGGATGTATAAAGGATAGAGTTAATGAGATAATATATGATATTATACTGGAATTATAATATACCAATTCATAATTATATTTTAATTCCATTAAAATAATAAATAGAAATGAAATTAGCGTTAATGTGTACGTACGACTTACCGTCTCCATGAATGGTGCATTTCATTTCTTACCTCTAAATGTTATGAACTATTATAAATACATGTATATAATAGATATATATGATATAAATGATATCTAAATCATGAATATCATTCTGGATATAATTAAACTTTGACCACATGAACAACATGTAATTATAAGAAGTCTATTTTTGACTCAAGTACCAAATATCGACATAACAAACATTATTAACTTAAATGATTACATAATGTTTACAACATGGTAATAAGTGATATAAAAGGAATAATAAACACGAAAAATGTTGTCAATCAAGTATAAATTAACTTTATTATTTTATTCATGAGATTAAAGAACGATCGAGTCAAGTCGGACACGAGGTAAAATATTTTCTTATCTCACTTTCAATTCCTTGAGATTTCCCTTGTTTGCCACTAATTTATTGAATGTGGTGTATTTTGTACTACCATTTGATATATATTATCATTATTATCATTATATTATTGTTATTATATGAATCATTTATTGGTTATTAACTTTTTTTCATACGACTCAGTTGATTACAGTGTGGTAAAGGGTTTCATCTCACTTATCATTCCCGTGAGATTCATGATATATTTTCCACTATTTCCTTTTGTGTGGTGTATTTACTACCCATGATTGTACTATTTGTGTAATAATCTTTAATTTATGTTTATTTACATCTTCATTGTATGATCCTTTTTCATGTGGCTTATGTTTTGTACGTTACCAAATTGGTAAGGGAACCTTTCACCCTCCCTAATTTAAAAGAATTTTTTTTTATGTCATTTAATTTACATATTATTATGTTGGGATATGTTATTTTATATCCCCATTGGGGTAAAATATATGTACAAGTGATGAGATGCCATTTTTATCTTATCAAATCATTTTATGAATTTTAAATTGACGACTTTAGGATGTCAAATTTTTACAGTGGAACTTTTTAACCCAATTTCAATTCTTTGGGTTCAACTTGTACTCATTAAATATGTCATCATATTAATGTGTGTGAATGACCTATTATTTTTTTACACATAATATCCACTTATACTTGGTGTATTTATATTTTTCACACATAATGATGTGATTTATTTATTCTTAATTTAAGGATACCATCTTTATAAGGGATTTCTTCTCAATTTACATTTCCACTGAGACTTTATTGTTGTTATGCCCCAATTCACTCTTATATGGTGTATATACTGTCCTATGACATGTTATATCATTAATCCCCTAATACTCATGATATTATAATGTTCTGATTAAAATTTTTTCTTCATTTGTTTGTATTCTAGCATCTCTCTTTTTGTTAAAAAACTCTTTAACCAAAATATCATTTTAAATGTTTTAAAGATTTATTATTCTAAATATTTCTCATTAATTTCCATGTTTTCAAAATGGGTTTTAGGATTTATTTATATGGATATTAATGTTTTCAAGTGATAATTCATTTAAAATCTTCAAAGTGGTATGGGACACATTGATTCAAAAATCTCTTTTTAAATGGTTGTGAAAATGATTTAATAAAGAATTGTTTATTTCAATATCTTGATTTGATATATTGGAATGTTAAATTTTTATCTTTTCTTTATACATGTTTTATGTGTTATGATTGTGTTATGGTTATTGGGCATTTCTTATGTATATGGGTGGTTCCGTGATAAACCTTGGGCGGGTGAGCCCCAGATAGCTCTCTAATGCATTGGGTAACGTGAAGGAGGTAAACATGATGTTTCTACTAAGAGATTTAGGGAATATACCATGATGGGTATTCAAAGTGTAACTCCCTATGTAGCTGTGATATCAACAATGTATGTTTGATTTGGATTCTATACGTAACCTTAATGGTTTATGATTTGTGTGTGTTATTCATAAATCTTATGATTTCATAAGGTATGTTATGATTGAAAAGTATGGTTTCATTGATTTGTATTTATTGATTGGATAATGTTTTCCTTCTTTATTTTATAACCCTTACTGATCTGTTTATGCTCATCCCATGTTTTTCTAATAATTTCCACAGGACTTAATGATTAATAGGGTCAAATATGGGATCAAGGAAAATTCATGCTATCTAAAACATGGAACTATACATGTTTCTTTTTAAGAGTTTTTATTTTATGAAAAAATGGATACTAAGTAGTAGTGTCTACTTGTAATATTCAAGTTGTAATGCAATAATTATGGCCTAATTCTATAATAATCTAAACCTGAAAAGACCATTAATGTGAATTATTCAATTAATTCAATATTATGTAATGTTTAAGGCTCTGTCCTTATAGTTACATGACATGCACTTCCTCTTTCCATCCCTTTGGGATATTGTCATGCCTTGTAGAACCAGAGATGGAATTAGACCCATGTGTCGATCATTTTAAGTGGTTTTCTGCATTGATCATGCTGATGAAACCCATGAAGTGTTCTAATGACTATTAGTGAGTATTTTGGGGCTTTTAATTAAACAGAGAGGAATTTCCTTAAACTTTTGAATTTAGTTGTCTCTTGGGAGGGATATTGGAATGAATGATAGGCTGGTTGTTTGGACCAACCTAGTTTAGAGCATGATATAAGATGGTCTATGATATATCTCCCAAAAATAATGATTTTTAAGACATTTCACTTGTTAGATGTTCCCTTCAGGACTATGAGGCCATGAGACAAGATGCTTATAAGGAATCTATTAGGGAAGAATTTTATTATTAAATGACTTAGGGCATCCCTTGTTGGATCATTGTACATATGTAACATTCTAAGAGTCCTAAGTATGATGCCTCATCAGTACTTGACTTGTGGGATCCAATGGGTGCTTGTTATTTGACGAATCATGACATGTATGTCGGGTTCGTGTAGAGATGGTAGTGGGTGTCGTGTTAGAACACTTAATGAACAGGTAAGCCTGTGGTTCTATTAATGGAGTGTTGGGTTAGGCATTCAAGACACCCTCACTCATTTGTTTAAATCATTTACATGGTTATTTATGATGAAACGTTGTTTTCCAGAGGTTCTTCTTTGTTGGTGGTTGTTGAGACTAGTGTGAGGAATCATTATTACTATTGGAATGCCTTGATTTTCTTCCTGAGATATATCTTGATCATTGGGATACCAAAACATGCTTCCCAAGGATCTATCTTCAGGTACATTTTATTATTGAAATTTTTCCGGTGTAACCAGAGTTAGTACATGGGACATTGTTGTTTATCTTAGATAAATTTATATATATATTGGGATATATATATATATATATTATGGAATCTCTAGAGGTACTTAGTATTATTTAGAAACTGAGCCATACTTAATTATTAATATACCCATAGTGATACTTCGATACCCATTGGAGGAATGTCATAGATAGTCTCAATGGTTTAATGATTTATATTACCTATGTGATAGTCGGATTCCCATTGTAGTAATTCCCCTGATGGGTTTAGTGGGTTGATGATTTATATACCCAACATAAAACTAGGATATTTATTGTAGTAATTCCTTATATGAGCTTAGCGGGTTGATGAGTTATATACCCTGAGTGATACTTGAATTCTCGTTGTTGGAATTACTTAGACTAGCTTAGTGGGTTGATTATTAATATACCTAGAGTGATACTTGGATTATCGTTGTAGTAATTCCTTAGATAGGATCTAAGGGTTGATTATTTATATTCAATAAATGATACTTGGATTTTTGTTGTATGAATTCCTAGGATGGTCTCAATGGTTTAAAAATTTATATACCTTGAGTGACACTTCGATACCCATTGTAGTAATTTCTTGGACAAGCTCAGTTCTCTGATGACTTGTATAACCTAAGTGATATGTGGAATAATGTTGTTGGAATTCCTTTGTTGGGATCAGTTTTAGGTTGACTTATTTACCCAGAGTGATAAATTGATTCCCATTGTATGAATTCCTTGGATAGGCTTAGTGGTCTGATGCCTTGTATTCCCTACGTGATACTTGGATTACCTTTGTTTGGCATCTTTATACGAGATCAGAGGGATGATTAACTCTATAACTTTAGCGATACTATCTTTACCATTGTAGTAATTACTTCGAGAGGCTCATAGGCTGGTTGATATATCATCAAAAAAGTTACCCTATTCTTGATCGGTTACGAGACTCGAGGGGTGTAGCATAGAGTCTCATCGGATGTATGAACGTACTCTTTGAAATCATTAATTATAGGATTTACAGTCTATATATGGTATCTTTTTTTACAAAATTTAATTTCAGTATACCACGTCGTGGTTAGTGATTGGAGGTGAGTATGAGTAATCCCAGGTGTAGGAAGAGTATCCCCTTGTGGCAATGTAGCATTCTAAGACACATTTATGGTGTTGTCTGAAGTAGGTGGATGTCGATTAGGATTACCAACCCAGAGATCGATGTGGTGATACATGAATTGATTGGAATGACGTCCAACTCAACAGACTTGCACAAGATGTCCAGTTGACCAGGATCATAGGACTGAGGATCAGATGATATTGGAATTCATGTTATCTTGTTTCACATATCATGAATATTTATATTTATTTATATATGTATAGGTATGGTACTATACATGTATATGTATATAAATATAGAAATCCACGGTGGTACATACCCTGTGGACCAGGATTACCAACCTGAGGTTCAACTATTGTTTCATGTTGGGTTCTACTTACCATTGTAGTTGTGTCTTAGGGATTCTATGTAGTTTCTTTTGCATACACTTGTAACTTCACAATTATAGGTTTCTTGTTGGGGTGGCCTGATGGTATTATTTCTCACCCCTGCACATACACCTCTATGTACGTGTAGACCTTATGTATTCTTTTTATATTCATAATGAGTTTCATGATGGATTAGGATGAGGCCCAAAGTTGCATGATCGAGCAGAGATACTCATGTTGTTCTTCTAAAAATGTTGTTGCAGTTCGACCGTATTTGGAGATCGGTTATATGGTATGGATTGATGTTAGTAGTAGAGCCATATAATTATACTTTATGTTTCTTTTTTAATTTAGTATCTATATGGTTATGCCTATGGGTGACTGGTGTTTTATTTTATGAAAAAATAGATCGTGGTTTTAGAAAATTTTGATTTATTATTATATCATGTTCTATTTCAGTTTATTTATTAATTCTTCTCTATGTTTATATTAAATCTGTGTTTGATACACAGATATTTTCTATTGTTTCTCACTTTGATATGAGGTCATAGTCCCCCCACTATCCCACCCAAGGCCCTCACATCTAGTCAAAATCCTTTGGCATATGGTGAGGCAAGCATGAGACCTTGCAACAAATTGGATTAGTGAATTAGTTTAGTGGCATCCGGATCGAGATATTAAAATTATGATATCCTTTATTTAATGCATTACCATACTGAGCATCATTGATAAAAATTTTATAAATATTAAATTCTGTAGGAAACTCAAAATATATATATATAAATCATTTTAGGGATATTCATGATGAAATAATAATCTTCTCACTTTAATATTATATTATATTTCATGTTTTTGAAAGTAATATGAGAATCATGTATGTTTCTAGTATATCATTACTACTAACCTATTTGATCCATTTTGATGAGATATTTTCACCTTATTCCAATTTATTATTAATACCAATGACTTTATGTTATTGGATATAGGGTTTAATATTATGAGGATATAAAAACCAGTTTAGACTTTAGGTATGGGTTATTTCATCCCATTTATAATTCAATGAGACATAAGTTTCCTTATGATTCTAATTTCGTTTCCATAGTGTATATACATCCCCATTGAAATTATATATCATTAAATTCTCTCTATTCATGTTATTTGAAGTTTTTAATTAGGGTTTTATACTTTTGGGGGGTTTTAACCAAATGTTATGAGTGTAGTAATGATTTATTTCACAATATAATTTTTAATCAAGAATTATTATATTTAAATTTTTATTGAAAGCCTGGTATGATATATTATCCCCAAAACAGATCTATTTTCATCTATTCTTATTATTAAGTGGGTTCTATGATTTCATTATTGTTTTATCTCATTGATACATATAATGATAAAGTAATTTTTTTTATAGAATGTGAATCATATATACTATTTTGGTAAAAGAAACATATCTATGCACATGTTCATTTAAATGAATCAAATACTATTTTTTCAGGGATAAAATGATTATTTAATTTAATATTCAAACATATATGACATTATTCAATGATTTATAATGAATTTTTTTTCAGTGATTCACTTTTTGACTTACTATAAAAAATATGAAAGGAATCATTGTTTTTAAGTATTATTATATGACCTATTTAACATTCCCTCAAGACCATTATTTTACTGTACCCATCCATTAAACTTTAAATGGTTATTTTTTATGAATTTAATTTTATCAAAATTATAGTTCTAATTTGTTATTATTTATACTTAATGAAAATAAATTTTTCATATTTTGAAAATAAATGTTTTAATGTTCAATTAATGGTATTATTCACCAATTTCATCATCATTTGATGTTTATTATTCATTAATAAGAATAATATGTAATGATATCTTCCAATTTATTTTTCTGTATATCTTGTTAGTGTCGGATGATAAAATTCTTAAGAAACTATTATTCCCATTTATCAGTTATTCTATAATGAATTTACTATCTTATTTCAACCATTATATATTTATAGTGTTTTAGTCATTAACATATAGTGGATCACACTCTCTAGTAGTTTAAATCATTTCATTAGACTTTATTTTCACCTTCATATCCATATTATTAATTTCATTGATTTATAGAATATCATATTAAATAAATCCATGTTTTTTCCATTATATACCATTTATATCGATATTATAATTTTAAAAAAATATTATTACGTGTTTTAATTTAGTAGAAAAATATAAATTATTATCATTTGTGATACTAAACTACTATTTTTATTATTAACCCACTATTTTGATAATTTATTAAAATATGGATTCATTATATGAGGGATTGGTTTTCTATTTGTAAGTTATGGGGGGAAATTGATAGATAGTTCATTGATATATTAGTAGGTCTTTTGACACAATCCATTTTTTTCATGGTGTATACGATGAGGCTATAATATTAGATAATAATATATGAGAAATTTATATATATCTTCCCATTAAATGATTTTGTCGTTTCCAAGGCCTTGACTATAATATTCATGATATATTTCTCAAAGAATTGATGGTAAGATAATAAATGTATAGATTTATGCATTTACTTTATTTTGATTTTTGGTTTCAACCATCCATGTGATCTCTATCTTGATATTTCCCATTGATTTAATTTGAACTAATGTTTTTGATTTAATGGAATGTGTTTGTATTACTCAACTTACCATATTGATTATGATTTTTTTAAACTTGAAAAATTGTGATGTACACTAAAATTACATGATATTTTATCTCTCCACTTATTTTATTTTCCATTCCCAGTGATATTAAGAAGGGGTAGTTGATATAAATTCAATGATTCAAGATTTTTTCTCATGTAATGTTTTTTTATTTCTATTATAATATGAAATTCATAAACATATTTACATTCCATGAATTCTAAATAGGTAAACACAAGGTGATGTGATCCTTAGTATCTCGAATCACGGAAATTGTAAGGACCATCTTGGTGTTACTATTATCTAAGCTTCTACAAATTATTTCCATAATTATTAAATATATTATTAATTGAAATATGAATGATATTTTGTTATTAATAATCTATGTATTTTATAATTTTAAATACATGATATATTAAATATATTATAAATGCATACGTGTGGACTACCACATCTATTGAACGATTTATTTCATTATTAATATCCATCACCAACCAATGTGGATGTTTATGTGGATGATTTTTGTGGATAAAACATATATTTGTAAAATTATTTTTATTATGGTAATATAATGTTGGGTACCCTTAGACAATGTGTTTATTAAAAAACTCTAGTAAATCCAATCTTTAAATAGATAATTCAATCTGATAAAATGATTCTTCAGATATTGAAATAATATTATATATCAAATTTTCTACTTATTATTATTTACAATTACATATGACATATCAATAAAAAATAAATTTGAATATTACCATTCTTGTATAATTATATTACCAAAAAATAACTTTGTAATCATCCATAAAAAATTATATGTTCTTTATTTAGTTGTATTAAACACCTACTTGAATAATGATATAAAATTTTACAGAAAATGATAATGAGATTTTATTTTCTACAAAATTTTATAATAATTTGTTATGTAATTAATTTTCATTATTTCTACAATGACAATATAATATTTCAAATATTTATTTAAAATTAATTACTGTGTTCACTATGATTCATTGAAAAATGATCATTGAAAAATATATTTACAACATCATGAAAAAAATATACTACAATGCAATTATAAAATTTTAACGAATTAAAATGAAACAATTATAGTACCATTATTTTCTTGTAATGATTATCCATCATATAATAATGAATAAAAAAAATACATTACAAAACAATTTCAAAATGATCATTATTATTAAATACCAATATTGAAAATAGGTAATAACTAAATAATATATATTTATTAAATAATTATAAAATATTTTTAGATTTTTAATATTTATATAAATATGTTTAAGAAATAGATGATCAATATTTATATTTTTTGTAACAAAATATATGAAATTGAATTATACTAAGAAGGGAAACATTGTATGTCTTTATTATCAAATTTTCCACCCCAGGAAACATATTTATTATTATAAAAAATATTTTTTATCGACTGGTGTATCTACTACACCATTAAAATTTTATATCTTGAATATAATTTTATTCTGGATAGTTAATGTATTATTAGAAATTTACTCCTTCTATGGGATTTTATTTGAATGATTCTAATATTGTAATGGTTTTCATGGACTCATTTTTGATTCTTTTACACATGTTAAATGTTATGAAATATAGTGACCAAATCCATTTTCACAAACTATTATTTTTTTTATATAAAAATCCTATTAACACATCCAAAAAATCTTGAATCGTATTTTCTTTGGAAAACTAGGTTCTTAATAAGTAAAAAATAAATAATCAAAAAAAATATTGTATTCTAATTATTGTGATACCAAAATAATTTTTAGATTTGAAACCATCATAGGATAAACCAAACAATACAAAAATTGAATTTTTTAGCTATAAATCGCAGAATGGTAATTAACATGATTAGAAATTATACCACGTGTGTGAAATCATATAAAATTATATCATAAAACAGACGACTAATAAATATTGACCTGAGATAATAATTTAAAGAACATGGTATATTAAGATCACTAAAAATAATGGATACATAAGAAACATAAAACATGACATAATAAAAATTCAAGGCTTCCTTATATGACAGAAAAACATTATGGAAAGAGTCTAGTTGTGGATTAGGTATGCTCCCAAATAACAAACACATCATCCAAGGGGACAAAAAACAATACGCAATCCATTAAAGCTGTATGTGGATTCCCCCATTATAAAATGTACATTATTTTATCATCCACAAAAGGAAATAAATTATAAGAAATTAATTTAATAATTTTCCACATAATTTCATGTGTTTCATAATATTACCTCATATCATATTCAAGGGAAGGTTTATACTGATTCGTAAGAAAAGAAGTAATTAAATATTTTAGAGGTTCATATCTGAGTAAATAATCATAGGTATAAAAATAGTGTAGTTAAATTTTAATTAAATAAATAAAGTACATAATTAATTGTATGATTAAATTATATTTTATATTATAATTTTAATGAATTGTTTAATTTATTTTAGAGAATAAATGGATAGAAAAGTTACCCTTATTCGGGTATGAATTTAATGAATTCATTTGGGAAATGAATCTAATGAATATATTACCTAATAAATGGAATGTATAATAAGTTAGTTAAATATATATAAAAAATATAGTTAGAATTTATAATAATAATATAACATCAACTAGAAAATTATGGTGGTTATAGAGAGATAAAGTTCATAACATAATGAAAAAGGATTTTTCGGAGAGATCAATTACCTTCTATAGCATAATTTTCATAAACATGAACCTAATCTCAAAAATAATGAATTTAAATTTATTACATAATTACATATGAACCATTTAAATTTATATTTAATTATTTATAATATTATAAATTTTACTTATAATCATTTATTATTATATAGTGTGTAATTGTTCTTCTATGAGGGAGTTTAGTTCATTGTTCTGTAGTTATATCACATTGGTATAATTATGGATTCTAATTTTAAATGGAAATATAAATCCATAAGTAAAATGAAATAATATTCATATCCTTACAAAAAAAATTCACAACATATAATTTTTTTCTAACACATGGAAAACTGACTTTGTGAATATTATAGCATTTGAGGTTGGTTTATTTAGTTAGTTTTACCAAACATCAAGAATTGGATCTATATTTTTTATTATTATATCTATATATTCATTAAAAATATTGAAATTGTTTATTATATAATTATTATAACATTATTCAACCATGATATTATGTTTATCCCAAGCATATATGGTGGTAATGGAAAACTCAAACCAATTATCCAATGAGGCAACAAGCTAACATAATATGGGTAAGGAATTATGTCTTTAGAATAATAAGAGTATATAAGATAATGGTATATATATATTCCACTCGATCTATATAATTACAATATATATATATATATAGTTTCATTATTCTATGAGTTATGTGGTTGTTTTGTAGAAGGTACAAGAAGAAGGCCATTTAATTATATATTTTGAGAATATTACCTCTTGTATATGGTGTCCCTGAAAAAATCATTAAGGAAAATGAAATTGGATTTTTGGGAGAACAAAAACAAAAGTAAATGGGGAGATGATTAGAAATAATATTGTTTACAAATTTGGAAAATTTTACGGCACTGAAGGTTTCTGTAGAAGTGGTTTTTAAGGGTTTTATTTATAAGGGAATAAGAGGGGTTTTTGGAATAATTTAATCATCATGTTATTATATTTCCAGAAAAATAACAATATTTATGAATCTTGTGACCATTTACAGTTAACAGTTTATGGTATTTTAATGTAATTGGTACATTTATCAGTTAAAATTCATAAATTCGTATATTTAGAATATAATAATAAATATTCGGATTTATTATATTTCACTATTAAAAAAATTATCAATTTATTATAAATAAAAAAAATCAAAAACACCATTTCATCATGTACATATTCATAAAATTAAATCAATTTTATAAAAAAATATTTTTTAGAAATTTAATTTTATAATAAGATCATTTATTATGAGATAATTTAACTTTAGTATTATAGTCAAATTGTTAGCATTTAAAAAAAAATTATATAGTCTCATAATTTTATATTATAGTTATAATACACCTTAATATTCATTTAAAACCATATATAATGAAATTAAAATTAGTTTTAACTTATATTATTGATAATAAAATTTAAAATGGAACATATATGATTCCTTTAAATATTGAAAATTATTTTATCATCTATAAAACATTTATGTACCTATAATATTGTAAAAATTTATCATATTTTATTATTTTAAGAGAATTAAATATTATTTTACACTTCTATAGTCGAGATATTATGGTAAAAAATGATTTACTATTCCAAATGATCAATTAAGTACTTTAATGATCATATTTTTAACTCTAATATGTCATCTATACTTCATGTAAATACTTCAAACATCTTTCATTCTTCATTCAATTTCATTTCCTCCCATGTTTATATATTTTCATTGTCATAATTACTATTTCTTTAAAAACATTTTTCTTTAATTGAACATCTCATGAGTCTATTTAATCACAATTCAAATAATTTAGTAAAACCAATTTTTTTTTTGAAAACTAATATAATAAAATAAAAATCAATTGAAAAAATCGTTCAATAAAAGCATAAATATTAAAAAATTCAATTATGAACTGACATTGGATATTACCTACCAATTTGCATAAAAATTTGTTATTGTATGGTTATAAAATAAATCCATTCTTGAAAAAAATTTATAATAAAATATATACTATCTGGAGACACAAAAAAATATTTCATTTAAGAAAACCTTCATAATTATCTTTTATTAAACCCATCTTATACATTTAACTTTTTAGGAAATTATAACAATGCTTCTCTTTATTACACACATAAACATGATTTAATACATAAACGTTCACTTAAAAACTATATGAGGATCAATTTTTTTAGTGTCTTGGGAAATTAGAATCATGGCATTACAAAAAAGAACATAAAACACAACATCTATATTGAAAAATTATTTTATATGACTACATCATTCCATCATTCATATCATTTTATTGGATAACCTGAGGACACAAATAAGAATTGGGTGAGTTATAAAGGACAGGAAGGGATTAAGTAAGGAATAACATGGAGAATATATTACATGTTAATAAATTGGAATATAACTATACGATAAGAGAAACATGAACATAAAGTCATGATATAACATGACTATCATAACATGGGAATATGGGAACAACATTTAACATGATATTAGAATGGTCCAAGTCTCATTAATCATGGAGAAAGAGTAAAACCTCGTTTCATTTTAATTTTCATGATTAAAACCTCATCTCACTTAATGCATCAAGATACTACTCTTTACCTAATGCATTAATGCGCTATCAGGGCACACCCTTTAAAAACATTTCATTTCATGTATAATTGTGCCACATAGATCTTACAAAATGGATTCTTTATAAAACACAATTTATTCCATGAAGTAGAGATATGGAATACATAAATTTAATTAATATGTCAATAAGTACATGTGCATAAGGATGAATACCCTTGATATTTAAATTGGTAAGGTATTCAGTTACTCGATGACTCTTGCATGGACATTTGGGTGTAAATTGGTTAGCCTAACGACGTCAAAAATAAATCATAAAATTGGTTGATGAGAGAGAAATGAGTATCTCATCATTTGTACATGAAATCGACATTAAGGTGAAGTTTAAAATAATATCACAACATATGTAATGTAATTTAGATGCATAATATAAAAGAATCTCTTGAATGTAAATGAGAAGAGATTAATCCATTACAGAATTTCGGTATGGTAATGGGTGTGCATGGTAGAATTAATTAGAGAGAAAATGGATCTATAATCATTTAAACATAACAGGGGATGTATAGGGGAGGTTATAAATCATAATCTATCATTTTTAACTGAAAAAACGATATAACAATATAATGATATTTGGGAAAAAATGTGAAAGGAAGATATCCCTTACATGGAAGTGTGATCACAATGGCTTGGGATAGGTTTGAGTGAGGATTATAGGGGGATTTTGTCACCTTATGAGGATTCTACAGAGAGAATGGAAGAGTTTTTTAGAGCTCTAGAGGCTTATATTGTAGAGGAAGTGGGATCTTGGTTGGGTTTATATAGGAAAAGAGAGGGAATTATTTATAATTTCGGTTCAGGACAACACACATTAAACTAATCAAAACCACAAACCAAACCAGGGTTTGTGGCAATGGTTTTTTTAAAAGGGGATCTGAAAACATTATTTTATATGTCTAATGTCTATCTTCTTAAAATATTTTTATTTATTATGTATAGGTGATTCACACTCTCAAGGACTTCATTTTAAAAGTTTAATGTTTTATAAGTCTGGGAAGATCCACTAAAGAACCATAGAATTATTCAACCAAATAAAAAATCATATTTTTTTAATGGAAAAACATATATAAGATGAAAATCCACTTTATATTATTTTATTACATCTTTATTGGGTCATTATGATGTCATAAAACACCTTATATATTTAAACATTATTGAATTTTTACGCAAAAATTCATCTCTCTCAAAACAATTACGAAAAATTCACTGGTGGATAACTTCGATGTCTTGATTCCAAAAATAATATTCAATTTTTATAAATAATTTTTTATATATGTTAATTTTTACATTTAAAATAAAAACTAGCATTTATTGAAAATCTATGGGGTTTGTCAAAAACAAATTTCAAACCTTAATAAAAATTAATATAGTATTCATAAAAATTATTCAATCATTTATATTTAATAAAGAGTAATATAGAAATAAAATTTTATTAAAATTTTATTTAATTCAAAAATCCATTAATTACTCAAAATATATTTTTTAATTGAATATTATCTAAAAATACTATTTGTTCTTTGATAACTATTTACAATGTAAAAATGATGAATGTATATTAATTATTTTATACAAAAATTATGTACATAATCATAATGCTTGGGTCTTGTTACATAAAACCTTATAACACCTGCATTTGACTTAAGGGTATGGTGTGTGATGGTGACCTACTCTTGGGGTGGCTCATATAACATCTCTTAGGTGGTAATCTCTATCAAATACCACTTGTCTCATAGGTGGTTCCTTTCAAGCATAACGTGTTGAGGCCAGGGTTGGTCTTGGTCAAGATTGAAGCCCAGTGACGGTACCTCCTTTCCGAGATCTGACAAATGGGATTCATAAGGAACAATTCTATGAGATGAGGCCATCACATCGTTTGTTTGAGAAAATTTGATTATTTAAATCTCTATATTTATATTAATCGTGTCATCATTGTTTAATGAATATATTAGAAAATGTAACAATTCCTAACGGTATTTTAAAATCTAAAAAATAATCCAAGGAAGTTAATATGTTATATAACCATTTTACATAATAAGAAATTTGATTAGATCAAGATGAATTTTCATTGATAAATGTTTGGGTCATTATAATATTCCCTCCTAATGAAATATCACCCTCAAAATTTTCTTTTCCCACACTAAAAAAGATGTGGGTCACTCTGTCTCATCACTTCCTCTAGTTCTCAGATTCCTTCATCAATCATTTGGTTTCTCCATGACACTTTGATGAGGTGAATTATCTTATTTAGTAGAATTTCTTCCCTACAGTCTAAAATCGTCACCAGCTTCTCTTCATAGGAGAGGTCATTCTATAATTGTACCACCTATGGATTTAGTATATGTGAGGGGTCAGGTATGTACTTCCTCAAAAGTGATACATAGAATACTTCATGTACTTGAGATAAGTTCACTGGGAGTTCTAGTGAATAGGCCACTACTCTAATGCAATCAAGGATCTCAAAATGGCCGATGTACCATAGAATAAGCTTTACCATAATCCCAAATCTCATAACACTCTTCCATAGTGATATGCAGAGGAATTCCATGTCACTGACATCAAACTCCAGGTCTCTTTGACAATTATCATCATAGATCATTTGAGGACTCTGAGCATCATTAATTTTCTTCTGGATGGTCTTAACCTTCTTGACCATTTCTTTGACCAATTCTATACCTATGAGTTTTCTCTCCACAACTTCTTCCCAACATGTCGGTGTTCTTCACCTCTTCCCACAAAAGTCTTCATAAAGAGAAATTTGGATTCTTGGGTTGAAACTGGTATTGTATGAGAACTCAACCAGAGGAAGACGTAGATCCCATCCCGTTTTGATGTCCATTGAGTATGCTATCAATATGTACTCATTTTTTTGGATAGTTTATATAGATTTTCTATTTGTTTGAGGATGATAATTCTTATTGATGTTCATCTCAGTATAGAGATAATGTTAAAGACTCTTCTTGAACATAGAGGTGAATCTTATATATCAATCAGAATCAATAGATAGTGGAAGTCCAAGAATCCTTAAAACTTATCTGATATATATCCATTCTAGTTGATCCAATGATAAATCCTCTCAAATTTTAATGATGCGTGTCGTATTTGTAAGACAATTCAGAACATCCAAGATAGCATCATGTCCTTTGGATGTCATCTTAAGTTTAGTAATAATGTCCATGGTGATGTTCTCACATTTCCTTATTAGTATGTTTAATGGTTTCATCATCACCTTAGTCTTCTGTCTCTCATCCTTCACTTGCTGACACACCATGCACTATGATTTATACTCAGTGATCTCCTTCTTCATGTTAAATCACCGATACTGTTTTTGGAGATCTCAATAAATATTTGTGATTTTCTGATGAATGGAGAAATTTAAACTATGTGCACCATCCAAAATTCTTTCTTTAACTCCGGATTTGATGGAAAACATAGTCTTGACCCAAATCTCACAACTCCTTCTTCATTAACATTGATATCCAAGGATTTACCTTTTCTAATAGTTTCTAATTTCTTCTAAATTCATACATAATCATTTGAGCATCTTTTAACCATTCCAAAAGACATGGTTGAGCAATAATTTGTGAAAGGATTGATGATGTTCCATTATTTTTGATTCTCATGTCTATCTTCATCAATTATAAGAAAATTGAATGCTTTTCAATTCTCATCAATTATAGAATTATTGGTTCCTTTTTTATAATAGGAATATTCCACCTGGTTCTCTTTCCCAGGGAGGTAATAGACTATGTAGTCATAGACTTTTATAAAATTTAACTATCTTCATTGGAACATGTTAAACTCTTTCAGTGTGTATAAATACTTGAGGATTTTGTGGTCCGTTTATATTTTTCATTTCTCCCCAAATAAGTAATTCTGCCAAATTTTTTAAGTGAAGATTACGGCATCCAACTCTAGATCATGGGTTGGGTAGTTTTTCTCCTGAAATTTCCACAACCTTAAAGCATATGGAGTTACATTGTCATTTTTCTTCAACACATATGCTTGGTCCTTATTTAAAGAATCATTAATTACCATAAAATGTTCTCCACTTGTGGGTAGTGTGAGCACATGTGCATTGATATGCCTTCTTTTCAAATCTTTGAATCTCTCTTTGAATTCATCACTCCATGAAAACTTGACTCCATTCTATATTATCTTGGTAATAGGGTTTTAAAATCATGAGATATTTCTCACATATCGGCGATAATGTACATATAACCCCAAAAACCTATTGATATATGTCACTGATGATTGCCTCGACCATCCCTCAATTGCATCTTTTTTGGAGGGATCCACAGATATCCCATTTCTAGTGATTATATGACCTAGGAAAGAGACTTAACTCAACTATAACTAACACATTATTTACTTTTCATAGAGATTATCCTTTCATAAGGTCCCTAGTAAAGTGTTTAGATGATCCTCATGCTCCTCCATGGTTTTAGATTATATTAGAATATAATCTACAAAGACTACCTCAAATTTGTAGAGGTAATGTTTAAAGACTCCATTAATCATGTCTCTGAGGATTATGTAGCATTAGTGAGTCCTAATAGAATTATTACAAATACAAAATGCCCGTATATTTTATGAAAAGCAGTCTTGGGGATATCCTCCCTCTTCACCTATACTTGGTAATATCCCGACCGCAAATCCACCTTGGATAAGTGTGGTGGTCCACATAGCTAATTGAACAAGTGATTAATTTAGGGTAGAGGATACATGTTCATTATCATGGTTTTGTTGAGATAATGATATTCAATGAAAAGGAACATTGACCAATCATTCCTCTTGATTAAGAAAAATTGTGCCCCTATGGTGAATCACTTGGGCGTATAAACCCTTTATTCAGATTCTCTGTTAAATTTCTTTTCAGATTCTCAATATCCACAAAAACCATTATATACGGAGTCTTGGATATTGGTATCTCCCCACGTATAAGATAAATTGATAATTGAACGTCCCTTCTAGAAATAAGACAAAGAAAGTTCTCCGGAAACACATTAGGGAATTCCCTCACAATAGGAATTTCTTCCTGGATGGATGATTACTCAGAATTCATCATCTGAGTAAGATAAACATGCTCATAGGACATTAATATCCATTCTTGAGATGACTGTGCTAAAGAAGATTAATCCTACTCCTTGTAATTGTACAGAATCCAGGGTCGATTCTCCAAATGGAGAAGGATTTCCCTCTGATGACAATTTATGTTGGATCAATATAAGGAAAGCCAATCCATGATAAGAATTTCATCAAATTAAGTTAGATGGAGTATTATGATGTTCATCAGGATGTTCAATCCACAAATTATGAAAGGGGATGTGTTATATTCATTGGATGTAATGATTTCCCCATTTTTTGTTCTCATTGAAATATTTACTTCAATGATTTTTTGTGGTGTTTGGATAATTATACTAACTTTCATGATATAATAGAATGTGTAGAACTAGAATTAGAAAGTATGTCTACTATTCTTGAATGAATAACTAGCATACCTATCACCACTTCATTGTCAGGGTTCAATTCGGAAGTGGTGATGCCAAAATCTCACTCTTACTACCTTAGAGGTTGTTGTTTGCCTTTGAAAACTCTTGTCATGGGGCACTGGTTTGAAAAGTTCCTTGGTTCTTTATAGTTGAAGTAATGAACAACACATTGATGGTCGAACAGAGCGTTTCTCTTATCTATCATAGCCACATGTTTTTATTGTCCGTAGTTAATGGCCATGTTCCCTTCTCTTCTACACCTAAATCATTTCCTAGTCCCCTTTAAGAAATTTCTGGGGTGCTTCTTTCTGCACCACTGGTAAGTGGGGTGCTTTATTTTTTTAGAACCATTGGATTTATCCATCGGGCTAGTAGAATTGAACTCCACCATACACATCTTATCCCAATGATACCCATGAGATTTTTTGATCTCCATTTCTACTTTGAGGTCACATCAGACAATTTCTTCAAAGCTCATGAAGCCATGGATCTCTAGGGCTTTCCGTAGGCTAGGTAATATCCCACTAAATAAGTGTTCAACCTTACATTCAAGGGTAATGAAAAAGATTAAGGCTTATCGTGCAATACTTTTAATGTTTTCCTCATACTCTCTGATGGATTCATCGTCTTTTTCTTGAGGGAATGGATGTCCCCTTCCATCATAAGTCACATGGTGCAAGGAAAATAATTGTTGAATTTTTTTTTTCTGAAATCCTTCTATTCCATAGACTTGATTGACTCCTCTTGCTTCATATTTTCTATTAATGTTCACCATTTATCAACTTCACCATTAATATGATAAGAATATATAGAAACCTTCTTTTGTTTGTAACATTGAAGGATATTAAAGATATTTTAAATTGATTTGACCCATTGTTCAGAAATTGAGGGATCAGATGATCCATTAAATGTTCAAGGCCTCGTTCTCATGAAGCTTTTGGTTGTGACTTGTTCTTTCTTGGGGGGGGGGTGAATTTGCATCTTGACCCATGATTATATTAAAATATTGAGTTAACTAAAAGAGTATTGTGAAATATTTAATGATTCCTTCTCACATGGGATTGAGCATATCATTATAACAGTCAACACATTGATATTCACATTGGTTGGTAGCCTGAGTCCACCTATTACTGGCCATTGGATGGAATGAAAGAAAAGATAAGGGTTGCACATAAAGGGTAATCCAATTAAAAAGGGGATAACTTATATATTTCATTTATTTCATTAACTTATGAATTTATAGGCTTCAATATATGTTTTCCATGATCTACATCCCAACATATATTCTTTGGGGAATTTTTTTATTCCCAAAATAATGGTTCTTAATAAGCTTATGAATTTACAAAAGCATATCGCCTAGGAGTGTCGTAACCAAGAGTTAATCAAGGCCCATTGTTTTTCACCAGTTCCCTTACGAGTCTAGATCAAATCAATGTTTTCAGGTTTTACCCCTATATACATATATTCAAGAGATAAATCTTCCTGTTAATATGCAGACATGGATATATTTGATGGATAAAACACATACTCAATAATTACCAAAAATTAGGAATGTTTTTATTATGCTTATTCTTATCCCAAAAGCATCCATGAGAGTTTTCCTTTCTTATTCCAAAAAATAACTAAACCTATACTCTGATACAAACTATAACAATCACACTCATTATTAAACACATAAACATTATTTATTACATGAAATATCACATAAGACAACTATGAGGATCGATAGGTCTTGTGTCTTGGGAAATTAGGAACATGACATAACAACATAGAACATAAAACACACCATCTTTATTGAAAACTTCTCTTACATGACCACATCATTCTTTCATACTTAGCACTGCATGGGATAAGCCGAGGACATGCATAAGAAAAGGGTGATCTATAAAGACCAACAAGGGAGTGAGAATGGTATAGCCGGAAAAATATTGTACATGTTGGGAAATAGGCATATCAATAGAGTGAAAGAGAAACATTAACATAAAAGAATGATATAACATGACTATCATAACATGGAAAGCTGGTAACCACATTTAAGATGATGTTAGCATAAGCAGAGTCTAATTGAACAAGGAGCGTGAATAAAACCACATTTAACTTGAATTAGCATGAGTATACCATCATTTCAGTTGATGTATCATGATACTAATCTTTACCCAATGCATTGTAGCGCTATCAGGGCACACCCTTTAAAAACATTTCACTTCATGAATAAGTGTGCCACATAGATAATACAAAATGGATTATTTAAGCATAATAATTTATTTCAGGAATAAGAGATGCAAATTACATAAATTTAAGCCATTAATCAACAGGTACATGTTCATAGAGGTTAATACACTTGATTGAGAAATGGGTATGTTATTAACTTTCACGATGATTTTGACATAAACATTTATGTGTAACTTTGGTAGAATAATGATGAGAAATAGAAATCTGAAAAAGGATAGATGAGAGAGTAAGGGGTCTCTAATAATTTTTAAATTAAATTGAAAGTAAAGGGGTCTTTTAAATTAATATCCCAACATATGTAATGGAATTTATATGTATAGTATAAAATAATTTCTTGAATATAAATTAGGAAAGAGAAATCTCTTACAGAATTTCAGCATGTTAATAGGTGTACATGGGAGGAATTAATGAGATAAGAAGGGGTATCTAATCATTTGAACATAATTATGGAAGAATAGAGGTGGTAAAAAATCATACCCTGATAGTTTTAATTGAATAAAAAAGGGTATAACAACAAAATAAAATTTCAACAAAAATGAGAAATGAAGTAATACCTTACATGGATATGTTATATCAATGGCTTGGTAGAGGCTTGAGAGAGGCTTCATTAGAGATTGTGTATCCATCGAAGGATTTTACAGAGAGGAGGGAAGAGTCGGGTCGAGCTCCAAAGGCTTGAGTAAAGAGGAAGTTGAATCTTGGGTGGGTTTATATAAGAAATGAGAGGTAATTATCTATTATTTAGGTTCTGGACACCACACATTAAACTAATCAAAACCACAAACCAACCCTTGGTTTTTTCCCATGGTTTATTCGAAAGGGGAGTGGAAAATGTTATTTTATAATTCCAATGTACAAACTTCTTAAAATATTTGGCATTCATATGTAGAGGTGAGTTACACTATCAAGGAAATCATTTTAAAGGATAAAAGTTTTTATAAGTCTTGAAGGGTCCAATATGGAACCATAAAATTAACCAAAAAATATTAAATCACATTTTTTTGAAGGTAAAATGTAAATTTTACAAACACCCCATTTATATTATTTTATTTAATCACTATTTGGTCATTATGATGTGATAAAACACATTATATATTAATATAGTATTTAATTTTTACCCAAAAAATCAATTGTTTAAAATAAATTATGAAAAATTCATTGTTGGATATTTTCGACATCCTAATTCAAAAAATAATATTCATATTATATAAATAATTTTCTAAATACTTTAATTTTTTAGCTTTTATAATACAAAATGTCATTTTTTGAAATTTCATTGGTTTTTTCAAAAACTACTTCCAAACCTTAATAGAAATTACAATTGTATTCATAATAATTAGACGATTATTTATATTTAATAAAATTTAATTTAATAATTATATTTTATTAAAGTATTATATAATTAAAAAATACATTAATTCATAAAAATACATTTATTAATTTAATATTAACTAAAAATACTATTTGTTCTTTAAATATTATTTACAATGTAGCAATAATGAATGCATATTCTAAATTCTCTACAAAAATAAGGCAAATAACCATAGTTCATGGGTATTGTTACATAACCCCTTATAACACCCGCATATGACCTAAGGGTTAGGTGTTCGATGGTGATAGACTCTTGGGGTGGCTCGGAGAAAATCGCCCAATTGGTAATCTCTATCAACATCCACTTCTCCCAAAGGCAGTTTTGTTCAAGCTTAACGTGTTGAATTTCAGCTTGGGCTTGGTCAAGTGAGAATCCTAGAGATCCTACATCATTTCCTATATTTGAAAAAATGGGCTTTGTATGGAGCAATTATACATCATGAGGCCATCTCTTCCTTTGTCTGATTAAATTAGATTTCTTAAAGCGCTATATTAATACTAATAATATGATCAATATTCAATGGCGATATTTGCAACAGTAACAATTCTTGACGGTATTTTAAAATCCAAAAACGTAAAGCCAAATAAGTGCATATGTTATATAACCACATTAAATAATAACAAATTTAATTCATTTAAGAGGAATTTTCATTGATAAATGTTTGGGTCGTTACAGAAATGCTTTAAATATACATAGGAAAGGAAAAGGGTGATATAATAGATCGTAAAATTTAAAAAAATTATAAAATCGGTAATAGATGACTAAGATAACATGAGGTATATAATAATGATATGAAAATATGAGAAATATTTAATATTTAATAAAAAATAATGATGAATGGGAAAATAATTTATAAAATTAATAATATGATGAAATTTTAAGTACAAATGAAGACTTTTTGGCAATATATTATAACATAGTGGACTTAATTCACATCTTAGATCCTACACATAAACTATTATGTGATCAAATATCCCCATGATATATTAGAGTGGTATATAATTTTATGATTACCAATCCCATCTTGATATTTTAGAAAAAATGTATTTAATATAGAAATAAAACTACTAATGTAAATATATATAAATAATTTTTTTTTTGAAAAATCAACTGAGAAAAAAGTGCTTGTGTTTTATTTGATTCAAGATATATTTCATAATCTTCAATTAAAGTGGAAGGATGGAAATTATTGATTAAATATTTTCAATAAATTGAAAATTTTGTCAGTAAAATAAAATATAATTTATATAAAAAAATTAATATATTATAGAAAATAAATATGAATCGTTGCATAGAAAAGAATAAATTGTTTCAACATCATGAATAAATTATCATTTCAATATCACAGATATGGAAATAAAATAAAAAAATGCAAGAAGAATGATTAATTTAATATAAATAAACCTTAAAAGTATAAAATAAATAATTTGTAAATATTATTTTTATATTCATCATAAAACTTCCCAAGGAAGATAATAAATGAAAATAATTATTAATCTGTATAGATTTTAAGATGTAAATTCTTCAAAAAAATTCGATTGAAATAATTAAGAATAAATAATTCATAGTTTAATTAATAGTTAAAAAAATTGATAGAAAAAACAATAAAATGGGATGTAAAATATTGTTTAAAAATAAAAATATGATAAAGGATGAATAGAAATTATATTTAATCCATTAATTAAAAAATAAAAATTTCCCCTCAAAAAATCATAGACAACTCATTAGATAATGAATAATGGGAACAAAATTTCTAACAAATGAAGTGTACGTTTGAATAATAAATTTATAATGGGTATAATAATATATAAATTATTTTTTAATGAAAACAAGTGATATTAAATTACTAAATAGAATAACCTTGATTATTACACATACAATGTGTCATGAGTTATAAAAATATACATTTTTCCATTGCATGATAATTTTCTGTTAATGAATTAAGTTTTTACAACAATATTTTTATTAATTTAATTTAATAAATATCATTCAAATTATTTTATTATATATTAATTATGAATTCAGTAAATATTATAGAAAAACGGAATACATTTTTTTGAAGTATTTTATAGTTGTTTTAATATTATTTTACATACAATCTTTCATCTATCTTAACATACTTATCTTTGAAATAGTAAATTTATTAGGTTTATAATAATATAGTGATCTTATAAATATCAGTTTTATTTATTTTTAGAAATTATACTACTTATCAAAATTGATGGACTGCGGTTCATTTATTTAGGATAGTCTTATCAAACAAGAGAAATTACTATAACAAATATTCTCCTTATAGTAATAATATTCCAAAATTATAATGAAATGTTAAATTTAAATTAAATAATATCTTTTATTTATTCATTAATAATATACAAATGGGATGATAAATTTTTGTAAAATATTCTATTTAATAGTAAAAAATCCTAAAAATAATATGATTTAATATAATAGTGGAATAAAAAAAGACTAACTATATAAAAAATTTAACTATATTATATAATCCTTATAAAATCAGTTTTATTTTTTTATGGGTACTAATTTTTTATATTCAAGTTTAGAATGTTAATAAAATATAAAATTCATGAAAATAAATAATACCAACTTATAAAAAATTAGGTCTTCACATAAAATAATTTTCATATAGAACCTCTGAATTATATATATATTGTTATGTGAAATGTAATTTTTCAATATTTTAGTGTGAATTAATATTTATATCCCTAGTTTTAAAATTTAAATGTACATTCCCTTTTATATTAGAAAATGCCTTTTATTATTTAAAATAATTATTTTTAACAGTTAATAAACATAATTTGGTTTGGAATTTGACCTCTAAATTGATCAAATAGAAAATCGGTCAATCATTCTTCAATTATATTGATACAATTCTATTCTATTTTAATTTTATAAACAACTTTTACAAGATACTAGATATTTCATATACACTACTCATCGATATATATATGTATTCACTATAGTATAGTATTAATATACATAAAATATTTTCAATATTAATAAATTTTAACATTCCATTCTAAATATGTAACACATTTTTTAAAAATAAACATCATACATATTAAATATAACTATTAATTTGAAAATAAATTTCACTTTGAAATTATTATTTCTAATTAAAAGGAATTTATTTATTAAAAAAATTATTAATTTTTCAATAATATCGATTTTTATTTCATGATAACATGTTATTTAATAATATATATATATCTATTATATTTTATAATAATAAAATTTTAAATATAAAAATTTTATTTTGAATTAAATAAATATTATAAATTATATTTGACTTTAAAGCATCCTAAACATTTAAGAAATCTTATTTCTTTAATTGGTAAGTTTAGTTTGTTTTATATTACAAAGTAATGATTCATCTATCTAAGATCCTATAATGGCCTCCACTTGCTTTATCCCCTCTGTTGGGCGGAGAAAAACGGGAAGGATGGTAAGAGGGGGGGTGAATTGCCTTTTAAAAAAAAGATTAACAAATTAAAATCAAAGTTGAAATGCAGCGGAAATAAAAGAGGCAATCACACAAGCAATTGTTAACGGAGTTCGGCCAAAACCCAACCTACATCTCCGCTCCCAACTCAACCGTTGAGAGATTCCTACCGCTTGCTTTTCAATGGTTTTAGCAAGAAACCCACTAGGCTTTGAGGTAGCACTAGGACCTATTACAGCTTGCTTTTGAAATGGTTTAGCAAGAACCCACTTGCTTTTAATGGTTTAGCAAGAACCCACTATCCTTCTTACAGGTGAAGGATAGCTCACCTATGTCTCAAGCTATTTAAAGGAAAGCTTGACAACCTCTTCACACCTTAGTGGTGATGTGAAACCCAAAAGAAAGAGGGATGAAGAAAGAGTTTGGGGTTTGTAGGCACAAACCCAAATTTAAGCTCAAAATAAATAAAACACTAAAAACCGTAATTGGGAGAAGCCTTGGGTGCCTTTGATTGATTAATGATGTTGAAGGACGCTTCCAAGCTTCTTTGAAGGAGCTCCTTGGACGTGGAAGTTGTTGGAGCAAAGAGGGTTCTTTGAAGAAATCCGCCGGAGGTTCGCCAAAATGATCAACAATGTGTCTGGTGGCTTGGTTGACGTTCCGGGGCTTCCTAGGCCTTTATTTATAGGCTAGGAACCTTCAAGAATCCGTTGGAGGGCTTTGGAGCCGTTGGAAAAGGCTTCGGAGCCGTTGGAGGCCAAAAGAGGGTTGACTGGTCAAAGCCAACGGCTAGTTTGACTGGGCTACCAGCTGGCCGGTACAGCTCCACCGGCTGGCCGGTGCCTTGGCAGAGGAGAAGAAGCTTCTGTCCAGACTCCACCGGCTGACCGGTGAGGAGGCCACCGGTTGGCCGGTGGCAAGACAGTAGCTGCCACTGTGCTTGCTGGGTGCCACCGGCTGGCCGCTGGTGTGACACCGGTTGGCCGGTGGTCTGGACAGAGGAATCCCTCTTGTCCAGTCCTCCATCGGCTGGCCGGTGGTCTTCCATCGGTTGGCCGGTGGACTGAATTTCAGTCCACTTTTGGCTTCTTCTTTGCCTAAGTCCTTGGCAACATTTTGCCTATCAGCACAAACACTTAAAACAAGATTAGTAAAAATAATAAGGTGATTGTGATCATGAAAATCAAACAACGAGGGGAACGAGAGGTACAACAATCTCCCCCTATTTTGATGATCACAATCACCAAAACAATCAAAGTAAAATACTGAAATTAAAGACATTCTTAAAGGATAATTTGAAAATAAATCAAAGCATGATAGAAAATACTCTCCCCCAATCAATCAAGAAATTTCTCCCCCTTTGTGATTATCAGAATAGCGCGGGGCATAAAACTTGATTGAGGGAAAAGTTGAAAAACAAGATACAGTTTTTTAAACCAATTTGAAATTTTTGAAATTTGAATTGAAAGTTTTGAATCACGAATTCAATAACAGTTTGAATTGAAATTTTTGAATGAAAATTGAATAGAGAATTTTGAATTGAAAAATTTGAAACCAAGTGTTGAAATTGAAAGTTTTAAAAAAAAAATTCTTAAACAAACCCAACTCCCCCTAAATAAAAACAATGAATCACCGGGGAGAGGAAACTATTTTTGGCCCGGAGAGACTCGCAAGAAGGGATTTTTCAATCCAAACATGTCTCATAGCGGGTCTTCTCCTATAAAATTTGTCCGAAAAAAAAATACTTTTAGGTTGACCATACCGGGCGTTTTTACAATTACATTCATAAATTAGGTGCCCGGGTTTTTTACAATAATTGCAAAATTTAAAACTAGAGCTCCCCCTTACAAAAACAGTGGGTGCATGGGAGGAGGGGGGGTGAACTTAGCTAGAGTCTCCCTTAGATCTTTGATTGTTGATTCCATGGAATCAACATCGGGGAGATTTTGGATTTTGAGAGACAACTCTTCCTTCTCTTTAAGAAGTTGTTCTTTTTCGGAAGAGAGTTTTTTGAAATTCTATTTTAAAGAAACAAATTTGGAAGAATGCTCGTGAAAGCCTTCCTCCAATTGATCTCGCGCATGTTGGAGATCCTCATAGGATAAATGATTAAAAGAATTTGAAGAACTAGAGGATGAAGAAGAGGAAGAGGATGATGATACCTCATGTTTTTCCATTAGGCATTTTGTACCTTGGTCGCTTGAGGAGGAGGAGGATGATGAGGTGTCACTCCATGTCGCCTTGAGGACCTTTTTCTTTCCTTTTTCCTTTGGCGTGGCCCGTTTTTTGTTGAGTGGGCAATCGGGCTTGTAATGCCCTTTTTGGCCACACCCGTAGCATTTCACCTTGGGCTCGGATTTTTCGGTGGGTTCTTGCTTTCGCGCCTTACGAGATTTCTTCTTCTTGTGATTCTTCATAAATTTGTGCATTTGGCGGGCGAGATTCTCCATTTCCGAGTCGCCGCTTGAAGATGAAGTAGATGAGGAAGATGAGGATGATGAGGAGCTTACTTCTTTTTGAACCTTGAGGGAAATGTTCTTTGGTGTCTTGATTGGTGTGCCCTCCTTTTGAGATTGCCTCCTCATCGTAATCTCGTACGTCATTAGGGATCCGATGAGCTCCTCTACCGGCATATTTTTGACGTCCTTAGCTTCTTGGATCGCTGTCACCTTTGGTGCCCATGAGCTCGGAAGGACCCATAAGATCTTCTTGACCATCGTCTCGGCTGAAACATCATCACCAAGAGATTTCCTTCCATTGCAAATGTCAGTGAAGCGTGCAAACATATCGGTAATGGATTCGGAAGGATTCATAGTAAAGCTTTCAAAATCTTGTCTATACATGTCTAATCGAGTATCCTTAACTTTGTTAGTTCCCTCATGAGTTACTTCTAAAAGTTTCCAAATTTCATGTGAGGAGGTGCAAGTAGACACTCGATTGAACTCATTTCTATCTAAGCCGCAATGGAGAGCGTTCATGGCTTTGCCATCAAGCTCGAAATTCTTAATATCGGCGGGGGTCCATTTGGATTCGTCGGGGGAAGACAAAGAATAACCTTGCATGACAATTTTATAAATCGGATAACCTATGCTTCTTAAAAAAGTGGTCATGCGGGTTTTCCAATAATTATAGTCGGTCCCATCAAAAAATGGAGCCCGACCCAATGAGTAGCCCTCGGGGGCGAAAGAGGTGGATGCCATCACACTGGATCTTTGAATTTGAAACCTTTTAAGGTATTACTCAAATTACCCCTCTGATACCAATTGTTGGGCGGAGAAAAACGGGAAGGATGGCATGAGGGGGGGTGAATTGCCTTTTAAAAAAAAGATTAACAAATTAAAATCAAAGTTGAAATGCAGCGGAAATAAAAGAGGCAATCACACAAGCAATTGTTAACGGAGTTCGGCCAAAACCCGGCCTACGTCTCCGCTCCCAACTCAACCGTTGAGAGATTCCTACCGCTTGCTTTTCAATGGTTTTAGCAAGAAACCCACTAGGGTTTGAGGTAGCACTAGGACCTATTACAGCTTGCTTTTGAAATGGTTTAGCAAGAACCCACTTGTTTTTAATGGTTTAGCAAGAACCCACTATCCTTCTTACAGGTGAAGGATAGCTCACCTATGTCTCAAGATATTTAAAGGAAAGCTTGACAACCTCTTCACACCTTAGTGGTGATGTGAAACCCAAAAGAAAGAGGGATGAAGAAAGAGTTTGGGGTTTGTAGGCACAAACCCAAATTTAAGCTCAAAATAAATAAAACACTAAAAACCGTAATTGGGAGAAGCCTTGGGCGCCTTTGATTGATTAATGATGTTGAAGGACGCTTCCAAGCTTCTTTGAAGGAGCTCCTTGGATGTGGAAGTTGTTGGAGCAAAGAGGGCTCCTTTGAAGAAATCCGCCGGAGGTTCGCCAAAATGATCAACAATGTGTCTGGTGGCTTGGTTGACGTTCCGGGGCTTCCTAGGCCTTTATTTATAGGCTAGGAACCTTCATGTATCCGTTGGAGGGCTTTGGAGCCGTTGGAAAAGGCCTCGGAGCCGTTGGAGGCCAAAAGAGGTTTGACTGGTCAAAGCCAACGGCTAGTTTGACTGGGCTACCGGCTGGCCGGTACAGCTCCACCGGCTGGCCGGTGCCTTGGCAGAGGAGAAGAAGCTTCTGTCCAGACTCCACCGGATGACCGGTGAGGAGGCCACCGGTTGGCCGGTGGCAAGACAGTAGCTGCCACTGTGCTTGCTGGGTGCCACCGGCTGGCCGCTGGTGTGACACCGGTTGGCCGGTGGTCTGGACAGAGGAATCCCTCTTGTCCAGTCCTCCATCGGCTGGCCGGTGGTCTTCTATCGGTTGGCCGGTGGACTGAATTTAAGTCCACTTTTGGCTTCTTCTTGGCCTAAGTCCTTGGAAACCTTTTTCCTATCAGCACAAACACTTAAAACAAGATTAGTAAAAATAATAAGGTGATTGTGATCATGAAAATCAAACAACGAGGGGAACGAGAGGTACAACACCCTCCCCAAGTGATTCTATTCCAACATTAATTTTTTTCCATCTAAATTGATATATTGAAAAATCTAGTTCAGGTAATTCCCTTATACTTATAAATTCATAACAATAGTTATTACTCACCATGTATAATACTTATATATGTACCCAAACTGTATTACATAGAGGAAATGACTACTTTATTACATAAGAATAAGATATTAGGAATCACATCCCGAAGGATCTAGTAGTATAGTTGTCTTATTAATATATATACATACTTGAGACCTGCATTATATAAGGACCCAGTATTAAAACATTACATAATATTTAGTTGAAGTCCAGAATTTACTTTCTTTCACAACGAGTATTTTTTCATGTTTAGTGTTTTGCAGAATTTGGTCATAAAACATACATAACACCCCATATTTATCTAAAGTGGTGTTATTAAAATCGAATCCATTTCATCCAAAATAAGAAAAATTTAAAAATAAAAAATGATATATTTTTTGTGAAAAATATTCATAACATTCAAATTCAATTACTCCATTATCTTACCAATCCATATACCCAGTAAAAAACATTTTAAAAATGGTATGTGTACAAAAGGATTAGTATGAGACATTTAGAATCAAAGTCAGTAGTCTAGTGAAAATATGACAACCCGTTATAAACCCTTTTCATGAAAACTCATTATTATAATTTGAAAGTGTAATATATATTCCTTGGTATATCATTACAATATTACAGTTAAATTAAAAATAATAATGGAAAATCGTTTCCATCAACTTCCATCTCCGATGTACCCAATGCATTGGAGAGCTTTAGTGGGAATGACCAGTCATATCCTGAGCTATAATGGGGCTCAATATTTCATATCATATGCTATAATGGGTCTCAAACACCCATATTTTTAGATAAATTGGTATCAATACATAATAAATAATTTACATCTAACAAATCATTAATAAAACCCTTCATAACTCATTTTAACCCTTGCTAAATTCCCATTCATATATAAAAATACCATTTTCTTGTCAAACCCAATTTTCAAATGTAAAAACCACCAACATGATAATGATCTAATATTCTATAAATTAACTATGAAAATATGTAAAGGAAAAATTAGATTAAAAATGAATCACTAAATTTAGAGAAAACTCTCATTCCCTATAAAAAACTATCTATTTGAATTTTGTATAAAAGACACTTTAATGTATTTCAAAAGGTAAGACCATTACCCTGAGTTTAAATTCTTTAAAAAGTGTTGAATCCTAATTTATAATGATTTATTGAGTGTTATTAATATATTATAGAATTATACTATTTTTATAATACCTTAAATTATCTTCTTATAAATTATTGCACATATTGATTGATAATATTTTTCTATGTCCATTGTTTCAGGTGAGTTCTTTTTAGGGGTTTCCACAATCAATTTATTATGATTTTTCTTGTCAAATAGAATTAATACACCATAATTGAGAATATATATATATAGGTCATTTTAAATAGTTAATTGTGAATTTAAACATTCCATGAATTCCATATAGGGAAACAAAAACTCATCATCCATGACGGTAATTAAATGACACTCAAAGGACGATGATTTCATTATTTTAGAAAAATGTGAAAATGAGATATTTTATGATGACTATAGCATCAATCCAAAAAAAATATATTATTTATATGATAGTGGAGTTATCATGAGACATTTTTCAAGATATACTGGTATGATTAAATTCTATAAGAATTTAAATTATGAAAATAATGAATTTAACTCTTTAAATATTATCTTTGAGAACAACCTTATGTCTTATGGAAGTTGAATTTTTGTGAGAACAAATGAAATAGAATTTATAATGTGATGGATAAAAGGTAATTTGGAATAATATAGTCATCAAATATGTATTCTGGTGATGATAGTTTGTGATGGTATGAGTCTTCTTTTATAATTTATGTGAGGGGAAAATTATGATTTACAAAAATTATTAAAATATAATTAGCCAAATATAGAGTTAACAACATTAAAACGTTATAAACTCTCATTATACCATAGTTTAGAATAAATATTAACATGTTTAAATTTTTTTATGATTTTTGTGGTTTGTAAACAATTTAATAAATATATTTTATTCATGAGAAATAATTTTTAATCATATTAAACACTATTATAAAATTTGAATTTAAAGACATTAAAAAAGTTTCAATTTTGAATCCATGTTTTTATTATATCCTATTAAAATCATATTAATGTATAGGGAATTATGATTAACTTAAACATATCTAATTACATTTATTTAATTTTTTATATCATTCATTTTGTCTTATTCATTAATTAAATAAATAATGTATCATCTTCATGAAAACCATTATGGTATTGTTTTCCTAAAAATTACAAATAATGTTTCTTTAAAATGATAAATTCATTATCTTCCAAAGTACCATATATGTTCATAGAGAACTTCTGGAAAATCATATGTTAAAATATTATACTAATAAAAAACAATAGTGTAAATATCTTTACTCGATTTTAATGAAAATATGATAATAGAATTAAAGTGGTTTATGTGGGACCAAAATGTCCCAAAATCGAATCCAATAGACATAATGGTCAAAAAAATATTATAGAATAATATTTATTTATGTTTTTGGTAATTTAATTGTACTTATAATTATATTTAAAATCATTATGTTTGTTGTTCTTATACTTTCACAAGGATTGCTTCAGAGTTGTGTCATCATTGAAGATAATTATTTAATTTAAATAAATTCAAATTAAATTAACATAAATATTAATTAATTATATCCAAAATAATATTGTTAATTTCTTCATTATTTATATTTTCTCGTCTACATGTCATGAAATCTTCATTAAATTGTTAATTTTTCCTTTTCTTGCCTTGTGTGTTCATTGTCAGGGTATTTTGATGAGTCTTATGTTATATGACTTTATAATTCAGAACTATAATACAAAAACATAAATTATAAATAATAATTAATGAAAAATCACCGAAATTTTTATCTAGCACTTGAATGTTAACACTAAAGAACATTTTTTTTTCATTACCAATTATGCATATTCACTTGGTCAGCACTGGGAATAATTTTTATACATATCTTGAAATAAATTATAACATACATGTACTAAATTAATTTTTTTCAATATTTATACTATAAAAGATAATTTAGTCATTCAATATTTTTAATAAATTTTTTATCATAACTTTTTCTTCATACTATCAAATAAATACTATATTTTGGTATTATTGTTTTCATATATTTACTAAATATAAAACATTTTCAGAAAATTCACAAAAATTCATAGTATTATAATTTCAAATGTTGAATTGAAAAATGAAATTACTTTTTCCAAATCAAAATTATATAACTTTAAAATTAATGTTTTCAATGAATACTAATATAATAAATTATTTATTTTTTGAATTACACATGGTATTGAATGTAACAATTTAATTCAAGAATATTAATAAATATAAAAAATAATTTAACAAATAACTGTGTAGTTAAATTCTCCCCATCCCTTTGAAATTGTATAATTGAAAATTTATCCACTTAATAAACAAATAGGGATACTTTTCCCTCAAATAATTGTCATATTCCCATGTTGTTTCATGAACCATTTGGGGTCTCTTAAAAACTATAAGCCAAATAGATTTCATGGTACAGAAATGCATGATCTATGAGAAGAATAATATGAATAGGTTACTCTTTATAAGAATGGTTCTCTTCTAGATAATCTACTTCTATGTTAAAATCATGAGATAGATCTAGAACATTTTTGTAGAATCGAAACATAAAAAAAATGGTGTAGCTGAGATAATCTTGGAGAAATGGACACATAGCGAGAAACTAGACCAACATTATCTAGGATTTCAGAATGTCCAATGAACCATGGTATTAACTTTTTATTCATACAACAATGCATAAAATTTTCTAATTGAAGGATTTTATGTAAAACATGATCACCTACCATGAATGAAATTTCATTCCTCCTATTATCTAGAAACTTTTTCCACCTTCTTTGAACTAATCTCATGTATTTATGAATGAACAAAAATATATATGATAATTCCTCAACTAATTTTGGTCCCATGAACTTCATTTCATCAACTTAATCTGAAAATTCTATAGTTCGATCCCATATTTCATATAGTACCTCAAAATATGCCATCTATATACTAGAAAGAAAATTATAATTATATGAAAGCTCAAATAATGAAATATTTTGATCCAAACATCCCTTCAAATCCATTGAAAAAATTCCAGTCATATCATATAATATGTGAATTGTTCACTCTGATTATCTATCTTATTGAGGATGAATGGTAGTGCTGAAATATAATTTAGTAACCAATGGTGTGTGAAGGACTTTCTGAAACCATTATGTGGATCTGGGATCATTATCATATACGATGGAGATAGGAACTCCATGTTACCTGACTATCTATTTTAGAAGTAATTGAGAAAGGTTATCTATATATAGGCTCTCTAGAATAGAAAATAAAAGATCAAATTTGGTCAAATGATCAATATAAACACAAATACCATTGCGGCCTTGAGATATATTTCATAGATACACCATGAAATAAAACGATAAATTGTTTCATTTATACTCTAGTACTGAAAATTATAAACCATCCCCATTGGGAGTTTTCTCTCATCATTAACTTTTTTACAACTCAATCATTTTAGGTTGATATCATCAATATCTCTTTTCTTTACATCCCAACAATATTACTCCTAAAGGTCTCTATACATCTTATTGGTGGAAGGATGAACTAAAAATAGATAAATATAAGATTTACATAATAATTCCTTTTACAACTGTTAATCACAATACATACTTAATATCTTTTTAAATAACAATACATAATCTCGATCAATACTAAATTTTGTCAACTTTCCATTTTTAACAAATTCTACATTTTTCTTCAACTCATTATCATACTTATATTCTTGCATAATTTTTTCTGATAGAGATAACTACACTAAACCAAAGACAAAATAGAATAATATTCTACCCAAATAACATCAAAGACAAAATTTATCAAATCATTAACCAAGGGGTCATGTTCCAAATGAAACATTATTAATTTATCATTTTTTTTCTAAATCAAAGATTCTTCCTTTTTATTTTCATATATTGGATGGTTATGAATGTTTCAATCATAATACATGATTATTTTTGGACATATTCCAAATGAAACATTATTGATTTATCATTGTTTTTCTGAATCAATGATTCTTCCTTTTTGTTTTCATGTATGGGATGGTTATGAATGTTTCAATAATAATACATGATTATTTTTGGACATATTCCATTTCACATGTTCAATTCATTCACACTCAATAAAAATATCCTATATGTATGATCATTATATATTTCACACTTTGCATCATAAAACTGATTCATTGAAATTTGTAATTCAAAAACAGTAGCAGCTAATTCCAAATAATTTGTAGGGAAATTTTACTCTCTGGGATTACACGAATGTGATAAATAAGAAATTACCTGATTATTCTACATTAAGACTCAGTAAAATCCTTTCAAAAAATACTAAATACAGATAATAAATTCAAAATTTCTGAATTTCCTGTACAAAATTAAAGCAATCATCAATCTTCTTTTCAATTCCAAAAAATAATCATCAAATTATTTTTTGAAAATAAACATTAAATGTTTTTGAATTATATTTTTTAGTGGGATAGATAACAGTGTAATGTTTTCAACATTCCTCTTATAATATCTTTCCAATTCAAGGAAATTAAATATCTCTATTATAGTTCTGGGTCATTTCCATTCATCTAAAACATTCATTTTAGTATGACCAACAATTATACCATATTTAGAATTTACATGACCAAGGAAAGAAATTGGTTGAAACCAATATCACATGTTCTAAATTTAACATAAAGATAATTTTAATTTAATTTATTAAAAACAACCCTTAGATATCTTTCATGCTCATATTTACATTTAAAATATACCATAACTTCATAAAAAAATATAAAAACATGTCCAAGAACTCAGGAAATTTCTTATTAATATGATCCATGAATTTAGAAGGTGCATTAGTTAACCCAAATATAATAACTACAAATTAATTATAATTATATCTAATACAAAAAACACTCTTAGGAATGTCTACCTCCTTTAATTTCAACAGATGGTACCTAAAACTCGGGTCAACCTTTAAAAATTACTATTCTCCTAGGAGCTGCTCAATCAAATCATCGATATGAAGAAAATTATACGTTTTCTTTTAAGTGATGATATTTATGTCTTTATAATCAATAAAAACTCACATTGAATCATATCTATTTCTAACAAACAAGATAAGAGAAACCCATGGTGATTTTCTATGTTAGAATAAATTTCTATATAATAATTCCACAAATGTTATTTTTGATAATAGAATTAATAATTGACACATTCGATATGGGAGTTTTTAATTTATATTAGCATTATGAACTAATACAGTAGTTAAAACATCATCTCGAATAGAAACAACAATAGAATATCTTCACGAAAAACACCAAGATACTCATTTACCAAAATCACTTCATTAATAAAAATATGTACTTTTTTTAAAAATATTTTAATGTTAACATTAATATCTATTATTTAACACTTTCTGATCATCCTGAAATGTTATCAATTATATGGGTTTATTCTTGTAAATAAACTAAAACCCTTTCTAGAAAGTAATTTCTTTATCTCAAAAATTAATATTAGCATAGTAAAAATAAAGTGAATATCTACCTAGGATAATATTAAACATTACATAAGAAAAAAACACATTTTTTAGGTAATTTATTTTCACATAAAATGGTAGATATATTGTTGTATTTGTTTACCTTAATATTTCCTCCATGTGTTTTCACCATAAATTTTTTACTCATTTCCTATGTTTGAATAGACAATTTACTAGGAAATTTCTTCGAAATTAGGGAATTTTTTTATCCCAAATAAAACAACACATTGGAGGATTCTATAAAAAAATATAAATGATATCAATTTATTTTATGAATCAAGATATGTATAAGTAGTGTTAATTAATTTTTACACACCTTTCTATTTCTAATCTTGATGATGTTTAACATGAGTGATGAGATGTTTAGACATATAAGAAAAATATCCCAACTCATTTCATTTAAAGTACCTTACCATCATCTTCTCATCATTATTCTAATCATTTTCTTTATACTCATGATCCTAGTATCAAATCATTCCATATCAATAGCACTTCTCAGAATTTACAATAGATTCTCTATGATGAATTTTATCACACTTTTCATAATAAATGAATTAGATTTTCTTACCTAGGAATTTCATTAATGAATTATTCCCCAATTACTTCCATCTTAACCACTTATTATTCTTTTCCTCAGGAGGAACATATGTTTTAGGAAATTACATTTAAACCTTTTCAACATAAGTAACAACCTTCTCATCAATTTTAAATTCTCACGCGACCAAATTTCTTTACAAACCTAGTTTCAATTGTGAGTAATATTGATTAATTATTATATTATTGTCCGGAAAAAAATCCATAACATACATAAATAATTCTTTGAAGTTTTCTTTTAATAAAACTATGGAATATTTACCTTTACCCTAAATTTTAGAAATCTAATCCATTCAGAGTAGAAAAACCTTAGGGAAATATTTCTCAAGGAAAATATCCTTGAACGTTTCCCCTTCAATAGACTAATGTTAGTTTTTCTTCCTTTTATTATTAAAAAATATCCTTATATATCATCATCACCTTCAAAATGGTAAATGGAATAGGTTGCCTTTTTATATTTGAATCATAGCATAACTTCAAATATCTTTTCTAGAGGATTGATCCATCTTTCATTTACCACTATGTCAGATGATCCACTAAAATATGGTAGATGTATCCTTAAGAAACGAACTAAAAAAAATACATGTTCTTTCATTGTAAATAATTTTACATTATAGAATTAATACCACCCCCATTTACCTCCAAATTCAACTGATCCATTACTGCCCCAAAATTTTCAGTTCCAATTCCCACTTTTCCAGTTATAGTTTTATATTGATATCAGCATGTCAGCGACATACTATGTCTACTTCCCTATTTATACTATTGAAAAAATTCTAAAAAGATATATCTTTGACAAAGAAACAATGTAATATTGAATTTATTTATAATTTTAACATATCCATAATGTAAAAAATCAATTATGGTATTTTATTAACATCATTATATCCCCTTAATTTATCTTAGTAATCTATTGATAACAAAAATATGGACCCAACCATAAAATATTAATGAGTCTTGGGTTTTAGTAAATAATTTACATTCTAGGAAATTTATGATCTTTATATGTTTAGGGATTTTTAAATTTAGTTCATAATATATACATAAAATCCCACATTTATGCAACGTGAGTACTACTAAAATAGTAGCCATTTAATTCGAAATATTATGCTTTTATAATTAAATATGATTTAATTTTTATATGAAAAATATTCAGAACAATAATCTTGAATACCTTCATTATAAAACCCATCCTTATACCCTATTATAAAACATTTTAAAACATGGTATAGGCACAAAAAAGACCAGTGAAAAACATATATAAATAAAATCATTAGTCTACTGATAATTTAAAAAACCACTAAAACCATTTTCAAGAAAAATCTTTAGTATTCAAATACTAAATCAAGCATGTGTATTATGAAATCATTATCAAATCACTATTACATACACACTTACTAATGGAATAAAATTTTGTTCGTCTTCGATCTCAAGAGTACCCATTGCATTAGAAAGCGATAATAGGGCACATCAACCATATCTTGAGCTATATTGGGGATCAATCTATTATATCTTGAGCTATAATAAGGATAAATCAATAATAACTTGATATATAATGGGATAAAATCATAATAAATAAGGAATAAGGAATATATAATGAATAAAACCCTGGATAACTCTTATAAATTAATGAGAAAAACACATTCATATATAAAAATACCATTTTCTCATGAAAATAACTTTTAAATATAAAATCAGCTCACATAATAATAAAATAATATTCTAAAAAAATATGAAAATAGATAAAGAAATTATTATAGTAGTAAATCATCATTAAAATGGGTAAAACCTCACTTGTTTTATACAATTGTTTTTTGAATTTCACAAAAGAGATATTTAAAAGGATTTCAAAAGGAAATATCCTTACCTCGGGTTTGATATCCTTAAAAAGTGTTAAATAATTCTATATAATAGACTAAAATGTGTTAATAATTTATTATATAACTATACTGATGTTTATAATACCATTTTTGAATATATTATAGCATTTTACACCCATTTATAAACAATATTTGGTTATTTCCACAGTTTTAGGTGCTTTCTTTTCATTTTTCTCCACGGTCGGTATATTGTAGAAATTACTGTAATAAATAAATATAACATGAAAATTACTAACATGTTCATATTTCAATCATTTTAAAATGTTATAAATAAATTTATTTTTTCTATGATTGTAGATAAGGGAATGTAAAACTCATCGTCCACCATGACAAGAAATTGGTACACTAGGTATGATGATTTCATTATTTAAGAATAAACCAAGAAAATTTGATATTTTAGGATAATATAACATACATTAAAAATATTAACGTATATATATGATACTGTAGTAATCATGAATCATGGGACAATATATGAGGATATTTTTGTAGGGGAAATGAATTTTAAAGAGTAAAGGAATGAATTTATATCTTGAACATTTCTCCTTGAAAACCTCCTTAGAGATCTTGGATGTTGTGTTTTTGTGATATAATAAGTAATGTAATATTGTACAAGATTAGAATAATTGAATTTAGAATAATATAGTGATGAAATATGTCTTTTGTGTATGTTATTTTCCAAATGAAAAAGGCATATTTTATAACAATTGTGAGGGAAAAATTAGGAATTGCATAATGTATAAAAATATAAATACTCTAATATAAGTTTAATGACAATCAAATTCAATTAAACTCACTATTTCTCCCATTATCGAAGAAATATTATCATTATTGATATTATTTAATATTTTTTTTGATTTTTAAATTATTAAATGAGATATATTATCCATAAAAACTAATTTTGGTCAAAATTTTAAAATATTCATAACTATGACCTTAAACACATAAGAATGTTCCAAAATAGAATAGAATATTTTTATTATATACTATGAATATCATATTAATCTAGTGAAAATGTGAATTAACATTAAAATCTCCAATTTTTTTATTTTTTTATTTTTAATGTTATTAAATATATTTATTCATTAATTAAATATGTATTTCATCATCATTGTGAAATCCTTACAGTTTTTATTTGATGCAAAAAAAAATTAATTATTTTTTTATTAAAATGATAAATTTATAAGATTTCAAATGACTGCATATTTTTTAGGAAAAATTCATTAAAATGATAGATTATAATATTATATCAATTTAAAACTATTGTGTGAATAACGTGACTTACTTTTCAATTTAATACTATACTCGGAATAAAGTGATTCATGTACATCCAAAATGATAAAAATTCAAACATAATTAAGATAATGGTCAAAAATTTATAAAAGAAAATTATTTAGCCATGTTTTTACTTATTTAACCGTAGTTATTATTTTATTTCACTTGTATCTATTTTTCTTCTACTTATACAAGAACTGCATAAGTGCTCCCTCAACCATAAAAATAATAATTTCATTGATGGAAATTTGAAAAAAATAAATATCATAAAAATAAATTATATAATATCAAAATAAAATTCAATATTTTTCTATTATCTATATTTACTCATATAATGTTAAGAAAACATCTTTAATTTGTTAATTTTGTATTTTCGTACCTTTTGAAAGTATTTCATATGAATTTTCAAAGTACATATGTTATATAACTCTAAAACACAAAAATCTAGTCCAAAAACAAAATTTATATATAATATATAATATATAAGTCGTGAGAATGATTTCAAGGAATCAAATATTAACACTAGCGAAATAAATTTGACATTATCAATCCTACATAGGCACGACATTACCAAAAACAATAATATTTATACCTATCATGAAATAAATTATGACATACATGTTTTGAATTTTTCATGTACAATATTTTTATTATAAAATAATAATTTAGTAATTGAAACATTATAATAAAATTTATATCATATTTATGCCTTCACTATGTAATAAAAAAACTATATTTTAGAGAAAGTTTCCATTTTTATTATTAACAAAATTTTAATATTTTTCTATAATTTTCAAAAATTCATACTTAGATAACTTTAAATTGGTGAATTAAAAAAATAATTTGTTTTCCATATTAAAATTCTATAATATGAATATTAATGTTTCAAATAAATAACTATATAAATAAAAAAAATTTATTAAATTAAATAACATAAGGAATATGACTATTAAATTCTTGAAAACTAATAAATAGAAAATAAAATTATTCTATAAATACCTTAGTTTTTACTCATTATATTTAAAACAACACATTCAACCTAATTTTTTCAATATAACCCTTATTTCCTTATGAATTTATTTCAATATCAATCATAGAACATTTAATAGAATATTTTTAAAATAAATAAAATATGTGTAACGCCTCGACCCTAGTTACCCAGAGTCGGTGCATTATTACATAACATTGGCATGATCACAAGAAAGATCAAATCTCGAAAGAACGATTAGTTTAGTAGCCTTGGAAACACTAGATATATTTATAAGTTTTACATTACATCATAAATTGAAAAACTACTACAACAACATAATGTATCCATAATCCACACTCATATCCCCACATAATATCCCTGTAGGTCATTCATAATTTACTTCTTCACTTCCTGGGAAAAATAAAACATAGAAAAGGGGTGAGCTCAAATGCCTAGTAAGGATAACAATATAGCGGAAACTTTCATAAATAAGAATAAACATTTAAGGAAATGTATAACTAAAACAAAATCCTTTCAAACTTGAACTTTCAACATTGTATGGCATAAATAAAATGAAATAATGCCATTTACTCATTCACATGGATATTCTACTAATCGAATAATCACATGCAAAATCAATAACCACTTTCATAATGTTGGAATGCATAATGCCAGACTATCATAACCACATAGCCAAGGCCTCGTGCCAAGACTACAAATAAGATTTTTCCAAGGCCTTGTGTCAAGACTCTAGTTTGTCTCATGAGACCTACCGATTCATCGAGGAGCTATAGCGGGCTCCACCCGTCACATATTATGTCCAATGCATTCCCATATGAAAAGTTTTAAACATAATATAAACATTCGTATTAAAACTAGCATACGAAATGTCAATAATTTCACCATAAACTATGAATGGTATAAAAATAGAACATCCACAGTCAAACATATCACAAAACCTTCAATACAATATAGAAGTTTTGTATCATAATTAATCAACTTCAAATAAGCGTAAAATCCATCAATGGATGTTGACATAGATGAAATCAAAACTCTTTTTAGAGAAATATCTCTTTCTATTTTTTTTTGAAATCATTTAAGATCCATATAAAATAATACATTTTCTTTGAAAATATTCTTATAATCTTGTAAGGAAAGCTTTGAAGATTTTATAACGGCGGAAAATAACCGCACCCGCCGTATAAGTTAAAAAAACATTTTTACCTTAATTCTGTCGAAAAGGTTAAAAAGGGCCTTGTTTTCAAAACGACGAAAAGATTCCTCTTATAAAAAGTCAAACAATGGTATAAATGAATTTAACCCATATTCTTGTAAATAATAAAAATGTTTTGAAATACATTTTATAGATACATGGATGTGGATGATAAAGAGATCCCAGTAGATTATTATGTATAAACAATCTCGGATAATGAAGTGATTGTGAAATAACCCTTACCTTGTACTTTTCCTTGGTTGGGGTAGGTTAACCTCCTGTATAATGGTGAAATAATTGTTATCAAATTATAGAAGAATCATATACATTAATATAATATCATATATGATCTTTTAATATTGATTTGATAATAATATCTTAGTATTATCGTTGTTTCAGGTGTTAACTTACTTGTATTTTATATGTTTTGTTACGTAAGACATGTTTGTAAAGGATAGGTTGTATATTATTCATATCCAGAATTATATCACGTCCTTAAACATCATTTTTAAGTCATCAAATGATAATTATACTTTAATGGTTACGATGGAGAATGAATCTCATCGCGTTCGTGGAGACGGTAGTCCATACGTACGCACGAGCGACAATATCATTATTTTGATATTAAAATAATATATAAATGGATGGTATATCATATATACAGAATCATTAACTTGTTATATTTATTATTTACATGAGTTACACATCATTATTATACCCATCCAAATAATAATATATTGAATAACAATTACACCACGACGTGGAGACGGTAAGCCGTACGTACGCATGTTTGGTGACATGTATTTCAAAGGGAGTATAGAATACTGAATATGGTTGTACCATATTTATAATAACATAATAGTATATATATTATACTGGAGTTATTATTTTAGAATGGTAACAACAAATGAATAAGAAGTGGAAGAAGAAATGAACTTGGAAAAGGGTGGTGAAATCATTACCTCTTCTTCGGGTTCTTCCTTTTGATTTGATCAAAAGGGCTCCATAGGTTGGATTTATGATAAAATTAAGGCCACTAGGTTGTAGTGAGGGATTTTGGGAGAGTATTTGGAAAGAGTTTGGCCGAACCAAAACGCTTTTAAGGTGTGAAGAAATGAGAAGGAGGAGTGCCCTTTTATAAGAGGGGTGAGGGGAACCTTTGGAAAAGCTAGAAATATTAGTTTATAATAAATTCATATTCGGATTACAATGGCTCCAAAGATGATTATTTAAATGTTAAGCTGGGGCTAGGTCGAAAACAACTCAACCAATAGAATTTAGACAGGTTTGGGTACTTATATTAACCTTATCTTTAAGTATTAACTCTAAATTAATTAGTTTCACTTTTACAATGTCTCTTTTTATTTTTATATAATATGGCTAATAAACTTACTATATATATCCACGTGACCCCCAAGTGGTCTATTAATGATGACCTATCATGATATAGGTCTCTTGGCCGAACCTTAGATTTTTAGGAATTTAATATCAATTAATAATATAATATTTGTTTTAAGAACTCTTTTATGTCAATTTTGACACTATTCAATAGTTGATTTTTTTGAAACTCATAACAGATTTATTACTTCAAATAAAGTTAATTAAATCAATCCTAAGATATCATATTATCCTAAAAAATTAGTTTAATTCATTAAAAGTTTCATATTATATTTATTTGGGTATTTATAATATCAATTATTTTAATTTTTCACTATTATAGTAATTACTACATCATCATTGTGTCATAAATAAATTAAATTATATAATGTCTAAAAATTAAAAATAAAATATCATTATGTAGGAAATATTTTTATCTTTCTAATTAATATTTATAATCTAAAATCCAACATATATAACCCTATGTAAAAATTGTTTTTCTAAAAGATATATGCTTGTGTCATTTTTGTATTCATTTTAACTTAATTAAAAAAAGTGTCCCTATCACCTACAAGTGGCACCATGGGGTCCCAAAATCGACCCAAGGATGCCTATGGTCTAACATGTATCAACCAATAAGACTAGGACACGTTTTAGGGTAATTTAGTATTATTATAATATTATTTTTTAACCCTTATTTACCAGATTTACCCTTAACCATGGTAAATAAAATATTTACCACAGTAATTATTCAAAATGTCTAAAAATAAAAGTTACCTATTTAAAAAATTTGGACATCCTGATTCCAAATATGGAATACATTTTTCTAAATTCAAAATACAGAAGTGGCAGAAATTAATTTAAAATTAATTCCTGCTGTCAAAACAAAAAGCGTGTTTTTAAGAGATAATAACTATCAAAAGATTGACACTTGTTTATGTTCGGTTTAACTGTAAAATTATGTTCAATGACCAAAATTATATTAAATGGTAAAAATATATTCTAAATATAATTTAAAACCACTCAAATTCATAATTTATCACTATTAATTATTTTGATTAAAAAAGTTGTTTTTAATTAAAATTTAGTAATTTGCAATATTCATCAAAATATGAAAGTTATCCGAAAAGTACCAAAATTTCACCTTAGGCTAAATTCGATATTCCGAATCCGGAAATGAAGTCCATTTTAAAATATAAAATATATATAGTTTCTAAAAGTAGGTATTACTATTCATAATGGCTAGTTTGATTGGTTATGGTGTGTTAGAACTCGATGTTGCGTACAACACAAGCTATCACATTATTCAAAGAGAAGCTTACCGTAGAAGCTTGGGGTGTTACATTCTCCCCTCCTTCAAATAATTTCGTCCCTGAAATTTCAAGAATACTTATCACATGAAAAGACTTGGGTGGTTCTTCATCATAAGTTCCTTGGGTTCCCACGTTGCCTCATCCATCTTATGGTTTCTCCACAAAACTTTTACCAGACACGTCGTCCGGTTTCTCAGTACATGTTCTCTCGTATCAAGAATCATGACGGGTTCTTCACAATAAGAAATATCGGGTTCCAGTTATAATTCCTCATTGGTGAGTACATGCGTTGGGTCAGGCATGTATTTCCTCAACATAGATACGTGGAACACATCATGAACTTTGGAGAGACTTGGTGGCATTGCCAATCGGTAAGCCACAGCCCCAATTCGTTCTAGAATTTTGAAAGGTCCGATGTACCTGGGACTCAATTTACATTTCTTACCAAGATGTATGACTCCCTTCCATGGTGATACCTTCAAAAAAACATGATCACCGACTTGAAATTCCAAATCCTTCCTTTGATTATCGGTATAGCTCTTCTCCCTACTTTGAGCTTCGTTGATGTGATTTTGGATTACCTTCACCTTTTCCACCATTTCCTCCACCAGTTCTGGGCCTATAAGTTTTCTTTCACCAACGTCATCCCAACATGTTGGTGTACGGCATCTCTTTCCGTATAACGCTTCATATAGTGCCATCTGAATACTCGAATGGAAGCTATTGTTATAGGAAAATTCTACCAGTGGTAAATATTGGTCCCACATAACTTGAAAGTCAAGTGAGCAAGATCTCAACATGTCTTCTAAGGTCTGAATAGTCCGTTCTGATTGTCCGTCTGTCTGAGGGTGGTAAGTAGTGCTCAAATGAAGTTCAGTATCCAGGGATTTCTGAAGACTTTTGCAAAATCATGAAGTAAAACGGGGATCACGATCAGAAAAAATCAATAGGGGTACTCCATGAAGTCTCACAACTTCATTAATATATAGTCTTGCTAGACGTTCCAGGGGTAGATCTTCTCTTATAGTAAGAAAATGTACTGACTTGGTAAGACGATCAACAATAACCCATATTGCATCATTCCTTCTAGGAGTCGTTGGTAGCCCCATGACAGAGTCCATCATAATACTGTCCCATTTCCACTCCGGTATGGGAAGAGGTTGCATGACTCCTCCAGGATGTTGCCTTCCAGCTTTCACATGTTGAAAAACCATACATCTTGACACAAAATCAGCAATCTCCCTCTTCATGTTGTCCCACCAAAAATGTTCCTTCAAATCGCTATACATTTTGGTGCTCCCAGGGTGTATAGAGAAATTGGAACTATGAGCATCATCCAACAATTCCCTTTTTAGATCAGGTATATCAGGAACACAAAGTCTCTTCCAGAATTTCAAAATTCCATCTTCATACACAACGTCTCTCAATCTCCCATCATTCACAGCATTAAGCTTCTTTTGAAATTATTCATCATCGGTCTGAGAACTCTTAATCCTTTCTAGTAAAGATGGTTTGGCAACCATTTGAAAATGCATTGATGTTTTACCTTCCCTGGTTATTCCCATGTACATATTCACTAGATCCATGAAAATTGGATCCCTTTCAATTCACATCATGTTCAAAACTCCATGGTCTTTTTTGCTCAAAGCATCTGCCACCTTGTTTGCTTTCTCCGGGTGGTAGTGTATCGTGCAATCATAATCCTTGAGTAATTCAAGTCATCTCCTTTGCCTCATGTTGAGTTCTTTTTGTGAGAAAATATACTTCAAACTCTTGTGATCAGTATAAATTTCACATTTTTCACCATAGAGGTAGTGCCTCTATATCTTCAAAGCAAAGATCACAGCTGCTAACTCGAGATCATGAGTAGGATAGTTTTGTTCATGAATTTTCAACTGTCGTGATGCATAGGCAATAACTCTATCATTCTACATAAGGACACAACCAAGTCCTTACTTTGATGCATCACTATAAATAACGAACCCATTATTCCCCGATGGTAGAGTCAATATAAAAGAATTGACTAATCTTCCCTTCAGTTATTCGAAACATTCTTCACACTCTTTTGTCCAAAAAAATTTAACCCCTTTACGTGTGAGCTTCATTAATGGGTTAGCCAATCAGCCAAAATTCTGGACGAAACATCGATAATAACCTGCCAAACCAATAAAACTGCGTACCTCAGTTATACTCGTAGGTGCTGGCCATTCTTGGATTGCCTTGGTCTTAGAAGGATCAACAGAGATTCCATCTTTAGAGACAATATGGCCAAGAAAAGAAATCTCATGAAGCCAGAATTCACACTTGCTAAACATCTCATATAATTCATGTCTCCTCGGAGTCTTCAAGATAATGTGCAAGTGATTTTCATGATCTTCGTAGGTTTTGGAGTATACGAAGATATCATCAATAAATACCACAACAAATTCATCGAGATACTCCTTGAAAAATCTATTCATCAGCTCCATGAATACAGAGGGTGCATTAGTAAATCCAAAAGGCATTACAGTAAACTCGTAATGCCCGTACCTGGTTCGAAATGTTGTCTTCGGAATGTCTTCCTTCTTTACACACAACTGATTGTATCCAGATCGAAGGTGAATCTTTGAAATGTATTGAGCTCCATGTAGTTGGTTAAATAAATCATCAATAAGAGGTAGGGGATACTTGTTCTTTATCGTTATAGCATTGATCTCCCTGTAGTCGATACATAACCTCATAGATCCATCTTTCTTTTTTACAAAAAGAATAGGGGCTCCCCATGGAGAAACACTAGGGAGAATAAATCCCTTATTCCTCAATTCCTCTAGTTGTTTCTTTAGTTCAACTAATTTTACATTGGCCATTCTATAAGGGGTCTTCGATATAGGCCTTGATCTAGGAATCAAATCAATGGAAAACTCAACTTCTCGTTCAGGAGTATGTCCAGGTAAATCTTTCGGAAATACATCTACAAATTATTTCACAACAGGTACATCCTCTATTTGAACCTTCCTTTCCTCACCGACAATTATTTCATTCTCTTCCTCCCCAATAATTGAATTTAATTGAGCTATTTGGGGTGGATCTAACTAAGAATTAGGTGGTGACGATTCTGCTCTAAAGATAAGGTGTTTGTTATCATTATCATCAAGAATCGTATCCTCTTTCTTCTTACAATAAATCTTCGCATCATAGTCCGAAAGCCAGTCCATATCAAGGATTATATCAAACTCAATCATAGGTATGATAATGAGATCGGCAGATAACGAACATTTATGTGCTCTAATGGGGACTGATTCACAAAACATTGTTGCAATGATACTTCCCTTAAGAGTTTTAACTGACAACTCCCTTATTAAATCAAATTGGAAATATCTAATTTTATTATCCAACTGGGAAGATATGAAACAATGCGATGATCCAGAATCAAATAATGCATTTTCTAAACTTGGGGAAACCATTAAATTACCTGCCACCATGTCTTTCGGAGCTTCTACCTCAGCAGTAGTGATAGCATAAGCCTGGCCTTGATCCCTTGGCCTTTTCTGAGGTATGTTCTCCTGACGCATAGGACATTCATTTCCATAATGCGCCATCTCCCTGCAATTGTAGCACTGAATGTTGGTAGCTTCCTTCTTCCTTTTGCAATCACGAGCTTGGTGGCCTTTTTCACCACACTTGTAACATACTTCCATTCCCTTCAAGCAAGTACCAGGGTGTTTCTTCCCACATTTACCACAGGATGGATATTCAAACTTTCCTTTCTTCCCCTTATTTCCATTCCCAGATTGATCAGCAGGCCTCTTCTTCTCTTGCTTTGCATTAATGTCATAAGACTTAGAGAATTCCTTTTCAGTCTTGATAGCACATGAGACAATGTCTTCGTACGATGAAAAGGATTGTGAGACTAATGCTCGACGGAGAAATGGTTTTAACCCACCAAAGAAACGATAAATCTTACTTCTTGGGTTATGTATATAATCACCAGCATACCATGCTAACCTTGTAAAGTTAGCCTCATACTTTGTGACATTTTCATCCTCCTTCTATCTCAGACTTAGAAATTGCATTTCCATATCTGCTCGATGGTCGCGAGGAAAGTATTTTTCTAAAAATAGATCTTTGAACTCCCTACATTCCATATTTGATCCTTCATCATCTTCCTTCGTATTTTGAATTAATGACCACCATTGATCAGCATCTCCAGTGAGGCGGTAAACTTCCATGATAACTTTTTCCCTTTCACTGCTCCCCAAAGCCTGAAATATTTTCTCTAGGGAATTTATCCATTGCTCAGCTACTAATGGATTTCTACTCCCATTGAACGTTGGTGGTTGTTGCCTCATGAATTGATCTAACATTGATCCTCCACGTTTTGGATCAGGGTGCTCCATACGGGTACGGTTATTATTCATAACCTGAGTAAGTTGTCCCAGTATGGTGATTAGCTGATCGGCACCAGTTGCATCACCAGCCCCACTATAATTATCTTGAGCAGGAGGGTAATCCCTACATAGAGTGCGTACATTAATATGGTTTCAATTTCTCCCACTAGGCGCCATTTCTAAACAATGGCATAAACTAGATCAGTTTATGAATCAAAATACATAATCCCATACTTATAAAACACTTAACAAAAATTGAACTATTTATGGATATAATCCATAATCATAAAAATGTTTTCTTTTAGGAAGTATATACTCATAAACCCTTCATAATTATTTGTAAAGAAAATTAGAGTTATCCTAAGAATATCCCCCGGGAGTGTCGTAACCAAGAGTGCAGCAAGGCCCGTTGTCGTGCACCAGTTCCCGTTCGAGTCTAGCTCAAAGCGGTGTTTTCGGGTTTTACCCCTAGGTACATCTGTGCCAGAGCCGCCTCTACCTGCTCGTATCCATACAGGGATGTATTGCCAGGAAAACTCACAAAATCTCTACAATACCAAAATTTTAGGAAGTTCTTATATACTAATCCTCAAAGATCATCTTAGGTCTACGTGCTCTAATCAGAGTTTATCTAAATCTAGCTTCCAAGGTTTTTACTAAACTTCTTCTAATACCAACTGTAACGCCACGACCCTAGTTACCCAGAGTCGGTGCATTATTACATAACATTGGCATGATCACAAGAAATATCGAATCTCGAAAGACCGATTGGTTTAGTAGCCTTGGAAACACTAGATATATTCATAAGTTTTACATTACATCATAAAATGAAAAACTACTACAACAACATAATGTCTCCATAATCCACACTCATATCCCCACAGAATATCCCTGCCGGTCATTCATAATTTACATCTTCACTTCCTGGGAAAAATAAAACATAGAAAAGGGGTGAGCTCAAATGCCCAGTAAGGATAACAATATAGTGGAAACTTTCATAAATAAGAATAAACATTTAAGGCAATGTATAACTAAAACAAAAGCCTTTAAAACATGAAATTTAAACATTGTATGGCATAAATAAAATGAAATAATTCCATTTACTCATTCACATGGATATTCTACTAATCGAATAATCACATGCAAAATCAATAACCACTTTCATAATGTTGGAATGCATAATGCCAGACTATCATAACCACATAGCCAAGGGATCATGCCAAGACTACAAATAAGATTTTTCCAAGGCCTTGTGTCAAGACCCTAGTTTGTCTAATGAGACCTACCAATGCATCGAGGATCTATAGCGGGCTCCACCCGTCACATATTAAGTCCAATGCATTCCCATATGAAAATGTTTAAACATAATATAAACATTCGTATTAAAACTAGCATACGAAATGTCAATAACTTCACCATTAACTATGAATGGTATAAAAATAGCACATCCACAGTCAAACATATCAAAAAACCTTCAATACAATATATTAGTTTTGTATCATAATAAATCAACTTCAAATAAGTGTAAAATCCTTCAAAGGATGTTGACATAGATGAAATCAAAACTCTTTTTAGAGAAATATCTCTTTCTATTTTATTTAAATCATTTAAGATCCATATAAAATAAAAAATTTTATTTGAAAATATTTTTATAAGCTTGTAAGCAAAGCTTTGAAGATTTTATAACAGCGGAAAATAACCGCACCCGCCGTGTAAGTTAAAAAAAACATTCTTACGTTAATTCAGTCGAAAAGGTTAAAAAGGACATTGTTTTGAAAACGACGGAAACATTCCCTTTATAAAAAGTCAAACAAGGGTATAAATGACTTTAACCCATATTCTTGTAAATAATAAAAATGTTTTGAAATAAATTTTGAAGAAACATGGATGTGGATGATAAAGAGATCCCACTAGATTATTACGTATAAACAACCTCAGATAATGAAGAGATTGTGAAATAACCCTTACCTTGTACTTTTCCTTGGTAGGGGTAGGTTAACCTCCTGTATAATGGTGAAATAATTGTTATTAAATTGTAAAATAATCATATACATTAATATGATATCATATATGATCTTTTAATATTGATTTGATAATAATATCTTAGTATTATTGTTGTTTCGGGTGTTAACTTACTTGTATTTTATATTTTTTGTTACGTAAGACATGTTTGTAAAAGATAGGTTGTATATTATTCATATTCAGAATGATATCAAGTCCTTAAACATCATTCTTAAATCATCAAATGATAATTATACTTTAATGGTTACGATGGAGAATGAATCTCATCGCGTTCGTGGAGACGGTAGTCCGTACGTACACATGAGCGACAAAATCACTCTTTTGATATTAAAATAATATATAAATGGATGGTATATCATATATAAAGAATCATTAACATGTTATATTTATTATTTACATGAGTTACACATCATTATTATACCCATCCAAATAATAATATATTGAATAACAATTACACGACGATGTGGAGACGGTAAGCCGTACGTACGCACGTATGGTGACATGTTATTCAAAGGGTGGATAGAATACTGAATATGGTTGTACAATATTTATAATAACATCACAGTATATATATGATACTAGAGTTATTATTTTAGAATGGTAACAACAAAGGAAGAAGTAGTGGAAGAAGAAATGAACTTGGAAAAGGGTGGTGAAATCATTACCTCTTCTTCGGGTTCTTCCTTTTGATTTGATCAAAAGGGATCCATAGGTTGTATTTCTGATCAAAATAAGGCATCTAGGATGTAGTGAGGGAAGTTGGGAGAGTATTGGGGCAGAGTTATGCCGAACCCAAAGTCTTTGAAGGTGTGAATAAATGAGAAGGAGGAGTGACCTTTTATAAGAGGGGTGAGGGGCACCTTTGGAAAAGCTAGAAATATTAGTTTATAATAAATTTTTATTCGGTTTCCAATGGCTAAAAAGATTATTATTTAACTGTTAAGGTGGGTATAGGTCGAAAACAACTCAACCAATAGAATTTAGATAGGTTTGGGTACTTATATTAACCTTATCTTTAAGTATTAACTCTAAATTAATTAGTTTCACTTTTACAATGTCTCTTTGTATTTTTATATAATATGGTTAATAAACAAACTATATACATCCAAGAGACCCCCAAGTGGACCATTAATGATGAACCTATCATGATATAGGTCTCTTGGCCGAACCTTAGATTTTTAGGAATTTAATATCAATTAATAATATAATATTTTTTTTAAGAACTCTTTTATGTCAATTTTGACACTCTTCAATAGTTGATTTTTTTGAAACTCAAAACAGATTTATTACTTCAAAAAAAGTCAATTAAATTAATACTAATATATCATATTATCCTAGAAAATTAGTTTAATTCATTAAAAGTTTCATATTATATTTATTTGGGTATTTATAATATCAATTATTTTAATTTTTCACTATTATAGTAATTACTACATCATCATTGTGTCATAAATAAATTAAATTATATAATGTCTAAAAATTATAAATAAAATATAATTATGTAGTAAATCGTTTTATCTTTCTAATGAATATTTATAATCTAAAATCCAACATATATAACCCTATGTAAAAAAACTTTTTCTAAAAGATATATGCTTGTGTCATTTTTTTATTCATTTTAACTTAATTAAAACAAAGTGTCTCTATCACCTACAAGTGGCACCATGGGGTCCCAAAATCTACCCAAAGATGCCTATGGTCGAACATGTATCAACGAATAAGGCTAGGACACGTTTTATGGTAATTTAGTATTATTATAATATTATTTTTTAACCCTTATTTACCAGATTTACCTTTAACCATGGTAAATAAAATATTTACCACAATAATTATTCAAAATGTCTAAAAATAAAAGTTACCTATTTACACAATTTGGACATCCTGATTCCAAATATGGAATCCATTTTTTTAAATTCAAAACACAGAAGTGGCAGAAATTAATTTAAAATTAATTCCCACTGTCAAAACAAAAAACGTGTTTTTAAGAGATAATAACTATCAAAAGATTGACACTTGTTTATGTTCGGTTTAATTCTAAAATTATTTCCAATGACCAAAATTATATTAAATGGTAAAAATATATTATAAATATACTTTAAAACCACTCAAATTCATAATTTATCACTATTAGTTATTTTGATTAAAAAAGATGTTTTTAATTAAAATTTAGTAATTTTCACTATTCATCAAAATATGAAGGTTATCCGAAAAGTACCAAAATTTCACCTTAGGCTAAATTCGATATTCCAAATCCAGTCAATTTTAAAATATAAAATATATATAATTTAAAAAAGTTGGTATTACTATTCATAACAGCTAGTTTGATTGGTTATGGTGTGTTAGAACTCGGTGTTGCGTACAACACACGCTATCACATTATTAAAAGAGAAGCGTACCGTAGAAGCTTGGGGTGATACAATATGTCTGTTATAAGATACTCACTATGGGTAATTACATCAAAATATATTATAAATTAGTAATTAATAATGAATTTTTAAAGGAAGATATATAATCAAACATGAAATTAAATCAACAATATGATAATGAAATGATTCGAGATATTGTATCTTGGTGAAAATATCCTCGATTGTGATATAAAGAATAATCAATATGGAATGTAAAATAACTAAAACACATTTAATTCTAATCAATAACACAACTATTATAATTTTTTATAGAATAATAAACATGTTAGGGTGAATAACTAAAAACACAATCCATTTAATCAATAAAATGATAAAAAATACATCCAGATAAAATTTCAGTTTTAAAATCTCATGGATAACAATGAATAAATTATTAATAAGGGAAATAATGAATTATTGGATGTCATCTCTTATGAACATGATAAATCTACCATGATGATCTATCCTGAATAATTTTAACTCTATTGGGAATAATTCTATTAGTTTTGGCCAACTAATTATATTCTAGTATACAGATTCCCGTCATGGGATAAAAAATGGATCAGGTGACTATCTATAACCAGGCCTCATTTATGTCTGTATTTGGAAACCATTATTCACATATAGAATAAACATTTTAGTTCCTGAACAACATGATTTAAAATTAAATATACATATTTAATAAGATAATATATTTTATAAATATTTCCCAATTCGATCTAATAAAATTCAATGTTCAAAATTGATTTTATTGGAATGGCATACTTTTGAACAAATAAGTATATCTATGATTAATAATGTAGATATTTATGGGAAATTTAATGTCTAATGATCATATGAAGGTGAATATTCAAATAAAAAGTAAATTGCTACCTAATGAATTAGAAAAATGAAGGTTAATATTTTCAATATTCAAAATTATCATAAGACATCCATTTTTATAATATGGATGGTATCAATACAACATAATAAAATTTATTAAGAAAAATTGGTTATCATTATTGATGAAAATTTATAATGTAAAATGATCATTAAAAACACTGTTGAGAAAGATATCTGTCTTGTTTTGAACATAATTTTCTAAAACTAATATTTAACAAAACATATGAAAATAATTTTATTCAAAAATATTCATTTAAAGATATAATGGATCATTTATAATATTTTAGTGTTCATTATGGTAGGAAATTTCCATCATATATTACATTTTAATATAATGATTCCTTTCACTTTTTTGGAAAAAGACAAAAGTCCATTATTTAGAAAACTACTGAATGATTACATTAAAACATTTTTTAAAAATTAAAAAACATTAATTTTTTTTAAAAAAATCATTTAGAGAAGGGTAAAATCATTTTTGAATACATATTTATAAATTATTGTTTTCTAAGAGAACTTATTTCTTACCAAAGAGAGAAATTATGTAGTATTTTATTAAAAATATTTAACAATAAATTTATTTACAAATGATTAGAATAATTGTTGTATTATATAAAAATTTCATGAATTACAAGAGGATAAGAAAATTAATGGGTTTTTTAGATAATGGAAATACATATTCCCATCAATTGAAACTCAAGAATAAACAATCTCAATTAGAATTATATTATTAAATAAACCATTATTATGAAAATAATGTTGATGTGAGAAATAATAAATGAATAAACTATGTTTATCAACTATAAATACATATAAATCATGTGATAATATAACATAATATAAATAAAATCTATTACCCCATTATATAAAAAACCAACGATGATGATGAAGTGACATAACCCAATGAAAATAAAATGAGTTCTGAAATTCATCGCATCCTAACATTTATGTATAATACCCATTGATGAAATACATAAAATTGGTACATAAAATACCATCAATTGTGGTGGAATAATTATATTACATGTCATAGGGGTATTATGAACACCCTATAATATAAATTAGGTTCACTAAAATAAAATATTCCTCAATAATGACAAATTGAGATGGAGTATATTACATCATGCTTATTTTTGGTTTCACATGCATTAAACATCGGTATAATGGTTTTAATCAAATTATTAACTGATAGTAAAACAATTTTAATATTTATAATATCTTTTATGATCATTTAATGATATCCTATCAACCGTGTATTAATTATCATTCATTATTTTTTTGGGGCGTTAATTTCCTTATTTCTCATGGGTGTTTTCATCATGAAATATAATGTATTTGGGAAATTTTTATGTATCCACATTATATATAACAATAATCACAACATTATTATCATTTTATACATTCATATTTCTTTTAATACTAATCCTGAATGTCGGTTATGAATAATGAATTATGTTTTGATCATAGAGATGGTACATCATATGTACACTTGAGAATCATTTATATTTACTATGATCATCATGGATATAAGGTAAGTAATATTTTATATTTTCTTAATTATAATAATATAACTTATATCGTATTTTTTATTCACATATATATATATATTCCATGTGGTTTGGTGATGAAAGAAGAGTTAATACACTTCCTGATGGCGGTAGTCCAGACATACATGAATGAGGTTATCTCCCTGCAAATAATTAAATGGTAGTGAAAAAATGAATTATTTTATATTCAGAATGATAAATATGTCATGATTATCATTATTATATCATTTATTTCATATATACCTATAAAAATTATCTCTCCTACCTTCAAAATAAATAGTTAGTGGAAAAGGAATAACAATGCTTCACGGGGAGGTAGTATGTCTTACACATGAGTGATATTATTTTATCCCTAAAAGATTGGAATATATATAAATAAATATAAGGAATAAATATGAATAATTATTTTATAAATATTAAATATGTACTTTATATCCATCATCATAACCTACCATGAATGGTGTTAATGTAAGAATGAATGACATCGGTTCACGATGTGGTTTTCTACCACACACATGATTAGGGATTTTGTAACACTTTTGATGTAACAGGGGATGTTTTAAGACATTAAATTATCCTAAAAAACATAGAATTTTGAAGATGTAGATTTTATAAAATCATGGTGTTTTAATTATAATAGAGGTAGGTGTAATAAACAATAATATAAAAAATTATTCTTAAATAATGTTACATCTTTATCAGGTATCCTCTGTAGGTTGGAAAATAAATACTTATTGGGAAGGGTTTATGAAAAAATTAGTGATTTTAGAGAGAGAATATGGATGTTTATATGTGATTAGAATATGTTATTTCTAAAAATAATTGTTATGATGGTGTAAAAAGGGTAGAATGTGGTGGATTTTTATAATTGAGGTGAGGGGAACAATTGTAATGTTTTAGAAGAAAAAGGTGAACACAAATATTTTAGTTGAAAATGGGTCTAAAATGAATTTTTTATTCTGGTAAATTTTTTATAAAGTTGAAATATGTCCATCCAATATATTTTATACAAGTTTTTATATAATTTTAACCCTTATCATTTTTAGTTTAGCCCACCGATAAATCCTTTTTTACCTATACTGTGGTAATTAATTTTTACTGGATTCACTATTTATTTTGGTAAAAAAAAATTTAATTTTTTTATATAATATAAATTATAATTATTCCAAATATGGAATCCATTTTTCAAATTTTGATTCACATATGTGGTATTTTTTAATTGAAAAATAATCTCATGTTACACGATGACGAAGTAGATTTTAAAAGAGAAAATTATAAAATCATTAAAATGATTATATTAAACAAAATTTATAAAGAAATTATTAAAATTTAATAAATTGGATTAATATATATATATTTATAATTTAAGTAATTATTCTTGTAATAAATTTTAATTATAATTTAATATTATAAAATATATAAATGAAAAATAGTTTATAAATAATATTTTTCAGTTGTCCATATTCAATAAAAAATGAATCATTTCAATAAAGTAAAAAATAAATGTCACCATAATATAATATTGTTATGATTATTTAAATAATTAATATTATTGAGAAAAATATATTTTCTAAAATTTTAAAACTTTATTTCAAATTATCATTTTAAAATGAGTGGATAAAAAATATTTTAGAAAAATACATGTTTTTAAAAAAAATCTATTTCTTTTTAATGATTCATATTGTGTAAATGGTATGTAGAATGATAAGGGTATGAAGTGAATAAAGTTCAAGATGTGGATGTTTTGAAATAGGACCTCCCAAACTAACTGCCACTGGTACATCGTGGACATAACCACTAAACTACACCCTAAGGGGTAATAAATTAGTTATATATTTTATATAATCATTAATTAACCATTCTTTCTTAATATAGTTATTAATATTCATACCCACCAATTTAATGACTAGTTTTTTGTATTATAAAATTCACCTAATTATGGGGTTTCATTTCAGGTATGTTATCAACTAAATTAAATTTATTGAAATATATTTCTTGGGTTTTCTATGCTTGGTATTCCATATCAAAAAATATATCATATATAATTTCTTTATTTTAAAATTTCGTGTTTTTATGAAATCCCTACATTAAATAGATTTCATTATCAGAATTTTATTATTATATATATAATAAGGGGTTTTTCATTTCTAAATCTATTGTTGAAAACCCCACATCATAAAACTAGATAAAAATTATCAACTTAATTAGTGAGAAAGGGGATATGAAATGTTATATGGAATAACACATAACTAGTTTCTCCATGTATGTGGACTCTGGAGTAATGTGAGGATACAAACATGGAATAAATTTATCAATAATTATAGAGAGTGATTTATTTCATTGATCACAAGAATGTGAATGTTAAAATTAATAATAAGGGCCTCAAAATCAATACACTATAATGATTTAAAATATCTTATACTTTTTTCAGGATGAATGAAATTGGATATCATTTTTGTTTTTACATATTATTCTTAATGTTGATGAATTATTTTACTATATAAGAATATATGTAAATATAATTACATGATATGTTTTTATTTTATAAGGAAAATCCAATCCTTTGTTTATGATTTTATCAATTTCAAATTCATCCATTACTCCATGAAATTATTATATTTGAATTTATTTTTTATAACCGAAGCACTAAAATTAACATGTTAAGGATCATAAGATTTTTAATAGCGTGACATGTATTTTTTGTATGTCAATAACTATTTTTTAAAACCAATATAGATAGAACATTTTATCCATTATAAGGAATAAATATTCTCAAAAGGAACACTACAATTTCGACATTAATATTTATTTATTAAATTAATTAAATTAAAAGAATCACATATTAAATTGGAAATCATATAGGCAACTGGTATGTGATAAATATTTATCATCATTAAATCATGGGTTGAAGCCCCATTTCCTTGTAGGAAATGATGAGTTTTCACCCGACTTGTGGGTTGTACTTTTTCTAAACCTATAAATTATAATTCATATAACGTCAAAAAAATAGTACAAAAATTATTCAAATAAAATTAATCATTGAATAATATTTTAAGTTATTTTTTAACTGAATAATTTTTTAAAAAATTATATATTTATATTATTTTACTATTATTAAAATTTCATTATTGACCACATCAACTCTAGATGTTATTTATACTATTTAATTATATTTATAATATGTAAATTCATTATTCCAAAAATATATATTCCACTAAAACATTTGAATTCCATAAATTTATCTAGAAATATCCTAAATATTGGTTGAATTCCATCACATAAAACCCAAATGTGTACCTAAATTCTATTTACTTATGATTGGTTTTAAACACATTGACCCTTGGTGTTATCAATAACTATATGATAATGAATACATATATTCCTCTAAAATCCAAAACAGACATTAGACATTACATTATTTTTATATTTGAAATTCCATTAGTAAAATACTTCTATATTTTAATTAGTGAATACTTATTTATAAAACATCCTCTATTTTATTTCATCATAGTTACTTCCTTGGTCTAGAGGTTAACCATTAGAAGAGAGAATTGATTCACATAATTATCAGGTTATCTATATTTTTGAAAATGAAATATAAATTGATAACTTTAATGATATTTATGTTCTAATATAGAGCACATAATTTTACTTGATCAATTCATTGATTTATGACATTTATTTCAAAAAATACATATTTTTACCATAAGATTTATATGTTATTAAAGGTTTATCCTTCCACATTTCATATATAATAGTATTAAATCATACTTTCCACAAAAATTTTCATCACATGAGCTCTTATATAACTCCATATTTCTCATTTTTGGATAGTATTATAGGTTGTTAAATTATACTTGTTAAATTTATTTCAAGAAAAATGATTAGTCAAAATTATGGTTTCTATCACTCCTATCATAATCCCAGTTGGTTTCTCATAGTCACCACATTGCCCTTGATGTACAATGTTGACATGATTCCTTCAGGTTCCATCTATTCATCAAAAAAAGATTATATTGTGAGTGATAATAATCGTAGAGGTAAAACCATGCATCATCTATAGGATTTAAAAATCATGAAACATTTTTAAAATATATGGCACCTTATATTTTACCAAAGTCATTCATTATCATCATCTATTTAAATTCTTTATAACTGTTCAAAAAAAATATTAATTATCCAAATCATATCCCACAGGATTGTCAATATCAATAAACAATATTCCCCACTGTTATGAACCTTGTGATAATTGTGTAAATAACAGTGTTCCCTTTTCATAGTTATTACCCCTAGGTATATCTATTCTAGAACCATGTCCACTTGTAGTATCTATATAGGGATTCATTTCCTATAAAATCTACATAATCTATATCTTACGGAATCACTAGGATGATCAAATATACCTATCCTCAATGACTTTAATATATTTATTATCATAATATATTTATTCCTAAATTGAAATACCAAATATTCTACTAGGACTCCTCTTTATTAACTATAGCATCCCCAACCCTAGTATCCCGGAGCCAGTCTCTACATTATTATATTATCATATGACAAAAGGAATCTCACCCAAAATGAATGAATAGTATAAAATTCATTGTGTACTAGATTCATACATGAGTCATCATTTATTTTTGAGACATAAATTACAATATATAATTCTTTTTCAAGAATAACATTATTCCCGGAATCATGTATCTACATATAAATTAAATTATAATTCAGGGATTCATTGTAAAATTAAATAGTAACGGTGAATGAAAATTTAGTATAAGGGTTATATACAAGAGAATCTATTATGAATAAATAAATAATACTCATTGTGAAAAATTAGAATCAGAACACAAAATCCATTAATTAAATTAGATAACATTGACATGTATCCAAAGATAATATCTTAGAATAAATATCATGGATAATATGATACCATATAATCAATATACCAAGGTAAATAACTAAAATTTAACACCCTGAACCCAATTATATATAGTTCGTGCATTATTACATAACATTAGTAGGATGGAAGGAATCATGTCCCAAAATACTGATCAGTTTAATATCCTTGGAAGTACTAGATATATTCATATGTTTTACATTACATCATGAAATAAAAACATCCACAACATTTTGTCCCCTTTGAACACACTAATATCATTAGCTTATACATGTAGGTCATCTATTAAATACTTCTTCACATCCTATAAAAAATAAAACATATAAATGGGTGAGCTCAGATTCATAGTATGGATAACAATATAGAGGAAACTTTCATAAAAAAGCATATTATTTAAAGCAATGTATAATACTACAACAAAATCCTTTTAAACATAAACTTCATCATAATATGGAAAAGATAAAATCAAATTATTCCATTTACTTATTCACAAGGATATTATACTTGTAGAATAATCACATGCAATTTCAATATCCAATTCCATAATGATGTAATGCATGGTTCTAGACTTCATAACCACATAGTCAAGGTCTTGTTCCAAGAATATAAATATTATTTTGTCCAGGACTTGTGACAATACACTAGTTTGTATCATGAGACCTACTAATGAATCGAGGAGCTATAGAGGGATCCACCCATCACTTACTAATTCCAATGCATTCCTCTTATGAAAATTTTTAAACATAACATAATCATTTGTTTTAAAACTAGCATGTGATATATCAATACATTATCCATAAACCATGAAAGGTATAAAAATAACACATCCAAAGTGAAACATATCACAAAACCTTTAATACAGTATGAAATATTTTTGTCATAATAAATCAACCTCAATCAAGAATAAAATCCTATAAAAGATGTCGACATAGTTGAAAATGATCAGTATAAATCATTGAGATAAATATCCCTTTTTCATGAAAACATTTAAAAGTCTCACTTTTTATCAAGAAGCTGTTCAAAATAGATATTTGAGTCAAATATTTTCATACACTTTTTTATATTTTAAATGTAATTTTAAATTTAAAACATTAATGTCTATATAAATAAAACCTTAAAACCATTTTTAAAACAAGGACATTATTGAGAATGATTTAGAAGAATAAATTTTTAAAACATTTTTAAGGATATTTTAGTTAGAGTTCCTAAGAAAATGAGGGATGCTTGAATAAAAATAATTGAGGTAATAAAAACATTATAATATCATGAGAATAAAGGGATTCATGATATACTATGTCAATTTATATTATATACACCATATAAAAGTGAATTGGAACATAACCCCAAAGAATTCTCAATGGAATGTAAGTTGAGATGAATTCCTTTATAAAGACTGTATACATAGGTTAATGATAAATAAATGCCATAATTATGTGTGAAAAATATAAATACACTAAATATGATTTTATATTATTTGTTAATCAATCAGAGGACATTTAAACATATTCTTGGAAAACAACACCAATGACTTGGATGTTTAACTCAATGAAAATAAATTGAGTTAAAATTACTCTTATCACGTATATATCGATGACTAGAGAATTTATCAATGTAGTGATTATGTGTATCAAAATTATATCCACACAAAAAGGATATTAAATTATTACATAAGTAAATAAATAGTTATTTCACACATAATCTTGGGGTAAAGTAATCAATGATGTTTGCATAAAACCAAATGGGTGGAAATTGAAATGTGGAATTCCCTTACTGATATGGTAACATAAGAAACATACACCCAATGAAAGAAGGATCATACAATGATGATGTAAATACCCATAAATTAAAGTATATTATGCAAAAAATACTATCATGGTCAGTAAATACACCACAAAAAAGGTAATAATGGCAAATATAGCATGAATCTCTTGGGAATAAAAGTTAGATGAAAACCTATTAACTTGTAATTTATTTAGTTGAGGGTAAATTAAACACCTATATAATTGTTAAATAATATTTATTAAAATATACACGAACCACATACATAAATATAATGTCATATATGATCTTCTAATATTGCTTTATTAATAATATTTTAGTAGTATCCTTGTTTCGGGTGTTAACTGATTGGTATTACTTTATATGTTTTCTTATGTAAGTCTCCCTTGTTATGGATAGGATGTATTTGATTCATATCCAGAATTATATAAATCCTTTAAACATTATTTTTAAGCATCAAATGAAAAATTTTCTTGAATAGTTACGATTAGGAATGAATCTCATCGCGTTCATGGAGACAATAATCTGTACGTACGCACGAGCGACAATATCATTATATTGATGGTGAAATAATTTTTAATTGGATATTATATCATATATAAAGATTCCTTAACATGTTATATATTTAATTTAAATATGTTATAGTCATTATTGTACCCATCCAAAAAATGATGAGTTTGAATAACAAACTACACCACGACGTGGAGACGGTAAGCAGTACGTATGCACATATGGTGACTTTTTCATTTGTATGATGGATAAAATAAATAATATGGTAGTAACATATTTATAATAATATAAAAATATCTAGAAGGTACTATATTTATTATTTTTTTATGTAAAAAACAAAGAAGGATGATGTGGAAAAAGAAAATAACTTGAAGGAGGGTGCTGAAATTATAACATCTACTTCGGGTGTTTCTTTGTTAGTTGATCAAAAGATCTACGTAGGTTCGATTTCTGATCAAAGTAAGGCCTATAGGATTATGTTCAGGATGTTGGGATGATATGTGGTTAGGTTTTGTCTGAGCCATATGGATTTGTATGTTTGAAATTAAGAGAACAAGAAATTCCCTTTTATGAGAGTGGTGAGGGTCACTTTAAGAAAAGCTTGAAATATTATTTTATAATAAATTAATTTTGGTTTATAATGTCTTAAAAATAAATTATTTAGAGTTTTAGGTGGGTATAGGTCAAAAAAATTTCAACCAGAAGGTTTTATACAGGTTAAGTCATCATATTAACCTTATCTTTTAGATTTGACTCTTTGTTAAATAGTTTCACATTTACCATGTCTCTTTGTATTTTTATATTATATGGTTAATAAAAACACTATAAAAAGTCAAGAGAACACCAATTGGTTCATTATTTATATATATAACTTTATCTATGTCCTTTTTATGATCCTTAGATTTTTAGGAATATAATATCAATAAATAATATAGTGTTTGTTTTAAAAACTAAATTATGCCAATTTTTACACTATTTAGTATTTCATTTTTTTAAAAGCCATATTAACATTACCACTTAGAATAAATTTTATTTAACCAACCCTAACATGTCATATTAACCTATAAAATTAGTTTAATTCCATATAAGTCTCAATTTATATGTATTTGGATATTTATAATATCAATTATTTTAATTTTTCATTAATAATGTAATTACTACATCATCGTTGTGTCATAAATAAATTAAATTATTTAATGTATAAAAATTATAAATAAAATACCATTATGTAGGAAATATTTTTATCTTTATAATTAATATTTACAGTAGAATTTCTATAGTGTGTGACCATATATTAAAAATGGTTTAGTAATTAAACGTTGATTTTAACTCTTTTAATTATTCTTTAAATAAAATAATAATAAATGTTATTATCTAATTCAAGTGGACCCAAGAGGATCATATTTTATTAATAAATATTATTTTGTCGAATTATATCTATCCATTAGATTTAGAACATTTTTATGAGTAATTATAATATCATTTTACCCTTAATTACCCTAATTACATTTAATCGTTGTAAATAAAAGTCAAAAGTTACTATGCAACAAAATTATTATCACCTTACTAAACCAAATTTTACATATTTATGTCAACCATGTCTCTAGGAATTTTTAAATTCAACTCACAGAAGTGGTAAAATTGAGTTTTATGCAAACCTGCAAATGCTTCTAGAAGGTGGGTAAAAGATGGTAAAAAGTTCAATAAAATTTTATACATCTAATTTTATTATTAAAATGACTCCAATGAATACAATTGAACTAATATAGGTATTATGTATCTATATTGACTTAAAATAAATTAAAAAAAATACTTATTTAAATAAAAAGTCAGTTTTTAAACAATAGTGCAGATTTTTTCACTTTTCATCAAAATTGAAAGTTTTCAGAAAAATATCAAAAATTCACCCTAAGATAATTTTGATATTCCAAATTCAAAAATTAATTCTATTTTAACATATTAAAAACATAGAATTAGAATTAATTCATTTAAAATTAATTCCTATTGTCAAAACCAAAAACGAGTTTTTAAGAAGTAAACACTATCAAAAGATTAACATATGTTTATGTCAAATTTAATTGTGAAATGACTTATAATGACCTAAATTGTATTAAATGATAAAAATATAATCTTATTATACATCCAAACCATTCCATTGCATAATTTAACACTATAAATTATTTCAATTAAAAAAGTTTTTTACAATTAAAATTTAGTATTTTTCACTATTCATCAAAATATGAATGTTATCAGAAAAGTGCAAAAAATTAATTGAAAATAAAATTTTATGTCCCGATTCTAAAGAAGAATTTAATTTCATTAAACAGAATTTATAAAAGTTTCAAATATTGGTTTTAAAAAAGGATCTCCATTAAAAGGTGGTAAAATTGCATTTTTTGAAAAGAACTTCTTTTATATGAAAAAAATTAATTTCTTCTTATATATTGTCTAAGAAAAAAATAATTTGGATTAAAAAATTATATGGTGTATATAAAATTCAAAATTCAGTTAATACTATTCATAATAACTTTTTTAACAACTATTTTGGTAAGTCGTGGTGTGCTCGAACTCAGTGTTGCATGTGGCACAAGCTATTGAATTACTTTAAATAAAATAACTTACTATGAAATCTTGGGGTGTTACATTATTCAACCTTTTTGAAAATTTCATCCCCTAATTTTAAAATTGGGCATGGGAACTTCATTGAAGGTCCCACATAAGAAAAAGAGTCAATAAAACTATCACTTTAAAAGAAATAAATTAAAGTAAAAAGGTCACCCAAGAAAACTCATACTAGGATTCCATAGAGGAAAACATGGATATGGAAGATAAACTAAGTGCCATGTTCTGATAGAGAGTGAGATAAAAAATGATCATTCGAAATTTAACTACAGGAATACCGCAAACATGTGATGGGAGATATGTTCATTAGTTTCCAAATAGTAAAAGTAAATGGACATCATTTTTTTGTTTTACGTTCCATTTCATAAAGGCGAGGTATTTATGTAAGGACCCAAATATTCATTAATGAAAATCCCTCTTGATCCATTTAAATGTATCTTTATGAAAAATGTTTTTATAAGATGTCAAATTCTTTGGTTTTATGATAAGATTTGTGACCGTTACTTTTATAGTCGTTGAATAGTGATCACATGAGTAGTATAAATACATGGATTTAACGAACCCAATATTACTCAGACAAAAAAAGTGATGGCCTCATACAGTAGAATTTCCCCATACGAAGCCCATTTGTCAGAGCTTGGAAAAGAGGTGGCGTATTTGGGCTTCTCCCTTGACCAAACCCAAGCTGAGCTTCATTATGTCAAGCTCGAACGGGACTGTCTACGAGAATAGTGGAAGCAGATAGAGATTACCACTCGAGCGATGTTATCCAAGCCACCCCAAGAGTCTGTCACCATCGCACACCTGACCCTTAGGTCTTATGCGACTATTTTAAGGGGTTATGTAACAAATAAGTTGTACCATGTTCATGTATATTATTTTCGTATATAATAATGAATATAATTTCTAGCCATTTTTGATACTTTGTAAATAGATTTTAACGTACAAATGGTGTTTTTAGTTAGTATTTAATTAAGAATTATATTTTATTAAATTAAAGGATTTTAGAATTAAATAATATTTTAATAAAATATTATTATTATTAAATTAATTTTTATTAAATATGAATGATCTTATAATTTTATGAATTAAATTAATTTTTTTTATTAAGGTTGAAAGCCATTTCTGTCAAAACCCGTGAATTTTTTATAAATGTTGGTATTTATTTTAAAAGTGAAAATTCAGATATTTAGAAAATTATTTAGATAAAATAAATATTATTTTTGAAATCAGGATGTCGAAATTATCCAACGGTGAATTTTTCATAATTTTCTGAGACAGTCAAATTTTTGGGTAAAAATTAAATACCATTTAAATATATAATATGTTTTATGACATCATAATGACCCAATGGTGATGAAATAAAATACCATAATCCTTATGTTCGGCCAATATATGTTTTATCATTAAACTAATGAGGTTTTGTGTTTTTTTGACTTACTTTTCAAAGCATTAATGGAGCCCTCAAGACTTATTCAACACTTTGCCTTTTTAAATTAATTTCCATGGGAGTGTGACTCACCTCCACATAAGCAACCCTAATTTTTTAATATCTTCGGACCTTGTACTTGTAAAATATTGTTTTCCTCTTTCCTTTTCCAGAAACCATGGGCAAATAACATGGGATTGTTTGTGGTTTGTATTATTTTAATATATGGGGTCCCAAACCTAAATAATAAAGAATTTTGTCACCTTTCCTATATAAACCCACTCAAGCTCACACTTCCTCCTCACTAAAAGCCCTTGAAGTTCTTCCAACCTCTTCCCTAATCTCTATAGAATCCTGTCAAGGTGCCCCAATCTCCCAAGAATCCTCTCACAATCCTCTCTCTAGCTTTTGGAAGCACACTTCCAAGTAAGGGGTTTTTCATCCTTTCTCATTTTTTTCAAATTTTTTTAAGTTGTATTTCCCTTTTAATTTCAATTATGAATGTTGGGGTATGGTTTCACACCTCCCCCATAATTCCCTCTTATTGTTTGAATGATGGGAGAACCCTTTCTCTCTCATTAAATGCCTCCCATGTACACCTGTTACTATGCCGAAATTCCGAAAGAAACTTCTCTCTCTCTTCTTTTACATTCAAGCAATAATTTTTTATCATGAATATAAATTCCATTTCAATTATTGGTAACTGTATATATTTGACCTCCTTACTGTCCATTACATGTAAATATGATGAGGAACACCTTTCTCTCTCATAAACCATTTTTTATGAATTCTTATGTCACGCGTTACGCTGCCGAAATCGCACCGATTTTCTACGCCAATGTAATTGTGTAGTGAATACCATGCGCATTTCCCCATCAAGGGTATTCACCTGTATGAACATTTACATATTTATTATAAAGTTTCATTTATGAATTCCACATTCCTTTATCATGGAATAAATGATTATGTTTTATAAATCCATGTTTTATGATCCATGTGGCACACTTATGCATGAAATGAAATGTTTAAGAAGGGTGCGCCCTTATAGCTCTCCAATGCATTCGGTAAAGTATAGTATCATGATACGTCATGTGCAATGAGTGTTGAATCATGCTAATTCAAGTGCAACGAGGGTTTACTCATGCTTCAAGTGCAATGAGGGTTTACTCATGCTCCATGTGCAATGAGCATTGGCTCATGCTAATTCAATGTTAAGTGTTGTTGCCACATTTCCATGTTCTGATTATCATGCTTTATCATGACTTTATGTTCATGTTACTCTTATGCTCTATTGATGTTTCTATTTCCTAACATGGATTGTACTCCTCATGTTATTCATTGTGTACTCCATTACTAGGCTTTATAGCTCACCCTTTTCTTATGCATGTCCTCAGGTTATCCCATGCAATGCTAAGTGCAAAGGAATGTAGTGGTCATGTAAAGGAAGTTTTCAATAAAGATGTTTTATTTCAAGTTTAAATTTTTTATGTAAAGATCCTAATCCCCAAAGACACTAAACCTCTCGATCATCTTTGTTGTATCAAGTGATGTTTTATATAATAAAGCATGTTTAAGTTGTAATAAAAAGCAGTGTTGTCATAGTTGGTATCAGAGGATAGGTTTAGCTAATTTTGGGATTAGGAAACCCTAGTAAAGCCTTAGATACAAGAATAAGTATAATAAAAACATCCCTTTGTTTTGGTAAATACTAAGTAAGTGGTTTATCAAACAAATACATCCTTGTATGGATACGGTCAGGTAGAGGCGGCTCTGGCACAGATGTATCCTAGGGGTAAAACTTGAAAACACCGCTTTGACCTAGACTCGAACGGGAACTGGTGCACGACAACGGGCCTTATTGCACTCTTGGTTACCACACTCCCGGGGGATATGTTTTAATAAATTCACAGTCTTAGTATGAACCCTTATTAAGGGAAAAATGCCCCTAAGAATATATGTTAGAAGGTAGATCATGAAAAGCCTGGATTGAATCCTATAGACTCATGAGTTAAAGAGATTAAAGTGTAATTATAAGTCATCAACTTTTCGTCTTTGGATTACCCTTTATGTGTTACCCCTAACTTTTCTTTTATTCCAGCCAAAGGCCGGTAATAGGAGGACTCGGGCTAACAACCGTAGTTAAGATCAGTGTGATGATTGTACTAATGAGATGCCCAATCCAATGGGAGCGGGAATCGCGAACTTTGTCACGCTTCTCTCTCAGTTAACTCAAGTTTTGAATAGAAACACGGGTCAAGTGGAACGTTCAACCCCCCCCCCCCTAAGAAATAATAAGTCGCTATTGAAAGCTTCATGAGACAAAGGCCTCCTACTTTTAGTGGATCATCTGATCCCATGATCACTGAACAATGGATCAACTCCATTGAAAAGATATTCTCCATCCTCCAATGCTCTGAACAATAGAAGGTTCTCCTGACGGCTTTTCGTATAGAGGGTGAAGCTGATCAATGGTGGACGTTGATCAAAAATACGAAGCCTGAGGAGGAGATCGAGGATTTGGAATGGAAGGAATTCCAGAAGATGTTTTTCGATAAATATTTTCCGCGCACCCTCCGTCTTTAGATGGAGAGGGACTTCCTTTCCCTCAAGTAGAAGGATGAAGAATATGTGGGAGTGTACGAGTTAAACTTAACAAGGCTTTCACGATACTCTTCTGGCTTTGTCGTTACCCCCGAATACAAGTTTGACCACATATTTGGTGGGCTGAAGCCTAGTTTGTGGAAAGCATTAGCGATCCGTGACTTCGACAGTTATGAAGAAATTGTTCGATGTGCCCTTAAGGTTGAAATGGAGATCGGAGAATCACATGGGTTTAATGGGGACAAGAAGAGTAAGGTGGACTTCAATGCTGGTGGTCCGATGGATAAATCCAATGGTTCTAAGAAGTTCCAGCACCCAACTTTCCAAAAGTGCGGAAAGAAGCACCCTGGAAATTGCCTTAAGGGGACAAGAAAATGCTTCAGGTGTGGAAGAGAAGGGCACCTTGCTATTAACTGTTGGCAAGAAGGACCCGCAGCTGCGACAGAGGAGAGGAACACTCCGTTCGAACCTCAACACATTGTTCAATGCTACAAATGAAAAGAACCGGGTCATTTTGCAAATCAGTGCCCTAATCCAAGGGTTTTCGGAGACAACCAACAACCTCCAAGACAGTAAGGAAGTGCTTTTTCCATCACTTCTGCCGAAATGAACCCCGACAACGAAGTGGTGACAGGTATGCTAGATATTCATTCAAGAATAGCGAACATACTTTTTGATTCAGGTTCTACGCATTCTTTTATATCTCAAAAGTTTAGTAGAACAATCCCAGCACCACCAAAAATCATGGAAGTAAAGATGTCGGTGAGTACGGAAAATGGGGCAATCATTGCATCCCATGAGTATAAGTCCTCCCCTATTATAATCTATGGATTTAATTTCCTGGCGAACCTCATCATACTCCCTCTGGTTGAATTTGATTCAATTCTTGGCATGGATTGGCTTTCCTTATATAGAGCCAACCGAAATTGTCGGGAGAGGGAAATCACACTCCATATAGAGAATCGACCCCCGATTCTTTACAAGTGTCAAGAGGAAGATGAATCTCCTTTAGCTCCATCATCTCAAGAATGGATATTACTTTCTTATGAGCATGCATATCTGGCTCAGATGATTGAGTCCCAGGAAGAAACCACCCGTGAAGAAATGCCTATTGTGAGGGAATTCACTGAAGTGTTTCCCGAGGAACTTCCTGGTCTTCCTCCAAGAAGAGATGTTGAGTTCTCAATTGAACATATACCTGGGGTGCTACCAATATCCAAGACTTCATATAGAATGGTTGTTGTTGAGCTCAAAGAAATGAAGAAACAACTACAGGAGAATCTGGATAAAGGGTTTATACGCCCAAGTGCATCACCCTGGGGTGCACCAGTCCTCTTCGTCAAGAAGAAGGATTGTTCAGTGCGGCTTTGCATCGATTATCGTGAACTTAACAAAATCATGATAAATAACAAGTATCCTCTCCCAAGAATCGATGAAATGTTTGATCAGCTGCAGGGAGCACAATACTTCTCCAAGGTGGACTTGCGGTCGGAATATTATCAAGTAAGGGTGAAGAAGGAAGATATCCCCAAGACTTCTTTTTGTACAAGGTACGGGCACTATGAATTCGTAGTAATACCTTTAGGACTCACCAATGCTCGAGAAATATTCATGGAATTGATGAATAGAGTCTTTAGATATTACCTAGACAAATTTGTGGTAGTCTTTATAGATGATATTCTAATATACTCCAAAACCAAGGAGGACCATGAGGAGCATTTAAAAACTGTACTAGAGACTTTTTGCAAAGAGAAGCTCTATGAAAAGTACAGAAAGTGTGAGTTTTGGTTGAAGGAAGTCTCATTCTTTGGCCATATCATCACAATCATTGGGAAATCTGTGGACCCCTCCAAAACATATTCCATTGAGGGATGGCCGAGGCCATCATCGGTGAATTATATCCATAGCTTCTTGGGGTTAGTTGGATATTATCGACGATTTGTGAGGAATTTCTCACGATTTTCCAACCCTCTTACCAAGCTAACTCGAAAGGGAGTAATGTTTTCTTGGAGTGATGAATGCGAAGAAATCTTCAAGGAGTTAAAAAGGATGCTTATCACTGCACCTGTACTCACTTTACCCACAAGTGGGGAACTTTTTGTGGTATTCAGTGATGCCTCAAAGAAGGGCTTAGGATGTGTGCTAATGAAGAATGATAAAGTGATATCTTATGCCTCAAGGAAGTTGAAAATCCATGAGCGAAACTATACAACACATGATCTGGAGTTAGCGGCGGTGATCTTTGCCTTGAAAATCTGGCGGCATTATCTCTATAAAATGTGAGATTTATACTGACCACAAGAGTCTTAAATATATATTCACACAGAAAGAGCTTAATATGCGCCAGAGAAGATGGATATAGCTCATCAAGGATTATGACTGTTCAATACATTACCACCCTGGGAAACCGAACAAGTTGGAAGATGCCCTAAGTAGAAAGGATCCAGCTATTCTATCAATGATGAGAATTGAGAAGGATCCAATCTTTTTAGACTTGATGAAGATGGATGTGGGAATCATAAAGAAGGGAACATCATCAATCCTTTCACAAATGATTGCTCAACCATCTCTTTTGTAAAGGTTAAAGGATGCTCAAAATGATGATGTGGGAATTCAAGAAAAAGTGGAAGCTATCATAAAGGGAAAATCCTTTGAGTTTAATGTTAATGAAGAAGGACTTGTGCGGTTTGGGAAAAGACTATGTGTTCCATCAAGTCCGGAGCTGAAGAAGGAACTTTTGGATGATGCACATAGTTCAAATTTCTCTATTCACCTAGGGAGCACAAAGATGTATCAAGATCTCTGAGAAAAATTTTGGTGGGATAATATGAAGAAGGAGATCGCTGAATATACATCAAAGTGCCTGGTGTGTCAGCAAGTGAAGGCAGAGAGGCAGAAGTCTAAGGGAATGATGCAACCATTGCCCATACAAGAATGGAAATGGGAAAAAATCACCATGGACATTGTCACCGGACATCCAAGGACATCCAAAGGAAATAATTCAATCTGGGTTGTTGTGGATCATCTTACAAAGACTGCACACTTCATTGCTATTCGAGAGGATTTCTCTTTGGATAAACTGGCACAGATATATATCAGGGAAGTGGTCCGGTTGCATGGAGTACCACTATCTATTGTGTCTGACCGAGATCCAAGATTCACCTCTAAGTTTTGGAAGAGTCTTCAACATGCTCTGAATGCTGAACTAAACATCAGTACGGCCTATCATCCTCAAACTGATGGCCAATCTGAGCGGACTATCCAAACACTTGAGGATATGTTGAGAGCGTGCTCAATGGACTTTAAAAGAGGATGGGATCAACATCTTCCTCTGGTTGAGTTCTCTTATAATAATAGTTTCCACTCAAGCATCCAAATGGCACCATATGAATCCCTGTATGGGAAAAGGTGCAGAACACCAGCATGTTGGGATGAGGTTGGTGAACGTAAGCTGCTTGGACCAGAAATGGGTGAAGAAATGGTGGAGAAGGTGAAAACCATTCAGCATCATATCAAGGTAGACCAGAGTCGACAGAAGAGTTATGCAGATAATCGTTGACGAGACCTTGAGTTTAAAGTTGGAGACATGGTGTTTTTACGCATATCTCCGTGGAAGAAGGTCATGAGGTTTGGAAAGAAAGGGAAGTTAAGTCCAAGGTACATCGGCCCCATCGAGATTCTTGATCGTGTTGGGGCTGTGGCCTATTGAATTGCACTTCCACCTACTATGTCCAAGGTGTATGATGTCTTCCATGTATCCCTCTTAAGGAAGTACATACCGGACCCTTCACATGTACTCTCTTCCGAGGTGGTACAATTGGAAGATGTTCTTTCTTATGAGGAGCAACCAGTGAAGATCTTAGATCGTGGAGAAAAATTTCTACGAAATACGACAATGCCCCTCATCAAGGTGTTGTGGAGAAACCACAAGTTTGAAGAAGCAACTTGGCAGTCGGAGGATATGATGAAGCTGAGTTACCCACATTTGTTTTAGTGTGGGAAAAGGAAACTTTCAAGGGTGAAATTTCTTAAGGGGGAATATTGTAACGACCCAAAGTTTCATTAATGAAAATCCCTCTTGATCCAGTTAAATGTCTCTTTATGAAAAATGTTTTTATAAGATGTCAACTTCTTTGGTTTTATGATAATATTTGTGACTGTTACTTTTATAGCCGTTGAACGGTGATCACATGAGTAGTATAAATACATGGCTTTAACGAACCCAATTTTACTCAGACAAAGGAAGCGATGGCCTCATCCAGTAGAATTGCCCCATACGAAGCCCATTTCTCAGATATTGGAAAAGAGGTGGCATCTTTGGGCTTCGCCCTTGACCAAGCCCAAGCTGAGCTTCATTACGTCAATATCGAACTGGACCATCTATGGGAAAAGTGGAAGTTGATAGAGATTACCACTCAAGCGATGTTATCCGATCCGCCCCAAGAGTCTGTCACCATCGCACACCTGACCCTTAGGTCTTATGCGAATAGTTTAAGGGGTTATGTAACAAATAAGTAGTACCATGTTCATGTACATTATTTTCTTATATAATAATGAATATAATTTCTAGTCATTTTTGATACTTTGTAAATAGATTTTAAAGTACAAATGGTGTTTTTAGTTAGTATTTAATTAAGAATTCTATTTTATTATATTAAAGGATTTTTGAATTAAATAATATTTTAATAAAATATTATTATTATTATTAAATTAATATTTATTAAATATGAATGATCTTATAATTTTATGAATGCAATTAAATTTTTTTATTAAGGTTTGAAATCCATTTCTGTCAAAACCCGTGAATTTTTTATAAATGTTTGTTTTTATTTTAAAAGTGAAAATTCATATATTTAGAAAATTATTTTGATAAAATAAATATTATTATTGGAATCAGGACGTTGAAATTATCCAACGGATAATTTTTCATAATTTTCTGAGACAGTCAAATTTTTGGGTAAAAATTAAATACCATTTAAATATATAATGTGTTTTATGACATCATAATGACCCAATGGTGATGAAATAAAATACCATAATCCTTATGTTCGGCCAATATATGTTTTATCATTAAAATAATGTGGTTTTGGGTTTTTTTGACTTACTTTTCAAAGCATTAATGGAGCCCTCAAGACTTATTCAACACTTTTCCTTTTTAAATTAATTTCCATGGGAGTGTGACTCACCTCCACATAAGAAACCCTAATTTTTTAAGAAGTTCGGACCTTGGCCTTGTAAAATATTGTTTTCCTCTTTCCTTTTCCAGAAACCATGGGCAAATACCATTGGATGGTTTGTGGTTTGGATTGTTTTAATATAAGTGGTCCCAAACCAAAATAATAAAGAATTCTCTCACCTTTCCTATATAAACCCACTAAATCTCCCACATCCTCCTCACTCAAAGCCCTTGAAGTTCGTCCAAACTCTGCCCTACTCTCTCTAGAATCCTCTCAAGGTTCCCCAAGCTCCCAAGAAGCCTCTTATAAGCCTCTCTCTATCCTTTGGAAGCACACTTCCAAGTAAGGGTTTTTTCTTCCTTTCTCATTTTTATCAATTTTCCATAAGTTGTATTGCCCTTTTAATTTCAATTATGAATATTGGGGTATGGTTTCTCACCTCCCCAATACCGCCGTCTTATTGTTTGAATGATTGGATAACCCTTTCTCTCTCACTAAATTCCTCCCATGTATACCCATTACTATGCCGAAATTCCGAAAGGAACTTCTCTCTCTCTTCTTTTACATTCAAGAAATACTTTTGTATCATGAATCTAAATTCCATTTCAATTGTTTGGACATGTATATATATGACCTCCTTACTTTCCATTAAATGTAAATATGATGAGGAACCCATTTATCTCTCATCAACCATTTTTTATGAATTCTTATGTCACGCCGTTACGCTGCCGAAATCGCACCGATTTTCTAAGCCAATGACATTGTGTAGTGAATACCATGCCTATTTCCCATCAAGGGTATTCACCTTTATGCACATTTACTTATTTATTACAAAGTTTTATGTATTAATTCCACATTCCTTTATCGTGGAATAAATGATTATTTTTTATGAATCCATGTTTTATGATCCATGTGGCACACTTATGCATGAAATGAAATGTTTAAGAAGGGTGCGCCCTTATAGCGCTCCAATGCATTGGGTAAAGTATAGTATCATGATACTTCATGTGCAATGAGTGTGGAATCATGATAATTCAAGTTCAATGAGGGTTTACCCGTGCTTCAAGTGCAATGAGGGTTTACTCATGCTCATTGTGTAATGAGCCTTGGCTCATGCAAATTCAATGTTAAGTGTTGTTGCCACATTTCCATGTTATGATTATCATGCTTTTTCTTGCCTTTATGTTCATGTTACTCTTATGCTCTATTGATGTTCCTATTTCATAACATGTATTTTTATCCTCATGTTATTCATTGTGTACTCCCTTACTGGGCTTTATAGCTCACCCTTTTCTTATGCATTTCCTCAGGTTATCCCATGCAATGCTATGTGCGAAGGAATGTAGTGGTCATGTAAAGGAAGTTTTCAATAAAGATGTTGTATTTCAAGTTTAATGTTTTTATGTAAAGATACTAAGCCCCAAAGACACTAAACCTCTCGATCTTCTTTGTTGTATCTAGTGAAATTTTATGTAATAAAGCTTGTTTAAGTTGTAACAAAAATCAGGGTTGTCATAATTTATTTATGAGATTGACTAAGAACATAAAGAGTTATACTTACCTTTTAAGTAGAGTTTTATCCATTAAATAATTTCAACCACTAAATCATATTTTTTCAAACGATGAGTATTCATGATGATTTGGTCACCCCTGAAGCACTAGAATCAACTTCTAGAGAATCACATGATCCACAATGAATATACTATATGTTTCCATTGACATTAGAGAATAACCAAAACCAAAATATTTAGTACAAGATCAAATGATCCCCAAAAAGGATAATTATTTAGATAAATAAATACTAATCTTAATTTCTAATATTAAACCAAAAATAACCAAGGTTCAATAAATACCATTCAATAAACAATTGCCTGTAAAATACATAAATATAATCCAATCTATTTTTAAAACCCAAAACATAGAAGATTTTGATTACATAGTCTTCCATTTTAAATTGTATCTCCAAATAACATCGACTACTCTTAAAGTCACATAATTAAAATTAATTATCCTAATCACATATTATCTATTATAGGTTAATCATTTCCATAAATCACCCAAATCGCTATAAATCCACAATAAAAACATCGATGAAAAAATCCACCATTACTCCTAAAATGAAATCCCATAGTATTCTATCTTCCATAGGCATAGTGTTCCCAACTGAGCGAACGTCTCCCAAAATAACATTTATCACTTAATCAACAAATCATTTTCCTATAATAAGGATATCTATTTGATAATACATAAGATCCCAAATCAACTTTTTATTGATCAATAAAATTATTTAACTAGATATAATTATTCATACTAACCAGGAACTTCATGTATTCTAGTGGTAGGTGATAAATCTCAATCGCACTCTAGTTGTGGGTTCGATTCCCAGAGAATTGTCTAACATGATGGGTTGTCACACGGTCTGCATGTTCTCATTTTTTCAAAAATAATATTTTATAACATTCTCAAAAATAGATAATGTCCTCAAAACAACCAAAACATAAATTAACCACAAATGTTATCTCATACGTTACATTTTCATCCCAAAAATTAATAACCTGTAATTTCCTCAAATTCAAGGATCATAAAAACCCAAAAGGTTCTTTATTACTATATTCACAAAAGATAAGATAATTCTTTCTCAAATAGATTTTTGACATTAAAAACTATAGGGTTAGACAAATAAGAGATAATCCTTCCAAAGTAATCCCATCAATAAAGATCACTAATAATTTTAAACATTTCGCTATCCATTTATTTCCACATAGGTTCTTCTTGGATGAAGAGGCTATCCTATATAATAGGGTATTCACTTGGGTAATGCTTAGCTACCCTAAATTTATGAAAAATGACGATAAATGGATTAGTGAGATCATTTGTATTTTCTTTCATAGTACTCTTCTATTTTAATCAAAAAATCATTACTTTATGTCCATCTTTCCCATACATAAATAATTTATTTATTCCATTGAGACACTTTCCTAGGTGTCACCTTCCATATTTCCTGCATGATGGAAATTGATCATTATTTTCCCTATCATCTCCACTACTGAATCTCTTATCATTCACTGCCTTTCTCTTTTATGTTGATTCTAAGAGTTGGTGAATATATATGGTGATGATCATATTTTTTGAAAATCGATTCAGCATGAACACAATATCTTTTCCACCTATCAACAACCAATTTTATTTCTCATTTCCACCATCGTGACTACCTTGTACATCATTTTCAATGTTACTATGACTTTCTTGGAATCTAGCCATAGACTGATACATGAAATCATAGTCAGAGTCTTAAAATCATTTATAGAATATCATAACACCTTATTTTCAATATAAAACACCTTAGGATTAACCAAGGTTATTTATTCTCATCATATATTAAAATCCTTCAAATCGGTTTGTAAGGAAAATATGAATTATCCTAATCATACCCCCTGGGAGTGTCATAGCCAAGAGTGCAGCAAGGCCCATAGTCATATACCAAGATACCCTAGGTCAAGCCTGAAACTTCTTGTCAGTGTTTTTAAACCAAGATACATCTATTCCGGAGCTGCCTCTACCTACTTGTATCCATACAGTGATGTATATCTTGGAAAACCCACATAATATTTACATTTACAAATTTTTTGGATGTTCTTCTATACTAATCCTCCATTTCAATCATAGGGTAGTGTTTTCTAATCAGAGTTTTTATAAATATAGCTTCCAAGGTTTGAAGTAAACATCCTATGATACCAAATGTAATTCCTCAACCCCATTTACCTAGAGTCTGTGCATTATTACATAACATTGGTATGATACACATAATCATGTCCCGAAAGAAAGATCTGTTTAGTATCCTTGGAATTACTAGAAACATTCATAAGTTTTATATTATATCATGAAATAAAAACATCCACAACATTTTGTCCCCTTTGAACAGATTTATATCATTAGCCCATCCCTTGAGGTCAACCATTAAATACTTATTCACGTCTTGGGAAAAATAAAACATAAGAATGGGTGAGCTCAGATGCTCAGTAAGGATAAAAATATAGCGGAAACTTTCATAAATGACCATAAACATTTAAGGCAATGTATAAGACTAAAACAAAAGCCTTTAAAACTTAATCTTAAACATAATATGGAAAAGATAATATCAAATAATTCCATTTACTTATTGACATGGATATTTTAATAGTTGAATAATCACATGAAGTTTCAATATCTAATTTCATAATGACAGAATGCATAATGCCAGACTTCATAACCACATAGTCAAGGCCTAATGCCAGACTACAAATAAGATTTTGTCAAGTCATTGGGAAAAGACACTAGTTTATCTCATGAGACCAAACAATGCATCAAAGAACTATAGAGGGATATACTGATCTCTTACTAAGTCCAATGCATTCTTCATATTAAAATGTTAAAACCTAACATAAACATTCATATTAAAACTAGAATACAAAATTTCAATACTTTATCCATAAACCATGAATGGTATAAAAATAACCCATCCACAGTCAAACATATCACCAAACATTTAATATAGTATGAAACATTTGTATCATAATAAATAAACCTCAATCAATAATAATTTCACGTAAAGGATGTTTACACAGTTGATAATGAATAGTTAAAATCATTGAGTGAAATATCCCATTTTCATGAAAACATTTAAAAGTCTCACTATTTATCAAGAATATGTTCATAATAGATTTTTAAATCAATGTGTCCCATAACACATTGAAACATTTAAAAATAATTTCAATTTTAAAACATTAATGTCCAGATAAATAAAACCTTAAAAACATTTTTAAAACATGGACATTAATGAGAACGATTTAGAAGAATAAATTTTTAAAGCATTTAAAATGATATTTTAGTTAGATTTCCTAACAAAATGAGAGACACTTGAATAAAAATAATAGAGGAAATACAAACATTATAATATCATGAGAATAAATGGTTTCATGATATACTATGTCCAAGTAAATTATATACACCAAATAAAAGTGAATTAGCACATAACAACAAGGAAGTCTCAATGGAATGTAAGTTGAGATGAATTCCTTTATAAAAACTGTATCCTTAGGTTACGGACAAATCAATGACATAATTATGTGTGAAAAATATAATTACACTCAATATTATTGGATATTTTGTGTAAATAAATCTTAGTACATTCACACATATTCTTGTAAAAACAAAACCAATGACTTGGATGTATTACTTAATAAATTGAAATTGAGTAATAATTACTCTTATCAAGTTTATATCGATGACTTGAGAATTTATCAATGGAGTGATTATGTGTATCTAAAGTACATCTACCCAAATGGGAGTGTAAATTACTACATAAGTAAATAATATTTATTTTACACATAATCATGGAGTAAAGTAATCAACGATGTTTGCGTAAAACCAAATGAGTGGAATTTGAAATTTGGAATTCCCTTAACGATTTGGTAACTTACGAAACATACACCACAGGAAAAAGTATCATTCAATGATGATGTAAATACACATAAATTAATTTATATTATGAAAACAACACAATTATGGGTAGTACATACACCTCATAAAAGGTAATAGTGGAAAATATAGCCTGAATATCACGGGAATAAAAGTGATATGAAAACCCCTTACCTTGTAAATTTCCTTTATTGAGGTCACATTAATCTCTTTTATAATAGTTAAATAATTGTTGTTAAATTACACATGAACCACATAAATAAATATGATATCACATAAGATCTTCGAATATTTATTTGTTAATAATATTTTAGTATTATCATGGTTTCTGGTGTTAACTGATTCATTTTTCTTTATATGTTTTGTTTTGTAAGTCATTTTTTATGAATATGATTTATTTTATTCATATACAGAATGATATAAAGTCATTAAAAGTTATTTTTATTCATCAAATGCAAATTAGTCTTGAATGGTTATGATGGGGAATCAATCTCATCGTGTTTGTGGAGACGGTAATCGGTACGTATGCACGAGCCACAATATCATTATATTGATAGTGATATAATAAGTAATTGGATGGTATATAATATATAAATAATAATTAAAATTTAATATTTATTACTTACATAAGTTATTCTCATTATTACACCCATCCAAATAATGAAGTGTTTGAATAAAAAACTACACCATGACGTGGAGACGGTAAGCCATACGTACGCATGTATGGTGACTTTGTCATTTTTTGGATGGATAGAATAAAACATATGGTTGTACCATATTTATAATAACATCACAATATGTAAAATATACTTGATTTATTATTTTGTTATGGAAAAAACAAATAAATAGGAAGTGGAAGAAGAAAAGAACTTGAAAGAGGGTGGTGAAATTATTACCTCTGCTTCGGGTGTTTTCATTTGAGTTGATCAAAAGGGCCCTGTAGATTGAATTTTTGATCAATGTAAGGAATTTAGAATGAATTTATGGATGTTTGGAGGATATTTTGGCTAGGTTTGGCTAATCCAAATATCATTGGATGTGTGAAATTAAGAGAAGGGGAAGTTCCCTTTTATAGGAGAGGTGAGGGTCACTTTAGGAAAAGCTTGAAATAATATGTTATAATAAAATAATTTTTGGTTTATAATGGCTCCAAAATAAATTATTTAGAGGATAAGGTAGGGATGGGTCTAAAAACTCTGAACCAATTTGTTTTAGATAGGTTTAGGTCATCATATTAACCTTATCTTTTAGATTTAACTCTTAGTTAAATATTATTACAATTCCCATGTCTCTTTTATTTTTATATTATATGGTTAATAAACATACTATAACAAGACAAGGGAACCGCATGTGGTTTATTATTAAGATATATAACCTTATCTAAGTCCTTTGGCTGATACTTATATTTTTAGGAATATTATATAAATTAATAATATAGTATTTGTTTTAAAAACTCAATTACATCAATTTTGACACTATTTAGAATTTGATTTTTTTAAAAGCCATAAATACATTATCACTTAGAATAAAATTTATTTAATGAACATTAACGTGTAATTTTAACATATAAAATTAGGGTAATTCATCAGAATTCTAAATTTTCATTTATTTTGTAAATATTTTTAGCTTTATAGTGAATATTTATATTCGACTTTATATTGTATGTTGGCCTATATTAAAAATGGATTCGTTATTAAAATTTGAATTTAACTCTTTTAACTATAATTTAAATAAAATAATAATAATTTTCCTAGTCTAATCCATGTGTACAGAAGAGGATAATATTTTATTTTTAAGTTTGTTTCTGGGATAATTATACTTATCCAATAGAATTAGGACACGTGTTGGGGTAATTATAATATCATTTTTACCCTTAATTACCCTACTTACTTTTAACCGTGGTAATAAAATTCCAAAGTTACTGTTCACCAAAATTTATTTTCACTTTATGGAACAAAATTTTACTTACTAATGTAAACCATTTCTCTTGTAATTTTGAAATTCAACTCACAGAAGCAGTAAAATTGGGTATTATGAAAATTTGCAAATGCTTCTAGAAGGTGGATAAAATACGGTAAAAAGTTCAATAAAATTTTATACATCTAATTTTATTATAAAAATGACTCCAATTAATCACATTATACTAATATAGGTATTATGTATCTATATTAAATTAAAATAAATAAGATAAATACTTATTTAAATAATACATTGGTTTTTAAACAATACCGTAGTGTTTTACACTATTCATAAAAAATTGAATGGTTTTCGAAAAATACCAACAACTAACCATGAGAAATTTTTATAGTAAAAAACCAAAAATAAATTCTATTTTACCATATTGAAAACATAAAAGTTGCATTAATTAAATTAAAAATAATTCGTATTGTCAAAACCAAAAAAGTGAGTTTTTTAGAAGTAAAACCTATCAAAATATTGACATGTGTTTATGTCAAATTTAAATGTTAAATTACTTATAAAGACCTAAAATGTATTAAATTATAAAAATATAATCTTATTATACTTCAAAACCATTCAAATTCATAATTTTACACTATAAATTATTTCGATTAAAGAAGTTGTTTTCAATTGAAATTTAGTATTTTTCATTATTCATCAAAATATAAATGTATCAAAAAAGTACAAAAAATTAATCCAAAATAAATTTTTATATCCCAATTTGATAGAAAAATTTTATTTCATTAAATTAAATATATAAAAGTTTCAATTATTGGTTTTAAAAAGGGTTTACCATTAAAAGGTGGTAAAATTACATTTTTTGTAAAATACTTCTTTTATCTGAAAAAATGAATTTGTTTTTATATTATGTCTAAGAAACACATAATATGGATTCAAAAATTTTATGGTGTATATAAAATTCAAAATTAAGTTAATACTATTCATAACTACTTTTTGAATGGCTAGTTTGGTAATTCGTTGTGTGCTCAAACTCAGTGTTGCATGTAGCGCAAGCTATTGAATTTCTTTAAAGAAAATAACTTACTATGTAATCTTGGGGTGTTACATGAAACAAATTATATTTAATCGATAATATGGGTATCACAACTGGTTAATGATTAATCAACATGTATAGGTAAATAATTTAAAACACATTCCACATAGTCAACAAACTGAGAATGAAATGTATTCTGAGGTAATATCTTTTTGAAAATATCATGTGTAATAAGAGCAGAGTTCTTTATGTATGAAATTATTAATTATTTGACGTCATGTCTCATGCACAAATACAATTACAATTAAAATATATCCTCAATACTACTTAAATAAACTAGATATAATCCCAATTGGTTTTTCCAACTGATATTATGCTATCATATTCATTATCCATATAAGACAATCAATGTATTTGGGGTAATCTATAACTTCTCCCCACACATTTCACCATATCCAAAGCATTCCTCAAATTTCAAATAATTGATTTACCTCATACACTAATTCCTTACCATTATATAATTTTATTTCAGATATTATAAATATTATCTATATTTTCCACATGCATAAAACAACTTTCAATTTCAAATATCATTTATATGAATGAGATTCGGTTTAAACAAAGAGTCGTTTCAATTTTTTTTAAAATAAAAACAAAATTTTATTTAAAATGTCATGAAGATTCCTATAAGAAAATAAATTTAACAATAAAAAATGGTTTGAAATACCTTTTCATATTTCATTTTCAAATGTTTAAAAAATGTTTGAAAACATTTTTATAAGACATGGTTTCATAAGTAACAAATATTTCTAACTAAAGATGGATGTAATGTAGGATTTTCTTAAGAACATTTTGTAATTTATTTTACATTCAAAACAGTGGAAAGGTGGAACTATTTATTGATATATTTATGAATAACCAGAGTAGAATAAAATGAAATGTATTATTATTCAATGAATAATTAACCCCCTTTAACAAAAATTTATGGTTAAACAATCTTGTTTTGAATGACATTCTGAAACAAACCATTATGTTTCCCATAATGTTGAATTTGAGTATTAATCAGTGATCTAGTTTTTTGTATCAACATTAAATCCAACGTAATTTTTCATAAATACTCAATAATATAAATTAACTTATTGGACATATAATAGTCAAATATTAATGATGATTAATAACTAATATAACCGAATGAAAACAAATTACGATATGAAAATCATTACCACTTGGTACCTTTTATGTCAAACTACGTTTAATCAAATAAAGATAATAAAATCATAAAAAATAATGAATTATTAATTAATCAGGATATTAATATTCAATGGAGATGTATGTACATTATATAAAATAAATTATGTGTATATGAATAATATATTCCACAATGATGTGAAATGTAGAGGAAGACAATTACCTTATGCTTCCTTTTGGTTGAATGATATTTAACCTCTTCTATAGTGGATTTTTACATTTTATTAACATATACCAAAAACTTATTATTATTTATTAAATCATATTTTATTATTTTATAATTTCTTATCACCCTTTCATTAATTATCATTCATTTTTTTATTGTTTGGGGTTTTAATTTCGTTTTTATACTTATTTTTTCATGAAAGATCTAGTTCTTGAACATATAATATTATTTGATAATAGAAATAATAATAATAATTTCATAACTATAATATTTTTTCATCAATTTTAAATGTATAAAATATAATTAAATATGGTTATGAAAAATTATGTTTGTTATTATAATTGATATAGAAGGAAATATGTATGCAAGAGTAAAGGTTCGATTTTTTAATGATCATTATGAAATGAACGTAAGTAATATTTCAAATTTAATTTTTTTTTATAATATCACATATATGATATTTATTAATTTTATGTGCCAATATATATTATCCATTATATGTGTTTATATTAAAAGAGTCACCTCACTTTGTGAAGGAAAAATTCCAAGCACACATGAATGATATTGTCATCTCTATGTGAGTGAAAATGGAAGAATAAGATGATTTTTTATACTTTTAAAAAGATAAATATGTCATTATTACCACAATTATTCCATATAAATCACATGTATTTATTAATATTATCCTCATTACTTCCATGTAATGTGTTAGTCAAAATATATATTACATTGTGGGGAGTTAGTCTGTCGTACACACAATCGATGTTAATATATACCCGATGGAATGAAATTCTAAAAAAATATATATATTATATATTTAATTCATAAGTATAAATATGTTATAACAAACAAATGTATACATTATATTCATCTTGATAACCAACTGTTAATGGTGATAATAAAAAATCATATGACTTCGATTCGTCAAGTGGAAGTACGTAGTACACATTATTGATTATTTCATAACACATTTGATTTAATAGCAGATAGTAATAGGTAATCACCTTGACAAATAAATATGATTATAAGGAATAAACTAATTTAATTATATCATTATATATTAATAATAATTTATAGATATATATGATGAAATAAAATTAAAAATGTTCACTGATGAATGTTACCTCTTTTATTGTTATCCTTCTTAGGTTGGGAACAAATTATTTCCTAGGATGGATTTATACCAAAACTAAGGCCTCTAGGATGAGATTAGGGATGTTGGGAAGTTTTTTGAGTAGGTATTTCTAGATCCAAATTGGGTTTATTGTGTGAATAATAAAGGATAGTGGGGTCCTTTTATAAGTCTTGTTAGTAGAACACTAGTAATTTTTTAGATGAAAAGGGTGTACCCACAATTTTTAATTGAAAAATGTGTCAAAATTATGTATGAAAATGTGTTATAAATTATATCATTTCTATATTAACATATAATATATTTTAGACATGTTTCTAGGTAATTTTAACCATATTTTTTTAGATTAAAACCTAGTAAATCCACTTTTACCTTACCCATGAAAAATAATTTTTACTACTTTCACCAATAATTTGGAGAAAAATTATTTTTAACATATTATCGAATACAATGAAACCAAATATAGTATAATTTATTTAAAATTTGATTCACAAAAGTAGAAAATTTATATTTATAAGTAATCTCGCAAATATGATGAGAAAGAGGGTTTCCAATAAAAAATGATCAAAATATACAATGTTTTTATATCACAATTCAATATGAAAATGATAAAAATGACATAAAAATGATTAATAGAAATTTAATTTAATAAATTTTACTTTTAAACGAATTTATTATTAAAAATATTTTAGTTAAAAAGGTGGTTTTGGATTAAAATTTATTATCTTACACTATTCATTGAAGAAACAAAGAATCTCAGAAAATATTAAAATATAAACCATTGTTAATTTTGATATTCTTTGTTAGAAGAGAATATTAATTTCAAAAAATAAATTTTTTATTGGTTTTAATGTTCAACTTAAATTTCTTTTCGCAAAGAGTGACTAAACCATCTTTTAGATAAAGTAGAATTTTTTTAAAATAACATTTATTTTTAAACGACTATAATTTTATTTATTATAAATATATAACTATAATTTTAATTATTTATTTTATATTTTTCAGACACAATAATTTAATTATAATTTATACAATATTATGGTTCATTTCATGTTAATCCCTTACCCAACAGTTCTCTACTATTTTCTTAGTTTTTGGTCATAATCTCTACTGTTCATGAGTTGTCTTGGTCTCCAGTGGCTGGCAGTGTGAATTTTATTTTTGATTATTGAAGATGTTTCACAGTTAGCCCGCATCACTAGGAGTAATCTGTAGTTCCCACGTGGGTTGGGTATATTATTTGATATCCAAATTTGGTGGCTTATGCATGACTTGTTAAGTTGTGTAGCCTCTTAGTACCAATCGTTTGGGTTCCCTATGCTTGAATAGTGGTGAAATCATAGTTTTCACATGGTTCTGTAAATTTGGTGCCCAAATTGTTAATGGTGTATTATATAAAAAATAAGGAAAAATATGTTATAATAATAATATTATTATTATTATTATTCTCATTATTATTATTATTATTCTCATTATTATTATTATAATTATTACTCTCCTCTTTGCCTCTTCATCCCATAAGACCCTCTCATTTCCCATGTTCTCTTGTGTGGCCCCATGGTTGAAGCCCCTCCCTCACGCATTGCCACCCATGCTAGTCCACCTATCCTCCTCCAAAATTATCTAACAATCTTGGTTGATACATTGATGTAGGTTCAATATTCACTTATTCCTTCCATTACTTTTAAATTTCATTCCCTCATCACCCTATGTCATTTAGTCAAGCCTTAGGGTTTCAAGTGCAGCTTTTATTAAAATTTCATTTCTTAATAGGGCATGAAATTGTTCTCTTAGGTCATCTTTGTGCATGATTCGGCATCTTGAACAAATAGTGAATTGTATCAGACCATTTTGGTCCACCCTCCATCATTTTGAGGTAGGTTTTAATTTACTATTTATTTTCTATAAATTTTAATTTGGGAATTTTTGATTTTTTTTATTCCTTATATTATTTCAATTCATGTTGGTCTCCATTAGGATGGGTTTGATATGCCGTCATCGAAGGCTTACACATGGTTTTATATATAGGAATGTATAAATATATATATTCTTCCTTTATATATATTCACCCATGGCTATATGAATATATTTAATAGCGCTAAGTTTGTTTATAAGTGTATATGAATATTCATACTTGTGTAACTGTAAAGGGGTAAATTGATGTATAATGATATATATAATAATACCCTTATATGTATTTTGAAAAAAAAATTGTACATAGGGTTTTGGTTTCCTTGTATATCTGATAAGGGGCATATGCTTAAAGGAAGAAAAAATGTAAGATTCTGGTTGAAATCTTAACAAGTTGCGCATCTTGAGTTTGGGGTTAGTAATGTATGCCCATGACACTAATTTGAATTATTTAATTACTTGAGTGTTTCAAATACTGTTTTACTATTAAACCATATTATTATAAAACACAATGGATTGTGGTACTTTGTGTAAGACTTAAATTTAATTTTCATGATGCCCTTTATGTTTTAAACAGTTTATTCATCATTAAAATAAAATTTGAATATATTTTTAAAATGATAAACATTTTATATTCATTTAATTGGTTTCCAAAATGGTTTTGGGTCTGTGATTTGTATTTAAAAAGATGTTTTCTGTGAAAAATATTGTGAATGTTGAATTTAAGGAAGATGGATCTCTGTGTGATTTCAAAATGATGAAGTATCATTTATTGATATGTTTAGAAATATTTGTGGTTTTGGTGTTAAATCGTGGTGAAATGGGGATTCTCAATTATTAGATGACTTCTTTCCATGTTTTAATTCGTGTAATAATATGGTGATTTTTGTGTAAGGACATTTTCTTCGATATTAAAAAAGGATCATGAACATCAATATCTAGAGTTTCTAGGTGGGGAGACTAGGATATGTATTCTAGATGGATCAATGGATAAGATTTCTAGATCCCTCTATCCAGATTGGCACTACACCACTATCTTCACAATCAAATATGATCATATACCACTATACCTTAGGATGTGTTCCCAACTACTAACTCGTGCATGAGAATGATATGGGTTTTGTAATATAATCGAAGACCACATGACCTTGGTATGGGTTCCCCTCTATTGGTTCATGCATAAGGATGATGTGGGTTTTTATTAAATGTGATTATGATTGAGATTTGGGGATTATTTTAATGCACTTACCCTTATACATAGGGATTTCCCATAAAACATTGGATATGATTTCCATTTCAGTGTTTTCATTATTGTTTCCTACTTTCTAAAAATAGTGATTTAATCAAAATTTTCCTACATGAATTTTGAAAATTTTCTACATACATAGAAAATATTTTGGAAATGGGGTGGAAAAGAAATTGTTATATTGAAAATGGAAACCAGTCAATTTAATTTGAAAAGAGTGGAAAATATATTTTTTATTTATTATTTTTGAATATGCATTTATTAGTTTTATTTTAAAAGGAACTTCATGGGGAATAGTTTATTTGGGAATGACTAATATGTTTTAATATTTACACTTATAGAATAATATGTTTTTTTATTCGAGTGTTGCTTCCAACTCTAGATTACTCTGGGAGGGAGTCTTTGATCGTACGGATGAAGGTGACCCATAAGGTCACATAAGGGTATGTTTAGAAGCTTATTTATTTCCATTTATTGTGTTTCTTTATTGACGAATTATTTTCTTACATTTTTCATTAGAGAAATCATTCCAAACTATTTATTCTTGATCCCCAACATGAACATCCGACCCAAGAGGATTGCGAAATCATCTCAGGCCTTGTCGTTAGTCGACTCGGTTAACTAGTTTATGGATGACCCAGGTTGGTTTGAAAATAAATGGAATCATAGGAAGTTTACCAGATGTCTTTTGGGTAATTTCATTAGTTTGGAGCTATAATTTTTGAGACTCAAGTAGTCAGTTGTGGGTAGGTTCTTGATCACTACATATTCGAAAGGATGCTTGAATTTCCAGTATTGTTTGGGATGGTCTTTAATCAAAATCCAAGCTTAGATATTATGTGTTTTTTAGGACATTGTTTATTTGGAGTCTCTAGTTGGTCGATAAGACATGGAGGTTATTATGGGAGATATTCAGTGTGTACATTGTAGTTTTTTATGTCCTCAAAAATAATGTGCATACAATGATGTTTCCTTTGATGAATTCTATTGTTCTCACCAAGTTAGTTCAATTCTTACCAAAATGTGTGGCCATTCCCTTTATAGAGGGTTATAAATTGATATTTTTTAATGTTTCTTGGCTTCTCATATTGTAATTTATTTATTTAAATTTTATTTCCAAATTGAAAATGTTGGGTTCCAGAAAAATAAAATATTTTGTTTTTGAAATGGGAATTAACTGGGAAAATAAAACGTTTTGGATGATGTATTTTTGTGTTTTTTGAAAGTACTGTGAAACATGAAATAGAATTTCTATTGAATCAATGGATTATGAAATTTTTTTTACAAAATGTTAAGGGGTGGATTTAAATAAATTTAGGGAATGTTTTGAAGGGATGTGTGGAAATACATTTTTTTCGACCTTTTTTATTCATATAGATGATCACATCTATATATGTTTGTTTATAGTGGATAGTTGGTGGTATGTGTGGGGGTGCATTGAGTTTCCAGTGAAGTATATATACAAGATTCTTAATGGAATACTAATGGTAGGTGCTTTATTTTTCTATCCTATTTTTTTGGGAATATTTTTTTTATAAAAATTGAGAATACGGTGTTTCAATAAGTGGGTGTGTTGGAATGATTTTTTCTTATGATGAATTGAAATGGTAGTTGAATTTATATATTGTATTGGGGGTTTAAATTATCTTTATGTGGATAATGGTTTTTTATTTCAAATGAAACTAGAGAATTATGATAGGGTTTGTTTGTTATTTTTTGTGGTTCTTGGATTTTCAAATGATTTTTCAGTTTGGATTATTGATTTATGATTGAGATTTGGAGACATATTTTGTGATGTGATAATGGGTTTTTCATATTTATAGTTTATATTATTCCATCTATAAAGATCAAATGGACTCTTATTTGTCTATTCATGTGGGTGGATTTCCCTCAATACACATTAGAGTTATGGGGTTGAGATATTTTTTCATGTTACCTATTTTTCATTATGGATGACATTTGACAGATGTTGTTGTGTGGATTGAGGATTTTTATTGTGTCTTATAGTATATTGGAGCACCAGATGTGGTAAGGGTGTCATATGTAATATTTTTATTTAAATGGAAAGGTTTGGACTTGTGAAGGGTGATAAATCCTATCACCTTTCATGTCGGGTTGCAGTGATTGAATAGTGTTAGATGATGAACATGTTTGTAGAGGTGCTTGAGAAATATTCCCCATATAGTGAGGATAGTGAACCCAAGGAACCAGTTCCTAGGGTGTCTCCATTATCAATCCCTACATCACTTTTTTAACACCACATGCTTGTTTTCATCTATTGTTTTTTCTTTTGGTCACTCTAAACAATTTTCTATAATTTTTTAATTGTGTTTCAATGATGTGGTTGTTTTTAGTTTTGTATGTATTGTTTAAAAAATTGAAATCCTCTATTAGAGGTTATAACTTTCTTATTGTGGTGTACTAGATGATTTGAGAAATCAAGGATCCATCCATAGATATCTGAGTGATGTTTTCTCATAGAGTTATGTAGATTCTAGGTGTGAGGGATGTGTGTCTGAACTATTTTCACTATCATCGATATAAAATCTTGTAATGCTTTCTATTCAAGTGGTTGTAGGTTTTGGGGAATATATTTTTTGGAGGTCTAGTGGAATCATTAAATTTATATATTTTTGTCTATTTCTGTGTGATTCATTGGATCATTATTTTTTGGAGGTGTTTATGTCTCTTGGTAATTATAATTCATGGTTCAGTTCGTTGTTCAATTATAGTATCCTTTTTATGGAACCCATTTTTTTGGGGTTTCATTAGTGCTTGTTGAATATAAAATGGTGGGGAGACTCACTATGGGTATTGTTGATGTTATATTTTATGTTGGTTGAGTGTGACTTAATAATTAGAGCGGTCCCACTAGTGTTACGGGGGTTTCCCTAATATTTTTTGGTTATTTGGTCATGTTAAATTTTCTTCAACCAAAATCCCAAAAATGGTGGGGAGACCACCATAAAAAGGGACTCATAGTTAATTTTATCTTCACCTTTCTTGATGGAGCAACCATTATTATCCTCCCACCTGACCCCAATGAGTCTCTATGTTTGTTTCTATATTAGGGGTCAGGGTGTTCCAGGTTGATTGGTGTATGTAAAAGAGGGATTCATGTCGTGGTCAATGGGTAGTCAATTTTTTCCATTAAATATCATTGTATCCAAGCTTCGTTCCTTGTTCATTTGAGTCTTTTGGGGATATTATGAGGGACAAAGGTTCATGGTGGGGAGAATTGTCACACCCCAAAATTAATGTTCTCTATTATTTTATTTATTTCAATCCTAGTATATCTTGTACAAGATTGGTCCTATGTTCTGATGGTTGGTGCGGTGTTTTACCATTTTTAGACACTTTTACTGCTGCATGGTTATCTGATAAGGTTAGAAGTGACCTTTTTGTACCATTGTGGTGCCCATACGGGTATGTTATATCACATTATAGAGCCCTTTTGAATGGATTATTCATTATTGGTTAAGTTGTTTAGACTCCTGGGGGTAATAGTTTGGGTGCTCTATGCAGGTCCAATGGGGACAACACAATTTTTTCATGGTTTTCTAAAAAATTCATTTAAACTGTTCACCGCGTCCTATTTTAAATAACACAGAAAAAGTAAAAAATTAACTAAATATATTTTAATAATAAAAATAATAATAATTAGTCTCATCCTCTCCCCTCCCTTTATAATGTGACCCCCACCCATTTTTCCCCACATATAACTTGGCCCCATAGAAAATCTCATCCCCTATGCATTTCTACCCATGTTCAGCCTCCACTCCTCCCCTAATTTCATCATGTACAATGATAAAAACCTTGAGGTAGGATATCATTTACCTTATTCCAACCATTTCATGGGGTTCTACTCTCTCCCAAGGCCATATTCAATTCACACAAACACTAGAGTTTTGGGTGGTAAAATTTTTGGAATATCTCTTCTTAATAATGTGTTTTATTGTTCCATTGGGCTAGATTTGTTTGTGGGTTTTTATCTTCTACCAAAGGAAAAAAGTTTCAAATCATTTCAATCATCCTTCCATTATTATGAGGTAGGTTATCTTGTTCATTTTCATTTGGCCTAATTCTAATTGGAGATATACTGATTTTTCGATCCCCTTTATTTTTATAGTGCATGTTTGTCATTGTTGGCATGGGTTTAGGACACTATTGCTGAAGGATTACAAGTGTATTCATAGATAATCATGTACAAATACAAATTTTCCCTTTATATATATTAACACATGGAAGGATAAAGATATATTATGGAAATTAGTTTTCTTATATCTGTATATGGATATGAATACAGGTGTATGATTAAAGGGGTAAATTAAAGTGTATGAATATATTTAAGGATACGCTAAATCAATTTATCCATTAATATATGCACATAGGGGAAATATTTACTTATATATAAGGAACAGGTCATACGCATACAAGAAGAAAAGGGGATGATTCAAGTTCTTATTATCATAATAATCACACCTTGATTTTGAGGTGGGTTCCATATGGCTATACCATTAATTTGAATCTATTAATTTCATGAGTGTTTTAAATGATTTTTTCATTGGAAAACATTATTTATATTCAATTCAATTTGATGTTTGTGCTTGTATTTAGACTTTATTTTTAACGATTACCATTGTGTTTTCACATGTGTTTTATTCATTATAATGTAAATCTATGATTATTTTAGTATAATAAACATTTTAAATGATTACAAGTGGATGATAAAATGTATTTGGGAGTGTGATGGGTATTTCCAAATATGTTTATTGTGCGTAAAAGTATTGTGAATGTTTAATTGATTGAGGATGGGTTTATGTGTGATTTTAAAAAAGGGAAAACTTAATGGGTTAGAATGCATGGAAAAGTTCTTGTGTTTTGGTATGTATTGGATAATAAATGGTGATATTTAATTACTAAATGGTTTATTGTCAACTATTGATTCATGTGATGATGTGTTTATTATGAATAATGGAATTTGAATCAATATTTTTATGTTTTTAAGATATGGAAAGCTTGGGTAACTGGATGGGAAGACTAGGACTTCTATTATAGTGAAATTGGGGGATTTGAGGACGGGTTCCATCTATTAGGATTTATTTGACAACACTAATTGTTCATTGTCATATGATTAGAGGCTATTAGACCTTGGGATTCATTCACATCTACTAGATCGTATATGCATATGTTGTGGGATTTGTCATATGATCAAAGACCACTAATCCTTTTGATGTGATCCCCTCTAGTGGGTCATACATGAGCATGATGTTGGTTTTTGATGTATGTGATTATCCTCGATGGTCAAGGATCCTATTACTATAATAACCATAGTACATAGGGATTTTCAAATTGTGCTTATTATTTGATGTCTATTTTATTTTCTTCATGCTTTTTTCATCTATATGAATACAATATTTTATTCTAAATTAATTTCCTTTCATTTTGAAATATATAATCATTCATGGAAAATATCTAGGAATTGTGATTGAAAATAAATGGTTCTCTGGAAAATGTAATTCTATTACATTAATGTTAAAATAATGGTAAAAATTATGTTTATTATTTATTGTTTTCATATTATCATGTATTTTTTCCTTAACAATAAATGGCATGATTTATGGTTTTTTTAGGAACTCATACTAAGGGATAATACTCACTGTTATAGATTTATTTATTTTAGATTCTTGTGCTTCTTTACAAAATAGTCTTCTCATGGTGTGACTTTGATACTACGGTTTATGGTGACTCAAGAGGTCAAATGGAGGTATGTGTAACAATTTTTTCCATTAAACTTTTTTATTTTTATTATTCAGTTAATATTTGTATATTTAATGATTTATTAGGGGATAAATCACTCACAACTACATATTCATGATGAAAGAAACATGTTTCCTGCCTGGGAGGATCCGGAACACCCCTAAGACCTGTTTTCTCGCCTCCTTGGGTAACTAGTTCAGTTTTGACTCTATTTGTTTCATGATATTTCAACTTGGGGTATCACATTCTACAAGAGATCAAAGAGATTAATTTTAATGTAATTTATTTCATGGGATGTGTTAGATCAATGTTTCAAGTTACATATTCATTCAATGAAATTGTTTATAATATATATTTTAGGCGTGTTACAATCTTCCCACTATAAATAAATTATTCCATCAGTCTTTAATCTTGAACTCGATAATCATTTGTTTTTTAATTTAGAAATACCATTGTTGAAAAACCCAAATCATAAAAGTCTTTAATAAAATATCCTCTTATTTAAAGAAAAAATGTGATTACCAGGGACCTATGTAATCTTACATAACTATGATTCTAATAGAATATCATTTTTTGAATGTGAAGATTTGGATATGTAGGAAAATCATAAATAATTTTAGAGGGTGATTGATTTAATTAATCACTTGAAGTGAATAATAAATGGAAGGTTAAGGGACTAAAAACCATTAATCTAATGTTACATGAAAGATTATATGATTCATTGGGTATGAATTTCATATAGTAAAATTTTAGTCTCAACATCATTTTCTTATATTTGATTAATTATTTTCCCATCTAAGAATATATGTAAATATAGTAACTTGATACATTTCTTTTTCATAAGAACAATTTTATCCTTTCATGGCTCTATGATTAATTTATAATTGTTCCATTACTCCATGAAATTAATATAAAATAATGATACTTTTAATCTCAAAACACTAAAATTCACTTTTATCAGATCATAATATCCAAACAATATTCACATGTATTTCCATCTATCTCTAAGTACTTTCCAAAACGAACATGTTTAGCACAAGTTATCACATATAATAAATTATTCTATAAACAGAAATACTAAAATCACAAGTTCATTAATAATATTTATTTATCAAATTTATTAATAAAAAATAGTAGAAATGTATGGAGGACATCACATAATTCATTTGTTCATAATGAACTATTATCAAACTTCGGTCATTGGGATTAACCCTCGTGGACTTGTTGGGCATGATGGGTTGTCACCCAACATGTACATTCTATTTTATCTATAATATATTATAATATAATTCATAAAACGACACTAATAAATAATATGGACATACTTGAAAAAAATATTAATCCAAAAAAGTCCTCTTTTATTATGATCATCAATACAACCATATCCCAAATTTCAAAAAATCATATTCTCTACCACTATAATTTCATTAAGGATCATATCAACCATATTGGATTTTAATAAAACTGATAATATTTTTATAGTATTTAAAGGAATTATTCCTCAAATAACATTTCTACTAAAACATATTCTTTTTATGAATTTCTCCCAAAATACTCTTAATCATGATATACTCCCAGCATATAAAAATCCTAAAAGCTGCTTAATAATTTGAACATATGATTCATTGTAAACTCATTAACCTATAATATAATTCAAGGAAAATAAGTAAATAAATAAATATATTATTATAATATTAAAAAATCCAGCGTTGCTTCATAATTATTATAACAAATATAAAAATAGTAAATTACTTCACCAATTTAATTCTTGAATCATAATACCAAAATTCATCACCCATTTTACTTCATCATATTACCATCCTTTGTGTGGTATTATCCTTTATAAAAGGGAATTTAATTGATTAATTCAACATATATCCATATTTATGATAATAAACTATAAATGGATCCCAAGTATGATATTTATTTATATCCATCATGAAATTAATTTTTCTTTTGTAATTATTTACATTAGTCCCTTACATCCCACACATATATCACTTTCTTATTTCATTGAGAAACTTTCCTTAGTGTCTCCTTTAATATTTGTAAAATAATGGAAATCGAGTCTCCTTTCCTCCATTGATTCCATCACATAATCTCTTGGAGACCTCAATAATTCTCATCCATTAGAAGTCTAGGATTATTTTGATGAATATTTTTTCAGTAATATTTTTTTTGAAAATTGATTAGGCATAATCATGATATCATTCACTCATGTCATCATCTCATTTTCTAGTTCATAGCCACAACATTTTCCATCGATTTCATTGTTAAATTTACTCCTTTGATTTCCATTAAATAACGAAAAAATTTATATATATTGTGAGAAAAAATAATTTTAGTGGCATAATAAAATAATATTATATAGGATTCTAAACCATGACATATTATTTTCAATATATTAATCCATAGGTTAATCGTTGGTCCGAAATTATCATAATCTATTCAAATTTATCCTATTTGTTTTAAAAAAATGAATTATCCTATCAATATCCCTTGTGAGTTTCATGGTATCTATGTAGTAAGGTTGATTGTCCTTCACTATGTGATTATCAAGTCAAGTCCAATGTACCGTTTTCAGAGTTTTTACCCTTAGATAATCTATTTGAAAATCACAATCACATGCTATTTCCATAAATGGATGTATTTATAAAAAATACCACATAATATCTTCCTTGAAAATACCTTAGGATGTTCTTCTATACTTATCTTCAACTTCTATAACATTATAATGATACATAATCTATGATTTCCTAAATCTAATTTACAATGTTTCTATTAAGAATCCTATAATACCAACAGTATCGACCCTGACCTTAGTAGCCCAAATCCAGTGTTTACATTATTACATGATAATAAGATATAATGAATCACACCTTGAATGGACAAATAGTTTAGAGGTCTTAGAAAGCTAGATACATACTATAGTCTTTGATTTCATTTCAAAGCAAAAATTAGTAAATACTTTTTTTGAGAATAACATTATTTCATCTATCATGTCCATGAATATCAACTAGAACGATATAAAGTTATTTTTGGAAAAAATTAGGGTGATCTCAAATTATTAGAAATAGTTAATAAATAATAATCAATATGAAATAGTATACATCTGAACACACATGTTGTTATATAAAAAAGATGATAATGAAATACATAAATATATTTTTATCATGGTGAAAAGGTAATGGATAATTGGATAAGTTATAATAACCATCTTGATGTAAATAACTAAAAAGACATGCAGTTGAATAAATAACATTGAAATCATAACAGGATACGTCACAATCAACATGGAATGGTAAAAAACGATCAACATATTACATTTAATAGATAAACTGAGAATGAAGTGCATCAAGATATAATGTCATTGTAAAAATATCACGGAAACAAATAACTGAATACTTAATGAAGAAAATTCATAATTATTGGGCATCAAGTATCAGGAACATGATACCTCTACAATCATGATCTATGAGGAAGATAGTGTAAAAATATATTGTATACTCTAATGAGGTTCGACAAACTAATATTATTTTACAGTACTAATTTTACTCATGATACTTCCGAACTATCTACGGTATATTTATAATTAGGACACAACCATGTATGTATGTCCAAATAATTCACTATTTATTGGATATTTTATTTTATTATGGAGGAAAATGTGTTTCCATTAAATACCCATATTCATGAATGATTATGAATTATCAATATTTCCCTGAACAATTAGATAATATTCAAAGTAAATCACCATTTATATAAATTTTATAATGTTCAAAAAATATTAATATCTATTATAAAATGTACAATAATTTAAAGGAAATTTAATTTATAATTATCCTATGAATGTGAATATTTCAAGGGAATGTTAATGACTATAAAATGAATCAAGAATGTGAATTTCAATACTTTACATGGTAAAAACTGAGCGTAAAAAATCCATAGAAAGAATAAGGATGTTTTCAATAAAATATAAGGACATCTAAATAAGTCTTTATTAAATTATGTGTAAAAGGTATAAATAATATTTTACAACATTTATATAAAATAATCAGGAAGAAAATAATTTTCTATACAAAGAGATAAATGAAATAAAATTTTTAAAAAACATTTTCTAAATAATTCTGAGTGCTAATATAAAGAAACAAATTTATCAATGGAATATTACTTCATATCATTCTACCATTAAACACATAAATAACATTTAATGTATAAAAAAATTATTATTTATACAAATTAGTCATTATCCATAAAAAACTAATAATAATTGAAAATATTATACAGGGATAACAAATAGATAATAAGATAATAACAAAAGGAATATTTTGATTCGTTCAAACCACTATAAAGACCACACTCATGATCAAAGTTGTATAAATAAAACATACTTTTCAAAATATAATATTATTTTTGGAGATTAATATATATATATATATATAACCTTGAGATAAAATAGAAGGGAATAAAAAATGAATGAAAAAGGTATTTATAATAATTAAAAAACCTATAATATTTGAATAGAAACATTACTATAGGAATAGTAATATGACACATAGGAATAGTAATCTGGCTATTAAAATAGTAACTTCCATTAAATATGTATAATTTTTTTTATTATATTAACAAAGAAAATATTATATAATAATATTAGTTAATAAGTAAATAACTTATTTTTTAAAGGATAAATTAAATGTTGGTATTTTTTTGGAATGTAAATTATTAATTTTGAATTTATAATTAATAGAGTTATTTAGCATAAAATTTATTTACATAAAATAGATTCATAAATTTTGATTTTGATTTATTATAATTTTAATACAATTCTATAATACCTCAAATAATTTTTCAGTGGGTCCTAAAATCAATTATAATATTACAGTTGGAATTTTTGAATAAATGATGATTATATATAAAAATGAAATTTAACATTTTTAAAAATTTATTTTCCAGAAATGAAGCCTCTATAAGTCATATAAACATAGAAAAATGTTTAGGTTGAATTCGTATTATTTTTATAAAATATTTGAATTTTTGTGAATAGTGATATACGATAATTTACATGATATAACATTATAAGATAATAAATTGTTTTTAGACATAGATTATTTATTCTTGAAATATTTTGAAACTATAATAATCTGTTTACTATATTTATTCTTAGAAATCAATACTATTGATATTATTGACACAAAATAATAAATTAATTAATATAAAAATAAATCATTGTCTCTCTCCCACATATAAATAAAATCTCTCACTACACCTTCTCCTCAAACCTATATAGAATTATATGTTTTCAATATTCAATCAACATACCTTCATACGACTCCCCCCTTTGTCCATTTTCTACTTATCTCAATAAAATTAACAACCCGTGTTTCATAAAGAGGTTCTCTGTGAGAAAATATTCTTGAGGTAAAATCATCAATCATTTATTTTTAATTTCAATTATTTTCTTATCCTCTCCTCACCTCTCATATAAAAAGATTAATTATCGATATACTATAAAATATATTATATTATTTTTTTTAAGGTATTATCCATAAGAAAATCTATTTTATTCTTTTTTTTATATAAAATTATAGACATCAAATGTGATATGTCAGTCCACTATCATCGTAGTGGATGAGTATTCAATTTTGATTATGAAATGAATCATCATCATTTCAAAAAAAACAAAATTAAAAATTTAATCCTTCAATATCCTTGATTTTAATTAATAACACATCACTTCACTTTTTCCTAAAAATTATTAATTTATAATAAATTATGTAATTATATACAATTAAATAGGTCCTGAAAAACCTGGAAATCAATGCTCCCAAAACTAAAACATAGAACTTTATATATCATTAAAATGGAAATAAAACACCTTAAAATTTAAAAATATATATTATAAATATAGAATAGGTTCATAATTTAGTAATTATTTAACATATTTTTATTATCTTGTATATTATGTATAATTAGAGAACACATTTAGACATATGGTAAGGGGTCCCAATACCCAACACCTTTCTTTGGGTTATCCCACATCCACGACTTCTTCGGTATAAATATATCTCTAATCTTCCTAGAATATTATTACTTTATTATTTCCTTTTTTAAATATATACTTGTTTCCAGCTTGATTTTATGAAAAATGAAATGATTTTCTAAACGGAAAATTCTTTCTAAAAACACACCTTGACTCTTCTTGAGTTATTTCTACTTTTCTCAAGAATGATTATTCATATACCGAATTCGATTTCCCAATTTTCATTTTTGAACTCCGTGTTTATTTATGAAATCCTTATGAAATCCATTCCTTTACATGTGATAATTAATGACTATGATTATAATATGTTCGATCTAGAATGCATGATTTTGGAAATATTATGTTATGGTAGGTGGCCCAAAATTATATATGCTTACAATGAATTTGGTAATGTGATTTGAATCATGATATTATCTGTAATATACATGAACAAAATGATATATTTTATCATAATTATGGTTTTAAAATTATGAACACATGTTATTTTTGAACCTGATGTAAGATTTCTTCACAACAATGTGGGGTATTTGGCCAATAAATTGTGATGATTCATTTTTATGCATTTACATATTCTATAAAATTATCCATTATTTTCCAAATTATATTTATGATGAACCTAGTCTTAAGTTATGATTAATATAATTATGTTCACTCATGTAATATTGATATGTGTCTTTTATTTATCCTCTTATTGGGATTTTAGCTCAACCATTTAAATTATGTATATCCTTAGAAAACTACACGTACTAAGGGGAACATGATATTTAGAAGCATAAAGAATAATATTTAATTTTTTGTTTAATTATGAATGGTCCTATTTTTCAACGAAAACTAAACATTTGGATCTTGTATTGTATAAAATTTATGTTTTTTTGTTAAAATTATCTAATACTCATGTAATAAATGTTAGAATCATTTATTTAGTATCAGGGAATGATTTGGTTAATTTTGGAAATAAGATATGAGAACAATAGTTAAAACCCTTATGATAAGACTATGTATATCTAAATATCTAAGTGGATCTGTTTTAGAAAAAATCACACCATAGGGACAACATATGTTGCTCTTTTCAATTCAGATTTACTACATAATAAATTATCAGTTCATAAGCTTTTGACTGGTGTTTTTTAAAAACATTTCTATTTTAAAACATGATTGGATCATGGATAAACTAGTCCAAAGACTTATATAAGGGACAATGAAACAATTTACAAAATGACATATAAAATGACTTGGGAGGAGGAGTTTAAATAATCAAGAAAAGTACTATCGATCAGTATTCAGATGTGAATAATAACCAGAAAATGTGTAATGTCCTCCTTCACCCAATAATGAGTTCATAAACATTGATTCCTTTATATGTAAATGAACACTGACATGTAGTGTATCTTTATAACCATTATTTGTGAAATAGTAGGTTAACTCAATGGATAATATCTTTTATATGCTCCACTATTCTGAGATTGATCAGGTGACTCTATATATCAATCGTTTAAAGTGGTAAGTTTACTATTTGTGGGAATTTCCTCGATAACAGCCACAAAAAATATCAAACTTAATAAACAGGGTGGTAAAAATTCGAGAAAATATTAATTAAGAAGTATTTCAATGAAACAATTCATACAGGGAAGAATTGATAATTTATAGAGTTGAAGAAAAAGGAAGATGAATCAATCATGGAATATGAATAAAATTTCAAAAGTCTTGTTATATTGTCCTTGTGTTTTCTTATAAAAAATGATAGAAAAATAGATAGATTCTTTCGTTGTTTAAAATAGAATATTTTAAAGGATCTTACTACTAGAGACATCGAGAGTTACGATGATGTGGTTTTTTGTGATCTTAAAGTAGAGATAGAGTTAGGGAATTGTGCCTTGAATATATATTTGTAAATACTAAATATGGAGTTTCAATATTGGGGATTGCTAAAAGAGGTGAAATGATATTTGAACCACTCACATGTCAAAAATGTGGGAAGAAGAATCATGGAAACTAAATCAAATGTATAGAGAAGTTATATATGTGTGGGAGATAAGGCCACAGTGATCATGAATGTCAATGGGAAATTAATAGGCTTGAAACTGTTATAGAGGAAATGCGAGAACCACCTAAGGTTTAATGCTTCAATTATAGGGAGAAATTTCCCCATGAGTGATTGTGCACTAAACCAAGGGTCCTTGAGGGTAATTATAGTCATCATCATCCAATTCCAAAGGAGAAAGGGAAACATTATTCCATAAAAAGAATAACAATGAAAAAGAAAGAGAATTCATAAAAGGTTCAATTCTTATTCACTCGATAGTGGAAATAGAATTATGGGATTCTGGTTCTAGGGACATCATTATATCCTTCATGTTTTCTAAAAATATATAATCTAATACATTATACCATGAGGTAGATATATCCATAAAAACATGTTGTTGTGAGATCATTATAACCCACACGATGTACGCTTCTTTTGTTGAATTATGTGAGACAATTCATTCAAAGAATATAGTAATACATCCATTGGTAGAATTTAATGCTATATTGGGCATGTATTGACTCCTATATTTATATAAAACATTAAATATTAAAAAAATGAATTACATTTTCATATTTTGAACCATCCCATGCTTATATAGAAATTCATGGATGATCAAGAATCTATATTTTAAAATATCTCAATGATGTTGGTATCGATACCCAATGATGAAGAATACCTGGCCTAAATAGTTGTGTTGAAGGAAAGCATACAGCTTTATGAAATTCACATTATGAGGGAATACACTAATATATTTACCAATGAGTTTCCTTGAATTCCCCGAGATAGTGAGGTAGAGTTTTCAATAGATCTTATACACGAAGACACTCTTATCTAAAAATACCATAAAAGGATGGCCCTGATTGAAGTTTAGGAGTTACAGAAATAGTTATATGAGGACATGGGAAAAGGATTCATATTCCCTAGTACATCCCCTTTGGGTGCACCAGTTCACTTCATAATGAAAATGTATGGATCATGGAAGTTGTGTAACAATTATAGAGATCTATGTATGATCACGAAAAAATGTATCCTCTTCTTTGGATTTATGACTTGTTCAATCCACTATGTGGATATTGGTAATTATAAATGGTGGATATTTATTTTCGATGTGATCATCTAATTTTCAAGAAGTAAGGTACTTATATGATGACTCTCTGTACAATATATAGGAAATACGAGTTCCTAGTGATGCCATTTGGACTTATTAATTCTCATACAATCTTCATTGTTTTTATTAATGGTGCCTATAGTATCTAACATGAAAATTTTGTGGTTTTGTTTATCAACTATATTTCCATTTACTCAATGATATATGAGGTACATGTATAACATCAAAATATTGTGTTTCACTCGTTATGGAAGGAAAAAATTGTATTCCATGTTCATAAATTGTGACTTTTGTATGAGGATAGTCACATTAATGGGGAACATGATCATAATTAAGGTAATTTAAATTTACCAATCTAAAACATATAAATTTAATAATGACCCATAAAATCCAGTTTCATGGAAATTTTTATTTTTTGTAGCATAGTAGGTTACTACTGACATTATGTGAGAAACTCCTCACGGCCTTCCAGCCTGCTATCTAAGTTAAAATTGAAAGGGGTGATGTATGTCTAGATAGAATAATGTGATGAATGCATTAAGGAACTTCAAATGGGGATAATTAATACACATTTAATCACACAACATATAAGTGTATAATGTAATCTGATATATAGTGATTTTTAAAATAAATTCTTCTATTGTTCACTCATGTAGAATGATAATGTGATATAACCTTCATCATAGTAGTTGTAGATCCATGGTAAGAACAACCAGAAACATGATCTCGAGCAAGCTTTTGTTATTTTTTCATGAAATTATGGTTTCATTACCTCTATGGTATGAATTGTTACATATATATCGATCGCAAGAATATAAATTATATATTCATTTTTAATGAGAACACCATGAATCATTGAATCTGTTTAGATATAATCAAGGACAATGTTTTCTATATTCATTAACATCAATGAAAAGATAACATGGTAGTTGATTACCTATGATGAAATGAAACTTCTACCTTATCCATGTATTGAATTGAGAAATATCATATCCTTATAGTTATGAAAAAAAATGATTTAGAAATTATAATATCATGGTAATATATACTGCCTTTCCTAAAATCCTTCCCAACCATTTATACAAGTGAAGACCTTGTTCACACAAATGGATAACCATGAGCTAAAAAATATGGGGAAATTGGTAAATGAAGGGAAGCCACATGAGTTCCACATTAATGATGATAAATATATTTTGTTTGGAATGATGGTTTTTATGTCTTCATCACATTACATAAAGAAGGTGTTATTGGAAAATGAACATATTTCATATTTCTCTATCCATCCATAATGTACCAATATGTATCGTGATCTTTGACATCACTTTTGGAGAGAAAACATAAACTAGGATATTAAGGATTATATCTCAAGATGTTAGATTATGTATAATGATAAATAAGATAAACATAATTCTCAAAGGGATGATGAAACCATTTCCTATACTCTCCTAGAAATTGGATAATATCACTATGTACATCATCACTAGATTCATGAAAATATCCAATAGAAACAATGAGATATGGGTTGTGAAGGATCAACTCACCAAGACTTCCCACTTCATTTCTATTCAAGAATATTTGTCACTTGAACCAAATTCCAATATATATTTTATGGAATTGGAGAGGAAGCATGGGGTTCCACAATCGATCATATCAAATCATGATCCATTGTTCACATCTAAATTTTGATGAATCATTTAATATTCCTTGAGTACTAAAAATAATTTCATCATGCTATATCACCCCAAAACTGGTGGACTATCTAAATGGAAAATTTTGATTTGTGAGGAGAATCTAATACCCTAATCAATGGAATTCAATGGTGGATGGGATTATAATCTCCCATTGGTTGAGTTATATTATAAAACTATTACCATTAATTTATTTAGATTTTTCCATATGATTTTGTATATGGGAATTGATTTAGAACTAGAACTTTTTAGGATGAATTTGGGGAATGAAATCTAATTGTACATTATCATATAAAATAGATGACTAAGAAGGTTCAATCAATCCCCAAACAAATAAAATATAATCAGAGTTGGTAGAATATATATTCTAATAACCATCTACGAGACCTATTTTTTGAAGTTAGAAAAAATCATTTCTTTCATATATCACCATGAAAGACTATCATGCATTTTTTAATGAAAGGTAAGCATATCCCAATGTAAATTTTTATCATTGAGATCATTAATAACCTTATATGAGTGTCTTATATTGTTTCAATACCAAAAACTATGTCTCATTTATATGATGTATTCCATGTATCCCTTTCAAGGAATTAAATATTAGATTTGTCACATGTACTAAACTCAGAGCCGGTATTGCATGAAAATGACCACTCTTATAAGGAGATGCTGGTGAATATTTTTAACTATTGTTACAAGGTTTGATGTAATAATACCACTCACATATCCATGTTACTATAGAATAACTATAATTAAGAAGAGGAGACATGGGAACTAGTGGATGTAATGAATGGGAAATACCCTCACATTTGTGTACCATTTTTATGTAAAACAGAATTTTTTGGATGAAATTTCATAATGGTGGAGGAATGTAACCACCAAAAATTTTATTAATGGAATTTCCATTTTCATGATTATTCCATAAACACATATATAACAATGAGATACCAACACATAATTTATTCTCATTATTGATACAATATTAAGAAAAAATTAATTTATAATATTTAAAATATTACTGAGTGATAAAAAATAGAAAATTAAATAATAAGAATATGATGTTTTTTATTTTATTGAACAACTAGAATGAATAATCTCAAGAAAATAGATGTAGAAATAAAACATAATGTAAATAACATAATAAATTTTTAGTAGAGGAATTTATGCATAAACATGATAGAATATTGATGTGAATTAATAGTGAATGGAAGAAGATGTATTTATAAGAGCTATGTTACTTATACCATTAGAATAGTAACTCGATCACTATATAGTAATCATACTATTAGGAAAACTTATCCTTTTATTAAAATTACAACCTGCACTATATAAGCTTAAATAAAATTTAGATATTATCAAAAACAATATGACGTACTTTTATCATAGAATATGTTAATAAATGTTTTAAATATGATATATAATGTGTTGGTATTTTGTAAAAAAAATGTTCACATAATTTATTTTAATTAATATAATGATTTAATAGAAAATTTATTTTTATAAAATAGATTCATAAATTGCGTTTTTTTAATAATTTTTTGATAATTTAATGAGACCTTAATTAAATTTTTAATATGGTATAACTGAAATATAATATTAATATTAATATTTTTCATGTAAATAATGATTTTAAATAAAAAATAAATTGATAATATATAGAAAATTATATTCATAAAATTGATTATATTTTTGAAATCTACACATCAAAAAAAGTTTAGGGTGGATATTTTATATTTTTTAAAAATTGTTGAATTATTGGTGAATAGTGAAATGCGATAAATGATGATATTGGACATTATAAGATAAATACATGAATATTTATGTTATGGATAATGTAAGAACCCATTATTTTTAACATCTCTAAACCATTTACATTATCTAGTTATTTTAATCGACAAAATCTATAGTTTTGATGAAAAATAATAAATTAAATAATATAATAATCAAAAGCCCCTCTCTTCCCCTTATAAATACGAACCCTCTCTACCACCACTACTCACAAATTATAATAACTGTATATTTTTAATATTCATTCCAATACCATTCCCAATACTCTTCCCCATGTATAAGGTACTTTTATCAAGAAAAATCTTAAAAAGAAGTTCCTTAAAAAGATTCTTAAGGAGACAACATTAAAGATTTAAAATCCACAATCATTCCATGTTAATTTCTTTCCATTTCTTATCATTTCTTCAACCCATATAAAATGTAAAATTTTAACTCTATTATCGTAGATATACTGTAATTTAAATTTGTTAATGTAATATCCATCAGAAAATCTATTATATACTTCTTTTTTATTCTAAACATTAAAACATCAAATGTAATGTTCCGAAAATTCAATGAAGTTATTTTAAATTACATGGGATTACTTAAAAACCAGGCACTCATATGACCCTTGATTTTGAGGCCCGGTGATCCCATAATAAGTGTTTTAACTTTTTTTATGTTTATTTAAAATATCTCACATGAGAGATTTTGGAAACATCTAAAATGGGCACCGGATTAAAAACTCGAGGGAACTGTTGCGTCCAGAATGACAAATTTACCAATCGAAGGACCTAACGTAAACTGATTTTGGTCATGAGAAATATAATTTTCGGCCTTTCTGAAATATTTTATTAAAATAATTTTCTTAAATAAAAATAAATAAACTTTAAATATATTTTATTTTCAATATTGAATTTCTTACAGCATAATGAAACTACAACCCGAGCCTAAAATAAACAATGTTTCATAAATGAAACATCCTAACATAAAATCTGATACAATGAGACCTTAGTAGATACGGTGTTGATATGAAGATAACGAATCTGATCACGGATAAAAAAATCAGACCCTCGGAGTAGACTCAACGGTCTGTGGAAGAGACTGCCAGCCTTCTAGTGATGGCCGACTGTGGTACATGGCGGCGACCACGTGAGGGAGGCAACACACACCAATGGCGCACTGTGGTGGCACACAAATACCATGACATGGGGCCGTAAAAAGCTTATAGGGGCCAAATATCTATGTCAACAGTGGTGTAGAAAGGCGTCACGCGGCATCATTGAGGTGGCCTATGGCATCGACCATTAGTGGTGGATTGGGCCATCGACAATGGAAACAGTAGCTGCGTGAGAGGAACCAACAAGTTGTGCAGCATCACACAGCTGGAGGTCTGATGTCTTCCAAGACCGTGGTGGTTGGATTCTCATCAACCCATCGGATGGATGAAGATGTGGTTTAACTGCCACGTATCGGCTAGAGCTGGCAGGCCCGCTCACAATGGACTGGGAATGAGGAGGTTCACCTCCCTAGGCGACCTAGCAGGATAGAACCACGATAGCCAGTCAGGTCGGACCTATGGCCCAAGAATTTTGGGCTGAGTCGGACCTAGTTCTGGTCATCCCCGGTATGGTTTTGACCCTAGGCTTGTCGATGGAAATGGGATGTGTTGGTCCGATAGGGTTGGACCAAACTTGGATCCCACCGACCCCTTTTTAGTAAAATAGACATAACTTTCAAACCATACATCCGAATGATGAGCTGGATTCAGCATTGAAACCAACTTTACAAGGCCATCCATTTTACATTCTTAAAGTGCGTTCCTATGGTGGATGAGTTATGAACTATTACTTGAGGTGTAGATTCATTAAGAACCAATCACGCTACGAGCAGATATTATGTGGTAGGTTGTGATGAGAAGGAAGTGATGAAGGGACCTTAGTGGCCGGGTAGCTTAGAGGAACTCAGGGGTCTGAAAGACGAGCATACCATAGTGGTCTGGTAGCCAAGTGGTCCTCAGTGGCCTGAGAAATGAGAAAATCTCAGTGGCCTAGTAGTTGAGCTGACCTTAGTGGACTGAAAGTCCTGAGTGACTCATCAGGGATGAGTCCCTCAATTGTACTATATGTTCAAATTTTCGACTGATAATTTTTTTATACTATAGGTTATACCTGTGTTAGGTGAAAAATTCATGCTACGTACTTTTCCTTTTTGATATTTCTTTATGGTTTGGGGTCTCTATTGAGTATTGTGTTACAAACCCTTATATGGGATATCACCACAGGTTTTGTATCTCGTGTATATGATCAATGCTTTGAGAGATACCTTTATGGTCCAGGACCAGGCATTGCCTAGTGAGATTGAATAGTTGAGGCAAACTCTTACAGATTCTAGAAGTTATTCTACACTTACCGTTCAAGTATTGTTTTTTTGCAAATGGATGATCATAGACCTTCTACACCCTTGTTTATAGATTTTCTTTTTTTGGGTTTATAATTTATCCCATTTTTCTTACACCATGTACTTGTACATTTAGTGGGTTTTGTATCGGAATGCATGTTTTCAATTTCAGTATTTTGGGCTTGGTTTGTGAGTGTGTCTGTGTGTATACATGTACTCAAAAAATGCTTCCAACTTTCCTTATAATGCCTTTAGCACTAGTCACCAGACCCTCGCCTCTGTGAGGTGGTCATGGGGGAATTTGAGGCCTAGTCCCTGAAGGAAGGCTCGTGAAAAATTTGTGTCAAAGGTGGTCAATTATTCCTTAATGACTAAGATTCTGTGGTTTTGTTTTGTGGAAACAATGTTGAATGTTTCAATTTCAAATTCTGGGCTGGGGGAGTCAAGTTTTGGTGTGGTGGTCAATGTATACATACACCAGGGCCCAAAATTTTTATTTTTGACTCGGTACATGAAATCGGTGGTTGAATAAATCATATATGATTTTGAATGTTTATCATGTCCTTCCTAAGTCAGCTCACCAGGTATAACATATTGACCATGGATCATCATGATTTTTTTCCGGATGTTGCCATGAATATTGCCATTGGGGATTCCAATGCATGACCATGAGGATGGTACGCCCAGTGAAGAGGCATAATTATATGGACCAGTACTATAGATGGCCCCACTGGGAGGTGCACCAAATTCTTCACCACCAATTGTTTAGCAGTTTCTACCTATGCTACCTGTAGGGGACACATGTAGGCTCATTGCCTTACAAAAGTTCATGAGGAAGTGACCTCCCCGGTTTAGGGGTGAGCATGTTTGGTGAGGATGCATCTCTAATATCTAATGATATTAGTATTGATCCTTCTTCAGGGATAGGTTGGGATACAGTTGAACTTGATGATCAAGAAAAATATCAAGGAGACCATTACTGAGGCAATATTTTATCTCCTATTTAGAGACGAGTATGTTTTAGTGGCATTATTCCCAGTATGAATATAAGAGATATTGTACCTATAGTAGGGTGGAATGATAGTAGTGAAGTACTTAGTGAGATTTAATGAGATTTATTGAAACTCCATAGACATGGAGTCAGAACCGTTCTTCGGTGATCAATATTTTCAGTAGGGATTACGCAAGTTTATCAAGGCTTCCATGGTATCACATATAATCAATACTCAAGCTGGGGTGTTGGAGCGTTAACTACTCAGGTAGAGCATCTTGGAAGATCTGTTTCCAACACTAGGGTTTACCAATAGTCCCAGGGTGGTAGAGTCTTCATTTTTTGGAAGTAGGCAGCAGACCCAAAGGCCCAACTGGGAAAGGAATTTCAGGGGATGACCTAATGATGTAGGATCAGTTGTATAAGACCCCTAGGGAGGCAGGAGTCATCAGAGGGGAATATTTGGCTACTCATGTGGTGGGAAGTGGAATATTGCTCATGATATCTCAACTTTCCATGTAGACGACCTGTATAAAGTCAAGGGATAACCGAGGCAGAGGATGGGGTTTGGGCGGGGTGATCCCCAGGGTGGAAGACATGGAAGGTGAGATGACAGAGCAGCATATAGTGGGGGGATATACGATGTGCTACCACCCCCACCCCATGGTTGTCCACCAAGGTCTCTGGGAGTATGTGGAAAGGGGAAAGGCCCGGTACATATAATAGAGGACTATGACCCCGGTTCTCTAGAGATGATTAGAGGAATGCTATATGTCTTCTCCACCTTAGTAAAATTTCTTATAAACATTGGTTTCAATCACTCTTTCATTTCCTTATACCTTTTTAGAGCTCAGAGACTCCAATGGATATTTTAACACCATCCTTATGATTAGAGACACATATGAGATGGGATTCGATGGTTACACACTAGTTCCAGAGGTGTGATCTTACTCTTGGATTCCATATCATTGTCTTGGATCTCTTAGTTTCAGAATTGAGGCTTTATGATGTCGTCTTGGGTAAGGATTAGTTATCCATGGTTAATTCATAGATCGACTATTTTAGACTTAGTAGGAGGTGTGTTCACAAGTATAGGACTATGTTTTACTTCACTAATGATAATGTATCCCTTGTTGTGCAGGATGGACTTTCTCTAAGGATGGTTCAACCAATCACTCACTAGTTGGCTAGCCTCACCCTTAGAGTGGTGGATGATAAGAGTCCCAACTTTTCCATGGTGGTGGAAGAGTACAAAGACATCATTACTAAGGATGTTCCTAGATTAACCCCTCACAAGGAGGTATAATTATCCATTTATAAATAACCCAAGATGACACTGATAACCACCAGCATATCAGATGGCTCCCATAAGGCTTCATGAGTTGAGGGTACTGATGGAGGATTTGTAGAGGAATGGATTCATGAGCCTTTATGATTCACCGTGGGCCGCCCCATTATTGTTTTCCAAAAAGGTAGAATGGATTTTGTTTAAGTCAGTGGACTTCTGATTCCTGAACTTTGTGACTGTGAGGTAAATGTACACAGTTTCGATGATTGATAACATATTTGATCTGCTAGTGGGAGAGAGGTGGTTCTCGAAGATAGACCTCTGATCAATCTATCCTCATATTCAGTTATGGGATGAGGATTTCCAGAAGGCATACTTCATTTCTCGGTATGTCCACTATTAATTATTGGGGGTTTCTTTTGACATAACCAATGTCCCAATTGTGTTCATGGGACTCTTTGACGGTATCTTCCAGTCGTACCTTGACCATTCCATTGTGGTCTTTATTGATGTTATCCCGGTGTACTCGGTGTTCAAGTAGTAGCATGATACACACCTTCGGATAGTCCTAGATACACTCTAAGAGAACCGACTATTTGGGATCCTCTCAAAGTGTCAGTTTTGGATTTGGGAAGTCAAATTTCTGAGACACCTTATTTTGATGGATGGTTTTGTAGTGGATCCAAAAAAGATAGAAGTATTTCTTTCTTTGGAGCCACCCAAAAGTGTGACTATGTTACCAAGTTTATTGGGTCTTGTTTGGTACCACCAGAGGTTTGTTCTCGACTTTTAAAGGGCAGAAACACCCTTATCATCTTTTTCATTGATCGGACAACCCTTCTTGTGAATGGAGAAGTGCCAATAGAGTTTCCATGGTTTGAGGCGGAGAGTGATTAATTACCCCATCATTTGACTACCAGTGGAGGTCGTTGGGTATGTATTATTCTGTAATGCATTAGGGAATGTGCGGGGTTGGGTCATGATGCATGGGAAACTAGTGATAGCATACGGTTCACAAAATTTTATGTAGTATGAGCAGAGCTATGTGACCCACAACTTAGAGAAAGTGGTTGTGGTCATTTCATTGAAGTCTTGGTGACACTACTTAATGGGTGGGTAGTTTACCATCTCCTCCAAACAAAATTGTATCAGGTATATCTTCTCCTAGAAGGACCTAAATAAGAGGTAGCGACGGTAGCTACAGATCCTCCAAGATAATGATATTGAGATAGTCTACTCTCCTAGGAAGGGGGAAATGATGGTGAATGTGCTCAATAAGATATTTCGATTGTATATGTTGAGTGGGGAGTTAGAGTAATTAGTCCTGTTGTATATATCCTTCATGGATGGGGATGGAGCATCTCATATTCATTTGATGGCTATAACACATCCACTCTAACAACAAAATTTCCATGAACATATTATGGATGTGGAATACAGGGTGTGACATGCTTTGTTATCCTCAAGACAAGCTCTTAATGGATATGTGATAGGTGGGTTGCACATTATCCTTTTCTGAGGGTGCACCATTGTGCTAGTGGTGTTGGGTGAGGAGGTTCTGAGGGATTTTAACACTACCCATTTGAAGGTACATCCAAGTGTGGACAAGTTGAAGCACGACCTCTAACATCAATACAAGTGGATGGGATGACAATAAAAGAGTTTCTTTCATGATTCCTCATTTTTTATCAAGTGAAGGCAGAGTATTACTTTCTTTAAGGCATGACTTAGCAACATGAGGTACCAGAGTAGAAGTGGGATGGTATATTAATGGAATTAGTGACAGGTTTACCACACACATCCAAGAGAAAAAATGTCATCCGGGTGATTTTTGACTGAATCACCATGTCGTCCAACTTCCTATCCATCCAATAGTAGGGTTCATTTTATATCATGGGATTCCTCTAAATACAAGAGATAGTAAGACTCTCGGGGGTCCCATTAACAATAGTCTCAGACCATGAAAAATTCATTATATCCCTATTTTGGAAGGTATTTCTGGAGGCATTCGAGACTCACCTTCTCTTGAGAATATATTTACACACTCAAAGATGTTCAGTTAGAGATAACCATCTAGGTTTTAGAGGAAATGCTTTGTGCTTACATCTTGGACATTAGTCACAATTGACAGGATCAACTACCACTGCCGGTGTTTATGTATAACAATAGCTACAACTCCACCATCGGTATGGCACCATTCAATGTGATGTATGGGTGAACATAAAGATACATGTTATTATAGAAAAACCTAGGGGAGTTAGCACTCATGGGTCTATAATTAGTACAGTTTACTACCAAGAAGGTGTAGGTCGTCCAGGAGTGGATGCCGAATGCATAGAGTCGACTGAAATCTTATTATAATTGGAAATGGAGGCGATTTGATTTAGAGAATGGAAGCTATGTGTTCCTCTAGGTATCACCCCAATAGGGATTGTGTATATTTTGTTGGGGAAACATGTTGTATATGAGAATCATCGACCCTTTCCAGATTTTGAGTAGAGTTGGTGAGGTGGCGTATGACTTATCTCTTCCCCCATAGATACACTAGGTGCATAATGTCTTCCACATATCATAGATGAGAAGGTAAGTGAATGATTCATAAAAATTCATCAACTTGGTGAGTGGGATATTGACGACGGGGCAAAATTTGTAGAGTTCCCGATATTGATTGAGGATCTATTGATGTGGGTCCTTAGTGGATGGTTGATTCCTCTAGTGTGTGCTTGGTGTCATCACATGAATCTCTTGGAGAAAACATTGAAGTGGGAGACTCAAATCCAAGCTCATTACCCCCATTTGTTTGTTTGGCCCTTATTTTAACTTATGAGGATGTAAAGCGATAACGGTGGGGGTAATATAATGTATTATAAATTCGTTTATTTTTATTAATTATATGGGATTATTTTGAGACTATTCAACCAGACGACACTTGATGTCGAGGCCCTGGGAGCCCATAAAATGTTTTTTCTAAATTTTATGTTTATTTAAAATAGCACACGTCATCAATTTTGGGAACATCTAAATGGGTTCCTGGATTAAAAATATGAGGACACAATTGAATTTGGAATGATGGGTTTTCCCAAGGAAGAACATAACCACAACCTGCATTGGTTGAGGGATATAATTAATTTTAATGGTTTTTAAAAAAATTATTGAAAAATATTTCTTATGGAAAAATAAAAATAATCTTTTTATTATTTTATTAATGATTTTTTGTTTTGTTGGAGTGTATCAATGCTGAAATACAAGAATAATAGAAACATTATTTCATAAAATAAACAATGAAATGACACTACAACGTAGCAGAACAGAAACACTGAAACACGTTTTCCCCTTTTAATGTATTTTTCGAGCATGGGATCGTTGGCACAGTTAATGTGTTCTTTGAACATGGAGATATGGTGTTAGAGAGTGACAATCAAAGATTGAATTTTAATGATGGATTGTTGAGTGAAGAACGCAATGGTGCAATCTTCACCAACGAACGATTCAACATTGAGGTAGGGGTTTGTTCTGGATGAAAATTTTCCCCATTATTTCTTTCTAAAAAGTGAACATGCATCAATGAATGATTCAACATTCTCATAGGGTGCATGGGTCTGACCTAGTTTGAGGAAGCGACCATGCCTGAATGGGTGGCCCATCCCAAGGAAGGCCCAACCCGTGGGATGCTCGACCCAAGGGTGGCCCGGCCGACGGCAGCCCAGCCACTGGGTGGCCTGGCCAAGGGAGGCCAAGCCATAGGTGGGCCGGCCAAAGTCGGCCAGGCGGCCTACCCTAGCCATGCCCTGGGGGATGTCGCGCGCCCCCTGACTCCCAAACGGTTGGACCGCTCGAGTGGTATCGAACCGGCGCCAGGTGGCACCGGTCCAGGTCATGCGGGACCCTACAGGGTCCCACTCTTCCCAACTAGCCCGAGAGGCCGACCGCTCCATGCCACTGACGCAGCGCGATGACACCGCGCCCCTTCGTCGCGACCCACCTTAGTAGCAGCCCTCTGCTGGCCTCCGCGCGACGTGACGGCACCGCACGCCTACTCCATGGCCCGCCCCAGCCGTGGCTCTCCTTCCACATGGCATGGTAGTGTCACGCCCTCTTGGGGACCTGGTGGCCTTGCACCGCCAATTTTCTTCGCGGTCGGCTCGTTGCCGGTCGTCGTTGCTCCGCCTATGCCGTCCACACAATGACAACAATAACAATGGGGGAGGGTCATACCATGTTCGTGTGGTCCGAACCCTCCTCGTTAAGATTATATCAATCGGCAACGAGAAGCACAACAAAATGATGAGGAACAGACGGTAGAAACTCATACAAAATTGAACCCAAATCCCCCTACATCGTTTTTTGATTGTAGAAGAAGTCGTAGGAAAAAAAGGCAGGCGTTGATTCGTTGTTCATCGCGTTCATCAAGAACTCCAAACTCCCAAGCACGTTGATGACACTCTATGTCAGTAGGTGTCGGAGGAAGAAGTCGAAGAATGTCGGCGTTCTTCATTCTTCATTGGAGAAGGTGTAATCCTCCAAGTGTTGGTCGTCGCATCATTTTTCCAGCATTTCGTCACTTGATAAAGTCATCCCAAATCTTCCTCTCAAACTCCTTATATATAGGATATGGGGAGAGGTATGTAAACATCATAGAATTAGTAACGGTTGATTTATTAGGAACCTTCCCAAATTCCAACGATGTGGTTACATAATTTTAAAAAAAGGGTTCAAGCGAATTAAATAGCCTTGGCGCAATTTAAGAGGTGCGTTGCCTTAATTATTTGGAAGATTTACAGAGGCTTCCCCCACATAGCCTGCATCAAAAAAAAATGATAGGATTTAATTTTATGTTGACACATAAAATTAGTTGATAGCATTTAATTTTTTTTAACACATAAAATTAAATTGAAAGCATTTAATTTTACGTTGACACATGAAATTAAGTGAGGGAGTTGAGAGGTTTTGATCTCGGGTGGTCCCCATGATGTAACCTCCCATGGGAGGTTAAGTTTGGGTGGTCCCCACAACCATAACCTCTCATGGGAGGTTAGGGTGTGGCGGTCCCACCTCCAACTCCCAAGTGGAGGTTTTAACCAACAATCACTCACATGGCAGCTCAAAATAAAATAAAGTGATGTACACTTTATTTTATTATTTTTTATAAAAAGCCAAAAACTAACATTTATTTTCGACCAACTGTGGTTGAGGTGAAAGTCTTATTAAGTGAATAATGGCGCTTTGAGTTCAATTGTGCCCTCGGATTTCAATTCCGAGCATTAGTTCAAAAGTTAAAAAACAATGCTCGCGTGTTTACTGAACTTACCCGAAAAAAAGTTCGGAAAAATATTATCAGTTACCCTCAACTCGTGTTGATCTTAGTTAGGCTCTTCTGAGGTGAAACACACCCCAACTAACCCAAAAGTACTCTCAAATTTTCAATCTGAGTTACCATTTAGAGGTTATGAATTTTAAAATAATATAATTTTCACTTAATTATTTTATTTGCGGCCAAAAACCTAATTTTTTCTAGTGGCCCGCACCGGCCAAATTATGTATCTTCATAAATAAATCATACACTCAGGAGTTCAGCGGTGGTATTAGATTTTTAATCCGAGTTACCATTTGAGAGGTATAAGAATTTGAAAAATAAAATAATTTTTTTAATTATTTTATTTACAATTTTGCCATTTTTGGGTTTTCTCACAGGAGGCCTCACCGAATAATCATAAGTTGCTCCAAGGGTAAAACCACCATCCTGAGTGCAACGGTGCCCCCGGATTTCTGATCCGAGTTACATATTAATAGTTATTCCACTTTTTCAAGAAAACTTATTACACGCATTAACTTAAGCTTAACAAAAACTTCGACAGATCATTGCGGGCCCTCCGGGCCTCGAAATTGCGCGCCGTTAGATTTCACAGACCCATAAAATTCCTATTTAATAAAAAAATTACTTTTAAATTCTTGAGTCTTTACATAAAACCTCATATATAATATATTTATATTTAATATAACCCTCTAAAAATAATTATCATTATTATATATCATATCTGATCCATATGGGTCAAATGAACACATATTTGTATTAAATTCTTCATATTTTTTCCTGCATTGTTTATAATGTGTTGTTTGTTTTGGATGTTTTAGCCCATGTAATTTGATCATAGATAAATTATTAATAAGACAATAATTTTATAATGTGTATAAGATTTTATAAATATATACACTAATATAACCAGCACTATAAAATTGATATTAAACATCAATGACATCAATTTGTGGAGATGGAATGTTTATGTACATGAAGATGTTGCTTCCCCTTTTATATGGACGCAATAAAAGAAATGATAATGTTAATTTGACAATATCAAATAGTTATTATATAATAAATAATATATATATATATATATATATTCATTAAATTTATCCTTATTATCAATTATTTTACTATTAAATGAAAAATTAATCCCATCACATCATGGAAGTGTTAGTCTATATATACACGTGAACAACATTATCATTTTTCTAACGTATTGTATGTTAAGAATGTATATAAAATATTATAATTACAGAAGCATAAATATATCATAAATAATATATATTGACATTAAATATATCATAATAACCATCCACAAACGTTTATAATGAAAAATCAATAATTTTATATGTGGAGGTGGTAGTCCACATGTATGCCCAAGAAATACATTAATTTTTCATTTTATGATGAAAATAATGAAAGTGATTTTGTCATTATCATAAAAAATCATTATATTTATTAATTATGAATTAATCATGTTTATATGTATAAAATATGTTTAAATATGGTTCAAGATGAAATAATATTGAAAAATATGCAAAAATATTTATAAATGATTTTTGAGATACCACATTTGGCTTACAAATTATTTATTGAATGATTTATTTTGGGAGAAGTCAATGATATTTTAGATGATGGAATGGAATACAGTTTTATCTTATCTTAGGTAATGGGAATGATGTAAGGCTATGTTGTTTTAGTAAAGGAGTTGAAGAGGTTCCATTATATAATTGAGGGGAGGGAATCAAATGGAATTACATTAAAGATTCAAACAATAACTGTTCAATTTTATGATAAATTGTATAAAATTAGAAATTATTCAAATATAAGGTAATATAATTTTTTTTCCTTAAAATCTATAAATTAAACTTGTATATTTTTTATGAATACACATGTAACTTAGTTATCCTCCCCAACCACATAATCCCTTTTTAACCATTCATGTGATATTTTTTATTGTTATTATTAATTATAACAAAAAATTAAATAGAAAAAATTAAATTATATTATCAATGATGATTAAAAATAAGGATTAATTTTTTATAGACTCAATTTATATATTTTTTACAATTTAATATTCAATATGTGTAACAAATGAAATATAAAAATCATTTTTATAACATTTTTTAAATCATAAAAAAATAATTTATATCACTTCCATGACCAGTTAAAATCATCAAATTAATGGTAAAATATTTCATAGATTATATAATATATAAATTTATTTAAATTATTTAATAAAAAATTATCAATTTAGTTTTCTAAAATAAAAAAATTTGTGTAAAATGCATTTTTCAAAGAAATGTGTTTTTAAGTACAGAACTGAATCTACACAAACAACAAGTAAAGTACTAATTCCTATGGAATTAATAATATTATTCCAAAATAAGGTCAAAAAATTCAATTTATAATCAAAATATAAACAGCATTGGTCTTTTTAATTAATTTATTTAATGAAATGAATTTTCAGTGTAATAAAAATAAATATCATTCACAAATAAATGAAAAAAAAGATGTTTAAAATTTCCAATATATTTATTATTACAAAATAATTATATATTGACTTCATAAAGGATATTAATTTCCCCTGAAAAAATATTAATATTTTTGGAGATTAATTATAATTTTCTTACACAAAATTTAATGAACATATTTTTTTATGAAAATATGTTTTCAAACAATAATATTGCAATAAAAAAAATTCAATTTATCTTTTATAAATTTATAAATATACATGAATAATATATAAAATTTATTTATATATTTCCCCACATTATTATTCCAATTAATGAAGAAAATTATATGGTAAGTTAATAATGGTCACATTATAATAAAATAATTTTCATTGTATACTTTTTTTCACATAAACCTTACTATTTTAAGTTATTTAAAATATAAAACATAGAATTATTTAAAACTAAATGTTCATAGTGTTAAATTACCCCCATTAAATTAAATTCTTCCTTATAAAATATTATCTTAGTAACAAAGGAATAAAAATGTAAAAATTCTTTTTTTTGAACATTCACTTTGTACAAAGAGATAATAAAATATCCCATGAAAACCAGTAATTGGAAATGACTAGTTTACCTAAAATAACACATTATTAGATTCATGTTTTAAAGATCCTTTGCGATATGTGAATACATAGACATGTAAATGAATGATAATGACAAAATAATAATATATCATCATAAAGAACATATATTTTAGAACATTAATGGCCCAAAAAAATACAACAATTATGTGGGAAAAGAACATAAATTCATAAAAATGATTGCAAAAGAAGAAGATTATTATTCCAAAATACTATTCCTGTATTTATGGGATTCAATTGTTATTTTGATAGTGAATGTGATAAAATATTATTAATCAATTATAAAAAAATCATCATCATAATATCATCATTTGGTTATTCATTGATCAATTTCATCTTCTATATCATCTCTTAGTTCATGAAATTAATATTCATGATGAATTTTTCATTCTGATTTCACTGAAATTTTCTTCTAATAATTTGTAAGATCCATAAAATAGTGAAAAACTAATACATTATTTCTCTATATAATATAAATAAGCATATTTTTTAACATTACTTATCCAATAATGAAAATAATTCATACAAAATATATTTATTAAAATATATACCTAAACAATAACACCCAATGTTTAAGAAAATCACTTTCATTAATAGTTAATCTCATAACTCCTCCAAAATATTTGTACCAAATTCAATTAAAAAACTAAATGAGTTGATGACATATTTATTTTCTAAAAAACAACATTAATCATTATCACAAAACAAAATATCGTAGATTATAATTTCATAGACCAAATATATGAATACCTTGATCAGATATTCTCTTAAAACATTATAATACTCGAATCACTATAGAACCCTTATAAATACATATATGATTCCATTAATTGAATAAATTATTATACCCCATATAAAATAATATAATCTCATATATTTTACATATATCCAATTATTAAATAAACATCATCAAGTATAAAACAAATTAAATTTTATTCTAATCACTAGTAAACATCAAGGTCACCAATACAATTAAATTTACATTATCAAAATAAGTCATCTATTTATTTAAAATAAACATTATTATCTCATAATAAGAAATATAATAAGATTTATCAACCACTATATAATGTATTTTATAAAAAAATCATCTTACCACCAAATCATGTTTCTATATTTTTAATACCATCCAATATATTCTTGAAAATCGCTAATGAATGGATAGTTCAGAATAATCCAAAGGTTATTCAATATTCATATAACAATAATATCATTTATTATATAATTGTAAACTATAATTATTTAATCCTAACCCATTAAAACATCAATAATTCCCCTTCTTGAATAAAAAACCATGCTTCATCAACTTATTCCATAGTACATAAATGATCCAATATGAAATAAGAATTATTTATTTAGATTTATAAACAATTATTTAACAATTTTTCTTAAATTTTTTCATAATAATTAATTCTAATAAAATTCAGACCAATCATAAATAAATCATATCACCTTTATCAACATTATTAAAACCACAACTCATACAAAAATCAAGAACCTTTTGATAAACAATCCCCCAAAGAAATCAATTTTCAAAATTCCTATAATTTCTACATTTAAAATATTCAACCAGGGATGATCCATTATAAATACCAATATAATCATTTATATAATAAAAAAAATTCAATTATCATTGGAAATAAACCATTTTATACATTCATTTGACACAAAAAAACATTTTATTATTCCTTTTATGAATTAACATGAGTGATAAATTTCTAATTTCAGATATATAAGAAGATGAATCATCCTTAATCTATTGGAATAAAGAATATTTGTTTTTATATTATATTTTTCATGAAACAATTTATTATTTTTAGATTTTTAATCATATCTTAGGATTTTATGTTAGGAAAAATCATTATATTTAACATTATATATAACATTTTGTTTTGTTTTTGTGAGTTAAACCACTATATCATCCATCACATTTAGCATAAACAATATTAGTCATGGTTTCATCCATTGTCTAAAACCAATGTGGATGAAGTGAGAAACATCAATTATTGTTGGAAATCATTTATTAAAGAACATAAATTATAGTTTTTATAAATCATTTTACCCTGATTTGATTATAAAAAATCAAAGGTTTAACTTAGGACATCCACGGTCACCATAATTCATGAAATTCATAATTTTTTATCATTAAATTGTGATATAACACATGTGTACCCATGGAGTTTATAATGATTTCTATTTTCAAAGGCTAAGTCATCGTGCATTGGTGGAGAATGATTTAAAACTCTATTCACCCCATTTCAAGTTGATTCCCTGAGGAATAATCATTATTTTAGACTAAGCGGTGTTAAAGATACTTTTAGGAGTTTGGGTTGATGATGGACATCGCTCGTATTTTGACATGACCATAGGGGGTGTGATGTATATGGAATTATGTGATGCCTTTAGAAAGAGAATTAGTATTTTGTTTATTTTGAGAAATATACTGATTGTTCATGTGCCTAGATGACTATGATCTCAAAAGACATTTTATGTTACCTATGACTGGGAATTGGTAGTGGTGGTGTTCACTATTATGATACTGAATCATTTTCTTTTTCTTGAGGTGTTTATAGTTTACACTGGTCATGATGGTCACTGATATATATATTTTTCATGTGATCTCATATGGAGGAAATTTTTTTACAGTTAATTCCTATGAAATATGAATTTTATACACAATATTCTATCGAAATGTGTAATTTTGTGGTCTATTTAGAAAATAAGAAGTTCTCATCATGGTTGATAAGGGATCCATTTAATTATTTATCTGTGTTAATATTTAACTTAATGGATTGAATAAGATAATCTTATCTATAGTAGATGGTGGTGATTCCACCCCATATTCAGTATGTAAATGTGGATCATTTTAGAGCCATAAATGTAGAGGATTGGTTGACTTGATATAGTCCTGATATGAGAAAGTTAAATTTCATGATGGTCGGAAGCATTTTTTTATCTTCATAAGATAGAAAAAACTACCATCAGTGATTCGTGAGGAGGTTCTAACAGATCTAAATTCCCCCATGTATTATATCCTATTGTGGAAATGATGTATTGGGAATTATGATGTAACTTGTTGTGTAATAGTGTGAGTGTTCAAATTATGTTAGTTATTCCAACTCTTTTCAATATGCAATGGAATAGTATTATATCCTAATAGGTTTAGTGTGTCCCCTTAATTTTCATTAGTAGATTTGAGATGAAATGGAAATAGAATATATTTTTTTGTGTTTTATTGATACCGATAGGTTGATATTATATTTGCATTATTATTTATTTGATTAGAATTTAAGCATCAGAAATAATCAATTGGGAGAAGAGTTCAACTAAAATTTGGGATGTTATTAATGTGGAGGATATTATAAAGATTCATGGGGCACCAAAAATGATTTTCTTCCTACTAAAATTCTCAATTAAAGTCCTCGTTTTGTGGGGATTTACAGTAGTATTTCACATCCGAATTAGAGAGGGGAATTTCATTCCACCATCGAAGGGATATTCTAATAGATTTGCCCATTCTGTATCTAGAAAACATATTGAGACACTACATTTTAGAGTTAATCTACAACTAGAAGGGTCACATATCCTTGTGGGAGATTTTTTATAGTCACCAAAACAACTCTACTATAATTAGGAATTAAATTAAGGCCATGTATATGTTACATTATAGGTCATCTCAACTTTTGATAGAGATAAATTAGTCAGTACATGTGGGGTTCGTACTAGTGCGTGAACAAAATGATAATGGTTAGATTATAAACATGTGAATAAGAACCACTCATTGTAATCTAATTTCTTACATAGATAGTCATCAAATAAATTTTTTGATCAATAAGGACAACATGTATTCATTAATTTCATTCTATAATAAAGGATTTAGAGGTTTGGTCGATTTAAAAATATATACCTAATATTTATTAGGTCATTATAGGTCATTGAAATGTATTGAATAATTTTTAATACATGGAAATTCCCCAATATTTGGACCGGACAAACAACATCAACCATGTATCTCAATTAAGGTGTTTTTTACATTATACTTCATACATTATTATCTTTTATGATCTCAAAACATAGAATGGACGGACCTTTGTGGAGTAAATTGTGGAGATATAGAATAATATTTATATGATCCTTCATGGATGACCTATTTCAGTCATTAGAGTTCTTTGTTATCATGGATTACACCATGGGTGCTCATGAGAGCACAATATCCATATGTGGGATCAATTTTTTCACCTTTTAAAGGCCGATGTGATTTTCAAGGGAAATAGGATTACTAGTGGGATGGATGAGGGAAATGATATATTTAAAATTCTCCATATGAATAGTTTGAAATAATTTTTTGGGTTTCATTTTATAGTTTGTGTAGAGTTTGGGGTGTTACAATACAATAATTTTAAATGAATTCAATAATAAAACTATATTATCATTCATAAATGTGTTATTTTGGAAATGCATAAATTTCATCATAATGGAGTCTTAGATGGGAAAATGATGCAATTATTGAGTCTGGAATGTAGAAAAAACCATAAGAATGATTTATGTTTTGTCTATGTCGTGTCTCAAAGTATATCCCAATCATCTATATATTAAAGGAGGTTAATTAAAAAATCAAATAATTAAATTATTTATTAACTATTTGACTTTTATGATGAAATATTTAAATCCACGTGGGTAAAATACATTAAACTAGTATATATTACATATATATTCTTTATTGGGAGATAATTTGATACAACAATTAATGTTGAAATTCGAACCAAGACTGTATCTAGTAATAATTTCCATCTACTTCTGTATTGATCTTTATTCTATTGAAATCAGTTCCTTAATAAGGTATATATTTTTTATATTTAAATTTCACCCATATTTATGATTTAGATAATGGTTCTTTAATCCTCTATGAATTTATATTTTCTCTATTATAGTCCCTTATGAACCTATTTTTTTCCAATTGACATTGAATTTAATCATTATGTTGTATATTATCAACTTTTCGTGATCAATTATTTCCATTTGTGGATATTGTCACAATGATTATCAATGATTATCAATATTTTTTGGATTTCTCCCATCATTATTCATGTATTCATCATTATCTTAATGGAGACCAATTAAAATACATTTGATACAATTAAAATCATGATCAAACCTATGGGAGACCATTGGGTTTTGATAATGATTTCTATGGTGAAGATGCATGGGGATAATACCTGAGAGTTTTGGATAACAGGCAGTGTATAGTGAAATATACATCATTAAATGGTATATTTTGATTTTTTTGAAAAATAAATTTAATTCTACTGATTGACTGACGTACATTATTAATATGTGTTTCTTTAATAATGATTTGGGCCATGGATAATGTTTTAGAAATGATATACAGTTGGATATGTGGAGATTGAATGATTATTTGGATGATATAATCATTGATTAAAATTCACAACAATACATAATTTAGTTTAAAAGAACATTAATTTTGTTCTTCATGTGTTGCAATAGCTAGGTTTGTAGTAGAAAAAAATATGAAATGTCATATTGCATGGGCCACGCACTAGGTGTCTATTGTTGGTCAGCTTCTTTTATACAAGGTGTAAATACCAACGAAACATATTGGTATTACCCACCATATTATTTTACCACATGTCATGTACCCCTTATTGGAACATAGTCTAAGAGTCTTATATGTTATTCCTTGTGTTACATGATCTATACCCTATGACACAATTCACGTGACACTCCAAACACATCCATCAATCCTATCTCATAGGCTAAAACATAACATGGTCATAAGAGTAGTCTATTTTGTTTATTTATCACTATAAAGTGTGAATGTATCCTTTTATTTATTGTTAAATATATTAAGTTCAATGGTGAAACTATTTTTTCATTTATAGTGATGGTTTACTAGTAAAAGGGTTATGTATTCATCGATAGTGTTGGTGATATTTTCATTACATCCCTGGTAATGGTACTCTGTCCGGGAAGGTGTCTCCCATATCCTACTTACATGTAGTTTCAGTACTCCCCAACACACATATAGTCAAATGGGTGATATATATATATATATATATATGTATATTGATTCTGTACTCAATTCGTTAAGATCTAGGATTGGGTGTGAATCCTTCAATGGGTTTTGTACTCCCCCGATGAAGTGTCTATGATTGAGGTGTGAGTCATCCACTACATGATCACATGAGGTTATATAGGCTAATTTTATTATGTAAATTTTATTTTTGGAATTAAAATAGATCTCTATTTTCACCTAGATATGAATATCTTAATCATTCATTTTAACTGATATCCTTCTATGAGCATATCTGACATGTTGTATTTATTTGTCCCTTTTTATCACTGGGGTTAAGAGGAATATTGTTTTATATTTTATGAATATTGGAGTGTCCTAAATTTATGTATTATGTGGGATATTTATTAAAAAAAGTTATATTTTTTATGACTTATGTAGTTCATTGGTCATTTGATGGGTAAATTTGAAGGATTAGTATATGTGATTCATTGTTTTACTAAGTTGAAATGACCATAGATATTGTCCAATTTCAAATTTCATGATAAAGACTCCCATATCCTTATTAGAAATTATTCTTGGATTCCATTTATTTTTTAATTATTTTCTATTATAATGGTTGGATTTAATTTAGTAATTGAATTGGATTTTAGATGTTTTTATACGAATATATTTCTTCTCATGTTTTTACAGTTATTACTATACAATACCAATTGGTGAGTATGGTATTGTGGGTTATATACAAAGGAAATATTATAAGTTTACTAAATTAAGTGTTATCTTTTCTCAGTGCTACTCACCATCCACACTCTAATTAATGGTAGGCTTGGGGTTGAAAACTCAGCTTAATACTTACATAATAGGGGATCTAGTAGGTCATATTATCTCACTTACATCTAACCCTAACTATATGTAATCAAAATTGGTAATGTTTGAGGTTTTGGAAACATATTTCTAAAAACAAAAAATGTGAAACACGTCATCATTGAAGTCCCAGGGTTTCAATGAATATTATAAAAATAATATTTTCTAGTCAATTCCCTTTTCAACTAAATTTTTTATATCTAAATGTTTTTAAAATATTTATTACCACAATTGATATTTTTGATGATATTTCATCTTATTTTGACCAATAAAGAGGAGAATGAATTATCCTTCCATATACATCTTCAATGGAATCCATATTAGAAAAGCATTGATTACATTTTTTTAACAAGAAGATAACATGTGGAAGATAATTATCCCATGAGATACTAAAACCCATCATTCATGGTCTTAATATTTCCTTTAATATTAACATAATCAACCAAAATATTATGCATTCATGATAATTATAGGAAATATTAAACTTAAGTTGAATACCTACAACCTAAAAAGCATTAAAACCTAAAAATAAACATGGGATCCATTTATAAATAAAACAATATTGGAAAACTGTGATGTTTTAACACTTCAAATGTGTATATATTTTCTAATTCATTTATAAAATACATCTCTTAAATCTATTATTAAATATCCAGTCATTCTGTAATTCTAAAAAAAATCCATCAAAATATAATAGTACTTCTAGATTGTAATATGATATGGTTTTAATATTCTCATGAGGTGTTTATTTTCTACCATTACCTTTCTACTGGTATTTTTATAGTATTGAATTGGAAATGATTATTTTTCAATAATAAAACTAAAAATATCATTTAATTTCCAAAAATATGTTTTTGGAAGAAGGATGAGCATCGTAATTAAATGGATTTAATAAATTAAAATATTATTATTACATATATAGATGAATTACCCACATTCCTATTAAGAAAATTTTCAAATCCTAAGCTTTTGATAATTCACACGTGGACCCCACATAATTTATAAAATCCTTCAAATATAGAATTTCAAAATATTATTATTATATCTCTGAAACATGTTCTCCCTAGTGTGTGGGACAAAAATAATTGAAAAACTTTTATATTCACCCTATTCTATACCTTTTAGTCACATTTTTAAAAATAATCCACTTATCATCCACTAATTGTTATATTTCATTTAAACATAACTATATGATTTATAAATTTATTTATAAAATAATATTTTCCCCCTAAAGAATATATATTTTTATTAGAGATCATAAGTTATAAAATTATTTATCTATTTAATTGTCTTAAGTTTATATCAGACTATATATATATATATAATGATTTTATGGCCTATGTAGAGTACAAATTTCATAACATATAGATTGTCACACATAATTGTTAATGCCTTGAAAAACACCTGATGAGTGAGTCCATGTGTTGAATAAATTCTCTCATTCCACCTAAAAAATATCATTCATAAAACAACAATTTAACATACCTCATTAGGACAAATAAAATCATTATTAATCAGATATAATATTACATTATATAACAAATAACCTGTTCTGAAATTATGAGAAATAGAGTAGAAGTAATCATATTATTCTAATCGTAAAAAAATCCCTACATTCTAAACTCTAGATGAGTGGAAACTCCATTATGATAATAATATAACATCAACCACGTTAACTATGATGATACCCATAATAGATCACCATTAATACCTAAATATTTATAAAAAAAATACATAAATAAAACACATCCTTAGAACCATCTATAAATACACCACTTTAATTATTCCATCATCAAGTAATATTTCCCTCCGCAAATAAATTTATTTATGGAATTCTACTTCCTTTCAAAATATATTAATTTAGAGAAAAAATATTAGAGATAATAATTTAAAAAAATTCAATAATGTATGTCTTTTAATCATGAGAATAAAAAATCTAATTTGATTAATATAATTATTTCCATGTTTTTATATTGAAGAATTATTTGAATCATCAATGATATGAAAATTATTGGATCATCTATTGGGCCAAATTCCCCAACAAAAAACTCTAAGAGTTTATACCATCATCCAAAATAAATTTATTTGATATATTATTTCTATACTAAAATATTAATGTGTTCTAAACTCAAAAAAATTATACAGAATAATTTATAATATGCTAAATTATTAAATTAATTTATAGTTCCCTAAATATTAATTGTTTTCTTGATATAAAACTAACTAGTTTTTTATAATAAAAAAATATTAAAATTATCCCGTAAATTCTAATTTATGATCCATATATCCATGAAAGGTGGTGTAAAAGATCTAGTGAATATGTTTCTCTCCAAATAATCTAAATATATAAAAAATATTTTTAGTTTAGCTAGATTATTTAGATAAAAAAAGGGATATATAAAACACCTCATGGATAAAAAAATTTATAATACACCTCATACTCTGATGTTTTTATAAAGAAATCATTTATCAATACATGATGATAAAAAATAGAACTATCTAGAAACATACCTTATGAGGCCATAATAATTCCCCAAAAAATCCATACAACCACCATTGATGTTGTAACCGAGACACTAGTCATTATATATCATATTTTTTAATAATTCACAACTTCCTCTTCTTTAAATTTCTGTTAGTTACCATTTAGAATAAAAATGATTCCATATGAATGAACCATTTAATGTGACATTTCTTTTGAATAATTCATTGTGCCCCTATAATAATTCAAAACAAACAAATTTCTAGGATTTTTAATCCCCATGATAATTATTCTCTAACTATCATAATAGTGAATGATTTCCACTTAATTCTATAACCACCCCACACTTTTTGATTAACCATTAATTGTTTTTTCCAATATCTTATGTTAGAGGGTTTTCTGGTCATTAAGTAAGAATAGAATTAGTTCTCATAAATAATTATTAATGGTGTGAAATAATTTTTTATGCCATGAATGCGTACTAATATAATATAATGAACCTATTTGATCCCTATATTATAGATTAACTTTGTTTGTTCTTTTGAAAATATCTAATATGACCAATATTTTCACACATAAAACAAGACTGTTTATTTTGGATAAAAACATTTATAATAGTTCCAGAAGCGTAGATCCCTAAATCCATTATATCCATATATAGGATAGAAGAATATATTAAATTTTCCCATACATTTTATTTTTTAATATGGTGAAAGGGGTTACCTTACCTTCACCCATATGCTCTTCTAGATGCGTTAAACAAATTGGTTGGGTGAAGATGTTTTAAATTAAAATATTCCACATGAATAAATTATATTTCAAAGTAAAATTAGATATAATCTTGGTACATAAATAAATAATTAATGATACTAGATTGATATTATGTTGTGTCACAGTCATAAATTGAACCTCGGTGTATTCATTTATTCTTTTGTAGATTTCTCTTGTGAAAATTTAGCAAAACATTTATTTTAAGAATAATATTTCATTATTACAATATCCCATTTAGGGTTGTAAAATAATGTAATAGTCATTAATACATGAGATATAAAGGGTATAAGTGTTTAATTATCCTCATAATAATCTTTTACTAGGATATTCATTCATGAAACATGACATCCATGATTAAATCCCTCCACTCACATATTAGTCCACAATTAATTTTAATTTCAAAATATACTATAATATTTCCCATGTATATATGTTGTAAAAGATTATAATGATATTTAAAAGAAAACACCTAATTTTTATAATAAATCATCTTAACTGGTTGGAGGATTAGGTCTTTAAAAGGTCACTAACATATCAACATGAAGTTATTAAGCTAAAATAATCCCACCACGTGTCTATTATGTATGTACCCAATTACATAGAACTGTTGACCCAATGTTAAATTCATTGGAGTGGAAATAACATTATTTTATTTATAATGGTTTATAAGAAGACTCTTGGGTATCATTATTCTAGATTTTCTAGGGATAACTGTTTTTCATAGTTTATAAAAAACTATCCTATATATGAAAATGATTCAAAATCTCTTCAATAAATTACCCAATGATAAATTTTTTAATATAAACCACAAAAAAAAATCAAGACTCACCTTCGTAGAGGGTCCATTTATATTAAAATACTGATTATAAACCATATTTATATCCAATATTGTTAATATTTTAAGAAAAATATTAAATAAACTATAAAACTCCACTATTTTCAATAAAATAATTATATCTAATATTGTTAATGCTTATATATTTCACTAATTATACAATTTTTCATTTTCTAGGGAAAAAACCATTTTAACTACTGTAAAAAATTACCTGACTAAATATTTTACCAACTTATCTCAATAACATAGTGTTCCCATAATTTGTGTTAGTTATCTGTATTTATATTTTCATCATGAGTACGATCTCAACTAACTTATTCAAACCACTAAAAAAATTAGTATGATTTTGAAATGTCTTATCTCGACCCATTATAACTCAACATTAAACATGTAAATCGGAAATGTTATACAGACTTTCGTTAATACATTAGATAATAAAAGGATAAAATTTAATTAAATAAAAAACCAAATAATGTCAAGGGGTGATATTCATGAAAAAAAGACTCCACATGTATGGAATATTTTTTAATTTTAACATTATGTATTTCAATAGCATAAAACCCTTGAAAAAATAGAATAATATTAGAGTATAGTAATGATAATATAATAATTGATATTGTTATTTGAAAACAAATTCCACAAATAAATAATATATAACATGCGTAATAATTGTTTATTCCTCAAAATAGAGTTTTATAAGATTAAGAAATTAATAACAGAAATATAGAGCATCTAAAGGACTCTTCTATAACTCAAAAATACCCCAAGTGGATAGAAAATGCATGATTGCTACTATTTACTCATGTCATCTCCATCATGATTAATAAATATCACTAGTGAATTAAGAATTCTTCTATTTTTCTATATCAAAATTCATGAAATAATCACATCAACTATGGTGGGAATGTGAGAGGTGAGTATATAACTTAGTATTGTTATATCCCACCCCTTCTCATTTTCACGAGTTGAGTAAAAATTTATTCTATGAAAAAGGTAATGTCCACATGGTGTAATAGGATAGAAATAAATTCCAAGGGTTTCAATATAATTAGGATATAATTTTTCACTGAATAATACAACATCAACGACCAACATTAAATAATTAAAAACCACAATATAATGAATTTTAAAATTGTATTAGAACTCATTGTATGAGAAACCAAATAGAGAATATTAGATTACCTAGTAGAACCCAATACCACTATCAAAATACAACGTAAAATAGAAAACCAAAATACCCTACAGACACCAATGTCACCAACTGCATAGATCCCAATGTGCTCCGAGATACACTAAAAATACATACGGAATGTATTATGAGGAATTAATAATGAAATCAGATACTTTTGCTTTACATATTTCAAGATACACAATATCTATAAAAGTACGAAAGTTCCAATGGGGGGGTGAGTAATGAAACATATTTGGGTTTCCCCAAATAACCTTGCTACTCTAACCAATATGAAAAAACAAGTTATTAAATTTATTAAATTAAATTTATATAAAACACCATGAAATATTTTAACATTTTATATCAAAATATAAATAAATTTTCATAGATAAACAGTTTATAAGGAAATCAAACAAATGAATCTTTAAACTATTTCACTCTCTTTTTTCATAACCAATCCATGATTAACATAAAAATCCACTCATGAGGTCTTCAATGACAATTCCATACTCATGATCAGTTTCTCATCCATCAACCAATTTATTAAGAAGTGGAAAATATTTGTCTGCCATAGTGGAACACATCCCTTATCTAGGGTCACATCCCATGTACCGCAACGGTATATTCCCCTTATTTGGAAATAAATTCAATGTATTTTCACACACCAAACCATGTATCCCAAAGCCATGTCAAACCATCCATTTCAATCCATTTCAATTAAAAAATTAAGGAAAAAATCAACATGAAACCATTTCCTAGAAAAAATCCACATTTAAAAATCATTATTTAAAAATACAAAAAAAATTGCACAACAAACAATATTCAAAAATCCAATAACAATCACTAGAGATAGTCTCTACCATGATTTTTCAAATCGATTAGAAAATAAATTTCCAGAAACTAAAAAAATTAAACTAAACTACATGTTCTAATATGAGGAGTCAAGAGTGATTATAACTACCTCTGAAACAATAGTGAAACAAAAAACGACATGAACTCTTCTGAAAAACGGGTTGAATCTAAAAAAAACCCACAGTTGATTTTGATCCCTAGTACTGACACAACCAAAACACATTATTATTGTTATATAAAATTATTGATATATCTAAAATGTACTAAATCTATGAATCCAAGATATGGAAAGATATTATATCTACGAAAACCCAACATGAACTGAATGTTTCCAAGTAATTCATCTTTTAACACACAAGGATATTCCAATAGATTTCTTAATGTTCAAAGGGGATGTTATCTACAACAATTGGGAGGAGAAAAAATTATTTAAGCTCAAAATAATAGAGAAAACGTCATTAGGGGTAAAAATTGTGAGATCTAATTTTTTGGATCTAAATTTAAATGGTTCAGGGTTGGGTCACATGTTTAGGAAAGCGACGTGCCAACCATGAAACAACCACTTCCTCTCAAAACCATTTACATGGTATGGATAATATTGTTATAAATTTTTTTACCATCTATGTTTTCCCTCTATTATACATTTCATTCTTATTCCATGGGGGCATGATTTCGAAATATTATATGCTTAATCATGAACCTTCATAGTATCCTATGTTTCAATTTATATGGTTTACTATAGGAATTTCATAATTTCTATTAATGATATTGCAATCATACACATCAATAAAGGCCTAAAAACATTTTTAAAGTTCCCTAAACCCTCCCAAACTTCACCAAAACAATTTAAAAACACATATTATATAAAAAAGGGTAACATACATGAAACTGAGGGTGAAACATTATCCCCACCATTGGCCTTTCCAACCTCAAAATGTTGAAAACTACTAGTGGCCTGAATGAGTTTGTGCCATTGCTAGATCATTTCTTTCAACCATTCCCAAGATTATTCCTGAACCTGATTATGTTTCTATAAAATAATCTACATAATAATTATTTTTCCTAGAATGAAACTATCTTTCCTACCGATAATCTACCCTGACAAAAGAACCAGTAAAGCATCCAGCTCAATATCAACATGATTCCATTGAACCACATGGTTTGGACAATGAAGAAACATTTATGATAGAGACTCATGAAACACATTATGTACTAAAATTAATAGTTTTCAGAATTCAATCTTATATTCCACCTCACCAACATGTTCATGAATATCAAATGTTCCTATGTTTCAACATGATAACTTCCCATAATTTCTGAAAATATGATGCCCAAGACATGGAGTAATTCTCAAGAAACCACGATCACAAACCTACAAATTTCAACAACCATCAATGATCATCCATATATGAATTATGGGGACTCTGATATTTCTCTATTCTCTTCCTGATCAACGGAAAAATCTCAATTTATCTAGGAAAATGATTTACCTTATTATTGATGTCTCGCCTATTCCTACTAAAAAAATGGAGAATGATAACAATAAACACAAAATGATTCAAAAGGACGCATATGTATATATTCAAAATAATGTTTTTATAAGGGAACTAGATTAATGCTGTGCAATTTTTCTATGAGCCATCAAAATCCATTACACAAGTCTAAAGAATTTCATCCAACGTTTTTATCATCATTTTATATTATCCATCAATCTATGGATGATATTTCGTAAACATGTTAGAATTATTCCCATGTATTAATGTAATAAATTCCCCAAATGAGATATAAACCATGAATCTATATCTTATACTGTTGAAATTAGTTTTCCAAGCCTTTTTACCACTTCTTAGATATAGATTTTAGACTTTTTCACTACAGTATTAGAATCATGTATAATTATTAAATGATCCATCATTGTGAGTTGATCTATTATAACCCACATGACATCATGTTTCCAAAATATTTTAGGGATACATGTTAAAAAATCCATGGAAATATCTCTATTTCCCAATTAATAACAGGTAAATACTACAACATACATATTGGTCACTAAAGTTCTACCTTAACATGAGTACATTTGAGGCATCTTAAAACAAACTCATTTATCTTCATTTTCATGATGACCCACCAAAATTTTTCATTCAATTTTTTATAGATCATATTTATTCTAGGATGAAAATCCATTCACGAATGTTGTTATGCTTGAAGTAGTAGTTTCTGAAATTCCAAAGGGATGAACATCAAACCACAAAACCACAACACTCTAGTTCCTTATATCTTACATCCCTCAATTATCTCCCCACCATTTAGTTTTTATCTATTTTCAATACATTCTAAATATGATTTTGGTGTCCCATTAACTATACCTAAAAAAATATAAAAAATTATACTATAATTTAAATATTATCATCACCTCAGTATTTATATTCCATGTTCATGTTGGCTTAAACTGACATCAAATACCACAGATCTGAATCCTGTTTTCTTAGCTGACCATATTAATTTATGAATAATTCATCTACCACAAAATTACTTTTACATAGTGTATACATCCAATAAAATTAAAACATTTGGAGAAACTCCATCTATATTCTCTATCTAAGATTAAAATATATCTATAAGAGATTGTGTTTCATCTCTTGTTTTCTATAAATACTGCAAATTTCCCACCAAATAATTAATTACTACAAGCCATCAAATCATAGACTCAAAAAAATAACTAAAAATAATGTGTTAGGGATTCCATTTTATGAAACTGTAAGTTCTTTGAGCCACAGGGAACATCATTATCTTACTAAATGATAAAACATCCCAACCCAAATTCCAAATAATCATAATACACCTCTTACCCATGCCCTGATTCTAGAAAAATCTGGATAGCTTCTTATGTAAGATAAAAACTAATCTCTGTAAATGATTTATAAAATTCATCATTCCATTTGAATTAAAAAAATTAATTTTGAATTCTTTTATATTTTAATCTTGGACTCAAAAATCATGAATTAGGCATTAGTAATAACCTGAGTGAACTTAAAAACTACAGATATCAAATACTTTATTTGGTGGGTTGAAAGGGATAACAACCTCTATATTTTTTTTGAAGAATAGAAAAAACTCATTCTGATATTACATGTCCAACAAAATGGAGCTATTATATCTCAGAATCACACATTGATAATTTTTCATACATATCATTACCTCACAAAATTACCAACACTATCACCACTATTTCCCATTATCAAAACTTTTCCATGCATACACTAATATATCACCCACCAAAACTACCACTAATGAATATAAATATTTATTAAATACCTAAGTTATCAATTCTAAAAATACATCTGGGAAATTCATAAGATTGAATGAAATAACCAAATACTCATATTGGCCAAATATACTCCTAAATGTTTCCTTTCCAATATCATCCAACCAAACATGAAATTAGTGACATCCCAATCGCAAGTAAATTTTAGAGAACCACTAGGATAATCTTAGTAGTTCATACAGATCATCAATGGATGGAATTGGAGACAAGTTCTTTATCATAACATGGTTATGATTATGAGAATCTACATATAGCCAAGGATATCCATCCACCTTTTGGAAATCAAGACTGGTGATTCCCATTGTGTTGTCGTCGATCGAATGATCATTTTACATTACATCTCTTCCAACTTCAATTTCTATTATGTTAACTATTTTTGTTATATTTTGAACGAGATGATGGAAATTGGAATATTCATTAGGAAGAGAACTATTGTAACCTCTACATATCTTTTCAATAGAAACAATGGTTTTTTTCATGAAAAAAATCCATAAATTGATCAACAGCTATATAAAATTGAAATTCTTGATATCATTCATTGATGAAAAATTCATTGATGCCAACTAGTACAATATCATTCAAACTTATGGTTCCAATAAGAAAATTACACCTTCATATACATTCTAATCATTAATAAATAGATGATCAAAAAAATCACTAGTCATAAAACTAACACTTTGGGTATAACATTTGATGTGAATCTTGAACATTTATAAACAATAAAAACCTAGTGTTATGTATAGAAATCCATATACAATCATATAGACACCTCATATCAACCGGGTTCTATGAACAGTTATAGAACATTCTTTACATAAGAAGGCTCAGTATTCTCTTTCACCAAGAGGAAATTGATGCTTCAAAATCAAAATAATCATATCAACCAAAAAACCATAAAATCATTAGAACATGTATAAATAATCTAATGGGATACAACATTATCAAAAAAATCATGCATATGTGTATAATTCAAATGAATTGTACGTATCACCATCGATGTTTTATATTGATCATCCGTAATCACTTTCTCATCTCCATATATTTTCTTACTCACTTCACTTTGTTATTTGTTACATTGTAGAGATTCCACTACATGGGGAGTCAGGGTATTCCTAGAATCACCATGGATTGCTCAATTCAGCTAATTAGAATTATTCTTCTGCCCTTGTCTAACTAAATATTATGATGTATACAAAACATGAGATGTGTCTCAAGAACCTGACCATGGAGAACTGCAAAAATAGTAATAAAGATTCTTCATCTGATATAAATTGTTTAATTATCAAGGTAATGTCATACATTATCACTTAATGTGATCAAAATATCCAGATTGGAAACATCCATTTTTTACTCATGGGTTTTAGAGGAATATTTACCGATCCAACTATTTCATTAACATTCTTCCCACTTCCTTTAAAATGCATGTCTCTTTTCACTTGTTCCAAGCATTATAGTTACCATTATATCCCAAAGGTATAAATGTCATTCCTCTACCCATGGATACAATGATTTCTATTTAAATCATTGACAATATATTGACAATCTATTTATAAATTGTTATACAATACACGATAATATTAGAGAGAATATACTACCTCAACACGGAATAAAAAATTCGTGCATTCAAGGATCCACAAGTCGCAATATTGGGTTAAATGTGGAATAAACTTATAAATTTAGTCACATTATATTTCAATGAGAATATGTGATACTTAAATATGGTAAATTTATTTATTATGGAAACTTTTAATGTGTTAGGATAGAATAGATTTTCGATATATTATTCAAAATAATCTATTGTAAAGAATTTTTTAAATTTATCATGGAGTGTTAAATCCCAAATTAGGGATGTAATATCCTCCATCATATACATTCCTAACATGAAATTTAGCTCTACTGGTGTTCCATGGAAGTTTATTGTTTGATTCATTCTATTCATCTACACCACTCCCATTTTTGATTTTGAATCATACTAAGCAATTGGTGGATTATTCTTTTCAAACTGAACAAAATAATCCACATGGCATTGATAACCCCTTTAGTTCCATATATCTATAGTCTAATAAAGTGTGGACTATATTCCAGACTAGCATTTGGTTGACCAGTGGCTTGGGCGAAACCACATTATTAGTATCCTCATCCAGTGGGTTCCAATGAATCTTATTTTGGTTCCATTTCTATAAACACAACAAATTCCATAAGTCTCGCTCTCTTTCTATTGAAGTCCTAAAAATTGCAAGCATATCAAATCACAAGTATCACAACAAGGCCATCAAAAAAACTCACACATTCAGTTTACAACCCATTACATAATGGTTCATCATGATTATGAAAATCAATCCCTTTTCAAAATACCACTATCAGGTTGTTTTCAAAATCCCACATTTGAAAACATTTTCCAATTCTATTCAAAAATCAATCTTTATGCACAAAATGATATATCAATACATAGAATGAAATATGCACTCATGGTGGTAATTTATTTATATTAATACATTTCATGCTCTTTTTAGTGGATAAACCAATGAAAATTATATTACAAATCATATAAGTGTCTCCAAGGACACTTCTCTGACACACAACATGGTAACATGAAGTTTAGCATAAATACGCTAGCTACACCTTTTTATCCTCTACATTTCTCATCATAACATTCCTACTAATTTATAATGAAATAATATAATGACTGAACAAGAATGAATTTCATCTCTAGTATTGAAAACTTATTACATTTTTATGTCAAGGGCCGAATAAGTTTATACCATTTTCCCACAAAGATATCTGGACCGACCAAGACTGATACCATTTATAACATCCATCCACTCATCCATGTCTTATGTCAAGTTATAATTGTTTCCAGGCCTTAGGATACATCCACCTGGTGAAAAAGGATGGAAATACATTCCTTGCGATTCAGTACAATTTGGGGATGATTTTCCCATAAAAAGTAAAACAACCTCAACCAACATACCATCACACAAGACCACTATATTATGAATGATAAATATGTTATAAAACATATGGTATGGCCAGAAGAAACAAAATATATCTGATTAACTAGTTGAAAACAAGACCAATCTAAAAATAAAATGCTTAAGAAAAAACTATCAAAGCTTAAAGACTCCATTCTCACCGACTCCACATCTCCCTAAGTGCTCCATATTCCAATCCATAATAAAATATCAATGTATCGAGAAGAATAAAAAATGAGGAAATATAATTTTCCATTATGTATTTCCAAAAAAAATTCAACATAAAAAATATCCAAGGAATGGGATTTGTAATTAAACTCAATAGGTTCTCCCCATGTATAATAAATACTTAGGCCAGTAAGATAGAACTAGTTATCAAAATTATATAAAACAATTTATATTAAAAAATTGAAAATATTTTAATAGTTTATATTAAAATATAAATCAATTATCATACCTAAATAGTTTCTTTGGAAAGTAACCAAACATCTCTGTGAACCATTTCACATTCCCCTTTAGCAATCCCAATACGTAATTCACACACATACCTACTCATGCATGATTCAGTGATACTTACATACTCATAAGAGGTTTCTAATCTATCCACAATGTAATCACTATGTGGACATTCTCATTATGGTCTGATGGAACACACCCCTTATCCTGGGCCACACCCCATGTATCCTAATAGAACACACCACTTACGAAGGGTTACATCCAAATCATGAACTCAAACCAGCCAATGTCTTCCAAAACCATGTCAACCCAAATATTTAAATCCATTAAAATAAAAAATATCATCAATTGAAAATATCACCATTAAACCATTTCAATTATTTAACAAAATCGAATTTTTGATGTCATAATATAAAAATTCATAAACAAACACATTGTACACAATCCAATTATCACAAATCCACAAAACATCACTAAATAGGGTTTCTAGAATTCATTAAATATCCATTTAGCAATTAATTTCAATAAATTCATAAAATTTGAATCTAATCCATTAATTTATAACAATAGGTTATTGAATGAATTCACTAACAAGTGAAACATTTGTGAAAATGATGATCGACATGAATTATTCAATACAGCCTAGTTGAATTTCCAAAAAACCACCATAGATCTTTTTCCCTAACATCAATAATGAAAAATATATTTGTTATATACCTCAAATATAATTTATATATCCTTAATGGACTATATCTATAAATTCATGACAGGATAGAAAGGTATATCTATGAAAACACCATATGAACAGAGACATAACATGAAATTTGGCCTTCAACGACCCATGATTTTCCAACAGGTTTCTTATGGATCAAAGTGGAAGGTATCCAGAACCATTGGGAGGTAAAAAACCATGTTATGTTGTAAATAAGTTATAAAATGTTGTTTTATGTGTAAAACCAAGTGATATCCATTTTTTAGTATCTAACTTTTAAATAATCAAGATTACTTTTCACAGTTGGGAAAAACATGTGCCAACCGTGTGATATCCACGACCTCCCAACACCATTTACATGGTATGGATATTATGGTTAGAAAAATCACTAAGTGGATATGTTTTTTTCTCTTATACTCTTTTCATAGTTACTCCTTGGTGGCCTAAATGTTTGGAAAAACGATGGGCCTAATAGTGTGCCCGCACATTCTCCTCTATTTTAATTTATGCGGTTTTAGATAGGACTTACACGGTTTTCACTAATTGTAATCCAACATTTATCCTCCATAAAAGACCCAAAAACAGCTAAAAAGTACGGAAACCCTCCCATACATCACCCAAACCATATACATACTTATAATAATTCAAAAAATGGTTACTTAATTGGATCATGGGGTCCTATAAGTATGATAAGAAGAAAAAATTTCGTGCACCCATTGAATTTGTAGGGAATAAAATATTTTTATATTTTTTATAAAACATGAATTATTATTATACTAATTAATGAATCTAATTTTATAAAATAATTATTTTATTAATAATTAGTCTTTCTTAATTTTATACAAAATATCCCCATTTTTATAAATTTCTAAAACATTACTTGAATATATATATTCAGTATAGAATACAGGTGAACCCTTAGACAATAATTAAGAACAAATAATGACCAATTCTATGCAACTATGCCAACAATCAATTATCCCCATCATCCCCATCATCCCCATGGAGGAACATCTTTTTAATAAGGTATTTCATAATCCCTACTAAACTCAACAAGGATAAAACATTGAAGTGTGGATTCTAAAATCATGTATACTCCCCAACTATATAAATATGATAATTATCATGGAAAATCCCAACTAAACTAAATATATAAATTTTTGAATAATAATTTCACAACTACTAATTTTAAATATTCATAATTTTCTATAAATGTCACAAAAACCCAAAAAACCCCTTCCAAGTTTGTTTGAGAAATCATTAAAACTACTAAATTATTCTAAATAATCAATAATTAATTATAATTACTTTTATTAAATGATAAAAAATAATTAAATTAACACTCAATTCCTAATATCCTTATATTTGGAAGAAAAAATTATAAAAGAGAAAAAAATAACCACAATCTAATATTGAAGACACATATGATACAAAATCCAAGATCCACATTCCCTTGGACTTATTAAGAACTAAATAACATAATTCCCAATTTTTGTTAATTTATATTGTAAAAATTTCCCAGCCAAATCTATTAGGGATTCTATAACTTTAAAGTAATTATAAAGAAATAAATGAAATATTGATAGAGGATTATCATAGATCCAACACCCTAACAATACAATATCAATTATTTAATAGAAAAAATCAAAAAATAATCATAAAAAATTTCACCTCATGAGAAAAACCGAATTTGAATCAAACGTACTATTTATGGGTCGCACATAATTGGTAAAATCGATATTTTAATTCCGTTTTTGTGTGAATTTTTGGAATGAATACAAGGTCTCAGTATTTCATATAATGATAATGCATCCAATTCTAGATTATTTTATCACATTCATAATAAAAATTAATGGTCATACTGAACTAGTTATAAAATATTTATTTCTTAATATATCCATTAAAATAATGGAAATTTTACTTTGGGTAAATGTTACTGTCAAATAGTTATATATTTACACATCAAAAACAATTGAGGCCACCTAAAGACACGATTTTCACCCCGAAATTATTATTAAATAAAATATATATATTATAAAATTCGTGTTCCTAAAACATGAACATAAGATATTATCTTCTTAATGGACCTATTACAAAAAATACCACTATTGGCTACATATAATTTTAATTTAATATTTAATTATGATTACACAATAAATCCCATAATGTTTACTGAATCAGAAATAAAATTTACATCTTATTTGGTAAATTACATTAAAAAATTGTTTATTTAACCACATTGCCCAAAATTGACATAATATCATAACATTTAAACTTCTAATATTTCATTATACCTTATTATCCTCCACCATTTCTCTTATGTAAATAAATCATGTAATTATCACTTAATGTTATTGTGTAATTTATCATAACTTTTACCATTAGATTTTATATACTATTAGTAGAAATTAATATTTATATTTCATAAACATATAACTCACCAATTTTTTCTTATATATTATATATCATCTAGTATATGAAATAATATAATTATTGTTAATAAAAATTACATGATATCCTATAGAAACGGTAAAATATTACAATTCATAAGACAAATGCACATTCTTAATCCCCATGGGTTTGAAGGAAGTTCCAATGGAATAAATACAATCATTTGAGAAAAATAATCATATCATTAATTAATATAAAAATTATTATTCCATCCAATAAATTTAGTTAAATCTTTCCATCGCTTAGATATTTCATAGATATCAAATAAAAACCATCCAAATTACATGGTATCCATGCAATGTATAATTTCATAATAAAGTCACAAATATCATATGGAATATAAATATAAAAATGTTAAATATTATGCGTTAATAAAAATTCCAATTACCATATAAAACAATATAATGGATAAAAAGTCTTTATATAAATGGAATGTGGTATTGATGTAATGATGAACATGAAAATATATAAAATTGATTACAAAAAGTACAAGAAACCCATGTTATTTAACTACATGTGAAAAATGTTGATCTCCCACATAACACCTCTTTATAGAAAGAATAAAACACAAAAATTATGGCCCACTCAATGAAAATAATTTAAATTATTTATATTAAATCATATAATTTATATATATAGGTTAAGATTATATATGTAGTGAGAGAAATGATTCCCAGTTAATTCAACCATTCTTTTTACACATCCATTTGAAAAGTAAAAAAAAGTAACGATACATTAAAATATATATAAGAAAATTATTCTTTCCAATTAAGAGTATTAATATAACATGAGATAGTCACTTTTTCCTAAAATGAATTCATGTTAACCTTTACCTAATAAAATAGACATTTTTCTTTTTGAAATTATAAAATAAAAACAATGCTAGTGCTGTGATGGTTGAGAATGATAAGGGTTAAATGAATAAATGATATGGATCATGTCATAAATTTTAACCTCTCTTTTCATGAACCTTCTAGATTATAACTCTGAATTTTGGTGTGGTATTCCATGTGTAGTGATAAGGATGGGTGACCTTGTAAGAATATTCCTTAGGTATGTGTGTGTGAGGAAAAAACACACTAGAAAGAACATGTGTCGACATGTGGGGATAATCATTTGTCAATGGTCAAATCTTGGAATGTGTTTAGTCTCTAGTGAGGGGAAACATGTCTATAGAGAAATTAGTTTCACTTAGAAGGATTGGACCCGATGTCCATGTTATGGAAGGGTGTATGTACTGTTAGTGGGTCATGTTTCTTAATTTGGTATTAATGGAGGAACCTAAACTTACGTGTGGGGAACATCCTGGTATGAGTTATAGGGTCCATAATATTGATGTTTTCCTATAGGGGTGAATGTAAAACCTAGTATGATAAAGGGTTTAATGAATAAATGTTATAAATCATGTCAACAATAGAACCTTTGTTTTCTAGAGCCTACTAGATTTGAACTCCATATTTTAGCATTCTTGGCCTGTATTAGTGATTAGGATGGGTGGCCTTCTATGAATTTCTCAAGGTGTGTAATAGTGAGGAAAAAACATTGGAAAAACATCTGTTTTCTTATGGGGATATTCATTGGATTGATGATTTTTTTTGGGAATGTTTGTGGGCGCATGGTATGGAACGACATGTCTGTGGGAAACTGGTGGTACCTGGAGGGCTAGAACCTGATGAACATGTTAAAGGGGGATTTATGTGAATTCAGTAGGACCTTGTTCATAAAAATACATGGTACATTTTAATTAATTGTTAAATACCACTAGCAACCATAGGGTATGTAAATATTGGTTCCCCATACCCATTTTATAGTACACACACAAACCACTTTTATAATAATAATCTAAAACTACTTATGAAGTGTCTAAGAAGATTATAATCAAATATTTTTTGTAAAATCCATGTCAGGTCTCGTCCCCTAGGGCCCATGCCTTGAGATACCCCAATCCCACCTCTCAAATGCCATGGGTTCGAGACCAGCACCGAAGGCGTCAACTTGCATATGGGGTGAATTTTCTTAAGTACCTATACAGACACAGACACAACCACATCCCAAAGCTTGAAAAGTAAACATACATGCCACTAAACTACCATTGTGTAAAAGTACAAACTATTGATCAAATGGTCTAGAATAAAACCCCAAAAAAGGATAAATTGAATACTAGTATGTACAAGGAAAAATCTGAAAGTCATCCGCTTGAAACCCCACATGATGGGTAAGTGTAGAGTAGCTGATGGAAGTCGTAGAACTACGCCCTGCTTGCCTAGTCTCACTGAGAAACACTGGGTCATGGGCCAACCATTACTCCTTCAAGGAGGAAATCATCTGAACTAGACACAACACATGCGGGCGATGCCCATGTAGGGGTAAGTTACAAAATACTCAGTAAGTTCCCCCAAACCAATCAAGGAATGACCGAAAATAAATCCTCAAGAAAACCACAATGTGTGGACATGAAACATGATCAGGAAGAAAGAAAAATCACATCTACTAACTATAATATTCTTATAATACCGTCCATTACACATGGCCTCCCTACAAACCGTCATGCTTATGCTAGAAATCTCTTCCACATTATCCCTCTACGTATAGCCAGTCCAGTCTCTCCATACCTCTTCGTGGCAGCGTTGCCCTCGATTTCTCCAACCACTCGCACTATCGATCGAGGGTTCTCAGTGCACAGAGTTGTCTTATAAATTTTTTCAATCTACTTATTTCCTTAAATATCTCTTCTGCATGCGGTTTCAATCAGTTTTTCATCCCACACTTCATCCCCTCCCCGACTCTCCTCTGCATCGCCTCTTCCTATTCCTCTACATTTGTGTCCACCTCCTCATCTTCTGCATCAATGTCTGCCTCCTCATCCTCCACATCAATGTCTGAATCATCTTCCTTTGCATCCGCATCTGCTTACTCTTCCACATAGGCCTCTGCATCTTGTTATTTCTCATCATTGGAATCCACCTCCTCCACTTCCTCCGCATCAACTTCTTCCTCACCATCTGCATCAGATTCTGCCTCCTCAACATCAATCTCCATCCCACCTCCGCTGAAATTGTCCCACAGGTCAGCTTTCTTAGATATCCTTACTCATGTGTCATGGTCTAGTGTTGGAGTAATCAATGGTGAAGATCTGATTTTTGATCGGTGGCTTTAGTTGATGGAATTGCTGGTGGTGGGTGGTGTCCATGGATTTATATGGTGGAGTATAGTGCAGATCATTCTAGATATGGTCTTGATAGCTCCAATAATTTCTATATTATCCTCACCCCTACCCACACTGCTGCATTGGTTTATCAATATGTTGCAGACCATGGTTGACCAAGTGACCGACAACATTGGCATGGGGATGCACAACGTAGGTTTAGGCTCACATTTCTCAGAAGTGGTGTTCTGACTTAATGGAGATAGAGATTGTGTCTTATTTTGATATATTCTATGACTGGGTGACAACTTTTGGACTTTCACCATGTTCCGTATGGTTGTTCTAGTATTCCGGCGGCAATATCTCAGTCACGCAACATGCGCTTGCGGTAAGCGGTGGTCCTTGTGCCTATGTATAATTTGTTGGTTTTAGCATAGGTGGTAATGGGCTTTGGAATTGGTCCTTCATCCATAATATTTTTTTTTTAATTTGGGTCTCTCAATAATTCTTATGGAAATTGGGCCCTTTTATCTCTAGGTCATCACATTTGGGGATCAAGAGACATATTGGATTCAAATGAAGGGTTAGGCGCATTGGACTGGAAGTGTTGGGACAATGATGGGTGAACAACCTCATTTTTTGGGGAGTAGTTTTTTTGTCGTGCATTTTATTTGAACGTAAATATTCAATAATTTTATTTCATATTTTTTCATAAAGTTCATATTTTTTAACCAAATTTTTTATTCCACTCCAATATAAAGGTACATATTTTTTTTGTTATTTTATGATGATAATTTTTTTATTTCGAATAATTTTAATACAGGTTCATTTCAATTCAAATTTTTTCATACCTTTTATAATACATTAACAATCTAATAGCTCCTTAGCATGAATGCCTTGAATTTTTATCTATTATATATTCAATTTTTTATTGTATGACCATGTTTATATTTGTTTATAAAATGATTTATTTCACTAAATTATATAGATTCATATTTTTTCACTTTTTTCATATTATTTGTTCAAAAAGGATAATATTTATTATCAATTCAATTGATTACAATGAAATATTTATTCCTTAATTCCGTTTATGTTTTCCATTCATATGTTTTTATCTTGCTGGTTATTAGGTTGTTTTAAGATAATGAATAATTAGTAAGGGACTAGAAAGTTGTATGGGTTGTCCAAAGGAACTATATCCAGGTATATTTAATCACTATCAATAGTTATTTCCTTTCCGTCTATGGTTTTTTTCTTTTCTAATATTTTAGTTTAAAATGATATTAAACCTTTTACAATTCCATATTCATATGATTAATTAATATTTTCAATGGTTTTGGTTCTATCTTACCATGACATTGAATTATATTTCTAGTTGGGTGATCATATACTCTGATTCGGATGTATGTACAATCATATGACTAGGGATATCATATATGCCTTTTACTTTTGACTAAAATGTTATTATAGCATTAATATGATCTTTTTACCTTGGATATCATATGTGGATTTTTACTTTTGACTAAAATTGACTTCTACCTTTCATATTTACCTCTCCTAGATTTGATATCATATGTGTCCTTTTTAAATTTGACTAAAATCGACTTCTTTCTTTCATATAGAAAAACAGGAAGGACATACCATATTCAAATGCAATGGCTACTGCTGCAACCTAGGTTGTATGATTATAAAAGGTAATAGGTTAATTTTTTACTTTTATCTTTTTTGCTACAATTGAATTTTCACCCAATATTCTTATGGATGCTTTTCATTATTATTCCCTCTATATTTTCATATAGCATCTATTCTTGTAAAAAAGAAATAACCAGGGTTGTGTCTCTAAACATAACCCATTGATGAATTTTGTATTTTTCTATATATTAATATAACACTTAGTTTAATTTCTGGAATGGAAAAACATCATTAAGTATATTATTTTTTCCCTCGTAAATTAATTCTTTACTTCTCTTTTTCCTAGTCTACTTATGGGAATATTTCATAGCAGAGTTGAGTTTTTTGTTGTTGAAAATGTGTGGCGCCTTCCAATTGAGGTAATAATTATTTAAATTGATGGATCTTGTATGTAAGCAATATTATTTGGTATAATCATACATGTTATCTTATTTTTTTCCACCTTTGAGTATGTCAATCCTATCCTCCCTATAAACTATTCATCATCTTTTCACCACTCTTTTTTTTCAAATATATTTTAGTTAATCCATATTTCATTGTTGGTTATATGTGAAGACATCTTTTGTAGGAAAGAATTATTGAAATTAATTGACTGGCTTATATCAATTTGACATTTATTGAAAATATTTTAACTTCCCACATTCTTCAGATTTTCCATATAAATTATTGATCCCCCTTTCTCCATTTTTCTTCTATTTTATCTATTTGAATTAGTAATATCAAGATTGAGTTTTTTTGTTGGTGGTGTAATGAATGCAATTGGAGTAATATTTATTGAAATTAATATACTTTTTATACATGCGGTATTATTTTTTCATTTATCAAAATTATATAATGTTCCTTTATTTGTCATATTTTTCATTCAACCTAATGCCATTGTTTTATTTTTAAAAATTAGAGTGTTTTCAACTAGTTTCCCATTCAGTCCATCATATCATGATTGAATTTGATTGTTGCAGATGCACAACGACTTGTGGTGGAGGTAAGATTTATTGATGTTAATCAAACTTGTATGTATGAAATATTGTTTTAACATATTTGAACATGTTTTCTTATGCTTTTATAGCTTTGATTATGTTAATCCCAACCTCCCCTTAAATTATTCATCATCTTTTCACCATTTTTCTCTTATTTCTCTTTTTAAATCTATGTTTAGATATATTTCACACTGTTTTGTTTTCAATTTATATTGTTTTTTTAAATCATAAAAACAATTTTAAATATTTAAAAACACATTTAGATACATACCTACTCTTTCAGATTTCGGTTTGAAAATTAATTTTCAGTCTACCCATGAGGTGGAGAACCAAATAGTGAGTGGACTCCTCTACTATGTCATAATCGTCCAAGGCATGGACATCATCAAGCAACATGACATTGTAAATTAGCCTTTGATCCTTTATGGGGAAGCCTACCAGGTCATGGCTCTTGGCCTTGAGGTTTATGATGATGTCTAAAAAATTCACCTCCAATGGAAAATTCTTCCCTATAATGGTTTTCAAAAATATTTTCATTCCAAACCTCAGGGCACAACCAATATGATTGTATATTTCTCTTTTAATTTTTACTATTCCAAATCATGACCATCCTCAAGCTCCAAGCTATTGAAAACCATCTTGTTCTTATGATGGGGAACATCTTCCATGACATGAATCATTGTCTCGAGGCATGTGATGGTGTCCCAAAACCTCACCTGAAACTAGAACATATTCCATTCAAATTCTTTCACAGAAATCAGTATTTTATCCCTATGGAGTGTATATTTCTTATTAATGTGGTAATTTTCTACACCACCCAAATCTGAAAGCATATAATCATCAAAATCCAGTCTCTATTCATCAAAGGAAATTTTTTCCTTGATCTGGATATGAACTAGAAAGGGATTGTTGTCCTAGTAGCAGTTTCAACATAAATTTGTTTACCTCCCATAAGTGGATGAAGAACAAGAAATATGGGGACCCTTTTTTCTAAATTCCTTGGTATTATCATCCTCAAGCTGGACGGAGCAGAAAAATAGTTTTTATCATAGTGTATGATAATTTTTTTTTTTTGTGTAGTTTAATTTGTTCTATTTTTATATTTTTTTCCTTTAGATTGGTTGATTATAAAATATATTTTTCACTGATAATGCTTTCTAATAAATTTGGGGGTCAAATATAATCGATCCCATGATAGTGGAATTGTTATGGAGTAAACAGGGGACTACCTTCAGGAAGAATAATTCATGTATTTGTTGGTAATGGTTTTGAGATGATAATGTGCAGTTTTTTTGATAGCTATGTTTTAGTTTGGAAATAGTTTATTTTGTGTTCCTCCTTAATTAAATGGATGAGAAGGGGGTGTGTAACGACCCAAACATTTAGTAATGAAAATCCCTCTTGATCTAATTAAATGTCTCTTTATGTAAAATGTTTATATAAAATTTCAACATATTTGGTTTTATTTTATGAATTGTGATTGTTTCTAATATAGTCATTGAACAATGATCACATGATTAGTATAAATATAAGGCTTTAACAAATCGGATTTACTAAGACAAAGGAAGAGATGGACTCATCCAGTAGACATGCCCCATACGAAGCCTATTTGTTAGAGCTCTGAAAGAAGGTGGCATCATTAGGCTTCACTCTAGACCAATCCCAAGCCGATCTTGACTATGTTAAGCTTGAGCGGGACCACCTATGAGAGAAGTGGAAGTTGATAGAGATTACCACCTGAGAAATGTTATCCAAGCCACCCTAAGAGTCTGTCACCATCAAACACCTTACTCTTTGGTCATATGCGGGTGTTATAAGGGGATATATAACAAGACCTTAGCACTATGGTTATGTACAATATTTTTTTATATAATAATGAATATACTCTCATTTTATTATTGTTACCTTGTAAATGTTTTTTAAAGCTCAAATAGTATTTTTTGTTAAAGTTCAACTAAGAAATTTATTTTGATGAATTAATAGATTTTTAATTTAAATAATATTTTAACAAATTATTATTATTATTAAATTAATTTTTATTAAATATAAATGATCATATAATTTTAAGAATGCAATTTTAGTTTTTATTATGTTTTGAAAGCCATTTTTTGTCAAAAACCATGAATTTTCGATAAATGTCTGTTTTAATTTTAAAAGTAAAAATTATCATATTTCTAATATTATTTAGATAAATGAATATTATTTCTGGAATCAAAATGTCAAAATTATTCAAAGGAGAATTATTCAAAATTTTCCGAGACAGTTAAATTTTTGGGTAAAAATTTATTACTGTTTCAATATATAATGTGTTTTATGAAATCATAATGACCCAATAGTGATGTAATAAAATACTATAAATCTTATGTTCGGACAATATATGTTTTAACATTAAAATAATGTGATTTTGGGTTTGTTTGATTTATTTTACCATGCTTTAGTGGACCCTTCAAGACTTATTAATGATTTTCTATTTTAAAATTTCTTTTTTGGGAGTGTGACTCACCTCTACATAAGAAACCCCATTATTTTAAGATGTTCTAACTTTGGACTTATAAGATTTTTTCCCCACTTCCCTTTTCCAAAAAACATGGGCTGGTTTGTGGTTTGGATTAGATTAATGTGAGGTGTCCCAAACCTAAATAATAAAGAATTACATCACCTTTCTTATATAAACCCACCCAAGATCCCACTTACTCCACACTCAAAGAATTTAGTGTTCTTCCAACCCCTTCCCCCATCTCTCTAAAATCCTCCCAAGGTGTCCTAATCTCCCACGAATCCTCTCTCAAGCCTTTTGAATCACACTTCCAACTAAGAGTTTTTCTTCCCTTAACATTTTTGTCCAATTTTATTAATGTTGTTATTCCATTTTAATTTCAATTATAAATATTGGAGTATGGTTTCAAACCACCACCATACTTCCTTATTTATGTTTCATTTATGATATACCCCTTTCTATCTCAATAAATTCCTCCAATGTACACCTGTTTCTATGCCAAAATTCCAAAAGGAATTTATCTCTCCTCACATACATTCAAGAAATTCATTTGTATCATGAATCTAAATGACATTAAAATTATTGTCACATGTATATATATGACCCCCTTACTATCCATTTCATGTAAAAATTATGAGACACCCCTTTCTATATCATCAACCATTTGTATGAATTCTTACGTCATGCCTTTACGCTGCTGAAATTGCACTGATTTTCCAAGCCAAAGTCACTGTGTAGTGAATACCATGCCAATTTCTTTATCAAGGGTATTCAACTTTATGCACATTTAATTATTTATTATAATGTTTCATGTATGAAAATTTACATACCTTTATCATGTAATAAATGAGGATGTTTTATGAATCCATGTTATATGATCCATGTGGCACACTTATGCATGAAATGAAATGTTTAAGAAGGGTGCACCCTTATTGCGCTCCAATGCATTGGGTAAAGTCTAGTATCATGATAAATCAGGTTAAATGGGTGTTTACTCATGCTAATTCAAGTGCTACGAGGGTTTACTCATGCTACATGTGCAATTAGCCGTGGCTCATGGTAATTCCATGTTAAGTGTTGTTGCCGCATTTCCATGTTATGATTATCATGCTTTATCATTCCATTATGTTTATGATTATCTTATGCTCTATTGATATTCCTATTGTCTAACAAGTATTCTATTCCTCATTTTAGTCCATGATTATTCCATTACTAGGATTTATATCTCACCCTTTTCTTATTCATGTCCTCAGGTTATCCCATGCAATTATAAGTATAAGGGAATGTAGTGGTCATGTAAAGGATGTTTTCAATAATGATATTGTATTTCTTGTTTTAATTTTTAATGTAATTATCATAATCCTCATTGTCACTATACCTCTAAATATACTATGTTTTATCCAGTGATGTTTATGTAATAAATTATGTATAATTGTGTAATAAAACATCCGTGTTTTCATAGTTGGTATCAGAGGGTAGGTTTAGTTATTTTTGGGATTAGGATTAGAAAACCCTAGCAAAGCCTTAGAGATAGGACTTTGTATCATAAAATCATCCCTAAGTTTTGGTGAGTATTGAGTAATTGTTTTATCATGAAAATACCTCCATGTATGGATATGGGCAGGTAGAGGTAGCTCAAGAACAGATGTATCCTAGGGGTAAAACCAGAAAACACCGCTTTGAGCTAGACTCAAACGGGAACTGGTGTACGAAAACGGGCCTTGCTGCACTCTTGGTTACGACAATCCCTGGGGATATGATTTGGTAAATTCACAAGCTTACTATGAACCATTATTAAGGGACTAAAAAATACCCTAATAATATATATTATAAAGTAGATCATGGATAACATAGATTGAAGCCAATAGATTCATATGTTATGGAAATAAAAGTTATTTATAATTAATTAGTTTTGTAATTATATTACCCTTTATGTGTTACCCCTAACTTTCCTTTTATTCCAGCCAATGGCCGGTAATAGTAGTACTCGGGCTAACAACCGATGTAAAAATCAATGTGATGACTGTACTAATGAGATGACCAATCCAATAGAGGTGGGAATCACGAACATTGTCATGATTCTCTCTCATCTAACTCAAGATTTGAATAGAATCATGGGTCAAGAGGAACGTTAATCCCCCATAATAATGAACAAGTCACTATCAAGAGCTTCAGGAGACAAAGGCCTCCTACTTTTAATGGATCATCGGATCCCTCAATCTCTGAAAAATGGATAAACTCCATTGAAATGATCTTCTTCATCCTTTAATGTTCTGAACAAGAGAAGTTTATTCTTATTTCTTATCGTATGGAGGGTGAAGCTAATCAATGGTAGATGTTGATCTAAAATATAATGCGTGAGGATGAGATCAAGGCATTGGAATTGAAGGATTTCTGGAATATTTTTTTTGATAAATATTTTCAGCGCACCCTCCGACTTAATATAGAAAGGTACATCCTTGACCTCAAGCAAAAAAGATGATGAATCTATTGGATCGTACATGGAAAAATTTATGAGGTTTGCATGGTATGCTTTTGTCTTTGTCGTTACCCCCGAATGCAAGGATGACTGCTTCTTTGGTGGGATGAAACCTAGCCTGTGGAAAGTGCTGGTGATCTGTGATTTTGACAACTATGAGGAAATTGTATGATGTTCCCTCAAGGTCGAAATGGAGATTGTAGAATCTAAATGTTATCATGGGGATAAGAAGCGTAAGGTTATCATGGGGATAAGAAGCGGAAAGAAGTGTCCCAAAAATTGCCTGAAAGGGATGAAAAAATGCTTTAGGTGTAGAAGAGAAGGGCACTTGGCTATTAACTGTCAGCAAGAAAGACTCGCGGCTGCAATAGAGGATAGGAACACTCCATTTAAACATCAACGTGTTGTTTATTTCTACAACTACAAGGGAATATTGTAAATCAATTCCCTAATCCAAGGGTTTTTGGAGGTAACCAACAACCTCCAAGTTAGAAAGGGTGATATTTTTCCATCACTAATGATGAAGTGAACCCCTACAATGAAGTGGTGACAAGTACGCTAGTTATTCATTCATTAATAGTGAATTTACATTTTGATTGAGATTCTACGCATTCTTTTATATCTCAAAAGTTTAGTAGAACAGTCCCATCACCACCAAACATCATATAAGTGAAGATGTCAGTGAGTATGGAAAATGGGGGAATCATTACATCCCATGAATATCACTCCTCCCCTATCACAATCTGTGGATTAAACTTCCCATAGAACCTTGTCATACTCCCTCTAGTAGAATTTTATGCAATTCATAGCATGGATTAGCTTTCCTTATATAGATTCAACAAAAATTGTTGAGAGTGGGAAATCTCTCCCTATGTGGATAATCGACCCCCAATTCTATACAAGTGCAAGGAGGAAGATGAATCCTTTTTAGCTCCATCATCTCAAGCATTGATATTACTGCCCTATGATCATTTGTATCTATCTCAGATGATTGAGTCCAAGGAATCAACCATCCTTGAAGACATTCCTATTGCAAGGGAATTTTCTAAAGTGTTTCCAAAGGAATTGTCTGGTCTTCCTCCAAGAAGAGATATTGAATTCTCAACTGATCTTATACCTGTGGCATTTCCAATATCAATGACTCTATATAGAATGAATGTTGTGGAGCTTGAAGAGATGAAGAAAAAACTATATGATAATCTAGATAATGGGTTTATACACCCAAGTGATTCACCATGGGGTACACCAGTCCTCTTCGTCAAGAAGAAGGATCAGTCAATGCGCCTTGGCATCGATTATAGTGAGCTCAAAGAAATCACGATAAAGAATAAGTATCCTCTCCTATGAATTGATGACTTGTTCGATCAGCTGTATTAATCACAATACTAATCCAAGGTGGATTTTCGGGCCAGATATTATCAATTAAGGTTGAAGAATGAAGATATCCCTAAGACTGCTTTTCGTACACGATATGGGAACTATGAATTCATAGTAATGCATTTCGGACTCACTAATGCCCCAGAAATATACATGGACATGATGAATAGAGTATTTATAGACTACCTTGACAAATTTTTTGTAGTCTTTATAGATGATATTATGATATACTCCAAAACTAAAGAGGATCATGATGATCATCTAAGAACTATACTAGAGAACTTGCAGAAGGAGAATCTCTATGAAAAGTACATCAAGTGTGAGTTCTGGTTGAAGGAGGTGTCATTCTAGGGCCATATCATCACAATCAATGTGATATCTATAGATCCCTCTAAAACAGATGCAATTGAGGGATGGTTGAGGCCAACATCGGTAACGGATATCGGTATCTTCTTTGGGTTAACTGGATATTACCGATGATTAGTGAGAAATTTCTCATGATTTTCCAACCCTCTTACCAAGCTAACTCAGAATGGAGTAAAGTTTTCTTGGAGTGATGAATGTGAATAAAGCTTCCAGGTGTTGAAAAGGAGGATTATCACTGCACCCATGCTAACTTTACCCACACATGGAAAAATATTTGTGGCATTCAGTGATGCTTTGAAGAAGGACATGGGATGTGTGTTGATGCTAAATATCAAAGTCATTGCCTATGATTCAAGGAAATTGAAAGTTAGCGAATATAACTATCCAACACGTGGCCTTGAGTTGGCTGCGGTGATCTTCACTTTGAAAATTTGTAGGCATTATCTCCTTGGGGAGAAGTGTGAAATATATACAGACCACAAAATCTTCAAGTATATATTCACATTGAAATAGTTGAACATGCACCAACAAATATCGTTAGAGCTGATCAAAGACTATGAATGCTCAATCCATTACCACCGTGGGAAAGAGAAAAAGGTGGAAGATTCCCTATGTAGAAAAGACCCAGTGATTCTATCATTGCTGAGAATTTAAAAGGATACAATATTCTTAGATTTTATGAAGTTGTACAAGGGAATCATATAGAAGGGAACATCATAAATCCGTTCACAAATGATTTCTCAACCGTCACTTTTCGAAAGGTTAAAATATTCTCAAAAAGATGATGTGGGAATTCATGAAAAAGTGGAAGCTATCGGAAAAGGGAAATCCTCAGAGTATAATGTTAATGAAGAAGGAATTGTGAGATTTGGGAAAAGACTATGTGTTCCACCCGGTCCGGAGCTGAAGAAGGAACATTTGGATGATGCACAGAGCTAAAATTTCCCTATTCACCCAGGAAACACAAAGATGTATCGAGATATCTGAGAGAATTATTGGTGGGATAATATGAAGAATGAAATTTCTAAATATACATAAAAGTTCCTGGTTTTCAGAAAGTGAATTAAGAGAGAATGAATTATAAGGGAATGATGGAATCATTGCCCATACCAAAATGGAAATGAGAGAACATCACCCTGGACTTTTTCAAAAGACATCTGAATACATCCAAAGGAAACAATGCAATCTAGGTTGTTGTGGATTGTATTACAATGGCTACACACTTCATTGCTATTTGGGAGGATTTCTCATTGGATCAACTGGCATGGATATATATCAGGGAATTGGAAAGGCTTCATGGAGTACCACTACTTGATGTGTGTGATCATGATCCAAGATTCACCTCTATGTTTTAGAAGAGTCTTCAACATGCTATGAATACTAAACTGAACTTCTGTACAACATATCATCCTCAAACTGATGTCCAATCTGAGCAGACTATCCAAACACTTGAAGACTTGTTGAGTGCATGCTCAATGGACTTTAAAGGAGGATGGGATCAAGATCTCCCTCTGGTTGAGTTATCTTTTAATAACAGTTTCCATTCACGCATCCAAATGGCACCATATGATGCCCTTTATGGGAAAAGGTGCAGAACACTGGTGTGTTGGGATGAGGTCGGTGAGGGTAATCTTCTTGGACAAAAAATGGTCGAATAAATGGTGGAGAAGGTGAAACCCATTCAGCAGCATATCGAGGTAGTCCAGAGTCGACAGAAGAGTTTTGTAGATAACCATTGATGAGACCTTGAGTTAAAAGTTGGTGATATAGTATTTCTACACATATCATTGTGGAAGAAGGTCATGAGGTTTGGAAAGAAAGGTAAGTAATGTCCAGTGTAAATCGGCCCCTTCAAGATTTTTGATCTTTCCGGGGTTGTGGCCTATCAACTAGCACTTCCACCTACCATGTCCAATATACATTATGTCTTTAAAGTATACCTCTTAACGAATTACATACCAGAAACTTCAAATGTACACACTTCAGAGGTGGTACAGTTAGTGGATGATCATTTTATGAGGAGCAACCAGTGAAGATCATAGATCGTAGAGAGAATGTTATACGAAATAAGACAATGCCCCTCATCATGGTTTTGTGGAGAATCCACAAGTTTGAAGATGTGATGTGGGAATCAGAGGAAATGATGAAGCAGAGTTACCCAAATCTGTTTTAGTGTGGAAAAAGGCAATTTCGAGGGTGAAATTTCTTAAGAGGGGAAGATTATAACGATCCAAACATTCATTAATGGAAATATCTCTTGATCTAATTAAATGTATCTTTATATAAAATGACTATATCAAATGTCATGTTATTTGGTTTTATGTTATGAATTTTGACCATTTATATATAGTCTTTGAACTGTGATCACATGATTAGAAAAATATAAGGCTTTAAGAAATCCTATTTACTCAGACAAAGGAAGCGATTACCTCATCCAGTAGATGTGCACCATACGAAGCCCATTTTTTAGAGATTGGAAAGGAGGTGGCATCCTTAGGATTTTATCTTGACCAAGCCCAATTCGAGCATGAATATTTTTAGCTCGAGTGGGACCACCTACAAGAGAAGTGGAAGTTGATAGAGATTACCACCTGAGAAACATTATCCGAGCCACCCCAAGAGTTCGTCACCATCGCACACCTTACTCTTAGGCCTTATGAGGGTGTTATAAGGAGTTGTGTAACAAGAACATAGCACTATGGTTTTGTACATTAATTTTTTATATAATAATTTATATTCTTTCATTTTATTATTGTTACCTTGTAAATAGTTTTTAAATCTGAAATAGTATTTTTAATTAAAGTTCAACTAAGAAATCTATTTTGAAGAATTAATGGTTTTTTGAATTAAATAATATTTTAATAAAATATTCTTATTATTGTTAAATTATTTTTTATAAAATATAAATTATAGTATAATGTTATGAATGCAATTGTAATTTTTATTAAGGTTTGAAATCCATTTTTGGAAAAACCCATGAATTTTCAATAAATGTTGGTTTTTATTTTAAAAGTTAAAATTAACATATTTAGAAAATTATTTAGATAAAATGAATATTATTTCTATAATCAGAACATCTAAATTATCCAACGGTGAATTTTTCAAAATTTTCTGAGAAAGTCAAATATTTGGGTAAAAAATTAATACTATTTAAATATATAATGTATTTTATGACATCATAATGACCTAATAGTGATGTAATAAAATACTATAAACCTTCTGTTTGGAAAATATATGTTTTACCATTAAAATAATGTGATTTTGAGTTGGTTTTATTTATTTTACAATACTTTAGTGGACCCTTCATGACTTATTAATCATTTTTTCTTTTTAAATTGTTTTCTTTGGGAGTGTGACTCACCTCCACATAAGCAACCCCATTATTTTAATAAGTTCGGAATTTGTCCTTAAAAAATATTTTTTTACACTTACCTTTTCCAAAAACAATGGGAAAAAACTATGGGCTGAATTGTGGTTTGGATTAGTTTATTGTGAGGCATCCCAAACCTAAATAATAACGAATTACCACACCTTTCCTATAAAAAACCACCCAAGATCCCACTTCCTCCTCACTCAAGGCCTTTGGTGTTCTTCCAACTTCTGCCCTACTCTCTCTAGAATCCTCCAAAGGTTCCCCAATCTCCCAAAAATCCTTTCTCAAGCCTCTCTCAATCATTTGGAAGCACACTTACAAGTAAGGGTTTTTCTTCCTTTCTCATTTTTGTACAATTTTCGTAATGTTGTTATGACCTTTTAATTTCAATTATAAATCCTAGGGTATGGTTTTTCACCTCCCCCATACTTCCATATTTATGTTTGAATTATTAGATACCCCTTTCTCTATTAATAAATGTAACGACCTGACCCCAGCTACCTAGAGTCGGTGCATTACTTCATAACATTGGCATGATCACAAAAGATCAAGTCTCGAAAGTCCGATTAGTTTAGTAGCCTTGGAAACACTAGATACATTCATAAATGTTACATTACATCATAAGGGGAAAAACTAAAATAACAAAGTCTCTATAGTTCACACTCATATCCTCTTCTGACTATCCATGCTGGTCATTCATAAAATACTTCTTCACATCCTGGAAAATATTAAAACATTGAAAGGGGTGAGCTCAGATTCTCAGTAAGGATAACAATATTGTGGAAGCTTCCATAAAAATTTAAGGCAATGCATAACTAAAACAAAATCCATTTAAACTTGAACATCAACATAATATGGCAAATGTAAAATGAGATAATGTCATTTACTTCTTCACATGGATATTCTACTGGTCGAATAATCACATGCAATATCAATAACCACCTTCATAATGATGGAATGCATAATTCCAGTCATTCTGAAACATTTTGTCAAGGCCTCGGTCAAGACGTCTAAAATGATTAAGGCCTCGGCCAAAATCACAAATCAAATTGGGAAAGGGCCTCGGCCAATTCCACGTCTAGTTGTCTCATGAGACCTACCGATGCATCGAGGAGCTACAGCGGGCCCCACCCGTCACTTATTAAGTCCAATGCATTCCTCATATGAATAGGTTTAAACATATCATAAACCATAACATAATCGTATCACATAAAACATGCATAAAGGAAACATAACATTTGCACATTTCAATCACAAGATATCAATACAACACATTGATATAATAAAAACTCTTTCAAAACCATTTTCAATACCAAAATAAAAGAAAATTATAACATCGTATTTATTTTTAATTAAAAAAAAGTATGGCTTGTAGAGGAAGCCGAAACTCAAATAATGGTCACGGCGGTGGAGAGGTCGTTGTCGCCGCATATGTACGGAAAGAAAAACATTCCCTTTTTGTCGTTTAGTAAAACGCTTCATATAAAAAAGATTCCTTTTGAATTAACTTAAAAGTAAAAGGGGTTTATACACAGTATAAAAGAAATTTGTGTATAAAACCAAATATGCCTCAATGAAAGGAGATTAAGACGAAGTCCTTAAAAAGATCATTTATAAAATAAAATAGATCTATTATGTGTATTAACTATAGGTACACATAAAAGAGTAAAAATAGAAAATAGGACATAATAATATCATGACATAATTTGAATGTAGGAGATTAACCCCAAGAATGGAAATTGGGTTAAGAAGTTCCCTTACCTCGTGTCCGACTTGACTCGACCGCTCTTTAACCTCCTAAAAATCGGGTAACTCTTTTTGATTTGAGACAAAGGCTTCCTTGGGAAGACTTCTGCCCAACGTGAGGATTCTAGGAGTAATTGAGGGATGTTGGGAGAGTATTTGGGCAGAGTTTGGCTGAGCCAAATGGCTTGATGGTGTGAATAAGGTGGGAGTGGTGGGGGCCTTTTATAAGTGGAGAGGAGGGGCACTTTTGGAAAGTAAAGAAATTTTATTCTATTATAGAATGCTTTTCGGATTCTAAAGGTCCCACACTTGTATAATTAGAGTATAAGGTTGTAAGGGTTCTAAATATCCTCATCCAATAGCCTTTGGAAAAGTGTAAGCTTTGGATTTTACATTATCTTCTCATTTTATTTAAATCGTTAAATAATGAGGTCATCGCTGCATCATCATGATGTCATAAATAATTTAATTTATTTAATTTCTAAAAATTATAAAAAAATACTATTATGTAGGAAATATTTTTATCTTTATAATGAATATTTATAGTCAAAAATATAACTTGCATAACCCCATGTAAAAATTGTTTTAGTAAAACATTTTATGTTTGTGACATTTTTTACTTTAACCTTAAATAAAAGGTATTTATGTCATTTTCCAACTAAAGTGGCTCCATGGGGTCCCCAAGTTGACCCATGGATTATCTTGGTCGGCCATGACACATCCAATGAGGTTAGGACATGTTTCATGCTCATCTCATATTATTAAAACATTATTTTTACCTTAAACTACACTAATTACATATAATCGCGATTAAGAACATAAAACTAACTATTCACCAAAAATTATTTTAATCTCATTGAACAACATTTAATTCTTAATTACAACCATGTATGTCGGATTTTTGAAATTCAAAACACAAAAGTTGTAAAATTTCATTTAAACGAAAAATCAGTTTTTATAAGTACCACTAGTGGTTTCACTATTCATCAAAAATTGAAGTTTTTCAGAACAACGCCAAAATTTCACCCTAAGCTATAATTATTATTCTGAATTCAAAAATGATTTCTATTTTACAAAATTCCAAAAATATATGTTTCATTAATTAATTATATAATTAATTCCCGCTGTCACAACAAATAGCGTGTTTTTAAGAAACAATTTATATCAAAAGATTGACAATTGTTTATGTCCAATTTCAAAGTGAAATTAATTCTAAAGACCACCATTGGATAAAATGGTAAAAATATATTCTAATTATACTCTAAAACAACTCAATATTATAATTTATCACTATAAATTATTTTGATTAAAAAAGTTGTTTTTAAGTATTTTTCACTATTCATAAAAAATGGAAGTTCTCAGAAAATTACAAAAAATTTAACTTAGGATAATTTCGATATTACGAATACAAAAATGAAGTCCATTTTGAAATATAAAATTTCTATAATTTTAAAAATTGGGTATTACTATTCATAATGGCTACTTTGATTAGTCGCGGTGTGTTAGAACTCGAAGTTTCGTACAATGCAATCTATTTCATTATTGAATGAGAAGTGTATCATGGAAGCTTGGGGTGTTACATTCTCCCCTCCTTCAATAAATTTCATCCTCGCAATTTGAAATTTTTCTTGGAAAATAAAAGGTTGAAAATAGAAAATACCTTTGTTTAAAACCCACATCGAAAATAAGGTTAATAAAAATATAACTTTAAAAGAAAGAAAGATAAGTACAAAGGTCACCCGAGATAGCCCATTCTAGGATTATATGAAAATATGGATATGGGAGAAAAACAAACCATCAAGGTCTGATGGAGAGTTGTAGAAAACTGGATTAGGAGAAAGTTAACAATAAGAAAATCACAAACTTGTGATTGGTTAAACTGTCATTGAATCCCCAGTTGGAATGGTTAACTGACAACGTTTTTGTTTTAAGTTACCTTTTATAAAGTTAATGAATTTATTTAGGAGATTTACTAAGAATGTAAGGGAATATACATACTTGTCATGTAGACTTTCATTCTTTAATAAATATTTACCAAAAACCCATCTTTCACTCTAAAAGGTAATAGAACTCAAAATATTCAATTTATCCTAATTGTATAAGGTTCCAAATATTAACAGATACCATTTAGATTAGAAAAACTATTTTTTAATAACCAGGGACTTCACGTAGTCCCGTGGTAGGCGATTAATCCCAATCGCACTATGGTTGTGCGTTCGATTCCCACAGCTTTGTCCGACGCGATGGGTTGTCACTCGGTCTGCGTGTTGTCCTTTATATAAATATCCAAAAATAACCATAACAATAGTATCCAATGTAAAATATAATCCATTCCAACCTTTATAGTTATCCAAAATACTTCTGTCCAACTCACGGTCCAGATTTTATGAGGAAGGTAAACAAAATGAAGCTCCTTTTTTTTTCTACGTAACAACATGTGAACACCTTCATCATGTATTCTTTTAAAACACTGCAACATACTGAATTACCATAAATCCTTATTGATTACATTCATGATCCCTTATTCCTTATAGAAAACTAGATATACTTCTTCTATCCAAAAATGTATACAAATCATTAATCCATTTCAAGGATGTTAAGAATATCCAACATAATTTATCCGAATCAATCATGTCTTATTCCAAAATCACTATCTTGGTATTAGAACCATATTATGCTTTATCTTTCTCTAAACCATAAATTTTCCAAAAATTTAACCTACTGTGGAGTCACTTTTCATTGTTCCACACAATCTCAAGTCCTAGATGAAATTGTACTGCAGTACAATCCTTATATACTCCATAATTATTATAACCAGTACATCATTGATACAACACTCAAATTACAAAACTCTTTAATAACAAAATAAGAACTCTAATCATTCCTCCTCAACTGTGGTAGTATAATAACATGATTATTATCCAATAACATCATTTTTGGCATAGTCTGATGATTTGAACATTGGTTTGCGTAGTGTGCCCACTCCTTGCAGATGAAGCATTGTACATTTGAAACCTTTTTCTTACCCTTGCAGTCACGCACTTGGTGTCCTTTTTCTCCACACTTATAACAAACTCCCATTCCCTTTAGGCAATTTCCAAGGTGTTTCTTCCCACAGTTATCACATATTGGAAAATTCTTCTTTTCCCTTGTCCCTTTATCCATTATTCTCTCTTCAATCCTTTTCTTCTCTTTCATCCCTTCAAATCCATAAGACACAGAGAATTCTCTACTTATCTTATTAACACATGATACTATATCTTCATATGTTGATAACACATGGGAGAATATTTCCCTTCTAAATGTTGGCTTAATGCCATGAAAGACATGATCCTTATTACTCTTTGGATCATACGTTTTGATGGAGTTCACATTCCTTCTACTGGGCGCCATTTCTATACAATGCCATAAACTAGGTTTGTTTATGAATCAAAATACATAATAACAAACTTAAAAACACTTATAATAAATTGAAATATTTATGGATATAATCCATAATCATAAAAAATGTTTTCTTTTAGGAATTATATACTCATAACCCTTCATAGTGGTCTGTAAAGAAACTATGAATTATCCTAAGCATATCCCCCGGGAGTGTCATAACCAAGAGTCCAGCAAGGCCCGTTGTCGTGCACCAGTTCCCGTTCGAGTCTAGCTCAAAGTGGTGTTTTCGGGTTTTACCCCTAGGTACACCTGTGCCAGAGCCGCCTCTACTTGCTCGTATCCAGACAGGGACGTATTGCTCGGAAAACTCACAAAATCACTATAACACCAAAATTATAGGAAGTTCTTCTATACTAATCCTTAAAGTCTATCATCAGGCTATGTGCTCTAATCAGAGTTTATCTAAATCTAGCTTCCAAGGTTAGTACTAAACTGCCTCTGATACCAACTATAACGCCCCGACCCCAGCTACCCAGAGTCAGTGCATTACTTCGTAACATTGGCATGATCACAAAAGATCAAGTCTCGAAAGACCGATTAGTTTAGTAGCCTTGGAAACACTAGATACATTCATAAATGTTACATTACATCATTAGGGGAAAAACTACATTAAAAAAGTCTCCATAGTTCACACTCATATCCTATTCTGACTATCCCTATAGGTCATTCATAAAATACTTCTTCACATCCTGGAAAATATTAAAACATTGAAAGGGGTGAGATCAGATGCTCAGTAAGGATAACAATATTGTGGAAGCTTTCATAAACATTTAAGGCAATGCATAACTAAAACAAAAGCCTTTTAAACTTGAACATCAAAATAATATGGAAAATGTAAAATGAGATAATGTCATTTACTTCTTCACATGGATATTATACTGGTCGAATAATGGCATGCAATATCAATAACCACTTTCATAATGATGGAATGCATAATGCCAGACATTCTGAAACATTTTGTCAAGGCCTCGGCCAAGACGTCTAAAATGATTAAGGCCTCAACCAAAATCACAAATCAAATTGGGAAAGGGCCTCGACCAATTCCACGTCTAGTTGTCTCATGAGACCTAACGATGAATCGAGGAGATATAGCGGGCTCCACCCGTCACTTATTAAGTCCAATGCATTCCTCATATGAATAGGTTTAAACATATCATAAACCATAACATAATCGTATCACATAAAACATGCATACAGGAAACATAACATTTCCACTTTTCAATCACAAGATATCAATACAACACATTGATATAATAAAAATGCTTTCAAAACCATTTTCAATACCAAAATAAAAGAAAAGTATAACATGGTATTTATTTTTAATTAAAAAAAGTATGGCTTGTAGAGGAAGCCGAAACTCAAATAATGGTCACGGCGGCGGAGAGGTCGTTGTCGCCGCATATGTACAGAAAGAAAAACATTCCCTTTTTGTCATTTAGTAAAACACTTCGTATAAAAATGATTCCTTTTGAATAAACTTAAATGTCAAAGGGGTTTATACACAGTATAAAAGAAGGTTGTGTATAAAACCAAATATGCCTCAATGAAAGGAGATTGAGACGAAGTCCTTAAAAAGATCATTTTTAAAATAAAATAGATCTATTATGTGTATTCACTATAGGTACATATAAAGAAATTAAAAATACAAAATAGGACATAATAATATCATGACATAATTTGAAAGTAGGAGATTAACCCAAAGAATGGAAATTGGGTTAAGAAGTTCCCTTACCCCGTGTCCGACTTGACTCGACCGCTATTTAACCTCCTAAAAATCGGGTAACTCTTTTTGATTTGAGGCAAAGGCTTCCTTGGGAAGAATTCTGCCCAAAGTGAGGCTTCTAGGAGTAAGTGAGGGATGTTGGGAGAGTATTTGGGCAGAGGTTGGCCGAGCCAAATGGCTTTATGGTGTGAATAAGGTGGGAGTGGTGGGGGCCTTTTATAAGTGGAGAGGAGGGGCACTTTTGGAAAGTAATGAAATGTTATTCTATTATACAATACATTTCGGATTCTAAAGGTCCCACACTTGTATAATTCTAGGATAAGGGGATAAGGGTTCGAAATCTCCTCATCCAATAGGCTTTGGACAAATGTAATCCTTGGAATTTACATTATCTTCTCATTTTATTTAAATCGTTAAATAATGAGGTCATCGATGCATCATCATGATGTCATAAATAATTTAATTTATTTAATGTCTAAAAATTATAAAAAAATACAATTATGTAGGAAATCTTTTTATCTTTCCAATGACTATTTATAGTCAAAAATATAACTTGTATAACCCCATGTAAAAATTGTTTTAGTAAAACATTTCATGTTTGTGTCATTTTTTACTTTAACCTTAAATAAAAGGTATTTATGTCATTTTCCAACTAATGTGGCTCCATGGGGTCCCCAATTTGACCCATGGATTATCTTGGTCGGCCATCACACATCCAATGAGGTTAGAACATGTGTCAAGCTCATCTCATATTATTAAAACATTATTTTTATCTTAAACTACACTAATTACCTCTAATTGCGATTAAGAACATAAAAGTTACTATTCACCAAAAATTATTTTAATCTCATTGAACCACATTTTACTTCTTAATGACAACCATGTATGTCGGATTTTTGAAATTCAAAACACAAAAGTGGTAAAATTTAATTTAAACAAAAAATCAGTTTTTATAAGTAACACTTAGTGGTTTCACTATTCATCAAAAATTGAAGTTTTTCAGAACAGTACCAAAATTTCACCCTAAGCTATAATTGATATTCCAAATTCAAAAATGATGTCTATTTTAAAAAATTCCAAACATATAAGTTTCATTAATTAATTTTATAATTAATTCCCGCTGTCACAACAAATAGCGTGTTTTTAAGAAACAATTTATATCAAAAGATTGACAATTGTTTATGTCCAATTTCAAAGTGAAATTAATTCTAATGACCACCATTGGATAAAATGGTAAAAATATATTCTAATTATACTCTAAAACAATTCAATAGTATAATTTATCACTATAAATTATTTTGATTAAAAAAGTTGTTTTTAAGTATTTTTCACTATTCATAAAAAATCGAAGTTTAGAGAAAATTACAAAAAATTTATCTTAGGATAATTACGATATTACGAATACAAAAATGAATTCCATTTTGAAATATAAAATTTCTATAATTTTAAAAAGTGGTTATTACTATTCATAACGGCTACATTGATTAGTCACGGTGTGTTAGAACTCAAAGTTTCGTACAATGCAAGCTATTGCATTATTGAATGAGAAGTGTATCGTGGAGGCTAGGGGTGTTACAATAAATTCTTCCCATTTACACCCGCTTCTATGCCGAAATTCTGAAAGGTATTTATCTATCCTCACTAGCATTCAAGCAATTCTTTTCTATCATGAATCTAAATTCCATTACAATTTTCGGTAAATATATCTATATGACCCCCTTATTGTCCATTTCATGTACATATGATGAGACACCCCTTTATCTCTCATCAATCATTTTTATTAATTCTTACGTCATGCCTTTACGTTGCCGAAATTGCATCAATTTTCCAAGCCAATGTCATTGTGTAGTGAATACCATTCCCATTTCTCTATCAATGGTATTCAACTTTATGCACATTTACATATGGATTATAAAGATTCATGTATGAATTACACATTCATTTATCGTGGAATAAATGATGATGTTTTATGAATCCATGTTATATGATCCATGTGGCACACTTATGCATGGAATGAAATGATTAAGAAGGGTGCGCCCTTATAGCGCTCCAATGCATTGGGTAAAGTATAGTATCATGATAAGTCACGTGAAATGGGTGTTTACTCATGATAATTGAAGTGAAATGAGGGTTTACTCATGCTCCATATGAAATGAGGGTTTACTCATGCTCCATTTGTAATGAGACTTGGCTCATTCTAATTCCATGTTAAGTGTTGTTGCCATATTTTCATGTTATGATTATCATGATTTATCATGCCTTTATGTTTATGCTTCTCTTATGCTCTATTGATATGCCTATTGTCTAACATGTATTGTATTCTTCATGTTATTCCTTGATTATTCCCTTAATGGGCTTTATAGCTCACCCTTTTCTTATGCATGTCCTCAGGTTATCCCATGAAATGCTTAGTAAGAGGGAATATAGTGGTCATGTAAATGAATTTTTCAACAAAAATGTTGTAATTCATGTTTTAAGTTATTATGTAGTGCTCATAAGCCCCAATGACACTAGAAATATCGATCTTCATATGTTTTATCAAGTGAATTTTATGTAATAAATTATGCTTAATTATGTAATAAAAGACCAGGGTTGTCATAGGGTGCATATCTGGTAGAGATGGTGAGAGATCTTAACATTTCATTGGATAAGATAATATTTCTCTCCCTTCCTCTCTCATAATCTAAAACAACCACTATACATGTATATATATATTTAGTTGGTTTAATTTAATTAAATTAAATAATAGGAAATACAACAGATCTATAAAGGGGGAAGTCTTATTTAAGTTGAGTAGGCTAGTAGTTCTCTCTATTTTTAATCAGTCATCACACTATCTCCGATACAAAACATATCATTACTCCGACACGACATATTAAAGGGTTGGACTTCTCATGTTGTTTTGCTTGGAATACACATGTGGTTAAGGAATAGCTTCATCTAATCTTCTATTGATCGCATGCCTCTCTAGTGGAGACATATGGGGTGTCAGTGTTGCAGCCTTTGGGATAGGATCTATCCATTGTATGCAAGGTCCCCGGCTGGTGGTCAATGTGATGTCAGACCCTTCACCTCTATTTACTACAACCTCAACCAGCTTTCTTACCTAGTACTTTTAATTATTTATTTTATGTTACATTATATTCATTCTAACTTTGAATATTATAATTATCATATTTTGAATTATCCATTATAATCGTTATTTCATTCATGTAATTTTTTTCTCTATAAAAAATGATCAATATTTTTTATTCGTTATTATTCAAATAAATATTTTTTCTATGTTTATGTTTTCTCAACAATTTCCCTAATTTATACTCCATTATAATGTACCTATCATTTGTGTTTTAAATATATTCAATATTAATAAACATTTTGTAGTGTGAAAATGGTAATCTATTATTGGAAATAAGAAATCTTTTATAAACTCATGTGAATGCATGGGCGGAGTACTAGTGATGTATAATCTAATGAATGGAATGCATGACCATCAATCATTTCAAAGAAAACCTTGGGATTCTGAAGAACTTCTCCTCAATGAGTCCAATGGTCATGTCGGGTCACACAAGAGCCACTTCCCACAATACATAGCCAGTTGTGGTACTAATCCTTGATGAGTGTCATGGGTATGATGGGTCACACAGAAGATGCTCTCTACTATGGGCATCTCAGGTCACACAGAAGTAACTTCCCATCTTGGCCATATTGAGGTACTCATCCTGTCGAGTATTGTTGGTCTGCCAGGTCACAAATATCAGCTCCACACCATGGGTCTGTCGGGTCACATAGATTCTCTTCATAGTGGACCATCATAGCTGATCCACACAACTTCTCTTGTCTGCAGTCTTTATATCTCGGTCAAACATTGGGTTTCCTCACGTAGTGCTCTCAATTTCTGAGGGAACCACTCCCTGTGACATTCATCTATTTTCAACTTCCATGGAGTCGTCCATATAGTATTACAAAATATCTTCCTCATTGGGGGGGGGGGTTCTAACTCTACAAAAGGCTCATAAATAGGATTCATGGTTGGAATTATTCCAAAAATAAACTGGTGGGGTTTTGGTCTGGTCTGACCCGGTAAGACCGATAAAACCGGGCCCGACTCAGTCTGGCCCGGTCTAGGTTCAACCCGTTAGGCCATGGGATTGTACCAGCCCATGGGGCCACCCTAAACCCTACCTTGTCTACAATAGGATAGCCAATATTTCCTAGAGAGGACATGGATGGAAGCCGCATTCGACTCCCCCTACCACATAATTAATCCGTGGGGCCGCCTCATCCACTGAGGTCAATAGATAGTGGCCTTTTCCACATGTGACGGAGCACGTTGTTGCATTTGAGGTGCACCGACGTGGCCAGGTGGCTACTTCTTCCTGCCTCAAGTGGCTGACAGAGAGGTCGACGACTCTTGTCTCACCTCTACAGCCCGAGCCGAATGCAGCACATATTCCAACACACTACCCCCACCAGAAATTTCCATTGTGGGCCCTCTCCAGTGACCGAAGCTGGGGCTAGCATGCGAGTGGGTTCTTTTGTAGACCACTAAGTCTACTCCAGTGGTCTATTATTCAGACTGTTTTCACCTATGGTATCCTGGGGATGCCAACTTCTCTATGGTAGCCTCAAATACTCCTTGTCACCTCTTTGAAAATGTGTTCACTTAGAATGAACAACTCACACAAGGTGGAGGAGATCAAGACTTTATTGTGTGAGCCTACTCACTCCACGTTAGGGGTTTAGAAAACATCAGATAGTGATTTGATGTTCTATCATAATTAAATAAAATAATCCTATCACAAAACCCCAAGATAAATTCCCTCTTACAAGAAAGAGAGATCAACATATCAACATATTCATGGGATGATCTGTGTTCTTCATTTCTAATAAAGAAAAGGGATACATAAAATAATAACAGCTCCTACCTCCAAGGTGTTTGTCACTGAAGAGAACCTCCTGCAAGGATTCATGTTATGTTCAAATCCTTCAGCTCCCATCGCCACGTGGTCTCATTCTTCGAGGTGTGCTGACATCGATAGAGATTCTCCGGTGTTTTTAATTCATCATTGGAGAGAAGTTTTACCATAGGCTTCTTAGAGTAATTTCATGTTTGATTCCCCAAAGTGTTATCTCATTAATAGTGAAACAAGTGGGTGTGTTTCTATTACGCTGCATCGCCATGTTGTTACACTATTTAATTAATGAAATAGTTTGTTTGTTTCAATTATATTAAGGAGTATCACTAATGTGTATCTCCACCAACTCATTTCCATATCGCATTACTGGAATTACACCACTCAACAGTGAGAAAATAAAATAAAATAGTTATTTGTGTTATTTTATTATTTTATGAAAACTCTGAAAGATATCATTTTTGGTCGACCCATGTCGGTCAACGTTAAGTCCAATTTAAGCAAATACCGTATTTCGGAGTTAAATAGTTCCCCCAGATTTTTGATCCGAGAGCCGGTTAAGAAGTTAGAGAAAACCACTCACACGTTTACTTTAATGATCTTAAAAAGTTCCAAAAACCATTCCAAGCTCAAAAGGGCTCAGAATCAGTTACTGTTATAGAGCCTGGTCTTAGAATATTTACACATAATTTTCAAAAATTACAAAAAATTAATGACATTAAATTACTCCCCCTTTTTTGTCTTTACATTCTCGTAAGACAATACAAGGCTAAACAAAAATATAGGGGTACTGAGCACGAATTTGAGCCTCCATCCCCCCATGTTCTCTCCAGGAGATTCTTAGGCATCCACCTAACGTGCACTAGAGGAATTGACCATCCAAAAAGGACTCTCTACTATCAATAATCTCTCTAAACCAGGAAATCTGTAATTTTTGTCCCCTTTTAAATTTCTATATTGCCCCATTTGATGAAGTGTGATGGATCAGGCACATACATCCTCAAATGATACATGTGGAAAGCATCAAGCACCCAATTAATCAATGGGTGATGAACTTGGAGTGATAGTTTTTGTCGTATGCAAAATACACAAGTGGTAGGTGGTCCTCCCAACTGAGACCACAGTCATGGACGCAAGAATGAAGCATGTCCTCAAAGGTATGTATGGTCTTCTATGTCTGACTAAATATATGAGGGTGAAAGGGGGTGGTCAAGCACAACCCAGTTCCGAATGCCTCCTATAATCTCTTTCACAACCAGGATGTCATGATTTCATCACAGTCGGGACAATCATCAAAGGAACGCCATGAATCCACACTATGTCCTAGATATAGAGGCATCATAATCCCTATAATGAACCCTTCTCCTAGATGGATAGGAAGTGAGATGACTTGTTGAGTAAGTCAACGATCACCCAGATAGAATCGTATCCCCTGGACATGCATGTTAACCCTATCATGAATTCTATCGAGATACCATTCCATTACCACTACAGTACCTCAAGATACTAGGCTAACCATACAAGAACCTGATTCTCAGTTTTCACTTACTAACAAGTGAGGCATCATGAAACGAATTTTGCCACTACTTTCTTCATCCCTGGTCACTAGAATTGATGTCGGAGATCCTGGTACATCAATTTCACACCATGATGTACCACCAATGGTTATGTATATAACTCTCTCAACACCTCCTCCCACAATATCACCGATACCACAGTGCTTTCTTTGAAAAGTATTGTGCGTTCCCCACCTATAGATTCTATATTAGAAAATTTTCATTAGGCTAACTAAGCACGTTGGGCTTCATACTCAACATTGACATGTTGTTCCTCCCTGAATCACTATAAGAGTGAAGGGGTGATAATCATCCACTAAAGGTAATACATCTATCATCATCCACGAATGATATCTATATCACAACTAGTTACTCTCTCACCTCAGACTTTAGCTGCAAACCAGACCTCATGTTGAGGGTGTTAGCCACCACGTTCCCCTTCCTAGGAGTATAGAGTATCTAAAATTCATAGTCATTAAGGAACTATAGCCATCACTGTGGTCTCATGTTCATGTCCTTTGATGAGAAGATATACCTAGGAATCCTATGGTCAGTGTAAAAGGTAAATAATTCACCCATCAAGTAGCTCCCCCAAAACATCATGGAAAATATCACTGCTACTAACTCTAGGTGATGGGTTTTGTAGTTCTTCTCATACTTCCTCAACTACCATGATCTATAGGAAATAATTAATCGCTTATACATCATTGAACAACCCAGTATGATCCATGATGCATTTCAGGAGACAATGTAGTCAATGATCTCTACTAGTAGTCTCAATATGGGGGGAATTTTTAGTCACCGCCTCAGCTCTTGGAAACTCTGCTGGCACTTCTCCATCAACATGATGGGATATATCTTTTATTTAAATGATGATAAAGGTGATGATAACCTAGAAAAGTTGGGCATGAACCTCTGGTAGAATCCATCCAACCCTAAGAAACTCTACACCATAGTCATTGTCATAGGTGGCACCCAAGCATGCACTACTTCTATGTTCGCAGTATCCATTGAAACTCGTGCCACTGAGAAGACGTGTCCCAAAAAGTGGATATCCAAAACCCATAACAGGAACTTCAAGAGCTTCACATAATTCTTGTTCTCTCAGAGTATATCTTGGACTATCTGTTGGTCTATTGTGCGCTCCTCCTCTAACATCGAATACACAAAGATGTCATCAATAAAGACCACCATAAAACGATCAAGGTAAGGATGGAAGATCCTGTTATTGAATCCCATGACCACTATTGGGGAATTTTTCATGCCAAAAGGCATCACCAAACACAAACAGTGTCCATACCAGCATCTTAAGGCTATCATCGGTATGTCCTCATCCCTTACCAAATGCTGACGACGGCCTGATCTGAGGTTGAACTTCGAGAACCGCCTCACCCCCTTCATCTAGTCGAAGTGGTCATAAATACTCGGTAGTGGATGCTAGTTCTTTACAGTCACTTGATTCAGGATCTTTAGTTCCACGCATGGCCTCAAGATCTCATCTCCCTTTTTGGAATAAAACACTGGGTCTACCCAAGGAGAAATAATAGGCCTCATGAAGCCCTTCTCCTTCAAATTCTCTAACTGTACCCTAAATTCAAGAAGATCCGTGGGAGACATCTGATATGATGGTTTGGATATCTGTATTGAACAGGGGTACATGTCGATGTGGAAGACTACATCTCTGTGAGGAGGTAATCCCCAAACATCCTCAGAAAATACATCCTCATACATATCTGCCACTACAGGAATGCATTGAATCCTCTCATTCACCACACCGGGGGTGATGCTAGACAATTTTGAGTGATTGGTTGAACCCTTCTCTATAAAATAGTATCATGTGCTGGAAAAGATTCTTTATCACCATTAAAGGAAAACATATTCCCATCCTAATAGCCACACAAAAATTTTCACCTAATACCATCTATATGAATATGGAATGTAGATAACCATTCCATATCCAAGATTATGTCATAAGGTCTCGACGTCAATACTAGTAGATCCCAGCTGAAGCTCTCACCTATTAGAGTAAGATCACACTACCAGAACCCATGTGTAATCTTAAAATACTCTCCGGTTGGAGTCTTTAATTGTAAGGATTATTCCAACATCTCTGCTAGTATCTTAGAGCATTGAAAAAAGGTCTTTCGGAAGAAAAGTGTGTCTGGACCTATTCCAATACAAACTTAATCTAAGGTGGATAAGACACAAATTATACCTCTAATCATCTCTAGAGAGTTATGGTCATTGGAATCCATATCCTAAAGCTAGCCTTTCCCCTATCTACCAGCTCCCTGAGCCCATGGTGGACCACCTTGGGGTGGTGGTGGTAGTAGTACATCAAACCGTCATCTAACACATACTGATCAGCCTTCTCCCCTGCCACATCTTCTACCATGATGACCTCCTCCCTCAAACCTCTTCCTCTACCTTGGCAGTCCTTCGACAGTGTACTGACCGTTTGTGTAGTGGATCATGTTGTCATGAGCCATGTGTCCCTTCCTACTGCACGAGAAGAACAACATCGATCCCTACTGACTCCCTCTCCTCTAGGATGCCCACACTACCATCCCGAAGTCCAAGGGTCACTCCTAAAAGATATGACCAACTTGGGTCTGGGTCAGTACTACCTGGTGATCACTATGGAGTATTTTACTGCTTGACGTCTGCTGGTGGCTCCGGTTGTCAGTTCCTTCTCTACTAGGAAGCTATTTAGAAGAAAGGCTCGGTTCACCCCTCTAGCCTAATTGGGGATGCTGAATGACAACATATATTCTCTGATCACTTGTCTAAGTCCCTACTTAAATGGTCTGGGAACTGAAAAAGTGTCCTACACCATGTCTGTGGAGTATTGAGGGAGATCTGTAAACCACATAGAGTACTCATCCACTAACATGTTGCTGTACTTCTGGTGAAACATCTTCTATATGTGCACCGATCGCAAGTTCGTGGGGAAGAAATCCTCTTGTAAAATCTGTTATAATTCTTCCAAAGAGAGTGTCTTCTCTCTTTAAGTCTGAATCTCTAGGATCCACTATCTCCCTACCAAACCCTGAAGAAGGCTCACAGATAAGGTTTATATCGGGTCATGTCACATTATCACTAAGTAGATGACCCACATCACTACCTCCATCCAGTCTTTAGTTGCCTTAGAATTTGTCTTTCCCTTGAACTGGTGAGGTCTCTATCTCAAGAACTCATCCAAGGCACTGATCCTTTGTGTGTCCTCTACCGGTAACTCCATTAGTAACCATCGATCAACTGGTGGTAGTAACGCTGGTGAACCACCCGGTGGGGCCATCTCTAGCATAGGTCCCTGAAACAATGCTTCATTGCTAGGTAGGCTATCCTCATGGCCATGCATCATATTCCAAGATTTTCATCTGCTTAGAGGAATCCTGATTTAGATAATGATATACCATGGTCAATAGATTATACATGGTGAGATGCCTCTGATTTATGAAGAACATGAGGAGACACAAAATTCTTATATGGTGCATGAAAACTGTGTCTTTATGTATAGTGTTAGAATGTTGAATTCAAGGTCATGGTTTATGGATATGTCTTCCAGCACACCAACACTAGACTCCCCAAATTTGAAAGTCGGAATTGAAACATTTAAAACTGTTTCCCAAAAAACAACAGCAGACTCTTGGTCATTGAGGTAGAAATGACCACATTTATTCCACAATCCCATGACCCGTCTCCCAAGTCTCATGCCATGACATACCCCAATCCCGCCTCTCGAAGACCAGGGGTTGGAGACTAGAACTGAATACATCAATCTACATGTGGGAGAAATTTTTTTGAGTACCTGTATGCACACACACAATCACATCCCAATGTGGGAAAAGTAAATATGCATGTCATAAAAGAACCACTGAGTAAAAGTAAAAACATTATGTCAAATGAGGAAAAATACAGACCGAATAAAAGATAAATTGAATACAAGAAAGTACAAGTAAAACACTAAAAGAAATTCACTAGAAACCCCACCTTTTGGGTATGTGTTGAGTAGATACTAGAAGCCATAGAAGTACACCTGCCAGCCTGGTCTCATTGGGAACCACCAGGTCCTGGGCCACCATATCCTTTATCAATGCGGAAATAATCTGCACCAGATGCAACACATGCAAGTGATGCCAGTGTATTGGGGAGTAACAAAATACATACTAGGGACCCTAAAAAAACAATGAAATACCACAAATCAATCCACAAGAAAACCATGAAGTATGATCATGAAACATGATCATGAAGCAAGAAATATCACACCAGGTTTATTCTAGTGTATGAAAAGTATGACCATTCGAAATTTCATAGAACTCATTGGGATGCTGATGAATTAATCCTCAATGTGTACAGTGGACCTACCGAGTCAGATATAATACTCTTCCCACTAAACATGGACTAATGTGGTACTCGTCTCTGATGAGTTTCCAGGGTATGTTGCACCACATGGAAGTTGCACCCCATCGTTGGCATGTTGGGTCACACAGAAGGTACGTACCACCATGGTCATACTAAGGTACTCCCCCTTTCATGTACTGTGGGTCTAGAAATGGTAGGAAGAAAGTCCTCGATATATGAAGTAGTACTCTCCAATTTTAACATGGTGCTGATCCTTCATGAGTAGTACACCCCTATTAAAATCAGGGTGCATGGCCTCATTTACGGTGGAGCACTCCCCCGTCTTCGAGTAGTGACGAGGAGTAGGTCCAACATAGGAGTTGGAGTGCCCTCTAATATAGGACACAGCTATGAGAAACAAGCCCCTCCACTTTATGTGAATGATACCTATATAAGGTCAAGTTCTACCTTGATGGAATGAGGAATGGACCACTCTTTACAGGAGAGACTGTGATATCATAGGTTAGTCTAGAGTAGTGCTCCCTCAACTAAGCATAGTGAAGAGGAGATGGCCTCATCAATTGGGGTTTTCTTAGTCATGCAATGGGATCAAGACTGTGATTACTGGAGCTCTGGTTCTTTGTATGAGATATGGTCCTAGAATAATGCTCCAGATTGATCACGTTCTCTCAGACATACCATTTTGAGTTAGAAGAGATGTAACCAATGGTGTGTATCACTCAGAAAGGTTTCATCAGGCATGGATAGGCACATGGAGTGTGTTCTCCAGGTTTGTGTGTCACCTTTAGAATCTTTGGAGATAATCATGATGTTGTCTATAAGGATATAGATTTATGTTTCTTAGTGTCTAAGATGAGTTTATGTAGATGACCTTGCTATATGTATGGGAATATAACTGGGTAGATCTAACTTTACAATCTTTTTTATTTTTTCTTTTTTGATTTACCTTGGTGGTTTTTGGGTCCCCTAATGAGTGTTGTTTTACCAACCCATGTACTTGATTTTCCCACACATGTTGTGCCTTATGCAGATGATCGATGCTTTGACAGAGTCCAGGGAGGAGTTGGACTCGGTGGTGTGCAGTGATGTCAGATAGAGGAGGAATACTACAATAAATTCTGGTATCGTCCCTTGACATACCATTCAGGTAGGGTCCTCAGTGGACAAGTTTTAAAGAGCATGGGATATACTTCTATTCTTTTTTTCATTTAGAGGGCTTTTATAATGGCCTAGTTTGTGACCTTGTATTTTACATTCTATTTCACTCTAGTTGTGCCTTTCTTAGTGGGTTCATGTAGTTATTTAGTTTTTATCTTGTGGGATGGGGTGGAGGGTGTGAGTGTGTTCATGTACTCAAGAAAATTCCTCCCACTTGTGGAATAATGCTTTCGGCACTAGTCACAATCCCATGGCCATTGGGAGGTGAGCAGGGGGTAGTCATAGTGTGGGAACCAGGGGATGTGTTGTGTCAAATTGAATTTCAATGAACGGCCTGAGGAGAGGTTCTCCAGGAATCAAACACACTATATGATGAAACCCTATGGTTGGCTCAGACCTAAAGACTACAGAAAACTAACCATGTGTTGATAAACTATAATGGCACCGTAGGATGTGCCTCTATGTGACCCGGAAGGTACAGAGTGGGAGTGGCACTGTGTGAACCGACAGACCGATGATACTCGACAGGAGGAGTGCCTTAGTATGGCCAAGGTGGGATGCATCTTTTGTGTGACCCGACATGCCCACAGTGGGGAGTTGATTTTGTGTGACCCAACATACCCATAAAACTTTACAGGGATGAGTACTAAAGCATCCCAATTTAGAGGGAAGAAGATTATGTGTGACATAAAATTCCCACTGTATTCATTAATGAGGATTTATCTAGTATCCCAAGGTGTTCTGTGAAATTATTGATGGTGCAACATTCCATACTGTGGATTATTCATTGTGTGAGCTGTCTTGTATCATGATCATGTTTTGTGATCAGAAATTGTGGTTGTTTAGTGGCATGTATGTTTACCCTTCCATTTTAGGGACATGGTTGTGTGTGTGTGTGTGTGCATACAAGTACTCAGAAAAATTACTCCCACATGATGTTTGACGCCTTCAGCGCCAGTCACCAACCACTAGCCTTTGGGAGGTGGGCTTGGGGTATGTCACGACATTGACAGATCGTTCATTTAGAATAAAGAATGGAGAAACATAAAAAACAACCAATACATAATAGTTGTTCATCGCTGAAGTGATCCACCCATGGGCATTCATGTTTCTTTCAATGCTATAGGCATTTGTCGCCCTCTGGTCTCATTCATTGAGGTGGGTTGAGGTCTCTAGAGATTCGTCAGCTTTCTTCATTCATCGTTGGAGAGAATTGTTTCTATATGTTCATCAGAGGAATTACCTATTTGATTCCCCAATGTGTTATCTCATTAATAGAGAAACACTTTGTAGTATTTCTATTACCACTTTGTCTCCATGTCGTTAGGCTATTTAATTAATGAAAAAATATGTTTGTTTTTCTTCTATTAAAGAGTATCATTAAAGGGGATCATCGCCGAATGTTTTCCACACCACAATGATGGAACGCCACCAATCAATGGTGATAAAAAAAATAACTGTTTATTTTATTTTATTATTTTCCAAAATTTCAGAAAACAATCATTTCCTGTCATCCTGTACCAGTCAATGATAAGTCTATTCGATGTGAATCCCGCCATTTTGAGTTCAACGATGCCCTATGATTTTTTATCTGAACACCTGCTTAGATATTAGATATCTCTGTTTACATATTCACTTAAATGAACTAAAATACATCAATATTCAATTCCGAGCTCACCGAGCCTCTCAATCAGGTGTCGTTAGAGTATTTTGTTTGAGAATAATTCCCAATAATTAAAACAATTTACACAGAACATCTGGGACATTACAATCCAATAATTAACATGATAATGAATGATGTTAATATGGACCATGCAAAGAAATTTGTAATCTAATCTAGGGTTTTGATCTAGAATTTTCATAAATTATGAAAGAATATTGCCACTACAATCTTTATAATGTAATTAATATACTCCCATGAAATTTTTCACTTTAATGTTATAATTTTACTAAATATAATTAATAATATAAATTCCCATTTAATATTTGAACATCTATGAGAAAAAACACCCATTCATAATAATATATTTTATACATCAATTGGTTAAAAATTTATATAAGTTTATAAAGATGAATATTTAGAAAGAAAAATGGGAAATAATTGTAACTTAATATTTCTTAGTTTTCCAAAAAAACTTGATTATCATCCAAAAAAGGAACTTTTTTACATAAAGATATCAAATTCTTCAAATTTATTCTATATAAATAAAAATGTATTCCAAAAAAAATTCAATTAAAATTATAACTTTCACATTACATAAATAATTGTATTTGTGCCTCTAATATTTATATTTATTTTTATCATTTAATTAATCACATTTATATATCAAAATAAAAACATGAAGTATAAAATAAACCATGTTCACATAATCAGTATAGTTATTAACTAGATATCATACTAAAATGAAAACACGCTTTTAGATATTCATGTACCCTAGTCTTGCAAAAAAAATTGGAATATAAAACAACATGCCATAAAAAATATGTTTTCCGTATATAAGGATTAAAATAACTTAAATTAGAAAATATGATGTAACAAATTATCAAAGAGAAACCATAGTCTATAATATACATGATATTTAATGATGATGGAATAATAATCAAGATGATTAATAAAGATATTATTTTGATAGAATATCATTTATGTATAATAATAAATAATATAGAATCACCAATGACGAAATAGTCAAATTTATAGAGCATAATGGGTTTGAATTGTTTTATTATTCCCATTATCATAATATAAAAAATGAATGGAATCACATAAAATGAATATCATATAATTGAAATATTCATTCAAATGGAATCATAGTTTGTATCAATGGTTACATAGACCATGAATTTAATAATGTAGATCTTATTGAATCATATATTGACATACTTGGCCCTTATGAATAGTTAGGAAGACCGAGCACCTTAATTGGTATTCAACAAAATTTTATCCATTTTCATAAATTTTTACATAAAATGTCAAGTAGAATGGGTAAATATATAAATAAAAAATTATATATAAATATTTACATCATGTGTGTCATTATATTTATTTATTATAAAATAATTTGAATTTATTATTTTTATACTTTTATAAAAACAACTTGAATTAAATTACCAATCTTGACATATAAATAGTTTTATCCTCAAAAAATATGATTATTTTTTTTGATATCCATCTCAATTGAAATAATGTTTTACATATATTTTTATTATTTATTATAGAATATTCTATTATTTTTATTGAAAATCACACATTTATGAATATTATTAAAATAAAAAATATCCACCCACATATTTGGTAGAACGATATCTCAATTTATTTACCAATACTATAAATAAATTTTTAGAATATTAATGTTATTATAAAATAAATAATAATATTATAGTCTGTAGAAATGAAAAATAAACAATGTAAAAATAATTTCATCAAAACTATTATAAATATTTTTTCCACATTATTATAAAAAAAATATGTTAGACAATAGTAGTTTCCGACTATCCGGAACATCTTATTTTATTTAATTCAAACATGAATTTACAGAATAGTATTCCCACATTTAATTTATTTTAGAAATATACTATGAAGATATAATGTTAATGAAATTTAATGGATGTTGCCATAATATTTAGGGAAATGAATCTTATATCATCATCAAAAGAGGGTTGATTCGGGCCCTTGTCCCTATAATTTTTTTAATAACCAAAATCCTTTTGAATTTATAATTATTTCTCAACTTCATTATCAGCTAGATAAAATATAGAATTATTAACTATTGATGAAATATATTTGAAATTTATATTGAACCAGAACATTAAATTATTATAAAATAAATCAATCTAAATTCTCCAACGGTTTTCAATTTATTTTTTGATAAATTATTATATTGATACATGGTCTACATGTGGAATGAAATCTATTTTATAGGGGTATTATATTATTTTATAAATAATATTTTACTATAATATATATTTTTAAAAACTTAAATAATAAAATAAAGCAATTAAGTGTAAATTTTTTGTTAAAAGAATTGACATAAAAAAAGAGGCCCATATAATTTAGACATTATGTTACAATAATTATCAAGGCATATAAATGATGTGAATATGGAAATATCATTCCAGTTTCAACTAAAGAAGAATTATTATATATATGATAAGTAATATAATAGTATAATTCTCATTAGATCATTTTTTAGTAATTTTTTGGAAGAAATAGACTCAAATAACATAAATTTAGAATATCATATGGAATTTTAATATCATAGTTGAATGTAATGGATTGGATGTTTTCATCAAATAAGAATAAAAATAAGAGATCATAACCAAAATAGAGGAAAAATATATAGAGTTTTTATAAAGGTAGCATGCACTATTGTTATATTATATTTGGGGGTTAATCTACCATTCAGAAGTGGATCTGTTAATGTTTAAATATCTATGTGGGATTACAACACTATTGATGGAAGTCATAAATAATATTTCATTTGAGGGATATCTTGGAAGACTGTATCAGTATAAAAAAAAATTAGAATATACTTATTATTAAAAATTCTATCATTTGAGTTTATAGTGTATCGAAGATTGAATACGGAATAGAAAAGAAATTAAGGGTGAGAAAAAACCAGATAAAAAATAAGAATATTAATGTAATTCTGTAACCATCAAGAGGAAACAATACAGGAAGAAAAAAAAGGCAAAAAATAATTTTTAAAAACATTGATGAAATAATTTCTATTAGTTGGATAATTGAGATAACTTAGACAATGTAATGGATACATAGAAACCAGAGATAAATTTTTTTGATATAATTTCCATAGGATTTCAAGTATTATGAATCAAATATATAGGATAAACAATATGGATGATATTATAGGAATGATCACCTATATCATTATGTAAGTATTGATGTAATATATTGGGAGATTGTTTAATAAAAAATAAATGTTGTTTTTAGATTGGGGAACATATTGAATTATAGAAACCAAATTATGGTGAAAATGATTGAGATTTTAACTGAAACAATAGCAAAAAAATATTTTAGAAATATTTATTACACTATTTTATATAAATATTCAAAAACCATCACAGTAAGAGACACGCCAGAAACATAATGGTTGAGAAAATCATGAAAATAGATACATAATTAACTTATTTGATAAAAAAAATGTTCAACATCTCTTGGAATGAACATTCTCATATTGTACCCTACTAAATAGAACGTACTTAATAGCCTTATTCAGAACAAGGGGATATTAAAACATAAAATGGTGTGAGAAAAAAATACTCATCAAGTTATAACCTGAGATATAATTATTAAAATATTATAAATGAATATATTATGTTCATAATGGTATGAGAACATATTCATGGTAGATAAATTTAATACCCATATTCATAAATCTCAAATATTGAGTTATGTTATAAATAATTGTCATAACATAATACATAATCTATAAGAGTGAGGATCATTAAAAAATTATAATCCATAAAATAATAACATAGTTATAAGAATTGGGTGTAATGAAAATAATTGAAATCATTTGGCAAGGCTAGGCACCAAAACATTCATTAAAATATATGTCAATGTTAACCACTAGGATGTTCACCACATTATATAGGATGGCTATCAACAAATAAATTCATGAAATAAAATTTCAATTTGTACCCAAAAATAAATTCATTTTATCATATATCCTGGAAATCCGCTAAAACTATCATCATTTAACCATAGTATAATTAACCTATTGGAAATAAACGAGTTTCATGAAATCATTTTTAAATAACAAATATTTTAAACATTTAATTGAAATAAGGTATAAATTATAATTAGATCACATTTGTAAAGACCTGGATTTCCATGTAATTGTTTTTAATTATATGAAATTATTATGTGTCTGTGAAAACTAACAACATGTGATTCTGAGGCCCAGTGTTCCTGGAATGAATTTTTGAGCTTTTTTTCAGGTACGTTCAATAAATGCGTTAGCAACATTTTCTAACTTTTGAATCATTGCTCAGATTAAAAATATGAGGGCACCGTTGAATCCATAGTGCCGAGATTCACTTAAGAGAGGATTTACTTTCACCGTAGTAGGTCCGAAAAAAAAGATAAGATTTGTGACTTTTTAAATGAAATGAAATAAAATAATTTTGTTATTTTGTTTCATAAATCTCCAACATACCACTTAGAGGGTGGGTCAAATAGTTTTGCAAGACATTAAATGGCTTGAGCTTCCATCCTTTAGTAACGACGACTTTGAGGAAATTTGGATGCTTCCTAATTATTGAGACCCATTATTTCAACACATTGTTATCTAAAATCCCCATATCCTATATATATGGACCTAGGGAAGGTTTCTTAGAGAGCTTCACCAAGCAGTGAAGTGATAAAGGAACATCGTGATGCCAGACACTAGATGATAAAGCCAACTCAACAGGAGGTAACGGTCGACACTTAACCAAAGGTAAATGTGTGAGTGGAGTCTTTGGGAACCAATCGTCAGAACGAAGAACATGATCCTCCTTCAGGAACGGATGGTCATCCGACATTTCAAGGTAGGGATTATTTTCGTTTATAATTTTTAAATAATTATCCTCTTCCCCTTCTGGAATAATACAAAGAACGCGGGTCAACCGGCCAACGGGTTGACCCATGACACATTTGTCTTTATGGGAGGTCGTTTCGGGGTATCTTGTAGGGTTTATCTTGTTGATTAATTAAATTGTTATTAAAAACATAACTCCCATCATGTTTATGACCTAACACGGTGGGCGAAGGCCTAACGAACTTGACCCAAACCCTCTGCTATATTTGATCCATCCTTGCGCATCCTTGTAAGGCTGTGATCTTGTCAACGCAAGCCGCATGAGAAAGGCCACGACTCATCAACATCGGCAATCAGAGGAGGTAGCCAACACGATGGCCTGTCACAGGAAGGTAGGTGGCGTGACTGTCACACCACCGGCGAACGGATTCCACGACCAAAGCTACGGCAGAGGCCGAAGCCAGCTCAGGTGGGTTCCGCGATGACTGAACGACACCCACCTAGTGGCGCATGCTAGAAAACTGAACATCCTATAGGTCGTTTGGGAACCTGGGAGACAGGGGGGTTACACCCCCCGCATCGGACTGAACCGGGCCGCCGCCCTCAGACCGGGCTACCGCCCTTGGACCAGGTCGCTGCCCTTAGACAGGGATGCCACCCTTGAGTTGGGCTTCCACCCTCGAAAAAGTTTATTTCCTTCATGCCGAGCAGCCTCTCTTGGACCGGGCCACCACCCTTGGAGAAGGTTGCTACCCTCGAGCCGAACCGCCCCTCTTAGACATGGCCACCGCCCTTGGACCGGGCTGCCGCCACTTGCGGGCCGCCCTATTCTGGTCAGGCCTCCCTTGTGAGCCACACCTCTTACGGGCCGGACTAGACATCGGCCCAGTAGTCTGATACCACATCAACCCAGCCCTGAATGGGTTGGGCCGACCGGTTCGGGCCGGACCGGGGCCCATAAACACTCGAAGGACATTATCTTGAGAACTGGACTCCAGTTTGATGAACCATCTATGAGGTTGGAACCCTTGGAATGATACGGTCCATTTGACTTACTCCATTAGAATTTCATAGAAACTTGGAGTTCAGCTGGGATGGATCGCTGCAGAATCCAACCAGGCCCTCGACACTAAAATACGAACAACACGCAGACTGAACATTCGACTGATGTGTCGTCTATTGCGTTTGAACCCTTATGAGATGGCAGATCATCGTGTTACTTCTTTGTGAGTCTTAGTTATAGTTGATATATAGATGATGACTTGGGGATTGGTTCTCTTAAGCGCACTACGTACAGAACCCTACAACTGGCCGAGACCTGATGACTACTTAGTTTTCGACTCGGAGCGACTCGACGGCCATAGTGAGGAGCAGTCGTGGTATGTGATGGAGAGGGGTACCTTAGCAGACCGCGTTGAGGAGGGACGATTCTTTGTGACCCTGCAGTCCCACAGTACGTAATGGGGCGGAGTACCTCGGTAGGACGCGGTGGGGAGCGACTATGGTACGTGATTGGGAGGATTACCTTAGCAGACTGTGTTGTGGAGGGAAGACTCAGTGTGACCCGGCAGACCCATAGTACACAATGGGGAGAAGTAACTTAGCAGTTCAATGTTTGTGGGAAGCACCTCTGTGTGATGCAGCAGGCCCACTGTACTCGATAGAAGAGGATTTCTTCTATATCCATGGTGTTAGACGATGTGACTAGAGATGTTACAAGTTACTACCCCTAGAATTAATCTTGTTTGGAGATATATTTAGTTTTTTTCTATTGATTGATGTTATTCTTTATGGTACTTTACCTTCGTGGTGTTACCCTGTGGGTTATTTTTATGGAACTCTAGGAGACCATTAGGGTCTTGGGGTCCCTACCAAGTATGACATGGTGAAGCTCATCTTGGGCTTGGTCAAAGGCGAAGCCCAAGGATGCCACCTCTTTTCCGAGCTCTGTCAAATGGGCTTCGTATGAGGAAGTTCTACTGGATGAGGCCATTGCTTCCTTTGTCTGAGTAAAATTGTGTTTGTTAAAGCCTTATATTTATACTAATCATGTGATCACTATTCAATGACTAAAAAATTAACGGTCAAAACTCTTATCATAAAACCAAATAAGTTGACATCTAATAAAAACAATTTTTTTTATAAAGAGACAATTAACTCGATCAAGAGGGATTTTCCATTAATGAAACTTTGGGTCATTACAATATTCCCCCCTTAAGAAATTTCTCCCTCGAAATTCTCCTTTTCCCACACTAAAACAAATGTGGGTAACTCAGCTTCATCATATCCTCCGACTCCCAAGTCACTTCTTCAAACTTTTGGTTTCTCCACAACACCTTGACAAGGGGCATTGTCTTATTTCATAGAAGCTAATCTATACAATCTAATATCTTCACTGGTTTCTCCTCAAAAGAAATATCATCTTCCAGTTGTACCACCTCGGAAGAGATTACATGTGAAGGGTCCGGTATGTACTTCCTTAAGAGGGATATATGAAATACATCATGCACCTTGGCCATAGTAGGTGGAAGTGCTAGTCGATAGGCCACAGCCCCAACACGATCAAGAATCTCGAAGGGGCTGATGTACCTTGGACTTAACTTCCCTTTCATTCCAAACCACATGACCTTCTTCCATGGAGATATGCGTAAAAACACCAAGTCTCCAACTTCAAACTCAAGGTCTCATCGACGATTATCTGCATAACTCTTCTATTGACTCTGGACTGCCTTGATATGATGCTGAATGGTTTTCACCTTATCCACCATTTCTTCGACCATTTCTGGTCCAAGCAGCTTACGTTCACCAACCTCATCCCAACATGCCAGTGTTCTGCACCTTTTCCCATGCAGGGATTCATATGGTGCCATTTGGATGCTCTAGTGGAAAATGTTATTATAAGAGAACACAACCAGAGGAAGGTGTTGATCCCATCCTCCATTAAAGTCCATTGAGTATGCTCTCATCATATACTCAAGTGTTTGGATAGTCTACTCGACTGGAAATCAGTTTGAGGATGATAGGTTGTACTGAAGTTTAGTTCAGTATTCAGAGCATGTTGAAGACTCTTCCAAAACATAGAGGTGTATCATGGATCTCAATCATACACAATAGATAGTGGTACTCCGTGCAACCTTACCACTTCCCGAATATATATTCGTCCTAGTTGATCCAATAAAAAATCCTCCCGAATAGCAATGAAGTGAGCAGTCTTTGTAAGATGATCCACAACAACCCAGATTGCATTATTGCCTTTGGATGTCCTCGGAAGTCCAGTGACAAAGTCCATAGTGATGTTCTCCCACTTCCATTCTGGTATGGGCAATGGTTGCATGATCCCCTTAGACTTTTGCCTCTCTGCCTTCACTTGCTGACACACCAGGCACATTGATGTATATTCAGCGATCTCCTTCTTCATATTATCCCACCAAAATTTTTCTCAGAGATCTCGATACATCGTTGTGCTCCCTGGGTGAATAGAGAAATTCAAACTATGTGAATCATCCAAAAGTTCCTTCTTCAGCTCCAGACATGATGGAACACATAGTCTTTTCCCAAACCGCAAATTTCTTTCTTCATTAAAATTAAACTGTGAGGATTTCTCTTTTTTGATAGCTTTCACTTTTTCTTGAATTCCCACATCATCCTTTTGAGCAACCTTTAAACTCTCAAAAAGAGATGGGTGAGCAATAATTTGTGAAAGGATTGATGATGTTACCTTCTTTATGATTCCCACATCCATCTTAATCAAGTCTAAGAAGATTGGATCCTTATCAATTCTCATCATTGATAGAATCTCTGGATTCTTTCTACTTAGGGCGTCTGCCACCTTGTTCGCTTTCCCAGGGTGGTAATGTATTGAACAGTCATAATCCTTGATGAGCTCTATCCATCTTCTCTGGTGCATATTAAGATATTTCTGTGTGAATATATATTTAAGACTCTTGTGGTCAGTATATATCTCACATTTCTCTCCATAGAGATAATGCCGCCAGATTTTCAAGGCAAAGATCACAGCCGCCAACTCCAGATCATGCATTGGATAGTTTCCCTTATGGATTTTCAACTGCATTGAGGCATAGTATATCACTTTATCATTCTGCATCAGCACATATCCTAATCCCTTCTTCGAAGCATCACTGAATACCACAAAAACCTCCCCACATGTGGGTAAAGTGAGCACGGGTGTAGTGATAAGCCTCCTTTTCAACTTCTTGAAGCATTCTTCACATTCATCACTCCAAGAAAACTTTACTCCATTTCGAGTTAGATTGGTAAGAGGGTTAGAGAATCGTGAGAAATTTCTCACAAATCGTCGATAATATCCAGCTAACCCCAAGAAGCTATGGATATCTGTTACCGATGATGGCCTCACCCATCCCTCAATTGCATCTGTTTTGGAGGGATCCACAGATATGCCATTGCTTGTGATGTTATGTCCCAAGAATGAGACCTCCTTCAACCTGAACTCACACTTCCTGTACTTTTCATAGAGCTTCTCTTTACGGAAAGTCTCTTTTATAGTTCCTAAATGCTCCTCATGTCCTCCTTGGTTTTGGAGTATATTAGAATATCATCTATAAAGACTACCACAAATTTGTCAAGGTAATCTTTAAAGAATCTATTCATCAAGTCCATGAATATTTTTGGAGCATTGGTGAGTCTGAAAGGCATTACTATGAATTCATAGTGCCCATACCTTGTACAAAAAGCAGTCTTTGGGATATCTTCCTTCTTCACCCTTACTTGATAATATCCCAACCGCAAGTCCACCTTGGAGAAGTATTGTTCTCCATGCAACTGATCGAACAAATCATCAATTCATGGGAGTGGATACTTGTTCTTTATTGTGATTTTGTTAAGTGCACGATAATCGATGCAAAGCCGCATTGACCCATCCTTCTTCTTGACGAAGAGGACTAGTGCACCCCATGGTGATGCACTTGGGCGTATAAACCCTTTATCCAAATTCTCTTGTACTTGTTTCTTCAGCTCTTTAAGCTAAAAAACAGCCATTCTATATGGAGTCTTGGATATTGGTAGCACCCCAGGTATAAGTTCAATTGAGAACTCAACATATCTTCTCGGAGGACGACCAGGCAGTTCCTTGGGAAACACTTCAGCGAATTCCCTCACAATAGGCATTTCTTCAAGGATGGTTTATTCCTTGGACTCAATCATCTGAGCTAGATACGCGTGCTCATAGGGCAGTAATATCCATGCTTGAGATGATGGAGACAAAGGAGATTCATCTTCCTCCTGACACTTGTAATGAATCGGGGGTTGATTCTCTATATGGAGTGTGATTTCCCATTCCCGACAATTTATGTTGGCTCTATATAAGGAAAGCCAACCCATGCCAAGAATTGCATCAAATTCCACCAGAGGGAGTATGAAGAAGTTTTCCGGGAAATTCAATCCACGGATTATAACAGGGGAGGACTTATATTCATGGGATGCAATGATTTCCCCATTTGCAGTACTCATCAACATCTTTACTTCCATGATTTGTGGTGGGGCTGGATTGTTCTACTAAACTTTCAAGATATAAAAGAATGTGTAGAAACTGAATCAAAAAGTAAGTTCGCTATTCTTGAATGAATAACTAGGGTATCTATCACCACTTCATTTTCAGGGTTCACTTCGGCAGAAGTGATGGAAAAAGGTCTTCCTTGCTGTCTTGGAGGTTGTTGGTTGCCTCTGATAACCCTTGGATTAGGGCACTGATTTGAAATATGACCCGATTCATTGCATTTGTAGCATTGAACAACGCGTTGAGGTTCGAACGGAGTGTTCCTATCCTCTGTCGCAACCACGGGTCCTTCTTGCCGGTAGTTAATAGCTAGGTGCCCTTCTCTTCCACACCTAATGCATTTTCTCATCCCCTTAAGGCAATTCCCAGGGTGCTTCTTTCCGCACTTTTGGCAAGTGGGGTGCTGTAACTTCTTAGCACCGTTGGATTTATCCATCGGACCACTAGCATTTAAGTACACCTTACACTTCTTGTCCCCATGATACCCCTGTGATTCTTCGATCTCCATTTCGACCTTGAGGGCACATCAGAGAATATCCTCATAGCTGTCGAAGTCACAGATCGCTAATGCTATCCGCAAGCTATGATTCAGCCCACCAAAGAAGCGGTCAACCTTGTATTCGGGGGTAACGACAATGCCAGAAGCATATCATGAAAGTCTTGTGAAGTTTGCCTTGTACGCTCCCACAGATTCTTCATCTTTTTGCTTGAGGGAAAGGAAGTCCCTTTCCATCTTAAGACGGAGGGTGCGTGGAAAATATTTATCGAAAAACATCTTCCGGAATTCCTTCCATTCCAAAGCCTCGATCTCCTCCTCAGGCTTCATATTTTTTATCAACGTCCACCATTGATCAGCTTCACCTTCCATACGATAAGCATCCAGGATAACCTTCTCTAGTTCAGAACATTAAAGGATGGAGAAGATCTTTTCAATGGAGTTGATCCATTGTTCAGCGATCATGGGATCAGATGATCCACTAAAATTAGGAGGCCTTTGTCTCATGAAGCTCTCGATAGTGACTTGTTCTTTCTTAGGGGGGGATGAACGTTCCTCTTGACCCGTTTTTCTATTCAAAACTTGAGTTAGCTGTGATAGAAGAGTGACAAAGTTCACGATTCCCGCTCCCATTAGATTGGGCATCTCATTAGTACAGTCATCACACTGATCTTCACAATGGTTTTTAGCCCGAGTCCTCATATTACCAGCCATTGGCTGGAATAAAAGGAAAGTTATGGGTAACACATAAAGGGTAATCCAAAGACAAAATTTTGGGACTTATAAAAAAACTTTCATTCCTTAACTCTTGAGTTTATAGGCTTCAATCTTGGATTTTCATGATCTACATTCTAACATATATTCATAGGGGCATTTTTCCCTTAATAAGGGTTCATACCAAGATTGTGAATTTATCAAAACATATCCACCAAGACTGTCGTAATGAAGAGTGCAGCAAGGCCCATTGTCATGCACCAGTTCCCATTCGAGTCTAGCTCAAAGCGGTGTTTTCGGGTTTTACACCTAGAATACATCTGTGCCAGAGCCGCCTCTACCTGCTCGTATCCAGACATGGATGTATTTGTTTGATAATCCACTTACTTAGTATTTACGAAATCTTAGGAATGTTTTTACTATACTTAGTCATGTATCTAAGGCTTTTCTAGGGTTTTCCTAATCCCAAAAATAACTAAACCTATCCTCTGATACCAACTGTGACAACCCTACTTTTTATTACAACTTAAACATGATTAATTACATAAAACTTCACTTGATAAAACAAAGATTATCGAGAGGTTTAGTGTCTTTGGGGCTTAGGACCATTACATAAAAACGTAAAACATGAAATACAACATCTTTATTGAAAAATTCCTTTACATTACCACTACATTCCCTCGTACTTATCATTGCATGGGATTACCTGAGGACATGCATAAGAAAAGGGTGAGCTATAAAGCCCAGTAAGGGAGTACACATGGAATAACATGAAGAGTACAATACATGTTAGGCAATAGGTATGTCAATAGAGCATAAGGAAAACATGAACATAAAGGCATGATAAATCATGATAATCATAACATGGAAATATGGAAACAACACTTAACATGGATTTAGCATGAGCCAAGGCTCATTGCACCTAAAGCATGAGTAAACCCTCATTGCACATGAAGCACAAGTAGACCCTCGTTGAACTTGAATTAGCATGAGTCAACACTCATTGGACATGACATATCATGATACTATACTTTACCCAATGCATTGGAGCGCTATAAGGGCGCACCCTTCTTAAACATTTCATTTCATGCATAAGTGTGCCACATGGATCATAAAACATGGATTCATAAAACATAATCATTTATTCCATGATAAAGTAATGTGGAATTAATACATGAAACATTACAATCAATAAGTAAATGTGCATAAAGGTGAATATCCTTGATGGAGAAATGGACATGGTATTCACTACACAATGACATTGGCTTAGAAAATCGGTGCGATTTCGGCAGCGTAATGGTGTGACATAAGAATTCATAAAAAGGATGATGAGAGAGAAAGGGGTTACTAATCATATTTACATGTAATGGAAAGTAAGGAGGTCATATAGATACATGTACCAACAATTGTAATGTAATTTAGATTCATGATACAAAATTATTTTCTTGAATGTAAAAGAAGAGAGAGAAGTTCCTTTCAAAATTTCGGCATAGTAACGGGTGTACATGGGAGGCATTTAATGAGAGAGAAAGGGGTCTCCCATCATTCAAAAAATAAGAGGGCAGTATGGTGGAGGTGAGAAACCATACCCCAACATTCATAATTGAAATTAAAAGGGCAATACAACTTAAAGAAAATTGACAAAAATGAGAAAGGAAGAAAAAACCATTACATGGAAGTGTGCTTCCAAAGACTAGAGAGAGGCTTGAGAGAGGCTTATTGGGAGCTTTGGGCACCTTGGGAGGATTCTAGAGAGAGTAGGACAGAGGTTGGACAAACTCCAAAGGATTTTAGCGAGGAGGAAATGGGAGATTGGGTGGGTTTATATAGGAAAGGTGAGAGAATTTTTTTTATTTAGGTTTGGGACCCCTTATATTAAACTAATCCAAAACACAAACCAACCCATGGTTTTAGCCCATGGTTTCTGGAAAAGGAAATAGGAAAAAAATATTTTACAAGGAAAAGGTCCGAAATTATTAAAATAATAAGGTTTCTTATGTGGAGGTGAGTCACACTCCCATGGAAATTAATTTAAAAAGGCAAAGTGTTGAATAAGTCTTTAGGGGTTCATTAATGCTTTGAAAAGTAAGTGAAGCAAACCCAAAATCACTTTATTTTTATGGTAAAACATATATTGGTCGAACATAAGGATTATAGTATTTTATTATTTCACCATTGGGTCAATATGATGTCATTAAACACATTATATATTTAAACGATATTTAATTTTTACCCAAAAATTTGACTATCTCAGAAAATTATGAAAAATTCACCGTTGGATAATTTCGACATCTTGATTCCAGAAATGATATTTATTTTATCTAAAAAAATTTCTAAATATGTTAATTTTTACTTTTAATATAAAAACCAACATTTATCGAAAATCACGGGTTTTGACAGAAATGGCTTTCAAACCTTAATGTATCACTTTAATTGCATTCATAAAATTACAATATCATATATATTTAATAAAAATTAATTTAATATAATAATATTATTTTATTAAAATATATTTATTTCAAAAATTTCTTAATTTAATAAAATAGATTTCTTAATTAAATAATAACTAAAAACACCATTTCTACTTTAAAAACTATTTACAATGTATAAAAAATGACTAGAAATTATATTCATTATTATATACAGAAAACAATTTAAATGAACATAGTACTACTTATTTGTTACATAACCCCTTAAAATAGCCGCATATGACCTAAGGGTAAGGTGTGCGATGGTGACAGACTCTTGGGGCGGCTCAGATAATGTTGCTCGAGTGGTAATTTCAATCAACTTACAATTTTCCTATAGACGGTACTGTTCGAGCTTGACATGGTAAAGCTCAGCTTGGACTTGGTCAAGGGAGAAGCCTAAGGGTGCGACCTCTTTTCCGAGCTCCGAAAAATGGGCTTCGTATGGGGCAATTCTACTGGATGAGGCAATCGCTTCCTTTGTCTGCGTAAAATTGGGTTCGTTAAAGCCTTATATTTATACTAATCATGTGATCATTGTTCAACAGCTATAAAAGTAATGATCACGAATATTATCATAAATCAAAGAAGTTGACATCTTATAAAAACATTTTTTATAAATAGACAATTAACTGGATCAAGAGGGATTTTACATTAATGAAACGTTGGGTCGTTACACCAGGTCCATAAGTTCTAATTTCCGACTCAGAACACAAAAACACTGATTTCATGTCTTTTGAAAAGTCTTTCTTATTTTTTCTTCAGTCATATCTCCAGGTATAAATTTTAACCATGACAAAAATATTTCTTTTCAGTATTCTTCCATAAAGACAACCACCCTGGTTCCCTGAGAGAGTATGCGATGACGGCCCACTGAGTGATGAGGCCTCGGTGTAGGGCCCCCTTACGGCATTGGCACCTTTGGGTGGTGTACCAGCAGCACCACTACAATATAGAATTCCATCTCCACCAGCCCCACTAGAAGTGGGTGCACACCGAATAAGCACGTTTCATGAGTTCCAGCGGTAGAGGCCTTTGAGTTTTTGACGCGAGATAGACCCGTAGGCGGATGAGGACTCGCTGGAGGTTGTGGCCAGAGTTTTCCACTTAGATGGGACAACATACGATTTTATTGTGATCCTGGAATCCATCCTTTTCAGGAAGTAGTAGGGAGATGGTGATTTTTGATGCTCTAGATACACGATGAGACAAACCTCATTTGGGTGGAGTTTGAGGGACTTTTTAGGGCAGAATCAATCCCAGAAACCTTATGCTCTGTACGTATACAAAAGTTTTTGTACTTACAATAGGGCATCATGACAGTGGCCCAGTACTTGGCAAGGTTCACTGATCTCTCCCAATAATCCACCGAAATGGTACAAGACCCTTTCATTAGGGCCCAGACCTTTGTACAGGGTCTTTGAAGGGAGATCATATCATCTATGGTATCACTCTGCATTATGACATAGGATGGGGTGCTTGAGAGAGTACTTTTGGAGGAGAGCTTATTAACTGAGTAGACACCGATAGCGAGAGATACCATCGGATGATAGGTAGCCAGGTCTTCTATAAGAGGCAATATGAATATGAAACAGAGGTCCAAGAGGACTACACCTTTTGGTGGACGGCCCCGAGATGCAGGGTCAGAGGTGTGTGGCTCACAAGGCAGAGGGAGACGAGTGAGGGACATATAGTGTTACACATGCAGCGGGCTGGGTCATATCGCTCACAGCTACCCAACCCACCGTACCATCGACCAGCGGATGGTTGAAGGACCCCCATGTAATAGGAAGAGTTTTGAGTGAGGAGGTCTGTAGGGTGGCATATGTAACATAATAGGTGGTCGTGCAGTTGGTGGTGGGCGGAGATTCAAGATTCTACCGCCACCACCGCCAGGTGGTCCTCCCCGACCATAGGGAGCAGGAGGACAAGAATGAGATGAGCTCTAGGCAGTTGAGGGCTATGACCACAACACTCCAGAGATTATTAGAGGTATGATCTGTGCATACTCCAACTTAGTTGCAGTACATATAGACCTAGGTTCCAGTCACTCTTTTATTTCCCCAAACCTCGTTCGGAGATCAGAGATTTCGGGAGATCTGTTGGCTCGATCCTTATGGCTAGAGACTTCTACGGGAGCAGATTTGATGATTACACACTGGGGACGACAATGTGATATTACTCTAAGAGGCGAGATCTTTGGCTGGGATCTCCTAGTAGTGTCTTCAACACCTTACGACGTCATCTTGGGTATAGACTAGTTATCCAAATTCCATTCTCATATTGACTATATTAGGCGCAAATTGCGGTGTATCTGCACGGACGAGACCAGGTTTTCCTTCACTAGTGAGAGGGGATCCTTTGCAGCACAGTATGGACTTACCCAAAGGAGGGATTATCCAATTACTCACCAGTTGACTAGAATTACCATTAGAGCAGTTGATGTTGAGAGTCAGAGCTATCTTATAGTGGTGGACCGGTATGCTAATGTCTTTCCTGATGATGTTCTAGGACCACCTCCACACAGAGAGGTATAATTTTACATCGATATGTACACCGGGGAGGAAAAAATATCTACACCATCATATCTGATGGATCCCACAGAGCATCGTGAGTTACATGAACAATTGGAGGACTTGTAGGGAAATGGGTTCATAAGACCCAATGTTTCTCTATGGGAAACCCCGATTTTATTCACCAAGAAGGCATATGGGAGTTGGAGACTCTGTGTGGACTATCAGTGCTTGAACTAGGTGACCGTTAAGAAAAAGTATCCACTCTTAATGATTGATGATCTTTTCAATCATCTGAAGGGAGATCTCTAGTTTTTAAAGATAGAACTTCGATCAATCTATCATCAGCTCGGGATACAATATGAGGATATGCAGAAGATGTCCTTCAGATGTTGGTATGGCCATTAGGAGTTCTTGTTTATGCCTATCAGTGTGACCAACACCCCAGAAGTGTTCAAGGGACTCACAAACATGATCTTTCAGCCATAACTCAATCGCTTCGTGGTGGTGTACATTGATGACATCATGATATACACAGTGACGGAGGAGGAGCATGCCTATCAACTACAGATAGTTCTTGATACAATCCGAGTGCACCACCATTATGGTAAACTCTTGAAGTACCAGTTTTGGATACGAGAGGTCCACTTTCTGGGACATGTTATCTCAGAGGCTAGAGTTTTAGTGGATCTAGCGAAGATACAGGTTGTGTTAGCATGGGAACCACCCAAGAGTGTGACAGAGGTGATGAGTTTCCTAGGGATGGCTGGATACTACTGGAGATTCGTGCCTGACGTTTCGAGAGTTTCAGCACCCTTGTAAGCTTTAAAAAAGAAGGGGAAACCATTCTTGTGAATGGAGAGATGCCGACAGAGTTTCCAAGAGCTGAGGCAGAGACTGATGAGTGCCCCCATCTTGAGGCTTCTAGAAGAGGGCATTGGGTATGTAGTCTACTGCGATGCAACAGGGACCAGGCTTGGATGTGTCTTGATGCAGGATCAAGCAGTGAGTGCTTATGGTTCATGACAGCTGAGACAACATGAGCAGAACTATGCTACCCATGACCTAGAGTTAGAAGCAGTGGTCTTTTCCATGAAGATGTGGGGACATTTCATGATGGGTGAATGTTTTACAGTCTACTCTGATCACAAGAGTCTTAGGTATACATTCTCCCAGAAGGACCTGAACCTGAGATAGCGGCGATGGATAGAGTTTCTCCATGACTATGAATTTGAGATATTCTATACTCATAGGAAGGGGAATGTGTTAGTAGAGGCACTCAGTAGAAGGTCCGGTGTGCTGTTGCTGAATGAGGTGACAAAGCAGCTACCCGCGTTGTCGATATTCTTCACAGATTGAGATGGAGTAGCATACCTCCAATCAATGATAGTCACACCACCACTCCTTTAGCAAGTTATTTAGGATCATCTTGGGGACACTTACTGTGAGGCTCGTCATGCTCAAGTATCCTCAGGGTAGGCACCTGATAGACTTTTTGAAGGTGGGGAAAACGTCATCATCTTCAATGGACATACTATGGTACCCGCGGAACAATGGGAGGAGGTGTTGAGGGAGTTACATATGTCCCCTCTCGCGGTACATCATGGTGAGGAAAATATATACCAAGACCTCCGATGTCTTCAATGGTGGCCAGGGATAAACAAGGTTGTAGTAGAGTTTGTTTCATGATGCCTCACTTGTCAGCAATTATAGGGCGAGCATCAGGTTCCAGAAGGCTTAGATCAGCCACTAGAGGTGCCGAAGTGGAAGTGGAATGGGATATCAATGGAATTTATGATAGGTCTTCTAGGTACGTCCATGGGACATGATTTTCTATTAGTGATCATTGAACAACTCGCCAAGTTGGCCCACTTCTAACCTATCTGAGAGTGGGGATCAGTAGATGGATTGGGACGCCTCTACATACAGAAGATCGTGCGACTTCATGGTGTGACATCGACGATCATCTCTGAACATGATGCACGTTTTATATCCTAGTAGTGGATGGGATTATAGGAGGCTTTTGGGACTCAACTGTGTTTGAGAACCTAATTTTATCCTTGGACAGATGGTCAGACGGAGTGGACCATTAAGATGCTAGAGGACATAATTCGTGCATGAGTCCTAGAATTTGACCACATTTGGGAGGATTATTTGCCAATGGTGGAGTTTTCTTACAAAAAAAGTTACCACACCACCATCGGTATGGTACAATTCGAGGCCCTATATGTTTGAGCCTACAGATCACCTCTATGCAAGACAGAACTAGGGGAGTCGGCACTTATGGGTCCATAGTTGGTATGTGCTACCACTGAGAAGGTACAGATCATCCAAGAGAAGATGAAGACTACACAAAGCAGACATCAGTTATATGCTGACAGAATATGGAGACCTTTGGAATTCTTGGAGGGGGCCACATTTTCTAGAAAGTATCCCCTCGATGGGGACTACGAATATTTAGCTGATGCGCTAAGTTATCACTAATGTTTATCGGGCCATTTCAGATACTTAAGAGGTTTGGAAAGGTGGAATACTACTTGGCACTTCCTACCTAGTTGGTGAAGGTGCACGACATATTCCATGTATCTCAGCTGAGAAGATACGTGCATGAACCATCTCACATCATCAACCCTAGAAAGTTAGACTTTGACAATGGGGTGAAGTTTACAGAGATTTTAGTAGAGATTGAGGATCGATAGAAAATGGTCCTTCATGGGCATTCAATACCTCTGGTTCACATTCACTCGTATCACAGGATCCTCCAGGAGAAAATATTGGAGTGGTAGGCTCATATTCATGTTTAGTACCTCCATTTTCTTCCTTATTCTATTTTGTAGCTTTCAGGGTTGAAAATCCCTACGATGGGGAGCATATAAAGACCCTTTTTTTTAATTTTCTTAATTATATAGAATTATTACAAGTCATCTGAATTGAGGGCGCATGATTCTGATCCCTGGTGTGCCTGGAATGAATTTTTGATCGTTTTTAGGGTACGTTCAGTAAATACATGAGTGACATTTTCTAACTTTTGAACTGTTGCTCGAATTAAAAATACAAGGGCACCGTTGAATCCGCAATGCTGGGATTCGTTTGAGGGAGGGTTTACTTTGACAGTAGTAGGTCAAGAGAAAAAGTTATGATTTGTGACTTTTTAAAAGAAATGAAATCAAATCCAATAATTTTGTTATTTTCTTTCATAAACCTCTAAAAGACCAATTAAAGTGTGGGACTAGTGGTGTGTGAAACCATTAAATGGCTTGACCTGACAACCTTAAGTAATGACGACTTTGGGGAAATTAAGAAGCTTCTTAATTAGTGAGCCCCATTATTTTCCCATGCCATTATCTATCCTCCCCCACTCCTATATATATAGAGATAATAAAGGGGTGTAAGATAGATTCACCAAGAATTGAAGTGTTGAAGGAACACCACGACACCGGACCCTTAGAAGATGATGCTAACCGAACAGGAGGTGACAGTTGACACCGAACCAAATGGCGATGTACGAGTGGTGTCTTTGGGAACCAGTCGCGGGAACAAAGAACACGATCCACCTTCAAGCATGGATGTTCCTACGACGTTTCGAGGTAGGGGGTTATTTTTGTTTATGATTTTCAAATAATTTTCCTATTCTTCGTTCTAGAATAATACTAAGAACGGGGGTCAACCAACTAACGGGATGACCTGTGATTCATTCATCTTTGTGGGAGGTCATTGTTGGGTATATTTTGGGGGTCTATCTTGTTGATTAATTCAATTGTTATTAAACCATTAACCCCCTCATGTTTATGAGCTAAAGTAGAGGGATCAGGCCTAATGAACCCAACCCAAACCTTCCAATATATTCGCTTCATCCTTGCATATCCTTGGAAGACCATGAGCATGTCGACGTAGGACTCAAGAGGAAGGCCACAACATGTAAACTGTGGAAAATGGAAGTGGCGGATGACCCGATGACTGGCTTTAGGAAGGGAAGCGGCACGACCATCGTATTTCCAGTGAATGGAAGCCATGGTCGAAACCGTGGCGGAGGCCGAACCAGCCTCTGGTGGGTTATGCGGCGAACGATCTGCACCCACACAGAGCCACTGCCTCGTAAATTGAATGACCTATAGGCTTTTTGGGAATCCAAGAGAACTAGGGGTTACTCCACCCCCTACATCAGACCGAATCGGAATGCTGCCCTCGGACAGGGCAGTGGCCCTAGGACCGGGCCGCAACCCTCAGACCGAGCCGCCACCCTCGGACCAGGCCACCACCCTCGGACCGGGCCGCCACCCTTGAAGGAGGCATCCACCCACATGTCGGGCTGACGTCCTCACACCAGTCCACCACTGTCAGACCAGGACACCGCCATTAGAGTGGGCCACCGCCCTCGAGTCGGGCCGCTGCCCTTAGACTCAGCCCGGCCCTCGGACTGGGCTGCCGCACCTGCATGCCGCCGCATAGCGTGCCACCATCCCACATAGGCTAGGCCGCCCCTTATGGGCCACCATATTCTAGTATGGCCACCCTTCTGAGCTGCCCCTCTTGTAGGTTAGACTGGATATCGTCCTAGTGGGCCGATACCACTTCGGCCCAGCCTAGACCAGGTCTGTCTGACCGGGTAAGACCAGACCCTTTCCTGACCGGGCCCAAAAACACTCAAAGGACCTTATTTTGAGAACCTAACGCCCATCAGATGAACCATATGTGGCATTGGGACCCATCGATAGAGAAAATCCTTTTGATTTACTCTATTAGAGTTTTGGAGATACTTAGAGTTCCAACAGGTTGGATCACACCCAGATACAACCGGGCCATCGACACTGAAATTCCAATAACACACAGAACGAGCGTCCATCTGACGCTCCATCTGTTGCGTTGGAATCCTTATGACATGGTAGATAATCTGGTATTTTCATTGTGAGTCTTCATGCTAATTGAGATAAGTCTAATGGCTTGGGTAGCGTTCTCCCAGGCACACTACGTACAGAACCCTGCAACTTGCTGAGACCTCACGACTGCTGACTTTTCATCTCGGAGTTACTCAATGGCCACGGTGGGGAGCAACCACAGTACAGGATGGAGAGGAATACCTTAACAGACTGTGTTGGGGGCGGAAAACTCTATGAGACCCGAAAGAACCACGGTATATGAGGGGGAGGAGTACCTTAGTAGGCCATGGTGGGGAGAGGCCGTGGTACGCGATGGGGAGGAGTACCTTATCAGACCACATTGGGGAGGGATGACTCTGTGTGACATGGAATACCCACGGTACGCGATGGGAAGCAATACCATAATAGTTCATGGTTATTGGGAAGAGACTCTATGTGACGCGACAGACCCACTGTACTCGATAGTGGGGGAGATCGATAGCAGATGAGGTGTTTGATTATGTGACTGGGGATGTTACTTGTTACTACCCCTAGAATAAATAATGGTGTGAGTTGTCTTTATATTGTTCTTGTGATTGAGGATATGTTATGTGGAACATTACCTTATAGGTGTTAGCCTGTGGTTTTTCATTCTCGAAATCTAAGAGACCTTCGGGGTCTCGGGGTCCCTACTGAGTATTGTTATACTCACCCATCTAGGGGATTCGCCTGCACCTTACTGTGTCTTTTGTCGATGATGGGCAGCTGGGTTGAGGCTTGAGGGAGCCAGGACTGGGTGGTACACAGAAGAGATAGGCGGACGTGGGGTGATGAGGAGATGTTCTGTACCTACCCTTCAGATATGATCTTCAGTGTATGACCTAGTAGCTATTTTTTCTTTTTTTCATCTGTATTGTTCTTTCATTCGTACTTGTACTCTTAAAATTTGGCTTTTCTTCCAGCCCCTTATACTTTCAAAACTCTTTTACTACAGCAATTTACATCACATTTTCTTCTTGTTGTGTTCTCAGACCATGTGTTTGTACATGTTAAAGGCACTACCTTCCCATTTGGGGAATATGCCTTTCGGTGCTAGTTGCCAGCCCCTAGCCCATGGAAGGCAGGCATTGGGTAGTTAAGGCACTGGCCCCAAGGGATGAGTTGTGAAAAAAATCCTTAGTGAAGCATAAAAATACTTATACTATATATATATAGATGAAAATTTTCAATTATAATGGCATATAATATAATATTTTAAAATAAATACATAACATCACTTTATGTTTGATAAATTTGATAATTAAAACTCAAATAATAAAAAGAATGTGATATTAATTATAAAATAAATAAAATGTATTAATTTATATCCATTTTTAAAAATGTACATAGTTGTAGGAAAATCAATTAATTCCATATATTATAAAAGTGAACATCCTTTTTAAACATTTGTAAAAAAAATAATGAGTCCAATGAAATATAATTATAAAGATTCATTTTAACAATTTTAAGTTAAAATAAAATGTAATTAAAATAATAATTTTAAAAAACATTTAACAATATGTAAAAAAATACAAAATAAATATTAAATAATATGGAAATAGAGAAGAATATTCAAAACAAAATTAAATGAATTAATTATTTCTTTTCATAAATACACAAATTCATTCATTTAGAGTACTAATGTTTGTTTATTTTTATAGATACTCAAAAAAACTATAAAATCATAGAAGAATAATATTGACAGTATTAAATTAATTAGTTTTATATAATTTCCCTCATTTTAAATTTGACCTACACAATCCAAAAAATTAATGAGAGATTAACATAAATGATTCCCTCATGTCCTGACATTTTTTAAAACACTCAAATAACAACTAGTATTATACTGATAGATTTAGTATACATATTTTATAGAAGTAAATTCGTAATAATCATACAATATATCATTCCATTATATTTTTTAATTTCAAATTTACTATCAATTATATATTACATTATACATTTTTTCATTCAATATTCATTTTCATGTTGATGGTTTGGGTTATTACTCCTTATCTTCCAAACCCTAACAAATGGAATAGTTTATAGTTTATAATGTTTCATAATATAATCATTTTTGATGTTTTTGTGGTGAATATTGGCTTAATGTTTTTCCCATCATTCTATTTTAGAACATTCATGACCATAGTAATGGTGGTGTTCATGGCATGTTGTTGTTTTTCCTTTTTGAAATGGATTGAGACACCATACCCAGTATAGGGTGATTTATAGGGTTTGACCTATTGGTGGCCCCCAATTCTCAAGGACCAATAATCCAAACCATTGAAATAATAAATTCTTTCACAATTCCAAAAGGAAAGATTTCGTTGGACATTAAATGACTTTTTCCAATGATGGTCTCTTTTATAAGGATATTATGTTTTTGGGGGTCGCACAGGGGTGTAGAGATGGGGGTTATAAATGTTTTTAAATACATGTTTATTACCTGCTATTTTGTGGGTTCTTACATAAACATCACAAAACCTTAATGGTGAAGATTAAAAAATATCTTGACTCAATTTTCCCATATTAACATAATTATTCACCTCATTCCTGTTTAGATTTTAGGTATATCATTCATGGAAGGAGTTTAAGGTGCTGATATTCCCTCTAGTAGAATAATTTATTATTCCCATTCTTATTTCAAATTCTCTTTATTGATCAAGGATCATGAATAAAAAATATATTTCCTATACATCATTGGATTCAAATTAAACTTATATTTCTTTACCATTGAAGTTTTTATCTCTATTTTTTTTATATCATGGCATTAAATATGATCTTTTGAATCACCTTTTTTTATATAAAATATTTTTGATTTCAAACCAATGAGTGTTTAATCAAATTTTTTTTATTCAATATATGTTTTATTAAATGGGTTTTTAAATTCCATTTTTATACACATGACATGTTTGAAAAATTACATCAATGATTATTCCTAAATAGAAATTGGTTTTCATGAAATAATGTTATGGGGAATTATAATATAAATTGTTTTATAAAAACGTGTTTATGAAATGAATTGGATTTTATTGAGAAAATTTATTATGAAAAGTGAACTTGATTTTATAATTATAATTAGGATGTAGTATCACACATGGAAGACCATGGGGTATGTGAATAATATAGAAATATTTTCTTTCTTATAGATTTTTCATTCAGTATGTATGGATCGCTTGATTCCATGCTTGTTAGGGGTATCCTTTCTAGGGGATGAGATTCTTATATATTATAAGTAACTTAATTTTTAATTTTTTTTATTTGAGCAGTGAACACCATCTTTTTTTGGTATTTTTTCATTGGTTCATTGAAGACATATTACGTGTTGGATTATAGGGTATTTCCATTTTAACAGATGATAAAAAATTTAATGGTTGATTCTTTGCTTAATTTATAAACATATAGATCATGGATATATTTCAAGTCATATTACATTATGTTTTTTAATGTGGAATATATTTTTCTAAAAAAGGAAAAATAAATATGGGAAAAAATATTCTATGTCTATTTTATATTTTTTTATAAGAACTACACTCTGCACATAGATAGTGATTTTAAATATTCTCGGTTTTACATACTGAGAATTATTTGTGACACCCAAAATTTAACATTGTGAATCCATAGCCTTAGTTTTTTAAGATATTATATTAGGGAAGAGATTTATGTACATGATGAATATATTAGTTTATGTATTTATTTGGTGGGTTGGGATAATTTTGGTGGCATATGTTCACATGAATATGGACGCAATGTTTTCTTCAAGTTCCACGGTGAAATTATTCTTGTTTGTTTTTCTAGACCGTATTACTGACTTGTTAGATGTAATATTTTTGGTAGTCTTATTTCTAAATGTGTTGTATACATGATTTGTACAATAATACTTGAATAAATTATACCTTTTCACTTGTTTTTTATAATATCATAGAATCAACACTATTATATTTAGTCCTAAAAACATAATATTTAAATTTCAATATTTGTTGTCAATAAACATGACCCAATTTCGACCATACTAAAAAAATAAAACATAAAATGGAAACATTGAATCACATACATTACCAAGGACCATTTACATTATGTTATATTAAGAATTAGGTAAAACACAACCATTCCAATACTGATAACATTAAATGAGTACTTTTCCCCAATACCAATATTTTATTATTCCAAATTATATCTTTAACATCTCCCATAAATTGAATCACACATGAAACCTTTCAATAGATAATTTTTTTAGATCATTTATTATAACATAGGGTAATTGAAAACAGAAAATAGGTTAGCTCAAATTATTAATTAGTGTAAAAATAAGAAATAAATATTCAGTGTCATTACTGGTCATTAGATGAGCATATATGTATGATGACATAATCAAATATCATGAACATAAAATAATAGAATTCATATCCATAAAAATATGGATCACAAACCATGATAAAGAAATGAATCATTAATATAAAATAAGAGTAATCTAATTCAACAAAAATAATCCATGGGGAAACAATCCTTGAGAAATTGATGCATTAGAAATTAATTCAAGAATAAATAAAACATGATCATAAGTTGTAAAATAATTTTTATATCACTCATGGAATCATTTACAATAATGGAATAACACACCATGTAAATTACCATGTCTCTTTTGAGAAACATATAACCAATCAACTCTATTTATTTATTGAATACATTGGATATATATCTTTGGATCACCCATCACCATGAACTATATCGATCTTACACATAATCATTAAACATTTATCAGAACTATAACATAAATAAATTAACTAAATATTTATAAAAATCATATTAATAACCACTATTCCATTTATAACATGATTAACCCTTAGAAAAAAAGTCTCTGTATAAAAATATATTTGAAACATTCATAATACATCAAGAGAAATAATTATTAAGGTATCATTATACCCTATCCTATGTGGATTTCTTGTATCATCATGGGTTTCTTCTGTTGATTAATATGAAAAATATTGAAATTTCATTAATATCATTAATGAGTAATATTAATATTCTATAATGAAATTTACTGTTGAATATTTATAGTTCATTAAATATTTTTAAATCCCTTCCCATTGAAAATAACATTGGAATATTATAATAGATGCGTCAAATAAAATAAAATTCATTATGATGGGAAAATACAATCATGTTGTAAATGTTTAAAATATTCATTATTTTCAATCATTTGTAATGACTTCCAGAAGTGATCCATGTAAAAAATGATAAGAAAATAAAATTTAAATCCTTTTTAAAATAAGGTCAAAGATCATGTAAAATATCATTATGAAATAAATTGTGTTAAGAAATTAAAATTAAATAATTATTTTTATAAAAAATGTATATGGAGGAGAAATATTTAAGAAAAAAACAATCAAGATTTTTATCACTTACAAAAAACATTCAAGATGACTCATCAGTCAATAAGAGTGTAAAATGGAAAATATAAAATTAGACCAAAATCATGACTACAGGAGAATGAAGTTTATGTACTTAATTAAAAATAAGAGAATATGATTTCTATAAATTTAACCTTTTACAAAACAAATAATTTAAATAAATAACATTTTTAAATAATGATTTTATCACTTTGGTATCTTTTAATATGAAAATTAATTGAATGTAGTAATATTATATGGATCACTAATTACAAGGAATAAAATTATTTAATAAATAAATATTAAATCCTGTGTCAGTATGTATATATTTAAATGAAATTAATTTTGATGACCATATATAAGTATTGTGAAAATGATATTGAGACAATTAAAATATCTAAAATATCATAACATTTGATGTGATAATTAATCAATGAATTAACTATGAGAACATCTATATATCAAAAATAAATATGGATAATGATATAAAAAATAAATTTTGTGATAAATTAATGCATTATAATGGAATGAAAATTTCAATGATAAGGAGTTCAAATCTAGTGAAAGGAAATTGTGTTAAGGAACTACATACCACATAGTAATATTCAAGTAAAATTTCTTTCAATGAAATAATTTTAATTTGAAAATAAAATAAAAATTTTATAGTGGATTCATGATATAATATGTGTTAGTGTATGATATAAAAAATATATAATATATGAGGTTCATAACATTTAAAAATACATCAAAGAAGTGAAATTGAGATAAAATCCCTTTCATCAGGTCTAAATATTAAATTTATGTATTATAACTACAGTACAATAAAAGTATATGATTTATTTACTTCTTTAAGACCCATTTTTAGGTTTCTTATATTAACTTTACACAATTTCTCATTTATTATAATTATATATTCTAGTAAATAATTTTTTAAGTATACTTCAAACATTTTGAGAATGGTTGGTATGTAGTTTCAAAACTACTTCAGTTTATTGACTGTTTGGAAAGAGTTTGATGTTCCATCTTATATTGAATAATAATAATGAAATAACTATAATTTATGTACATTAATTATAAAATTATAAAATAAAATATGTTTATGGAAAAGTAATTCTGTTTTAATCCTGGGGATGATAGGACACATGAAAGCTTGAGTAAAATATATAGTTTTCAAGGAACATAATAGAAATAAGGTACGTATTATTTTATGTTTATATATTAATTATTATATGATATATATCATATTACCTCATAAATAAAATTAAATGTTAACATCAATATGAGGTACTGATGAAAACCAAATCAGATTACTTTTTTGTGGTAGTAATATACACATACACATGAACGATTTTAGCATTATTCCTAGCATTGAATGATATGAAATTATATGATATATTTTCATTAAAGTGTTATATTAATTAATTAATATAATATATCATTATATTAATTAACTAATTATTACATTTCATGGATAATGTTAATGGAAAAAAGATTGAAATCAGTTTTCCAAGTTGTAGTCTGATAAACACACTAATGATGATTTCATTTCCAATTTAATGGAATCAGAGATGGATACAAGTATTACATTAACATAATATAATCTATTTATATAGAATATACTTATGATATTATTTCATAAATATTGCTGAATATTTTATGTTGTTACAAGAATAAATAAAACTAAAACATTCATCTAAATGTTATACCTCTTCTTCAAACAACCTTAATTTCTTTAAAACTTATGTCATCTATATTTGATTTTCATTCTAAAGAACTCCTCTAGAATATGAGGAGTTAATGTTTTATATAATTTTTTAATTTATTGTCTATATTAGAGTTTTCAAAACATGATATGAAGAGGGGAGGGGATTTCCGTATTTATAAGTGAGGGGAGAGGCACTTTCAGAAATACATGAAATTGTGTAATAAAATATTTTTTTAACTCATGAAAAATGCTTCCAAAAAAAATTTATTCAACGATAATGATTATATCATCTTTATATGATACAATAATAATTTTTTTTCATATTTACATAACAATATAAACTATTTATTTTTTATTTACACTTTAACCAATTTTAAACTTATCGGAGGTAAAAATAAATAAATTTTAATGGATAATAAATTTACATCATTTCTAGAAATCACATCATAAATGTAAAATTTATTTTATTGAAATCCATTAATCAACCTAATTTTATTGTTTTATTATTTTTATTATTTTTAATTAATTTAATAAATGAAAATCGTGATAATATAAATTAATGTTTTAGTATGAAATATGGACATAATTTTAATTTGAAAATAATAATACAACTATTAAATTTGAATATATGAAATTAAATCATCACTATTACATTATCATTTACTATAAAATTCATGTGACTCATTGTGCCTTATTTATAATATTACTATTTTTGGTTATTGAAATATTCTCTTTAAATTTTATCTATTTTTCGTATGCACTATGTCGACACTGTGTAATCCTTTAAAATAATAACTTTAATAATAATAATTAAAATAAATTACAAGAACAAAAAAAATTTCATTTTTTTAAAATATCCTTTATATTTTTTTAAAAAATTATTTTTTACACATAAATGAATAGGTAAGGCAATTTTATATGGAAAAAATGACATTTCATATCATTAATTACAGAAAAAATATATATTAGTCATTTAAAAAGAAAAATGCGCTAAATTTTCTATTAAATAAAACATTGTATTATTATTTTCTAATTATACTAAATGGAAATAATTGAGATATTTATATTTTTGTATTATTTATAACCATAAATACATTATTTACCCTTCCCGATGTGAGATATATTTACGATGGTTAAAATAAATAGTGAAAAAAATAAATAAAATAGAATTTTTTTTCCAAATTTTATATAACTGATTTAAAATGTGATATGAATTTTTTATTATTCCATTTATATAAGTGGGGGAAATAATTTTCAAATTATATGCATAAAATAAAATGAAAAATAGGTTTCTTCAAAAAAGGTTTCTAAATAAAAAATGAATTTACCAAAATTATGTATAATTATAACTGAAATGTCAGTAAATTATGTATAAATATTATTGTCTGATGATTATTTGTTATAAAATATTGATCATAATAATAAATTTTAATGAAATGAAATAAATGTTTTATAAAAATTGATAATTTGTTCTATTGATGGAAAAATCCATGTTTTCATAAAAAAATCAAACTTTTTACCCTATGATAATTTTGATAAATAATTTAAAAAATGTTCTCAATTTATTTTAAAAAAAATCATTATTTCAATTTTTAAATTAATAATAATTTTTTTATTTAAATTATGTTTATATATATTTTTTAATGTGTTTAATTTTATTAAAAACAATTCATTTACTAGATAGGTTATAATGGTCCCAGTTAAATACAAATATTTTTATAGTATTTAATAATTCATATAAAGGCTGATGTTGGAGCTTAAGAAGGCTATCTAGTATATTATTCTTTTGAATATTATTTTGTTACCTTACCCCCACACCTTTAATAAATTTCTTCATCACACCATGTGACTGATGTCAATAATCTAGTTTTTAATGTTTCAAAATAAATTTAATAGCCCCAAGCCCACTTTCTCATATCTTGTGGTAAAAACATAAATAATACAATTCTGGAATTGATACATATAATTGTGACCATATTTTTTCCATTCAAAATATAAAAAATTAAAACAAAATATGGGATCTCATAAATACCCAAGGACCTATATTGTTTACTGTTTTAGGGAATTATTATAAACTATTACATAGAAAGAACCAATGACTTTTATAGACCCTCATTCCTACTATACAGGCCTTTTTCTACTCCATAATAGGAATCCAACATCTCCAAAAGAATTATTCATATATGATACGTTATTAAAAATAAATTATTTAACATCAATATTTATAACCTATTGAAATAGGACTGTTAATATGGTTGATATGAAATTCTACGTAAGGGAAATAAAAAGAAATAAAAATTAAATTTAATAACTGATATAAAGATAAACATGAAGGAATGATTACAAATAGAATTATAACAGATGAAAATAATGCGATTGTTACCCATCAATAATTTTTTCATAAATCATTAAACATTCCATAAATCCTTAATATAATAAAAATACATTACAGTCACTAATCATAATTCATTTTATGATAAACATGAAAAATAGAAACATTTAAAACCAATATCCCTTCAAAACAATCAGTAAAAACACTTTTCATTAAAAATAATGTCATTATATTACCCTAATAAGTCCTAATATTTCCATAAAATGCCACTAAAATAATAGAATATATAATTAAGTGTCTTGTGGAATCATTTTAATATCACTTATACATTTGTATTAAGCTTCAAAAATATAAATTTGGTAACTATAATTTTTATCTATAAATGACCATCATAAATATATATTGAATAGCTATCACAATAAATTCCAATAATTTATTTTGATAAACTTATTCTAGTAACATAATTCAATATTTGAAAAAACTGTCAAATTATATTCCAATAATATCATTATATAATAGTCACTAATTTATATAATCCATTTACCGAATTATTTGGAGATGTATGTAGGTATCACCGATTATAAATTTATAAAGGGACCAACCATACACTTAATCCATTCCCATGAACTATAACATAAATAATATATAATGAGCTATAATTTCATTTTTAATATCTTCAATACATTAATTTCTAATTTGAAAAAATGATTGACTTGTGGAAAAGAAATTGATTCTAGTAAAATCTCTTAGAAACAATCATAATTCATCCAGGGAAATAATGAAGATGGTATCATTAAAAAATTTCTCATGTAAAGCACACATATCTTCGACGTTTGATAGTTTTTATGAATTTAATACCATTAAAAAATCATGGAAATTATCTTAATGAAAATAACCTTTTCATAATTTTAATCAATTTTTTATACTACAGAACCATAAAATATTTTAACTCCCCTTTTTTGGATGATATCATATTTTAATTATATTTTAATCTTGACGAAAATAATTCTCATGATGGATAAAAATTGAATTCTTGTCGAAATTGTAAAACAAAAAATTCATTTCAATCATTTTGTAATCGGAGTATATAGATTCTTGTTTCAAAAATGTTATGAAATTTAATTTTTAAAAAAATTTAAATGAAGTAAAAAAACCATGTAAATAGAATTATTAAACCACTAATGATTAAAATATAATATTTCTGAAATATTTACTAAAACATGGATATGAAATAAAAATATTCTCGATATAAAAAAACGTATAACATCATATCACTTACAAGAAACTTTCTGCATGTTATTTAATTAATATTAGAGAAAATGTAATTTAAACATCTAAAAAACATTCATTACTAGATGATAAAATATATTTGTGGGTAAATAAAATAAGATCATTTTACTTCTTCCAAAGGATCCATGAACATAGACAATCCAAAAAAGGATATTATAAAACAATCCTTTCATACATTAGTATTATTTTCTAAAGTAAGCCCCATGAATGAATAAAAAAACAAAAAATTAAATATCAGGAACAAATTAAGATTAAATATACAAAAAATGAATTATGAATTTTATATACAAATAATTTTTTTTTTATTAAATTAATGTCCCAGGGAAAGGTTGTTTTAGATGAATAATTGTTATTGATATCATACCACTAAATTGTGAATTCATCAATTAAGAGATTATATGTATAAATTTTCAATACAAACATAATAAAGTGGAAATAAATAATAAAAAATGTTATAGATAAATTCAAACATATTCATTTCATAATAGATTCATTGATGAAGAGTTATAACCCAACGAAAAGAAATGGAGTTAAGAAAAGTTTTTTCACTTGGAATCTTTCAACTCAAATAACCTAATATTAAGTAATTCAAGTTTAAATAAGGAATAACATGAATTATAAATGATTAATGATATATTTTTATAACATATATATATACCTCAAAAAATAAATTGTTTTCATAATAAAAACATATTCTTCAATTAGTTAATATTGAGACAATAATCATTCCTTCAGTGTTATTCTCTAGATCAATAAATCGCAAAATTAAGACCTCATTCGGAATTTTAAATCCAATTATTTAAAAAAAATTAATTGTAAAATTCAGTCATGTGAATTATATGAACTAAAAATTAAAAATAACTCATGAATATGGAATATGTCTCACAAAAAATTTTAAAATAAAAACACATACCTCGAGTGTAGTCCTTCCATTATTTTTCATTAAGTAATATATAATAAATATATGTGAAGAATTTATTTTTTTAAATACAATTATCAATTTATTAATTTTTTTATTAAATATTTTATTACACTATTAAAATTACATATTTAATTAATGAATCTATTAAGTCAATGTTGGTTGTTTTGAGGATGTTCAGTTCATAATTTTATAATGAAATTAGCATATTTACCATGGTCAACAGGGTCAATAATACATCATATCATGAATAGTATTCAATAAATTATTATAATTTTTATAAATTAATATTTCTTTTAAATCCACCTAGGATATATGGTTATAATAAATGAACGATTTTACATTCATGGAGATTTTAGTGTGTAAGTATAAATGTGCAATGTTCCCATTTTTCCTCAATCATTATTGTATAATGATAAGTATTACTTTATAATTCCATAGTGATATCTATATAATTAATATAATATTATTTCATTAAATATATTTCTATGTATCATCCATAATATACTATGATCATAAAAAAAATGAAATGATTTCTAAGGGTAATTGTCCCCACATAGGTATAAATAACGTTATCATTTTTTAGTGAATATAATTTTAAGAAAGTAAATGATTTGTTTTCCTTTAATAACCATAAATAACTTAAGAATATAATATATATATATATATATATATTAAATTAATCATTTTAACAATTATTGAGATAGGGTGATGGAAATTTAATTAAATAGATTCACAAGGCAGTTGTCTCGTATAGACATAAATAATGGATAACTATTCTATTAAATAGATGGAGGAGATGGATACAAATTATTATAGTATGATAATAACATATCAGTATGAATTATATAATTATTTTATTTAAAATAAATATTGATGAATATTTTAAACATGTCTACGAATAAATAATACAAAAACATTATGTAAAAATCTAAACCACTTGGTCGGATGATCTCATTTTTTCACCATCATTTCCCAAATATTTGTATTATTCCTATAATAATTCATTTAAAATTTGGGGAGGAATTATTTGAATGTATTGAGGTATGCAGTGGATATAAAAAATGATTATTTAAGTATAAATAAATTTGAATAATAGGATTCTTTTTATTATAGACGGAAGTGCCCTATTTGATATTTTTTAAAAAATAAATTAATGTAAATTAATTTTTATTTTTGAAGGGATAAAAATTATTAATATTATAAAACAATCTATGGGTGAGTCAAAATAATCAAATACAAAAACATTTAGACATATTTAGATCTTATTTTTACCTATATCTTTTTGTTTTTAACCCCCCATTAACACTTTCTGAAACATAGAGTGACAATAATGCTTTTTACCCCATGATGGTCAATATAGTTATATAAAATACAAAAATACAAATAAATGGGATTTTATTAAATTTTAAACCATATAATAATAAATTAAATTATGATATGTTTTTTAGTAATTTTATATCTTTTAATAAAATTTCATTTTCATAAAATATGAATAAACCAAATTTCAAAGAAATTAATGTACTTTGATTTTTATAATGCCAAGAAAAAAATGATATTAGAATAAAATCATGTAATAAATCCAAATAATTAATTTATCTAGAAATTTTATTCACACATTAATTTAATCAAATTAAATATCTTTTAATATTTTTAATAATTTTCTTTTATTTTCCCAATAATTGAATAATTATTATGTTATCTTAATATATGGACTTATATTAGTAATTTATCCCCAAAATATTTTTTATAAATTTACACAAGTATGATAAATCATTTTTATTTTAATTTTTTAACTGAACATATCCCATATTTATCATCATGTTAAAAGCATTGTTGTTATTAAAAAGAAGTGTATCATTTTAGTATTTTCATTAAGAAAATTATTAAATGTTAATAATCACATATAAATGGATAGTGTTCATATAACCAAAAATTTGATTAATATAAGGTAAATTGAATCATCCAAAAAACTATAGAAATTATTACTATCATTGCTTAAACATCTTCATTTTATTTTATAGTTTTTATTCCATGATTTACACTTTATTGTGGTAATAAAAATTTCTAAGTATAATATTCATTATGACAAAAGGTACTATAATCCAAATTCCCACCCCCCAAATTCGAAATATTGAATCCATTTTTCAAAATTCAGAAAAAAATATGTTGAATTATTTAATTTAAATTGAAACTTTAAAAATGCGATGAAAATGGTTTTTTAAGGCTTATAAATAAAAAAATTTCATATAAGAAATTAATTAATATTTTTCTTTTCAAAAAAAAACATTTGGATTATTATAAATTAATAGTAAAAATTTATATTTTAAAACTAATCCAAAAGATAATTTATCTTTATAAATACATGATAATAAAATAATATTTTCAATAATAATGATTATTTTTTTAGCATTCAATAAAAAATAAATGATTTCAAAATATTCTAAAAAATGAATCCAATGATAATTTTTACATGTTTAGTTAAAGGTGATAAAAATTTTATTAGATAAAATTTCTAATATTTATAAAAAATAAATCTATAATTTGGTGAGGAAATGTAATAAAATACAGTGTTGATGAAAATATAAATTTTGATGAAAATAATAGAAATATAAAATTTTAGTTTTTATATACTAAGAATATATAAAAGAATTTGTACTGATTATAAAAATAAAATATATCTTAAAAATTATTTAATTCTATTCATACAATCCATTTAAATGGCATGGTTATAATAGTAACATTTAAATAAAAATATATAATAGTTCGTTTAAGTTCAGTCTTGCATGCAATACACACTATAAAACATTGTATTTAGTAGTATTTTTTTAAATCATTGTATAATAAATTCTCTCTCACCCCATATAGAAATATTATCCTCATAATTTGAACATGATCTTGATAATCAATGCATTATATTTTAAAAAACCATTGTTGTATCCCACATCAAGAAAAAGGATGAAAACAATCCCACAAAAATGAGAGAAGGGGAAGTGTGATGGTCATCTGTAATAACATATTCCTATGTTTAAACTTAGGATAACATTAGTTGGATGTAAAATTATGGACATGTATGTTAAAACTAATCCATACGGATTAATAAATAGTGATTGAGAACATGGTAATGATAATATTAACACTAACAAACCATACTTTTGTAATGGTTTTATATACAAAGGATTTTAATGGTTAGAAAATTAAATTGATATAATTTTTTTATAATATATGTTTTATTTTTCAGTAATTCCTTTACCATATAGACTAATAAGAAAAATAAAGATTATTATTTTTAAATTATAATTTTATCCTTTAATAAATTCCCACAAAATCGCATATTATATCCAAATAATTTTTATTCAAGATGAATTTATTTATTTATTTTTAAAATTCATGAAGAAATAAAATTTACATCTAATAGATCAAACAATCCAAAAAAGGATAACAATATATTACTCCAAAAGTCAATACCAATGCCCAAAAGTCAATATTACTTCCCAATTATTAAATTAAATAATCCCATTAATATATATATATATATATATATAATTCATCAAAATATTCTCTACCAAACATTAAACTCAAATATTACAACAATTTTCAATCATAATCTTTAAACATAAATATAAGATTTATCGCCTAATCATGTTATTTACTTGTAATATATCATGAAAAAAATCCATATAACATATTCATAAAATAAACATGGTCTCTAGTTCATTCTATACATAAATCGAATCACCATAATTTCATATCGAGATCGTAAAATATAATTCAATAATTAAACCTTAAATAAAATCCCATTATCTTATGTTTACATTAATCACATAAGGTTTCCCAAAATAATGAACTTATTCATTAGTGAAAAAGTTACTATATTAGTATTCAATCACACGGTTAGCTATATAATAGTTTCCCAAATTGTAAAAACTAATAGTTACCTCAACATCAAGGATATGTTATCCCCGAAAATTCAACAATACCATCAAACATTTTTCTAGTTAATAATGGTTCATTTTTTAATATAATTGTTTCCTTGAAAGCCTTTCAAAAAATGGCATGAATAATAATAAATTCTAACAAAAATATACTTAATCATATTACACTTACATCACATAGTACTAAAAAATGGGTGTCTAAGAATTTAAAATTATTATCAACCTAATACATGTAAACCCATGATGGAATCAATAACTATTTTTAAAAAATCACTTGAAAAAAAATATAAGGATATCTAAACCCAACTCAGATACTAACTATATGTGACGCACCTGGAAATCTAGGATCAAGTGAAAAATACATAACCTTACATTTCCAGATTAGATAGGTTAAATGTGACCAAATTATTTTTGTCCAAAAAATACAGCATCGACATGATTTATATGATAACTCAAATACCCAAGGACCTTTTGGGATTACACTTTTACAAAATTCTAAAACAGTCATGCACAAAAAACAATAATTACATTAAGAGAGTATTCATCCATATATATATATATCTTTTTTAAGCATCCCGACTATGATTCCAATAAGTGGTTCCCCAAGCCGGTTGTATGCATGACCGCAAGCACACCCCCATGTATGCTAGAGGATGATAACTAGTAATTAGGGCCAAGAGCATCTCAATGGGGAGACTATTCTATCATGATAAGAGTACATAATAGTGGTGGATTATAATATTAAATATATTTAAAAGTGATAAATAAAAATATGTGGAATAATAAATCACTTAGATAAACATTCACAATGATGCTAAATTGATATTAGATTCTAAAATGATTATAATGTTATGATTCTATACAAAGGGGTGTACATGGGTTAAAGGGGTTTAAGAATATACAAAATTATAAGAAAATGACAAAAAAAGAAAAACCAACATCCACTAAAAGCATGATCATAACATCAATCATCTTCTTCTATACTCCATTATATTACTGAAAATGAAACATTTAATGTTGGGTGTTTTGCTTTGTGAACACATATAGTATTGAAGACTATTATGGTACAATAAGAAACTCAAATTTGGTTTGAGATGTACAATTTAGGACACCACCAATGGTGTCCACAAATTTTCATTCTATGCATATAAAATGAGATGTTCATAGTTAAAGATAATGATAAGGAACTCAATGTATAAAAAATCATAGTGAGAGTTCCTCATGAGATACCTGACTGGCATGAACCACTTCAGCATAATCATGATGTTTCTACTGCAAGGTCATCTAGTATAGATATTGTTTATATATATATATATATACTTGTATACGTGTAGATGTCTTATATTTATTGTCGGAAACACCTATGAAAGGGATAACTAGGTTGTCTATGGGCAATGTAAAATTGTGGACTGATCCCAAGAGAGTTCTTTGTGTTGTAGGGAACATCCAAGATACTTATAAATTGATCTCATGGTTATTAAATAACCATAAAACTTTGTTCCCAATCAAAATGAATCATAGGACCATCCAAGGTTATCCAAATAGTGGATCCAAAGTACGTCCGTAATATCACTATTGTTACATGTAACCATAAGAGTCCAACCTTGGTGATACATAAATAGGAATAAAATAGATAACTCATGAGGTGGTACAAATGAATAAACCATTTAACCCATACACGGTATACCACATAAGAGAAAATTTATCACTTTTGGAATGGTAAATATCATTTTCCCACTAATATCATCATGTTAAACCATTATAGAACTAGTTATTTCCCATTAGTAAGGTAATGTATCAAACTAGTGTTCATATACATTGTATAATTTTAAAAATTCCAGGTAATACTCCTAGTGTATAGTTATTTTAAAACTGTATTATAAATATCGGCTAGCCTGTCAAAGGCCTCCTTATATTTGGACACTTTTATCACCCATGATGTGAATAAATATTTTGGGTTTAGAAATAATGAAAATTTATACCATTTATTTAAGCCTCAAATCATTACAGGGGGAACATCATACAACTAAATCAGTTAATTAAATAAATTCTAGCATGTGTCTATATGGAATTTATGTATGGAACACCCTTTGGGGTCGCTCACATTTAGGTGGTCTAACTCTGATGTTTTATTGTCGATTAATAATACTAAAATGTGTGTGAAAACATTTATTTAATTAATTAATTAATCATTTTAGTAGTTTAACCTGACGGTCCATCATGTAGCATAATGACATGTTATATAATTCACCAAACCATTTTGGAAATGGAACTCCACCACCTATCACTGTGTGGTAGAAGAGCCATGACCTGTTTCTTTCATTGGAATTAATAATTAAAAAAAGAAATCATCAAAATAAATTAATTTCCAATAAATAGGGAATATTATATCCCCAAATAATAACATATAATATGGTTAGAGAAACTAATAAATAAAGTATTTTGATCAAATTTCTTACTGAGAGGACACTAATGAGACACACATCTATATAAATGAATTTCAAATGACGAAATGGTTTCAATTCCTAACAAGGAAAGGAGGAGGAGATTACATATGGGAGAAAACTATTGGAGATGGTAGTATAAGATAAAATAAGATAAAACATAAATATGGTAGGGTGGAAATTTAAAATTTCCCATTGTTTAAGGGTCTCATGGTTTGGTTGCATTGTTTTCCAAACCAAGCTCCAAACCAATTTAGAATTACAATATATGTGGATCTGATGTTACTTCCATCAGTGCATGCTTTGGGAAAACTATTTGGCCCCTTCATGGACACTGGAAAGCCTCACATGGCCATATGGACCAAATGGTATAGTTATAACAAATTATTTGGTACACTGTATTGTTCAAAAAAACCCACCCAATTAGTCATATGGTTTTCCCTTAGCATTCACTAATCATGTTACTCGGTCTATGTCTCCAATGTTTATACCATTTCTCTCTAGCAAGACAGTGACTCTACTAAACCACTCAATATGCCCTTAAGAAAATTACTAGAATAAAAACAGAGGTTCTGAATAGTATTTTATGTGTCCACACCTCATCAAACATCGACGACATTACAACCTCCCCTCATTAAAATTAATTATCCTTGAGTTTCCCTTCCAAGGGTGGTTAAGAATAATATGAGAAATTATTTGAACACTATGAATGTATTTTAACCTCCCACTCCAGGATATCATCCACTAAACTACAAGGCTTCCATAGTTCCCATTATAGATGGGATAACATACATCAGAGATCCTTCTTTCTCTGATCAGTCATAATTGAAATATTATCTTGAATGGTACAATATAAAATAATATAAATATCATAGGGATCAAACAAATTATGTGGGTATATGTAATAACTATGAGCTATGATACAAGGAAGACATCATACATGTCCAAATACCTTGGAGGTAAGGCTAACTAATAAGCCTCCATCCAGAATCTCTCCACAATAATGAAAGTCATGAGGTAAGGATGCAATATATTATTGTATCTTATATTCTAACTATAAACTGGTCTAGGTTAAACTCAATGAAATAATTGATATCTCACATTGATTTCTAGAGTTCAATGATAATGATATAAAACTTCTTTGGATAATGATATGTATCCATACACTTGAAAAATAGTTGTACATCCTTTAAAGTCTCCTAAATGATACAAGTTCGCAATAGTGGTTCCTCACCTACCTCCAAACATAACATGTATGAACTAAACAAACTTCCATATAGGACCACATAAGGATAAATCTAAATAGTACTTTTGTGGGTTTCATTGTAGGAAAACTCACCGATAAGTACGTGTCTCCCCTAAGAACAAGAAAATCATATACTCATTTCCCAGAGAATATACCCTAGAACCATTATTATATGCTTATAATAATCACTAATTTGATGGTGATATGTTGTACTCAATAGCACATATGTACCCAATTCTTCCAATAACAATTCCAAAAATCACAATGTAATCAAATATTTTTTTATATTGTTTGAGTATGGGTTTGTTAAACAACACAAACTCTATATAATTTACTAAAAAGGAAGGATCTAAAAAGGCTTCACAGGATGATATTTTCTCAAACCAGAAAAATGTTTAAATAATATATTGAGAAGACAAAAAGTACAAGAAAAAAAACTGTATATGGAGAAAAAAAATAAAAGAACATGTAATCATGCTTCAAAACAAAGTTGATTGAAATATTAGACCGTCGTCATCCGATATAATTTCCAAAAAGTATTCAATCCAGAGAGAGGGAAATGGATAACATGAAATGAGATTGAATATTAGAATATAGGACATTGTGGTCTAAAATAGGATGACCACTTAATTCAAGATCAATCAAGTGGTTCCATATGATGTCAAGAATACTCTTATCATTACATTAAACAAATATTATTATAAAAATTCTTTATGTGGATCATTTTCACAATTATGTCTTGCATGTCATGAGAATATCGATAAAAAATCCACAAAAACATAATATTCAAACACAAATCCTCAATATGGAATCTTCCTTGTATTAGGTTGAAATAAAAAAAAAGAATAATAATACTATAAGGTTGTAAGTGTCTATGTTCTATCTAAATCATCAACAAATTCCCATATTTCATAGTGAAACACAATTAAACTCAAATGAACAATCATCTCAACTATACTGTAAAATTCATATCTAAAATATCAAGAAAAAAGCTTTTAGACATGTAAAAAAATCATTCCCATTCTATAAGTAAATAATTAATGTTAGGATTTATTTTTTATTCATCTACCATCCCGAGGAACATACGTTTCTTGATTTGAATGTATGTCTTAGTAACTTATCACAATTTATTTATTCTTTGAATGAAATATAATCCGGACCATCTATCTAGGGATCAATTTCTTCAACCATATATTCCTGAATATAATAATATTCTAATAACAATGTATCTTTATTTCATTAATATTCCTCCAAATATAAACCAAAGTTTGCAATAGGGTGTTTAATAACAACTAGAAGTATATGATGTTCAATGTTTTTACCCCTTAGGACTCAAATGATATTGTAACGAATTATCTTTTGAGGTTAGTGTAGTCTATAAATTTACTAGTTTTTTGTATTAGGGATAATGAATCTATCCACATCCTTGATTGGGTTTTCTGCTTCCTTTAACTTTATTTTATGTATAATCCCTCAATTTTATTATATTGATCATCATTATCATTTATATATTTTCTTGAATTTGAGAGGGAATAGAAATCCTAATCTCATTTATCATATATTTCAATTAAAGAAATAGCCCACCAAGTATTATCATCATTGCATGTCTGAGCATTATGGACATCATCCACAAAATAAGAGATGTTGGATAGATAAGAAAAATAATTGGTTGGTCCATAAAAGGATGGATTGGAAATTTGATTCCCTTGGATAAAAAAATTGGCATAAATTTTTTTTATGATTCCTTTTGCAACCTAAAACAAATTTTTGTGTAATGTTGGTCATCTACCCAAATTTATAATCCAAAAATATGTGGTGCAATGTCCAATTTGAAAACATTTTTGTAGTTGAATGGTATATTTTCAATGAATAATTTATCCTTAAAACACGAGTCCCCAATTAGAATACATATGTGCAATGGTATATGTTGAGAGATGTAAATTTGAATAAATATTTGATCAATAGATGGCCTAAGAAGATTTCCAGTTGTGACCTTATTATTCAGAGCATGTACAAATAAATCTTACATTGAAAAAAGAACATCTTGTTTAAATAGATGAAGAATAAATCATAGAAAACCTAACAAAATAAGTGTTACAGGGGACAAAAAATATCCAGATACCACTTGAAATATTTCATGGAAAACACACTGAAAAATAGTGTTCCTCTCATCCAATGTCAGTAATAATCACTTCCATACTGAAATTGAAAATTTTTAAAATAATAATTCAATAAGCCAACTTGATATAAAAAAATCCAATATGTTCAATGGTATTTTCCGAGGAAATATAGTCATGGGTTTTGATTAAATATTATACTAATTAAATATATCTTAGTAAAACTTAGAATTCCCCTAATGTACTACCTAAATCGAGAAGTGAGATTCCTACAATCATTCATCCCTAATTTTTTTGAAGATGACACATATTTACTTGGAAGTGAAGGATGTCATCATCACTGAGAAAAAATCTGGGTGGTGTGTCCTCAAATGAAACACTCTCCATTAGGATGAGGCCCTCAATACATGAAGGCTATAACATTAGTACTCTTTCTAGATGGGAGGATGTCACTGCCAATGCTACCAAATAACACAATCCATGTTCTCCCTGAACCACTATGTGAATCTCAGAAAATAGTGACATCATATACCACTCACTACTGGCCTATATGAGGGCATTTGTATGAGTCTTCTAGAATATTTTGACATATGAAAAATTTATATGTCCAGGTTTATAAGAGATCTTAATATCAAACAAATATAGGTATTCTACCTAGCTTTAAAACATAATATTCATGTCATGTTGTGTGTAAATGAATTTTAGACTTTATGGTATGTGTAAATGTTGAACCACTCACCCAAAAGACAATTCTTCCAATAGTGTAAACCATATACCCTGAATTCCATCATGAGGTTGTGCATAGGGTAATTCCACTCTTGAGTTCTAAACAAGTAGGACACATATTATATACAAGTCACCCTATTTTCTGTAGAAATATTATTTTCACATTTAATAATTCATCAAAATATACTGTTTAGCTCATTATCGACTCTGGGAGAATCATGATCTGCAGTGAATTAAGTCTCCCTTTTAGCTAATAAAAAGCTACATTACTGGATTCAGGGTATAATAACTTCTAATTTTATATGAAAAATCATGTTTGAGGAATATCTAGGAATGTGGCATCCAAAATGAAAAATCTGTTAATAGCAATTCATCCCCATGAAACTGCATATGACAAATACATTCTTGTGATACATATAAGAGTCTATGGTGCTCCCCATCATTATATTAATAGGCACTCCAACCTCAAAAATGATGAAACCCCGGATGTTAATCTTATCTATCCAAAAGTGGAATTTGAAAATGTTATCATACATATGGTGCTATTTTAGTGTGATTAGAAATGTATTTTGATGATTGCAATTTTATTGTTGAGTTATAGAATACACTACACTATTTTCCTTGAAAACTACAATAAATGAATCCAGGTATTGGTTGAAAAATGATTAAATAAATAAATAAAAACAACATGAATGTTCACAAGGTGGAACGATATAAACAACTATTCAAATAGGCCATACATAATATAAAATTGTACATGTATTTTCGTAGGTCCTAACATGTTGTTGATGGTTGATTGGCCACAAATAAATCTACAGGAAAACCATCTCCCCTAAAATATTGACAAAGAGTTCTTCAATACGAGGAAGTGGATACCACTTATATACCATAATCTAGTCCAAATAATATTAATCCTTGAATAATAATAGGGTAGCATCTACCATCTCTCTAAAAAGAATAGTATAAATCCTAGGTGAAATACGAGGATATATAAAACCCTAATCTTCAAAATATTCATACTTCTTTCTTACATTCTTAAATAATTACATAATAATTTTTATAAGGAGGAATGGAATAGTTTCCACTACTTGATCTAACTCGATGGTGAACTACACCTCTATCACTTGAGGTAACCCAACGATGTTATTAGGGAATACTTCCCCAAAAAATCTACAATATGAGGTAATTAAAAAAACTATATTCCTTGATAACATATAATGAGACACTCCATATGAGTTGTAACCCCACCTAGCCCAACATATTTGAGTCCTACTCAGATTTCTTTAACATCAAATTCTCTCTTATGAACATATGTAATAACCTATATTATCATAAATGATACCCCCTAGCGATAGTAATCAACATGGGAATGGTATTGAACAAATTATTTCAATCCATGAATGAAAGAAAAGTATTTCATCCGGAGGGAAAAAATTTTCATACGAAAATATATCCTCCCACCTCTGTAAAAAAAGAATTTAGCTGGAGTATACTCACCACATTTTTATGGGAGTATATTGGGTCACAACACAACAAAATCACTGAATTTCTCTACCATGTATCTCCATAATGGCATCAGATAAAAATGTATTTTGAAGTGAACATAAAAAACAAAGAAGATAATAATGTAGAATCTATGAGAATAGTACATCAAACTATAGAATTCCCTAAAATTTAATCCATGAGAGTAAATTTAACTACATAGGTATGTCATGTTTTTTTCCCATACATACAACCTAGCTACGATGCCTAGGTCCATTCTAGTGACATTGATGTTTTGAAGCCTGAATAACTTAGACAAGAGATCCACCTTAGCCATATATGATGGTAGTAATATATCACTCATCCTAATGTGGAGAAATTGATATTCTACTTGAATGTTGAGTCAGTACAAATACATTTTAACTATGCAATGGAGGGCATATTAAAAATAATCATGGATGGAGACCCATCTCACCATAAGATCAACACTCCATTGGGTCCATTATACATTGGGGGTTCTTATTGGCTATCTAAAAACATTGTTAACACACTATATAACATTAAGCTCATGTAATATAACTATAATTTCCCCCCTTGAGTTGATATGAAATGATTATTCCTTACATTTAATGAATTACCTCCATTCATCGACATAGGACTACAATGACTCCCATTTTTAGCTTCCCTTAGGATCCTCTATGTAATGTGGGCATTGTTCAGTATCTCTAGAATGGTGGTCAAGACAAAAAATACTCCTATGATAGGATGAAATATAAAATATTATCCTCACACCATCAGGTAGTCATAAAATCATCATTGCTCATTATTGGTGAAAAATGACTAATCATGTTAAATTGAATTTAATACTCCATTAGATAAAAAACACTATGATTTTGGTGAAAAAATTTTGGGGAATGATCTATTCTTAACATTTGAGGGAAAATTTAATCATTGAATGTCATCTAGAAGTCCTCCAAGACTATACCTTGATTAAATTCATTTTGAGATAAAATTACCCAAAAATGTTTTGAAGATTCAGGAAGCATATAGGTGGATAGATTGACCATAAATTTTGGATTAATCACTATGTAATAAAATATCAATAACATAGACTATGTACATGATTTTTTAATGAGTACCACCACCTTATGATATGGTGGGAGGATTCTGAATGTAAAATTATCATTTCATATTCATTATATTAGGGATAGGTCTTAGTGATACCTATAAAGACACCATGAATCACATTGATCTCTCAATAAAATGAGCATCAATTCCTTGTATATGATAAGCAATAGTTTACTTCAGTGTCACTACATGGGTAATATAGGTCACTACATGCCCACTACCTATAGAAAATGTCCATAGACACCCTCCTGGCACATGAAATGAGTATTCAATATTGGAAGTGATCTAAAATTTTCAAATCCACTCCTATGATAAGATTTAACAGTAGAAAAAACAATATTACAACAAAGTACATGTACAGAACCTTCCTATAAATGAGTAAAACCTCTCTACCAACACCTAATTCCAAGCCTACTTCATAAAAAAGATCACAATGAACAACAAGAAATGATTCCTACTTACAACTACATAAGTTGACTTAGGTCTAATGTCTTAGATAACACCACAATGGTTCTGCTTGATGATTCTTCAATTTAAATTTATAGATGAAAATAATATGTCCATTTGAATTGGAATCCCATTGTAAGACTAAAAATTTCATTTAAATGTTTAAATTTATTAAGTTTTTACCCCATTATATTTTTATTAATATCACCATCCATATAGATGTGTCATCATTTACAATATATAAAGGCCCACACCCTTTATAAATATGAATGGTTAAGTCATCATACTATGAAATAAACCTTTAATCTAGTATCATGATCTAATTGCTCATGTAAAAGTATTTTAATAAATGAATTTCCATTCCAAATTTATTCAATTACTTGATTCATAGATTAAAATCCACATCTATGAAATTTAGTTCATCTAACGTTTTAGCCAACAATACTAGTGGTACAGGACTCATACATGGTATAATTGTTTATTATAGGATCCATCATCAATATATATGAGAATACATAATTTATATCTTTAAAGAGACATTAATTAATCAAATTTGTATTTCTATTTATGAAATAAGAACACAATTCTATACATAAAAAAAATAACTAACAATAATCACAGAAAATATAAGAAATTCCCATAGATCTGTAAAAATTTGATGATATAATTCATGACATGGAAATACCCAAGTTCCAATAATGATGCATGGGATGATACTAACATCATTTACCTTGCTATGTAATACTAAAATCACATATTAATAGTATTAAAAATAATAAAATCACAATACATGTGAGTCAGTAGACTGTGAAATTAGTACAACTATAATGGGTGTATACCAAAACACCAATATCACATCCTAGGTAATTTGGGTTTCTCTTCTACATAAGGTGGCTAATCCTATGTACATCCTCATTAAAATTTTTTAACACATTCATAGTCGTATTTATTATACCCAAATAGTAAAACAAAAGGAGAAGTCCTCTGATACCACATTGTAGCATACTCACTCGAAATCCACAAGGTGGTGTCCTATGTCATTTCCTCACATGAACTCAATCACCCCTCCCTATATTTCAGATGTTAATGGATTGAAATGATGACCTAGGGTGTGTTTATTCGGAGACAATTCCCTTCTAATCAGAGTTTATCAGATTACATAATGATAATGGTAAAATGATGAAATAGTAATAAATAATGTGTAATATAATTTTAAATCATACCGAGAAATAAACAGGTTGAATCTAAATCAATATCAGATGAGAAAAAAGAACACATTTTCATATAGATATGGAAATATCCATGTACATGGGATATGTAACACCCCATGATTTCATAGTACATTATTTCATCAAAGTAATTCAATAACATGCACTACACGAGACATCGAGTTCAAGTGCCCCACAACTAACTAAACTAGCCGTGCAAAAGACTTTATGAATAGAATTAACTAAATTTTGAACTTTATAAAATCATTATAATTTTAGAATACATATTATGATTTTCTTAGACATAATGAAAAAATAAATTCATTTTTTCATATATAAGAAGTACTTTTTTAAAAAATGAAATTTTACCGATTTTTAAAAGTGAACCTTTTTTAAATCCAAAATTTGAAACTATTATATATTAAATTTTTCAAAATAGACTTATTCTTTTAAATTGGGATATAATAATTTAGTTTCAATAAATTTTTGGTGTTTTTTGATAACTTTCATATTTGGGTGATTAGTCAAAAATACTACATCTTAACCGAAAATAACATTTTTAATCAAAATAATTTGTTCTGTTAAATTATAAATTTTAATGGGTTTGAAGTATAAATAGATTATATTTTTACCATTTAATCCAATTTTATTCGTTGGAAATAATTTTACTTTGAAATTGAACGTAAATAAGTATCAATCTTTTGTTAGTTATTATTTCCTAAAAATACATTTTTGGTTTTGAAAATGGGGATTAATTTTAAATTAAAAAAATGTAACTTCTATGTTTTTAATTTGGTAAAATAGACTTAATTTTTGAATTCAGAATATCAAAATTAGCTTTGGGTGGAATTTTGGTATTTTTCTAAAAACCTTCTATTTTATATTAATAGTGAAAAACATTGAGCTATTGGTTAAAACTGAATTTTTTTTAAATAATTATTTATTTTATTTAAACATATTATATGTCAAAATAGATACATAATACCTATATAAGTTCAATATAATTCATTTAAGTCGTTTTATAATAAGTTTAGATATATAAAAATTTTATTGAACTTTTTACCGTCTTTTACACATCTCCTAAGAGAATTTGCATATTTGCATAAAAAATAATTTCCCCATTTATGTGAGATGAATTTGAAAAATCCGAGAGACATGGTTAACCTCATTATGTAATATTTTTTCAATAAGATGAAATTTTTATGGTGAATAGTAACTTTTAACATTTATTTACCGCAGTTAAAGGTAAATAGGGTAATTCAAGGAAAAAAATATTATAATAATACAAAATTACCTTAAAACATGTTCTAAACCTATTTTATGTGTCATGACTGACCATGGCCATCCTTGGGACAATTGTTTGGACCCCATGGAGGCACTTATGAAAAATAATGACACTTTAATTTAATTAACTTAAAGTAAAGGAAAAAATGACATAAACAAATATCTTTTAGTTAATTAATTTTCACATGGGGTTATATAAGTCATAATTTAGACTATAAATATCAATTGGAAATATAAAAATATTTCCTACATTATAGTATTTTTTTAATAATTTATATTCATCTTATAAATTAAATTATTTATGACACAATAATGATGTAGTATTTAACTCATTAATAAATGAGTTAAATAAATAAGATTATTAATATTAAAACAATATTGAAAAACTTTCCAATTATTATTGGATGATTTTATTTCAATCATGAGCCATCTTATCTTTGACTTTAATTAGTTTTGGACCATTAGAAACGGAATATCACTATATAATAAAATAATATTTTTACACTTTCCTAAAGAGCCCCTTCTCCCCCTTATAAAAGGACACCACTTCTATCCCTTTCAATACACCTCTCAGGCCACGTGTATTGCCCAAAAAATGCCCAAATAAGCTCTCAATATACCTATCTTACACCTAGAAGCCTTAACATAGGCATAATTCACTTCAAAAAGTCATTTCGGTTCAAACCAAAGGAAGTTACCCAAATTAAAAGTAACAATTTCTCTTAAATTCTTTTCTTTTCTTTTTTTATTTTACTTCTCCAACCCCCCCTAAAATATTTTTATTCCTTTATTTCATGACAAAACAAGTATCCTCAATATACTAGAATGTTTCTATGATAGGTATTCAAACTACACTTACACTCATCTCCATGTAATTGGTGAAGAACTTGTTGTTTTTGTGGTTGCCAAACTAACGCCTCACGAAATGGTGACTGTTCGAATATCTCTTACCGACTCTCACGGTGGCCATTAAGATGGAAATTTATTTATATATGATATATATATTTTCTTTATGATTTCTTTTTTTCTTCTTTATTTTCCATTTATATCATACCTTTATGGTTTCCATTATGGTTAAAACGTGATAATTTCATTTGAGGAAGTGTGGACTACCACCCCCTAAAAGTGATATGACTTGTTAATGACTTATGTGGGAAAAATAAAGTACGGATTTAATGAAATTATATATAATATTATACTTGAATTATAATAAACCTATGTATCATTATTTTTTTAATTCCATTAAAATACAAAATAGAAATGCAAGTAGCGTTCATGCGTACGTACGGCTTACCGACACTATGAACGGTGCATCTCATTTATTACCTCCAAATGTTATGTAATGTTATGAATAAATATATATAATAGACATATATGATACATATGAAATCTAAATGATTAATATAATTCTATAGGTAATGGAATTTTTACCACATATACCATTTATAATTATAACAAGTTTATTTTTTACTCAAGTTCCGAACATCGAAAAAATGTCCTATATGAACTCAAATAATTAACAAACTGTTATATCAAGGTAATAAGTTAAATAAAAGGAATAAAAAAAGTAAAAATATTCTTACGAAAGTATAAATTAACTAAAACAAGGAACATACGAGCGAGTCAAGTCGGACACGTGGTAAGGGGTTTTTCTCTCACTTTAAATTCTGTGAGATTTCCATTGTTCACCACTTATGTATTGCATGTGGTGTATTTTGTACTGCAATTTGATATATATTATCATGATTTTCATTATATTCATTATATTATGTGATTCATGTGTTGGTTATTGACTATTGTTCATACTACTCGATTGATTACAACGAGGTAAGGGTTATTTCCTCAATCTCATTATTACCTGAGATTGTTCATGTGTAAATATTTTCTGGGACATAATGATCATAGATAACTAGATTTTATAAAAATTATTTCAAAAGGAATATTTTAAGGTTTTATGGGAAGGTATATTTAACTAGATCATCATTTTAAATGGTTTAATGAATTATCATTCTAAACCCTTTTAATTAATGTCCATGTTTTCAAAATGATTTTACGGATTTATTTATATTTAAATAAATGTTTTGAAATGATAATTATTTTATAGGGTTTCAATGTTGCATGGGACATCTTGATTCAAAAATCCATTTTAAATTACTACCTTTATAAATTTTATGATTTTTATACAATTTCATAAAAAAGGGGTATTTCTCTCAAATCATTTTACTGATCCTTTTCATCTATGTCAACAACCTTTAATGGATTTTAAACCTATTTGATGTTCATTTATTAAGATAAAAATATTCCATATTGTATAGAATTTTTTGTGATTTGTTTGAATTTAGATGTGTTATTTTTATACCATTCATGGTTTATGGACAAAGTAATGACATTTCGTTTGCAAGTTTTAATACGAAGGTTTATGTTATATTTAAACCTTTTCATATGATGAATGTATTGGACTAGTATGTTCCGAGTTGGGGACTGGTAAAAGTAATCCCTCCATGTTGGGGTCCATTTACAGAAGACCCTCCATGTTGGAGTTCGGTTACAGAGGCTCTCCAGGTTGGATTCCGATTACAGAGGCTCTACTGGTTGGAGTCAGGTTACAGAGGATCTCCAGGATAGAGTCCGGTTACAGAGGCTCTCTAGGATTGGATACAGTTATCCCATAGGTTGTGGAAGAAGGCTTTGACACAGAAATTAATGTCTGGTACTACACATTCCCTCATTATGATATTAGTTATTACATGTGATTATTTTACTAGTATAATATCCACGTGCATGTTAATATGGTAATATTTTATTTATTTTTTCCATATTATGTTCTTGTTTATGTTTAAAAGGCTATTGTTTTATTACACATATTAACTTAAAAGTTTATAGCTTTCGCTAAATTATTTACCCTTACTTAGCATCTGAGGTCACCCCTTTCTTATGTTTTATTTTCCCAGGATATGAAAATTTAGTTATGAGTGACTTGCAGGCATAATCTATGAGGCTTGGATGTTTCTACTGGAATAAATTACTGTTCTTTTTTTTCAAGTTGTAATGTTGAACTTCATTTATGTGATCTATTTTCCAAAACTGCTAAACTGATTGGTCCTTCAGGACATGTTTCCTTGTAACCATGACAATGTTATGTAATAATGCACCAACTCTGGGAAACAAGGGTCAGGTCATTACAGTTGCTATCAGAAGAAGCTTAGTAATAACCTTGGAAACTATATTTAGATAAACTCTGATTAGAGCACATTACCCTAAGATAGACTTTGTGGATTAGTATAGAAGAACTTACTAGAATTTTGGTAATGTAGATATTTTTTGAGTTTTCCAAGAAAATACATCCATGTCTGGATATGAGTAGGTAGATGTGGCTCTGGCACAAATGTAACTAGGTGTAGAACCCAAAAACACCGCTTTGAGCTAGACTCGAACAAGAACTATTGCACGACAATGGGCCTTTCTGCACTCTTGGTTATGAAATTCCTGGGGGATATTCTTGGGATAATTATCATTTTCATTACAAATCATTCTGATGGATTTATGAGTATATACCTCCTCAATGAAAATATTTTTATGATTATGGATTATATCCAAAAACTATTCAATTTACATTAGGTGTTTTACAATTTTGAAATTATTCATTGCAGTTCATAAACTGACCTAGAGTATGTCATTGTATAGAAATGGCGCCCAATAGAAGGAATGTGAACTCCAACAATACGTATGATACAAAGAGTAAGAAGGATCATATCGTTCATGGTATTAAGCAAACAATTAGAAGGGAAATAGCCACCCATATATTCTCAACATATTAAGAAATAGTATCATGTGTTAATAATATAAATAAACAATTCTATGAGTCCTATGTATTTGAAGGGAAACCAGATAAGAAAAGGATGGAAGAGAGAAAGATGGAAAAAGGTAAGAGGGAAAAGAAGGATTTTCCCATATGAGATAAATGTTGAAAGAATCACCTTGGTAAATGCTTGCAGGGAATGGGAGTTTGTCATAAGTGTGGAGAAAAAGGACACCAAGTACATGATTTCAAGGGTAAGAAAAAAGTTTCAAATGTATAATGCTTCATCTCCAAGGAGTTGAGACTCTACGTGAATCAATGACCAAATCATCAGAGTATACCCAAAATGCTGTAATTAGATAATAATAATGTTATGATACTACCGAAGATGAATAGGAATGATTTTATTTTTTACGTTGTTATTAAAGTATTGTGTCATTTAGGTATTGTATTAATGATGTATATGTTATAAGAATTATATGGTATATAAAGATTGTACTGTAGTACTATTTTATTAAAGATTTGATATTGTGTGGAACCATGAAAAATGACTTAATAGCATGTTAAATTTTTGGAAAATATACGGATGAGAGAAAGATAAATCGTAATATGGTTCTGATACTGAGGTAGTGATTTTGTAATAATACATGATTGATTTGGATAAATTATATTGGATATTCTTGACTGACTTTAAACTGATTAATAATTTGTATATTCCATCATTGGTGGAGTTTACAACATTTTTGGATAGAAGGAGTATATCTAGAATTCTATAAGGAATAAGGGAGCATGAATATAATCAATAAGGTTTTAAGGTAATTCAGGTTATTGTAGTGTTTTAAAAGAATACATGACGAAGATGTTCACATGTTGTCACGTGGAAAAAAGGATCTTCATTATGTTTACCTTAATTATAAATTTTGGACTGTGAGTTTAGACAGAAGTATTTTGGATAAGTCTAGTTTGAGATTTTTTTTGGATTTCCATAAAAAAGACAACCCAGAGGTCGGGTGGCAACCCGTCGCATCCAGCAAGTCCCGGAGACAAGAACCCGCAATCAGAGGGAGACGAGAGTGTATCACCTACCACTGGCCCACGTGATTTCTGGGATTGAATAATGTCGTTTTTTTTAAAGGTCTGGTAGATGAATTATATATTCATTTTTTTGGAACCCTATATGAATAGGATAAATAGAATATTTTTTTAGTTTTACTATCTTTTAGAATGAAAGATGAGTTTTTTGTAGAAATTAGTTAAAGGATGGAAATCTACTTGTCAAGTATATTTTTTTTCATCTCTTATTCTATGAAGAAATTAATTCTTAAACATTAGGTAAGGGATCTTAAAACTAAAAATGTGTTATCAAAATACCTTATGTTTTGCTGAACTGATGATATTTTAAATCCTCATAGATTAATGGCTTTGAGGCACAAAATTCTACAATTTCTTATCACTGATTACCTCAATCACTCCCTGTAAATAGTTACGTTTTTCATCCAATTATATTTCTCTAATTGACACCAATGTTCTCTTATCAAAATCATAATTTGAAGGTGACATTTTCATTCCCCTTTTCCTCTTATTAAGACTAAATTTATTTAACCCAATTTCTGATATGGGTTTTCCAACAAAAGTATTTTCTACATTAAAACTTTTATTTTTGATGAACAATTTCAAATTTTGAGGATGCAATTTATTTAAGGAGGGATGAATGTAACACCCCATGATTTTATAGTACATTATTTCTTTAAAATAATTCAATAATATGCACTACACGCAACACCGAGTTCAAGCTCACCAAGACTTACCATACTAGCCGTTCAAAAGAGGTTAGGAATAGTATTCAAAATTTTTTGAACTTTATATAATCCTTATAATTTTAGAATCCATATTATGAGTTTTTTAGACATAATGAAAAAACAAATTCATTTTTTCAGATACAAGAAGTATGTTTTTTTAAAATATAACTTTAACGTCTTTTAATGGAGAACCTATTTTAAACCATATATTTGAAATTTTTTTATATTCAATTTGACAAAAAAACTTCTTCTTTAGAAATAGGACATAAGAATTTATTTTCAATAAATTTTTGGGGTTTTTCTGATAACATTTATATTTGGGTTAAAAGTGAAAAATACTTATTTTAACTGGAACGAAATTTTTTAATCTAAATAATTTTTAGTGTTAAATTATCAATTATAATGGTTTGGAAGTATAAATAGATTATATTTTTACAATTTAATCCAATGTTATTCATTGGAAATAATTTCACTTTGAAATTGAACATAAATAAGTATTAATCTTTTGTTAGTTATTATTTCTTAAAAACACGCTTTTTGGTTTTGAAAACAGGAATTAATTTTTAATTAATAAATGAAAGTTATATGTTTTGAATTTGGTAAAAAAGACTTAATTTTTGAAATCAGAATATAATAATTAGCTATGGATGAAATTCGGGTAACTTTCTGAAATCATTCAATGTTTGGTGAATAGTGAAAAACACTAAGTTATTGGTTAAAACCAACATTTAATTTAAATAATTATTAATTTTATTAAAATTTATTTTAGTTAAAAATAGATACATAATACCTATATAGGTTAAATATAATAAATTGTAGTCATTTTATAATATGTTTAGATATATAAAAATTTTATTGAACATTTTACCGTTTTTTTCTCACCTCTTAGGAGAATTTGCAAATTTGCATAAAACATAATTTTACCATTTCTGTGAGTTGAATTTAAAAAATCCAAAAGACATGGTTAACCTCAATATATAAAATGTGGTTCAATAAGGCAAAAATAATTTTTTTGTCAATAGTGTCTTTTGACTTTTATTTACCATGGTTAAAGGTAAATAGGGTAATTTAAGGTAAAACAATATTATAATCAGAAAACAATTACCTTAACACTTGTCATAACCATAGTGGATGACTCATGGTCCAACATGGGCATCCTTGTGTCTATTTTGGGACCCCATGGAGCCACTTCTGAAGGATAATGCCACTTTATTTTAATTAACATAATGTAAAGGCAAAAGCGACATAAACAAATATCTTTTGGTAAATCACATGGGGTTTTATAAGTAATCTTTTCAACTATAAATATTCATTGGAATGATAAAACTATTTCCTACAATATGGTATTTTTTTATAATTTTTATACATCATATAAATTATATTATTTATGACACAATAATGATATAGTATTTACCTCATTAATAAATGATTTAAATAAATATGATTATTATTAATAAAACTATATCCAAAACTTGTCCAATTATTTTTGGATGATTTTATTTCTACCATAAGTCATCTTATCTTCGACTTTAATTTATTTTGGACCATTAGAAACCGAATATCACTTTATAATAAAATAATATTTTCACACTTTCCTTAAGAGCCCCTCCTCCCCCTTACAAAGGGACAGCACTTCTATCCCATTCCACACACCTCTCAAGCCCCAGGGATAATCCAAACCCTACCCAAAAAAGCTATGAACATCCTTATATTACACCTACAAGCCTTACTGTTGGTAGAAGTCACTTCAATAAGTCCTTTTGGTTCAAACTAGAGAAAGTTACCCAAATTAAAGGTAATAGATTCTCTTAAATTCTTTTCTTTTATTTTGTATTATTTTATTTCTCCAACCCCCACAAAACTCTTTTTATTCCTTTAATTTATGACAACACCAGTATCATCAATATACTAGTATGATTTTATGATAATTATTAGAACTAAAATTACACACACCTCCATCTAATGGATGAAGAACATTCTGTTTTTATGGTTGGAAAACTAACGCGTCAAGAAATGATGATTGTTCGATTATCTCCAACGACCTCTCATGGTAGAAATTAAGATGGAACTGTATTTATATATGATATATATATTATTTTTATGTTTTCTTTAGGCTTCTTTATTTTCTATTTATATCATACCTTTATGGTTTCCATTATGGGTAAAACACGATAATTTCATTTGAGGAAATGCGGATTACCGCCCCCTCAAAGTGATATGAATTGTTAATGAATTATGTAGGACATATAAAGTATAGAGTTAATGATATTATGTATGATATTATACTGGAATTATAATATACCTATGTGTAATTATTATCTAATTGCATTAAAATACAAAATATAAATGCAAGTATCGTTCTTGCGTACGTACGATTTATTGTCTCCATGAATGCTGCATTTCCTTAAATATCTCCAAATGTTTTGTACTGTTATAAAAACATATTTATACTGGACATATATGATATATATGAAATATAAATTAGTAATGGCATTTTATAGATAATGTACTTTTGACACGTTTACAATTTATAATTATAACAAGTTCATTTTTGACTCAAGTTCCAAATATCGACAAAATGTCCAATATGAACTCAAATAATTAACTAATTGTTATATCAAGGTAATAAGTGATATAAAATGGATAATAAAATTGAATATATTCTTAAGCAAGTAGAAATTAACTTAAGTATATTATTCAGGAATAACAAGGAATATACAAGCGAGTCAAGTCAGACAAGTGGTAAGGGGTTTCATATTTCACTTTTAATTATATGAGATTTCCATCATTCACCCCTTATTTATTGCATGTGGTGTATTGTGTACTACCATTTGATATATATTATCATTATTATATTTATATTCATTATATTATGTGATTCATTTGGTGGCTATTGACTATTTTTTATACAAATCGATTGATTACAACGAGGTAAGGGTTATTTCCTCAATCTCATTATTTTATGAAAATGTTCATGTGTATGTATTTTCTGGGAAATATTTATCATAGATAACCATATTTTATAAAAATTATTTCAAAATGATTCTTTTAAGGTTTTATGGGAGGTAATACTTAACTAAATCATCATTTATTTATTTTTGAATATTTATCTTTCAAAACCATTTTAATTAATGTTTATGTTTTCAAAATGATTTTAAGGATTTATTTATATGGACTTGAATGTTTTGAAATGATAATTCATTTAAAATGTTTCAATATGTTATGGGACACTTTGATTCAAAAATCACTTTTAAATATCTATCTTTATAAATTGTTATAATTTTAAACGATTTCATTATGAAGGGGTATTTCTCTCAAAGAATTGTTGTTGATCATTTTCATTTATTTCAGCATCCTTTAATAGATTTTAAACCTGTTTAAAGTTCATTTATTATGATACAAATCATCCATATTATATTTAATGTTTTGTGATATGTTTGACAGTGGGTGTGTTATTTTTGTACCATTCATGGTATATGGATAAAGAATTGACAATTCATATGCTAGTTTTAATATGAATATTTATGTTATATTTCAACCTTTTATTATAATTAATGTATTGGACTAGTATGTTTCGGTTTGGGGGCTGGTAAAAGTAATCCCAATGGGTTGGCATCCGGTTACAACAGACCCACTGGGTTGGAGTCATATTACAGTGTTTCTATGGGTTAGAGTACGGTTATAGAGGCTCTCTGGGTTGTAGTCCGGTTATAAAGGCTCTCTAGGATGGAGTCTGGTTACAAAGGCTCTCCGGGTTTGGGTCTAGTTACTATTATCCCATTGGTCCTGGTATGAGGCCTTGACACAGAAATTAAAGTATGATACTATAAATTCCCTCATTATGAAAGTATTTATTACATGTGATTATTTAACTATTATAATATCCATGTGCATGTTAATATGGTGATTTTTGATTTATTTTTTCCATATTATGTTCAAGTTTTTGTTTAAAAGGCTGTTGTTTTATTACACATCTTTTCTTAAATGTTTATTGCTTCTGCTAAATTATTTACCCTTACTAAGCATATGAGTTCACCCCTTTATTTTGTTTTATTTTTCTAGGATATGAAGAGGTTTGTTATGAGTGACTTGAAGGCATAATCTATGAGTCTTGGACGTTTCAAATGGAATAAATTGTTGTTGTTTTTCTTTTCAAGTTGTAATGTTGTACTTCATGTAAGTAATCTATTTTAGAAAACTACTAAACGGATCGGCCCTTCAGGAGGTGATTCCTTGTAATCATGAAAATGTTATGTAATAACACACCGAATCTTGGTAACTGGGATCGGGGCATTATAGAATACCAATATATAAAAGCATACACCATTATAAATAAATTACAAAAAAGAATCCAATATAATCAAGTGAAAAAACATGATCCTATACTCCTACACCCCATCCTTAAAATCAAAAATCGGTTATTGGGTGTTTACCAATGTCTATACATGTAGTAATGATTCCATTTTGGGTATCATAGGTGGCTAGAATAGGGAGTGAAATCTACACAGAAGGTAAATCTACTTCAGAATAAGTAGGATACCTGTGAACATGGTAACCTGTATAGATATGGTGTGGGTATATATATATGTGTGTGTGAATCACCTTATATGTATACTGAAATACACATATAGAATGAATAAATAGGTAGTTGAAGTTCCATGTGTAAACATTGGCCAAACCCAAGAATGTTATATGGCTTGAAGGATGCATTATTCCACCTAATAAAAGGAGTACATAGTTTCAAAATAAGTGGAAAATGCAACTATTAGTCAAAATGCATCATGGGCCTGACCAGGGAAATCGTTAAAGATGAATCCAAAATATTTTACTAAGATAATTATTGTTACCTGTAAAGAGATCTATAAATACGAATCATATGTAATACACTCAGAATGGTAAAGAGAATTAACCCACAAATCATATCCTTGGTGAACCACATAGTAAACCAGGGATCACTCATGGAATAGTATACAACATTGGCCCACTGAGCCCATCCAAGGTAAAACACTATAGAGCTACTTATCAATAATGGGAAAAATAAATCATTAAACTTGTAAGCCCATCGAATGTATTTTGTAAATGAAACCACATATAACAAAATGTGTATTGATATTCAATTATAACTCTGATTGTAAAACTCAACAATCATGTCTAAGGCATCCCTATGTCTGGAACCTTGTATCGTCGTCTGCTTGAGAAAAAAACATGGGTTAAGAAAGATAAGGAATTAGTACCACTAATGTAAGGAAATAAATAATTGCATGGGATAAAACTACACCCTTAATTAGGTGGTTTAGATCAATTCAATCGTGAGCCTCTTATTCATTTTCATAAATAATACTTATATGGGTGGATCAAGTCAAGGGGATCTACCTCCAACGTTGATTTGATTGTTTTTTGGAATAAAATAATCATCGAAACATTAGTATATTTAATTAGTTAATTATTTAGAAGGTGTTAACATAATATATAAAATGTTAAAAAGTGTCACATCATATAATGCAGAATAAAATTTTAGAAAAATAAATATAATTTATACAATATCTTGGCTGATTACACCTCAATAATTCATAGCCTTTGAATCAATATAGAATGATTGAATTCATCAAAATAGACAAAATCCATAAAATTTGGGAAAATTATATCAAATAAGAATAGTGAAAATGATTTATAGTTAAATTAATAAATGATGTTAGTAGATTGAATATCTTATAAATAGGAATGCAATGAGACCAATGGTTATGGATATTGAAGACATATGAAATAATTAGTTATAATCTCAAAAACGATAAGAGGAGGATATTCCAGGTGGAATGAAGATAATATTTATTGGAGGAAAAGAAAAATTGTTGGTCAAAACAGAAATGATATAAAATAGAAAAAATTAATTTCACCTTGTTTCGAAGATTTGTAGGGTTGGGCCACACAGTTTTCAAAACCATGCACCTATACAATGTGGAATCATTGTTACATGTTACAATGTGTGTTAACCTATGTACCCAATCTAGGAAAACCTTATGGACTCTTCTATTCCACTATAAAACCCCTCATTATTGTGAATCTAATGTTTAATGGTAATAACTAATTGTACAGGCCAATAAAGTGTTGTATATCACATTCATTGTTGAGTCACATTGTTTGCACTAATGAGGTGCTAACTATGCAGATCATACTATCACTCTAAATTATAGATCCCTATTCTCTAAATGATCCTTGGACACATACAAAACACAATATATCCCCATAATAAAAATACTTGTTGAAAACATTAGTTATGGTTAATTGTTTAGGTATTTGCGCCACTTTAAATTGCTCAGACATTAATCTTTTAATTGGAATCGATTATCATTATCCATGCGATGTATAGGATGATCAATATAATAAGTAAACAATGATGAAGTTTCACCCAAAATAATTATATATTAATTCAAATTAAGTATAAAATCTTTATCATAAATTTAAAATTTATGATACATCTATAAAACCTATATGATACATAGATAAAAAATAGTTATCTTCAAACATCATTTTCATATTAATATTACATATTGAATAACCATCACATTTATACATAGAGTGACTATCATAGAAACACAATAAGAAACCATCAAAATTATACTTGGTATAAAAATCATAATATATTACATTAATATCTTATGATAAACAAAATATGTTAAATCTATCCCATATTTGGAATAATCATCGAAGAATATTCCCTTTATCCCTTTGGAGAATATTAATTAGTTATATCATTAACTTTATATAATGAATTAGAGAGATATAACAAGATCACTATTTCCTGGATTATAATGGAGCCACGTGTTCTCATAAAAAATACTGAAAACCATTACATAAATAATACAAATAGATTATTATATTTTTTATAAAATTCTTAGAAGAATCTATTATTACTTTAAACCCCCGATTAACACATGGTAAATAATCAGGTACCATGAAAATATCTTTGAAACAATAATAATTCATCTGATGAAATAATTTTGATGAAATCATTACAATATATCTCTTATTGATGAAATGTAAAATCAAGTGTTGTCAGTTTTGAGGAATGGATTAATTATTAAAATATCAGGACATCATTTCTTTGGTGAAATACCTTTTTCACAATGAAAATAAATTTTAAAAACTAGAAATTAGTAACTTATAATGAAAACTCATTTCATTAAAAATTTCTCTTGAAAATAAAAAAGGAACAATAAAATAAATTAATTTTCATGATTGTGGGAAAATTAGCTCTAGTTTTAAATTTTAAAAATAAATATTTCTTTCAACCATTTTATAAAGGTTATTTACGGTGACCTAATTGTAAAATGATAATAAATATACTTTTTTATAAATATAAAAATAATTTAATATATCATTTCAGATAACTTTTGTAAATAATTTCTCTTGATAAAAAGAACAATTTTAAGCATTTTAGAACAAATTGATATGCAGTAGGATGCTTGTCGTTCTAAATGAATATATAATATCAGTATCACTAAAAAATGATTTTCACGATATTTCTAAAATAAATAGGGGTGGAAATTTAAATTAAACATGTAATTTACATTTATAACTATAATATAAGAAGTGATATGTGTTTCTTTAGAATATGATCACATGATTTCATTCAATGTAACCTTGAATATAAATACTCTTGAAATGAAATGATATTGGAACATAATACCTTTTACCAATTAGTAACATGTTCAAATGTAAACACCATGATTGAATAATGTAAAATAAAACATTAAATATCATGAAAATAAAGCGATTCATGATATTACATGTCAACAGGCCTATATATTGTCTCAAAAAATATTAAACATTCATTTTTTTAAATGTATGTCCCAAAGAAACAATATTTGTAATTAATAAACCTTATAAAGATCATATCATTGTTTTGAGAGCTCATAAATATATTGATTATATGGAAAAAATTTATATCCACACAAAACATGAAAAAAATATATAATAAAATATTTTATATATCAATTCACACATAATCATTTCATAACATATTAATTGAAAATGATTTATAACTCATCTAATGTAAATTGAGTTAATTAACCATTTAATACTTGGTAATAATAAAAAAAATCCACTTAGATGAAAAAATTAAAGGTGGAACAAATAATACTATGAATTATATATAAATTATGATATATCCTCAAAATTGGATTTATATATACAACTCAAAAAAAATAGGTGCATAATAATAAAATATTCTACAATAAAGAAAATGGATATGAGATTAGTATTTGTTTCGGTAATATCTGGATCAAAACCTCATTAAATGGAGAAACTTGTATGGATTTTAAAATAAAATTATTTTAATGAAATTAATAATTAAATAAATGTCTGGAAATTGAATACATAATACAAATTAATTAAGTTGTGATTGTGACATATGACTTATAGAAATAAAAGTGAGATGATAAGCCCTTTACATAGCTCTATACATTCCACGTGTTTCCTTTAATTCATGTATACTAATAATATATAAATTATTTAAATTTTTATGAAACTTTTATAGTTATACAAAAATATCATTAAATTGTTTTTTTTAATTTACTAAAATTTTATTTTTAAATACATAATCTGTTTAGTAAACATTAGGTGTTTCGAGGACAATCAGTTCATAAATTTAAAATAGATTTAGAATATTAACCAAGGTCAAAGAGGATGTTTTCCATCCAAACTAAAATAATAATCATAAAATAATTATTAATTGTTTTAAAAAAAATTAAAATTAAAATAATAAATTATATATGGTTATGAATGATGTACCACATTACCATCATTGAGATAGTAGGCTATACGTATGCATGAGTAACATTTCAACTTTTCAATGATCAAAGTGGGATGAAGTTGAATAATATTTTAGGTATTTATAATCATAATTATATCATTAATACTATTTTACATACATAAATATAATTATATGTATCATCCATGTGATGCAATGATGTAAAATGAATCACATTGCTTCATGGAGGTGGTAGTCCACACATATGCAGAAACGATGTTATCATTATCCAGTTAATAAAATGTTAAGAATATAAATGATATATTATCATTAGAAATATTAAACTTTTCATGAATTATATATATATATATATATATTAATTCCATCATTACAACTGGTCTTGAGAGGTGGTGAGGAAAATAAATTACATCGATTCCTGAGGTGATGATCTTATGTACGAATGAATGAAAAACTCTATTCCAATATTGTTATTGTTGGTGATTGATACCTATTGTGAAATTATAATAATGATATTAATATATATTTTAGAAAAATATGTTATTATATATAATTGATTGAAGATGATTTTAAGTGGATGGTTGATTAAATAAAAACAATCGACTAACTGATAAACATCTTCTTTAGAAAATTTCTAGTGATTTCCTCTAAAAGACCTCAGAAATTTGAATTCATCCCCAAAAATGTTTTTTAAAATATTTTATGAATGATATTATGGTATTTGGATATGGATTTAATAAACTAATTAGTTATTCAAATGTGGATATTTGATAAGAAGTTGTATCCTTTCTTAAGAGATGGTAGGGGTACTATTGATTTATTAAAAATGTCAAATTAATATAATTTGAAGTTATAATGTTTATGAGTCAAATACTGTAATACAAAAATATTTTCTCTTTATTATATAACATTTTTATCATAATATTTTGATTAAACCACCCCCTTTTATGATTTTCACATTTAATGTGACCATAAGGTTTTTCCATCATTAAGGGTCAATATATTTTCAATAAATGAAATATATACAATAAATAGAAAAGGTGTATATTTTAAAAATTATATGAACGAAATGAATAATTTTTTAAATTTTACTAATTTTATACTACGGAATAAAATATTCCTTTCAGGAAAATCAATAATTACATTTTTTATTGAAATTTTCATTTTTATTGAATTTTATAACCCCAAGGAATAGAATAGAATAAGAATAAAATAGTTTCATACATCACTAATTTTTTATATTTATTTTCACATTCTTGGGATACCTTTATTTACTGTAATTATACAAACATTAATATTTTTAATATGAATTATTTAATTATTCATTTAATTTAATAATTACTATGTTTTCATTGTGAAAACATTTAATGTTTATATTTCATTACTAAAAATTTAAAATAAATTTCCATGATGAATATAATTAATATTTCCATAAGAATAATATTTGTAACTGAAAATATCCTCCGGTTATCCCAATTTGAAAAATATTATAGTTATTAAAAATAATTGTATGACATTTTTGTAATTTCTTACATAAAATATTACAAAGGATATAATCACATCTAAATAGAATAATAGAATATAAAGGAATCATATATTACTATGAATGAAATTTAATTGTGAATTAATGTTAATTCAAGAATTATATTCATATTTTTTTACTTATATTCTTATGTTTAGATTTAAATACATGTTTTACCCTTTATCATGGAAAAAACATTAACGATATAATTCTTAATGAGTAAATATAAAAGGAGAATATTTAAAATATATTAAAATAATGATTAAAATTTTTTATTTCATTTTTTTAAAATGAAATAAAATATGTTTAACAATTTATTTTAACATCATACGGAGAAAATAATAGAAAAAATGAATTTTCATAAAAATAACAGTCTTAATTATAATATTTTTATACTAAATTAATTTATAAAATTGATCTAAAAACACAAAAATAAATTATTTAAATTTTAAATGAACTAATAATATTTTAAATCCTTAATGAAATATATTTTTACATTTTAATTAATATAAAATAAAATACAATATTAATTGAAAATAAGCATGTTTTCAATATTCATTGAATAATAATATGTTTATGAAAATTTCTCAAAATTAATCCTAAGATAATGTTGACATATTAATTTAAAATATTTTATATATAATATAAAATCATATCACTAAATTTTCAAACAAATTATTTCTGATATTTTCATAGAAAAAGAAATAAAACCCTTTTTTAGAATAAGACGTGTATTGAAAGAATAAATTATCTCCACTAAAAAATGTGTTATTCTTTCCAATTCACTGATAAATATACTTTTTTGGTTATATATCATATATATATATACTAAATAGTATTCAATAACATTTATGCATGATAATTTAATCCCTAGGTTATAAAATAGTAATTAAATAATAATATTTCCTATTTTTTAAGGATCGGTGATGGTGTCAATAATGATATTAATTTTTTTTATTATTATTCTTATTTAAAATATTTTGATATTATAATTACATTTATTAAAACACAAACATTAAAATGGATTAAGAAAACTTTTTATCCAAATTATTTGGAACAAAATATAGAGGTAGTTTAAAATAAAACATAACTTGTTTTCCAAATACAGAAACATTATTAGAAAGTATAAATTTAGAAATGGATTAAAATATTAATGTCTAAATAATGATGGATAATGAAATAAAACCATGATAAGAAGAATTTAAATGACTATGATAATTTCAAAATCCTATAAAAAATAAATAATGAGGTCTGAAATAGATTATATTTATAAAAAATGTATTAAGATAAAATGGAATTTCATGTCCTTTTTCATAGAGTATGAGGAATCACAATAACATATAAACTAGAATAATATAGAAATTTTCCAACTTAAAATTTATAAGTTCGTCCATTAATAAATTTCAACAATAATATTCTATTTTTCACAAAAACTATTTGTAACAAAGGTGAATTTTTTATATCTGATGAACTAAAATAAACATTTATCAGATCCCATTATCCATAATAAGATTCAATATATTCCACTAATATTTGAATATTATCCGAAACATACATGATTTGAAAAAGGTATGTTAATATCCAAAATTTATAAACCCTAATATGATGAAAAAATACATTACCACAATATATTCCAGAAATAAGACTAATCGTTCAACATATATCATTTGATAACTTATTAACCACACATCTCAATTTATTATAATAACCTCAAAATTAAATTATTTTTTAACCTTAGTGGTAATATCATACACAATATATTATCCCACAAAATATTTAACCATATTCTTCAAAAAATAACCCTTCCTACTGAACCTAAGGTTTATAGATTTCTCAACCCAATAAAACATCAAAAAATATAATTAGTTAGATTAAAATCATTTGATATTAATACTAAAAAATGTGTAATTGAAAATGAAATTATGATAAAAATATAAATATAAATCCACTATGATATCCATAAATCATATGTTGACCTCACCTAATAACATTCTATTATCCAATGTAATCTAATATATCCCCAAATAACATATATATTGTCCCCCAATTCACACTCATGGATCTTAAACTACAAACATAATCCTGACAATTTTATTCATTGATAAAAATTAACATGACCCTATTTCAACCATCCAAATCCTAAAAAATTAAAATCAAATACGGTATCAGTTAAATAGCCAATGAAATTTTAGGTTTATAATTTTATATAATTAAGGATAACTCTTATATAATAATATCTATGTAATTAAATGTGTATTTTTTCCACTATAGTCATATCTTCATATTGCACATAATATTATCTACATATCCTATAAAATTCCTCACTCATGAAACCATTTCAAAAATAAATCATTCAATATAATTCAGTATAACTAGGGGAAATTAAAAACTTAATAAGAGTGAGATCAAATTCTTAGTAATAGGAGAAAAAATATTAATCATTAAGTTAGATCAGTGAGAATAGGTCGATCATATGTTTATGATGATATAAAAAATGATATTTCATATAAAATAATAGACATAATACCCCTCAAATCATTGATCATAAAATAGAAAACATGCAATAATGCTTTAAATTATAACAATATTTATATATTCTCAAATACTAGGATACAATGAGCCAATACATGGGAAATGGATACATTATAAATTGATTCAATCATAAAAAAACAACAAGGAAACTGGGAGAATCATTTCAATATCACTTCTACAATAACTCTAAAAAATTTAGTAATGTACCAAATAATTTACAATAATCTATTAGGAGAAACATATAACCTATTAAATATTTTTCCTTGCATTCTGCATTAAAGATCTATATCAAGCCCATCAATGATCAGAAGCTATATCTGATCCACTCTTCATCATAAATAATTTCAATGAACCATAACATAAATAAATTTTATATATCTTTCAATTCATCCTAAAACTCATAGAAACATCTATTATTACATTCATAATGTGATTAACCCATGGAAATGAAGAAGGATTAATTAAAATAAATTTGAAAAAAATAAAAAAAAATTGGGATTCAAAATATGGATTGTATGATTACAATATATTCTCATTGGAGAATAAGTAACTTAATTTTTTTTCCATTGATGAATATAAATACTATTACATTATCATTAATACTTTCTTGTGGGAAATAGGCTTTCAATTATGAAAATAATATTGAAAAAAATAAAAATTACTAAATTATTATTAATGTCATTGCCTCATTAAAAAAATGAAAACTAATAAATGAATTTTTAATGATAATAATGGTTATGATGGTTGAAAAATACAATGATATAATAAATGTAAAAAAATAAAAACCCCTTTAAAACATTTTTAGAATGTATTAAAAGTGACACATACAAAAAGAGTAACGAAATTTCCTAATAATTATACTGAAATATGATGAAATATCATATAAAAACACTATTAAATAAGAATGTATGTAATATAAATTTCGTGAAAATTTTATAAAAATTGGTCAGGGATGATAGATATTTTACCTCAAAAAAATGAACATCAGTATCACTTACAAACAATATTATTTTTTCTAATAATCATTAAGGGTGGAAATGGAAACTATACATAAAAGATGCATTAATAAATATTGGATAATATTTTTTTGTGTTTTATTGTAAAAATATAATATATTTTGTACCAACATAACATTAATCATAAAAAATCCTAAAAAAATTGATAATAACATAAATAATTCACCTCTTTGGAAAATTTCAGAATAACAAATAATTAAATGAAATAATATGATATGGGCGTTTAATTACTTATAATTAAATGAATAATTATGAGAAAATTCAATCATGTGGTTTTATGTAATCAAATCAATGATATCGTGTTTCATGTGCTAAAAAAAATCTCCAAGAAAATTAGTTTTAGATAAATAAATTCCTTGAAAATATTGTATCTTTTAATGTGATGTTAATAACTGAATTGATTTTGTGAATATTTAAATACAAATTATAAAATTTTATTTTCATATGAAATAAACTTATATGTAAATTGAAATGTAATAATTTCATAAAAATGATTTAAGAAAAGTTATTTCCCATTGAATGGAAGTTGAGTTATAAATCGTTTTACTATATGGTAGCATTAAATTCAAATTCCATAGGATTAAATAATTATAATTACAATGAATTTTTTTAATAAGTCTAACTTCTTCATTATATATCATTTTAAATGGATTTATATAAATCATTTATAATAAATTTGTTCAATAATAATAAAATACGCTTTAATGAAGGGAAATTGAGACAAAATTCATTACCTCTAGTCCAGACATTACATGTATATCTATAGACTCATGTATATTTAACAAATATCAATTATTTATTTTTTTTAGAAAATTTTTTAAAAAAATTCCTTTGTCACTTATCAGTTCATTTCACTTTTTAAAATTAATTATTTAATTTCATAATTTTTTAGGCTCATGATTTCCATTTTGATGATGTTTGGTTCAAATTTGGAAAAAAATCATTATGCTAGTTTTTGTGAAAGAGTTAATTATTAAATAATATCTATAATAATAATAAAATAGTTATTATAATTATTTTATATTAATTATTCGTTAATATAAATAATGAATGAAGGTTATTAAATATGAGTTATGTTACAACTATAGATAAAAAAGATTGTATGTACACATGAGTAATGATTCCAATTGACAATTAACATGACAAAAAAAATTTCAATATAAGATTATCCTTGAAAATTATTATTATATCATAAATATAATAGTATATTTTTAGAAAAATTTATATTTACCATCTATATTAGTAAATTATGAAAAATGAAACAGATAGATATGTCAAGGTGGTAATATAAACATACACCAAAATGACATTAACATTTTTCAATGGACATAACAGAAAAAAATATATGAAATTTTATATTTAATGAATTATAATTACATAATTATTATATATATATATATATATTTAATGTATCATTTAGTGAGGTATAAGACCTAAAATATATAAGAATGATGGTTTCATTTCCCATTTGATGGAATAAAAGATGGATATTGATTATTAACATAATAAAATATCAGTATATTAAATTAAATTTTTTTATTTTTTTATCATGTTTGTAGATGATTTGTAGGTGGTAAAAGGAGAAATAAAACAAAAAAATCAGTTAAAATCTTTACATATTCATAGAACAATAGTATTTTCATTACATCTTAATCCTTATATTGTTATTATTCTACAAAAAATAAGAAATCTAAATTATTTACATGGACAATGTTAATGAGTTTCCATGATTATTTGGATAAAAATAGTGCTAAAATTTCTTTGTAATAGAGAATATGTGGTTACTTTTTATTGATTATTGGAGAGGATCATTTAGAAATATATTAAATATAATAATATAATATCTTTCTTACTCATGTAAAATATCTCCAAGATTTCATGAAATAATTGATAGGAATAATATGGTGTTTACCTAATTATCTAATAAAATTTTAATATATATATATATACGTCTCTATAATCCTTAACTTTTATTTTAACCATTATATTTAAATTTTTTTCCCTAATCTGTTGTAACATATTTTTCAACTGTAATGGGTTATAAATTTAATCAAATGTTAGAATATCCCTCATAAATTGAAAAAGGATTCATTTAGAAACATTTCTCATATGACATGTCCTCTTACAAAATTGTAATGACTTTATTATAACTACATAAATATATTTAGCATAAAATTCTATTAATGGCATATTAAGAACAATTCACTTAATATGTAAATGAAAATGAGAATAAAAAATCAAATATGTATATAAAACATTTCTATATCAATAATACATTATTAATGACTAAAAATTCATGTGAAACAATAATTCTCTAAAAAACTATTACATTGTATGTATTTTATATTCATTTACTTTAATTTTTTATTTCTTTAACAAGAAGTATATGATTGTTTCTTAAGTATATATGGTGATAATTTCAATAGTAGAAATTCAAAATAAATTCACACCATAAAAGTAATTCCATTATTCTCAAAATAACAACTACAATACATTCAGAACTTATTTTTATAGCTATGTGAACATATAAAATTAACCGAACAGAAAGTGATTGAAATTGTGTATTTTTTATCTCCTAATATAATAGATAATTAATTTTGAGTGAAAAATGGAATCATATTGACAAGGAATAAAATATTTTAGGTGGTTTGTTGCATCCAAGTCCGCCAATATTTTAAAATAACTTTTTGTTGTCATTTTTAGTCCTCATAATATTATCTATAACAATATTTATCAGATTTAACCTTATGGATGTGAATAATATTTACTATAATTACTCTTTATAATGAAAAAAATAAAAGATAATTAATACAAAATTTTATCATCCCGATTAAAAAGAATGGGATCGACCTTTCAAGGCTAAACTCTTAGATTATCATTAATTTATTTTAATATAAAAGTTTAAAACATTATGAAATTGGGTTTTAGAGAAATGAATTTTTTACCACAAAAATTATATTATATCCAAATCATGAATAATGATTACTAAAATTTAAATATTTAAATTATATCAAATTAGTTAATATGTACGCAACATTGATTTTAAATGTAAATTATATTCATACTTTTTTAATGATTGGAAATAAGTGTTCTACCCAAAATGACTTTATGAAAATTTTTAGGAAAACCAATTATTTCAAAAAAACCCAAATTCTCACAAGAATATAATTTCGATATAATAATTTTAAAAATTATGAATACCAATTGAGGGGGATTTCCTGTGAAATTATGAGTTGAAATGAATTTATATATTTCAAATAAGATTATGAGGTTCAGTTTATTAATGAAGCTTATATCCATGATTGTGTATCACCCTATATTTCCTAGTGGGTGTGGATAGACTAGAGTTAGTCCTATCATAACATGAGAGATAATATTGGATTGTTCCTGAATATCATAGTAACATGACCATATCGATTTTACATTAGTAAATTTATTGTTTCCAAGTATCAATGTTCATAGTTTAATCGTTTTTCTATTGTTCTCAATAATATTTATTTATGATAATAGAATTTAATTTTTTTCATTTATGGTTCTTATAGTCTTGGTTTTTTATAATATATATCCTTCAAGAAGATCATATCTAAATGTGACACTGGAAGATGTGGAGTGATCCTTAAAGTTGATTCCTTGTGATAACTCAAATATTTTGGAAACGACAGTCTGAACATTCTAGTCTATCATCAAAAACAAATTTTTTTTTGAATAATGTGTGGACCATGATATATATATTTTTATTCATCAAGAACTAATATTTTTTGGTGGTCAAGAGACATTAGAAATTATAAATATTGATCTTCTAGATTGATAGGATATTAAAATGCCTAAATTCTCTAGAAAACACCTGGGTTGTTTTGGGACATATATTCATAAAGAGAATAAAATTATTTTCTTGTAATATATCATGAAATATAATTTTATCTTGACAACATTATGAAATCAAATCATTCAATATTTCTATGTACATTCACTATGCTGGGAGAATGAATGTGTTTTCCTTTATTTGAAGTACGTTGATCTTTTAGTTATGGAGTATGCTACACTATTTTATGGAGTTTGTGACCCTATCTATAGACCTTATTTTGAAATAAAATATCCTATTTTGAAGCACTAAGATGGGTCAATGGCCTGGAATTTAGTCAATGTTTATTCAAATGTTTAATACAACCGCCTTGGATTTTTGTAATTTTGAACATATAATTGAGGTATATATTGGTAGAAAGAAAAAATCTATTAATATAAGGAGGAAGAGTTCATTTTTTATATGAATTTAAGATGGGTGATCTTATCAAAATGATTGGTAGTATTGGGATTGGATATCAGGATATATTTTCTAGTGGTATTTTTCCAATGTGGTAAAACTAACTTATTGAACAAAATTTCAATGGAGGAACCATATTATGATAAACATGAGGTAAATATGGCCATATTAAATATATATATAATAGAGTGTACAAGGCAAGTAGATATGGGGCCACTTTAAACGAGGGATCATAGTTTAGATCTGAGGCATGGGAAGAGGTGGGATATCAACATCATGCCAACGATGATGCCGGGTTCGTGAAGAAAGAACATTATCAAGTTGCATCTCTGTATATATTGTAGTGGGAAGAAAATGATATAGAATCAGGACCAACAACCATGATAGATGTGTTTTAATTATTTATTCTATGTTTTTTACTTATTTAATTTTATATTAACTCATTCTTTTTAATCATCCAATATCATTATATTATTGAGATTATGATAAGATATTATGCATTTTATTATAAAAACATCCACCAATTTGTGAAATATGTTCTTGAAAGGATTTAAATGTCCCATGTATTGGGTTTTGAATATTGAAAATAAAACCTTATTTAATTTATTTTTATGGTCATAATATTTGTATCCCATTATTTTTATAGAATGTATAATTTAACACAAATCATTAATTGATTATTATCATCATTGAGTGAAATTCGTTTCTAAAGAGAGGGTACCTGATATATTTCAGGGTGAGTGGGATCCACAATTGGGTATATTAGTCATATTTTTTCTAGAGATAAGTGTATCTCATTCCATTTATCTAAAATAAATCATGAAGCTATTTAACAATGTCTTAGTGGCTCCATTTTTTAGTGTTGTGTGAGTATCCAAAGGTTTTGTTTAAATTATTTATCTTGGTTACCATTATAGGGGGGATTCAATTTTTTAATAGATGTTACTGTGAAGAATATTTTCATTTCAATATTATCATATAATATAAATCCCATAGAACTCAGTCAATAAATGCATAAAATAATGAACTTGGGCCTATAGGATTTATATATCCTAGAATTTAAATATGTTGACATCCAATTATATTTCCCTATAAGAAGGATAAAAGTATCTAATAATGTTTTGATCATAAAAATATTATCTAGGTGATAGATTAGGATAGATTAAGTGTTCATCATATTGATTTCATTTTTTATCTTCTTAATTTTTCTCAATGAATTTCAATGTTAGATCTGATATCATGATGCCATAAACTAGGGGTTTATGAGGTCATTATTCCTAATATAGTGCTCAAGACTATGTATGAAAATTATAATAATCAATTCATGTTAGTATTCCTTATTAATTATCATACAATATTTATGGATTTGATGAATAATATATTTCATCTGTTCATAGATTCATTCATGGTTGTCTTTTTGGATGGTATTCTTTTCTATTTTATATTGAATAAGGATTGTAATGAACATTTTAATATCATCCATGGGATCTGGAAACAACATTATATGAATTGGAAGATATGAAAATTTTAATTATGGAGAAAAAATGTAAAAGAATTTCAATTTTATTTATGATAAGGGAGTCTTAGTGTGTCCAAAAATACATAGGTCGTGGTATCTGGAGAGTGTCCAAGAAATGTGCTTCAAATAATGTCTTTTATGGGATTGGATTGTTATTATAAATTATTTTTTCAATTATTTTAAATGAATTATTCTTAAATGATATACTTAACATGGATTGGTGTTTTTTTGGAATCAAATGCTATTGGGATCATTTTTATATCTAAAACTATAATATTGAAATCACCTCCAACCATGATTCTTCATGAGTCATGTTTTGGTTATGTTTTCTACTATAATGGCTCATCTATGTTTTTGGGTTGTGTTAGGATATATGGGATACAAATAGTAGTGTATATCACAAATTATCTAAAACCTAGTGATAAAAACTATCCCATTCAAAATCTTTAGTTGGAAGTAGTGATGCATGCCCTTATGAAATGGAAGAACATCCTTTTTAGGTGTCGTTTATAGTTTATTAAACCCAGAAGATTATGAAAAATAATAATAACTCACAGTTATCAAATTATAGTTAATGAAACTATGTGGATTAAACTTATACCTTTGATTTTTTAGATTACATACAAACCCATGAAAATAAATTGGGTTCAATGTTCTTAAAGCATAAAACTACCAACTTCGGTAATGAATGAATCAGTGGAAGAGTGGTGATTGATGTGATTATTTATGGAGATGTGATTTGAATAATGGATGATTAAATATAGATAATTACAATATGGATTTGGTTGTAAATCAATTTATCAATACCATATTTCTATTTGACATGTTGTTAATGCAGTGTGTCAGTTCATTAGTAGGAACCTTTTTGATTGGGAGACCTCTCGTGAGTAGTCTCAATATCTGGATGCAGTTTCTATAACATCCCAGATAAATATAGAATATAAAATTTTTATATTTAATAATAGTTTTGATTAAAATATTAAATTTACATTTATGTTAATGCTACGTTCTATGGTGTACCCGACATACAACAATGGGTTTCTTCGAAATCATATGTTGCACACACGGCTGAGTCATACTGAAAAATAATAAAATAATATTATTATTTTTTATGGTAGTTAATGCATAGCTACTGTATTATAGGGAATGAATAGAACAACCCATATTTAGATTAAACTTTTTTTTAAAATATTTTTACATTTATCTAATAAAATTTAGACGCTTAAAATGAGAATGAATGCGATTTTAAGCATATAAACTCTAATGGTTTTAAAAGGTAGTTTTACCACCTTTTGATGGAGAACCCCTTTTAAATATAGTTTTTGTAACTTTTATATGTCTGATTTGTCAATATAAACTTCTTATTTAGAATTTGGATATCAAAATTTATTACCGGTAAATTTTAGGTATTTTTATGATAAAGTTGATTTTTATGGAATAGTGAACAATAATGCATTTTAAGTCAAAACTGTCTTTTATTATGATTTATTTATTTGGTTATATTATATATTTAAATCATTTTAATGTGTAATTGGATTATATTTTAAACAATTAATACAATATTGGTCATTGGATGTAATTTTTCTTTAAAATTGGACATAAACGGGTGTCAATCTTTTGTTGTTTTTACTTCCTAAAAACGCACTTTTTAGTTTTGACAATTGAAATTATTTTTAAATTAATTAATGAAACTTATATGTTTTGAATTTGAAAAAATATAAATAATTTTTGGAATTTAGAACATCAAAAATATCTTTGGGTGAATTTTTGGTCTATTTCTGAAAATTTTCACTTTTTAATGAATAGTGAAAAACACTTCATAGTAGTTTAAAACTGGCATTTTCATTTAAATGAAATTTTCCCGCTTCTGTGAATTGAATTTCAAAAATCTTATATACAAGGTTTTTATCATTAAGTTACATTTTTTTCAATATGATGAAAATAATTTTTGGTGAATTGTAATTTTTGATTTTTATTTACTACGGTTAAAGATAAAAAGGGTAATTCAAGGTAAAAATAATATTATAATAATATAAAACATCTTTAAAACTTGTCCTAGCCTTATTTTATGAGTCATGGTGAACCAATAAAATATTTGGGTTGAAACTTTTACCTTTTCATGCCAAATGGGTAAGATAATTACATTATTTACTTTCTATTTAATGTAAAAATTAAAATACCATAAACATGTATTGTTTTGCTAAACCAATTTTAATGTGGAGATATATAATTTATATCATTAACTATAAATATTCATTATAAGAATAAAAATATTTTGTACATCATGGTGTTTTATTTATTATTTTCAGACATCAAAAAAAAATTATGACACAATGATGAATTAATGATTATCTCATTAATAAATGTTTTAAATAAATGAGATTATAAATATTAAATTAAGTTATTTTGAAACTTGTTATGCCATCCATGAATTTTATGTATTAATATGACTTTTTATTTTTGAAATAATGATGTTTCTATTAATTGATCGTGTTTTTATGTATTTTCAAAAAGTCATGGTATGAATAGTATAAAAGTTGACATAAAAGTGTTTTTAAATCAATTAATATTTTATTAAATGATAAAATAGTTATCAAAATATAAGATTATTCCAAATGAAATATATGAAGTTACAAATGACATTAATGATCCATTTTGGGTCTTTTGGAATTTTATAGTAAATATATTAACCATATAGTATGAATATGAAATAATTGATGGTGAAGGTAAAATAAGTTAAAAAAGGGTTAAATAAAAATGATAATGATTAAAAAAATATCCAAATCATGTTCAATTAAAATTAGATAATTTTATTTATACTTATATTAATTTTATATTATAATTTAGTTATTTTTTGAACTTATGTAACTAAAAATAATTTTATAGTTAAATAATACATTCAAATATTCTTAAAGAGCACCTCCCCCCTCTTATAAAAGGACACCACCTCTAACCCATTACTCACACATCCCAAGCCCCTCAGCTCATCCATAATCTACCAAAATACTCTCATAATCTATATATTCCTCATATAATCCTTCCACTTGGCATAATGCAATTCAAAATAGCCCATTAGATCAAATCAAAAGAAGTTACCCGATTTGAGGTAACGTTTTCCCTCAAGTTTTATTCCATTATTTTTCCTTATCCACTACCGATGATCTTATTATTCTTTGTTTATATAACAACTACAATATCCTAAATATATTATTGTTGGAATCACCTGTTTTGATAATCTCAAATCATGATTAAACATTAATTATGATGTATTAAAACCTTGCATTAATCTTATTATTCTATGCTTAAACGTATTTTATTCTAAACAGTTCATATTCTTACTCTCATAACTTTACTGTAACAGCTTACAGTAGTATTTACATAAGTTTAGTATTGTTAGCTAACAGTCAGAGTTTTCTTTTCAAAGTCACAGTTACAGTTAACTGTCACCTTAAGTTACTGTTGCAATAAGTTCACAGTTACAAGGTTACAGTCGAAGACTAATACAAGCTTACAGTTACGAGTCCACTGCTATCTATTGTCAAAGCTCACAGACGAAGGTCACAGTTACAAGACTTCTGTTCAAAGTTTTCTCTGCTCAAGTTCACAGACGAACAAGTCTACAGTTGGAACAAGTTCACAGTCGAACAAGCCTACAGTCATAAGCCTACAGTCAAGGTTATAGTTAGACAGCTTCTGTCGACTAAGTCTACTGATGATCGAAGTCTACAGTTGACAAAGGTTACAGTTCTACAAATTTGATGTTACAAGTCTACAGTTAGAAAGGCTACAGTTACATGGAGTAAAAGCTACCATTGCAAGCCTACAGACAGCAAGCCCTTTTGTTGAAGTCAGCAGTCAGAAGGAAGTCCACAGTTGGAAGTCCACAGTTGGAAGATCACAGTTGAAGTCAACAGTGACATACATTCTCGACTCACTATTTTAATTTCTTTATTTCCTTTATTTAATCTATCTAACGGTCATATCATACATTTTAATGTTTTGTCAAATATCTGATAAAGGTTGTCGGATGTCAGGAACCCGTACCTCGTACCTGCTGAAAAGAAATCTTTTCTGTCCCCTGATGGGAGATAAATACGAGAAGACTACATACTAGAAATAGATGCGAACGTGTGAAGATATACAAACAACAAGAAGTGAACCAGAAAAGTGCGGGGCATCCAATATACCAAAACGACACAAGCACAAGAGGAACACAGAGAAGCTCATAGACAATCAAGCATACTCGAGGAGTGTTCTGTGCATACAAGAAGAACTTCATCGACTACATTCTCACCACCTGTGAACCTGGAGCTTACGACACTCTGTTTCTCAACAGAAACAAGAAGAGGACTCAGACTTACTTCTAATCAAATTCAAAGGAGTCCAAAGCTATACTGAAATCACCAGAACAATCTCTAAACTCTACATCTCTTGTTCTGTGATTTATTACCATTCATTTCGAGCAGTGTGTGTTATCTACTATATCTAACACACACACTGACTCCTGTACATTCACTGGAGGATCTGTAAATCCTCAGCAAATCTTTTTGCACTCTATTTCCCACTGTGGATAGTGGTAGAGGTCTTGTGACCTGGACAGCTTGCTGCTGTTGTTTGTTTTCCCACGAAGAACTGTGGTAGAGGTCTTGTGACCTGGACAGTGTGTTCACTGTTGTTAACCCCGATCCAGGGTGTGGATCATTTTATATAAAATTTTGAGAGGACTAAGTCTCGGCTTGACACTGAACCTCTTGGTTAATTTTCTGTGTTTATAGTTATACTCTATATCCATACTATACATATTTATTTCATATTCCGCTGCTATTACTTTGAAATATAATCTATCTTCAAAGCTACTTTGATAATTAAATTCGCAAGTGTTTATATTTGTTATAAATCAGTAAGTTAGTTTCAAAAGTTAATTTAATCATAAGATTACATTAACTGAGAATTAATCAATCTTTGAGAAACTAATTGAACCTTTATAATCTATATAAATTCACTACAGTTTAATTTGTTTTTGAAATTGGGGGATTTTAATAGAAATTGTTTTTAACAGAAATTTTAATTGGAACTCAATTCACCCCCCCTCTTGAGTGTCCACTCCGACCAACATTTGGTATCAGAGGTTATGTTTAGCTCTGTTATACTTGCTCAAAGTTTTATTTTAACTCTCTGTTTTTACACTGTGATTGTAGTTTTATCTAAAAGATCTTAAATTTCTGTTAGTTCTAAATTTTATCTCTTTAAAATATTTTCTAAAATTTCCTTATGGATAATAGATTAGAAGGTGCTGCTACTAACAGGCCACCCTTCTTTAATGGTGTGAATTATGCCCAATGGAAGCTCAAAATGAAAATTCATTTGGAAAGTATGGGTTTTGATATTTGGACTGCTATAGAGTCTCAATACAAGATTCCAGAAACTGAAAGAATAACTTGGGATGAACCTACTAAAGTAGCTTACAATAATAATTTTAAGGCTGTGAATGCTCTCTACTGTGCTCTAGGAGATGAGGAATTCAATAGAATTTCTGCATGTAAAACTGCTTTTGAAATCTGGGACACCTTAGCTGTTTCTCATGAAGGAACAACTAATGTCAAGGAAATGCGGTTAAACACTTATACTATCAAATATGATAACTTTAAGATGAAAGCTAATGAACCTATTTCTGATATGTATCTCAGGTTTAATGAGATAGTCAACACAATGAGCTCACTCGGGAAAATTGTTCCAGCAAAGGAGCAAATCATGAGATTATTAAGATGTCTGCCTGACAGATGGAGAGGCACATCCGTTTCAATTAGAGAATCCTGTGATATTGGAACTTTGCCTGTCAAGGAGCTAATTGGTAAGCTGATGATGTACGAAGAAGAGCTAAAGGTGAATAAAGAGGAAGATGAGGAACCAAAACGAAAATCTGTAGCTTTTAAGTCTATTGCATCAAAGAGCAAAGACAAGGAGAAAGTGCATATACCAACTGAAAGCTCATCTAGTGAAGACTTAGATTCTGACAGTGATGCCGAGATGGCACAAATAGCAAGGAGATTCAAGAAGTTCTATAGGAAGAAGAAGTTCTTTAGAAAACAAAACTACAAGGGTAAGTATGATAGACAAGGTAAGTGGAAGAAAGATTGGAAGAAAACTGATAAAGAAGAAGACATAGTTTGCTATGAATGTAAAAGGAAAGGACACATCAAAGCTGACTGTCCTAAGTTAAAATTCAAGAAGAAATATGAGTACAAGGAAAAGAATTATAGGAAAGCAATGAAGGCCACCTGGAGTGCTTCAGAAGACAGCACAAGTGAATCAGAGTCCAGTGATTCTGAAAGAAATCGTGCTAATATGTGTTTCATGACAAACACATCTGAGGTAACCTTAGACACTCACACTTTAAACTCTTATTATTCTGAAGGTGAAGCAGAATCTGGTTCTGATTCTGAAAATATGTCTAAAGATGAATTGACTGAATACTGTAATATGCTGGAAGAAACGTGTAATGAACTAAAGGATAAATATAAGTCTTTAAAGAAACAGCATTCTCTTACTGCAAGTGTCAAGTCTGCACTTGATGTAGAAAAAGAGAAAAATGTTCAATTATTAAAGGAGAATACAGAACTGAAACTATCTAATGAACAACTTAGAAAGGACTTAGAAACATTCACAAATGGAAAAGATACTCTAACCCAACTACTAGGAAAGCAAGTTGCACCTAAGTATGCTACTGGATTGGGATACCAACCTGGACAAAGACAGTTTACTAAAACCCGATTTATTTCCAAGTCTGAAAAAAATCCTGCTAGTTCCAGTTTTGGAAATTCGTATGCCTCAACTGGTTATTTAAATAGTTGTCGATCAAGTAAAGTATATCTATCTAAATCTGTTGCATCTATTAATTGTATGGGACCCATAAGACAAATCTGGGTACCTAAATCCTTGATTGCTAACATATCTGGACCCAAGAAAATCTGGGTACCAAAGTCATTTCTTGTCTAATCTGTTTTGTAGGAAATCTGTTTGAAAAGAAAGTACAAGAAGGTATGGTACATAGACAGTGGATGTTCAAGACACATGTCTGGAGACTATTCGTGCTTCAAAAGCTTAATAAAGGTTGATGGAGGATATGTCACTTTTGGTGATAACTCAAAAGGAAAAATCATCGGCTTAGGCCAGATTGGTAACACTGACTCAGTATTAATTTCCAAAGTTTTATTTGTTGATGGACTTAAGTACAACCTGCTTAGCATTTCTCAATTGTGTGATGATGGGTTTAATGTCAAGTTTGAAAACAATTCTTATGATGTTTATAATTCCAAAAATGCTTTAATATTTTCTGCCTTAAGAAATGAAAATGTTTATGCTGTTGACTTAAACACTTTAGCTAAACATAATGTTACTTGCTTAAATGATTTTCATAAAGAGTCATGGTTGTGGCATAGGAGATTAGGACACTGCAACATTCACTCACTTAGAAAACTCTCTAAGAAACACCTAGTTAGAGACCTACCTAAGCTTGAATTCCCAAATGACAAAGTGTGTAATCCCTGTCAAAAGGGAAAAAAACACAAAGTTTCTTTTAAACCAAAGAAAGAAGTTTCAACTTCTCAACCACTTGAACTGGTTCACATGGATTTGTTTGGACCATCAAGAATTTCAAGTCTAAATGGGAAGCACTATGTTTATGTTCTTGTAGATGACTTTTCTAGATATACTTGGGTATATTTTCTAGCTCACAAAAGTGAAGCCTGCTCTTCCTTTGTTAAATACTCTAAGTCTGTAGAAAATCTTAGTGGACTTAAGATTAAGACCTTGAGGAGTGATCATGGCCGTGAGTTTGAGAATCAAGAATTTGAATCTTACTGCTCACACAATGGCTATACTCACAATTTTTCTGCTCCTAGGACACCTCAACAGAATGGTGTAGTGGAAAGAAGAAACTGAACCCTGCAAGAAATTGCAAGAACTATGCTTAATGAATATGACCTGCCTGTTCACTTTTGGGCTGAAGCTGTAAATACAGCCTGCTATGTTATTAATAGAGTCTTGATCAGACCTGTTTTAAAGAAAACCCCTTATGAGTTGTGGAATAATAGGAAGCCTAAGGTTAATTACTTTAGAGTTTTTGGTTGCAAAGTCTTTATTCTGAATACTAAAGATAATCTTGATAAATTTGCTCCAAAAAGTGATGAAGGAATTTTCCTAGGTTACTCTATGTCTAGTAAAGCCTATAGAGTGTTCAATAAGAAAACCAAATGTGTGGAAGAATCTGTTCACATCAAGTTTGATGAGACTGATCCACATGAGTCTAAAACTTCTCTTGAAGATGTTGAAGAATACTTATCTGTTCTGGACCTAAATGACAAATCTAAAGAACCTGTAATAAAAACATCCAGTTCTGGACTTTTTCCAGAATCTTCCTCTGTGGAACCCGAACCTATAGATGAACCTGAAATCTCTAGTCCAACCTTTACCAAATCAACTAGGATTCTAAAGAATCATCCTTTAGATGCTGTTGTTGGTAATCTTGATAGAGGAACACAAACTAGAGCTTCTCTAAGAAATCAGGTTGAACATCAAGCTTTTCTTTCACAGCTTGAACCCAAAAATGTCAATGATGCTATCAGTGATGAATTCTGGGTAATGGCTATGCAAGAAGAACTAAATCAGTTTGAAAGAAACAAAGTTTGGGAATTAGTGGAAAGACCTAAAGATAGTCTTACCATAGGCACTAAATGGGTGTTTAGAAACAAAGTTGATGAGTTTGGTAACATAATCAGAAACAAAGCTAGGCTAGTTGCATAAGGGTATAGTCAGGAAGAAGGAATAGACTATGAGGAAACCTTTGCACCCGTGGCTAGACTAGAGGCCATTAGGATATTACTTGCTTATGCTGCTCATCTGAATTTCAAACTATATCAAATGGATGTTAAAAGTGCTTTTCTAAATGGATATATAATTGAGGATGTATTTGTGGAACAACCTCCTGGTTTTACAAATCCCCATTTTTCTAATCATGTTTTTAAATTATCTAAAGCTTTATATGGTTTAAAGCAAGCTCCAAGAGCTTGGTATGATAGGCTCAGCTCTTTTCTTATTTCAAAAGGATTTACTAAAGGGATAGCTGATCTTACTCTTTTTATTAAATGGATTTCTAAAGATGTCTTAATAGTAAAAATTTATGTGGATGATATTATTTTTGGATCTTCTAAAAATTCTTTATGTGTTGATTTTTCAAAAATAATGCAAAATGAGTTTGAAATGAGTTTAATGGGAGAACTCAAATTTTTCCTTGGATTTCAGATCTTTCAAAATAAAAATGGTATTATTTTGAACCAAAGTAAATATATTAAAGATCTTATAAAACGTTTTTCTTTGGATGGCACCAAAGGCAGTGACACACCTATGAGCACCACTTGCAAGTTGGACAGTGATGAAACTGGTGAACCAGTGGATCAAACCAATTACAGAGGTATGATAGGTAGTCTACTGTACCTTACTGCCAGTAGACCTGACATCATGTTCAGTGTATGCATGTGTGCTCGGTTTCAAGCCAATCCAAAAGAGTCTCATTTGACTGCTGTTAAAAGGATTTTCAAATATCTAAAACATACTCCCAATTTGGGATTATTTTATCCTAAAGGACAATCATTTGATTTATTAAGTTATTCTGATGCTGATTTTGCTGGCTGCAAGTTAGATAGAAAGAGCACCTCTGGAACATGTCACATTTTAGGCAAGTCACTAGTATCTTGGTGTAGTAAGAAGCAGAATTCTGTTGCATTGTCTACTGCCGAAGCTGAGTACATAGCTGCTGGTAGCTGTTGTGCACAAATCTTGTGGATGAAACACACTTTACTAGACTATGGATATCAATTCAAACATGTCTCTATAAGGTGTGACAATACAAGTGCTATTAACATTTCAAAAAATCCAGTATCTCATGCTAGGACAAAACATATTGATGTGAGACATCACTTTCTGAGGGATCATTATCAAAAAGGTGATATCACTCTTGAGTTCATTGGCACTGAACATCAGTTAGCTGATATTTTTACAAAGCCTTTGAATTCTGAGAGATTAAGTTACATCAAACATGAGTTAGGTATGATTAACTATAGCACAGTTGAAACCTCACAGTTGAAACCTCACAGTTGAAACCTCACAGTTGAAATCTCACAGTTGAAACCTCACAGTTGAAACCTCACAGTTGAAACCTCACAGTTAAACCTCACAGTTGATACCTCACAGTCAAACCTCACAGTTGAAACCTCACAGTTAGACCTCACAGTTGAAACCTCACAGTTAGACCTCACCGGTGTACCTCACTGTTACATCTCTCTGTAGGCTGTTTCGCTGTTTAATATTATTTTATTTTTGCGGGAATTCGAACCGTTTCTTTTCTTTATACTTTTATTTCTAAATCCCTAAATGATAAAATTGAGAACATCGAACATATCTCAATCCACTCATCTCGACCCTTGCTCTCTCAAGTCCTAAACCCTAAACCTTCAACCGAACCTCGAAACCTCATTCAGTTCCAATGGCCAGAACAAAGCGACCCCCGACTGTCAACGAAGATGCACCAATGCCGAAGAGGACTCAAGTCGAATCCAGTGGCACCAGGAACGCCTCGATAAGACCTGTTAATCCACATCTGACTAAGAGAGAAATAGTTGATGAGAAGGAGCTAAGTGAAGAGTGGATTTTATCGAGCAGATCATTAGTGCTGGCAGTGCTTAATGATCAAGGATGGACCGAATGCTTCGTAAACAATAATGGACCGTACTACCCGAAGCTGGTGAAGGAATTCTATGAATATCTACAGTTCGAGGAAGAGGATGATCAGCATAGACTGGTATCCAGAGTAAACGGTAATGAAGTCAATTTTTCATCAGTTGAATGGGCTGCATGTTTAAGAGTTCCTCATGAGGGTATTTACAACTACTATTCTGGAGCGGCTCCTCCAAATAGTAGAATCTTTGATCATGAGACGACTCTGGAAGAATTGACAGGTAATGGCACAGTAAGGAAGATTATTGCTACTGAAATGTGTGGAGAGGACAGGCTTCTGTTTAAGTTTATTCAGCATGTACTGAGTCCTAGAAGAGGAGATTTTGCAACTCTGAAGCATCAGGATATTTACTTGATGTACTTATTAAAACATGGAAGGAAGGTCAACCTTTGTAGGTTGCTGATGGCTCAGATTGAGGACATGATAAAGGCAAGCTCAAAATCAAGTGCCTTGTTTCATGCTAAACTCATTTCAGTTATGTTGAAAGTGAAAGGTGCAGCTGAAAGTCAGGAAGAGTTGATAGTGGCAAAGAACAGTGTATGTATCTCGAATGTAATCTGCAAATTCATGAAGATCATTTGGAATCCCTGGAAGAAATCATGGGTGAATGATGAGGAGAGAATCTATGAGAATTTTAGCCCTTCTACTCATCCCTCTAGACCGAGAGATAGGAGAGATCCAGGCTTAAAGCCTGATGAGCCTGAACCTGTATACTCAGATGATGAACAAACTGCAGTAGTTGGTAACTCTGCAAGAGAGAACACCCCAATTGATGAAGGGAGTGATCCTGATACTACTCACAGTCCTGTCAGGACAGTGACGTTTGGAGCAGCAAGCCCTCCAAAAGAACTACCTAGTAGAGAACCTGTTCTAAGAGACAGTGAGACTGAGACTACAGAAGAAGAAGAAGAATCTCAATATTTTGTCAAGGACACCTCTGATGAAGGTGATACAGTCGAAGCAGAAGAGGCTGGAGCTTTAAATGAAAAACAAGAAACTGTTGCAGAAGAACTTAGTATGAGCCCTCTGATAGGGTATACAGACAAGTCAGTGTCTGACCAGGAAGCAGGAGTGGTCTCTACTACTGTTGTCATGGAAGTGGTTGATGACCCAACAGAGAAGGAGGCTAACCTCACTACTAAACCTACAGAGGAAGTAAGTATGGAACCTGCTAGAGCTACAGAAGAGAACTTAGAGTTACCCAGAGTTGAGCAGATAGTAGAAAGTGCTCAGGAAGGACCTCCAAGTGAGGGGGAGCGTGTTGGTTCAGTCTCTGTACTGTATGATATAGAAGGATGGACCTCAGATCCAGGATACATGGTGTTAGGACTCAATTATGAGGATTCAGATGAGGAAAACCAACCACCAAGAAATCCAGTCATCCTACCTAACAGCTCTCCAGTGTTAGAAACTGAAAGATTGGCCACCAAGGAAGACCTTGAATCCTTAAAGAATGAAATGAAGGAGACCATCAGACAGTCTGTTGCTGAATTGAAAACCAGTCTTTTTGATGAGCTGAAAAATGTAGAACAATCCTTAGAACTATATCTAGGATGTGTTGTGGGAAGTCCAATCAAAGAAGTGATGGATGAAATGAAAGTGTGCCACACCCAAATTGAAAGCTGGACTGGAGCAGTAGTGGCCCTCAGACAATCAGTTGCTTCTTTAATTGCCCTGAGCAGTTCTCAGACACAAGTGGCCAGTGAGATTCGATACATCAAAGAAGTGGTCAAACAGTTTGTGGAAGTATTTGAGGCTTTCAAGAAATCAGTAAAAGAACACTTTAGCAATCAGGATGCTGTCATTCAGAAAGTGATTGGAAATCTGACTCAGTCTTTCAAGGAGACAGTGGCATTCTCAGTCAAGTCCCTTCCTTCATCTAGCTCTCCTGTGGACCTTGAGCAGTTTAGAAGCCTGCTCAGAGAAGAGCTTACTCAGGCCCGTGCAAATAACACATCAGACCTACAGATTCTTGCTACTACAAGAGAAGTCAGTGGCTTTGTTCGTGAGCACCTGCAGGCTGCTACTGCTTCTCAGAAGGCCATCAAAAGTAAAGTGGATTATTACTTTGATCGGATTTTCACCAAGCATCAGTTGAACAATCACTTCAAGCTCATGCTAGAAACTATGAAGCTGCCGCCTGTAACTCAAGCTTTCAAAGAACAAGTTAGAAAGCTACGAGAGTTGACCCCAGCTTTGGATAAATTCTTGGAAAACAAAGATGACTTCTTATCTGCCATGGACAGAGGAGGAAACATCATAATGGATTTCAGGAATCTGCTCCTACCTTTTCTTCATGTGGACTGCACACCTGTTATAGTTCCTCCCGCCCTACCTGTCTCTAACCCCAGTGGTTCTTCCATAATGTCTCCTGCTGATGCCCTCAGAAGCCTTAGACCACTGATCCCTCGGCAAGCTACTCACTACCGGCCTTGAGGAGCCTCTGTTGCTGCCCCTCCAGACATTCCTGCTGCCATTCCTCAGCCTGTTGATCCTTCACCTCCTGCTCCATCTTCTTCCTCCAAAGGAAAAGATCCCTTACCTCCAAATGAAAAGGATTGAGTCTGTTTATGTTTTTTTTGATAGGGATCATGTATTCACGTTTTGGGTCATGTATTGTACTCCTTATTAATACAATGTTTATTTTCTCTCTCTCTGTCTTTCTTTTTGTTAATCACAAAGGGGGAGAAATAAAGAGAAATAGATAGGGGGAGAAATGGGGAGAAATAGGGAAAACTCAAGGGAGAAATGAACCTATACAAAGAGGAGATATCCTTGCGGATTATACCTAATTTTTGTATTGCTAATACTGTGTTTTGCACACTTCTCTCTGACACTTCTATATTTCATACTGACATAATTTGTGATTATCAAAAAGGGGGAGATTGTTGGAATCACCTGTTTTGATAATCTCAAATCATGATTAAACATTAATTATGATGTATTAAAACCTTGAATTAATCTTATTATTCTATGCGTAAACGTATTTTATTCTAAACAGTTCATATTCTTACTCTCATAACTTTACTGTAACAGCTTACAGTAGTATTTACATAAGTTTAGTATTGTTAGCTAACAGTCAGAGTTTTCTTTTCAAAGTCACAGTTACAGTTAACTGTCACCTTAAGTTATTGTTGCAATAAGTTCACAGTTACAAGGTTACAGTCGAAGACTAATACAAGCTTACAGTTACGAGTCCACTGCTATCTATTTTCAAAGCTCACAGACGAAGGTCACAGTTACAAGACTTCTGTTCAAAGTTTTCTCTGCTCAAGTTCACAGACGAACAAGTCTACAGTTGGAACAAGTTCACAGTCGAACAAGCCTACAGTCATAAGCCTACAGTCAAGGTTACAGTTAGACAGCTTCTGTCGACTAAGTCTACTGATGATCGAAGTCTACAGTTGACAAAGGTTAAAGTTCTACAAATTTGATGTTACAAGTCTACAGTTATAAAGGCTACAGTTACATGGAGTAAAAGCTACCATTGCAAGCCTACAGACAGCAAGCCCTTTTGTTGAAGTCAGCAGTCAGAAGGAAGTCCACAGTTGGAAGTCCACAGTTGGAAGATCACAGTTGAAGTCAACAGTGACATACATTCTCGACTCACTATTTTAATTTCTTTATTTCCTTTATTTAATCTATCTAACGGTCATATCATACATTTTAATGTTTTGTCAAATATCTGATAAAGGTTGTCGGATGTCAGGAACCCGTACCTCGTACCTGCTGAAAAGAAATCTTTTCTGTCCCCTGATGGGAGATAAATACGAGAAGACTACATACCAGAAATAGATGCGAACGTGTGAAGATATACAAACAACAAGAAGTGAACCAGAAAAGTGCGGTGCATCCAATATACCAAAACGACACAAGCACAAGAGGAACAAAGAGAAGCTCATAGACAATCAAGCATACTCGAGGAGTGTTCTGTGCATACAAGAAGAACTTCATCGACTACATTCTCACCACCTGTGAACCTGGAGCTTACGACACTCTGTTTCTCAACAGAAACAAGAAGAGGACTCAGACTTACTTCTAATCAAATTCAAAGGAGTCCAAAGCTATACTGAAATCACCAGAACAATCTCTAAACTCTACATCTCTTGTTCTGTGATTTATTACCATTCATTTCGAGCAGTGTGTGTTATCTTCTATATCTAACACACACACTGACTCCTGTACTCTCACTGGAGGATCTGTAAATCCTCAGCAAATCTTTTTGCACTCTATTTCCCACTGTGGATAGTGGTAGAGGTCTTGTGACCTGGACAGCTTGCTGCTGTTGTTTGTTTTCCCACGAAGAACTGTGGTAGAGGTCTTGTGACCTGGACAGTGTGTTCACTATTGTTAACCCCGATCCAGGGTGTGGATCATTTTATATAAAATTTTGAGAGGACTAAGTCTCGGCTTGAGACTGAACCTCTTGGTTAATTTTCTGTGTTTATAGTTATACTCTATATCCATACTATACATATTTATTTCATATTCCGCTGCTATTACTTTGAAATATAATCTATCTTCAAAGCTACTTTGATAATTAAATTCGCAAGTGTTTATATTTGTTATAAATCAGTAAGTTAGTTTCAAAAGTTAATTTAATCATAAGATTACGTTAACTGAGAATTAATCAATCTTTGAGAAACTAATTGAACCTTTATAATCTATATAAATTCACTACAGTTTAATTTGTTTTTGAAATTGGGGGATTTTAATAGAAATTGTTTTTAACAGAAATTTTAATTGGAACTCAATTCACCCCCCTCTTGAGTGTACACTCCGACCAACAATTATGTTTTTGTTATTAGATTTATTTGAACTAAACTTACACACACCTCCATCTAATGGATACGAACATAATGTTTTGTTGTTCGACGAACTGCTGCCTCACAAAATGATGATTGTTCTATTTTCCCCTACCACCTTTCTTGGTGGCCATTATGATGGGACTCTATTTATATATGATATTTATGATATTTATTTTATCTCTATTCTTCTGTAATTATCATTTATAACATACATTTATGATTTTTATGTTGTATATATACGATAATTTCATTTGAAAAAACTGTGGACTACCGCCCCCTCAATGTGATATGACTCGTTCATTCCATACATGTATCATATAAAGTATGGAGTAAAATGACTTATGAAGCATATATAAAATATGATATTATTCTATAATTATAATATAACTATGAATAATTAGGTTTTTATACCTTTAAATATGAAATTGAAATGAAAATAGGGTTCATGCTGACGTACAATTTACTGTCTCCATAAACGATGCATTTGATTTCTTATCTCCTGATGATATGGACTATTTAAAATACATATATATACTGGATATATATGATATATATGATATATAAATCCTGAATATGATTCTAGAAGTAATGTAATTTTAACCACATGGATAATTTTTTATTATAACAACTGCATTTTTTTCTCAAGTCCCAAACATCCATAGAATGTCTGATATGAACTCAAATAATTATTTAATTGTTATAAAAAGATAATAAGTTATACAATAAGAATAATTATCATCAAAAACGTTCGTATGTAAGTAGAAATTGACTTCAGTTTATTATTCAAGAAGAACAAGGAACATACTAGAGAAGTTGGACTCGAGGTAAGGGACTTTGTCTCAATCTCATTTCATTAGGGCATGTTTTGATAATATACACCAAATTATTTTACACTATGTATAATAAAATGAATTGTATTTTTAATTCATTCAATGTTAATCTTCTTATAAAAATCATTTACTAAATGATAAATGGAATGTTTCCTTTTAACATTTGTAGTGAAAATGGCCTCTTCATTGTTGTAATCGTTATTTGGAAGCCTATATAAGCATTAATGTTTTCAATAGAAAAATAAATACCTTATTCCCTTTTTTGGTGTTTTAGTATTGAAAATGGTTTTTGAAAAGGATTTATTATTTCAATATTTTGAAATGATTTCTATGGATTCTAAAGAAATTTTATTAGTTAAATGTTGATATTTTTAACATTTTATGTATGATGATTATATAACAGAACTTGGACATTTGACGAGTGGTTACATGATAAAACAAATGATGGTTGGTTCCATGATAAGCCAAGGATGATTATTTACTTTATAACCTCCAATTTTTTGGGTATCGAAGTCATCTGTATGGATATTCAATTTAGTGATATGTGTAGAAGTTGACCGTATGGTTCTTCCATTTAATTATGTTTATTTCCCAATTTTCCTTTATATTATATATGTTGTTTTCTATAGTCTTTATGATAATGAATTGAATACAAAAAGGGTAAGAAATTATATTTTTTTCATTCATGTGTTTTTCTACTTCATTAAGGTGAAAAGTATTGAATTACAATAAATTATTCATGGTTTACCTGTTGTTTTGAAAAAACTAACAGTTTTCATTCTTTATGTATAACATACTGATATTCTTATGCTCATATCTTGTTTTGAAAATTGTTTTTTCATTGGACTTAAAGTCAAATTTGTTCAAGTATGGGATCAAGGAATATTCATTCTATTTAAACCATAGAAATAAATATGTTTCTTTTTAAGAGATTTATTTTATGAAAAAAATGGATGCTGAGTAGAAGTGTCTCCACGTAATATTCAATTTGTTATGTATATGTTATGAACTAATTATCTAATGATATAACCTGAAAATATCCTCAATGTGAATTATTAACTTAATTTAAAATTATGCAGTGTTTAAGGATGGGGCCTTATAATTGATACCAAAGGGGGTATTAGATAACGTTAGAGGTTAGGGTGTTGTTTAAGAATAAGGGATATAATTATAATGGTTTCCATATTAGAATGATTCATAGTTATTTTTGATAAATTTAATGACTTAAATATTACATTAATAAGTATATCTTAGTGTTTACCATCCTTATAAGATTTATATGATGATTTTACTGATATATTAACACTAATCCTTTTGGTTTTTGTAAATGGATGGATCTAATAGGCACCAAAGTGACATTGAATGTGAAGAAATCTGTGAAGATTTTCAGAAAATGCAACTGAATTAATTTAGAGTTTCAATTAAAACACTGGAGGTTATTATCAACCAACTATATGAAGTTGTGATTGACCACTTGAACCTTTGTGATTTGTATAAGGTATCATATTTGCGAGAAACAAATCCCAATGGAAGTTCAGGTAATAATTATAATGGTATGTATATTAAAAAAACTATATGTCAAGGATGTGGAAAGAAACACGTAGGAAAATTCATCAAAGAGATTAGAAGATACTATAGATGTGTTAATGATGTTCATAAAGTAACAAAATACCATTGAAAAAGAAAACGTCCAGTTGACTCTATGAAAGGTAAAGAAGTTCTTTATGAAGAATCAATTGAATTTTTTCAATGTTGTGTGAATGGTGATCATAAAAATAGATTTCCTAAGAAGAAGGTTCAAAAATGTGATTAGAATTATCATAAAAATATATGTTAACCAATTCCTAATTCCATTCCAATTGAATATGAGGAAACTAAAAACGACATATGAAAGGTATTGATTATTTCATAGCTCATGTTTTGAAGTTATTGAAATCTAAGGACATTATTAATGTTTTTGTTTTTAGGAATTATGTATAGAAGAATAAGATTAAAAAATATAGATAAAGGATCATGATGAATTTTCAATGATTAAGATGTATATATTTTAGAAATTAAAGATTTATGTTGGATCTATGGATAATGGTATATTTAAATATATTAATGATGGGATTAATTTGGATACAATGTAGTATTTGTTACCCTTATGAGTGTTATGTGAAAATTTTATTCAAGGAATAATTATCTTTTGTTGTGTAGATATTGTTATAAATAACTATTTAGATTTATATAATCCTTGAATTTTAGGCGATTACTGGTTATTACTTTTTGGAATGAAAATTCGAGGTATGAGATAAGATTTGTGGTTAAAATATTTTGTGGTTATTTTTGAGTAATTTATATAATATTTTTAAATTTTATAAAATTATATTATTTTTGAAAAAGGACAACACGTAGAACGTGTGACAACCTGTTACATTGGACAAGGTTGTGGGAAGTAAACCCAAAACCAAAGTGTGATTGAGATTTATTGCATACCACTCGAATACATGAAGCCATGAGCTAGTATGACTAATTATTTTTAGTTAGATGATTTTATGGATAAAGAGTATGTTTATTTTGAAAAATAATGTTTTATCATATGGATATCCATAGTATAAGAAAATGATTTGGTGATTAAGTGATAATGGTAATTTTGGAAGACGTTCTCTCTTTTGGGAACACTATATGCTTAAGTAAAATAGAATACTATTGGATCTCATTTGCGGATTAATAGTTGAAATTATATTTTGGAAGAATATATGTTTTTATTGTGGATATATAGCAATTTGGTGTATTTATGGAAATAATTCACCTATCATAGATAATAAGGGATTAGTTTAATTACTTTTCTATATAAGATATTAAGAGTAGCCGATGTTATTTGGACATAAATGTTAATATTTTTGTGGAAGACTGTGCGATAAAATCCATATGAATTTGGGGTTTCAATATTATTTTGGATTATATTTAAGTATTTTAAGAACAGTTGTTTATTGAATGGTCTTTGTTGAACATTGGGTACTCTTTGTTCAATTTTAGAGATTAAAAGTAGTATTTCTTTTTATAAAATATTACCCTTTTGGGAATAATCTGATCTTGTACTGACCATTTTTGTTTTGGTTAATGTTTAAAGACAAGGGGAATATATAGTTCATCTTTTTTGTATAATTTGATTCTCTAGAAGTTGATTCTAGCACTTCAAGTGTGACCAAGTCATCTTGAATACTCATCATATGGAGAAAAGATGATTTTTTTGTAAAAACATATTAAAGGATGAAACTCTACTTGAAAAGTAATTATATTTCTTTATGTCTGTAGTCAATCACATAAATAAATTCTCCAAATTTATTAAATGGAACTAAAAAAATGTTGTCCGTTAACTTTTCCTATGGGGAGCCCAATGACGGTTTATCCCATCACAAGTTTGTGGTTTTCTTGTTGTTAACATTCTACTGATCATGTTTTCTATCACTCTCCATCAGAACATGAAACATAGTTTATCCTCCATATCCATGTTTTCCTCGATGAAATCCTAGTATGGGTTATCTCGGGTGAGTTTTTTACTAGACATTATTTATTTTAATGTGATTATTTAATTCACTCTTTTTTCAATGTGGGACCTTCAATGAATTTTTGGAGCTCGATTATAATATTGCAAGGAAGCAATCCCTAAAAGGGGGGAAGGATGTAACATCCTAGGGAGATATAGAATATGAAATTTTCATATTTATTAATATTTTTGAAATAAATATTAATTTTACATTACACAGGATTCTATGTTCGATGGCATACCCGACATGCAATAATGGGTTTCTTCAAAATCATATGTTTCACACAAGGCTGAGTCATACTAAAAATTAATAACATAATATTATTATATTAAATGGTAGTTAAATCCTAGCCATTTTATTAGTGGGAATTCACATAATTAAACATATTATGATTAAACATGTTCGTTATTTTTTTGACATTTATCCAATAAAATTTAGAGTCTTAAAATGAGAATGAATCCAATTTTAAGAATAAATACTCTAATATTTTTAAAAGATAGTTTTACCACCTTTTGATGGAGAACCCCTTTAAAATCTATATTTTTTCACTTTTAAATGTTTAATTTTAGAATATAAAATTCTTATTTAGAATTGGGATAACAACATTTACTTTGAGTAAATTGTTTTTATTTTTCTGATATAGTTCATTTTTTTAATTACTAGTACAAAATACTACTTTTTAAGTCAAAAGTATCTTTTTATATGATTTATCTATATGGTTATATTATGTTTCTAAATGGTTTTAAAAGCGTAATTAGATTATATTTTTACCATTTAATTCAATTTTGGTCATTGTAAGTAATTTCACTTTGAAATTGGACATAAACACATGTCAATTTGTTTTGTAGTTTTGACTTCTAAAAAACATGCTTTCTAGTTTAGACAAAAAAATTAATTTTAAATTAATTAATGAATCTTCTATGTTTTTAATTTGGTAAAATATAAAACGTTTTTGAATTAGGAATATCAAAATTATCTTTGGATGAATTTTTTAAATTTTTCTAAAAACCTTCAATTTTTTATGAATATTACAAAACACAGCATAATAGTTAAAAAAAAAACTTCTTCATATAAATAAAATTTTATCGCTTCTGTAAATTTAATTTCAACAATTTTACATACATTTATGTCATCAATAAGTAAAATGTGGTTCAATAAGATGAAAATAATTTTTGGTGAATAGTAACTTTTAATTTTTATTTATCACATTTAAAGGTAAACATGGTAATTAATGATAAATATAATATTTTAATTATATAAAATTACCTTAACACTTTTCCTAACCTTATTGGATGAGTCATGGGTGACCAATAAAATCATTGGGTATAAATTTTTTCCTTTGAAAGCTAATTGGGTAAGATAATTACATTAATAACTTTTTATTTTCAGTAAAAATAAAAATACCAAAAACCAATAATGTTTTGATAAAACATTTTTAATGTGGGGTTATATAATTGATATCTTTGAATAAAAATAGTAATTTTATATCTAAAAATATTTCATACATCATGATATTTTATTTATAAATTTTATACAAAAAATAAAAAAAATTATTTATGAAACAATTATGATGTAATGATTACCCCAATAATAAATGTTTTAAACAAATGAGATTATAAATATTAAAATAAATTTATTTTGAAACTTATTATTCATTTTACTAATTTTATGGACGATTAATACCTGTTATATTTGAATTAGTGATGATTTTTCTAATTCATGAATGTTGTTATGGTTTTTTAAAATGTCATGATATGAATAGGACAAATATTTACATAAATGATTTTTTAAGTCAATTATATTATAATTAAATGATAAAATTGTCCTAAAAATATAATATTCATCCAAATGACATATATGATGATACAAATGTCACTAATGATCCATTTTGGTTTACTTGTACTTTTATTGTAAATTTTTTAACCATATAGTAAGAATATACACGAATACATGGTAAAGGTAAAATAAGTTAATAAATGGTTAAATAGAAAATATAAGGATTAAAAAATATCCAAAACCATTAAAATTATTATTGGATATTTTATTTAGAATTATATTCATCTTATATTCTGATTTAAGTTTTTTTGGATCCTTTGAAACCAAAAAAAATTTATAATAAAATAGTTCTTCTAATCATTCATAAAGTGTAAAGACCCGCAAATTTCAAGAAAATTTTTTTTCTTAATTTTATTTGGAATTTTACAAGAGCGCAGCTTCAAACGGCACCTGATTCCGAGGCCCGGTGTGCCCGGAATCAATTTCCGAAGTTTGGCTCGGGTACGTTCAGTGAACGGACGAGCGGGTTTTTCTATCTTTTGAACCGGTGCCCGGAATCGAATTCTGAGGGCACCGATGAAATCGCAGCGCCGGTATTTTCTTAGAAACGCCTCTTCCGGAGTTGCGTTTGCTCAACCGTGGTTTTTAAAATTTTGGGCTTTAAGTCGGAAATAAAATAAAGGTTGTGCGACAACTTTATTTTATTTCACTTAAGACGCTTGGAAGCCGCTTGGAAGCCACATGAACTGAGTTAAAGTGGATAGGGTGCTATCCGGAAATACCCTACCCCTTGGTAGGATATTTGTGCGGTGGGGCCCGCACGAGCCCCGCCGTTTCTTTCGTTAAGTAACGCACCCGCGAAAACCCGTCAAAGTAACTGAAAAGTCAACCGGCGCATTTTCTTTAATTTCTTAACAGACCATTTAATTGGGCGGTTTATTTCGTGAATTAAATGGGCTGTTTCATTCGTTGAATTAATTCAGCGAATTTAATGGGTCGTTACTTACGCGTTTGCGTTCGTTGGCAAATTAATAAAATAGACAAACTTGTCTATTTTGGAGGATTACCATTGTTGTGCGAATTCTCTGAGCCTCCACTCTCCTCGTGAAGAACGCGAAGAACACGAAGTACGCCGGCGACCGGAATTCGACGACGCACACCGTGATCTGCGACGTCGATGAGCTCTACCCGCGACGTTCTTCGGCGACGCCTCTTCTTCCGCGGCCGATCCTCGTTCGGCAAATAAGGTGAGAAACGGATCGTTTAATTCTCCCTTTTAATTTCAATGACAACGGATTTAATTAATTAAATCCGTTTGTTCTAGATTTGGAGATCGTCGGCGCGACGTTTTTCCCGCGGTGCGACGAACGTCTCTTCCGCGACGACGCGACGATCCCCTCCTTCCGCGACGAGCGATTCCGCGAAGACCTCACGTCCGACGGCGACTTCGAGGTAGGGATTTTATATTTTTCTTGGTGATTCGTTCCCGTGATCTAATTCTTTTTAATTAAAGAACCAAACTTGAACAATTTTATTTTTGGATAAAATTGTGGCTGCCTTAATCCCTCCCGATGATTTTATGACTAACGCGGAGGGTGCGGATCTAACGAACAAGACCCGGCAACCCTCCGCCGATCTTTTTGTTGTGCAGATTTGGCGGACGACGACGAACCGTGCGGCAGGGGCGATCCGTTGATCCCGCAATGAAGATCGGCCCCCGGGAGGAGCTATGGCGCAGACAGGAGGCAAAACGGGCCACCGGAGCAACTCCGGCGGCCCGCGGAAGGCGGCGGCGGCGGGGGTCGCCGGCGCGGCGGCGCCGGCGACCGGAGGCGGCGGCGGCCGGCGCGCCGCCGGAGGAATCCGCCGCGGCTCGGCCGCGGCGGCGGCGAACCGCCGGACCGCGTCCGCGGTCCGGCCACCCAGCACGCGGCCCGCGCGGGCCGCGTTCCTCCAAGTCGCGGGTCAAACCCGCGGCGGTTTTCTTCGGCCGCTCGGCCGAAGCCGAGCCGGCCGGTCCGGTCGGCCGGGCCGCGCCCAGGCCGGACCGGACCCGGCCTAGCCGGGTCAGGCCAGTTCGGCCGACCCAGGGGTGGTTCGGGCCGGGTCGCCCCGGGCCCAGAACCCCCGTTTTCGGGCCCTCTTCGGTCTTTTGCCCGTATCTTGGGCCTGGGACCTCCGATTGACGAACCGTCAGCGGGTACGCGATCCTTGGATCGATACGGTCGTTTCGGTATATTACACTCAAGGTTTCGGAAGACTTTGGGTTCGGCCGGGTTGGTTCGTACGCGAAACCAACCGGGCCCTCGGAGCGGAAACGCTCATAACTTGAGCTACGGACGTCCGATCGACGTACCTTCAACTGTGGTAGTTTCCTCTAAGTGAGACAGAACTTTTGGCATACTCCGCACGAGGATCGGACATAGGCGGAGTACGGTCGGTTTGGTTTTTCCCTAAAGACCAACCGGGCCCCTAGGACGAAAATGCCAATAACTCTCAGACCGGGCGTCCGATTGACGCGCCGTCTGTTGCGTTGAGATCCTATTATCGATACGGAACTTTTGGATATATCAACTTCGGACTTCGTGTCAGTTGATGTATCAGCCTCTCGGCTCGTGGAGCGGACCCTCCTAAACGAGCTCGCTGTGTGCGGGAACCCTAGTGCTGGCTGTGACTTCGACGACAGAGCAGAGATCCTCCGTGGACTGCGACGACGACCGAGCAGAGATCCTCCGTGGACTACGACGACGACAGAGTAGAGATCCTCCATGGACTGCGACGACGACAGAGCAGAGATCCTTCGTGGACTGCGGCGACGACTGTGCGGAGATCCTCAGTGGACTGCGTCGACTACTGCACTCAGCGATCCTACGTGGATCAGTGCTACAGGTCCTGTGTGGGCCCGATCCTGTGTGGGTCCTTACTACCGGTTCTGTGTGAGCCACTGCCTACAGGTTCTGTGTGATCCCGATCCTATGTGGGTCTTTTGCGGGGGTTAGTACCTATCGATCCTTCGTGGGTCCGACGACTTAGATGGATCAGTGATCATCTTTGACGTCATCTGAAAATGTATACCTGGTTGAGCTGAATCTTATGTTACTCTCCTTTGTGGAATGTGTTGAACTATCCTATGTGGATTTACTATTTACTCTCCCTGGTGGATTTCAGTCTTGCTTTCCTGTGTGGATTGAGTTGTTCTTGAGCTCGTGAGCAGAGCTAGAATTAGGGACTTAGGTATATGTATGGGCATATACCTAAGTCGAGTCAGATGTTACTTCGTGATTGCACCTTCCTTTTATGATATATCCTTTGTGGATTTCGGGAGACCTTCGGGGGTCTCGGGGTCCTTACTGAGTAGCTTATACTCACCCCTGCACGGGCTATGCCCGCACCTTGTTGTGTTGGATGCAGATGACGGACAGCGCTGATCACGGTTGGGGTGTGGAGCAGGACGGTACCTGGAGGTGGACCACTGGGCGGGACGTGCTCGGAGCGGACGTGGGACCCGAGGAGCCTGGAGGCTATCTGTATGCACCCTTCAGGTGGGATTGCCAGTGGACGACACGAGGTCGCCGTCTTTTCTTCAGTTGCTGTTCTTTTCCTTTTCAGTTGTACTTTCAGTTGGGCTTTTATTCCGGCCCCCTTTACTTTTCTGCACTTTGTAGTTACTTTCCGCTTGCTGACTCTGTGGTGGTTGTTATTTATAAAGGCAATGCCTTCCCTGTTTACCGGGATTTTACGCCTTGGTGCTAGTCGCCAGCCCCTGGCCTATGGAAGGCGGGCTTGGGGTAGTCACGGCATGGGCCCCGAGGTCGGGTTGTGAAAAATTGGTATCAAAGGTGGTCGGTTCTACCGCAGACTCTGATCGTCTTTTCTTCCTATATGAAGCAATAGTGTTTAGCGTATTGAGTGTGGTTATCAGTTCAGGGAGCCCAGTGTTGGTGCGGCGGCCGACGTATCCGTACACCAGGACCCTGACTCCTGATTTCCAACTTAATGCATGAAAACATTGATTGCATGTGTGTTTCAAGTTTTCTTTGTGATTACTTGTGTCAACTCACCGGGTATACTGATCTGCTTCATGAAAGTCTCAAGTTTTCCTTGTGATTACTTGTGCCAGCTCACCAGGTATACTGTTCTGACTGTGGTGCTCTTGTTCTCCTTTTCAGGATGGCCCCGCGACGACAGCCAGCTAGGGTTCCGAGTGTAGGGCGCGACGGCAGCCCACCGAGCGACGAGGCCTCGGTGCAGGGCCCTTTGCCAGCAGTGGCACCGGTGGTAGCTTTACCCGCCGAGCCACCGATGCTACCAGTACCAGACGCTGACAATGCACGTCGCCTTAGGGCACTGCATGAGTTTCAGAGCCAGCGACCGCCCAGGTTTCGCGGTGAGGCGGACCCCCAGGCCACCGAGGACTGGCTAGAGGCGGTGGTACGGATCTTTAGGCTAGTGAGGACACCAGCGGATCTCATGATGATTCTCGCGGCGAGCCTCCTGCAGGCGGCGGCAGGACGATGGTGGAGCTTGATGCTCCAGGTTCACGATGAGGCATCCTTGCTCTGGACGGACTTCGAGAGCCTCTTCCGCTCTGAGTTCGTCCCAGCCACCCTCCGAGCGGTGCGCATCCAGGTGCTTCTCGAGCTGCGCCAGGGCAGCATGAAGGTCGCTCAGTACGCGGCGAGGTTCACTGACCTATCTCGATACTCGACCGACATGGTACGGGACCCCTTCTTCCGGGCCCGGACCTTCGAGCAGGGCTTGCGGCAAGAGATTCGGGTGTCGCTGATCTCCCTCAGCATTCCGACCCAGGAGGGAGTACTGGAGCGAGCCCTCCTGATCGAGAGCTTCCTGGCAGAGCCTTTTTCAGCGGCGAGACCTAGCGCAGGGCGGCAGGTAGCTGAGTCTTCGGCAGCAGGTAGCCGACGGATGACTCTCGGGTCCAGGCAGACCAGACCCCCACGCAGACGGCCTCAGGACACCGGCTCAGCAGTGCGGGGCACACAGCGGAGTGCTAGCCTTCCGAGAGGCAGGCTGTGCTACTCCTGCGGCGGGCAGGGTCACATGGCTCGTGACTGCCCGACTCGCCGATCAGAGGAGCAGCAGACGGTGGAGGGGCCACCCAGGCAGAGGCAGAGGGTCGACCGTGGCGGTTCGCAGGGAGGAGGCGGACGAGGCAGAGGAGCTGGCCGAGCAGCGGGTGGTGGGCGACGCTTCCAGGCTCTACCCCCACCACCACCAGGAGGGCCACCTCGACCACAGGGAGCTGGCGGGCAGGGACAGGCCCAGCTCCAGGAAGTGGAGGCCTACGACCCCGACATGCCAGAGATGATTCGAGGTACGATCTGTGTCTATTCCACCCTTGCTGCAGTACTTATAGACACAGGAGCGAGTCACTCTTCCATAGCCTCTGCCCTTGTTCGGAGCTCGGAGATTCCGACTGAGCCGTTGGCTCGATCCTTACGGCTAGAGACTCCTACGGGAGCAGACTTGACGATTACGCACTGGTGCCGACAGTGTGAGCTTACTCTAGGAGGCGAGAGTTTCGGCTGGGATCTCCTTGTAGCGGTGTCGAGGCCTTACGACGTCATCTTGGGCATGGATTGGCTATCCACGGTTCATGCCCAGATCGACAGTTTTAGGCGCAAGGTGCGATGTGTTCGCCCCGACGGGAGCAGTTTTACCTTCACCGGCGAGAAGGGAACCTTTGCAGCACAGGATGGACTTCCGCGGAGGAGAGTGCGGCCCATCTCTCATCAGTTGGCTAGCCTCATCCTAGGAGCAGTGGACGTGCGGAGTCCAGTTTTTCTTGCACTGGTGGACCAGTACGTGGACGTCTTTCCCGACGACGTTCCAGGGCTACCTCCTTGTGGGGAGGTAGACTTTTACATAGACTTGTACCCCGGGACAGCCCCGATATCTACTCCAGCATACCGGATGGCCCCGCCGAGCTTCGAGAGCTGCGGGTACAGTTGGAGAACTTGCAGAGCAAGGGGTTTATCCGACCCAGTGTTTCATCCTGGGCTTCCCCGATTTTGTTCGCCAAGAAGGCGGACGGGAGCTTGAGACTGTGTGTCGACTATCGTCACCTGAACCAGGTGACAGTGAGGAACAAGTATCCGCTGCCATGGATTGATGACCTCTTCGATCAGCTCAAGGGAGCGGGGTGGTTCTCGAAGATAGACCTCCGGCCAGGCTATCATCAGCTTAGAGTTCGAGACGAGGACGTGCAGAAGACGTCCTTCAGATGTCCGTATGACCATTATGAGTTCTTGGATATGCCGTCCGGCGTAACCAATGCTCCAGCAGTGTTCATGAGCCTCATGAATAGGATCTTTCAGCCATACCTCGATCGATTTGTCGTGGTCTTCATTGACGACATTTTGGTATACTCGACGACTGAGGAGGAGCATGCCTACCACCTACGAGTTGTGCTAGACACACTCCGAGAGCACCAGCTTTATGGAAAGCTCTAAAAGTGCCAGTTATGGTTACGTGAGGTCCACTTCTTGGGGCACGTCATCTCTGAGGCGGGAGTTGCAGTGGATCCCGCGAAGATCGAGGCAGTGCTAGCTTGGGAGCCACCCAGGAGCGTGATGGAGGTGCGGAGCTTCTTGGGCCTAGCCGGATACTATCGGAGATTTGTGCCAGACTTCTACAGAGTTGCGGCACCACTCTCAGCCTTGACCAAGAAGGGGAAACCCTTTGTGTGGTCAGACAGATGTCAGCAGAGCTTCCAGGAGCTGAGACTGAGATTGACCAGCGCACCTATCTTGAGGTTGCCTGAGGAGGGAGTTGGATACGTAGTTTACTGCGATGCATCAGGGACTGGACTCGGGTGCGTCCTGATGCAGGAGCAGGCCGTGATCGCCTACGGATCACGTCAGTTGAGGCCGCATGAGCAGAACTACACCACTCATGACCTGGAGTTAGCAGCAGTGGTCTTCGCTCTGAAGACTTGGCGGCACTATCTGATGGGCGAGCGCTTCACAGTCTTTTCTGACCACCAGAGTCTCAAGTATATCTTCTCTCAAAAGGACCTGAACCTGAGACAACGGAGATGGCTTGAGTTCCTCCAGGACTATGACTTTGAGATAGTCTATACTCCTGGGAAGGGGAACGTGGTAGCCGATGCCCTCAGCAGGAGGACGGGCATTCAGCTACATGAGGAGGCGATGTAGCAGCTAGCCTCCTTACAGATATCCTTCGTGGATAGAGACGGGGCAGCCTTTCTTCAGTCTCTCACAGTCTCTCCTCCACTTCTACAGCGGGTCAGAGAGGCTCAGCGTGGGGACGCTAACTGTGAGACCCGGCGTGCACTGATATCCTCAGGTCAGGCGCCTGATGGCTTCTCCCTTGGAGCAGAGCACGACATCCTTTTCAGAGGACGTACCTTCGTACCAGTCGCTTTACGAGAGGAGGTGCTGAGAGAGTTTCACACTTCTCCCTTGGCGGTGCATCCCGGAGTGGCGAAGATGTACAAGGATCTCAGACGACAACACTGGTGGCCAGGCATGAGGAAAGTTGTGGCAGAGTTCGTTTCACGATGCCTCACCTGCCAGCAGGTGAAGGCAGAGCATCAGGTACCAGCAGGCTTGGTACATCCCTTGGAGGTCCCGGAGTGGAAGTGGGACGACATATCTATGGACTTCGTGACTGGACTTCCACTCACTTCCAGAGGTCACGACTCCATTTGGGTGATTGTCGACCGACTCACCAAGTCGGCACACTTCTTACCCATCAGAGAGCAGGGCTCAGTGGAGAGCTTGGGACGTCTTTACATCCAGGAGATCGTACGGCTTCACGGTGTGCCATCGTCTATCGTCTCCGATCGAGATGCTCGTTTCACTTCCCGGCTTTGGAAGGGGTTGTAGGAGGCGTTCGGGACGCGGCTCCATCTGAGCACAGCCTTCCACCCTCAGACGGATGGTCAGACTGAGAGGACCATACAGACACTCGAGGACATGCTCCGTGCATGTGTTCTCGACTTTGGTCGCAGCTGGGAGGACCACCTACCCTTGGTGGAGTTCGCGTACAACAACAGCTACCACTCCACCATCGGGATGGCACCATACGAGGCGTTGTACGGCAGACCCTGCAGATCACCGTTGTGCTGGACAGACCCTGGGGAGTCAGCACTCGTGTGACCAGAGATGGTCCGAGCCACGACAGAGAAGGTCCAGATCATCCAGGAGAGGATAAGGACAACTCAGAGCCGGCAGAAGTCATATGCTGACAGGCGGAGGCCACTAGAGTTCGAGGATGGCGACCACGTCTTTTTGCATGTCTCACCTCGTCGTGGTTTACGGAGATTTGGCCGAGGCGGCAAGTTGTCTCCACGCTTCATCAGGCCTTTCCAGGTCCTCATCAGGATAGGAGAGGTGGCTTATCGCCTGGATCTACCACCTCAGTTGCACCGGGTGCACGACGTCTTCCACGTGTCTCAGCTGAGGAGATACGTGCACGACCCGACGCACATCATCGACTTTGGGGAGCTTGACGTGGACGATGGGGAGACTTTTGCGGAGGCCCCAGTGGAGATCGAGGATCGACAGGAGCAGGTCCTACGTGGGCGGTCGATTCCTCTTGTGCGCGTCAGATGGCAGCACGAGAACCTCCAGGAGAGCACTTGGGAGCGAGAGGCTCAGATGCGTGCTCAGTACCCCCATTTGTTCCCCTAGTTTTTTGACGTATCTTTACGGGGACGTAAAGCCCTGAGGTGGGAGTAATGTAAAGACCCGCAAATTTCAAGGAAATTTTTTTTCTTAATTTTCTTTGTAATTTTACAAGAGCGCAGCTTCAGACAGCACCTGATTCCGAGGCCCGGTGTGCCCGGAATCAATTTCCGAAGTTTGGCTCGAGTACGTTCAGTGAACGGACGAGCGGATTTTTCTATCTTTTGAACCGGTACCCGGAATCGAATTCTGAGGGCACCGATGAAATCGCAGCGCCGGTATTTTCTTAGAAACGCCTCTTCCGGAGTTGCGTTTGCTCAACCGTGGTTTTTAAAATTTTGGGCTTTAAGTCGGAAATAAAATAAAGGTTGTGCGACAACTTTATTTTATTTCACTTAAGCCGCTTGGAAGCCGCTTGGAAGCCACTTGAACTGAGTTAAAGCGGATAGGGTGCTATCCGGAAATACCCTACCCCTTGGTAGGTTATTTGTGCGGTGGGGCCCGCACGAGCCCCGCCGTTTCTTTTGCTAAGTAACGCACCCGCGAAAACCCGTCAAAGTAACTAAAAAGTCAACCAGCGCGTTTTCTTTAATTTCTTAACAGACCATTTAATTGGGCGGTTTATTTCGTGAATTAAATGGGTTATTTCATTCGTTGAATTAATTCAGCGAATTTAATGGGTCTTTACTTACGCGTTTGCGTTCGTTGGAAAATTAATAAAATAGACAAACTTGTCTATTTTGGAGGATTTCCATCGTTGTGAGAATTCTCTGAGCCTCCACTCTCCTCGCGAAGAACGCGAAGAACGCGAAGAACGCCGGCGACCGGAATTCGATGACGCACACCGTGATCTGGGACGTCGACGAGCTCTACCCGCGACGTTCTTCGGCGACGCCTCTTCTTCCGCGGCCGATCCTCGTTCGGCAACTAAGGTGAGAAACGGATCGTTTAATTCTCCCTTTTAATTTCAATGACAACGGATTTAATTAATTAAATCCGTTTGTTCTAGATCCGGAGATCGTCGGCGCGACGTTTTTTCCCGCGGTGCGACGAACGTCTCTTCCGCGACGACGTGACGATCCCCTCCTTCCGCGACGAGCGATTCCGCGACGACCTCACGTCCGACGGCGACTTCGAGGTAGGGATTTTATATTTTCCTTGGTGATTCGTTCCCATGATCTAATTCTTTTTAATTAAAGAACAAAACTTGAACAATTTTGTTTTTGGATAAAATTTTGGCTGCCTTAATCCCTCCCGATGATTTTATGACTAACGCGGAGGGTGCGGATCTAACGAACAAGACCCGGCAACCCTCCGCCGATCTTTTTGTTGTGCGGATTTGGCGGACGACTACGAACCGTGCGGCAGGGGCGATCCGTTGATCCCGCAGTGAAGATCGGCCCCCGGGAGGAGCTATGGCGCAGACGAGAGGCAAAACGGGCCCCCGGAGCAACTCCGGCGGCCCGCGGAAGGCGGCGGCGGCGCCCGGCGCGCCGCCGGAGGAATCCGCCGCGGCTCGGCCGCGGCGGCGGCGAACCGCCGGACCTCGTCCGCGGTCCGGCCACCCAGCACGCGGCCCGCGCGGGCCGCGTTCCTCCAAGCCGCGGGTCAAACCCGCGGCGGTTTTCTTCGGCTGCTCGGCCGAAGCCGAGCCGACCAGTCCGGTCGGCCGGGCCGCGCCCAGGCCGGACCAGACCCGGCCTAGCCGGGTCGGGTCAACCCGGTTCGGCCGACCCAGGGGTGGTTCGGGCCGGGTCGCCCCGGGCCCAGAACCCCCGTTTTCAGGCCCTCTTTGGTCTTTTGCCCGTATCTTTGGCCTGGGACCTCCGATTGACGAACTGTCAGCGGCTACGCGATCCTTGGATCAATACGGTCGTTTCGGTATATTACACTCAAGGTTTCGGAAGACTTTGGGTTCGGCCGGGTTGGTTCGTACGCGAAACCAACCGGGCCCTCGGAGCGGAAACACTCATAACTTGAGCTACGGACGTCTGATCGACGTACCGTCAGCTGTGGTAGTTTCCTCAAAGTGAGACGGAACTTTTGGCATGCTCCGCCCGAGGATCGGACACAGGCGGAGTACGGTCGGGTTGGTTTTGGCCTAAAGACCAACCGGGCCCCTGGGACGAAAATGCCAATAACTCTCAGACCGGGCGTCCGATTGACGCGCCGTCTGTTGCGTTGAGATCCTGTTATCGATACAGAACTTTTGGATACATCAACTTCAGACTTAGTGTCAGTTGATGTATCAGCCTCTCGGCTCGTGGAGCGGACCCTCCTAAACGAGCTCGCTGTGTGCGGGAACCCTAGTGCTGGCTGTGACTTCGACGACAGAGCAGAGATCCTCCGTGGACTGCGACGACGACCGAGCAGAGATCATCGGTGGACTGCGACGACGACAGAGCAGAGATCCTCCGTGGACTGCGACGACGACAGAGCAGAGATCCTTCGTGGACTGCGGCGACGACTGTGCGGAGATCCTCAGTGGACTGCGTCGACTACTGCACTCAGCGATCCTACGTGGATCAGTGCTACAGGTCCTGTGTGGGCCTGATCCTGTGTGGGTCCTTACTACCGGTTCTGTGTGAGCCACTGCCTACAGGTTCTGTGTGAGCCCGATCCTATGTGGGTCTTTTGCGGGGTTAGTACCTATCGATCCTTCATGGGTCCGACGACTTAGATGGATCAGTGATCATCTTTGACGTCATCTGAAAAAGTATACCTGGTTGAGCTGAATCTTATGTTACTCTCCATTGTGGAATGTGTTGAACTATCCTATGTGGATTTACTATTTACTCTCCCTGGTGGATTTGAGTCTTGCTTTCCTGTATGGGTTGAGTTGTTCTTGAGCTCGTGAGCAGAGCTAGAATTGGGGACTTAGGTATATGTATGGGCATATACCTAAGTCGAGTCAGATGTTACTTCGTGATTGCACCTTCCTTTTGTGCTATATCCTTTGTGGATTTCGGGAGACCTTCGGGGGTCTCGGGGTCCTTACTGAGTAGCTTATACTCACCCCTGCACGGGCTATGCCCGCACCTTGTTGTGTTGGATGCAGACGACGGACAGCGCTGATCACGGTTGGGGCGTGGAGCAGGACGGTACCTGGAGGTGGCCCACTGGGCGGGACGTGCTCGGAGCGGACGTGGGACCCGAGGATCCTGGAGGCTATCTGTACCCACCTTTCAGGTGGGATTGCCAGTGGACGACACGAGGCCGCCGTCTTTTCTTCAGTTGCTGTTCTTTTCCTTTTCAGTTGTACTTTCAGTTGGGCTTGTATTCCGGCCCCCTTTACTTTTCTGCACTTTGTAGTTACTTTCCGCTTGTTGACTCTGTGGTGGTTGTTACTTATAAAGGCAATGCCTTCCCTGTTTACCGGGATTTTACGCCTTGGTGCTAGTTGCCAGCCCCTGGCCTATGGAAGGCAGGCTTGGGGTAGTCACGGCACGGGCCCCGAGGTCGGGTCATGACATAAAGAGCCTCTCATCCCTCTTATAAAAGGACACCACCTCTAACCCATTACTTACACCTCTCAATCCCATTGTCTCACCCAACCTCTATCCAAATAAGATCCAAAAATCCCTCTATTAATCCTAGAATCCTTCCCATAGGCATATGGAAATTCAGGAGATCCATTTGGCTTAAATCAAAAGAAGTTACCTGATTTGAGGTAACGTCTTCTCTCAAGTTTCTTTCCATTATTTTTCCTTATACACTCCCTATGATCATCTTATTCATTGTTTATATAACAAAAATGGTGTCATAAATATACTATGTTGTTTTATAAGAATGATTATAACTACACTTACACACACTACTAGAAAAACAGGTATTTGCGACGGGATCCCGTCGCAACTGGCTTTTTGCGACGGGGGCCCGTCGCAAATAGCCCGTTGCTGAAAACGCTGTCGCAACTACACTTATTTGCGACGGGCCCGTCGCTAAAGCCTTTTTTTGCGACGGTCATTCTCCTCGTCGCAAATAGTATTCCGTATTTTTGTAAAAAACTTTTAAAATTGTTTTTCTGACGGGACCCGTCGCAAATACCTTTTGCGATGGGACCCGTCGCAAATACCTTTTGCGACGGTCCCGTCGCAAAAACTGTTTTTTTAAAAAAATAAAAAACTATTAATAATACTAATATCTGCGACGGGCATCGTATCCCGTCGCAAATACTATTTTTTAAAAAAAATAAAAAACTATTAATAATACTAGTATTTGCGACGGGTATAGTATCCCGTCGCAAATACTATAAAAAAAATAAAAAAAATAAATTACTAATAAATTATTTTAATTAATATAATAATAGAATTATAATTTACAAATGAAAATAATAAATTATTTTAATTACTATAATAATAGTAGAATTATAATTCAAAAATAAAAAATAATAGAATATTAATAAATGATTTAATTAATATAATAATATTACAATTATAATTCATAAATAAAAAAATATTAATAAGTTATTTTAATTAATATAAAAATAATAGAATTATTTTACATTCAAATATTAAAATAATTCAAGTAAAAAAAAATATAATTAAAATATAATATTATAAAATTTTAATATATATATAAAATTTTAATATATATATATAATTTAATATTATAAAATATAAATAATATTATTATTCATATTAATATTGTTATTTAAAAATATAATATTATTAATATTTTATAATGAGACAGAAACTACGAATAGAAAAAAAAATATTTTGATTTCACAAATTTTATAACAGAAATACAAACTCTAATCTGAAGGAGGGGGGGGGGAGGTGGGGGATCTGTAGATGGTGGTGGAGGAAACTCCATCCCTAAAGCATGAGTGAGTCAGCGCATGTACTCCATCTGCTCCTGATGTTGCTGTTGCCACCGACTCGCCTGCTCCTCGTACAGCTGCTGCTGGCGTCGACGCTCCTCCTCATGCTGCTGACGCATCTGCTCCTGCTCCTGTCGGAGACTCTCTATCTGTTCAGTCTGTGATCGCAACTGATCCTCATACTGTGTAGAAGAAGATGCACGAGCTCCTCTCGAGCAGGACGCCGACATCACAGCACTGCCATAATAATCTCCGAGAGTCAGTCGAGAGCCGATACCAACTACCCGGCCCTTCTCGAAGGCATACTGGGTGGCCTGCATCCATGCCGCCTCATCAAACTGACGGGCAGTGGTCTGATCTGATGACTCGGCCTGACTCTCAGGCCGGGACTGTGCCGCTGCGGCCTCATATGACTCCTATAGTTGCAATTTAAAATTAAAATTGTGAATATATTATATGCAGTTAATTTTTAAACATGAAAACAAATAATACTGACCACGATGTGATGCTGACGATCACCTCTGAGCTCCTCAGTAGCAGGATCACTATACATCCTCCGATATACGTCGTACTCTCTAATATCGGGGTGCTCGACAGCCTATAAGAATAAAAAATAAACTGTTAATATTTATAGTTATATAAAATATTTATAAATAATGTACGTACCAGATGCTGTCTATGAGTACTGAAAGAACGACTCCCAGCTCGATGAGTCACCTCCTGTCTCCCCCGATTCTGCCTCCCCACCGATGATCTCCTCTGAAAGGCACCACTCAACAAGTGCGCACATAATCCATCCTATACATGTGATGAACTATACTCTGGTCGGTGTGCTCTACATGACTCCTCAAAATCTGACACTCCTGCTTTCTTCATCGCAACTTTTCTTAAATTGTGCAAAAACTAACGAAGGCGATCACGCATGGACACCTCCCATGCCTCATGGATGGCGTCACGCATGGTATCCTCGATCGGATACCATAAACCCTACAAATAAATCAAAATATCAAGTTAGAAATGAAATAATTTTCAAAATAAAAATTATTTATTTACGTACGTACCAACCAATGGCCGAACATGGCCTGCTGCACATCAATGGGAATCTGCTCCCATGTGGTCCACGGTTGAGAGAAATAGTTGCGCAAAATAGCGCTGCCCTGTCCAACTTCTATATGTGAAAAACTGTAAAAATAATAAACATTTATTATGTGAATAGATTAATGAAATCTTAGTCAAATCCATAGGTTATCACACAGGTTATCACACCTCCGTGTGCGTGGATCAAACCCAAGACGTGGACGTCGCTCGGGGACGGGGTCAAGAATCATCAATCGTGCAAGACCGCGCACCCTCCGCGTACTCCCTGGAGCGCCTGCAGGCTGAGGGTCATCTGCCAGCAACTCATCCGCATCGAAAGGCAGGTCAGCATCCGTCAACTCACGAAATGTGGCGTCGTCCATCTGAAACAGAAAATGTTAATGTTAGCAAATAATTGATAATTACTATTATATTTACATATATACATATTATGATTGTATATAAATACCATGGAATTCTATAAGTGTTCATCTTCATCATCATCTTCATATATGTCAATGTCATCTTCATATTCCTCCTCAACATCATCGATATCCATTCGAGTTACAGTTGCTTCATCTCTTACCGTTTCAAATTCATATGTGACATCATTAACATCATCGTCATCACCGAATCATAAATGTGGGGTGTCGTCATCGATACTCATGTCTCTTTGTAAAAAAGATTGATTTTGAGTACTCTCTTGAAAAACTTCAATTCTTTGCAAATCAGTGAAAGCACATTCACTTTGACTAAACTGATTATCTCGAATTTTGATTTTTATTACACTCCACCAATCGGTCAAGTCTCTTGATGTTGCACAGTACTTTGCATAATAAACTTGATATGACTGTTGAGCCAATAAGAATGGTTCACTTACTACGAGAACACTTTTACATTTAATATCGATGATTCCATGAGTCGGATGAACACGCACGCCTCTCTCTGTATCCAACCACCGACATTTGAACATGGTTATGTAATGTTGTCCAAGATAACAGAGTTCAATGATTTCATCAAGTATGCCATAAAAGTCAACTTCATTTTCTCGATGATGAGATCCTCTCAAGCTAACTCCACTGTTCATTGTTTTTTTCGATTCCCCATATGCATGTGTGTGGAATCGAAATCCATTCACCACATATGCATTATAAGTTTTAACAAGTTTGGAAGGTGGGTTACTCAATACACACAGCCGTTTGTCAATTTTATCAGCATGTCGAGACACCTGAAAATTTGTGAAATAATTATCAATATAGTAAACTATACATTGAATGAGTTTCTAAAAGATAAAGAATTTATGTTACCAGTTTTTGAAACCACTGAGAGAAATTTTTCAGTCGACGTTCTTCGAGAGCAGCTGCTGTAATTTGTGGAATTTGTTTCTTGATATGATTATCATACAACCTATAAAAACCAAAGTTATTTACTGTAACATAACTGATAGAATAAGTGATATAAACACTTACAGTACAACTAATGTCATCTCTTCACAGTTGAGCAGAACATACGTATGAGCTCTCTGATGTTCATCATCTAAAAGCCAGCGTTCATAAACTCCACCAAAACCAAGCTCTGACTGGTTGAAAACAGATAATTGATTGTCGATTTCATCAATATTCCTCTAGTTCCGTCCCATTCGGTTGTGTTTTGAAGGATACTCAGATTCAAAATAATGGGAGCAGAAAAAAGATATTTCCTCTTGCAAATAAGCTTCTGCAATAGATCCTTCAACAGATGCTTTGTTACGTACTTTTCTTTTCAATTTTTGCATGAATCTTTCAAATGGGTACATCAATCGAAACTGTACCGGACCTCCACATTTGGCTTCATATGGAAAATGTAACATCAAATGTTCCATTGAGTCGAAGAAAGACGGCGGAAATATTTTTTCAAGTTTGCATATAATTACAACAACATCTTTTTCAAGTTTTCCTAGAGCATCATAATCTGCCGTAGCCGCACAAATTTCCCGAAAAAAATGAGACATGTCTGTTATGGAATCCCAAATCACAGAATTCAACAGACCTCTTAATCCAATGGGTAGAAGTCTCTCCATTATAACATGACAATCATGACTTTTTAATCCAGTAATATGACCATTCTTTACACATCTACCCAAATTGGAAGCACAACCATCTGGAAGTCTCAAATCTGTAATCCACTGACAAAATAATAAACGGTTTTCTTTAGATAGTGTATAAGCTGATTTTGGTTTCAGTAACCTTTCTGTTCTGACATTCTCAAATAGTTCCAATTCTGGACGCCTGCAAATTTGGGCAAGATCTAAACGTGCATTTACATTGTCTTTGCTCTTTCCTGGCATATCCAAAACTGTATGAAACAAATTATCAAAACAGTTCTTCTCAATATGCATGACATCTAACATGTGGCGGACCAACAAATCAGACCAATATGGAAAATCCCAAAATATGCTACGTTTAATCCAATTGTGTTCTTTCCCAAAACCAGAAATTTTCTGTTGGTTTATTGTGGGACCAAAAGTGATGGGAGGTAATGAAAATACAACTGATTTTAACTCCGAACCTGATAGCATTTTTGGAGGTCCATCCATTTCAACTGTTCCTTTTCTGAAATGAGATCTCTTTCTGCGAAAAGGATGATCAGTTGGAAGAAATATGCGATGACAGTCAAAATAACAAGGTTTCTTTCCATGAATTAGTATAAATGCTTTGTTCTCTCCCATACAGTAAGGACATGATTTCTGACCATGTGTACTCCAGCCAGATAACATCCCATAAGCCGGGAAGTCACTTATTGTCCACATCAATGCTGCTCTCAGTATGAAATTCTGTTTCGTTGCAACATCATATGTACTGACACCAGTACTCCACAATAAATTTAATTCATCAATCAATGGCTTCAAATAAACATCAATATTTTTCTTCGGATGTCCTGGAATTAGTAAAGTCAAAAAGATATATGGCTCCTTCATCAACATCCATGGAGGTAAATTGTACGGAGTTAAAAAAACAGGCCAACATGAATATTGACTACCATAAGATCCAAACGGACAGAAACCATCAGTGGAAAGGCCCAGTCGAACATTTCTAGCTTCTAAAGCAAAGGATGGATGCACTCTATCAAAATGTTTTCATGAATCACCATCGGCTGGATAATTCAAGCTTTTATCGGTTGAAATATTCTCTTTATGCCATGACATCATTGTCGCCGTATTCTTAGACATGAATAAACGTTGAAGTCTGGATGTAAGCGGAAAATATCTCAACTGTTTTACAGGAATCAAACCAGACTTCCCGTGTTGTCCTTCTTTATATCTCAGTTGCCCACATGTGGGACAACTATCCAACGACTCATTTTCCCCAGAATATAAAATGCAGTCATTTGAACATGCATGAATCTTCTGACAAGTAAGTCCCAAATTTCGAACCAACCTCTTACTTTAATAGTAATTTGCAGGTAAAACATTTCCTTCGGGTAACAGTGTTTTCAGCAAAGAAAATATCTGGTCAAAACAGGTGTTTGACATTCCGTTATCTGATTTGATAGCCATAAATTTTTCAACTGCTTCTAATTTTCTCATCTTGCAGCCAGGATATAATGCATCCTCAGCAGACTTCAACAACTCATAAAATTCAGACGGTCCCAACTCAGGATTTGAAGCTATATCAGCCGGAGTTTCTGTATGTTGAACAGATTAACCTACAACATCATGTACTAAATCTTGAAACTGGGATGGATCCGGAATCAAGTTGGTATCACCTGCTCTGGAACTGCGTTCACCGTGTTGATACCAAAAAACATAATCTGCTTGAAAACCAAAGCGCAAGAGATGTTCCCCCACTTTGTCAAACGTGTCAAACGTTCTCAATGCACATTTTCTACAAGGGCATTTTATCTTTCCTTCTGAAACAAATTCTGGATTTGACGCCGCAAATGATAAAAAAATCTCCACACCCTCTATATATACTGGATTTAAACCAGAACCATTTGGATTTCTACGTTGATTTATCCATATGTGGTCATCTAATAATGACTGTTGACGACCTCGTTGTTCCATATTTTTCGATAAAATATAAAAGAATTACTGGTTTTGAATAATTTGTTAGAAAAAACACTCAAGCAAGGATTGAATATATTGAGAATAAAGCAAAACTTGTTACAAATATTGATAATTTTAATATTATATTGATTTTTTATTTTTTTTAATAATACTAATATAATTTTTTTCATAAATATTAATTATATAATAATAACATCATTACATTATTAGTATATTTTATTATTAATATTAAAATAATATAATTTTCTATATTATATAAAATTCTCCTTTCTTCTGTGTGTTTCACATTCTGTCTCCACATGTAATATTGGCATTCACTTTCACCTCTCCATTAGCGAGTAGGTTGATAATTTTGAAAAAGAATGCCAATATTACATGTGGAGACAGAAAAAACACAGAAGAAAAGAGAATTGTATATAATATAGAAAATTATATTATTTTAATATTAATAATAAAATATAAAAATAATGTAATAAGGTAATTATTCCTAATTATTGGTAATTATTTCAAATTATTGGTAATTATTCCAAATTATTGGTAATTATTCCAAATTATTGGTAATTATTCCAAATTATTGGTAGTTATTCATAATTTTTGGTAGTTATTCCTAATTATTGGTAAGTATTGGTAATTATTGGAAAATATTGGTAATTATTGGTAATTATTGGAAATTATTGGAAAATATTGGAAAATATTGGTGATTATTGGTAATTATTGGTGATTATTAGATATTATTGGTGATTATTGGTAATTATTGGTGATTATTGGTAATTAATACTAATTATTGGTAATTAATACTAATTATTGGTAATTAATACTAATTATTGGTAATTAATACTAATTATTGGTAATTAATAATAATTATTACTAATTAATAATAATTATTACTAATTAATAATAATTATTAATATTTATTGGTAATTATTACTAATTATTCCTAATTAATACTAATTATTCCTAATTATTACTAATTATTACTAATTATTGTTAATTATTACTAATTATTACTAATTATTACTAATTATTACTAATTATTCCTAATTATTACTAATTATTAATAATTATTACTAATTATTCCTAATTATTACTAATTATTACTAATTATTAGTAATTATTGCTAATTATTACTAATTATTGCTAATTATTATTAATTATTACTAATTATTACTAATTATTACTAATTATTAGTAATTATTGATAATTATTAGTAATTATTACTAATTATTGGTAATTATTACTAATTATTGGTAATTATTACTAATTATTGGTAATTATTACTAATTATTAGTAATTATTACTAATTATTCGTAATTATTACTAATTATTCGTAATTATTACTAATTATTCGTAATTATTACTAATTATTCATAATTATTACTAATTATTGGTAATTATTGGCAATTATTGGTAATTATTGGCAATTATTGGTAATTATTGGCAATTATTGTTAATTATTACTAAATATTGGTAATTATTAGTAATTATTACTAATTATTGTTACTTATTAGTAATTATTGTTAATTATTGGTAATTATTACTAATTATTGGTAATTATTGGTAATTATTACTAATTATTGGTAATTATTACTAATTTTTCTTATTTTTGGTAATTTTTTCTAATTTTTCCTAATTTTAGGTATTTATTACTAATTATTACTAATTATTGCAAATTATTGGTAATTATTGCTAATTATTGCTAATTATTGGTAATTATTGGTAATTATTGGTAATTATTGGTAATTATTGGTAATTATTGGTAATTATTGGTAATTATTGGTAATTATTGGTAATTATTGGTAATTATTGGTAATTATTGGTAATTATTCCTAATTATTGGTAATTATTTCTAATTATTCCTAATTATTCCTAATTATTCCTAATTATTACTAATTATAAATAATTATTACTAATTATTCCTAATTATTCCTAATTATTACTAATTATTACTAATTATTACTAATTATTACTAATTATTCCTAATTATTCCTAATTATTATTAATTATTACTAATTATTCCTAATTATTCCTAATTATTCCTAATTATTCCTAATTATTTGTAATTGTTGGTAATTATTGGCAATTATTGGTAATTATTACTAATTATTACTAATTATTGGTAATTATTGGTAATTATTACTAATTATTACTATTTATTGGTAATTATTGGTAATTATTACAAATTATTACAAATTATTGTTAATTATTGGTAATTATTCCAAATTATTGGTAAGTATTACTAATTATTGGTAATTATTACTAGTTATTGGTAATTATTACTAATTATTACTAATTATTCTTAATTATTGATAATTATTGATAATTGTTCCTAATTATTCCTAATTATTACTAATTATTACTAATTATTGATAATTATTGATAATTGTTCCTAATTATTCCTAATTATTCCTAATTATTCCTAATTATTCCTAATTATTCCTAATTATTCCTAATTATTCCTAATTATTCCTAATTATTCCTAATTATTCCTAATTATTCCTAATTATTGGTAATTATTGGCAATTATTACTAATTATTACTAATTATTTCTAATTATTGGTAATTATTACTAATTATTACTAATTATTGTTAATTAATGGTAATTATTACAAATTATAGATAATTATTACTACTTATTGGTAATTATTACTAATTATTACTACTTATTGGTAATTATTACTAATTATTACTAATTATTGATAATTATTACTAATTATTACTAATTATTGGTAATTATTACTAATTATTACTAAATATTCGTAATTATTGATAATTATTGATAATTGTTCCTAATTATTATTAATTAAATGAATAATTACCAATAATTAGGAATAATTACCAATAATTACAAATAATAACATTATTAGTATATTTTTTTATTAATATTAAAATAATATAATTTTCTGATTTATATACAATTCTCCTTTCATCTGTGCATTTTCTATCTCCACATACAAATAATACATGTGAAGACAGTAAACACACAGATGAAAAGAGAATTGTATATATAAAAAAAATTATATTATTTTAATATTAATAATAAAATATACTAATAATGTAATAATGTTATTATTCCTAATTATTGGTATTTATTACTAATTATTAATATTTATTCTTAATTATTAAAAATTATTACTAATTATTCCTAATTACCATTAACTATGAACAATACTAATAATTTAAATTTATTAAGTAAGAAAACAATATAAACATAATTAAATTACAACTAATTAAGAATAATTGAAACAAATAAAAAATTAAAAATAAATATTAAATTAAAATGAACATAAATACCTTGAAAATTGATCTGCTCTGATCGTTCTTCAAAACATTAATATCAGCTCCGAAGAAAAAAATTAAACTGAAGAAAAACTCAACTTTAGAAACACAAGTTTGAGAGCAGAAGAAGATAGAGAATGAGAATGATTTGAAAAAAACGGATGGGGGTATTTATAGGTTAGATTATTTGCGACGAGTTTATTTGCGACGGGTACCGTCGCAAATACCTTAGCCCGCATTTATTACGGTCAACGGGTAAATAGTTATTTGCGACGGGTCCCGTCGCAAATAACATACTATTAGCGACGGGAAAATATTCCCGTCGCAAATACCTTTTACCGCCGCCGGTTATTTGCGACGGGGAAAGCAATCCCGTCGCAAAAGCCTATTTATTTGCGACGGGTAAATACCCCCGTCGCAAATAAGTTTTTAACGGGACTATTTGCGACGGGATTTATTCCCGTCGCAAATAACCCGTCACAAATACCCATTTTTCCCGTAGTGACACACCTCCATCTAATGGATATGAACATACTATTTCTATGTACGAAGAACTACTACCTCATGAAACAATGATTGTTCGATTTTCACCTACCACCTCTCATGGTGGCCATTATGATTGAAATATAATTATATATAATATTTGTGATATTTATTTTATATATATGATTATTTAATTATCATTTATAACATAATTTTATTCTTTTCATGTTCTATATATAGGATAATTTCATTTGACTGAGTGCAGAATACCGCCCTCTCAAAGTGATATGACTCATTCATGCCATACATGGAATGTATAAATGATGGAGTTAATGTACATATGTAACATATATATAATATTATATTATATTGTAATTATAATATATTTATGTATCATTTTTTTATTCTTTTAAATATGAAATATAAATGAAAGTAGAGTTCATTCATACATACGACTTACTATCTCCATGAATGATGCATTTAATTTATTATCACCAAATAATATGGACTATTCCAAATATGTATATAATAGATATATATTATATATTTGATATGTAAATCATGAATAACATTCTGGAGATAATTCACTTTTTACTACATGGATAATTTTTAATTATAACTTGTTTATTTTTTTTCAGGATCTGAACATCCACAAAATGTTCTATATAAACTCAAACAATTAACTATTTTTTATAGAAAGATAATAAGTTTTATAAAACGAATAATTAACAATAAAAATTATTTGAATCAATCACAATTTAAAGTATGTTTATTATTCATGAAGAACACAGAACATACAGGGAAATTCGGACTCGAGGTAAGGGACATTGTCCCGATATCCATTCGTGGGGGCATGTTTGGATATTATACACCTTCTTATTTTACACAGTGTATAATAAACCCCTTTCAATTTGAATATCATGAAATGGGAATCATTTCATATGAATCATTTTATTAAATGAAAAAGGGACGGTTTCTTTTTAACATTTTTTGTAAAAATGACCCCTCTGCCGCAGTAAAAGTTATTTGGCTTCCACTTTAAGACTTAATGTTTTTATGATGAAATCAAATACCTTATTACCTTTTTGGGTGTTTTGGTATTGAAAATTGTTTTTTAAATCATATGATTATTTCAATATCTTGAAATTATTTCTTGTGATTGCAAATGAAATATTATTAGTAAAATGTAGATATTTACAATATTTTATGTGTGATGATTATATAATGGTACATGGACATTTTAAGGGAGGATACGATGTAAACCAAATGCCAGGTGGTTCTGTGATAATCCAAGGATAGGTGGTTATGTTATAACCGTTAATTCATTTCATATGGAATTCAATCATATGGATATTCCATGTAGTGATATGTGTGGAAGTCGACCGTATGGTTATTCAATTTAAGTATGTTTATGTTCCAAGTTACCTTTATATGATATACGTTTTTTTCTTGGGGATTTTTTGGTAATATTTCGGTTACAAAAAGGAAATGTAATAAGCTTGTTTTAGGTGAAGTATTCTTTTACTTATTTAAGTGGAAAAGTATTACCTTATGGGAAAGTATTCATGGATTACCTATTTTTTAAAAAAACTAATAAATTTCCATCTTTATGTATCCCTTACTAAGATTTTTTTTTCTCATCCCCATTTTTTGAATTTTCTTTCATAGGACTTAAAGGGGAATAGGGTCATGGATAAGATCAAATAAAAGTAATGATGTTTAAAAAATGTAACTAAACATGTTTCTTTTTAATAGTTTTTATTTTTATGAAAAAATTTATACTGAGTAGAAGTGTCTACATGTAATATTTAAGTTGTTATGTATAAGGTATGAACTAATTCTATAAAGATATATACCGGAAAAGATCCTCAATGTGAATTAATAACATAATTCAAGATTATGTAATGTTTATGTTTGGGGCCTTATAGATTCACTTTTCTAACAAATGATGGTTGTATCAATGAATATTAGATATTGATTAATGGATTCTAACATGAATATAATTAGTCCATGCACGATGGATATAACAATATGTATAATGGCCTATGATTTAATTACCAGTGAATGAGGATGAGAAGATCATTAGATAATTTTGTGTATTTATTTATACGGTATGTTGGATTATTCATTCCAATACCCATTTAGGAGTTGAAATGTGATGAGATAACTTTGTAATTATTAATTAGGATCCATAAGACTCTATGTTTTATGGAATAATCATCAGTGACTTTTTATCAACCTACCAAATCATCTCATTTTCATCCAATAATGTAGATGAAATAGGGGGAATATATTTTGAACATATATGTGTTGGAAATTTTAAAACTACATAGTGTTTCACCAGCTTTGATTTTTTAATATTGGTCGGAATATTCAAAACCATATTTTGGATAAGATTGAATTTATCAATTGGGTTTCAACTACTGATTAGCACAACATGCCGTTAGTGAATAGATATCCAAAATGAGAAATCTATCAATATTATTAAAGACATGATTAAATTTTTCATTATTGACTTTAGTGGATCTTGGTAAAATAATCATACATTGAGGGAGTTTCCAATAATTAAATTTATCACAATTTTATAAAGATGTGTTATTTTGAGTGAATATATGGGTGGCCTTATAGATCACCTATTTGATGGGATGTGGACAGAGACAACTCCATGGTTGGACTAATTATCATCGAAGAGATGATGAATATCCTACATTTTATCATGGAAATTTTTTCTATATATTAAATTAATAATAAATCATATGATATTCAAAATCAATATCCATTATTGATTGATGTTGACTATTGGGGTTAAAAAAAATTCAACTCCTTTTAGACATATGTATTTGATGAAAGGTATATTAGAACCACTTTAACTCCAGCCATGTGATCATATGTATTAACACAAGAATATTTATTTTTCATTAGAAAAATATATATTATAAATTTTTTATATTATGTGTACTATGTTGTCCCACTAGATAATTATTTTATGGAAAATACAGTATTATTGAGTGGAATAAAATTGAAAGTGAACGGAAAACAATGGTGGTTGAAAATCCAATTCAGAAATTAGATTAAAAAAGAAATTTTCATTATAGAAGGATGATAAAATTGGTTAATATGGAGGTGTGGTATGTAAATCCATTATTCATTGGAGTCGGATCCCTTGATTAAGTAGAAATAGACTTATATCTATTTAGCTCTATGATCATAGGTCTTTATGTGGACATAATAATTAAATTCAGGGGATCTTTATGACAACCCAATACATGGAATCATATATAGATCCTCCTTTATCATTAATGTTTTTCTTTTTGAAGCATTGTAAATTAATGGTGGATTAAAATATATTTTTTGGGCATTTTCGTGAAATATGACCAACAACACAGTTATGGTACTTATGTTCATGTGCTTATTTTTGGCCTATGTGAAATGTCCAGAGTCACCATGACCAGTGTAGGATATGGTTCTAGGAATGGATTTTTGGTGTTTTACCTATGTGACACCACCAAAATCCTCACCATGTTTGTTGTTGAGTGTGTGGTCTGAGACAAACAGACTTGGATCTGTGGTGAGGGTATGGGCAGTGCTTTTGGTCGGTCTCCTATTTGTGGTTACTATGATGTGGTGGGAAGGACTAGGGAATATTGGTATGGTTTTTTTATTTTTGAAACATTATTTATTCACATATTTTCATGAGTGAGAATACTCCAACATTGTGTGATCATAATATTTTAGATAAATTCCTATCGTGTCTATGTTTTCCTCTAATAAGTTTATCATCCTCCTCCATTTGTCATAGATTGAACATTTTGTGCTCAATGAAAGAGTTTCAGGAACTCATCTTCTATCTAGTATACATTTCTGACCCCAACCATATAATTTTTTGTAATAATTGTATATCTATATTTGTGATATCTAGATCCATATTTTCCCAATCAACAATTATAAAGGAAACTTGGTTTCATTTGATATTGAGGTAGGAGTCCCAATCCTAAGGATTTCTATCTTATATGCATTTTGTATATATAGTTTGTATATGGTTTTTATATATTAAATTGATGATATAAAATCCATAAGATGTGAAATGATATCCAAGTCTTATGTAAATGTTTTTTAAAATTTCTGTTTCATTTAAAACCATTTCCATACACATTATTTAATTCATAATATTCTAAAAAATTGATTTTCAAAAGGAAATGTTTTAAATCTTATAAGTGAAGTTTTGTTTCTAGAGAATTTTTTTAAGAATATTTTAGCATAAAATGAAATTTATTTATATTGGTAATGTTTTTATGAAAACTGAACATGGTTTCCTGAATATAATGATATTGAACTATAAAATGAGAATTCCAAGGGGTTTAGGGGAGAATTAGACATATCTCAACTGTGGAATATTTAGTTATCACATGGGTAGGTTTTGTTGATTATATGGTTTTTTGGGTTGGACTTTATGGTTATTCATAGTTCTCATACATTAGAGTTCTATATTGGCTAATTAATTTTGTTAGGTTTGTATGTTGTATAGGCACCCTTGTTTTGGATTGCCTCTTCAGTTGTTTGAGGTTATATTACATTATTTTTTATTTGATTTTTCCAGTATTCAAATTTATATAGATTATGATTCTAGAATCCTTTTTATGAATATATTTATGTGTTATGGATAAATTTTATTTTATATTTCAATTAGTACATGAATATGACATATTTTTCATATCAAAATTAATCATTGATTTTATATACGAAAATTTATTTATTATTGACATGTTATCGTAATCTAGTTTTTACAAGAACTAATGTATCATTGTTGGTATACACTATATATATTATTTTTTGTATCATATTAATATTTAGTTCTCACACCATTCTAGTTTACATTATCCAAGGGCGATCAGAAATGCACATTGTGTCTTATTAAGGGACAATCCGATTACATTACCGATTGACCAATGGTTTTCTACAACATTGTTAATGGATTCATAACCTCTTGTATAGTACTCATATCAATAATATCATTATTTTTCATTATATAAATTATTGTAACCATTCATATATGGTGTTGATGAAAATGAATTACATCACCCTAGGGAGACGAGAGTGTTTCCCAACATACGAGTGGTGCTTTTTTTTATGAACAAACTGAATAGAATATAGTTAAATGATAACTTATCATCATATAATCATATTGTATCATAAATATCATTTATATAAATTAAATTAGTACTAATTAAAAAACATGTTGAGTAAAAATGATAAATAATTCACATATATTCAGGGTGGTGGTGGAGATCACATACACACGCTCAACATTATCATTTCCATAGTTATAAGAAGGAAAGAATTTAAATAAAATGATAGAATTTTATAATAATAAGTAAATTATAATAATAATATATAAACCCATTAAATCCAATTATATAAATCAACATACGAAATAATTTTGGAATATAAAATCCATCACATCATTGAGATGGTAGTCTATACATATGAATTAGAGGTGCAAAAAATTTCAATGGGATTTAAAAGAGTTAAAAATCGTTCTACCATTATAATACAACCATTTTTTTGTATATTTAATATACTTATTTCCTGTTATTACTATATTTATAGGTGATTTATATGAGTTTGAAGTAAAAAGTCACTCAAATAGATCTGTAAAGACAATTAACTCTTTTTTGATTATCTAAATTTTCCTTAAATGTTAATACTTATTGAGAGGGTATTTCTGTTATAATAGTACATGTATAACATTGAGGGTAAATTTTTGAAGGTATTGAATGACCAATATTTTCCATGTATTGTGGGTATGGGATAAGAGGAGGTACCATATTATCATTGAGGTGGGTGGAAAACATCTATATACTTTAGTTTATATTATATATGATATTCCTTATTTCTATCTATTAGCCCTAAAATTACATATCATAAAATATAATAGTGTAAAGGTATAAATAATATCATTTAATGACATTTGAAAATGTTTTCTGTATAATATTAATTGTAATCCCTTACATTAACCAATATTTTATCCCTTATAACACCTATCATTGTAACATTTTTTATTCAATAAAAAAATTCATTATTGATAAAAAGTAAAATGAATTTTTTATATAATATATGTAATTATTAGTCCAAATTTTGATTTCATTTTAAAAAATTTATTTCCTAGAAGTGATATTAATTTATTCCAGTGTTTTCCATGAAATGATTAAAACCCTATTCAGGGAAAATGTATTTTCATGAATAAAAAAGATTTATTCAAATTATATGACTGGTAATAACCATAACATTATTTATTATAAGACCCTTAAAATTATAAAAATATTTACCTTTATTGAACAGTTAAAATGATGCCCAAAACCAAATGAAGAAATGAATATATCATATTGAGACTTTATGGTTATTTAATAGTTTAAATAAATATAATGTATTCTATATCATGTAATTTGCATAATTCAGTGTTATATTTCATCGCACTTAAGAATGTGTTTCTTTAATAGCATATGTTACATGTAATACCATGATATACAGAAAATTAATATTTTATTAAAATATTATTATTTAATATAATAACATATAACTCAGATAATAAATTTGATTCTATGAATTTGATACACAATATTATTGAAATAAATGGTTGGAAAAAATATAAAATTAATTAATTGGTAATAAATTTAACATAAATGAATATAAAATCAAATTGAACATAAATAAAATGTTCTTATGCTCATAAAAGTGTTTTAAACTAATAAAAAAATTATTAAAATTTTGGAATTATATTAATGAAATATATATATTTTATATTCAATAAAGTATTTTTGAAAATCATCCAATATATTTGATAGTCATAAGATAATAATAACTCATGTTTTACACTAAATAATTCTATTTTTCTAGAAAGTAAATTTTCTCGCCTTTAAATGGAACATCTATTTTGAAAATAGAATTTTAAAATATTATTAATTTTATTTTTAAAAATAAAATTCATGTTTAAAATCATAATTTAAAATTTTTCATAGGGTTAATTTTTTTATTTTTCTGAGAATATTCATATTTTGATGATTGGTGAATCATACTAAATTTTAATTGAAAATAGACTTTTAATCTAATTAATTTATAATGATAATTTTTATTTGTAATTGTTTTTCAATTATAATTAGAAAATTTTTATTTAATATAATCAAATTTAGGTCATTGAATCCAATTTCACATTGAATGTGGATATAAAAAACATTTCAATCCTTTACAAATTTTTAATTTAAAACCCCACATTGTCTTCCTATATGTGAGATTAATTTAAAATTAATTTCTTTAACTTATATGATTTTAATTTGGAAAAATGGTTTCCATATTTAGAATAATAATATATTATAATTTTTAATATGGTATAATTATTTTTTGATCCAAAAATATTTGTGAAGGTAATTAAAATTAATTTTTACAATTAAGAGAGAAATTATCTTTACAATAAACTAAAAAAGAAAAATAAGAGCCAAAATGACATTCCCAGATGTCCAAAACTATATGGATTCTAACATTTAGAATATATCATCCTTGTATTGAATTTTATACATTATTTTTGAAACATGATGTAAGGTTTAAATCTTTATAGTTTTTACCTTTTTATATTTACAAGAATGTTACTCCACCTCCACTATAAAATAAAACTCTCCCCTCCAACATATTGACACTGCTCAATCCATATGTCTCCTCCAAATCATGAAAAATCAACCTTCCAACATACCTCCCCTCATCCTAGAAGAATAAATTTTTGTATAAAGAAAATGAAGGATGTCTTTTCCTATAAACCAGAGAGAGTTACCCAAATAAGAGGTAAGGTTCTTTGTTAATAACTGTTATTTCATTTACATATCCACCCCTTACATAATTTTTTATATCATGTTTATATAATAAAAATAATTATATTAAATATACTTATATTTTATTATTACAATTTCTCAACCTACAAATTCACACACATTAATTAAATGGGATACACAATCATCATTTGGGTGTATGATGAGCAACTACCTCACGAACCATTATAGTGTTTTAATCCATTATTAACCATTAAATGTTTGAAGAAAATGATGAATTTATAGTGTATATGTGATATATAATGTATTTATAATTTATTTATGCTTCTTAAACATTTTATATAACACATACGTGCATTCCTTCCTTTTTTGGGAATATGATAACTTCATTTTTGGACGTGTGGAATGCCGCCTCTTCAATGTGATGTCATTTGTTCATGATATAGATCGAATGTATTATAAAATATGTAATGAAAATATTTTACATATATGACATTAATATGTTTCTTTAATTATTATATAAATATATATTTTGTTTACTTTTCATTGTTGTAACTACTAAATGGAAATGGATGTATCATTCATGCGTACGTACGATGCACCATCTCCATGACCATTTCAATTCATTTACTATCATCAAAATTTTTGGATTTTTATAAATAAATTCCAATTGAATATATATAATAAATAAAAAATGTATTACATCATATAGATTATGAAATAAAAAACCACAAAATAAGAACAAAAAATAACAAGTCAAAAGATACTCAAAAAACTAGGAAATTAATACCTAAAATAAAAACAATAATAAAATATTATTAACAAATGGGTAATATGATATTATTAGAAGATAATATATGATTTTATAAATATTATTAGGTAAGGGTAAAAGTTAATAACATGATTATAACCATCATACATGATGTTAAATTATGTTAACCCAAAAGGAAACATAAGGTAAGAGACTTCTCCCAATTTCCATTATTTGGAGAGTACATTATCATTGTCCACCAATTTTTAAATATATTGAGAACATACATCCACTTTGAAATGTAATACAATAAATAAATATTTATACATTATAATTTGATTTTTAATTTTAATTATTTTTAAGGGGATTTGGATGTAAAATTATCATCTTGTAAAAACATCTCAAAACCAAATTTATTTTTATAGGGATATATTAACTCCACGTTGTAATTAATATTATGTGACTTTCTGTATAATTACATTGAATATATACATATGTATTTACACTTCATATAAATGCATTTATATTTTATGGACATAAAAAATTCATTTATTAATTTTTACATCAATTTTATGATCATTTTAATGGTTTATTTCACAATCTCAATCTAATCATGATTTCATATTATTAAAATTCCCTTAGTCGAATATGTATGATAATTTTCCAATAAATCCTTTTTTATTTTGAAGAAGTTATTCATGAACTTTTCCATGTAATATTTCCATTTATTATTATTTTTCACTAAAAAAAATTTAGAGAATGTTTTCAATAAATCATGTCACCATTTCTATATTTAACCAATGAACTAGTTTCCTTCAAAATCCATGTTTTTAAATAAGGGTATCCAATAATGATTTTAATGATTACTAATGTATTAATTAAATAAATATTTTCCCATTTTTTGTTATACAGTAATATTCTTGTCTATTTTAACACAAGGATCTACGTTATCATTTTTACGTTGCAAAAGTATAGTCATTTTTAACTTGTATGAAATTAACCACCATAATTTTATTGAAACTGGATTTTCAATTTTACAAATTAAAATTTGAAAGATTTTTTTTATTTTTATTTATATTTTTTTTCAAAAATGTATTTTAAAAATTTTTCCAAAATGAAAATGATATTTTCCTCAAGATTTTTTAAAAAAAAAACATTTTTATAGTACATGCATTAATCAATAAAATAAACAATTTATTTTTTCCACTTCGGATATGTAGTATTGATATCATCCATATTATTCACCTATATGGATTATGATGGAAATATCCTGGGATATTGTTAAAATTTAGTTCCTTGGTTCATTTGTTATTCCTCTTGAAATATTCAATTCCATCTGATCATTACACATTAATTGTCACAATCCAACCTAGGTCAATCCCAAACCAGTCACCACAGCCGGACCACGACTAGGGCCATGAAGCATTCTGGATTCTCTTGGGCTTGCGACAACACCAGTTACATCAACATAGGGAATATGGTAATGATTTTAAATTATAATAAGTATTAAAAGAAGAAAAATAAGAAAAGACAAGACCAAAATAAATAAACTAAATATAATGACTAACTAGGAATTGAAAAATAAAACTAACCAAACATGATGACCATTAAAACTCTACATAACCCAGTGGGTCAGTCTTCAATCCCAAGACTAAACATCAGCCATGGTGATCATGATCAAGCGGAAACCTAAATAAGTTATTAAAAACAATAACAATGCATAAGCATGAGTATTAGAACTCAGTACACATGACCATGCAATCTATTACCAATGCATTTCCTATAAAAAAGAATAATTAATTTCTTGTTTGAAATATATTATGTAAATGTAATTTTTTCACCTTTTTTCTCTTTAATGAAAATCACGGTCTATTTCCCTTTTTATTTTATACCATTTTATTTTCAATGAAGGAGTGTTTAACCCATTAAAGAAGTATGGATATGGATAAAAGGGGTGTAAACTATTTTAAAATCCTTCTTTTTCAATAATCATTTGAAAATAATTTAATCACATTTAAGAAATAGTTTCACCATACAATGAGGCAATAGAATCGATAACATAAGGGAAATGAAAAATAAAAATCAAGGTCTACCCACTAAACAATGCACCTCAATCATCCACTAAACATAACTATGTGTTGAAATACATGGGAGAACATAAGATCACATGAATAATCAAGAATATACTATACATGTTACTCATATGAAGGAATGTCTTACCTGATGACATCATTCCACCCAAATGCCCAATTACACCAATCCTAAATTAGATGAGGGTAAAATACCAAAGCAGATACTCTAAACTAAGGAGAACTAGAAAATTCATAATGTAAATTAGTGAAAAACCCATTCATCAAAAATTCATTCTCTATTCAAGGTTCCCATGATCAGTCTAAAAAGGGTGTTAGACCATAATTTGAAGCATGTATTCAGTCACAAGCACATTCATCACTCTCAATCAACACACACAATAAAGTCACCCCTCGAGTCACCCCATGCAACATTTCCATTTCCTTTCAAGAATCTGATCACACGATATTCCTACATGGAAAACCTCCAACAAAACCCAACATAACCAATGAATGAAGTGTATCCAGGGACAGATCTTGACATAAGATGTTTTACAAATATGCCTTCCAGTCATCACATGACTCCCACAAGAAAAAACTATTTCATAAAGACTCATACAAACACCACTTCAAAAACTAGAAACACAATTTGAAACCCATTTATGAAATCCAAATCACCATTTTAAATCTGAAACACATTTATAACGGACAAAAGGGTCATTTCATGAGACATTTTGTATGATAATTCAATTAAATAATTTCATTCCATCAATCAAAAAGAAGAATTTACTTTAGCTTACATCATAAATGTATTCAACAAACAATATATCACTACCAAGTGTTAAATAGAGGTGAAAAATAAAATAAATCAATGTATTGTTGTATTTAAAGGGAATTTAAGGGGAACCTAACTCAAAAAGGGAGAATATCATAGTGATCAATTTGGCACTCAGTACATTTAATAATGATCACTCCATTGTTGCACACACAAAAACTCCTTTATATATACCACTTAATCTACTACACATATTCAACACTCCATGATTGGATATGTTCAAGGAGGATATATCTATATATATATATATATACATACCTATGTATGTGTGTGAAAACCTCAGAGTAGACACAAAATAATCAAATTAATGTATATGGCCCCAAAAACTATAAAGACAAAAAATAAAATTAAAAAAACAAAATAGGGTAGAATAAATCATCCTCAAATGATGGATGAAGAACTAAAATGGGCTGAAGAACTTCACCTTCCACAGTTGATGCCAAAACATAGATGAAGATGTCCCAAAACACCCACCACAAACCACACAAATGAAATAATGAACCAAAATCTGGTCAAACTGTAACCTAGGGTTCAACCATGGAAATAAGGGTGACAGAATGAGGTGGAATCCATAGAAAAATGATGTAGAGGGAGGAATTGGAAGTAACTATGAGAATCGAGTAGAAAACATAGTAAAATTGTTTGGAATCACAAAGAGGAGATGGTCCTTGAAATGGGGGAGCACGCGTGGATGAGAGAACCGGGGGAGGGAGGGGGGTTGCATAAAATGACCAATGGTGGGTTGGGAATGTGCATAAGGTGCGTGGGAGGGGGAGAGATATATTATGGGGTATTATTTTATTTTTATTTTCATATTAAAGTAATTAATTAATATAAAAAAGATGCTGCAACACATTGTTTGGGTTGAACGTTTGGAAAACCATGCGCCAGCCAAGCACCCTCATCTAGGATCCTAGAGCACCATACTCGGACTACCAGCATAGTTTAAAAAACCATAATACAACCATGTGGTTGGATCTGTCACATATATTAGATGATGTCACACTATTACTGCACAATTTTTCAAACTATACACTTTAACCAGGAGATATTCATTTGATTCCAAAAAAATTATAATTCAAGTAAAAAATACCCAGAGAGAAAATAAATTAAATATTACCTAGAAAATAAATAAAATAGCAGAAACGTTTCGGGATGGGGTGTGAAAATTTTCACTAACATAACATATTCTTCCCCTAAAAAGTCCCTATAGATTTGGTTGATCATTACCAAAGTAAGGGTGAACTGCATCACCCAAAATAAACCTGAATACTCAAGGAAAAAAGAACCAACACTCACCTCAATTCAAAACCCAAATCTATATATTCCAAAAAGAGACTACAAGACAATCCTCAAAATAATTCACACATTCAATGAAATCATTACAAAAGACCAAAAACATTGAACAAAAAATAAACATAATACAATGAAAATTATCATTCTTTTCTAAAAACATCCCTACTTGGAACACCAAAACCCCGAACATAGAAACCATCAAATAAACAAGTCACTAATTATTTGTGGTATCCTTGAGCATCCATTACAAGACCCACTATCCAAGTCAATCAACAACTATGATTAGGGATAGGAAGAGAGGAAATAGAAAAGTGTTCTATCATGAACACCTTGAAGTTGGGTTCATCAAAACCTCATCCCATGGTGGAATCCCCACCATAATTGGGATCGAGACAATTAATTATTTCCCACTCCTTAATAAGTCTTGAAGCCAAATGAAAAATAGAAAAACCCAAAGAAAAAAAATCATGGGACATCAAACACTAGCATTCTACATCAACAACATTAATAACTTATCATATTCAATTACTATTAAAACATAGTTCCCAAATAACCAACAATACGAATTCTCCATACCTGATATAATAATACACAACATCTTATATTAATTATAATAAACATGTTATTTACAATAAAATAATCTTCTGATTGAACATGAAATAGCGCTATTTTTATTTAACCAAGCTAGAAGATTCTCGAATCGAGTGGATATGGATTCATGTTACTTCTTAGATCCACTATGGAAAAACATTTTTGAAATTACCTAAATAGCCATAGGTATGATAAATCATAAGTGTTTCACGATATGGTGACTTTCTTTTCCAACCCTTTCCAAATTGAGAGATCGTACTCTCGAATGAATGTGTTTATATTGAAATAAAAGTCCTTCTGGAACATCTTATTAACCGACTAGATGCTATTAAATTGGCTTTGACCTAAATTGCCTACCTCACGAATTCTTAATAATCATCAGGGAATAAAGGCACCAACTAAATGTATTCTGATCAGAGACCCCTTTCTAATAATGGAGATTTAAAAAATTCATGCCTTGCAAGGCATGGGAGATAAGACACCCACTCAAAAAATTTATTAGAATAATCCAACACCATTTAATTTCACTCCTTAATACCATACAATAGTGAAACCATTGTTATCCTTACATCATCAGGGACATACTATTGGATGAACATGGTTTTAAGAATTTCCTCGTGTAATTATTCTTTTGAATGGCCTAAAAAATGGAACTCCGCTATTCCTGACTTAGTAATGCCAATGCGAAGGTCTCAATCTCAATTTTCAGCGGTTCTAGAAGTTACATCGGAATTGAGATCTCCCCAATATCTCAATGAAACTTTTCATATTTCACTAGGTGATGATGCCTAATGAAATGAGGAGGGTTCGACTTTTGGAACCTCGGGACAAACTCTGATATTGAGGACCACCACACTCTATATCTGAAATGGATAAAACAAACGTCTAAAGAATTTCATGATCAAATGGAAGACATGTGATGAAATAGCCCACTATAGATGCTTTTCTAAATCCTGTAGAACTCAATGGGTACATTATCTTGAAACATGGAACACAAAACCCAATAAAAACATATCATGAATCAAAATTTTACATCTCATATTCAAATCAAAAACTAGAATTCAAAACATCATTTGCATCACACCAACAAATCATGTGAAAATCCTAAGAAAAAAACTCTAAAAAATCATTATCAAACACCCCCATTTTTTAAATTCATTTAAATCCCCCTTTTGAATTATTTTTCATAAAATGTATCGATCCTTACAAATTGAACACCCACCATTTATATTCCATTTATCCTCACATGTATACATTCAAGTACTGGCTCAATCATCCATCCTTTTACCATGTACATGCTTCCATACATTTTTATATGTTATCACTCAAAGGAAAACCAATAGTTGGATAAAAGAAACATTATCACATTAAAAAAAAGTAAAAATAAACAACCAATTTTAAAACCACATTAACATCAAAGATTTGTTTTCTAAAATTAAAAATTCATTATCCAAATTTACATTCCAAAAAACCATTCATAAAAACCAATAACACATTCCAAAATGACTCATATTTCCAACACAACCCATTTCACTCTTAAAAAGGTTCAATGTTTTGGTTTTGGAACTTTATTCTTGATAAACCAATCATCATTTGGTAAAACAAAACTTCATTTTAAAATCTAAATAAAAACACCCATAACCCATCCTGATCCATCACTATGTACCAACAAAAGAAACCTACCACTCAATGGTTAAAATCTAAAAATCTCAAAAGGACACAAAAAAACTCACTAGGGGAAACCGGTGTCGATGGGCGACTGAGCCAAATGGTTTTCAACCACATGCCAATTAAATAAACATCATGAATAGTATTCTATAACCATTCACCGGGTTCCACATGGCTTCTGTGGCCCTATAAGATCATGAAGACAACTATCCCAACTATTGTTTCATTTCACCAAATATCATGAATCTACAAAGAAGCAAATAAAAAATAAAAAATCTGACTCCCCATGATATCCTAAGGTTTTATATAGAATGTGTTGTCCATACACTTACTCATACCTAAAGATCTTGTTCATAAATTACTACTCCATCTACCATAACATTCCAATTAAAAAAGGGTTCACTGAAATCATGGTTCATTTATGTACCTACCTTTGATATCATTTTGTAATTTAACAACAGGAGCCTTTTAGAGGGCCATCTTGGGTGACCATTTTGAGGTTGACCCGAGTTGGTTCATGAAAATAAATTTCCCCTATATATCAATAATATTTATCACTGATATGTTTATTTCATAGATGGTGTACCATTTTTATATAAAGTCGTCATATTTAATGTCACGTGATTAAATGGGAAAGTAATGATAAATATGTACTATTTATTCAATATAGTTATTTGGAAAGGCATATTATTTGTTAATCAAATATATTACAAGATATGAGTAATGTATTTGACTTGAAGTGAAGGGTGGGACCCTAATATTATATAGACCCTCTATATAGAGGTAGTTTCTCAAGATACAATGTAGTTGTAAAAATTAAATAGGCTTCTACCATTAGTTTTAAACTATCTTTTGAATGGTCTTGATGTTATATGTTTTCATGTTCCTAATACATTAAGTCCAATATTTAAGCATTCCCTTCATTTAAATTGATTTATTATTAATCTATGAGTTTTTCTCTTTAACATTATCAATGGATTCATTTCATTATAACATGATTGATTAAATAGAAATTGTTTTTTTGTTATTGACCTTTCCATATTGACAATTCATTTTAATGTTATTTGAATACCTTGTGTTTCCATTATTTTATGTTTTCATGTTTTTGATGATAACTTTTCTTAGTTTTTAGATTATATAGAACATATGTTCATATATTTCCATTCCATGTTGATTATTATAATTGATTCATTTTTTATGGTAGATGACTATTACTATGAATTAGAGGTCACCCTTATCATTTTTCATTTCCCAAGGAATATAAGAAGTGTAATATGAAATATATTCATCGATATGTAAATTTTGAATAAAGATATCGTTGAAATAACAAAAATATAATGTTATTATAGTATTCATATGTAATACAAGACTCATGTATGTAATATGTTTTTTGTGTTTGTAATTTGATTTTCCCAAACTTATTAACTAATCAGTCCTTGGGGATTTTATTCCATTTATTCTAGATATTTTAATGGCAGTATACACTAGTTCTGGGCTTACTAGGGTCATATCGCTATAGTTATTATCAAAGAATATTTCATACCATTTATGGGAACTACTTTTAGGGGAATCGATATTTGGTAACATAACATTATGGTAGGAATTGATGATTAACATATAATCACATTTGTCCACATTAATTTTTGTGTTATGGATACCATCAAGAGATTGTGATATTAAATTTAATCATAAGTATAAACTTTCTAACATCTCTTTTAGGTTTAATGTGATGTGACTATACCAATATTAAGGAAATTTTGAAGAAATTTATGGAATGTATATCTTGTAGTGAAAAATTTACCTAATGAATAATTCCTTTACATTTTATAAAAATAATTTTAAATTTATTCGTGTCCATTAACAATAAGATGATCATTAATGAAATTTTAATAATATCCAAACATGATTATTAGACATTTTGAAAAACAAATTGTGTTGAAAACCCTAGTAAAAAGGTTATGTAATGATTAATTTCAATTCAGGAAGAACTATAATACTTTGTTGAACTCTTATAAAAATTATATCAATATGTATTTCAAAAAAGAAAATATATATAATTGGTGATAAACCATAAAATCCAACATGGTGGGGTGTCATGATCCAATGATCGATGGATGATAAATGTTTTGTGCATTCCACTGACCAACATGATGTCCTGGTTATTGTATCATTGGTTTTATCAAATCATTTTGATCTATAAAGGATTAGGATGAACCAGTGGTATCCCATATGAGGTTTAGAGATTATTGTATTGACCATATTAGATTATAAAATAGATAGAGGAAAATGTAAAGACTCTTTATAGATCCTATGATCCATACAAATTATATTATAATTAGTTGTAAAAATAGATCACTTTAGGATATCAATTTGATGGAGTAAGTAATGAATAATAATTTTATCGAAGAACAACTAAAAGAAGAAATTATTATTAAAAAATTGAAATGTATCAAGTATGTAAATTTCCATTTATTTTGGGTCAATAAAATGATTCCATAACACTATGACAAGGATCATAAAACAAAAATGATACCATAATACTTTTATATTTGTTGAATCGATGGCCTTTTAAACAATAATAGATTTATTGATTTGAGTCGATCATAATTCCATTGATCATTAACCATTTTGTGATAAATGACCACAATAAATCCCTGTAATTATTTATTATATTCATTCACATCCATATATTCACATTACAATAATGTTCTCCAACGTAGAAACCAAGTAATATGTTATTCATTTTGACCACTGTACATCCCTTTATCCCATAATAAGTGGTAATTTTATAAACTAATTTACAATGTCAGATTTTCAACATGTTTATCTTCAAATATCAAAACCTAAATTATTTATATAGTTTTTAATGTTATAGAACACAATTTATTTAATGTGGGGAGAATACAACGCCTCTAAAATTCTAAAGGATTATCTTTTAATCAATAGCATGCATGACGTGAAATAAAATGTAGAAAGGAATATGATCTCACATAACGTTATGGTATATTTAATATTTTGAATAAATTAAATATATTTTATTAATTCTAATGAATTAAATAATGATTTATCCTGTATCACACAAAAAAACATGTTTTTTATAGCATACGTTACACGCATGACCATGTTTTACTGAACAAAATTATATTATAAAAAAACAATTAATTAATATAATATGATATAAACATTACCTTAAATTAAAGATTATTCATAAAATAAAACAACAAAGGAAAATATTTTTTCAACAAAAATTTAAATTAATTTCCTTTGAAATAAATTTATTAGACATTAAAATAAAATCTAATTGAATATAAAAGAATAATTTTAATGGTCATAATGGAGATTTCTCCTGAAAATTAAATTAAATACTAATAGTGAGTTATATTAATGAAATAAAATTATATATACTGAATTTTAATAATGTTGATGTTTATAATATATATTTAATATGAATAATATAAAACTAAATCCAGTTTTATGCTTAAAATTTATATTATTTTCCCAAAGGAAAATTTTCCTCCTTGAAATGGTGAAACGATTTGGAAACTATAGTTTAGAACATTTATAAAATTTTCTTCTAAATTATATTAATTTTTGAATGAGTAATATCAAAATATAATTATGGAGAATAATTGGTATTTTTGAGAGGTTTAATTTTTTTGATGAATATGGAAAAAATATTGGCTTTTAATTTTAAACTGAATTTTTGAATAATTAATTTATATTAATAAATAATATTTCGAATTGTATTTAAACTATAATCGGATAAAATTTATATTATTTAATAAAATTGTGTTTATTTTAACCAAATTGTCATTGAAATTGAATATAAAAACAATTCAATCATTTAGGCATTTTCAATTTAAAAAACCACTTTATCATCATGTTTGCAGGATTAATTTTAAAATAATTTCTACCACTCCATTTAATGTAATTAGGAAAAATGGATTTCAAATTTGGACTCATAATAATTTATAATTTCTAGTAATGTCAACCTTTTATTTGAATAAAAATATTTATGAATGTTATTATAATTTATTATAGTGATTAAGAGAAAAGTTAGTATAACATGGGACTAAACATTAATCTTAAGAGGAAAAATGAACTCAAAGAATTTCCCAAACTCATTGAATGGGAATATTAAATCATAGAATACCTTTTATCTACATTCTATTATTATCAGAGGAACATGATATAAGAGGGACTTATCAATAGTGTATACTTTTTAAATTTATAAAATGTCACTCCTTCCCTAAAAAAACGGATGCACCCCTCCCACTAATTCAAACCTCTCAAGATAATTGGATCATAAAAAACCTTCAAAAAAATCCCAACTTGAATCCCCTAATCCTAGAATAATCACTTTAAGGTATATGAAAACCGAGAATGTTGTTTGTTATAAACCAAATAAAGTTACTTGAATGAGATGTAACATTCTTCAAAAATAACTATTGTTTCATTTACTTATCCACCACATTGATTATTTGTATATCATGTTTATATAACAACCATATTATAGTAAATATATTGATTTTTTATTCTTATATTTATACCTAAAATTTGACAGATAGCCATCAAATGAGATACACAATCATCATTTGTGTGTATAGAGGTCTACCACCTAACAAACCATTATCGTTTTCTCTTCCATTTACATCATTAGAGGTTATAAATAATGATGTATATATTTTTTAAATATTAATTATGTTGTATTTATAATATATTTATTCATTTTGATCTTTTTATATAAAACATATCTTCATACATTATAATTTTTTGGAATACAATAACATTGTTTGTGGATGTGGGGACAACCACATCCTTATACTCATATGTTACGTTCATTCTATACATGAATGAATTAAAAATAAGTATAATAACTCTATGTGAAAAATATGTTATTAATTTTATAATTTAATTATTATATACATATATATAATCTAACTTTCATTATTTCAAATATGATTAAAAAATGGAGATAACATTCTTGCATTTGTCTGACGTACCATCTCTATGAATGGTGCAACTAATTTTCTATATGAAAATTTTATGGATTATTATAAATACATATATAGTGAATATATATGGCATCTATATCATTTTTTACAAACTATATATTATTTTTCCATGATCATACTAAGAACTAAATTATAACATTCCAAAATATACTCGAGATACATGGTAATTAACACGTGAAAAAGAAGAAATAATAAATTATTGTTAACAAATAGGTAATAAAATATTATAAAAAGTCAATATATGATATTATAAATATGATTTAGGTTTTTTTAATATGTTAATAACATGGTAAATTCAATTTTATAGATGGTTAATGTAAGTTCTACCAAAAGTAAGCACAGAGGAAGGCACTTCATATCATTTTCAATTATTTGAGAAATATTTTATTGTTGTGTACATAATTTCATATATATGGGGTAAATAATTACAAATTGAAATTTGATGTCATGAAAACAAAATTTTTCTGGTTGTTTTGAATTTAAATTTGAATTATTTCATCTATGGGGATATGAACATTAAATTACAATGTTTTAATTAAATTCAATAACATAATTTATTTTCACTCAGTTATATAACCTATTATTTATCATTAATATTCAATGATTCTGTATAGAATAAATATAAATATATAGTATTTTAATTAATGATTTTTTATGTATATTTATAATTGATTAAAATAAACAAGTTATTGCTGAATTAGCACTTCAAATTTACGACCAATTTTAGGGTTTATTTCACAATATCATTCAAATTGAAATTGATTATTATTGATATTCCATTAAAGTAACTTATATGATAAATATTCACTAAAGAATATTTTTTTATAATATAATAATTTAAAACATTTTTCAAGTTATACTAAAATTTTTACACAATGTGGTACATAAAATACTTTAATAAATCATCTTATGAAAATATGATTTCATTTCCCTCTATAGTATACTACTAGGTGACTACATTTTTATTTCAAAGAAAATAAGAAGATACACATCATGGGGGGTCTGTTGAAGTAGAGACTAAGTGCATCCCCGATAACCACGTCCGCTCCACCCAAAGGGAGGGATCTGAGATTATATAGAACTGATAGAGGGGATTCCTGGGTAGCATTGGAGGCCAAGAAGTCAGTTGCATGGTTACCTTCATGCCATGTATACAGGATCTTGGTATTTCTAGAGAGGAGAGCCTTGTATTTATGGATCAGGTACCAGATGGTCTATTGAGGGGAAGTGTTCTAATTTGGGACCTCCATAAAATTTTAGAGTTAGTTTCCACGAAGGAAAGACTGATATTCTTGGAGCAACAGAGCTTGAGACTAATGATGATGGCCATTACCTTCTTTGTTAAAGCGTTGTCCAACCATAATAAGAGAAGAATGCCGGGCTTACTGAACGAAATGGGTCATGAACCAGTTCACCCCCACTCTTACTCCCCTGATTGTAGGCCTAGTCAGTGTTGATCATAATGCCTTAGGGAAGAGTGTACCATCTGACCCAACGCCCCACCGAGCGGGAACCGAGAGGGGATATGGGAATCCTGCTGCTGCCAAACTGCCTGAGCGAGGGGGAGTCCTTTGGGTGCTTCAGAAGCCCGACTAGGTCCACAATAAGGGATTTGGCCCGAATGGTAACATAATTCTTTGATGGATGGGGGCTGTAGTTCCTAGCATGATTTTGTGCCTGCCATAGGGTCCAGCGGCGCACAATAAGAATGGAAAGACTATCCTCTTCCTCACACATGTTACCTGAAGTTTCAAACCATTGCCCAAGGAAATCATCAATGGAGGTCTACCGACCTACACCCCCTTTAACTACCCCATATCTCTCCATAGGGTTTGTACCCACTCACATTGAATGAACAGATGGAGTGAGGACTCCTCCATGTGGGTAACATAGTAGGCACACCTATAGGCCAGAAAAACCCCCTTTATCTTGATAGCCACCTTCGAATGGATTGCATTATTAGGTATTCTATAGATGAGAAAGGAGTACATGGGAGGGATAGTTTTTTCCAAGAGTCATTGCCCCCCAGGGTCAGAGTCGGGCTGCTAGAGAGTAGAAAGCCTGTTGGAATTGGCCAAGAATCTGGCCGAGGGATAACCTATAAAGATACACTGGTTAAAGGATGAATACAACATGATACTGTTAAACACATACTACTAGGGGGTGTTGAAAATATCATTTATGATTAGGGGGATGCATGCATGATTATTTTAAGGTTATAGAAGGAGTGGGGTAGCCAAAAATTCCTGGAACCCCGACCCCCAATTGCACTTCCAAAAGGAGTTGTCACCACACCCCAAAATCTACTTGGAAGAGTCTTACACCTTAGGGATGTGCTCATACAGAGATCTCCACAAGGGGGAGGGGTCCATTCCAGTCTCTCTGAAACCAAATCCAGACTTCCTTATGATGAAATGACCCTAGAGGTACCGGCCCTCAATCAATTACTAGGATTTTTTCCCTCGAAAGAAGAACATATCTCTTCCCACATCTCACACATTAATTCATCCTTATTAAAAAGTTCTAGAATGATTTCCCTAGGAAGCCCTATGGAATATGCCCTCACCTTGAGCATCCCATATAAAAAAGTTGAACATTCCCTCTAACAAATTGATAATTTCTTTGGTAACCTTGAGTGCAGAATAAATATGCATGGGGATAGAAGAGAGCACATTGTTGATTTTGTGATTCTACCACCGAAGGATAAGAACATTTTCTTCCAGTTATTGATGCGGGTCACTATATTATTTATTAAATACAAATTTTCATTGAATATTATTTTTATTTATTGGGGAAATATTGATAAATTTGTTCGCATTATTCAATATGTATATTTGATAAGGCATATTGTTTATCAATTAAATCAATTGCAAGATATGACGAATGCTTTAGATATGCATAGATTGATGGGGATCAAACATTATATAAGCCCTCGATTCAACATCATTTTCACAAAAGAGAAGACCTTTTGATAATTAAATGGAGTTCAATATATAGTTTTAAATCATCTTTTAAATGGTCTTAATAGTGCTGGTTTACATCTACCTATATCAGGATGGCTAATTGTTTTGAATTTCCATCATTCAGAATCAATTATTATTTATCTCTAATATTTTCACATTAATATTATCTATGGATTGATTTCATTATTTGTTCCTTGATTAAATGGTATGTGTTTTAATTTCATTACCTTACTATATTGATTATTCTCATTAATTACAAATTCTTAAGCTATACAGAACCCTTAAAAAAATTTTATCCCCCTTAGTTTGTTTCCATTCACCATGAATCATATAAGTTCACTTGAAAATATATATATATAATGATATACAATGTTGGAAAAAATTCATCATAAAAATTAATTTTTTGGTTTTAATTAGTTTATAGTTTTTTATTTCAAGAATCATGTATGGAATATTAGTATCATGTATATAATATGGTTTTCCAAAAATACTAAATTGATCTTTCCTTCCGGATTTGATTCCATGTAATCATTCCAATGTAATGGTTGTTGGAACTGGCTCTAGGTTTTCTAGGGTCCGGTCCCAACATTGATAATATATTTTATTCAATATATACTATCTACACACTTTATTAAAATCATTCTTCAATAGTTATCTTTTAAAATTATTGTGATAAAAACACATTGAACATAATAAAAAATAATTATTTGTAAAATTTCTCTTTTGGACATCCATTTGGATTTAACTTCATTTATAAACAACTAATAATCAATTTATAAATGATTATTCAATTCGATATATAAATAATAAATATACATTATCATTTATTAGTATTGGTAAATATATTTTATTTAGATAAAAATAAATAATATGTTGAAAATATATTTCATGAAAAATTATTGATTATAAGAATTATTCTTGTTACTAAAAATATGAGTATCTATTTCCTAAAAGTTAATCTAAAAATTTGAATAATGAAAAATATTTAAAGATAATTTTCATAATTTAGTTAGCATTGTGAGTACCTTCCAATATAATGGATATGTGATAATAATTGGATTTAATAATAATAATCCAATACTATGTCATTTTTCATCTAACCTTAGTGTTCCATGTAAATAATGTTGTTGAATGATTAATATACAATAAAGATAAATAAATATTGTCATATAATTGGGTGTTATATTACACCCCATTATAATAATTTGAAAAATGATATATTCTTAATATAATACCAAAATGATTATAAATATATCTCCTAACATTCTCAGGTTCCCATGTAGATTTATCAAATTTAGGGTTTCATGTTAATAATTTTTCCATGTGAGAATAATTATTCTGCCTGAAATTTTATGTTCAATCAATAATTTCAATTTTTTGTTCCCTAAAAGTAAGATCACTCCCTAGTGGTATAACATTTGAATTTAGTAAAAATGAGGGATCTATTATATACTTACTCAAAAGAGATACATGGATCATATCATGAACATGGGAGAGGATTGGTGGAGGACTTAAGTAATAAGTTACCACTCATATAATATTAAGGATTTTCAAGGGACTGATATATCTTGGAATTAACCATCCACTGTTTCTAGATCTCATAGCATTATTCATAGGATATATTCAAGGGAATACTATATCATGCACATCAAACTCTAAATCTCACCAAAAATTTTGTGAATACCTTTTTTATTTCCTCTAATCCCCTTTGATGTGTTGTCGAGTGGGTCAAACCTTAATATCAATTCACTCATCATGATGAGGTCCCAATATCATTTTTTCTTCACAATTCTCTCATATTGATGGCGTTTTAGATTTTCATCACTACATATATTTATATAGATCCATCATAATGATACTGTGAAAGCTACTATTGTATAAAGATTCAACTATATGATGGTATTGATACCAAAAAACCATATCATAAATATAGATTGATATAAACATTTATAAAATGATTTTAATGTCCCAAACAAATCCATTATTTAATTGGATGATATGTAGTGTTAATGTTTCACATTGTATTTAATTCTTATTGAAGACATATTCTGAACATCAAGCTAAACCTTGTATCTCAATAAAAACCAATTCGATGTTATACTCAATGAAAACATACTATATCATTAATCTATATTCAGTAAATACAATCAAATAAAAATATCCTCAAATAGTTATAAAATGATTCAGATTCACAATGTCATATAATACAACCCAAATGGAGTTATGTCCTTAAGATATCTTAGGTAGTACTATGGTGATGTATGTAGTGATGTCTTCCTATTTCAATTATAGGATGGGTAATGGATTTGAAATCCCATTCGAAAAGTAATGATCATTGAGGACATATAGACATATGAATCATCTATATACATACATATCACTAACCCATTTTATGTTTTATCACTAAAAAAATCATTGGTATATGTTTACATCAAATTTTTTATGATTAAAATTTATTGATTAACTTATTTTTCATCATCCAAAAAAATACTTTTATAGTTATGGTATTTATTTTTCATATAACTGATTCTATAATCGTATCATTACATCATGGTCATGGTTGAACATTGTAACAACATGTTCCTTCTTTTTCAGCTCTACATATTTCATTTATTAATGAAAAATAATTACATGAATGGATGATTAGAAATTAATATAATAAAAATAATATATTTACCCAATCCTTTTGATTTGATGGTGTACTATATAGAAATCCATAAGTATAGGGGATATTTCAATCATCACTATAGAAAAACATTCATTGTCCTTCTGAATCTGAGGGTTAACCTCCTTGTTTTCCATAAAAAGGATGTAATGTAATGGGGATTGATAATCTATAATCAATTATAATGATCCCATTTAGTAAATATTAATCCCTTTATATGTGAATATATAATCATTGGTATTTTTATCAGTATATACTTCACACCATTGACAATATAGACAATTCATCCACATATACCTTGAACAATTTACCGTTTCAATATCAAATTCATTGGTCATGTTATTTTACACATTAACTATTAAATTTCATGAGACATATGATTCTATGATGCCGTTATTCATTATTACACATCTAATAACATCTTTAATACGTCCACATAATTTAATAATCTAAATTCTACATATATAATGATTAAATTACTATATCCTCCCACTCAAAAATTATGAAATTTTATCCATGTTAAATATTTAGAATAAAAATTTATTATAAATCGTGAATGCAATCAAAAAAGTATACAATACAGGGTTTTGGTGCCTTTACCTATATAGTGGTCTCATTATGTTCTTCATAATCAATATAAATATATTTTGATCTACCATTATTCAAATAATAATTAAATAATACACCCCATTTTGACTCCCTAGATTATATAAATATCCTAGGTAGATTCTATTACTATTTCATCTTCGATTCATGATAGTTAATTTTGTATATTATATAAAGATTCATTAAAATACATATATAACTTTTATTATTTCTATTGAAAACCCAACCTCTCAATTCAGAAGAAGATTATGAATATATTTAGGATATATATCGAAAAATTTCTAAACGAAAAGAATATCTTAAATGTAACTTCATGTTACCTATTTTCAGGTACCCCTCAACCATTATTTTGATATTTCATTATATTTGGATTTTCATGGATTGTTTTATGTGAAATTTTGGAATTTTATATAGTTTTATTGGTTGTGCATGGTTAGAACATTGTTTTTCAAAACCATTCACCGCACCAGTGAAAACATTAAAACAAAGTATAGTGATGATTTTCATGGTTGGGGGATAGTTGGGAAAACCATGCACCCACCTAGTAGAAAATTTGAACCATATATAGTAAGTCGAGAGTGGGAGAATAGTTTGGCCACACAATTTTTCTACCCTTACCACCCCACCAATCTAGCCGTACGTGCTTGATAGTTTTATTCATAAATTTATTTTAATATTTTATAATCCCCCATTTATGATCCTAAAACCCCTCACTTGAACCTATATTGAATTAAAGGACTCTAAAGTCTCACTAGAAGCAACAATGGCACCACTAAAGACTTTCTTGGGATTATCAAACAATAGAGGATCTCATTTGATATCCTCTGGGTATGTAAAATATCCTCTTGTGTGTCACCCCCACTCTCCATTTCTCTTCTCCTTAGAGACCATTGGATCCTCATGTCATTGTGGGATTAAAAATATGAATAATTGAATCATTAATATATTCTTTATTTCTAGTTATTTTTTGACAATCATTCTTCATTGATGGATCATGTTGCAGGTCTTGATATTTTATTTTAGGAATAAAAGAATGTAGTTCCATTTGAGATTTTCCAATTGATTAATTTATTTATTTTTTGGATTTTTTTTAAAATAATTTCAATTTATTTAAGAAAATAAAGTTTTATATTATTTTTAATTTGAACTATAAATTGCATGGATTTTGGTGTTATACACAATTTTAATGGAATTGAAATTTTTTGCATTTTTTTTGAAATTGATGGAATTAAATATATGATTTCGGAATTTATTTTATATAGTGGAATAAATTGATTTGATAAAATTTTATTATTGGATTTTTATTTAAATATAATGAACAAATGAAATAAACCAATGTTTGTTTCTTCAATTGAATAAGCATATTGAAATAAAAATATTCAGAAATTGAATTGTTAATATAGTTTGATTTGAAAGGATCTGATTTTCCCATGTTAATTTATTGATTTCGAACATGTGAACTTGGGTATCTATTAGGATATTTTAAAAAATAATTCTAGGATGGTTAATCTATAGTACTTCATCGAAGATGAAAATTCTAACAAAGAACCAAGTTTGAAATATATTTTCCTTGATTGGATGCTTATGAGTCTTATTCATCCAAAGCCTAAGGTATGTGTGTATACATATTTCTAAGATAAATGATATGAGAAGTGTAAGGATCCTATAATTAGAAACTATCACACCATTGGGAAAAATCTGTGTTTCTCATTGTGATTATTTGAATATATATTTCATTGAATGTAGAGCTGTTTAATTCTTTCCAGTTGATTTTTTTTAAAACAAATATAAAAAATGTTTATTTGATCCATGTTTTATAATTTTCCATCATTTTTAAATGAAAATCATGATTTGTTCAAAGTGTTCAAATTTATTTCATGCATTAAATTATTTAAAATTTAAATAATTATTTGATTTATTATAATGGAATCCATTATGGAAGACTTGGTGACACCCTATCTTGATTTAAATCTCACACCCTACAATTTAATTTGAGTTTCTGTAGATTTATTTTTGCATTGTCCGATAAAAGAAATGAACCTCTTGGAGGAGGAGACTTTTCATGACCCTTAGGGCATGGAGAGATGTTTCATTCGATAATTTTTTATTCGTAGTGTGTACATTAATGATTTATAGTTTCAGTTTTTGTCATAACGTTTTGTCTTATAATAATTTCTCTTCATTAGAATGTTTATCATACTGAAATTTCTCTTTTATCTTCCTATATTTTATAGAAAATTAATTCACTAATTAATTTTTTAGAATGTGAGGTTATATTCTCCAACCCATAGGGTTTAGGAATTCCCTTCAGGATATTTCAAAGAAGTATTAGTTGTTAGGGTACTAGAATATTTGATAAAGTTCATAAAAAAACTTTTATCAAAGGAGTAGGTTAAATATATTTTGGTCACATCAATATGTAGATTGGGGAATCTTTTTAGGGACATAGAAGGTAGTTTCATGCAAGTTCATGGAAATCTCTCATCGCAATGAGCCATATGTCCCCATGGTTGGTCTAGGAAAGGGTTCATTGATGATTTTTCTGATTTTTTGTATAATTATTCTTTAAAAAATGTGTCAACTAAATCCAGGTAGAAGATATAGATAGATAATAATGACTTAATCCTATAATAGATAATAATATCATTGATATTATTTTATATGTTGTCCATGATTTAGGATAGGAACCTGCACCAATTCCCATTCAAGATCCATTTGTGGATCATCATATTATTGAATCCCATAATCATGATCAAGACTTCCCTCCCTGGAATCTACCAGTGTTCAACATATTTAATGTTCCCCAAGAGGATTTTTAATTAATGAGAATGTTAAATATTATATTTAGTTCGTAGAAACTTCTAATTTGATTTGGGTGAAATGTTCAATATTAATGAAAAATGGACCTAATATGATATGGTGGGACTCAATAGTTATGGAGATGAATAATGATGGTTTAGTTTAGAAATAAAATAAAGTTATTTCCATGTTTTAGTTCAATCTATTGTTTATTGTTTTGGATAAGGCTATGGGGTTTTTAAAACTATAGTAGTCTAACAAGACTGTCACTAAGTATGAATTGTGGTTTAGTGATCATGTAAATCATTCAATCCAGATAATATCAAAGGATAATTTGAAGTCTCAATGTATCAAGATGGGTGATCATTTAGATATTCATTCTCATGTTGTCATTATGATGCTCATTTGTTATGGTGACATGTTTTATATATATTTGAAGGTTGAGTTGGGTCCTAATAGAAATTCAAGGTTCACTACGGTTCATTTATCTTCTAGTGGATGTTCTATGAGTTACATCAAGGGAAATAATCTCCATTATGATTATCATGGTGGTTCAAAATATTAGTGTTTTTCTAGGGCTCCTGCAATTCCTGTTAGAGGTCCTTTTACATTATTCTAGTTTGGAAAGCATGGGAATTCAAAATGGATTTTCATTGAGGAACATATGATCTAAACCTCATGTGGTAATTCAAGACAATTGAAAACATTATCTTATAGATTTTATACATCACATATTCTAAATGGATCATATGTAACAAAAAGTACTATACTGTAATAATAGTCTTCAAAAACGGGGCTCCAGTAATAAGCATTCAGAATTAATAATCTTTCCATAATATAAGAGTATCCATAAGAAGATGATACATGTCCATGGACTATTAGCATTATCATCATTATAGCTTCATTATTAGTGATTTATTTATATGACATTAGGTAAAAATATTCATTTATATCATATCATATTGTGATCTTGATAAATATTAATATGTAGATTTTTTTCTTAGGTGATGTATATTACTAACCCCCATAGAACACAGGGATATAATGGTATCTATTTCTCTACATGTGTTTTCTCATTATCATAAATTCATCTTACTAGGTATTTTCTGGTTATTGATATAAAACCGCTGTTTAAATTTTATGAATGGATTTAATTATTACTAATAAGGAACGAATGGACTGATAACTTCAATGTGTCTCCCTAATAGTGACTAATGGGTTGTGTCAAATATTTTAGGGAGAATGGGACATGAGGCCGTGTAGAGATGGAAATTCTTATCCAGAGTTCTGTAAAGTAATATCAATGTTTTATTTTGATCTAGATTTAGAATAATTGATTGGGGATCTCCACCCATTTTTCATCTAGTTTCCTAACTTGTTTCCTTCTGGATACTTTAGTTTCCCATAAGTTAAAGAGGTAGATATTTCTATTGATGTAGAACCTAGAACTATGTCAATATCTATCTCTTCTAACCAAATGGAATGAGTATAAATAAAATTCCTAAATACTCGGTTGGATTAATTTTTAGATCAATGATTTATACACCTATATGTGTCACCTTGTGAGGTGTATTTTCTCATTACTATTAAATAAAATGGAAAACTTTACAAATGTGTTCATTAACAAAAAATAAATTGAGTTATACTTAAGATTTTTTTTGTTTCCCTGAATAGATTATCCTTATGAACATTTGAATTGGTTATACTAGGTTTCAATGATTGATCATTGATATGGTTATCATGAGATAGGAATAAAATAATATAACATTCTATAAACCTCATTTTGATGTTTTTTTGGGATATGTTCTTATATTTTATGATTAATTAGTAGTATATGTCTCCCAACAACATAGTCTATATGATGATAATTAACAATCCATAAAACTAGGACTCACTACCATGAGAAATTAACTTATGACCTTGTTATATTATCTATTCATAAAAATGTTAACAATGCATTCAAACCACAAATCATGAGTTATATCTACTTTCAAAATAGTTCGATATCATCTTGATACATGTTATGGAATAGCTATTTTTATTTTTGTTTTGAAACTGTCTATACCTCAGAGGATGGTATGGTCATTACTGGTCTAATGAAAAAGAATCATCCCACCTAGGATGTAAATGAATAATTAAAATAAAAGATCATGATTTATCTTTCAACATAGTTAATTATTCGATTTTATAAAATAGGTTTTGAGTTTATTCTTGGATAGAATTCATTTTACTTATTCCCTTTTCAAGGGGATTATTTATGAATAGTATCCAGTTAAATAATTATACAGCTTTAAGAACTCCCTTTATAGAGGATTGGCATATTGTGAGTGATCATTCTCCACTAAGGGTATCTTATGTTTCAAAAAATGGAATATTGTGCCACTATCAACGATGAATGTTGTGATTTATTGAATTTCATAATTACAAATTTGGTGTGAAACTAGGAAGAAAAAACATATTTTAAAACATGAGATGATTATTCTTGTGTCTAGGTATGATACAGGACATCACTTGAATTATTTCATGTTTCTATACCTTCTAATAGGTCAAGGATGATCACTGGAGACCTTCAGGTATTTTGGATCATCATCGAGTGCCAACATAGAAGCTTGTTGAGATCTGTGTGGATGTTTCTATTTGGTTTCCATGTACCCTAAGTTAATGGATTTTAATATTGTATAGAATTTTTAGAATGAGAAAATGGACTCATTTATACCAATTAGTGACACAGAAAATATAAATAGTTGGAAAATATCTATGCGAAATAGATTTCTCATTTCCATGTTATTAAATCAAATATAATATCTGATGTCAATCCCATTTTACTTCTCTCTTCTAGGTGGGAATCCATAAGGCACTAGGATTTGATGTTCACTCAATTATTGAATACCATTTGAAAATAGATAGCCAGAAAGATATGGATACGCATATTCATGAGGCTATTCTACATGCTTTCATTCTTGACAATGGTGGGTATTTGGATGACCATTTGGGACTCGTTGAGTATCCATATAACAATATTTACCATTTTGTAATCAGAATTGATATTTTGAGACATGGATGGATAGATAGGTAAGTCTATATTTTGTTGGTCAGTGATTGGTGGATGTACATTACCTAGACAAAGATTGGTTTAAGATATGTCAAAAAATATTTAGTTGATTTATTAGAAAATTTTGATGACACAAAGCCATTAAAAATATAAATTTTAATTTCCTCATTGATAAATGGTGTTCTCATTTGGTGACTAGGTGTTTTGGAATATTTCACTATGTTTAGTTAATGAAAACCTTGGGAAGGAACATAATCTTCTTTTTCATTAAGGGGGACCCTTTTATTTTTTTATCATGTTTTAAATTTTTTTAACCATTTTGAAATTCCACCATAGTTGATGTCTACACAAAATGACTTCCATTTTTTATCTATTAAGAGTTTATTTTAACCCATATCAGGTCATGATCTTGGAGAATATTGATTTTGAGACTGAGTAATCCGTGATAGAGCATCCAGTCATGATACATGATTTTTAGAAAAATATACTTCATGGAAGGATGATACCTTTGGTCCATGTGCAATGGAACCATGGATTTTATTTGAATGAAACATTGGATCATGAGACACAAATGAGAGATAAGTAACCACATATTTTTTATGGAAAAATACTTATAGAAATTCTAGGGATATAATGATTCTATTGGGGAGGTTGTAACGTAATGTAATATTTCATAATGGAATCGTAGAACCTTATTGTCATCATTATTTAAATGGGATTTGCATTAGGATATTTTAGTTGATATATGGAATTTTCTTAATGATTTTTGGGTTATTTTTGGGTCAGTGTATGGTATTCCAAGTCCTTTCACCCTTCCATTAAAATCAATTCATCCTTGTATAGTGAGGGTTTAAACAATAGGTACAATATTCAACCAGCTGTGGACCTACGCAGTAGATACCATGCACCTTAGAAAGGGAGTTTAGAGGTGGTTCACAGTTAGGTAGAATAGTTTGTCTAACAACTTATACTCTACCCAAATAATCATGAAAATGATATATTTTTATTTCAAAAATTATTTTAAAAATTTTACAAACCCCATTAAGAACGCGAATCCCCCCCCCCCATGACCCAATCATGATTTCAAGGGTTGCGAAGGCTCCATATAACTAATTTTGGATCATACGAACCCTTTCTTGGTTTGATTGATGTATATAATATTATATTTGATCTCCTCCATGTATGTAAAATGACCACTCATGTGATTCTCCATTATCTTTCTTTCTCCCATCCTTAAAGAGTGTTGGATCTCAATTTTTCAAGGATCTAAAATCATTTTATATGAATTTTTAATCTAGGTTTGATATCTTGATATCCATTAATATCATTCATTATTGCGGGGTCCCATTTTATGTGTTGATATTTGATTTTGTTATTAATTTTTTGTGGTTCCATTTTTTATTTTCCATATAATTAAATTATTTTATTTTCATGAACTGTTTTAAATTTCATTCATTTAAATTATGAAAATTAAATTTTAAATTATTTGGAAATGGAATAAAAAATTGCATGGATTTTTGTTAAATATATATAATTCCAATGGAATTTGAATTTAGGGTGTATTTTTTAAATTAATGGAATTAATGGAGTTTTTGAAGTTATTATTGAATTTATTTCTAAAAATGGATTTAATTTATTTAATATAAACTTCTGGTTTTTTCTTAAAAATTCATAAATTGATGAAAGGTCAATGTTTTCATTTTGAAACTGAATTTCAATATCGAAATTGAAAATTTGATAAAATGAATTTTAAATGATGTTTGGAATTGAAATGATATTAATTATTGATTGCATGATTGAGAACATATGTGACTTGTTAGTTATTTGGTTATTTTTGATAATAAAACTAAGATAGTTATTTCCTAGAAATTTTTTAACATAGAAAACCATTAAAATGTGTAGTCTAGTGGATGTTATCACTAATGTGATATTTATGGGTCATACTATGCTTACAATTTAAGGATGTGAGTACAAAAATTATTGAGATCATTGATAATAGAAGTATGAGAATCATATAACTATAGACTATCATAGTATAGTGAAGATAACAATAGTTCCCATTATGATTGTTTTGGTATACATTCAGTTCTATACTATATTTTGTTATTCGTTCCAGTTGATTTATGTAAATGGATTATTGTAAAAATTTTATTTGGACTATGTTGGAATGTTTTCCATTATTTTCAAATGAAATCATGTATTATTCTAAATATGAAAATGAATTTCCATGATATGTTTTATTAAAAATAAAATAAATTATTATTATTATTATTATAAAATATGTTGTGGAATACTTGGTGGTACCCTACAAGGATCTATTGATCACACCCTACCCTTGAATATATGCATTTTTATATTTCTTTATGCTTGGTTTGATCAATGGGAAATCACTAGATTGAGGAGGTGGGTGTTCTTGATCCATTTGGATCAGATGGATGTTTCCATTGGGATATTTTTCTTTATGTTGAGTACAATGATGATGTAATTTTTTTGGGTTATTTCATAACTATTTAGTTTCTGGTACATATATCCTTTGGGGTGATTCAAATATTTACATATATAGTTTATCTTACAGTATTTTGTGGAAAATTAATTCCATATTTTATATTTTATAATGTACAGTGATAGTCTCCATCCTATGGGGATCTTCAATTCACTATAGGTTATCTCAAAGCCAGCTAAGTTATCATGGTACTAGTGTATCTAGGATGGATTGTGACATTAATGATTGTTCTCCTCCACAACAATTTCATATAAAATTTAAAAGTTATCATGTATTGGGGCCAATATAATGGTTTTAAGTTACATTTTATATTTTTGTTCATCCCTTCACATATTTATGATTATATGTTGATTGAGAATAGAAAATGTGAATTCTATTACAAGATAATTGATATGGGTTCTATATAAACATTTCCAACCCATTCCCAAAATCTCTATAAATTCAAACATATAGGGAATAAAAAAATTATGAAAAACTTTATGGAATTATGTTTGTTAATATATAAAACATTATAGACATGGAAAAAATATTAAAAAGTATATGGGATAATTTGATATTTAATTTCCAAAATATTAGTTTCATAATATAATAAATAAAAAAACTCTTCAAAACCACCTGAAAATAATCCTTATAGATTAATCATAGATAAATTTTAATATATCTCATATCTAGGGGACATACATTAAATAAATGGTGTGATAATAAAGCTTAGTAAGGTAATAAAAAAGGAAATATGAGAAATAATAATTCGGAATCGTCAAATAAACTATAGTCATATCCTAATAGATTGATAATTAATCATAATATTGTAATGTGGATATAAAAAAAGATAAATTATAAATATTACCCCAAATTATTATCATCAATGTGTTATAAGGAATAATTCAAAATTTTATTCACTAAGGAATCATAAATCAGGTCATTAATCGAGATTATTTATTTACTCAATGACTTGGATAGTCAAAAAATAATTTATAATATGTATTTATTAAATTTCTTCCATATTCGTCATATGACTGCATTTCATTTAAAACTCATGGGAAACAAAGAACGAGATTCATGTAAAAGTATGTCAATTCATAAATACTGAATTGTAAGAAAATTGAAAAAATTTTAACCTTCGATATATAAGTTTGTGTAATATATTTAAATGTACCTAACCAATTTATAATGGTTTAATATATTTTACTAACCATGAATATAAAAATTGGTTGAGTATTCATAGAATAATCATATTTCATGTGAAAGTGAAAAATTCATGAAATGGATTATATGGAGTGATAGGTATACAAGTTGATTAAGTAAAGGAATTTTGTAAGGGATATAATTTATCCCAATAAAAAATATTATTTTGTATGTAATGGGATAATAAAAAGTGCATGAATATATTATAATTCGTGATTTAGAAAACATATGACAATATATGGACATGAATATAAAAGAAGAAGAGGATAATTTCCTTATGTTGGGAAGTTACTTCTGAAATCATGGAATGAGAAACCATTGGAGCTTAGAGAAATCATGGACAATATTTAGAGAGGGTGAATGAGTATAATTTGGAATTTATGGGATTTCTAGTGTAGTGTAATAGGGAAATGGTATTATATTTATATTAAATTAGGGGAAAATTTTAATAATTTTTTAATATGTCATGAAATTTGTGGATATTAAAACCAACACATGTTAGATTAAAAAAGGTTTTTTTTGGAAATTTTTTATGAATTTATGTCATTAATTATAATATTTCAAATTTTTCTAACTATTCACAAATTTTAAAATTAATTTTTACATGGAAAAATAAATTTTTTCCAACATATAGTTTTTAAAATCATAATTTCCATTTTAGATAATGGATGGTAATTTATAGGTTTAGAAATTGATCTTATTCTAATAAAAACATAAAATTAATACAATAATATATTTATGTTTTTTATTCTAATTTACTTATTATTACACAATAATTGCATATAGAAGAATCCATAAAAATAACTTAATACACAAAACATTTCTTTTAAAATTGACTAAACAATGTTTTATTTTATAAAATTATTCAAATTTCACACTCACGTAATTTCAATGTGATTATTTTTAATATAATTAATTTTTATCAGCATAATTAATGATAACATTTAATTACTAGTGATCAAAAATATTTTGAACTTCTTCTATAGGATATTTCTTTCAAATCTTGTAAAATTTATTTTCTACATTATCATGGCCAAAGATGAACCCTAATGATACTACCTCCCTCATAAGTTATTTAATATTGTTATCAAGAGGAATCAATTTATTTTTTGAGGGCATCATTTCACCTTTCACTATCAATTATAATTTTCATTACCATTTATAAATTATTATTCTATTGGTAACATTATTAAAAATAGTCTTTTTTCCCAAAACCCATATTTACCAACATTCATTTATACGAATGGTCCTATTGACCAATGGTCATATTGAACAATGGTCAAGTAATTATCATATCTCTAGGTTCACTTTTCCATTTATACTCTATACATACTCAACCATTATTCTTCACTTATGACTTCATTCCAAAAGGGTTCTATATATCTTTTCATAATTTAAAAAATATTCCCAAAATTACATTTTATTTTAACATATTTCATGGAAGGTTACATCTTCATATAAGAGTTTGATCTTATCAATGATTCAACTACATGGCCATTATTATTTTGGAATTATATTCTTATACCAGTCCTATCTATAGTAATTAGTATATTATATGAATGGTATTATTTTTTATATAATATTAATTTTATTTACTTCCATTATAAATTTAAATTTAATAATCATTATGAGAAAGAAGACTTCATTGATTAATTTATGAGGGATTTTTTAGAACTCAAGAATCACCCAACATTATAAAACATCATCCTAAAAAATTCACTCACAAATCAAAATAATTTGGGAATTTTTCCTTAATAACATCATTTGTTTCCCAGATAGCTTCTTAAACCTATTTATTTAACCATATGTATTTAACAAATAAATATTTCAGCTTCCTCATTTGTTCTTCATCTCTCTCAAGAATATGTGTCATGTCATCTTTGTAGGAGAATTCATTTTCTAATTCCACATCATTATGGTCAATAGTATGTGTTGGGTCAAGAATACTCATTGACAATAGAGAAATATAGAACACATTGAAGACATTGGATGGATTTGGAGTTATTAACAATTGATAAGAAACTACACTAGAATCTAAAATGCACTGATGTACCTTTGACTATGTTTCTAAAAAATTCTAAAATGTATAGCTCATTTACATGGTGATATCATTAAAAAAACATGATCTGTAACATTAAATCTTATGGCCTATGTTTATTATTTATCATAACCTTTATTTAAAATCTGTGAATACATGATGTGTTTCTAAATCACTTATATATTTTTCCTTATATCCTTCAAAATATTTATTTCAAACATTTTCCCTTCCCCAACTCCATCCCAACATTAAGAGTTCAATCCCTTTTTCTATAGGTATCATCCTTAGGTTACATTTAAATAATTGGAGGGAATATATTTTTATAGGATAATTCATAAAGTGGAATATGTTTGTCCCAAACCACTTTAAAATAAATAGATATATCCCATTGTATGTATAGTAATTTTTTATTTATCCTCTCATAATACCCATCATGTTTGAAAATGATAGGTTTTTCTTTTCCTTATCTCTATATTCATGTACTTTTGAAAAAACCATCAGAACATAGATGTAAATCATAGATATCAGTTGGGAAAAATTACAATGTAACTCTATAAAGTAATAACATTTGTGGAATATAGAGGTGATTTAGTTGGTTTACGTAGAAATCCTCTCTTATTTAGATGGATTAAGAAGAGTTTTCAATATTCTGATGGTTACACAAATAGAATTTTTTCCATTTGATGTATTTGGAAGGCCAATGAAAAATTCTATATTTATGTTTTCCTGCATATATAAAGATGTATAAAATGTTATTAGTACGCATTTGGTGATAGTTTGGATGGTATATCTATCCTTTAATGTTAACTACATGTTACTTAATCAGCATAACATTCACCTTATGGCCTATACATTTGATTTGGTATGTATAAATTGGAATACAATCTTTCCAATATATTATGTAAAACATAAAAAATTAGAATGAACACCAGGTTTTTGGAAAAATTTATCTCACCAATTTTAATAGGGAAAACCTATAAATAATTGGTATATTAATAGTTCCTCAAAAAGTATTAAATGGAAAATCTACAACTATAATTTCAAGGATTAACCTAATGTTCTACGAAATAATTTGTGAAATATAAGAATAAGTTTAAACCAAATTGAATGAATTTACTTTATATATTTTAGTATATGATTAGAGTTACAATCACTACATAATTTTGATCCCTACCATCATCCATTGTGATTCACAAAGAATAGAATTGTACCTATGATCTCTGTAATGTTTGCGGGTGGTTTAAAACATTATCATCTATTTTTACAAGTATTATATATATGTTCATGTTCCCCACACTTGATGAATTATAAGGTAGGAAATTTTTTCACTGTCATTCATATTTCATTTTTGTTCAGATGCCGAGGTTCAACATCTTCTTTATAGTTTTGAGACATATGAAAATCTATACCACACCACTATCACATTCCAATTACTAAAAGATAATTAATGAAATTTTAATTTTTAAATTTTTTCACACGGGATGTTTTAATTTTTTGTATCTTTTTTATTTTTAAAAAATTACTCTAATATTCTATTCTTGTGATTATATCCCTTAGTCCACCTGAAATCACCAAAAAACATTAATTTTTTTACCATGAATTATACTATCAATTAATTATTCCATAGGTATTATATTATTAATTATTTCAATATATGTGTTATTAATTTACTAAAAATGTTCTATACTTCTATTATAATCAATGATAAAAAATTAATAATATAACGCAAGTCCAAAAAATTACAAGTCATAATTACCCATCGATTCATTTTATTTATGTATCAACTTATTAAATTCCTTATCCTTATTTTTTTGATGGTAATAGGATAATACATGTTGATAATGACTTTTTTATGTATTCACATTCCATGGATTCAACAACATCCCTTGGATTCATGTTCTTGATCATTATCAAACACAAATAATCTTCTCGTTATAAGAAAAATAACACAAATATATCTTTATCTTAGTCAGAATAATAGATTATAAAAAAAATATTATAGGTCTATTATTATATTATTCGCGGATAGTGGATCTACTGAAAATAGGTGGTAATTGATATATGAAGGACCCCTATACTGGTTTTTCATTCCCTACCAATGTTGGTCTATACACATGGTTTAAGTGTTTAATCAATACATGGGGTAAGTTGTTTGTCATGATCATGATATTTTCAACTCTAGAGCCCCAAAAATTGTTAAGGCCATCATCTAATTGGTTGTTACCTCCATTATTTCATGATTCTTTCAAATTACAACCATCAATTATTTTATTAATAGAAATATTTGATGAATTTAATTATATTCTATTTAATATAATAAATATAAATGAAATTATCATCGCAAATTATTCTAATTTCATGAATGATTGATTATTTACATAAATATTTAAAAAAATATTACATTATCTTCATATGCTTCAAAATGGATTATAAAAAAAATGATATTATCCAAACCATATCCCTACAGAGTGTCAAACCATTTGTAGAATAAAATTTCTTTTATATAATGCATGGTAGGGTCGAATTAATACATTATATACTCAATATTTCTTATAATCCACATGCAACAAAACAATATTATTTCATCCTAAGATATATTTAATTAAATTATTATCCTATGCACACATATCCAAAAAAAATTGGTGACAATAAATCCCAAAATGGAAATAAAAAATGAAATTAAAAGTAAAACATTAGGGAATCATTATAATAAATTGAGGAATATAAACATAGACTGATCATAAATCATAAATGGTATCTTGGATACTAAAAATGATTTATTGATATTCATATAACTATTTTTTATCATTAAGTTGTCAAAAAACATAATTTACATGTTTATTAACAAAGGTATTATAAAATTTTTCAACTATAAAAAAAATTAATCCCCAAATAAAGTAGATATATATCAATATTAAAAATTTATATTACTATATTCCATGTATTTCAGATTTATTATGAAAAAATATTTCATCAATTACTTTTAGGAAATAATGAATGAGTTTCTAATAATGTCATTAAAAATTTAAATTGATAAAGACATGATAAATTCATCATCTTTATCCCATGAAATACTTATGCGAGTTTCTAATTTTTAATTACAAAATAAAGGACTCATGGTTATATAATGTTTAAAACCAATTATTGTATAAATTGGTTGAGTATTATTAATATAATAATATTTGATGTTTAAGAATAGAATATATGAAACAATATTTTCATCATGATGGTAGTACAATGTGGATTGATTAAAGGGGATAATGGTAGATAACTATGGTCTCCCAATGATAGAGCATTATTTTGGGAGTAATTTTATAACAAATAATGAAATAAAATATTTTAATTCATAATTTTGAACACATATAACAAATAGGTACATGAATTGAAATGATGAAAAGGATAATTCTCTTACCTTGGGAAGTAAATTCATAAATTAGGTAGAAGGGAACCATATGACCTTGAAGACACCTTTTCTGAACATTAGATAAAGAAGATAGGCCTAATTTCATGATTATGGGACATGGAGTTGAATGTAATGGAGGAAATATGTTTTAATTTTTAGTAAAAGATAAATAATTTTTTAAGAATTGTTAAATATATGTCATAGAATTTTTTGTTCTATAAAATGAAAAACCAATGGCATTCCTATATGGGTATCTCTTTGTTTTATGCATTTAGGTAATTTGTTAAATGTTTTAGTCTATTTCATTTGATATCATATCATTATACTTTGAACATGGAAAATTATAATTTCCCCAAACAATAGTTTTTAAAATCATAATTTCTATTTTATGCTTTTGATAGCCATTAATAGGTTTGTATATATATGAAATACATTATAAAAAAAATATTAATACGAAAAATTCAGGATTTTTTATTATATTTATATAAGTATTATATTCTTTTTAAGGACATTTGATGTCATAAAACATACTGAAAGAAAAAGAAATTTATTTTTATTTAACACTAAAAAAATGTATTCTAAAAAATTATCAGAAATTAGCTTCAATAGAATATCAATATAATGAATAAAATTATAATAGATAATTTATTAGTATAATAATTTAAATATTATAATATAATATATTAATTTTCAAATATAAATTAATTGAAAATATCTTTTTTACGGTATAGTAAACATTATGGTGCTCAAAAAATTCTAAATACATTAAAAACTATATCATCAATTGAATTTATATAAATATTTTTTTATAGAATATTTAATACGAAAAAAATTTATTTTGAATGTTTTAGTTTGTTATTTATCTTTATATAAATTTGAAAAAGATATTTAGGTTATGTTATATATGAAAAAATATTTTTCAAATTCATATTGTATTTATGTGTATTTCATAATATAAAATATTTCTATGTAAGGTATTTGTGAAATAACTATTTCCTTTATAAAAATAAAATTTTATTTTTATTATTCAATGTTCTAGATATAAAACCCTCATTAAACAAACATATTAACTAAGGGTTAGATGTGTTATGGTTGTAGTTTCAGGTGGGGAATAAACCACCATCGAGTCCATTGTGCTATTCAATAATTTTACCTTATCCTATATGTGATTTAATAAAAGACTCAAAATTGAATAAATTATTAGGATTGGTAATGGGTGAACCCAAGTGATTCTCCCTCCCCACATGTACAAATGAGTTGACATCAATAAGAATGGCTCAAATAGTTTAGGCCAGCATTTCCCCTTCAGGCACAGATTATTATATATACTTACACTTTATAAAATCATCTTATAATTGTAATTTTTTTTACTAATAATAATTTTCCCCAAAGGAAATATTGAACAATGGTTATATTGACCAATGGATTTTTTGAACTATGATGAAATTGACCAAAGGTCATGTAAACATCGTATACCAATGATCACTATTCCTCATATACCATTTATATATTTAATCATTCATCATTATTAACTAAATAATTCTAATTTTTTTTTAATATTACAGAGATAATTTTAAATATATAACTAACATTTGTTTTTATTTTAACATTTTTGATGGAAGGATTAATATTTCTCAAAGACATCGATCCTTTTGGTTACCCTATCTCATAGTATAACTTCATTGGTTTTTATATTCTTGTACGATTTATAGATATAGTAATCAATATTATTACATGAAATGTAATTTTCATTATGTAATATACATTCCATATACTTATATTTTTCCATATAAAAAATATTCACTATGAAATGTCATAGTTCTTTTATAAATCAAAGAAGGAATTTTCATGTCAATAAAAAATATTCATCTAATATAGTACCCTTTTAGAAACATATTACATAATACCCATCATCAAAATATAGGGAAACGTAAATATATGAAGGTGTTACCTCATATTTTAGTTAAGGCTGAACATGACAGACATTAATTCCTTGATCATAAGGGAACATGAAGTAAAACTTTTGTTATGAGGATGAATTAGAGGTAGATTAAGGGCATAATGAAAGGAAAAAAATATCAAATCATAATCCATAGAGTAATTATTGTAAACATTATAAGATATTTGTAAAAATATTGTGGAGTATCAAATAATCATATGCATTTATAGTATAACAAAGGCATAAGAGTATAGAATAATAATGTCGTATAACCATAATATTAGAAAATATATGACTAGGAAACCCACAAAGTCATTCACCATATAATTTTTTATGGATTCCCAACATGACATTAAACACATCAACATTCTAGGCTACCCACCACGACATTCAACATGTCATATAGAATAGATACCCACATTTAAATTCATCACATAATAGGATTAGGTTAACTGATAATGCACCTTATTTATCTTAGGATAAATACATTTACAACTTCTTGTTCTTTAGATTACATCGCTTGTGACCTCTGACCCCATAGGACATAAAACATTAACCATTTATTTGGAAAGATATAATATAATGGTCCAACACATCATGTAATGAAACCCATACATTTGTCTCACATAATATCCTGAAAACATTTATCATTTCACATAAAGTAATTAATCAATGGGAATGAAACTAGTTTCTTGATATGATTCAAAAAACATAATCATCATTTCCATCAAGAGAATGAATGTTTATCATATCATAAGAAGACATATTATTGAATAGTATCATTCTATAATGTATATTGACAGAGTGGGAAAGCCATTTTATGAAATCATATAATATATTATTTGAAAATAAATAAAAATTATCCCCTTTTGATTAGTAAATATTAAAAAGTAAAATTATAATAATAATTGGAATATGATTTTTGTTTTAAAAAAAATTAAACAGTTGAAAAAATATTAATGATGATGAATGGAAATTATGCTGGAAAACAAATTTCATATGTATATGTTAAAAATGAACATTATTTTTATAGTTTTTTGAAAAATAAAAAGTATCCCACAGAAAATAAATTGAAAATATTCCTTTCTAATTTTTGGAAGATATTGGTAATGGATGTAAAAAACATTTTAATATGATAATTTAAAGATAAAAAATGTTTTATTTTAAAATTTTATGAATATTAATATTATATAAAATGATAATTTACCAAAAGAAGAGAAATACAATACACCTTCCTTGAAATCATCATTTCGGACATTTTGAGTTCGAATGATTGGAAAATGATTATAATTCCAAAAATATATTGTTTTTACCTGAGGATAAAAAAATAAATTGGTTTAAAAGTATATATCATATAACATTCGACGATTAAAATTTGATATAGACAACACCAAAAATGATATTGTTTAATAAATCCTTACCTCAGTTCCTGACATTCTTCATACGCGATTTTACCCTCCTTTGAATACAAATTATATTTATTATACATAAACAAAAAACCATATTCAATCATATATTATAATATGTCATTACATAATTATTTATAATTAATAATTAATTAAAAATCCATTATTTAATTACATATTTTAATGTTTACTATTATAATTACATTGCATGTTTTTGTTTGAAAGATCAGGTTAATGCACATTTTTTATGGTTTCATAATCCAAAAAACAATAACAATTTCATATGTAACATATTTATTCATTATATAAAACATTATTAAAGTATATATAATTTAGTGATCAATAATAAATTACATAAATTTATAGATATGATTGTCTATACATACAAGCTAGTAATGTTATCGTCTTTAAAAAAAGAAATAAATAATGTTAAATAATAATATATAATTAAATAATGAAAATAATATTATATATATATTATTTTAATTAAATATTTCATTATAATCATCCATGATATGTGAAATGAAAAATGAGACACATCCCGTAAGGGGGGTCGTAGTCCACATGTGCACATGAGCGATGTTATTATTTTAAAACTGATGAGAAGGTTACGAGGTTGATAATAAACTCTATAAAATTAATATTTACTATATATAATTAATGCATATTAATTGAATTCATTTATATAACCTTTAATGGTAGATGATGATGAAAAATAAAATACATTGCTACATGGAGATTGTAGTTCATATATACACAGTAGAGATGTTCTTATTTTCTATTAGATATAAAGGGTATAAAATTGGTTCTAAAATTAACAAGAAAAGACTCTTCGAAAAATACTAATATAATTATATAATATTTTTAATATGGTTATTTAATTTTATTTGTAGGTTAATGTGGAATAAAAATTGAAATAGATAGTTAAAAACAATTATAATTTTTTTAGGTATTTTTCATTGTCATACGAATTATGGATTAATGACAAGTACATTTCATGAGAGATGTACCACTATGATTGTGTAGGAATTTTGGGATGTGATTTGGGAAGGCAGTGAATAAACTAGATATCTCATGATATTTGTATTAGTGATACGGGGTTGTTCTCTTTTGTTAGTATGGTTGTGGGAAAACATTTAAATACTTGAAAATCATTATATAATATATGTATTACTCAAGTCATATTGACAATAAATTATCTCATATTTAATGATAAGAAGATTAATATAGAAATAAAACTATCCAATTAAATTTAAGTAGGGGTATTTTTATCTTAAATCTTATCTCTTAGGTTAACTCTGCTATTAACCCTTACAACCTATACCAAATAAAATGATTTTCACTGTTGTGATTAGTCATTATTGTTAATAACTACATTGAATTTCATTGATAATATTAATTATGATCACTCAAAAAATATAATCGATTTTATATGATTAAATTTTTATAAGTTGTACAATTTTTTTCCATCCTACATATATAAACCCATAAAAATCATTGTTCATAAAAAATGGTTTTTAATCATAAAAATGGTTGCAACTTCATTGCATTAATTGTAAGAACAATTAGATGAATCATATAACATTATATTAAATATATTATCTAAAAATATTATAAACATAATTTATAAACATTAGTTTATTATATTTATTGTGACAAAAATCATTGGTTATAATAAAAATAGTTCTCTTGAAAATACCGATTTTATACGAATAATAATTTTAGCTAATATCACTTTTTACAGTCAAATAAGTGTAACATCATTAATAACGAATCAATAATCACTGTCAAAATATTATTAATTTGGATATATATATTATCAAAATATTTCAACATTGATCATTACATAAAAACATATTTTATTTATACAAATATATATAATTTGATGAAAATCTACTTCTTGAAAAAATTGTTTTTTCTTTTACAATAAATAATTTTAGAGATGATTTCCTAAAAATTCATCAATTCATTTAAATTATGGGAAAAACATAAATGTAATTTTTATAATCTAGTTTTTCTTATTCATACCCAATAAACTATTGACTCAACAATAATAGTAACATTTAACAAAACTATGTCAAATATTTGTTATTTCTCATCTACCATCATGTTTTATTTAATGAATGTTATAAAACTCTTAAAATTTAAAAATGAAAAATTTATATTCTAAAATATTTTTCAATAATAGAAATTGGGGATGAAAAAATTATTCAAACGAAAAAATAATGTTAATTTTTTTTATAATTATGTAATTTACCGGATCATTGTGAATAATTCCAAAAAAAATATAGATTGGGGTAAATAATAATTATAAAACTACGATAGGTCAAGATTCATAAAATGAATATAAAATAGAATAGGGGGGATGAATTGTGTACATCAATAAAATTTATGAAATTTGATCACCTCTTTTGATGTACATAAAACCTAACCTTCTCTCAAAAAAAGATAGCAACAGAAAATAAAAAAGTAAATGAACAAAATTATGTATAGTGGTTCAGGTAACAAATATCCATTAATCCACTCCACCAATTCTCAAATCCACTATATTCAAGATTTCACTATCATCTCCAGTTTTAATAAGACCAATAAATCCACAATTGAGTACAAGATATTGACCCCTTTCCATAAGTATTTACATGACTTCTTGTACTTCTACAGAGAACCTTAAATCCCCAACTTAGTGCAAGATTTTGACACTTAACCACAACTGAGTACGAGTAGTTGAAACACCAAAAAATAAAAAGAGATTGATTTTTTATAGTACTGATAGAACATCATAGTCATAGAAGTAATTGAAAAATGAAATTAGATCATTATTATAGTACCACAAAAAATAAACCATCAACATTCTACAGGATTTATTCAAATAACTTCAAATAAAATACCAAAAATATGTTTAAACATGTATGAAATTAATGTGAATATTCACCAAATTATTCATCATTGTTGAAGAAATTTATGTAACAATAATGTGTGTTAGTAGAGACAACAACATCAGGAATTCAATCACATAGATCAGAACATATATTTCTTCTAATTTTAGTACTGATGTTTATGACACAGAACAATATCTTATCTTCATCTCCCCGGAATAATTTTATCTTTTTCAATATATATAAGTTTATACGTCTATGTATCCTTATATTTCAATTAATATCAATTTTTTATCTATAATGTTGGCTATAAATATCCAGTCAAACTAGCTCTAGAAATATAGCCTAATAAATCTTGAATATTTAAATTCGTAAGAATTCAAGAGTTTCGTAACATACCATGGAAATATAATTATTTACTCTATTGAATATGATCCTTTAGAAAAATAATATGGGGCATCTGAATTGGTCATAAGTTTTTTTGAATAAATATTTTATTCGATCAATATAGTTCCATAAATCATGGATAATTTTTATGGATTTGATTTTTTTTTGAAAAATAGTCAATCATAGAGATCCATTATGTAATGATAGAAAACCAAAAATAGGGTTGAAAAAATAGGTTTGAAAACCAAAGTAGGGATAATGTACCATAATTACCAATTTTTAAATTCTAGGGTTTCGTCTAAATGTACAGTTGGCAGACCATAATTTCTTGACAATATAGTGTCCCTTATCCATATATAATATTTCAGTTTTTGGGTTTCATCATTATATTTACACTTGTACATGTTTGGTAAGAATATTGTTTCCAGGATACATTATAATACATCTTGGCTACTTAAGAAAATATTACTCATGGGTCATTGACTTAAATATTACTCTAGAATTCATATTAGGTCGATTAATAACATTAAGACTTTCACATAATGTAAATTAATTATAACCTTAAATATTGTATTTTTTATCATAAAAAACCAAAAGAAACAACTGCAAGTTTTTACTCAACAAATTTTCAATAATCTCTAACTTTTTATGATTATAAAACCCATGCTAAAAAAAACCCATAAAACAAAAAATGTAAAATAAATTCCTCCCCCATTATAAAATTTTATCTATAAATGATTCTATAATTTAATCGTCTACCCATTTATATGGATTAAAACATGACCCCATAAAAATTTATTATAGATAACTTTTCTACCCATGAATATATGTAAACATAATCTATAAACATAAAAAATAAACTTCTCCATCTTTATAAACACCCCCTATGACAAGAAGAATTTTAGTTATAATAAATATTTTATTCCAATAATAATAAATAATTTTTCATTCATTTGATACATCATAAACCTATCAATGCAAATAAATATAAAACAAAATAAATCACCCACTTTTTTTAACATAAAAAATACAAGAATAGTAAAATTAACTACCCCTTAATTTAATCATTTGTAAAGATGAAAATATTTAAAAAACGTCAAGATAAATAAAAATAATAATTTTTTAATATCCCTCTAAAACATAGAATATATGACAATAAGATTTATTTATTAATAAAATACAAATTTATTCTTCATAGTAACAAACTTCTTGAGAGAAAATTAAATAAACTTGTTCGCTTAATGCAGAATATTTTTTGAGTGTTTGGCAGATATCATTTTAACTTTTGATGTTCCTTAATTTGAATAGGAATTAATTTGATTAACAAGAAGGAACATAAAATTATCATCATATATCATGGTAACAACTATTTTTTAGATAATTTCTATTTGACATTACATTTTGATCCTGAATTATTCAAAATTTTATTTTTAGATCGAACTATGGTTCATATTTAGATATTCTTTTTGTAGAAAATATGAAACCACCTTTAGTACAGATTCATTCTAAAGATAATCATAAGTCATTATAGACATATAAAAATAATATTGTAACATTAATTTTTCTTCATTCAAGATGTTTAGATTCAATATAATTCTTTCATAATTCAAATCAGATGAATAATATTCATGTTCATCATAAAATTACTTATTTATTTTAGAATACTTTTCGGATAATCTTTATCAAATAAAATAGGTTGTTAATATAACAAACCAAAAGGATAACCATTTTTCATATTGTAAACTAGACATTTATTTGAACATATTGAACTCAATAATTTTCTATTTATGTGTTCTAGTTTTATAGAATTTATCAAACAAGACATTTAGAAGAAGAAAAAAGAGAAATATAATATTTATGAAGAATATTACGATGATATGTTTTGTTCAAACATAATGCAAGGGAACATTTCTATTTCTTCCCCGAAAATAAAAAATAGTAATTAAATATTTCATATTATGAACAAAAATGTTATGTAATAAATATAAACATGTTTAATAGGAAAATTAAATACAAAATAAGATGATTAAAAAAATAAGAATGAAAAACATAAATCATTCATAATTTAAATAAATAATTTATTTTCCAAAAATATTTGGTTCAAGGATTCATTAGTATTTCATATTATAGTAAATATATTATGACATGAATTAAATGGGAAAGAAGAGTTTTTATAAACATTTTAATGATATATTTATCAAATCTTATACAAATAGTAAATAAAATAGAATAATTGAAATATAATAATGAAATACATCCATGATTAGTTTTTTTAGTATTTTTTATTTTTTATAATGAATTACTTTATCGTTGTTTACTCTTTATGTAGAGAAATTCATAAATAAATTGTTCCACCACTCATAGATTTTATAATATTTATTTTTTGGTGTGGTTCTTCAAGATAGAAAATAAAATTTCATTTTCATACCCATATGCATTTAGGGCCATTAGTGTTTGAAATTAAAATTAATTGTATCCAAAATTGTTTATTTTGTGTAGAAATTATACTATTCATGTTGAACAATTCTTTTGAAAAATAATCATTTTTAAAACATGAAATTTTATATTGTCTGAAAAAATAATAAGTTTCATAATGACCATTAATACGACAATAAAATCATTTAAATGTAGTAATGTTAATATTTTTAAATTGGTGACCTAAATAAATCTTATACATTTATAGTATTTCACCATTACTTCTTATACCTCATTTTCCTTTATGAATTTTTTTTTTAACGTATTTGATTTAGGAATTTTATCTTTTTATAATCATATATAAATATGGTTTTAAATCAATAATTTCAACCATTAATTATTTTAACATGATATTATATAAATCATAAGCAGTTTTAATATAATTAGATTCTAAATCTATAAATAGTTGGGATAGATTTTATTTATATAATAAAATGGTACCATAAGTCTTTCTAATTTTTCTATGATATAACTTTAAGGATTCATATTTTCCTGTTAGCATAATGAAATATTTATTCAACTCATAATAATAAAGATTTTCTAAAATAAACTATTGAGAATAAGAATATTTTACCTCATTATTTGTATGATTCAATAGACATACCACTTTTCCTTTTATGCTCAGCCATAGAATCAATTTACAATTCATTATGTAAACCAAAAGTATTAATCAAAGTAGATCATTCATGTATCATTACATTAATATTATAATAATATTTCCTATATAATTTATTTAAAGGAAATTTATCCTTTATATTACACTCTTTCTTATACTCACAAAATTTGTTTTCTCCAGTCACATTATTATACATTCTTTTCATCTTTTCAATTTTTGTATCCAGATCTGAAAAATATTTATTCAATTCATGATGACATGAGTCAGGTGATTCATCCATTGTATTTTTTATAGTAGATTATCTATGTAATGTATGATTCTCAAATTTAGTATGCAACTCAGCTTCATATATCATTTAAGATCTAATAAATTTTTTCATGGTAAAATTTATCACTGATGTAGATTGAGTTATTGTTGTAGAAATTCCATTCCAAATTAAGGGTAGTATTCTATGTACATTAAACGGTTGATATTTTTAAAAAATTTATCCTCCTAAGGAATTAATATTTTTGAGAAAATCTATAAATATTAAATTCATTTCTAATATACATTTATCATCATAAATTCTGAATATATCAATCATTATATTCAAAGTAGTGTAACTTAACTCTTTGATATATTCATTTCCATCATATGACATAGTGATTTTCTACCATATCTCATATACAGTAGGATATTGAGATACTTTATTGAATGTTTAATTTTCTAAAATACAAACAATCGAATTCATGGATTTGAAATTGAGATCATATTCCCTTTCTAGATCATCATTCTATTATTCTAACTACTCTTTTGATATATTATAATGCATGACATCATTTATGTAAATACATATTCTAAGATTCATCATATAAATAATCATATGCGCATTTAAACATCCATAAATATCACCACTAAAATATGGAGAATGGATCCTTGTCATACATTCTATACAATCATCTGTTTTCAAGACATAATCATCAGAACCTTGGAATCAGGCTTGTTTGAGCTAGTAGAATCTTATGATACCACTTGTTGATATCAGATAGGAAAAATAATTTTCAAAAAAATTACCAGAAGATAATTACCCTTGATAACAATTGTTTGGCCCTGATTTCTATAAAAATGAAGATGATTAAATAGGGGTGATAATTGATTACATCAAAAACATTGATAAATTATAAAAAAACCCTTTCATTTAATAGTGAACTTGTGCTTATCTCAAAATGATTATACAATGGAAAATACATATAAGCATTGATCACAGGGATATAAAGTGGTTAAGGGGACAACGATCCATCAATCCACTGATGCTCAACTCCATCAGCTCAGCTATTTCACAAGGATATTCTATTTTCTTAAGACCTATTAGTCTATAATAAGTGCATGAATTTGACCACTTACAATAAGAATATTCTCATCCTTCTTGTTCTTTTATAGGGAACCATAAATACACAACATAGTGAATGAAGCTAACAAATAACCACAAATGAGTATGAGTAGCTGAAACTCCAATAAATCAAAGGAGTATGACTTTGTTTGACTGTGTAGGTTAAAATTCATAGTAGCGGTATCAACTGATTTTTCTTATATTTTCTATATAGCACAAAAATAAATAGATATTCAGTGTTTTATATGATTTATTCAAATAGTGGTAATGAAAACTCCATAATGATGATCAAATATATATGTATTCAAAGGGTGTCTTTGAAAAATTCTTCTTCATTAACGTAGATAATGTTTTTATAGTAATGTGTAGTGGTAGTGACACAAATAGAAACATGTTTGTCAAATAGATCCAAACATGTATATTACAAAATTTTAGACCAGAAGGTACTGAAACAAAAAAAATACCTTATATATATATATATATCTCTCATATATATGTTTATCTATTTTTGTATCTCTATATTTATGTATATCTATCCATAAATAACTTTTTAAAGAGACCATCTTGACATTTCTACAGAAGATAAAATAGCTCTATGTCAAAATATCTATGGAAATATCTCAAAATAAATAATAAATATTTGAATTGAAAAGTATTGCATAGAATCATATCATTTATTATGAATGTAAATCGTTTACTCTTTCGAATACGATCCTTTGAAATGATCATAATGATTCATAAATTAATCGTAAAAAAATTAGCATATATTTTCTTCTATCAATATCAATTCATAAATCACAGATAAAATCAGATATTTTAAACTCCACTATTGACTAGTGAAACATATGGTTAACTCATGTAACGAAGAAACTCTCAACTTAGGGTTGAACAAAAAAAAGTAGGGCTGATTTTCAATATATTCTATTTTATAAACCATTGTGTTTCATCCAAACGTATTATTGATGAACCATAGTTTCCTGATAGTATAGGTATCCTGATCCTTTCACATTATATCAAATGTTGGGTTTCATCCATACTTTATACTTGCACACGTTGGTTTTGAATATTTCTTCTAGAATAGGTTAAAATATCTCATGAACACATTATCAAATATTCCTCACCAATCAATTACTTTAATATAATTCTAGAATAAATATTTCATTGAATAATTATTTCCAAACAAACACTTAATAGAAATTCATTAATAAAATAAATGTGGGGTATTTTTGAACATCAAAACAAAAAATAAATATTCAAAATTTTTAATAAACATATACTAAAAAATTTAGATAAAAACTAATATAATACATAGTTCCAAACATCAAATATTAATTTTGTGTATATAACCATATTTTGATATATCATCACCAGTTCATCAAAAAATAAAATCATTAAATATTTATCATATTTAACATGATCATAATAAATGATTTAAAATATATAGAAAATATATATGAGTTATAAAAATTTAATTTTTTTTATAAACCTGAAAAAATAACTATGGTATCTTATATATCTAGTATATATTGAATTCCATGAAAAAAAATCATTGTGGTTTTTTGAATATCACATTGAAAATGGATAATTAATCATTTATTTTATACATTAATATAGACTTTTATAATACTATTTTATACTGTACAACAACATGTAACTTCCCATATCCCACTAATATGTCATTTTAAAATATATTAAAACATAAACTATTTTATTTAAATAGATTAAAACATTCTATATTTTCATCAAAATAAATTAAATAATTTAAATTTTTTCACAATATATTTGGAATGATTCAACAATATTAAACATAACAAATTACATTATTTGAAAACGAAACAACATTTATATCCATGTAAATATCTGTTCATGATGATATTTGGAAGAAATAGTGATCTTATTATGTCATGATTATCCATAAAATAAGTATTATCAATCATAAAATGAAATTAATTAAATAATTTAATTAATAAATGTTAGGGTAATGATGTATTTCCTTAAAACATCATTTATCTATTGATGGGTGATGAAATCTCTCATACATATTACCATCTACATTAGAATATAGTCGTTTTACAAACAATAATGAGTATTTGTTTTCTGTTAGATACATCAAATGGTTTTAACTATCACCTAAATTGGATGAGAAACATTATACCTAAAACATGTTTCTGGATAAATTCTGTTATTAATGAATATTCCACTAATTTTAGAAATCACCATTGTTTTTATTCGGTAGCTCTATAACAATTTTAACAAAATATTTTCTATTAAAAATGATCAAAATTAAGGTCAAAATATTTTTAATCACTAAACCAATTACCACCATTTTTACCTATTTAATTTTAAACATATTATATTTTAGTTTTACAATAAAATTTTACTTAAATTTTTTTTTGTAGTTTATGATTCACCATAGACATGTAAATAAGGAATCTTTCCCACTAAACATACATAACCAATATATATTATGTTTAATGTTTCATCGAACTAATAAAAATGATATATTATATATCAATAAGGAATCTTCCCCACTAAACATAGAGTGAATTATTTAAAAATATATATTCAACAACTGTGAAAAAAATAATTAACACATGATAACATTCTAGACATATTTTACATAATATCATTTATAATAACTAGAAAATATAAATATTCTAAGGGAGATCTATAACAATAATTAATGGAAATCATAATTAATAATAATCTAATAGCATAAGAGAGAATAAAATGAGCATATGGATATAGGAATAGAGTAATGGTATTTGAATATAATACCAATATGTTCATATATATATATTATATCATAAATCACATCATATAACCTAAACATAATATAATAATCGATCCATACTAGTGTGGAAACATGAAACAAAATTCACAAGTCCGGATAATTTCACATGTTCATAAGAATAATGTATTAGATTTTGGACCCAATTATCTCATGAGATGTAAATATTTACGCTACTAAATATATATATATATATATTCAAGACCACCTAACAGAAATTTAAAACCATATATAGGGCCATAAGAACATAAAGAATTAATAATTCAATCATTATATTATTTACTTGTGAATGGAAACAAGTTTTTCGAAATCATAGATAATACGTGATCATATTCCTTATATGGAACGAGTTTTTATTTCATTATTAGATAATATCTGAAGTTAATAATAAGAAATTGTATTGGATATTAAAAAATATAAAGGTCACACTATTAAAATCACTAAATAGAAATTCAAACCTAGGAGAGACTATTTTTTAATTTTTCTACAATTTTTATATAATAAAAATTACAATAAAAGTGATAAATAGATATTAATTAAAAAAATTATGGAAAGTAAGGAATGAATAATAAAAATTAGAAAATGATGGTATTGTGGGAAAATTATTTCATACTAAAAATGATAAAAACATTCTTTTAAAACATTTATAATTATATTGATAAATTACAGAAAAATAGAACATTAAAATTATTATTATTAAATAATTAAATGTAAATTAAATGATAAGAAACATTTTCCTTAATGAATCACTTATGTATCGGAATGAAAATTCTAGAAACAATATAATAAATATATAAATGGTAGAAAAATTATTTTGAAAAAATATATGAGGTAATATCATATTTTCTTATTAGATTTATTCACTTTATTTGAGTACCATAAGATATGAAAATAGACTGAATATATAAAAACCAATAAAAACCATAAAAAAATAACAAATATGGGTTCTAATAGAGAATGAAAATATAATACGTCTAATATAAATTTATAAAAATAAACTTTTGATAGAATGTGAGATTGGAAAACAAAATCTTACTTTATTGGAATCAAAATAATATTATTTCATAATAAAAATAATAATAGATCGCTAAATAACATGGTTAATAATAAAATCTATTTTTAATAGGCTAAGATTATTTATATAATACATTTTAAATAATATAACTACATAATTGAAAATTACTTTTGATGAATGAGACTTTTTGAAGAAAAATAATCTTAACATTAGTAATTCTTGAATCAAACACCCAAAAGAATCAAATTTATATGGTTATGTAACTAAAATTATTTAAATGAATGAATTATTCATAATAAATTTATTTGATATTAATTACACTGTGTAAAACATAATTTTTCCCAATATGAAATAATTCTCAACAGGGATATAATTGATGAAGAGAACCCTTACCCCACACATCTTCTTTTTTTGGATATATCCTTCTTTTAGAATAAATTTTGTCACAATTTTTTTGTATTTAAGGAAACTTTTCTTGTTCATTGTAATTTAAAAATCAATTTATATTTTTTTATAACCAATAAATTGGAAAATAAATTTTATGATCATCGTTTTGTAGTTAACTATTCCATTTTATATTTATGTTTAATTTCATCAGATTTAGTTCTCTCACCTTGTTAATTGTTTCTTCACATGAAAATGCTAAATTTGAAGGTATTTTTTTTATGTTTTTATCCATTTCAAAGAACATATTGTATTATTTTTCCTTAAATTATTTGAAATCATATTATTTTTTATTTTCAATTCAGTAAAATGTATTGATTTTTTTTAATATGTATATATATATATATATATTAACATTTTAAGATTGTTAAAATATAATGAATTCATAAATTTAAATTAATAATTCCTTTATTTAAAAAAATTAATTGTCCATGGTATAAATATTATAATATCATTCATGTAGGTAGTAAAATCAACCCAAAAATATCATGTTACATAATATTAATAAATAATAACAAGAAATTTAATAATAGTTATGTCACCTGAATAGAGGGTTAATGATTTAAAAAATGTGTTTTTATTGGATAAATTAGAATTAATACACTTAAAATAATAATGATATTTTAAAGATAATGGTTATAATATATTAATTTCAAAGTGCCTCATTATGTTCTTATTAAGCATTTAGATAAAATGTTTAATTATTAATGATTATATTTAGAATATAATGGAAAAAAAAATTTCCACCCATTAATAATGTTATAAAGATTATATTTATAGATAAAAAAATTTTAGAACAAAAAAATTAAGAAATGGATGAAAAATAATGTTTGTCGTTCATTTAGAGGTTATTACCCTTGTAATTGGGGTGAAATTTTCATTTACCATTGGATGGAAGTAAGGTAAATATTTGTTTATACATAATCATAATACTACTTCAGTATACTAAAGTTAATTATTTTAGTATATTAGTTTGGGTAGTATACAATTGAGATGGTAATAGAATCAAAATTGAAAGGACCTAGTTTTACCAATTATCTTATTCTTTTATTTACACCTTTAGACCTCTCTTTACGACTTAATACACTATTTTATCATTTATATTGAGGAAAAAATTATTCCATGGTTTCTTATATTTTCTTAAATGAAATTAACCTTATTTAATAATTTTAATATTAAGAATCCATATATGAGTCCTATTTAATATCCTTTAATTTATCGGGGTACTAATATTAATTTTAATATTTGTATACATAACATAATGAAATAATTTTTTTAGATAAATACCATTTCCAGTATAAAAATGAATTTACATTATAATAATGTATATTATATATTTATATTATAGTAATTTTCTTTTGAATAAATATAGTAGAGTTATGTGACATTAAAATTAAAAAAGTGGAACAATATGAATAATTATTTAATGGAAAAGGATAAAAAAATTATTTCTCCGATATAATAAAACATCACATAGGTTCAAAAATATCTATCATTGGTTCATAAGTTCAACATTATAATTCAAAATACATTTTCATTATCCTTAAATATATTTTTGGCCATGTAAAAGGATTTATTAATTTAAAAATAATGTTTATACCATAATGATTCCTTACAAGTTTTAATATTTATAAAAACAATATTTTTTACTATTTACCGAAATATCAATAATTTTTAAAAAATATAAAAAATCATTATGCTCTATTATTTTATTTCTGGATAAAAAAATTATTTTTATTTTACCAATTTAAAATTCTAAAATTTATAAGTTTTTAATTTAAATAAAAAATTCAAAATATAATGATGATCTACATTTATGGAAAATTGACTTTTTAAAAACATTAAATATCCTTAATTTTATTTCAAACCAAATTATAATAAATTTGGTTATTAATTCATTAGTTTATACATATAACATTATATATTTTTATACCAATCTTTTTAAATTATATAATAATTTTTATTAAAAAAATACAATACACTTTATAGAAACTTATTTGAAAAATAGAACTTAAAAAATAATGAAATTAATTATTTATATGGTAATCAAAAATTAATTCACATTAAAAAATTATCAAACTATTTTTTTATGTTATATAAAATATTATTTAAGGAATGTGAAACTATTTTTTTAAAATCAGGGATTCAATTTAGTTTTATTTTTTCCCTCGGTTTTAGCCCTTCTTGTAGTTTTTATATTATAATCTCACATTGTATTCTCATAATTTATTTATATGACATTAAAATTTTATATCTTAATGAAATATATTTCGAAATATTTTAGATTATTTTTTGTGTGATTCATGGTATTTATAATATTGTTTATTTAAAGGAAAATACACACTAAATCACGGGGTGTTACACCTGTGGGGTTCGATGGTTTTGTTATCTCCATTAGCTGAGTTCCATAAGACCAAAATAAAAAATTTATACCACCCCGAATAACCACACAACAAAAAAATAAAATGATTATACATATAAATATTTTCTATTTTATAGAATAAAGATTACATAGGAGACCATATATAATCATTGAAAGTTCATTATTATGTAAAATATACTATTTTCATTTTTCAAAAAAGATTTTATTTAAACAGAAAAAATAAACTAGAAGTATGTTCGCATAATGATGCGAGTTTATGGATATTAATTAATGATATATATTATGTTACATAAAAAATATCATTCATCGTTATGTAATTTTTTATTATTATATAATTTTTCCTGTTATTTTTGGGTATTTTCAACTAAAAATTGTGAAATTTTCATGATATGGGTTTTCTCAATTTTATTGGATGGTTAGGGGAACCATGAAAAAAAAATTGGTTTTTATATACATCATACATGATTACTTCATAGTTTACATAAAAATTTGTATAAATTTAATGATACATCACAAGCAAGATAGTTGAATTCTTATGATTGAAGCATGTTTGAAAAACATTGTTGTGTTCCAATTTTTTATAATCATCTCTTGCCCGCATAAAAAAATAACTCACACATCTATCCTTATTAGGTGTATTTTTTGGAATTATTTATTTTCTTCCATGAAATCATCATAGACATCAATTCTGTTATCAATTCTCTCCCATATGATACCTCTTAGTTTCTATACATCATTAGAACAATGGATGCTAAAGGATTGTTAAATACAGTTCTAATGGTTTGATTCATGGTAATTGTTGTTTCATTTAGTCTCCAAGTGGTGTTAAAACAAATTTTCTTGTATATTCCAATTATTTTCATTATTTTGTACTGGATTATTTTGATTAATGATTATTATTTCATTGAATTTATATTTTATTATGAGATAATAATTTATTCAATATTTCTAAATTTTGGTGAAAATTTTAAAAATTAATTTCATGAAATTTGTTAAAGTAATTTAGATTTAATTTATTATATTCAGTGGGTTTACATATTCGAATAATCAATGAGTTGGTAAGGATTTTTTTATGTGTCATAAATAACTCATTATAAATTTTAGTACAATAAACATCTTAAGTGATGATTAAGATAAATGAAATTTAATTTTATATTAATTGGAGATAACAAACAAGAATCTCTAATATATTTTTTGGAAGAAAAATAAAACTATCCCAAGACACGACCATCCCTCCTAATAACTTGTTTTACAATATAATAGTAGCTAAAACTATTGGAACATACATATAATTTTATGGTTGACTGCAACAAAACTACTAGGAACATGATGATTCACTCTATACAAACCACACATGTGTGGACTATAATGGATATATAATTGAGTGTATAGGGATCCTATTGAAATTACGTAACATTAGAATCATAGGTTTATCCCATTATTTATAAATTTAAATAATCTTCTTTCTTTCCTTGTTCATTTTAAAAGTATTGAAATAGGTTTTCTATTATAATTTATTCAAAATAGAAATATTTTTTAAATGGTTATCCATGAAATAAATAGTCGGATCTAACTAAGATAGATGTACTAAAAACATATATAACCCCAACTAGTGTTTCATTACATTGTTTTTTGAGACACCTACAAAAGTATAAGGTTTCTTATTTATGACATATATTATTATTCACTGTGACATGGTTTGTGCAAGTGATAAAGTTGTATCAGTCCCAATCATACAAGGATATTATTAGAGGATAATTTTTATTTTCAATTTTTTTTGTAAAAATTATTTTTGTTTTATATATCAACTGTAAAAGTACATCTCATCCTTTTTTATGTGTGTACTGATATCCCTTAGATCTAGTGAATTGATTTTTTATGTATGTATTTTGATTTTAAATTTTAATTTATTAAATGGAAATAGTTAAATTATTTCAATATGGAATATAATTCCTTGGTACATTATTTATTCCCAATGACATGTTACAGACTATTAGGGATCATAAAAACACTTGAGGCATTACCATGGACCAGGTAGGATTCCTATGTCAAGCGTAGATTGATCTAGTTCATAAAACAATATATCATGTTCTTATTTTTCTTTTATTATGTTTGGAAAGTTGCAATTGATATGGGATATGACTATTAGTGCTTTAGGGGTTCTTTGTGAGTGATTTTATGAACAATAATCATTTTGAAGATCCTAAATTCACTATGGGTTATTGATGTTATTGTATATATTGATAAAAAAATGTAGTTGACACCCCATTTAGGATAGGTGAATGAGATGTGTTCAACACATGAATACCTCTTGTAAACCATATTTAGGAATATTTTAAAATTTTCAATTGAATATTCCTTTAATTGACGAAACATTAGTATGTCTTTAGTAATGCCCATTATTATAGGGGTTCAACACATTGATTTTTCATATATAATCCTCCTTATTTTTTAGGATGCTATGATAAAAAGGAGGAAATTTATTGGTTAGAGAAAACCAATGGGATCATCAAATTTCATTGATTTATGGCTATACTAAATTGGTGATTTAAATATTTATCCTTTAAGGATGCAGAAAATGATAGTGATAATAAATGATTTAGAAAATCATGAAAAAAAATATAGAGGGAGATTTTTTAAATGATATATTTACTTGATACTTTTTCTTAATACATTAAAATTGGATAAGTCATGCTAATCCATCTTCCTTAAGCATGAAAAAATTAATTCTAGAGTCTGATAATGGGTGTACTCAATTGGTCAAATTCCCTCTTATAATCATTTTTTAAAAAAAATTGAATGTATGTAACTTCAAGGTTGGTATGTGACCAAAATTTGTGTCTGTGATATTCATTATTATATTAAATACATGTTTTGAGGTTTTGGAATTCACATTAATGGAATAGACTGATGTGGTGGGGATGTTGGAGATGATCAATATTATTTTGTTTCCAATTAACGGTGGTGTTGGTCCTAATAAAAATAAGTGGAATAAATATTTTTTAGGGAATGATTGTAATAATAGTTCTGTACATCTATCATGATATTATATATTTTATAGAGTATGTGTTCTATCTTATTTCTTCCAATGGATTCATAACGTGAGGTATAAATGGTGCCCATGAATAGTGGATTCCAAAGAATTTCATTATTGGTAGAATCTATGTCATCTCCAAGGTTCTTTAGATGCATCCTCTCCTCAGAAGTGTTTTAGATTCATCATACTCTAGGGAATCAGATAAGAGAAATAATTCCTCTATGATAGTGGTACCTATACATCATTGTAATGGGTGTAGGAAGACATCCTCAAATGGGAAGTTCTACCTTAAGTATGAGACTCACGCCAATAGCTAACCATAGGCTCATTCAGAAGAGAATTAGTATCTTATAATAGATCTGATGGTAGTATACTTTGAGTCATGGATGAAAACTATAAGTGGAAATAATCATATTTAATCATCAATGGAGTCTTATTTATTTGATACAGGTTCCTACAACACTATTATATCTTCCCATGGTATTTAATTAATTAAACTCTCTAACAAGAATATGTATTACATTATAGAGAATGAATCACCTATCGGTAATTGGAAAGACCATATTTCTAGGTGATATTTATATATGATATGTATGCATTAAGTGGAAATGGAATTGATTTTTAGGGTCCATGAAACTTATCATTTGGAATAAAATTCTTTTTATTGAATAGATTTTATCCTACCAAAAAATGTGTTTATAATTTCTCTAAGAAAGTAAACATCAACGCCGTAAATGGGAGAATTCATGTTCTTCATGGAGAGTGGGGTCTACTCTCTAGTATGTTATTACCCCTTCATTCAATGTTGGGAAATATATTTTAATAACATTCTATTTAATTATTAGTGGCCGAAAAGTCAAATTCTATGTGTTATTTTACACTTATGGTTAGATAATTTCAGGATCTATTTTCCAGTGATTTCTAAAGCTTACCTTAAATGTGGGATGTTATTTTTTATAGTAGTATGATAACATGTATATAATTGATTTCAATATCTCATGGAGTTAAAATGTTTTATGTTTCATCTAGAATAATTGGAATCTAATGATTCCATTTATATTAGTCTATCTTAATAGGAATCTTCATTAATTTTTTTGAAAAGATGTTTTTGACCCTCTAATTAAGAATCGATAAGTATAATGAAGTTATGATAATGAATAATTGTGTCATCTCGCATATTTATATCCTCTAATATTATTTGAAATGGATCAGGTAGTTCTTGATGAAATAAATATTTTTGGGTTTTCACTAACTTGGTTTGAAGAACTCAATCATTATAAAGACTTCATTTGAAGAAGGTATGTTCATTTTGAGAATTTCATAATCTTTGTATTGTTGAATAATGATCCAACGATTATAATGTATCTTATAAACATGATATTTTAAAGGTAACCTGGAACCTTCATTTTTTGGATCTTAGATTACGTCCCCGTTTACACAATGATTTAGGAGGTGGATAATATGTTCACGTACTCGTTATTTGGGTCATTTGAAATAAATGATTCGAATCATGGTTGATCTGAGAAGATGAGGGATATTATATCCTATTAAGTGAAAAATATTGTCATAATTATTGAATATTCATAGGTTTGTAATGATATTGTAGGTTCTTTATAATGTAATTTTCCATTCATATCATCTATGACACATTTATCTTTTAAATGTTAAGTTTTAAACATAATAAATAGTTCCTAAATCATTAAATGTGTTAGAGAAAATTGTTTACTGAAGAACCTATCCAATATGTACCCAAGGATGACCAATGTAACAAGGTTTACTTTGACTCATTAGGTACAGATGTGGTAGGTGTTCATATAATAGGTGACCATGCGATCATGTATGGAACTTACTAAATCTGACCTTTGGGAACAATTACACAATCCAAAAATATATATCACATAGCTATGATTCATGTTACCAAATTGAAAACACTATCTTTCTTTAAAAATTTAGATTTTACTCAAATTATTGGGGCTTATGAAAAATATTCAATTAGATTGATTTATATCAGAATGATGGATGATGGATAATATAATATTATATATTAAACTTTTAAATAAACAATAAGGTAAAAAATAAAATGTTAATATTTATTCTATTAGTTGTAAATTTCCCCCACAGCCCTTCAAAGGGTTTAGCGATGAATTTCATTTTCAGTTTCATTTTTTTTAGATTCACTTGGATGTGAAGGAGGATAAATATGATGTGTTACATACTATTATCAAGTAAATATATTCCTTAATTGTGCTTATTTATTAGGATAAATTTGGTAACGATGTGTTCTAGTGTTTTAGTAAAATTATATAAGGTGGTGAGACCACATGTGAGTGGTCTTTATCATATATGTTTATTTTCCAAATTAAGGGGTATTATGTGGTTCTGGTATCTAAGTGGAAATTTTTTATGAGTTATATTAAAAAAATAAATGGATGATTCACCTGAAAGAATATATAATTAATGAAAACATCAATTAGTGTTTTTGTTGGTTATTTATTAGAATTGAAATTGTTGAATTCATGTCATATTTTTATAATTTCTCAAAGATAGTGGTATTGCAATATAAACCATCAGGTATACCTTAGTTTATACCTATACATACATGGAAGTGTGATGAGGTTTCGATGGATTTAAACATTATATTTCACTTTTTAAATCTAATGGATAATTTTATATAGGTTATATTAAATTATTTAACCTAATATAATCAAATTATTCCCATTAATGATCCTAACAAAGAGGAAGACATTAAGAAGATGTATGTATATATGATTTGGAGGTTTTATTGGGTTTTATCCACTATTATTTAAGAGAGTTTTCCCCAATTACCATATCGATTATAGAAAGGTTATCATAAACTGATGGAATCATAGTGCAAGCATATCATGTTGTAATATCAATATAAAAATAGTAAAACTGAGATAATGAACAAATTTATAGAGGAAAAGAACCATTAATTCCTCCTTAACATTAGAGGATCATGGGATACACATATGATTTTTTATAGTTTTCATAGATTATTAGTTCATAATATATAATCAAAAAATAGGCTTTGGAGTAACATATGTCCATCCAGTCTAGTCATCCCAATAATGGGATGATGTGGTTCAATCCTCCTTAGTGTGATAGAATATTGGGATGGAAGTAATATATAATATTTAAACCATCTAAAGATTAACTTCCATGACACGGGGTCAGTATAAATCATATGATGATCACTCACTCAACCACATATAATTCATGGATAGTGATTGGGTGGTTTAATGATATTACATCGGTTAGGTCAACATGATTTGGGAATGAGAGGGATGATTTCTCATAGGTTTATTGAGACCAAAAACCGATGATGAAAAAGGGAAGGGATTAAATCAATATTATTTATCCTTCATTAATGTCAATCTAAAATTACTTCTTCATTTCATAGTGGAAGAAGTAAAATCTGAACCCATCCCCCATTCTAAATTAGAAGGATATCAAACAATAACACAAGGTAAATGACTGAGAAACATATTTTTATTGTTTATTACCTATATAAGGTGTTTTGAGGGAAATTTATCCCATTATAAAAAATTTTCCCACCACTATTTTAATTCACATGAGTTATATGAGAAAAAATTATTTATGAATAATCAATGAAATTATCTATTTTATTATCAATTTTAGGTTACCATTATTGGGTTAAAAAGTGATATCTTGATGAGAAGTGTCACACACATGATTTCAATTTCATGTATGGGATGTTTATTTATTTATTTTTTAATATTTTTCTATTATTCCTATATTTTAATTTGAATATAGTGAAATTTAGAAGTAATAGATTGACACATGGTCACATTACTATTGGTAAAACTAGTATAGAAATCATACATAATGAACTATTTCGTTATCAAGGATCATTGTATGTTTAGATCATAGATTACATAATCATTCTGTCAAACCATGTTGGTCTACCTGAGTAAGAATTTTCAGACCACATAGTTAGCATAAAATTTGGAAATATATACTGACAAACCATGACGTCAACTGAGAATTATAAAATATAAATTTCAAAATCAACCATTACACATTTCAAACCCACTCTTATACCTTTTAATCCCGTCATAGTTCTTGTATCCCACACTTGTGAGTTCTCCAAGTTCCCTCCTTCATTGGGGTATTTTTTTAAGAAATAGTTATATTTATAAATGAAACCCATTATGGATATCCCTCCCCTCAATTTTCGATGACCTTTAATGTCTTCATTATTGGTTTTTCCTCTTCCCCATAGACATGGTGGACTAGGTTTTGTTTTATCCAAGTATAATGGTGTTGTTATTGGTATTTATTTTTTTTAAATTTTTTATTAGGATACCATCTCATCCTTTCATATGGACACAACTCAAAATTTAAGGGAATTAATCGATTTAATTTATTAAAGGATGGTGGGTTGATGATTTTTCATATATTTGAGAGTTAATCCTGATATCAATATTTGTAATGGAAATTTTAAATTGTTTAGAATAATTTAATTTCATTAATTTTTGGAATTTATGTATAATTTAATTGATTAACGTTATTTTCATTGATAGGTAATCAATGTTTGTGTGAATTGCATATTTTTTGTGTGGGAAAAAGTTTATTTCCATTTGTTCAAAATTATTACAATGTTAATTGTTTTTATAATTATTTAAATTAAATTGAATTTGAATATACAAGGGGAAAATGTCAGAACCCTAGGTAAATAGGTGAAAAAACGTGGAAAACTAATGCTAGGAACCATTCTCTCTTTCTAACCAAGGGGTTTAACTACAAAACATACTTAACAAATTATATTTTATATTTGATTCAATTATAGGGTGTCACCATTCAATACGAAATATGACTATCCTTTCCCACGTGACAATTCATAAATTTATTATGTTTGATCGATCAGTGTGAATGTGGTTATCCTATATTAATGCCCTGACTGTAGTATGATATGGTTATCCCATGATGATATCAATTGTGTACTTTTCATTACATGAATAATTTAAATGTTTAAAAGAACATTTTACATAATGTTTTCATTAAACGAGCATGATTATTTATATATAAAATGGATGTTGATGAATGCATTTGTCAGAACATATTTTTCTAGAATGTAATAGCACCCTAAAAAACCAATTATTTATATATTGACATTTCTTTTTCAGTTAAAGATAATTTAAAGGAATTGATACTTCATTGTAATGATTAATTTTATCTATGCTTTGGTTAGAAGAATACACAGAGTGGGATGAGCACAACACCCCCATAGATATGAGTAGAATCCATTGATTTATATGGGGTTTTTTGTTCTAGAAATTTTTATCAAGTTGTATATGTTATCCATCTTAACATATTTTCATCTTTTAGGTGTGTACCTGTCTCTAATGGATATTGATGGATGCTTGTTTTTAATTATGGAATATCATTAAATTTTGAGCTATAATTTATTACGTGTTAATAGTTCAATAATTTATATTTCAATTATTTTCCAAGGACTCTTCATGATTCCCAAAAATTATTTTCCATCTACTTATGGTTCAGAATTCCAATAAAGGTTATCCACAAACTAGATATGGTGACATAATCTGGGGTTACCCAGGTTAAATCATGAAATATTATTCATGGGTTTATTTTTTTCTATTAATTTTATATTTCATTCCATTAAAAAAATTCATATAAAAAATACATAATATATTTTTAGTACTAAGAAACAAAATATAAAAGGATTTTCAGAATGGTTATTTTTAGGACCTATTTTGATAAGACATATTTTATTTCTATATATCATTTTATTATATTATATTATTAATTACTAGAATTGATCCTAACACTTGGAAATCCTGTGGGATTATAATTCAATGAAAACAAATATAATTAATAGATATGATGGAACACATGATATTCGTCAAAAAGATTATGTATAAGTTAATTTGAATTAAAAAATCCCATTCCATCTTTTATCTATCACCAGCAAATGTTTTTTTCAGCCTTCATAGAAATAATATATGTGTATCAAAATGAAATATGAGAAATTGAAACAACATGAATTGAAATTTGTTTTTTGAAAACCCCAACTAAAGAAGGGTATACAATGAATATTAATGTGTGGTGGATATTCTTAAAGAATTCATATATCTAATTAATCATACAAACCAAATACATCCCAACAGTGAATTTAAATGTTAAAATAGGCAAAATTTAGTGATCATATATAGAATAAAAATCGATTTAAAATGTCTAAAAATGAATAACCATTCATTTCATATTAACCATTATTCTTCTCTTCTTATTTCATAGTCATATGGAAGTTTTATGTTTTATAGATGTTATAAATCATCCAACTCAATCAAAATTGTATCCTCCATCCACCACCTATTTGAACATGCATTAATCCTTATTTTATATTATTAATTATAAATAATAGATTACACATATTTAGTCTGATTTTATAATTTGTTAAATTGAAAGTTAATTTTTTGGAAATTCAATATTGAATATATTTCACATGCCTTAAATTAAATCATGTTTATCAAATTTTAAGAATTATATATAAACTATACACTTGTTACCATGTTTTTTTAAAACATTTTTTTATATTTATTAGAATCAAAAGTCCAATATATTCTATATATTCCCAAATAAATTATAAAAACTAGACCTTATATTTTCAAAAAAAAATTAAGTATCCCATTTTCCATAGTTTTATTTAATATCCCATGATTTAACAAAAAGTATGTGTTCATTAATATACAAGATATAAAACATTGAGCCTAAACAAATTTTGAAATTTTCATTTTTTTTAATATTATCATTATATAATATCATTTTTTTGGAATCAATATGATTAAATAATCTATGAAATATGTAATGGGTCTAATCAATAAAATTTTCTGATTAATGTTATGGAATAAGCACTCAATTTATAGAAGACATTTTAATAATTTTCTCAATAATGGGTTTTATATCTTTATAAATGTGAATAATAAAAAAATTAAATTTTATATAATTTTTGCATAATATATAATATAATTTCTAAAATAATTATATAAAAGTTAGCCTATAATGAATTTTTTATATTTTTCTGAAAAGTTTTATTTTTCAATAAATATTGGAAATTAGTATTTTATATTTGAAAGCAGTGTTTTTATTAAATTTATTTACAATTTGACATTATATTTTGTATTTTTAGTTACTTAAATTTAAAATATTCTTTTATTGGTTTTTAATTTAATTTTATAATTGATTTTATTATAATATCATTTTTGAATTTAGAAATACATTTTTTTTAAAAAGTATCTTGAGGTTTTTATAATTTATTTTTAAATGAATTTATACCACTTATTTTTTTAATTTTTAATAATTAGATCCATATATATTTAATTAGTTTGTCTTATAATATTTTCCAATTTACTTACATCATGAAAATAAAATCAGTAATTTTTGTTCTCAGAATTAACAGTAAATATGGTAATTATGGTGAAAAATTAAATTAAATGGATTATAAAATGACCCTAATATAACTCTAAATTTTATTTTATTGTTTTATTTACAACATAATAATCAATTATTTAGTAATATGACATCATATTTTAATTTGGTTATTACTACAACCTTTATAGTATTTTATTACATGAAATGTAAAAAATGTTACAATATTATTTTTGATAACTACACAATATTAAACATGGTGATAAACAAATGATATGTTTGATTTTAATTATTCATTTGATATAAAAAATAATTATTATTTTTATGTTGTTTTACTTTTACGTTTTTATATAATGATAAATATCTTATGTTTTTACACAACGTTAAATATTTAATTATCGAATTAGTGAAAAAACTAGAATAAATAATATGAAAAATATTAAAATTAGTGTAATGTGAGTATATTAACATGATAAATGAATTTTATAGATAAATAGAACACGTATGGAATTTGTTAAAAAAAAATTATTTGAATTTAATTAGTCTCAATGATATTATAATGTCAATGTTAATGAATATTTCTTAAATTAACATCATTAAAATTTAATAAAGACAATATCTTATTAAATGATTTAAAATTCCTTGAAATCATATATTCCTCCACGATATTGTGATATTGTTTAAAATAAAATTACGGGAAAATATATGGGATTCATAACAATTTATAGTAAATATTTTATCCCTGTAGTGTAAAAACATTATTAGTATAATAATTTTGAAAAGGAATAAAATGTATTGAGATAAATTAATTGGGTCAAAAAAGGTGTCTAAAGAGATTAAAAATTAAATTACATGACTGTAATATGACTCACCATAATTATAGAATTTAGTATAATAAATTTGGATCCATTTTAAATAAGAATTAATTTATTTTAATTTAATATAATTATAAATTCCAAGAGTTCTCCTCCCCACCCTTATAAAGCGGAACCTCTTCTACTCTCTTCAATACACATAGTGAATGATTTAGATCATAAAATAACTAACTAATTAACTTCATAAAATATAAACACTTTTTATAGAGGAATGTTTTTATAAGAATGCAAATATTAGTGATGTTATGGTGTAAATAAAAAGAGTTTGTTTAAAGAAGATTCATGGTTCTCAATTCAGTAGTTTAATTTAATTTTATTTTTTCCACTTCCATGAAATATTCTTCAACCATGATAAGATAATAACATTTGTATATACCATATAATTATATTTTATTATTATTTATTCACAACCAATATCCATATCCAAAATACATAAAATGGGAAAGGAAATATTCATTTTTCTGTACTGTGGACTAACACCTCGAGGGATGATGTAATTCATTCCCATAACCACCTCTCATGACCGGATATATTTATGGATTTAATTTAGATATATTATATTCATAATATATTTATCTATAAAAAATATAATATATTTTTTACTATCATACCGTTTTGTTCGATTGAAAATGATAATGTCATTTGTGTGTACGTGTAGATTACCACCACTACTGAGCAATGTGAATCATTTTTCATCATCACATAATATGTATAATATAAATAAGTAAAATTAATGATTTAATATTAAATTTATTATATTATTATTATTATTTAAGTATAATTTAATAATTAAATTCTTTCCATAATGATCATACAAAAATATAAATTTTACTCATACTTATGTACAACCTACCATATCCATGGATTAATCATAGTTAAGAGATAATAATAATGATTAAATTTTAACAATAAAAGTATAAATTTCATATGAATATTTGTATGATTTAATTATTATTATTCTTGATATGGTGGTAAAATGGCTCTATTGACTATGGTCTTTATGCCAAATTCATTTTGGAATTACAAACCAAATGATTTCAATATTCATAATATGGACTTAATAGATTATGTAATAAAATTTTACATTAAAATACATGAAATAAATGGTTTCGGATAAGGTATTAATCATTAAATAAATTTATTATGAAATTAATTAATTCATATGTGTTTATTATACATAAGATAAAAGGAAACACATGGAAAATATATACTCGATGTAAGTGAAATCATCTAAATTTCCATTCACTGAGGCATATTTTATTATTATATACATAATAACTTTTATTTAGATTAAATAATTATCATTTACAAGTAAAATCATGAATAATTATTATATCATGGTATTTTCTATTTCAATGTATATTTCACCATCAAATGGGTTTTAACATGATAGTTAGCAATTTGTAAAAAGAATTTTTTTCTCAATTTTCTTTCATTGAGTTATAAATCCTCTTACTTTATATTTTTTTACAATTATTATTTTTTCATTGATTTATAAATTATATTATTATGTGTTCCCAATTTTTTGTATTTACATTTGATACACATAATCTCTCCAAAGATTAATGATCAATTCAATGACATTTTTATTCTAATGGTTATTCATCTAAAATAATCATTCTTTGGGACATATTTTCATGATATGAACCAATATTATTTTACGAGATGTATATACAAACCATTGAGAAGTTATAGAATTTACAATAATATTTTTATTATATTTAATGTCTCATTTGATTTTATTATTTCATTAGACCAATTAATGAAGTTTTACCAAAGTGAAAAAGATTTATATTATAATCTATGTTCTTTACAAAATAGTTTATGTTCAATTTTGTTATACGGGAAATCACATTATCTTATTTAATTGATCCAATTATGTTTTATTTTCCTCTATTAATGAATGTGGTCTATAGGTTTAAATTAAATGTCATTTCTAATTGATTAATGAATCATAAGAACAGATCTATGAATGTGTATTTGATGTAAAATATTCTTTTAGACCATGAATATGTATCTTCCATATAAATATTTTTTAATTTGGATAAAAAATATTCTATTCTAGACAATAATTATTTTCCAACCCTATTTCACTTTGTATTTGAAAATATCGTTAAATAAAAAACATAATTTTTATGCCATTTTCTAAATTAGTCAATTTAGACTCCATTTTGGGAAATATTTTGAAAATAATGGTTGTTTTTATCCTTTAAAGCATTAATTTATTTTCATAAAATATGTACCATTATATTCCATGAATATTCTATTATATGCTTGAATTTTAATGAAAATAATTTTCAAAATATTTCATGAAATTTTTTTAGAATAGATTTCTATTGATTAAACAATATTTTCATAAATAATTATTTAAATAATATTTTAATGGTTCCATCGTTAATCAATCTAAATGACCCTTTATTTCAATAATGCACTATATAGTATTTTTTTTATCGATATATCCCTTATTATTTATTTGGATAGATTATGATTGTTTGAATGAGATTTTCATGGATTCCATTTCCATTCCATGGGTTTATCTTGTTATGAAATGATTAATATATGTTTCAATGTGTATTTTCATAGTATATATACTTTATTTATTTTAGGATTAATTGGAATTTATAACTATGATTGTGGTTCCATTTTAAAAAATATGATGGGTGACCCCGTTATATATCTCTAATGAATATGATAAAGAGATGTATTTAACTCATTATATTTATCATATTACATAAGGGAATATACTACAGAGATTATTCCATGATTGATTATGATGGTTATTTCAAGTGTAACTATGATATTTAATCCATGTGTGATCGTTCATATTACATTATTTGTTAGAGTGATATTAAAATTATTCCTAAAGGTACCTACATTTTTATCTTCTAACTTAATTAATTATTATGTGGAATCATATCATTTCACAAGTTATGATACTAAGTTTTTGTTTAAAGAAATGTATTCTGTAGCTGTTATGGGTAAAAACATATGGGTATTTAATGATTATTTTGATCAATACAAACATCACATGGATCATTATTATTGACTTATATGACTCTTTCCTTTTAAAATATTTATTTCTTGTCACATGATCGATTATCTAGGAATTCCTCAATATAAATTCTCTTATGTTATGCTAATAGACTATTTTAAGCCATCATGTCCTAATTCTCATCTTACTGTCACTTGTGTCATTAAATTGTTAATTTTCATGTCTACCCTTTTGATGGATTGTGGTCCCACCTTAATTATGTTTTCTTTTACCTTGGTTTTGAATAATTATGATAAATGATTTCAGTCCAGGGATATTTCATATTTGATGAATGTTTTGTGAGATGATTAAAGAATAATAGGAACATGAAAATAATGGTACAGTGGGAAAATAATATCATTAATTTATGAGTTTTGTTAACGTAATGGTGTTTCTTAATTACATAAAACTATAATCATAAATATTCCATTGAATATAAGAGATTTAGTATTTCATTTTTTTGATTCCATGTATGGATGGAAAAAATACAGTCATATTTATCCTTATGAAAGACCAAAATTTAATGTTTATGTTATTAGAAATAGTCCTAAGAGTTTGGGTCTTAAGGGGTCACATTTTTTATGTGAACAATTATTAGATAACACTTTAGATTAATGAATTTGTAATCATAGGTTATCTTAAGAGTTATGGTTATTATCTTGGTGTTAACTGTTTGAGGATGATCATAAGATCAAAGCTTTAGAAGTCCCTTTTGAGGTTGTATGTAATGGAATTTCAAGGAGCCTAATGAAAATTTGGATTAATTTTTATTTGTTTTAGGTATATATAAAACATAGATCTGATAAGAAGTATTGTTTTTGAATAATTTCATTTAATTTTTTGGAAATACATTTTTATTATATATATAACCATTATAGTTAATATGATCTTTTTTATTGAGGTAATTATGAGTTATTACAATTTGGAAACATGTGTTTTATCATATATAAAAAATGGGATTATTTTTTGATTCCCAAAATAAGTGGTTAATTCTAGTTTGGAATGGCATCAATGAAATATTTGTGAACATTATGTGAAATTATGGGAATTTTTGAGGTGTAATGGTTGATTTATAATCTGAAAAATTTATGATCAAAATCAATTTTTATAGAGAATCATGATATTTATTTAAATGATTATAATATCATGAAAAATTTGGTATTATGGAATTATAAAAATTGATATTACAATTTAAGAGTGATTAATGTGATTTAGAGATAAATCATAACTTTTATTATGGGAGAATATTCAATAAACCCCATTTTAATTTTGGGTATCATGCTTGTTTATGAATATTTGGGAAAATTTTATAGATTTTTATTTATCGAATCATTTAATTTGGACTTTTTTTATAACTATATTATTTTTTAGAGTAATTTTTTCTTACTCAATATGATGGTTTATTCATTTTGGGAATTATATTACCATCTAGATGACTTTATTTTTATAATGTCTAAATATAGAAGGGATAACTTGTCAATTATGTATTTTTACTTATGCTCAGAGCCTATATTGTATGTAATTTTTCAAATCTACGGTAAAGTATATTTATTAAATAATATTATCCTAATAAATTAATTTTTATGAATCAATGGTTTCTTAACCGAGAACGGAAATATGACTTTTTTGTTGTGAACTTTCTCTCGACCATGTTTTGCATCAGTCTCTATCAGTCATAGGATATGATTTTTTTCATTAATTTCAATGTTTTTACATCCCAAAAATGTTTTCCCATATGGAAACATAGTTATTCAATATTTTTTATGGCCTTCACACATCATATTTATTTATTTTCTAGTGGATGTTATTTTATCACATTGTAAGATGTAGGATTTAAACAAATGAATTTTTAAATACAAAATTTTGATTATTGAGTACACATTTAAATTTTGATGATGTAATTTATTTAATGGGAGAATGTAATAGCCAAATATTTTAAAAAAATGATTTGTTTCATACAGGAAACAAAAAAGAACATATGTGAATTGTGATATATTATTATTCAATATGAAAATTATAATAATTTATTTAAATTTTATCTTATGAATAGTATTAAATAATTTCTGATATTTATTAAAATTAAAATCAATAAATATGTATTTATTAATGATAGGAAAAAAACCACTTTTACAAACGTCATTTTATATGTTCTCATTAAAAATGTTTTTACAACTATTTTTATGTGAAAAATATACTAAGTTTATTCAAATTTTAGAAAATTTGTTTGATTAAAATTATCTAATTTTTTTCTTAAAATATCAAAATTATCCTATGTTGAAATTTTTATAATTTTCTAAAAAGTTTAATCAATCAATGAATAGTTAAAATTTATATTGTTTTACTATCTCATCTAAATAATTGGTTAAAAATTAATAAAATAAATGATTAGTTAATTTTTAATTAAAATTATAAAGATACAGGTTTTTAAATGGGTTTTTTTAATTAAGTATGATTTTTTATTAACAAATCCATTTTTCTGTAAAATTGTTCATCGGAGAGTTTTGATTGTTTAATATTAAATAAAATTATGGAAGTTATGTTTCTCGAATTTCTAATAAATGAATCCATAATTGGAATAAAGAGGCCAAAATTTAGTAAATTGAGAATTTTTTGGAAAATATTAATAGTAACTATTTTAATTTTTTGTTACCAAGGTAAAAGGTATATCAGAAAATTAAGGTTAAAAATAAAATTCTATGAACTGGAAAATAACCCAAACACCTTCCATAATTTTATTTTATGAGTTCGTTACATCTATACTCTTTCAATATTCTTTTATATAAACTTTTTATCTATTTATATTCAATTATGACCATTAAAATGTTTTATATAATGAAAGTCAAAAATGACACACTATATTTTTTAATAAATATATTGTTTTTTAACATGAGGATATGAAGGTTATATGTTTAGTTATAATTATTAATTTTAAGTATTATATATTTATTTTTATAATTGTAATTTATCATCAATTTTTAGTTGATAAATAATAACACTAAATTCATACACAATGCTGATAGAGTAACTATTCAGTTTATGGAAAAATAAAATAAATGATATTTAAAAAATTAGAAGTAGTATAATTTTAAATAATAAATATGACCGAAAAAATTAATAAATTAAAACTAAATTATATGTAATTATTACACTATTTTATTCTAATTTCATAAATTTTGTTGTTGTTATAATCATCAGAATAAATGAATATTTCTAAAATTTACATTACTGATATTTTTTGATAAGAATATTTTATTAAATTATTTAAAATTAATAAATTTTTTGGAATGGAAAATTTTATTTTTATGTTGTCTAAAATATTCTATATGGTTCATTTGAATTATATTTTCACTTTACAGTTAATATCAAGACCCCTAAAGAGTACAATATTATTAGTGCATTAATTTTCAAAAGGGGATAAATTGGATAAAAAGGTATGTACAACAACCTTATCTAAAGAAGTAAGATATTTTATTTTATGATTTTTTTTGGACTCAACCACATCTTAAATTTTAATATTATAAATTTGGAATAATTATCATACCATGATTTATTTATTTTAATTTAAAAAATTATTAAATTTTAAGACTAACCCTCCCCTCTCTTATAAATGAGAACCTGTAATTCTATTTAAAAAACACCTCAATAACCATTTGGTTGAGTATATCTCGATAAAAACACATTATTAACATCCATACCTGCATGTTCTAGAGGCCTCATTTTGGTTATGAACCCAATATTAGCATCCATATGATGTAAATAAATAAAGGTGTCTCTTAGAAGAGGTATAGTACAGAACCGATCAATTTCAATTATTTTCCTTCCACGACATTAAATAATAATCAATCATTGTCAAATAAAAAAATAAGTATCTACAATATACTGAAATGTTATTATGTATATTTCATAACATATATAAATATCTGAGATCCTACAAATTGGAAAGGAATTTTTCATTCTTGTGTATAGTGGAGTAACACATCTAGGATATATTAAATTTGTTTCCCATCACCGCCTCTCACAGCTGGATATAATGATGAATTGAATATATATGTGTGTGTGTGTGTGTGTGTGTGTGTGTCTGTCTGTCTGTGTGTGTTATCCCTGAAATTTGTTCCAATATTAAAATATAATTTACCATATACTATCTAACTCTTCGATTTAATTAAAAATGATAACCTTTTTCATGACTATATGTTGACAACCACCACAATGGTGCAATTGGAATCGTTTTTCACCACCACATCACATGGGTGATCTATATAAGCATGTTTAAAAAATTAATATTTTTTAAGATATTATTATCATTACTTGATGATAAAATATATTTAACATTCCTTCCATAATGATCGTTGAAAAATGGAAATGTTACTCCCGTGTATGTATGACATACTGTATCAATTATTGTAACAAAGTTCTTTTTGCAAAACCATACATCATTATTGGATTTAAGATATATATATATATTGATGTAAAACTGAAAATTATTTCATTACAGTTATTACTTTTATAATGGAACAGTGACCAATTTGACCAAGGTCTAAATGTTAATTCAATTTTAAACTACGAATCAAACGTTCTCAAAATACCTGATGAAGACTTAATTGATTAAGAAATTAAATATGTTATTAAAATAAATTAACAATAGGGTTGATTTATAAGGGATTAATCTTAGAAAATTCTTGTTAATAAATAAAAATTTAGAACATTGAATGTGTGGACTCGATGTAGGGTATTTTATATCACTATTTATCTATTGAGGCATATTTTACAAGTATTCAGCTAATTGTTTTGTATGGGTTATAAACATAACTTTTTAAAATCATATATTGAATCTCTCATAAATAATATTATTTTATGTTTATGTTTGGATTACATCATCTAAGGATAATGTACTTAAATTATTCCAATTGGTAAGAAGGATTCATAGCTGAATTTTTATTTATTGTGTTATTACTCTTATTAATTAAAATTATTATTATACGATTATGTATGAACTGATCTATAAATGGTTTTATTCACACATTCAAATTTTTTCTTTCAATATAAATTTGCTACAAATAACCTCTCTATTATTTAATTATCATTATAATGATATTTATATTATGAGGGTTTTTCCTCTAAAATTTCTCTTTCATTGGAGCATACATTTTTTAAAATAACCAATCATTTATTAGAAGGTGTATATAATACAATTTTAAATTTTATATAATAACACCTGTATTTTTATGATTTTTAATGTTTCATATTATCTTATTATTTCATAGGTAATTTATTGAAAAGTTTCCAATGGGTAATATGTTTTACGTTACAATCTCATTTTTTTTCTGGATCTATTATGTTCAAGGTTCATTAATGGGAACTCGTATAATCTTATTTTCATTAACCACGTATATTTTTTCCGATTTGGTTATGAATTTAGTTTACATGATTGAGTTTTATTTCCCATTTTATTTTTTAAATAATTATAATGAATTTTCATGGTATGTGTCATCGACATCATATCTTCTATTAGAATAAGAATAATTCTCTTCTGTGTCCATGTATTCTATTTTGATAAAAATTTTATTTTGAGAAATAATTTATTTCAAAAAAATATTTCAATGATCATTAAAATTCTATTACATGATTCTAAAAATAAAATTTCTAAATAGATTCCAAATGGATCAATTTAGACTCTATTTTAAAATAAATTTTTAAAGAATGAATATTTTTCATATTTAAATCATAAACATTGTTTCCAACCATTATGATCATTTTTTTATTTTATTATTCATTATTATTCTTCAATTATTAATTTCAAAGAATTTAATTTTTTCAATATTATATATTTTGTAGTTTTAAAAAGTGATTTTCAAATTTTAAATGTAATTTTCCCCACGAATGATTTTATTATTATTTTAATATTTTTTTATTCATAAATGTTAGCAACCCTTGATGTTACTTATGATCCAATTATGATATTTCTTATTAAACCAATCTTTATTAAATTTGTAGATAGATTATGATTATTTTTAATGTTATTTGTCATGAAAACCATTTCTTTTCAATAATTCAATCATGTTATGAATTTAATAATGGATATTTTTAAGAGTTTTTTATTATCAATTTCTTTTATTTATATTGCAGTTCTGGGATATTTCTTATGATGATATGTGTTCTCGTTATAAAAAAACTATGGTGTATCCCATTATAGTTATCCAATTCATTTAGTAAATTTAAAGGGTTAACTAATTATGTCTCCCTTTAGAGAATATGAAAATACATTTTGATAGTTATTAAATTTATAATAATGATGTTTATTTAAATTTTAATTTTGATAGAAAATATATGAGTGGCCATCAATGATACTCCATATGTAAGACATATATGAAAACTGAGACTTAGGTTATGTGCATATTTTATAAAATATTTTCCTTGGGGTTTATATGAAATATAATTATTTTATAGGGTAATATTATTATATTTTGTTTAAATAAAAGTATTTATAACTTATTATTAATGAAAATTTATGGGCTTTTAATGATTTCTTTAAATTATATTGAAACATGTTTCATGATTTTTCATTCATATGACTATTTCAATTACTAATATTTTTCCTTTTCTCTTGATTGATGGTCCATATATTGATAAGTTGGAATTCACTTCTATTATAATAATGAACTATGGGTATTTCATCATACCCTTATTCTCATATTATTATAATTGATAAAATTTTATTTATAATTCTTATGTTTACCCTTACTAAAAATTCTGCCTCACCATTCTTGTATTTCTCTTTCACCAGTTTTTGAAGATTGATGATAAGTTATTTTAGTCTATAAAGGTTCCATATGTTATGAAATTTTATAGATATTTTTAAGAAATAATTTGGAATATGAAAACATAAGTATAATTGTAAAGTTATTTTGTTGATGTTATGAGTGTTTTTGTGTAAATTGTTGACATAATTAACAAAGACTCCAACCCTAAATGGTCATGGGGAATGTAAGTGATCAAATATATTTTTTGATGTTATATGGTTTGGATTAAAAAAATTGGATCTTAGTTATCAGTATAATATCTATAAATGTAAAGGTAATGTTTTTAAAACCAAATCTGGATGTACGATTATCGATCTGTTACATGAGTTTCTCTATAATTTATTCAAATCCATCCCTTTTAGACATATTCACAAATGTAAATTATTTATCTTCCCTATTCCTATACTATTTTAAATATATTAGTAATGAATTGGACTAAGCCATGAATAGCCTAGATACAGTTGAAATATATGTTAATTAACTTCCTTATCTTTTTATCCTGAAAAGTGATGTATTTCATTATTTTTGAGAACATATTAATTTTTTATTATTTCCCTCTAACTCTGTTTCTTTCATGAAAACTACGATATTCAATTTATTCATTTAACATCCACAATCAATCATTATATTCCATAAAAATTATTTTGTGATAACAACGGTAACAGTAAATCTATTTCATTCCGAATTAATATTCATGATGTAAATTTTATATTATTATATTAATCAAACAAATATAATGTAACCTTTCAATTATAAAGCAAATAATATGATTTGGACTAAAATAATTTTCCTTTATTATATGAATTATTTAGATGATTAATTTCTATATTTTAGAAATAGAATTTGAAAAAATGAATTTTTTTAAATCATAAATTTATAATTATTATAGAATAAATTATTTTAATTTTTATAAAGATCTTTATTTTTAATTTAATAGTGAAATAAATAAATTGATTAAATTATCATTCCATTTAATTAAATAAAATAATTTAGAAGATCTATTTTGATATAAATTTAGTATCAATATATCATATATATCCTTCAATTATAAATAATTTATTTAATTACATGGGAATAAATATTATACCAAATTTTGGTATAATTAGATTTTTTTCAATAGAAAATTATTCTAAAAATGTATTTTGGTTACATTTTACACATTTAAATTAAAATTAATTTATGATAATTATTGAAATTGAATATTTAAAAATTGATTCATTATTTGGAAGTATAAAGTTATCATCTTTTAAAGAGGTCTCTTACATTTTTCATTATTATTAAAATTACTAATGGTAATTATTTCTCACCTCTCTATGTGTTAAAAGTGTAAAATACATTTAAAAACCTATGATAAGGGATAAATATCATTAACACCTATAATAATTCTATTTGATAACTTTTTTCAGGACATAAACATTCAATGGTTTGAAATTTGTTAAATTTTCTTAAATTATTGATTGAGGAAGACCATAATATGTTTTTAAGAAAATAATAAATTCATAATATCACCCTCTATGATTTAATATATATAATATCATTACATTGGGGAAAAATTTCATCATTGGTTTAAATGTTTTATTTTCATTATAAATGTACAATTTTTATCATGCTAATTTGTTTTAATTTTTAGTAATGGTAAAATTACCGAATGTGACTACATAATGTCATAAAAAGTGGTGTTTATTAAATTGAAAATTTAGGTAAATTGATTTTAAAAATATTTTGTGTAACTCATTTAATATTAATTATTCTGTTACCACAATTTTATAGAAAAATATATCATATTAGTGTCATGTTAAATGTTTATAATATAATTTCATTGCTATTTTAATGTTATTAAAGTCAAAAAAATTAATACTATTGAAAATGAAATTAATGGTATATTATGATTAATACGAATTTATTTATTAAATAAATATTATTAATATTATTATCAATTTCAATGTGAATGTAATATAGTTAATAAAAAAATTACATTTTCTACATATGGGACACCTTTCCATTTTTCTTAATTTATTGACTCCTATAGAGTAAAAATAATTGAAATCTCGGTAATTACAATAAGGGTTAATGAGGGGTTAAAACAAAGATATTATGGTGAAAACATCACCAATTATTTTCTGAAATCTTATCTGATAATATGATTTATACTATTACTTATCCTATATTAAAAATATATCAATTTATATCAACTTTAACATGATAATTAATTTATATTTATTTTATACTTTATGAAATTCCAATGGTTCCCCTCCCTAAACATAATAAAGTGAACCTCCTCTCCTCACTTATTCGTGATTTTATTGAGAACTATTGATCAAATAATACCAAACAAGTTTCTCCCAAAAAAATCCTATAAAAGTTAGTGGTCCTATATCACCCAATAAATAATCCTGTATTGAGTAATTTTTAAAGAATGAAACTTTATTTGAGGATAAAATATAAGTCATTATCAAACTATTTGAAGATTATTTCTTCTTCAAGAGAATTATAATATTTTTTAACTGTGATAAAATAATAAAATATTTATATTAATAATAACTAAATGTTTTATTGTTATATAACAACTCATACCCATCTCATTTGTCATCCTTTTTAAAAGAAAACATCGCTCATGGGTATCAGTGGATTACCACCACCGTGAAGTGATTTCTTATCCCCTCCTCAAAATAGTGGATAGTATGATCTACTTATTTTATATATATTATGTTTAGTAAATAATTATAATTTGATAATGAATATATATTTTCCACTTTCTTACCATTCCAAACATTACAAAATCCAAAATAGAGTTTGTTTATGCATGTGACCTACTACCTCCTTAAACAAATGTTATTTTTATATATTTCAATTAATTCATGGATGGATCTAAAAATTAATATAATATATAAATATTATAATGATTTTTAATTAATATACTTGAGACAGTGGAAGAATAATTCCACTAATCATGGACATCCAACATAAGATAATTTAGCAATATGAATCAGACTCCCTCAAAACATCTGAGGTAAACATAAATATTCAAGTAAATAAATAAAACAATATATACATGAAAATTTTATAATTTAATGAAAATGAAATGGATTCATATGAATTATTATAAATAGTTTATTTTTTCTTATTTTAGTGTTAAATAATATATAATTCTATATGATATTTATCATAAAGAACTGTGGTTTATAGACTTGATTTAATGATATCTATTCAATTTTTTTTTCTTCCATATACATGTTATCAAAACAAAATTCAATAATTTATTTAATATAACAAAAAAATTATGTTAAATGTCACTTTAAATGGCCTTTAAATTTCATCCCATGATTTTTAAGGGAATAATCATCTAATTTGTTTAGTGAGATAGTTTTAGAAAAGTATTGAAAGGAAACACTATTATTTATTTTACTATATAAACATAATTTTTTAATATTACGAATTTTCACTTATATTTTTTCCTCATAATTATTTAATTGTTATTTAAACGAGTTATCATATAAAAATATTTTGGTAATTTTTTATTTTAATGTATATTCAAAAGAAAGGAATATTTCCCACTATTTTTAGATTAAAATAGATGGTGGTTTTCTTATTAGTTAAAAAGAGTATTTATTTTACGACCGGTCCCCCGGGGCTTGTGTTGTCACTACCCAAAGCTCTCCTTCTATAGGCCAGGGGATGGAAACTAGCACCAAAAGAATATATCCCTAAACTGGGATGGCATTTCCTTTGTAACTATAAACAATCACATCAGAGTACACAACTGGAAGTAAAACACTAAGTAAAAACAATATAAAAAAGTCTGATGGAAAGTAAAAAGGGGCCAGAAATACAATCCAAACTGTAAAGTACAAGTATAACAGAAAAAGGGACAAATAGTTGAATGGTAAAGAAAAGGTCCTATATCATCATCTGGGGTTTCTACCTGAAGGGTAGGTACAAATTTCCACCGCAGCACTCTACATCAATCATAATCCTTTGTGTCCTGACTTGTCGTAAGGTCCACCTTTGGGTAGCGTCCATTCCTGGTGCTCTCGGCCTCTGTCATCATTTTCCGTCGTCTGCATCCAACTCAATGAGGTCCGGGCATAGCCCGTGTAAGGGTAAGTATAAAGATACTCGTAAGGGACCACGAGACCCTCAAGGCCTTACAAAATCCAACAAGGATAAACCAAAAAGTATGAAATAAATGGATACCATCACATTGTTATATGCCCATACATATACATAAGTTATCTAGTAACCCATCTCAATCATGAAGAAAACACAAAAGTCATTGATTAGCTCAAACTGTGATTTTTATTCACGATGTCGAAACCATGGCTGTTGGAGAACTCCCCATCTTTCGAGTACAGTGGGCCTGAAACTGCAACCAAATACTTTCCACTAACCTTGGACTGCTCAGGTAATCCACCTGTCGAGTACTGTGGGTTTGACGCACTCACAAAGAGGCGCTTCCCACCATGGGTATGCCGCTACAACCAAGCACTCCCCCATAAAATCCTACATTGGTACACCTTCTTTTGAGTACTGTGGGTCTACTGCTACAACGAAGAGCTCCTCAATTGTGGGTCTGCTACCACAACCAAGCGCTCCCCACTAGGCCATCTAAAACACTCTTAGTCGATCGGTCTGTAGTCGTCAAGTCTCATCCATCTACTACGTCTCTGCATTATGCTCTCTCTTCATCGGGAGTGTAACATCCCAGGTAAATAAATAATAAGACATATTTCATATTTATTAATTTTTGTGAATTAAATATAAATTTTACATTAAAAGGGTTTCTATGTTCGATAGTGTATCTGATACACAACAAAAGGTTTCTTTGAAATCTTACGTTGCACACTAATAATATAATATCGTTAAACTTCTAGATGTTGTATTGGTGGGAACGAACAAAACTAACTAAAATATGATTATACATGCTTGTTAAATGTATTTACATTTATGCAATAAAACTCAGAGGCTTAAAATGTGAATGAATATAATTTTAACCATAATTTACATTAAAAGGCCGATTTACCTCCATTAAATGGAAAACCCTCTGTAAATTTAATTTTGGACACTTTAATACATTATATTTCACCAAATAATGTTTTTCTTTAGAATGAGGACATCAAAATTCACTTTGTGTAAATTTTCGTAATTTTTCTGATAAAGTTCATTTTCTAATGAATGGTTAATGATATTGTATTTTAATTCAAAACTGCGTTTTAATCTAATTTATTTGAATGGATAAATTATCTTCTTAATTGGTTTTAAAGTATAATTAGAATATATTTTTTCCATTTAATCCAATTTTGGTCATTGGAATTAATTTCACGTTGAAATTGGACATAAACTACTTTCAATCTTTTGATAGTTATTCTTTCTTAAAAACAGACTATTTGTTTTAACACTGGGAATTAATTTTAAATTAATTAATTCCACATATATGTTTTGAATTTATTAAAATAGACATAATTTTTGAATTCAGAATATGAAATAAATTTTATGCTAAATTTTTTGTATTTTACTGAAAAAACATTAATTTTTTATGAATAGTGAAACCACTTAGTAGTAGTTAAAAAAACTAGATTTTTCATTTAAATAAAATTTTATCGCTTCTATGAATTGAATTTTGAAAATTTGACACAAAAGGTTGTTATTGGTAAGTAAAATTTGGTTCAATAAGATGAATATAATTTTTCGTGAATAGAAATTTTGACTTTTATTTACCACGATTAAAGGTAAATAAAGTAATTAAAGGTAAAAAGAAAATTATAATAATTCAAAATTTCCTTAACTGTCCAAACCTTATTTTTTGAGTCATTAAAGACCATGGTCATCTTTGGGTCGTTTTTGGGATCCTATTGAGCCACATGGGAGTTATAATGACAATTTACATTAATTAATTTAATGTAAAGAAAAAATTGACATAAACAAAAATCTTTTAGTAATTAATTTTTATATGGTGTTATATAAGTAATATTTTTTACAATAAATATTAACTAGAATGATAAAATTATTTCCTACATCATGGTATTTTTTTCTATAATTTTTAGACATAAAGTAAATTAAATTATTTTTGACATAATAATGATGCAGTATTTACCTCATTAATAAAAGATTTAAATAAATAAGATTATAATGAATAAAATATTATTCAAAACATGTCCAATTCTGATTGGATGATTTTATTTTGAATATGAGTCAACTTATCTTCGACCTTAATGATTTTTGGACCTTTTGAAACCGAATATCATTATATAATAAAATAATATTTTCACACTTTCCTAAAGAGCCCCTCCCCCCCTTATAAAAGGACACCACTTCTAACAAAGTCATCACTCCTCTCAAGCCATTTTGATCATCCAAACTATGACCAATTAATCCTCTTACATCCCTCTTCTCCCCCTAAAAGCCTTACCTTATGCATAATTCACTTCAAGAAGTCCTTTGGTTCATAGAAAAGGGAGTTACCCAAATTAAAAGTAACAATTTCTCTTAAATTGTTTTCTTTTATTTTACATCTCCAACCCCTAAAACTATTTTTATTCCTTTTTTTTAACAAAATCAGTATCCTAAATATACTACGATGTTGTTATGAGAATTATTTTAACTACACTTACACACACCTCCATCTAATTGGTGAAGAACATAATGTTTCTGTGCATGGAAAACTAACACCTCACGAAACAATGATTGTTCAATTACCTCTTACCGCCTCTCATGGTGGCCATTATGATGGAACTGAATTTATATATGATATATATTTTTTCTTTATTTTTTCTTTATTTTTTTATTTTCCATTTATAGCACGCCTTTATGGTTTCCATAGTGGGTAAATACGATAATCTCATTTGAGAAAGTGTGGACTACTACCCCCTCAAAGTGGTGTGACTCATTAATGTCTTATGTGGGATGTATAAAGAAGATATTTATTGATGTTATATATGATATTATACTATAATTATAATATAACTATGTATCATTATGTTTAAATTCCATTAAAATAAGAAATAAAAATGAAAGTATCGTTCATGCGTACGTACGGCTTACCATCTCCATGAACGGTTCATTTCATTTCTTACCTTCATATGTTATGTACTATTATAAATACATTTACATACTGGATATATAAGACATATATGATATCTAAATCATGAATATCATTCTGGATATAATGGAATATTTACCACATGGACAACTTGTAAATATAAGGTGTTCATTTTTTACTCAAGTACCAAATATCAACAAAATGGATGTTATTAACTTAAATGATTAAAAAATATTTATAACATGGTAATAAGTGATATAAAAGGAATAATAAACATGAAAAATTTTATTAATAAATTATAAATGAACTTTATTTTATTATTTATAAGATTAAAAAAAGATCGAGTCAAGTCGGACACGACGTAAGGGATTTTCTTATCTCACTTTTAATTTTGTGAGATTTCCATTGTTCGCCACTTATTCATTGCATCTGTTGTATTGTTTACTGCCATTTGATATATATATTATCATGATTCTCATTATATTCATGTTATTCTATGATTCAATTGTTGGATATTAACTTTTGGTCATATGACTTAGTGATTACAATGTGCTAAAGGGTTTCATCTCACTTTTTATTCCCAACAGATTCATGCTATATTTGCCAGTATTTCCATTTGTGTGGTGTATGTACTTCTCATGATTGTACTCTTTGTGTAATATACATTCATTTATGAGTACTTTCATCTTCATTGTATGATCCTTATTTCATGGGGTGTATGTTTTGTATGTTACAAAATCGGTAAGGGAACCTTTCACCCTCCTATTTTTAAAATACTTCTTTTTGTTTTGTCTTTTAATTTACATCTTATTATTTTGGGATATGTTACTATATATACTTATTTATGTAAAATATTTGTCCAATAGTTGAGATACCATTTTTATCTCATCACCTCTTTTTCTGAATTTTAATTTGATGTTGTTAGTCTGTCGAATTTTTACGGGGGAACTTCTTAAACCAATTTCAATTCTTTCAGTTCAACTAATACTTCTTGAATATGTCATCGTATGAATATGTGTTAATGACCTATAATTTTTTTACACATAATATTAACTTATATTGGCTTTATTTATATTCATCACACATAATTATGTAATTGATTTATCTTTAATCTAAGGATACCATCTTTATAAGGGATTTCCTCCCAATTTACATTCCATTGAGACTTCAAAGTTATTATGCACCAATTCACTATTATATAGAGTATATACTATCCTTTGTAATAATATATCATGAATACCTTTATTTTCATGATATTATAATGTTTTTATTAAATTATATTCCTCAATTATTTGTATTCAAGCGTCCCTCTTTTTGTTAAAAAACTCTTTAACTAAAATATCGTTTTAAATGTTTGAAAGATATATTATTCTAAATATTTATCATTAATGTCCATGTTTTCAAAATGGGTTTTAGGATTTATTTATATGGACATTAATTTTTTCAAATGATAATTCATTTAAAATATTCGAAGTGGTATGGGACACTTTGATTCAAAAATCACTTATTAAATGGTCTTGAAAATGATTTAATCAAACATTGTTTATTTTAGTATCTTGATTTGATATATTGGAATGTGGAAATGTTATCTTTCCTTTATAAATGTGTTATATGTTATGATTATGTTATTGTTTTTGGGCATTGTTTACATATACGGGTGGTTCTGTGATAAACCTTAGGCGACTAAGCCCAAGATAGATCTCCAATGAATTGGGTAAAGTGACAGAGGTAAACATGATGTATCTCCAAAGAGATATAGGGAATATACTATGATGTGTATTCCAAGTGTAACTCCATAAGTAGTTGTGATAGATACAATGTATGTTTTATATGGATGCCATAAGTAACCTTTATGATTTATGATTTGTGTGTGTTATTCATAAATCTTATGATTTCGTAAGGTGTGTATGATTGAAAAGTATGATTTCATTGATTTGTATTTATTGATGGGCTAATGTTTTCCTTCCTTATTTTATAAACCTTACTAAGATTTTTACGGTCATCCCATGTCTTTGAAATGTTTTCCACAGGACTTAATGATGATTAGGGTCAAGGATGAGATCAAGGAAAAGTCATGCTATCTAAAACATGGAACTTGACATGTTTATTTTTAAGAGTTTTTATTTTATGAAAAAATGGATAATGAGTAGTAGTGTCTGCATGTAATATTCAACTTGTAATGTAATTGTTATTCATAATTCTCTACAACTCTAAACCTGAAAATTTCCTCAATGTGAATTATTCATTTAATTCAATATTATGTAATGTTTAAGTCCGGTTCCTTACAGTTGGTATCAGAGGTCGGTTTAGACAAATTTGGGGATTAAGTGTGTTCGTTAGACACATGGTCAGTCTCTATATCTATTATTTCAGTAAAATCCTTGTTTTATAACTTTTTTAGATCAAGTAAATTCAGTTACAAATTGAAGGATTAGTATCTCAAATGACATTCTTATCTCTTACTAATGACCTTCTTGCAATAATTGTTGCAAAGTCATGTTCGGTTGATTGTGAAACATTTTCTAGCATACAACTCACTTGCAAGCAGTTGTTTGAGATATCAAACACCTCCACTATACCTCTTTATCATCTTGGATCATGGGTTGCATTTATAAAAATCCTATTTTCACAATATTCACAATTTTTCAATAAAAGTAAATATTATCAAGGCATTTTCAATTATTTTACATTATCAGAAGATTTTGAAGCATATAATGATTATACGAAAGGTGCTAAAGAAGGAGACCCTTGCGATGCCTATTTATATTTTCTTTTAAAATATAGTCTCTCATCACATACCTATAGTATTTTAAAAGGTCCATTAATTTAAAGTTTCAACTCAAATTTGGTCCGACTATTTTATAGAAATCATGTTTTCTCAGATGTTTTGAAATTATATGTCAAACATGATTATTTTCCAAAACTGTGTTTCCATGAACACCCATATGACCCATATTGTATAAGGTGTATTTGGATTGAGGAAGAAAATGATTTTAAAGGATCTCTAAATCATTTTTGCAATGCATGTACCTTCTACCTACGTGAACAAGATGACGATGAAACCAAATGGACACAATGATCAAGGTATGATGTTTTTCATTTTGGGAATCATTTTATTTTATCATGTGGTGGTGAAATAAGACTTCAAGAATTAAATTGTTGAGATCATAATGAATTTGGATGAAAATGAGAGGTATAAGGAAACCATTGAGTTTTCTCTCTATAAATATTTAATCATAAACATTTTTACAAGACCTATGACTTGGTTTCACCAATCCTGACCCATGATATGAGGGTGGATAATAAATAGGTAGATTAAAATAGAAATATATAGATATGGTGGAGTAAAATGGATCTGACCTTTAGAAAAAAACATTGAATAAATTACATTTCCTATAAGAGGTAGTAGATAGATACCTAGTGCACCCCTATTAAATATATGAATGAATATGAGTGATGGAAACCTATTTTAAGATTTAATTAAATGTTTATAATGTTTAAAAATAACAAATTACAAATTTGGGCAGGCCTTATCTTTTTTTAGCATAGTTTACCAAACCTCTCACCAACTGTCTAATCATCAATGGATGTTTTTGAGAATATTTCCAACAATTTCTCTAAACATTTTAGTTAACCTTAAGCCAAATTTTCATAAAATATTTTTTTTAAGGTTTATTCAAATGTATTCCCCAACAGATATATAACTTTGTCACAGATTTCACCCTATTTGTACACTAACAATAGAGGTTCATTTCTTACACGAAAGTAAGTCACATGGTTTTTGTTGGGTTTATAAGGAAATATTTATAGTTCCCCTAACCATTCATTTACCATTAACGGGGTAGTGTAACACCATTGAATGTCTACAAGGTTTGTCCATAATGATTAACAACCAATGTGTCGATCATGTGGATGTGATAAATACCTAAAAATTTAAAAAAATTATCTCAAAACTCAAAAATAAAATAAACATAAAAACTAAACATAAATATACAATAATTTTATATTTGGGTTTAAAGAAAGGTATGTTGTTCTCAAGATACAAATATTGATCACATCAAATAACAATAATGTATATATGTTGTGAAAATTAAACTACCGAAAGTTAATAAAACAAAATATATGTAATTTTAATATTATCCAAAATTAACACAAAATTATAAACAAAATACATAATTTCACACTGCAATCAAAATAATGAAATAAAAGTACCTTGTTATAAAAAATCCTGATTTGAGAAAACTCTTTTATTTTATCCCAATGTTGAGGGAAGAGCGGTAAAAATATTCCATGTGAATAAATTCTAAATGAAGATTTCTATTAGCAAAACCATTGAATGAAACATGTTTTCCCCCAATAAAATTATCAATATTTAGAGGGTTTAATGATATATTATCTGCACTATGAACATTTTTAACAAACTCAATAGTATAAAACAACCATATTCTTAATATCATCTTTAATAAAAAAAATCATTAAAAATTAGAATCTGTATAAATTTTTTAAACAAATTATCATAATTAAGAAATTAAACTCTTTAAATATCATTAGTAATATATGACTTGAGTAAAATATAATTGAGAATAAATTATTGATTTTATAAACAATGATTTCATAATTGGAAGATATAATGAAAAAAACACTATTAAATATTCCAAATTGTAAAAATATGACATTACCATGATTAATCAAAAATCAAAGTAAAATTTTATCTCAGAGAAATCTAATCAATTTATAATCATCTTCTCTTTCAATCATTTATTCCTCAATATTCTGATCTTTATTTATAGTTTTATTTAAAAAAACTCCAATAATTATTTCTAATGTATTCATTTTAATTTATAAATAACATGAAATTAGATATTTTTTTGAAGTAATTCATTACATTTTTATAGTTATTTGAAATTTATAAGGATAATTTAATAAAATATAGATATTAATTACAAATAGTCTACCTAAAATAACATAAAGAGTATTTTTAGTAATTAGAAATAATAATCTGAATGCATTATGATATCCAAAATATACATATTGAAAAGTTGTTTTACTCAATAATCTCCTCTTTATTTTAAATCAAAATACATGACATGAAAGATAATAATTAGTATAATATAAAACAGAAAAATATATTATTAAATTAAAGGGTTCTCACCCAATAAAAATGATTTAGAGGACAAATGATCTCTCCTATAAATAAAACTCAAGATAAATATTCATATAAAAATATATCCCCCTTTAACAATTCAGAAAATCTATGTCACATTAAATGTGAATCTCCTATCATATGAAGAGGGAAACATTCCACATTAGCTGATTTTAAATGACTATAAAAGTCTCTAAAATTATCCCAAAATGGGGGAAAACATAAGAAAGAAAAATTATAGGAAAAATAACTAAATTCTTCTGAAATCTCTCCCCCATTTTTATTTTCAAAATCAAAAACAAATAAGATGAAATATAATTGATTGTTATGAATTAATATAATGTACATTATATAGAGTGGTAAAATAAAATGAACTAAATCACATTATATCCTCTTACTATAACCCATTTTGACAATAGTATGACTATCATAACTACATATATTAAATTCAATGAAAACATTATTTACATTTAGGTAAATTTACTTTAACATTCATGGAATATACACCTCAATGGATATAAATATTAACATTGTGAAAATAATTTATTCCCTTTATTTTAACATTAATTTATATAAAAAATTTACCCTTAAAATATAGTCCATTCTCATCTTCTAGGATTATGATGTTTAATATGAGAAGTATAAACATTCAAAAGAAATTATATGGAATTAAAATTTCATCCCTATATAAAGTTAATATAAATAATATATAAACCTTAAAAAATTTAAATTGTAAATGAAAAGAATAATTTTAATAAATGTAAATCACCTAGATTATAGTGTACCATTAGAAAGTAAAGTATCATATGGTACAGTAGAAATCCTAAATTCAATAATGTGTAGTTCAATGAAATGTTCATTAATAGTAATTTTATGTTGTATTCATATTTCATTAATAAATATAATTAATTTTCATAGAATTTTTTAATAGTTCTATATTATCAAAAATTGTATTCCCATTTAATGAATATTTTTTTTAAATTTAGATGAATGGAAAATAAAAAGTGCTATAATGATCACATAACAGTTATCATACGCATATTATGTTAAAAAAATTATAATATAGATTTTCAAATATAAAAAAGTGTTCTCTCATTTATAATAATGTTGTGAATAATATCTCCTAGAAATTAAAAAAGGATATGGAAAATAAAAGTATAAATATATGATATTTAATCCAATCCCCCCAAATAAATTTCTTTCTGGATCACACATGAATGTTGATAATTCCACTAATATGATAGTTCTTCAATAATAATTTTAGTTTAATTATATTCATTTAATTTTATTTTGTGAAAGTTTCATTTATAAATATGGTAAGATAAATGTAATAGAAATTGACCTTCCTGATTTTATCTTATAATTCATAGAAGATTTTATTCTAAAAAACTCAGTTCCAAAAACTGATCTAGAAACATGACCCATCTCATGCATACATTCTAATGAATCATATCAAATCACATGTATAATTATAGAAAACGTTTACTCTCCCCTTTTTTAATTGTGTATATCAAAAATAAAGGTACAATAATAATGTAAAAAACTCTTGTCACCGTAAAAAATTCTAATGAAATATGAAATGTAATAGTAATAATCCAACACATAAATGTAAATTCTATAATTTTTAAAAGTAAACTCAGGAACATGTCAAATTTTTTATATTCACACATTAATGTATGAAATTAAATATAAAGTATAAATTCAAAAACTCATTGAATGAAACTGTAAAAAAAAATTAATATGTAAGAGTAATAATTTCAATATATAAAATTAATTTCTCTATATGTAAATTAAAAACATGTCATAGTACATTTTGTTATAGCTTATTGTATATCGCTTCTTTTTTCTAATCAGAAAATATGTATTTTTAACCTAGACATTCATAGGTGAAAAAAATTTCTAAAACAATTTATGAACCTAGATTTTTCTAGTTCATCTATGCTATATAGTCTAGTATTCTTTTGATATTAAATCAATATGGGTTTTAAAATAATTGAATTTTATTCAATGATTTAATTTTCATCCAAAGAATATTCTTCTAAAACATAGTCCAAAAGCAAGCACTTTCCAACATATTGTTATTTTACTATTAATAATATATTTTATTATAATTATAACTAATTCTAGAAGTTTCTCTAGTATGGTTTAAATATCCAGACATCATTTCCAAGAAATTCATTTGAGAAGAAATATTTTAAAAAAATATTATTAAGACAACCAAATATATATTCTATACATTGAATATAATCTTATATTTTAATGTCAAACTAAAAATACTTTTAATTTTACTTAATAATGTTGTTCAAAATATTATTCATAGAATCATCCAACTCAAAAATTATATTATCAATCTCATTATTCTTGTTCACTAATTCTTTTGTATATATCATAAGTTTCTTAAACATCATCTTATGGGAATGTTTACATTACGATATATACAAATTAATTTACTTATGGGTTTATGATTTATCATACTCAAATTCATACTCACTATTATATTAAAAATAATTATTATTATTTCAATACATATTTTTAAGATCCTCATTATTTATAATCTATTCCCATGAATCATTTTTCATTCTAATTTTTTTTGCATAGAAAATTGTTATCATACTAATATCATCCATTACATGTGTTGAAATATATGATTTCAAAGACTATTTACATAAAATAAATTTATCTATAACTTGTAAAAAATTCTTTCGATTATTTAATTAGTGATCTCTTTGACTATATAACCATTATGATTAATTTTATATAATCAAGTCTAAAAATGATTTTTTTCATTCATAAATAGAAATTAATTTACAAATTTTCATTTTTTATATATCATAAATTTCAATCCATCCCCTCATTATAATTATTTATTCCTCAATAATCGTTAGAAAACCTTATCATTTCAATTTTAATGAAATATCCTTTTCTAAGTTCAACATAATTAATATCCAAAAAATTCAATGAATATATCTTTAAAGGAATATATTTTGTAGTATTATTTCAATAATTTATTTCTTTATATGTCATAGTAAACATAAATCCATTTTTATCATGTTCGTTTTCAATATCTAAATTTGATTTATTATTATAATTAAATCATTTTATGATCAAACCACCAAGACCTTGCTTTGTGATATGGTTCTTATTATTAAATTTTTTTCTCATTTACTCTCTTTATTTTGGTACAATATCAATGATCTTCTCATTTAGAAATTATTTAATTAATTACTTCCATCTATTTTATTTAGAAATATTTACAACATTTATTCACAATTAGTTCATTTGAAAAACAGATTCACTGGATATTATATACGAAAATGATGGTACACTCAAAATATTTCATTTTCAATTTCTAAAACATTAGATATTTTAAAATGTGTGACATCTAATTTATTTAGTGTCCTAAAATTTATCGATAATATAAAACTAACATATATTTATTTTTGAATATCCACTAGAAACATGTTCTTAACATCAGAATTATAATAAAAAACAAAATATTCATCTTGAGTAAAATATTGAAATAGTTTATCTAGAATCATTTAATTTCCATTAAGTAATTGAAATATTCAAACTCTCATATTTATAATATAATTTTCTATGTGATAATGTCAACACTCATAACAAAAACCATCATAAATTGACAGATTATTTGAATTTAAATTATTAAAAATTCCATCCAGTGTAACCCTATCCATATAAAAAAGTAATATTTCCCCTACAAAATGTAAATTTTTATGAAAATAAATAAAATTTTACAAAATTAAAAATATGTAAAATATATTTTATAAATGGCAACGATCTAAAAAAATAAGCCCTCCTAAAAACTAGAGTAGTGCTCTGATTGCATGTTTCATGCCTTAAAAAATATGTGTTTTTATATTATAAAATTATTTGGGAACTCCAAGAGATGGTAGGAATTGATGTTTCAAAGATGCATTTCATTATTCTTCCACTAAAAAATGTATGATTTTCAGGAGGTACAATATCGAAAATATATCTGAGTGATATCTAAGTATAGAAATAATAGAAATTAAACTATGAGATGATATACTATATAACCAATATAAAGCCAATAAAATAAAGAAATGGAAATATAATAGAAAAATGATGTGAAGAATCTAATTTAAATCTAGATATACAATTAAAGGTATATTATTACCAAAAAAATCTAGTTAGGGGAATCATTATTATTAACCTAATGGATCTATGAAATCTAGTCCTAGATCTAGGATATAATCATCTAAAACAAATAATTTTATTTAAACAAAAATCAAAAGAGAAATGTTTCAAATTGGGAAAAATTTATTTATTTACTATATTTGAATATACATGTTAAGATATTGGAACACTATTGAAAGAACTGATTGTAGGGAGAAGCTCAATTCTCGATATCATCATTGATCAACATGTTTGATAGAAATTATTATCCTTGAGATTCATTGAATTAAAAGTAACAAATATAAAAATTCAAGTCTTTTATTAATTTAATCTTTTCGGTTTTTAATCTGTAATTAAAAAAGATACCGCCTTAATTCATTTATTGTGAAGTGCCAAAAATTTGAAATATATTAGATAAATCATATTGAATGAAATTATAAATCTAGTATAGTCAACGATATTGAAATAATTTATATTTCAAGTAAACATTTAGATCAGTATATTCTTGTTGGCATGAAATGATCATTATATTAGTGGATTTCATCCTTAATATATCTGTATCTATTTATTGTCATTATTATAACAAACACCACTATTACGTATTTATATCAGCGTGTTTGGGTAAAACTCACTTGGAACTGGATGTACTATATTTATAATGAATCCTTTTTATATTAATAAAGATCCAAAAGTTACATGGACAGCCATATTTTACAAGAAAATAAATATTTAGAATATACTATTTTCACAAAAAGAATATAAACATTATTTTCATGTAATTATATATAAATAATATTGTGTATTGGAATTAAAAAATTGATTCTTATGTTTCATTAAACACAGAAGAACATAACATGTTATTCATTATTGAAATATATTATAAATAATGATCGTTAATTGATTTCAATATTTTAGAAAAGTTCCTTTAAATTTAAGGCTTGTGTCATTTTACGCCATATTCATCATATTTAACGAAATAAACCTCTTATTCCAAAAACTATTTAATGTCAATCAATTGATAAATATGTGAGAATAAAATTAATTTATATCAATAAAATATGATGAATTTATTTTCACTATCATTACTAACCACGGGATAACACTACAACAATAAAACCCCCATGGATCATGGTGTGATCCTTTTCCTTCTTTCATCAAACCCAATAAACACCAAACCAATCCCTGGTGTGATGAAATGAATCTTGGTTCAATGGAACAAAATACATAAATCAATGAAATCAACCCCTTAGGACACCATGTACTTTTAGGGATAGTCATATTTCAATATCCTTCAAAGAACATTAATAAAACATATCATGTAAGATAAATGTACATAAACCCATTAGAGAACTAAAAATATTTAAGATAAAATCCAAACTCTTTAAGTCCACCAAACCAGCATACCATCTCTCTCAATGAAAAGAACACTAAAATAATATAAACTAATAAGTATTCATGATATAATAATCCAAAGTATATTGGGTGTAAGAATATTTCCAGAACACTAATATTTTAATTGATACTAATCATGTTGTAAATAGACTTTCACTTCACAAATGAGTATGATTAAAATCTAATAGATCCTACCCTACATTGAAACCCATTAAAAACACCAAAACTCAACTCTTCCCAAAAAAACATAACATAATCCAAAATAGCTATCTATTATATATAACTATTATAATGTATCCACACCAAAATGAAATCTATGAGACTGAATTTAAGTTTTTACTCTATATTCATCCATCCAATCAGTCATAAAATCCACAAATAGACAAAATACATGAAGTAATAGTTTTAGATGATCAGTGTAATTTCACTACATTTACATAATTATACCATTAAAATTTACCATTATTCAATTTTTTTATTATATAATTTTTCCAAATTCTCAAATGAAAAAAACCCCATTTCCATAAAAAATTACAACTCTACTACCTTAAAAAGTCTAAAATCTTACATCATAACCCATTCAACATTTGCATCAACCATCTTAACAACCCAAAATACCTAAATCAAAAAACAAAAATATTAAACCATCACATCACCCATCTTTTATGACAATGATTTCAACAACATAATTATACTATAATTGAAATAAAAAAACAATATTATATCTGCATATATTCTTCCTCTATAAAAATTCTAAAAAAATATATACCCTAATAGAATACATGAAATTATTTTACTGAGATTTATATAATTAAAATTATATAATGTGCAATATAAAAATCCAAAAATATATTTCTATATTTATAGGTTTTTATTCATATAGAAAAATTTAAATTTATTAACTAATTTATTAAAAGATTTTACACATCATAATCATATTTAAATCATAGGATTTGGATTGGAACATAAATAAATCCTCACTATAGTAATAAAAACTATGAAAAACACAAAAAAAAATAATTGGACCAATTTCCCCAATTCTATAATTCAAAATAATTATATTTTTTTAGGAAATTTAATCATCTTAATAAAAGTTAAAAATAACACGATAATTCTATATCAACATAGTATGGAAAAGGTGGTAATATAAATAATAACCCTCCAACGTGTCTTTGTGAACAAAAAACATGATAGAGAAGAAAATTAAACAGTCAAAACACCAAAAATTCACATTCAACCTCCCTAGAAACCACAAGAATCATTATACCATCAATACTTTTCCAAAAAATTGCCAAACTTATAACATATCATTTTCACATCAATAAATCACCAATACTCTACCATTATTGAATAACATCAACCATGTTAACACCTTTAGAAGAAAATAAGAGTAATGAATGGAATAAATATCGGATAAGGTCACCTTAAACCATTAAATCCACAATTAAACTATAGAAATGACATAAGAATCTACTATTGGAGGCCAAAAAACTAAAAAAAATTATATAGAATATAGGTTTTAATTATTGAAGAGGGAATCAAATAGAAGAATGTGGTAAAATGACTTTCTATTTAAAAAAAGTGACCAAACCAAATTATGGACTAAGAAAGCCATTATTTATTTTAACATAATCAAAGTCTATGAGAACAATATGATTTAATATTATTCTCCTCCACACAATAAATTTAATATAATATATTTATATCTTCAATGAAATATGGCAGAACCATGAAATATCCAAAATAGGCCATTATATAGTACATTGATTCTCTATTAAAACCATAAATAAACCATGATAAAATTCCCCAAAAAAATATTTTATTTATAAAAAATATGAATTAAACCATCATTATAATCTTCCATGAGATAAATAGGGGTTTCATTTCGAATCCATGAATAGAAATATAAAAAAGAAACCCAACCCATTTGAGGGTTCAAACCCATGTCATAATCCCACCCCAAAAGAGACATATTCAACTACAAATCATATTGTCTTAAAAAACACATCACCACTACCACAACTACAACAACAATATACCTGGGTAAAGCACATAAATAATGTGATATAACCATGATGAGTACTCGTATATTGTCCCATAACTCATTTAGTAATGCTTTTAGAAGTTAAAAATTGTCTTCTACCACTTATAAATCCAATGAATGGAAAATTAATGGTACTCGAAATTTTTTTCCACTATATTAAAAATCTATAACACTATTCTCATTCAGGATAAATGAAACATAATTCAGGAAATGTATAGTAAAATAAATTTAATCTTGTGAGAATCCTCTAAAATAATAATCTCTATATTAAAAAATCACTAGCACCCCACGTCAATGACTACAATAAACTTTTATATTCTACTAAGATATCATTCTTCCCCAAGACATTAACAAATTGACTTACATGGCCTCATATAAACATCAATTGAAGATCAAATATCTAAAAATTTCCTTATATAAATATCATAGCCTCATCAATATTTTCTTAAAAACACTATCTCAATTATTTGAAGTATGAATGAGTGGAAATTTTGAACTATTAAATCAATATATTACTAATAACCATTGGATGATAAAATAAAATATTTTTATTATACACTGATAAAATAATTTCCATCAATGGAAATACAAGTATATTAATAATAATAAAAACGAGGTTATGAAATAAACCCAAAAAATGATTATATTTTAATGTGATAATTATGTAATGAATATATTATGTGTATTGGTTTTAAATATATACTTAAAAAGTTAAGATAAAATAATATGGATTTTAAATCATTAGACACATAATTATAGAACGTTCCCCACATGCTGTCATGATTTTTGAATTTTCTACCCACTACATCCTTGTCTGCCTGGACGACTAATGGATCAACTATCCCATAACACTTTGATTCTTTCTCTAGCACTCCTCCTCACTCCCCTAATCCTTAGGGATCTATTGATTATCCTCCCCCACCAACCTGGGTCGTGGTCTACAGTTCCTCTCCTAGCCCCCAACTCAGCCTACCATCTCTAGAGCTCAATTTGCTCTATCCAACCTCATGGCCCCTTAGACTTGCCCATTTTGTGATGGGATTTTTGGTTCACCTCCATCACCGGAATGATTCTGGGAGTTCTACTTCCCCCTCCCGAAGGCTTTGAGAGATTTATCTTGTGTATCCCAGTTTTCCCGGTGGTGAACTTCATGGGTGCTTAGGCGTTCCCAATGTAGACCCTTGTGTCTTATTTGGGGGCTAAAAAACTGCCACTTTCCACCTTTCAATTCTTAATATCCACATGGGGCCTTCTTGAACTAGTTCATATCTTTGTGATTCATAGGGATACATTCTGCCTCATCCTCACGTAGTAAGAGGACTTCATCCACACATGGAGAAAGTCTCCATGTTCATTCGACTGCTAGAGTTTCTACATATCTTAACGGTCTCTATATATTCAAAATTTATAGGAGATACCGCTCATGTAATTCAAGATCATCCTCCCCAAGTTCTTACTCCCCTTTCAAAATGGAAGCTTCCTAAAAGTGATTGGTGATTCCCTTGGAAGATTCATCTACTCATATGAAATAATCCCGTATTGTGAATATTCTACAACCTCTCATATTTCCATGGAGATGGATCTTTCCCTCCCCCTATAGGAGCAGCTTTCACTTCGAGTGTAAGATGCTTTCACCTTCAGTCATGACATAGCCTAACTGGTCTTACCCAGGAAATTCTCTCAATATATTTTTTGGGTCACTCTCTATAGGTGTAAAAAAATGATGTAAAAGAGATAGTAAACCTCCTCTCAAGGGTGTAAATGTTTGAGCTACACAACTTTCCCAATTTCTCTTTAGTCCTCCAAGAGTTTCACTAGTAGTGGACCAATGTTATGTCGACCCCCCTATGGAGTGTCAGTATGGACCATTAACCTCAAGACATTAGCTTTCCTTAATCGTATCACCCACAAGTTTTGCGCAGACGAGACATGATCTAGTTTCCTTCCAAGCTTCCTCCATCCTTTTAGGTTGGCTTTTTTATTCCACCCCTCCAACTCTCCCTATTTACTCAAGGGTTCCACCTTGGGGAGTGCATGAAAGCTACCTTCCCAGTTACACTGTTCGTATATCCATGCACCTTCCTCCTACCGATATGCATGGCTTTCCTTTGATGAACCGTGGTTGTGATAGTGTGACCATCATAATTCGGAATGCTTAACCTTGGGGGTGTTTCTCACCTCCTACCATGGGCTCTCTAGTGCAGCCATGGGTGGGGTCTCTAAGTCGATATCTCCCAAAAAGGAGGTCTCATAGATCCCCCGCCAATGTTAATAGCCAAATTTTTCTCTCATTCCAAAGGATCAATTTCTACTGCTTCTACTTTGTCATCCAAGGGGCTAGTATGTGCCTGAGATCAAGTTCAAGGAATATAAAGGAGTGTTCGACCTCGTACTTCAAGACGTATATGAGCTCAAAGGAAAATTCGAGATCATTTTTTATCAATGATTCCAATAGTTATCTAGAATGCAAGTGGTCCTAGTTTTAGGGTCAAGAAAGACTTCATCACCATAGAAGAAAGAAAACACACGGCCTTTTCCATCACTGTCCTTGAAGATAATCAAATCCCCAACAAAATTGGTGATTTATCTCGGAAAATATTATTTCATAGATCTATTTATGTCGACCCCATTATGTATAATATTTGGATCCTTTAAAATGTTAACTTCTTGGTTTCTCTCATTCAGGTTTATGACCAATTTATAATTAAAAAGGTGTTTCAAGGGGATACATATATCTTCATAACATTCATCTATATGATATGTGAGTCTAATAAAAGGAAGATCATATGGAAATACCTTAATGACTTTGCTCTTATCAAGAACCCCTAGTTGGTCGAGGGGAATTTAATGTCATAGCTGACCCACATGGGAATAATCTATGGGGTCCTTTTAATAAGAAATAATGTCTATATTTTATTTAGGTCATGGTTGGGAAAGCTATCATTGACATTGGATTCTAAAGATACCGTTATAATTGGTCAGACAACCAATGATGGATCCACTACAGTTGGATCCGCCTGGACCGATGCATGTCCAACATGAATTCCAAATCGATGTGCTCTGAATCCATGCTAAACCATCTAGTTCGAGGGTTACTTGACCAAAACCGTCTCAATATTTTCATTTCTTCAGGGAAGTGTCATAATGAATGATTTGTTTTCTATGAATAATGTCATAGGTCACTGGGATTTCATGATCTAGTTAGAGACCTCTAGAGTGGCCCTACCCTGGGCCATTCATGGTTGGCTACCTATAAAAAAAAATATTTATCATGTAAATACATCAAGAATGGGTGAAAGAGTACCCCCATTGAAAGGGACATTGATGCCACCATGATCGATGTTGAATTCCTTGATGGTTCACTCAATGAAAACTAGGATGACCCAACTTTTGAGGATCTTTCTAGAAGGAAAGAGGCCCCAAAAGATATGATTCTCAGACAAGAGCCCTTAGCGATAAAGAAATAGAAGGTTAAATGGCACAATGTGGGAGACATGAACACTATGTTCTTCTATGTTTGTATCAAAGAGAGAAAATGGTTGATGGAACCAAAGATATTATATGATAATGGAACTTATACGAATGACCAAGATATAGTGGGCAGATTGGCTCAATCTGACTTCAAGGATCGCATCACTGGCCCCAACCCATGAATGGATAATGGGTACCTAGGGAGGGGTGGGGAAATTCTTTTATGTGATCCCTCATAAACTATCGGTCTAGGAAAATGAAGGACTGGGATTGATTTTCGATGAATAGTATATTTTTTAGGCCATTTGAATCCTCAATCTAGATAACACCATAGGATCAGGTGGTTTCCCAGGCTCATTCTATAGGTCTTAATGGGAGGTGGTGAAATGTGATATTATCTTTGTTATTAATGATTTTATAAGTGTGGGAAGTTTTCCCTGAGTGACTAGTTCTACTACAGTCATGCTCGTTCCCAAAACCAAGAACCCTTCCTTTATCATGCATTATAGACAAGGGATTAATTGCAATATCTTTTAAATGATATTGGTAAGCACCATCAACACCAAGGTGTCACTCTATAATCCTAGATGGACTTCCATGTAGTAGAACATGTTCATAAAGTGGTTTTCTATTTAGAGTGGCATTGTATTATCACTAAAGATGACTATGGACATTAAATATAAATTTAATGGATCTAATATATACATCAAGTTTGACATGAGAAAAGCTTACAACGGAGTTTATTGGGGATTTATCAACATGGAGTTGGAAGGTATATGATTTTCTTCCAATAAAAGTTTTATATTATCATCAGGTGTTTCAGATATTATAGGTTGGTGACTAGGTTCAATGGAATTCCATATGGCTTCTTCAAGACCATCCACATCCTAAGTCAAGGTGACCCTATCACTATACGCCTCATTATATTCTCACAATATACCCACATCCACATTCTTTATAGAAGAATAAACAATAGAAAGATCTTGTAATACCATTGAATAATTAGATCTCAATCCACTTCCCATTGGAATTTCATTGACGATACATTCATCTTAAAAAATTAGAATACTAGATCTCTTATAGAAACCAACAAGGTGCTAGAGATATGCACTTATTGGATCAGGAAAGGTGATAAAAATTTAAAAAATAATCCTCTACATCTCTAATAGATGTTCCCTAATGAGGATTTATATGGTCCAGAATAACATCGACTTGAAAGGAGGGGAATTCAGTATGAAGTACCTGGGTGCTCCCATATCCTTAGGTAGGCTTTGTATCTACGAGTTTTTTTCCTCACTAATAGGATCACAGACTGGATCCCCAATAGAAAAAATTGGTACATATCTTTTGGGGTTAGATTACACTGGTCAACAGCATCCTCCATGCTACCTCATTTCATTCTCTATCTTACATTAATTTTTGGAATGGTATAATAAAAAATATTTATAAGATCCTGGCCAGTTTCATCTGGGACTCTCTATCAAAATTGAAGCACCATAGGGAATCCTTCCATATGGTGAAAAAACCTGTTAGGTAAGGTAGAATCATTGTATAATGCCTTGACGGAACTATTGCATTCTAAAATTATAAGTTGGCATGGGATGCACTAGAATAGTGATGGAATTGGGGTATTACTAGGAAGAATTCTAATAGTAGGAACACTGCCCTAGAAGATATACCTTCTTACCCCCTCTAGTCTGTTATTTCTCTAATTAATTCTACCCAAGGTGTCCTTCCACCACTCTCTCCTTTTGGGAGGCCATCCCTCTCCAGGATCTCATTAAGGCTATGTTGGATGAGAAACAACTATGCTGCTTTAATCTCATTGGGATTAATTTTGAACCTGATTGATGTGTATTCACCCTCTCTTCTTTGATGTCCTTCTCCAAAAGAGATTTATGTAGAACCATGGAAATTCAAGATCACGCTAAAATTTATAAAGAGGCCCTTTGGCCCAAAGTTATCTTTCAGAAGTACAATTTTATCTCTTAGAGGTTATGTAATGAGAAAGTACCTACTAATAAGAACATAAAGTTATGTATTATCCCACTGTCTTCAAGGTGCTACTATAGAGAAAAATCATAGAGTAGAGAATACATGACATCTGTTCTATAATGGGTTCTAGGAAAACATTGTGTGGGATTAATTTTATGAGTTCAATGCTATCCATGATCACATTTTTTTTGATCTACAATTCCAAGAATTGTGGTTCCATAGTGTGGGTTAGAGGGATCTAGAGAGACTGGCCTGTAATATAATTCTTCATGTGAGTTTCTAGCCAAATGGCTGGCCTAGATCAAGTTCAGGAACAAAGTGGTCTAATCCTCTAGCAGGTCCATTATCTTTATAAATAATAACATCCTCCTCGATATGGCCAACCTCATCAGCAACTAGAAGTCATCTCCCTCACTGCAAAGTGTTCAAGTAGATATTAATAATATCCATTCTTGTAACAGCAACAAAAGGAGACACTAGGTATTATGGTCCCCACCCTCAGTTGGTCTCAAACTCCATACTGACGGGTCATGAATTATTGGGGCCTTAATTAGAGGTTGGGTCATCCGAGACGCATTTGGTTCAGTCTTTAGGATTTCATTACTAGTATAAGACATGGATAATCCCTTCAGGAAGTGTCCAAGGTGATGTTCAATGGTCTTAGCCTTTTCCACCATTAGGAGCATGATTTATCGGATGCTAAAATAGCATCAAAGATACTCTAAAATGCCCTTTCTAGAATTAGATCCACTCCTTGGTCGATTCACAACATGTTCAGAATGTTTTAAGGCGTGATAAAAAACTAGCGAGGTATACACATGGTGTGAGGGTAACCATGTCAACAACTATATTTCATCTCTTTATGTATGTGGTCGTTATCATATTTTCTTTCATAATCGTTATTGTTTAAATCCTGAGGGGGTTAACGAGGATGGATAGGAGTCACATGGCCTTCCCTATTTTTGGCTACTCATGGATCATCTTTTTCATGAAGTGTTTGGTATGAAATATTCTTTATTTTATTTTATTTATTATTCCTTTAATAAAAATTAACATTATAATGATGAAGATGTAATATAAACCAATGAAAAAAAACAGGATCTATTAAATTCATTACCACTCGGTAACTTATAATTTAAATCCATGTGGATGGAATAACACTAATTGAAAGTCAAAATACCCTGAATAATTTATTATTTTTGATATTAATTATAAATGGGGAATTATATATTCAATATAAAATTAAAAAAATATCAATACATTACAATATTCCTCAAATAAATGAAATTGAGAAGAAATATCATAGTGTATGCATTCATTTGGGTTGAACATGATTTAAGCACTTTTATTATTGTTTTGACCATTTTATTAACATATTGAAAATATATATTAATATTTATAATATCATATATTATACTTTTTTGATATCTTATCACTCGTTTGTTAATAATATTCCATTATTTTCATTGTTTTGGGTGTTAATACTATGTTTTTTATGTTTATTTTGACATGAATGATCATGTTCAGGAACATATTATAAAGTATAATAATATTTAGTCATTAAATAAATTATAATTTTACTTCCAATCATGAATGATATTTTTTGAGAAATGGGTAATTTTACGAACACAGAGACGGTATGTCGTACAAACATATTAGTAACATTATCATTTTTAATGATCATTAATGAAAATGGGTAAGTAATATATAACCTTTTTATAATGATAATGATATCATAAATACAAATTTTTTTCTATAAATGTACATATATATCCTCCTTGTCCTCTGGTGACAAAATGAGAGTCACATCACTTTGTAAAGACGGTAGTCCAAACATACACGAATGATGTTATTCTATTTAATTAAATAAATTAAATGATATTTTATCATCAAATAATACAAAATATTTCATTAATAACATAATTATGTCATCTATATCACATATCATCGTTAACATTATTAATTATCTCCTTCCACATAAGGAAATAGAGAAATATGAAGCACATGACATCATAAAGAAGTAGTCCACAGTACACACGAGAAACATTATGGTCTCTCCTATGAAAAGTATATTAATTAGGTTTATAAAATATAATTAATATATAGGTTTAATTATTCTATATATTTCATATTTATACATTTTATATCCATCATTGTAACAAAATTTGAATGGTGGTAATGCGAAATAGACTGAAATCAGTTCTCAAGGAGGTAGTTCACTATCAACACAAATGCGGAATTTAGATATCATTTGTTTGAAGTGGAGGAAATTTTAGGTCATGAAATTATTATAAAAATGTCCTATAATATGGAATATACTATGGTTTTCATATATTAATGGTTTAATAATAATTTAAGGATGTAGAAGAAGAAATAAAATCAATGATCGTTTTAGAGAATGTTTCCTTTTTTCATTGATACTCCTTAGGATTGCATTAGCCCATCCATAGTTCGATTTCAGAGAAAAATATATTTTCTAGGAGGATATGAGGTAATTTTTTAGATGATTTTTCTTTTATTTTTTGGTTCAATGTGCTTTTATTATTTTCAGAAGCGAGGGGGTTGAGTTCCCTTATATATTTGAGGAGTTTTATTTTTTTTAAAAGCCAAATGTATTCACTATTGGGTGTTCAATATTACCTCAATTAGGTCTAAAATATATTAATAACATGGTGTATGGATTATATGGTTAATATAAACCTTTGGAAAATAAAGATAAACACATTTGTATCTTGTTATTCTTTAGTTGTAATGTTTGCTGAATTAATCCGTTTTGTTTTTAATAGGGTAACATGTATAATTTAATATAATTTTGTAATTTATTAATTAATAATATAATTACAATGAGTATAATTAAATAATTTATGAAAACTATTTATAAATATAAAATTTAATTTTTTAAATAAAAATAATATTTGTGTGTAAAATGAAATTTATTACAAACACTTGTAATGTGGAAAACCCTATTTTAACCGTAAATATGGAAATTTTTTATAACTATTTTCTCTAATATTTAATGGTTATAAATTAAATTAAAAATTATATATTATAAAATTTATTTATAACAAAGAAAATTTAATCCATTTTTCTATATTCAACTCAGATAATTTTTGATAATTTAATATAAAATTAATTTCTTAGATGCAGTGAGAAAGAGGGGTTTTAAAGATAAGATGTTCAAAAGATTAAAATGGATTTATATAAAAATTTAATATGAAAAATATTTCAATAACCTCTATTAGATTAAATACTATTAAATTAAAGTAATTTTACTTTAATAACAATTTAAAATTTAATTGAACAGAATAAATTATTTAAAAAAATAAAATTTGGAATAAAAATTCATTATTTTTTCACTATTCAAAAAATAAAACATTTCCAAAAAATACCAATAATTCATCCTTAATTAATTTTTCTATTTAAATTTTTATAATGAATTTTATTTTATCAATTTTTTATTAAAAATCATAATTTAATTATAAATTATATGTTTAATGTGTAACTAAATTATCTTACAAAAAATGATGTTTTCTGAGAATATTAATTTTTTATTTATGTGATTTTTTATTTATTACTAATTAACTTATAACCATATTATTATAGTTAATTTAATACAATTAATACCTCAAATTTAATGGATTTCATATATTAATTATATTTTAATAACATGTCAAGTTTAATTAAAACTGGTTATTGCGTAAAATTTAAGATAGCTCAGGGTAGCGTGTAACAAAAATAGTCATTTTAGCCTGTAATTCAAGAAATTGATGAATTATATTTTATATATAATAAATATATTATAATTTATCCCTATTTTATATTCCCTTCAAATCATTTTTCATGTCTTACATGGTGTTAGATGGATTTTAACATTTTAAAATTTAGGGGTGTTAATTTCTCCCCATAGTAAATAAACTGTGTCCAAATATTTTTAAGAGGATATCGATAGTCAGAAGTTATATATTTAAAAAATAATTTGTTCAAAATATAATCATTAAAAAAATTTAAAAAAATTTCCACTTAATAAAAGGGAATGGTATGTAAAAAGATCAAATGAATTTAAACAAAACTAGCTTTCTATGTAGGAGAACATCATTTAAATGTAAAGATATGGAAATTTTGGAAAATCCTAAGAAATTATAGGGAGTGATAGTGGTCATTGATGAAAATAATTTTATTGAATATTTATAAAGATAAGGTCCAAAATACAATAATTATGTAATTATTTAAAATAAATTTTTATTCATAATATATGAATGTAACATAATAACATTTTTTAAGATATTTTTCATAATGTTGGGGAATCCTTTTACAACATAAGATTATATTAAAATACACTTACTTGAAATTTGTTATTTAATAATCATAATTGTATCATTTGGTTGTGTTTTAATCAGATTCCAATACCCCTTTACTATATGAAATGAATATCCCGAAATGAATCTTTTATGTTTGAAGCACTAAAATTCACTTCTAATGGATCTTAAGATAGATTAAATTGTGACAAGTCATTCCTTGTGTCAATAAGTATTTTCCAAAAACAAAATATCACTATGTAATATGTCCAATATGATAAACAAATATCTAAAACTCCAATGTAATAGCATTGGTTCATCGTTGATATTTATTTTTAAAATCACCTAACTAAAAAAAATTTAATATGCACATCATGTACACCAATGGTAGTTGATAAACCTTTATCGTACTTCAATCATTTGTTCTATAGAAACGACCTTTTCGGATATAAAAAGTTTTCACATAGCATATGGTGTTTCCTTTTTCTAATCTATATTATTTTCATTCATAAAAAATTACAAAAAATATATTATTGGAATCGTTGAAATAAAATAAATCATTAAATAATTATTTTACAATGTTTTTCATTATATGAATTTTTTTCCAAAGCATATTTATTTTTTTGAAAATTATTGCAATATCATTAATTATTAATTTAACCCAAAATTAAACTCATTAACCCATGATGGTATACATAACCCTTATGTATTTGAATACATATATTGTTAAATATGCTACACAATACTTATATATTGTAAAATTGTTAATACTGAAATACCATTAGTAAAATAATTATATAATCTAATTCGTGATTCATAATATAGAAATAAATCATCAATTTTATATCAACATATTTTATTCTATTGTATAGCGATTAACCATGGTAATTTTTTTTTATTATCAATTGAAATAAATCTTAATTAAAAGGTGAAATATCCTATAAAAATACAATAAATGACTCAAACCAAGTATGTAGTGAGAGATATTTTCATGAACCAAGTGACAATTAGGTCAAGGCCAATGCACCACTTTCAAATTTATTACCCTTAGGTACATATTTTCAAGAAAAAAAAACAATTTTATTATCAATATTGAGATGCATTATCTGGAAAAAACCCCATAATATATACCTTTCTGAATCATTAGAATGTTCTTCTATATATATACTCAAATTTAACATAGTTCTATGTTCTCTAATCTATGTTACCTTAAATTACGTTTAAAGGTATTTAATAGACTTCTTATTATACACACTATAGTGATCGTGAAACAAATAGGTTAGAGTCTGTGCATGCTTTAATACATTGGAATTTGAAATAAGGAATCACACCCAAAAAAACCAAATAGTTTTGTAGTATTGGGAATCATGATACATAAATGATTCTCATATTAAAATTCAATATATAGATTACAAAAATGTTTTTGATAATATGATTATTTCATTTAGCATATCCTTATATACTAAACACATTATACACAATAGAATCATTTTAATGGAAACAAAATAAGGGTGAGTTAAAATACTCAATTAGGGTTAAGTAAATAAGTATCTTTAATAAATAAATGAGAATAATAATTGTAGATAGGTATTTAACAAAAAACACATATCATGTAATATATAAATTTATAATTAAGTTAATCTAGTAATAATATAAATTATATAATATCATTAATAATATGAAAAATAAAATAACTAACAAAAATTCACATTTTATAAAAAACATAACTATCAAAACTAGATAATTCATAATCAGTATGGCATTAAAAAATGTATAATATATATTCCATTATATCTAGAAACTAGTAATTATGTTCATCTAGAGATAATATCAATATTAAATTATCCAGGATAATAATACTAACTAGAATGATGACGACACATAACTATTTGACATCATGTATCAGTTACATGATAACTCTATCGTAAAGGCCTTTCATAAGACAGTTTCAAATATTTGTAAAAACCTATTTAATGGTAGCCTACTGATTTGTCTCATTAGACCAACTGATGTATCATTCAGCTATGTAATCATGGGACCCAACAGTTATTTTTGGTCCAACGAATCCTTTATATAGTTAATAATGAATTTAATAAATAAAAAATGTGTATTATCATCAAATATTTAAATTGAATAAGGAATAAATATTTTTAAATATTTCCCTTACTAAACAAATGGATTTAAATTTATATCACCACATGTAGAAATACTATAGTGTTTAAAAAATAAACATATCCATTATAAATATATTTTATAATTAAGAGATATTTAATGTACAATGATCCCACAAAAGTTAATATTTCTTGGGGATGTTAATGATTATAGAAATGGAACAAAGAAGTTAATTTCAATACAATCCTTGGTAAAGTTAATAATAAATAAACCAAAGGAAATAAAAAATATGGAATCAATACAACATATCCCAATTGAAGTATATTTAAAATAACAAGTTTGGTCATTTATGAATAAAAATATCCTTAAAAATTATTCTTTATGAAATTTTCCTTTTCATTATGAAAATCATTTTGTTTAAGCCTAAAAAATATTGAAAATAGTTTTTTTGTGACAATAATATTTAATAACTAATAATTTACAAAATATTGAGATAACCTTTCTCCAAATATATCCTTAGAAACATTAAATTTAATCTTCAAATATATGAGTCATTTTAGAGGTTAATTCAATAAATGATATAAAGAAAATTCCATTTACACAATAAAATGTTTAAAATTTACCTTTTTCCAAGTGTGAAAAAATATTCCATTGATGAAATTTTTTAAAAATAAAAAAATAGTTTATTTATTCTATGTAAAATCATTTTTTAATTGTTAAAAAAAATTAAATAGATTTAAAAAATATTTTTTTCATAGAAAATGAATTTCTTATTAAAGAAATAAGTGAAGTCAAATTTTCTAATAATCATATTTTAAATTATTTCAAGATACAAGGAGTATAAAAATGGTACTTTTAAATAAACAAAAAATTAATATCTAGTGGAATATAAAATGAATTATTTTTATTATAAAATGTTGATATAATATCCTATAATAGAAATACAAGTATAAAACATCTTTATCAGAATTTTTTTGTGAAGTAAACAATTACAATAATCATAATGTTGATGTCATAATTAATCTATTAATTGATTATTTCTTCAACTATAAATCCATATACAGAAAGAGGAAATACTACAATATAAAGTAAAATTCATTATATAAATAATCATATAATATCAATTTTCATGAAAATTCAATATAAACCATTGCAATGAAATTTAGTTGTGTAATTCATGACCCCTTGTTAAAATTTATGTCAAACCCCACATGTAAAATAATAAAAATATATGATTAAAATAACAAAAAAATCGTAAATTATTCATTCTATTACATTTAAATTGTGAATTATATAATCCATATAAAACTAACTAGGTGCATAATATTGATATATGACTGAATATTTTAAATTGAGATGAAATATCTTACCTATGCTTCCTTTTTGGATTAATGTGATTTAAATTACAATATAGTTTCTTTAAATAAGTAATTTAATTTTACAATAACCATAAAAATATTTATAATATCTTGTATGATTACCTCTTAACATTTTATCACACATTCGTTAATAATCATATATTATTTTAATTATTTTAGCAGTTAATTTCCTTATTTTCTTAATCATTGTTTTAATGAAGGATAAAATTAATGAATAGATTATATATTCCAATCATATTTAAAATTATTATAATTTTCTAATCCTATAATTTATTAATCAATTATTATTTTTCTCAATCATGAAATTTATTTTTTTTAAATGAAGTACCTTATGATAATAGAGATTATAGGTTGTAAGTTAAAACGAGTAATGCTTCCGTCTTTTAATGATCATTATGTAAATGAGGTTTGTAATATATTAAATTTCCATGATGATCATGATATCATAAATATAATATTATTTCACTAAATTTGAATATATATATATATATATATATATCATCTTTTTGGTGTGGTGATGAAAGGAGAGTCACATCACCCTGTGAAGGTAGTAGTCCACATTTGCAAGAATGATGTTATCATCATTATGTGTTAAAGAATATATGATATATTATTTTAATAGAATAATGAATATTAAAATAATATCATCTTTAAAAAAAATTTCTCACATATAATAATTATTATTTTTCCTTATAACCTTACATTTGAAGAATAAATGAAAGATGAATCACATCGTATCGCGAGTCTGTAGCCCACTACTGACAATATTGATTTTATCATGTCTCCTACATAATGGAATATACTATGTTCTATTTGATATAATTACTAAAGTGGTAAAATAATATAATATTTTTCATTTGTATACTTTATCTAAATCATCATCTCTAAATATTAATAGTGGTGATGGGAAAGGAATATATTTCAGTTCATGATGCAGTAGTCCACCGTACAAAAAAATGATGATTTCATAACCCATTCCTCTTATGAGGAGATGGTGGTAGGTGAAAACCATATTATAACAACATAATATTATATTTTTAGATATTATATAATTATAAAATTATGTGTAAATATTAATTAATGGAGGTGAATGAGGAAATAAAATGCAACACTTGTTAGTGAAAATTACCTTTTCTATAGGTATCCTCCATTTTTTATAAATAAATGACTAATTGGTTGGATTTAATCCAAATAAAAGTTGTAACAACCCAAAATATTGAATAATTTTTATTTCCTAATTCTATGAGTTATTTTAATTTATACTCAACAAAACAATACTCTTTAATTAAATAATTGATTATAATTAATTTAGACTATTGGGTTTTGACTGTTATATGATCATTGGATAATATGAAGATTGGAAACAAAACTCTTACCATTACAACTATTGTTTATAAATATATGTGATCTTGGTTAATTAATATAGAACGAAGATTTGATGGCCTTATCTAGTAGACTCATGCAGTTTGAAGCCCATCTGATAGAACATGGGATGGAGGTAGCACCACTGGAATTTTCTCTAGACCAAACCCAAGCTGAACTTCATCATTTGAAGTTGGAATGGAATCGCCTTTGGGAGAAATTCAAGCTGATAGAAATTAACACTCGGGATATTTTGGTCTAGCTTCCCCAAGATTCTATCACATTTTCACACCTTAGAATTAGGTCCTATGTTGGGGTTATAAGGGGATATGTAATGAGACCATAGCTTTTTTATATAATCCTTTGATATAAATAAAATTTATTATTTCTTCTTATGGTGTCTGGATAAATATAGGATGTATATTATTGATGAATTTTTGAAAAAAGATATTTTAAAATATTTATGTAAACCTTAAAAAATTAATAATGTGTAATGATTTTCATAAAATGCTCTTCTACAGTTATGTTCAATATGAAATTTAGAGTCTAATATGATCAACATATTTTCTGATAAATAGTAAATTATAAATATTAATTTTACACTTATGAATTGTAATATGACCAAATAGATTAACAACCTCACTTAAGAAATTATTAATATAATTTAGTCACCTTGATTAGGTAATGTGATTCAATAAAATAAGTAAATAAATGTTTCAGAAAATATTATTTATGTATTAGTTTTCTTTTGAGTGAATTGGGTTTTTATTTAAAAATGAAATTAAAAATATTTAGAAAAATATTTTTATAAAATGGAGTACATTTTTGAATTCACTAAATCAATATTATGATAAGTTGAAATTTTGGGTTTTTCTGAAAAAGTTGAATTTTAGGTGAATAGTTAAAATATAGTTTTTAGTTTTGGATGTTTAATGACATCATTAAGGATGTAATAATTATGTAATAATTCTTCTTGACTTATGAATATTAATATAAGGTATTAGGTGTCCCAAGTGCCATATACCATGGATAAATACCATGGACAATCCCATGGTTTTTCCAATACCACCGATGAGGTGTCCCTTGGCAATTAATGTTTTGTTCCATCACTTTCCCTATAAATATCAAGCCATTCCCTCACCCATTTCATTAAAAAATCTTTTCAAAAATGTTCTGTATTTTTATCTCTCAAGGAGTCCTCCTAAGGTTCCCTCAAGCCTCCCAAGGTGTCAACCTTAATGCTTTCGAAGTAACTTTTCATGGTAAGGGAACCTTTCACCCTCCTCATTTAAGTTATGAATTCATTTTTGTTGTGTCTTCTAGTTTCCTTATTTTTATGTTGAGGGTGTGTTCTTATATGTTCTCAGTACCTTCCATTTCATGTATAATTTTTTATAGACCCTTTCCTCACTCATCAATTTATTTTTGGAATTTTTAAGTGACACAGTTAGGATGCAGAATTTCTCGTAAAAGAAATCACATCATCCCTTTATTTTCAAGTTTCCTTTTCTTGTGGTTTGTCATTCAAATATGTATACCATGTTCTTATCCCCATATTATTATGTATTTATATTGTAATATCAGTTATTTATGAGTCGGTTACCCTAGTACTCTCTCTTTTTATTATTTTTTAAAACCATGTAATATAGTCATTATCTGCAGAAATTTCGTCTCAAAATTTCTCTCTTTCTCTCTAAAAAATTATCTTGTTTTATTTATGTGAATACCCATAACTATTTAGTTTCCATTGGTGTACATAGTTTCAAAAAATATGATATATTTGATTCTGTAAATGACATATATGTAACCCTCACTCCCTTTCCATGGGTAATAAATGACATAACAATCTATGTTTTTGGTACTCTTTAAAACGTCATTATTTTTAAATGAAACCCATTTCATTTATTCAATATGGGTTACATATGAAATTTTTGATTATTATATATGTGGATAACATTAAGTGGGTTATCAAACAAATACATTCCTGTCTTGAACGGGAACTAGTGCACGACAATGGGCCTTGTGGCACTCTTGGTTACGACACTCATAGGGGACATGTTTGGTTAATCACAAGATTTTTATAAATTATTATGATGGAATTATTATGAAATGTAATTGTTTAAGCATAATGTTTTATGTCATTAAATCCTTTATTTTTAGAATATTCATAAATGAAATAAGTTACTCAGTAAAGTTTTATTCTTTTATAAAATGGAGGGATATGGGAGGAACCATGTAAATGGTGATCGTAATGGGCCATGCACTGACATACCTCTGATAGAAGCCAGAATGGAAACATTCATGCGAATGATGAATCAAATGAATCAAGTTATAGGAAATAAATTGAATCAAGCTGAGAGACCAATATCACCGTGAATGGAACAACATTTTGTTGAGTCATTTATGCGCCAATGACCACCAACCATTATTGGATTGACCCACACATTGATTTCAAAACAATAGATCAGCGCTATAGAGATGATATTTTCTATGTGACGTTGTTCTGAGGAAGAGAGGGTCACCCTAGCTTTCTATTACTTAGAAGGAGAATCTGATCAGTAGTGGGAACTGATCACAAACACAACGCCAATATTTGAGACTGAAGCTATAGAGTGCAAAAAGTTATTAGTGATCATTTTAAATAAGTATTTCCCTTGTTCCATGAGAACAAGAATGGAGAAGGAGTTTCTCAAGTTGAAGATGAAGGATAACAAATTTGTGGAAAGCTACGAGTTGAACTTTACAAGGCTTTCACTAAATACCTCTAGCTTTTTCATTGATCCAAATGTTAAGGTTGATAGATTATTTGGTGGACTGAGACCTCATCAACAGAAGAATAAAGAAAACCATGACTATGATAGTGAGGAGGAGATCGTGTAGAGTGTGATGAATGTCGAACTGGAGTTTGGTGAGACGCAGTGGTCTCATAAACCCAAGGACAAGAAGAGATCGATGGAGCCCAACTTAGGGAGGACCATTGATCAGAGAAGAGGAGGAAAAAAAGTGGAAGTTCCCATGTGTAATAAACCTGGGAAGAAGCATTCGGGGAACTACTTGCTCCAGAGCAGAACATCATTCAAGTGTGGAAGAGAAGGCCATATTATGAGGAATTGTCATATTGAGGTGAAACATCAACTTCCAAACACTAACGATAAAGAGATGATGGTGGAGGACCTACCTGATGTCCAGTTCTTTATGTTTGGACAACATTGGCACTTTTCCAATCATTGTCCAAATTCGAGGGTAGTGGAGGGGAACCACCATCATCTTCAGAAACGGCCAAGGGAACAAAGTCATGCTTTTGCTATCACGACACCTAAAGTTGATGCTCTAAATTTTGTTGTAGCAGGTACTCTTGTTGTTCCCTCAAATCTAACAATTACTTTGTTTGATTCTAGTTCTACGCATTCCAATATTTCCTCCATGTTTGCAAATAATTTAGAATAAAACCCTTGATTTTCTAAAACCAGAGTAATCAGTTAATACACCTTGTGGGATTATCCAAGCATCGTCAATCATTAGAAACTCTAGTATTTACTTTAGTGAGCATAATATTATCTCAAATCTAGTAGTCATTCTCATGCTAGAATTTGACATTATACTAGGGAAGGACTAGCTATCAAAGTATAATTCTAAGATCAAATGAAAAAAGCAAGGAAATATCAGTAGTGTTGAATTGAAAACCTATATTTATCATCCAATGAGAGATATCTCGACATGATCTTTGTCTAGAAGAACCCCCTATATCCATCTTTATGGAGCAGATCGATGATGAAGAAGAAGGATATGAGATTTTAAGGATATAAACTGTCCCCATTACCGAGGAATATGTTAAAATATTTCCAGAGGAATTCCCCGGGCCTCCCCCAAAAATAGTGGTAGAGTTCTCCATCGAACTCCTACTTGGATATAATCTGATATCAATGACCCCATATATGATAGAAAATATGGAGCTGGAGGAATTAAAGAAACAACTCCATGATCTTTTGGAGAAGGGGTTTATCCTGCCGAGAGTGTCTCCTTGGAGAGTATCAGTTCTCTTTATAAAGAAGAAGGATGGATCGATGTGGCTATGCATTGATTATAGAGAACTGAATGGAATCACAATAAAGAACAAATACCATCTTCCAAGAATTGATGACTTATTTGACCAACTTCATCGGGCTCAATTCTTCTATATGATTGTTCTTCGATCTGTTTGTCATCAATTGAGTGTGAAGAATGATTATATTCCAAAAACTGCCTTCCGATCAAGATATGGGCATTTTGAGTTTGTTGTTATTCACTTTGGGATGACTAATGCACCTTCTATTTTTATGGATATGATTAATAGAGACTTTAACAACTATATTGATAACATTATTATAGTTTTTATTGATGATATTATGATATATTCCAAAAGTCACAAGCTGCATAAAATCATCTAATGGTCATTTAACAAACTATATGAAAGGAAAGGATTTTTGGAATGTTCAGAAAATGTGAATTTTGTTTACAAAAGGTTTCATTCTTGGGGAACATTTTTACCAATGAATGTATCACAGTTGACCCTAGGAAGAAAAAATTAGTAGAGGATTGGCCTCAACCTACAGCAATAACTGAGATTCAAAGTTTCCTTAGAGTGTCTGGATATTATTGGATGTATGTGAAAAACCTTTCTTGAAATTCTAATACATTAACCAGGTTAACTTAAAAAGGGGTCAAGTTCATCTGGACAAAGGATTGTGAGGAATGCTTCTAAGAGCTGAAGAAGAGATTGCTTACTTTACACGTGTTAAATCTACCCTAAACTTGAGAAGGACTCATTATTTTTAGCGATGCATCTCTCAAAGGTCTTAGGTGTTTCCTCATGAAAAATGAAAAAATCATTGCTTATGCATCTCGACAGTAGATGAATCATGAGTATAACTATCATATGCATGATCTGGTGTTGGTTGCTGTCATTTTTTCTCTAAATATATGGAGGCATTATCTTTATGGGGAGAAATGTGATATATAAAAAGACCAACAATTTTTGAAGTATATTTTCACACAAAATGAATTGAACATGGGACAAAAGAGATGGTTGCAGATTCTTAAAGACTATGATTGTTCAATTCATTATTATCCCGAAAGAGAAAACAAAGTTGCAGATGCATTAAGCAGGAAAGACCCAGTTGTTCTTTCCATGACGAGGATTGAAAAAGATTTTTTATTAATGACCTAGTAAAGATGTAAATGGGAATTGTAAGGGAATGTACATCATCAAACCTAACCCAAATTATTTCTCAAATGTCATTATAAAGAAGATCATGAAACCTCAAAAATAAGATCCTTTGTTACAGATGAAGTTTGGGTCCATAAAAAATGGGATGTTTCAAGAGTTTAATATTGATCAAGAAGGTGTGCTGAATTTATGTACAAGTCTATGCGTTCCATCTATTCCAGAAATAAATAAGGAGTTGATAGATGAAGTTCATAGCTCTACCATCCCTATACATTTGGGAAGTAAAAAAAATGAATAAGGACCTTCATGATCATTTTTTGTGGGATAATATATAATGAGAGATTGCTGACTACACACCAAGGTGCCTTGTCTGTCAGCATGTGAAGGCTGAGTGAAGACTTCCAAAAGGGGTGTTGCAACCACTACCTTTACCATCATGGATGTGGGAAAATTTCACTATGAACTTTGTCCCTGGTCTCCCAAGAACATCTTGAGGAAACAATGTGATATGGGTTATTGTCGACTGTGTGACCAAGTCTTCCCATTTTATCTCAATTCGGGAAGATTTATCTTTTGATCAACTTACCAATATTTCTGTGAAGGAAGTGGTATGGCTGCATGGAGTTACACTTTCTATCATATCTGATCATGATCCAAGGCTCCCACCAAAATTCTGGGGAAGTCTTTAACATGCTCTGAGCACAGAATTGAATTTCAGTACGGCCTATCACCCCCAAACTGATGGCCAATCTGAAAGGAATATTCACACACTCAAGGACGTGCTAAGAACATTCTCAGTGGAATTTAAAGGTGGATGGGATCCTCATATACCTTTAGTTGATTTCTCTTACAATAATAGCTTCCACTCGAGCTTTCAAATGGCACCCTATGAAGCTCTATACGGGAACCGATATAGAACTCCTACTTGTTGGGATGAATCTGGTTAGAGAATGCTTCTTGGGCCTGATCTTGTGCATGATATGACAGAAAAAGTCCATGCCATCCAAAAAAACAGTACGTCTGCTCAGAGTCGGCAAAAGATCTATACCGACAACCGTCGAAGGGACTTGGAGTTTGATGTCGGTGACAAGGTCTTTCTTCAAATATCACTGTAACATCTCGGTTCCAGAAGCCACCCAGAGGTGCCCCGTACCCGGTTGGTCACATGGCCTCAAGAGCATTTCCCCAAATGCTAGAGGCTACCGACTAGCAGCAAGGGTCATCGGTTTGATAGTTGGGAAACTACGACCCCATTGGCAGAGTACACCGTGGAAGTACAAAAATACATACAACAGAAGAAATAGTAAATACCAAAGAACAGTAATAGCATAATATTGATAGAGGAAACAACTGGATTAGATATATATATATATATAAATGGTGCATGATCCATATATGTATAGGAAAGCGTCCAAAAAATCAAAATGATGGAATACAACAGTACTAAACCAAAGTGAAAAGGAAAGAAGATAAACTCCTTAGCATCGCAAGCCATAGCATGGTCCCATGATCTCCAGCTTCACAACAATCAAGAACCAAAAGTTGAAGGGCACTTTCCCCTATATGTACCTGAAACAATATAATCTGTTTGGGCCCAAAAGAATGACCCAAACAGGGTGTGAGACAAAATCTCAGTAGGAACCCACCCAAAGATCTGTTCTTAACATTCAGTGAATATATAGCAGGTAAATGTACAGAAAGCAGTAGAAAGGAAAGTAATCAGTAGAAAATAATCCATAGTTTCTAACATATAATTTACAAACAAGTAATTATAACAAACAGGTAACCCTCTGGGTAGTTCTCACAGCCTAACCCCTATGGTTTAACCAACAAGTTGTTGCAGCCCTTTGAGAGGCACGCATAGTCTCACCCCTATGGTTCTACTAAATAATAGACTCTCTAGGGAAGAAATCACTATCAATTCCCCCTATAGTATCATATCATACTAAAGGATCTCTAGGGAAGCCCTCAATGTCTCGTTCCCCCTGTAGCCTACGCCGAGGAATTAAATACTCTCTAAGGAAGCACTCAACGTCAATTCCCCCATGGTCTCACATCATATTATAAAGACACTCTGGAGAAGCACTTACGTCGATTCTCCTTGTGGTATACTAAACTAGGTTCTCACAGCCCTATGTAAGTCAAAAGGCATAGCGCGCGTATCAGCCAATGTAACCTCATGAACTACCTGGCTAGCATTCTAAAACATCTCAGCATGGAAGAAAAATAGTCACACCAATCAAAAATACTAGGCATGGGAAATAAACAGTAGTCAAAAAGGTAAACTATACCCAACAGTCCAGATAAGTAAGAATATGCCTGGAAAAAGCTTCCAAATCCTAACAATTATCCCAAAACACAATCAAAATCCTCTACTCTAGCAAAGAAGCAAAGAAAGAAATCAATGGGGCTAAAAACGGTAAACTTGCAAAACCCCGTTCAAGGGTATTGGAGGAATTTGAACAAAAATACTCAATGAATTTCTAGAGAAAAGAACAAACTACCTAACATGACCTCATGAGATTGATATACATGAACCACGAGGCTAGAATAACATTAGAACGTTACTGATCTACAAAAATGTGTAAAACATTCAACCCACGATATCTTCGAAAATAGAAGGAATCATGAAATGAGGATCCAATAGAAGAGGGAACTCACTGATGCGATTCCAATGCAATCGATGAAGTTTGATTCAGAGGATAGATGATCGCTTAGGGGTTCATTGAAGATCTTCAGCCGTTCTGAAGCTCTCGGCCGAACGATACCTAAAATCATATGTATTTGGTGATTAGACGTGACCCCAGTGCGTTTAATGAAAAAAAATTCAAGGTGTGTACTTTAGGAGTACACGGTGGGTACTCTCCTTTTCTATACTCCTCTTTAGGAGGCCTCTATTTCACCCCTACATGGCCGTGTGTGTGGCCATGACACAGCTATCACACAACCTCCAATGGCATCGCAGTACAGGGTGTGTACTTATAAAGTACATGGGATGTACTTAAAAAATTTCCAAATTTTCCACTTTTCCTCATAAAAGACCAGAAAAGGAAAAACATACCTGAAAAGAAGATCTGGGATCTTATGAACTACCCCATAAAGAAATTCATCCCTGAATTTCCATAGCATGGCATAGAAGAAGAAACCCCATATAGCTCTGGCCACTGTGCTCACACATCGGCCTCCCTCTCCCAAGTCTCATCCGGTACCCACCTGTTCTTCCAAATCACTCATACCAGAGGAATAGACTGGCCATAGAGAACCATTTTACTGATATCGACAATCTGTAGAGGACACCCCTCAAACGATGCATCCCCATCAAACTCAACCTGCTAGGGTCGAAGGACAATTGATTGGTATGAAAAGTAATGTCGGTGCGGAGAAACATGAAAAATGTCATGCACAACCCTATACCTCTGAGGTAACTGCAACCGATAGGAAACCGTCCCAACACTCTCCAACACCTAAAATAGTCTGAAGTACCTTGTTGAAATCTTTCCTTGTCTCAAAATCCTCCTATTCCCCAAACTCGGTGTGACACGTAGGAAAACCTGATCCCCAACCTCGAACTCTGATGGTCGTCTATCATGATCAGCATAAGACTTCTGCCGAGACTCTGCAGTACCCATCCTCTTCCGAATCAACTATATCTACTCTGTGGTCTCCTGGACAAGATTAGGACCGAACAATGCTACCTCTCCTACCTCTATCCAACATAAGGTTGATCGGCATGGCCTACCATACAAAGCATCATAATGTGCCATATGAATAGTTGCATGAAAACTATTATTGTAGGAAAACTACACAAGAGGTATATACTACTCCCATAGACCTCCAAAGTACAGAATTCATGCTCGGGGCATGCCATCAAGAACATAAATCGTACTCTCGGAGTGGCCATCTGTCTGGGGATGGTAAGATGATCTCAAAATTTCATGTGTTCCCAAAGTCTTCTAAATCCCCTGCTAGAACCGATAAGTAAAACCTGTATCCCTATATGAAGCGATGGTGTGTGGGAACCCATGCAGATATACAATCGCATGGATGTAAAACTGTCCTTGATCGTAAACACATTAGGTCGCCTTGATTGGAATGAATTGATCGACCTTCATGGGTCAATAAACGACGACCCATACTACATCATTAACACAAGGTGACCTTGACAACCCTTTCCCGAAGTCCATCATGACGTCATTCCACTTCCACTAAAGAATGGGTAACTGCTATAAAAGACCTACTGGTCACTGATGTTCTGACTTTATCTTTTTTACAAGTAGAACATCTCATGACGAAACCAGCAACACCTCTCTTCATACCTCGCCACCAATACTGATGGTGTAGATCACGATACATCTTAGTGACACCAGGATGAACTGCCCAAACAGAGGAATGAAAATCCCACATCAGCTCCTCACATATATTTTCTGGCACCCATACACATCCCTAGAATTTCAAGATATCATCATCGCATATGTTTTACCCATGAATAGGGTCCACTCTTGACACGCTTTCCCATAGGACTAGGCCTTCAGAATCTGTTAGCTGCCTCATTCGAACGTGATTAATAAGCATAGATGTAAGAACTACAGAAGAAAGGAAAGTCCACCCCCATCTGTCGTGCACCTCCATATGAATCTCAGAGAACAGATCCATAAGCATCCACTCACTATAGGTCTTCTGAACTGCATGAATATGAGTCCTCCTACTCAACGTATTACCCACTTTGTTTCCCTTTCTCGGTGTATAGGCAAGCTCAAAGTCAATGGACTGAAGGTACTCAACCCACCACTACTGCCTCAAATTTAAATCACGTCGAGTTAAGTTGTACTTGAGACTCTTGTGGTCTATGAAAACCAAAATGTGCTCTCCCAGAAGATAATGTATCCAATAACGCAAGTCATTTACATCATCTTCCAACTCCAGGTCATGTGTCGGGTAGTTCCTCTCATGTGGCCTCAACTACCAAGACTCGTACACAAAGACTCCTTCTCCCTACATAAGCATAGCTCCCAGCCTGACACCTGATTCTTCATAGTAGACAGTGTAGATTTTTCTTGGCTCTGGAAAGACTAATATCAGTGAAAAATTAATCCTCTCTTTTAGCTCTTGAAATGCTGACTCACATGAATCTGACAATAAGAACTTCTCAACCTTCTTGGTCAGACCCGTCAGTGGTGCTGCTATGCGTGAAAAGTCTTGTATGAAGCGTTTTTAGCATCTAGAAATCCCTATAAATCTTGGAACCTCAAATATGTTCATCGGCTACTCCTAGGAAACCAATTATCTCACTTTCTCTTGGTCTACTAATGCTCTTGTCTCTGAGATAACATGACCCATGAAGTGAATCTGATCTATCCAAAAGTGGCACATTAAGAGATTAGCATATAACTGATGCTATTTTAGTGTACTCAAAACAATCTCATGATGGTGTGCATGGTTGTGTCGTTTGTGAGAGAACACCAAGATATCATCCATGAATACCACCACGAAAGAGTCCAAGTATGGATGGAACACTTGGTTCATCAGTGCCATGAAAACTGCAGGTGCATTCGTGAGACCGAACAGTATAACCATATACTCGTATAGACCATACCTGCTCCTGAAGGATGTAAGAGGTTTATCTGATGGTCTAATGCACAACTGATGATAACCAGATCTCAAGTCAATCTTAGAGAACACTCAGGATCCTCGAAGTCGATAAAAGAGATCATCAATCCAAGGCACAGGATATCAGTTCTTGATAGTCAAGTGGTTCAACATCCAATAATCCACACAAAGCCTGGGGGTACCATCTTCCTTATTCACAAAAAAAAACAAGCGAACCCCAAGGATAAGCACTAGGTCGGATGAAACACTTTTCCTAAAACTCCTCCAACTACTTATTGAACTCATGAAACTCGGGTTTAGCCTTCCTATAAGGTGTATGGACACCATTTCATCTCTTGGCATGAGCTCAATCAAAATGTATACCTAACTCCTCAAAGGCAAACCCAAATATTCCTCTAGAATGATATCTTTGAAACGATCCAAAATTGGAGGAATGTATAACTGTGATGTTCTATAGTCATCTAGATAAAGACTAGAAATATGGGTTGTAATTTCTGCCAACCCATGAGGCAATAGACCTGCTCTGCTTGCCCGGACATCCCACTCAACGTTATAAAGAAAAGATCCAACCTCTGTTGATATGAAACTCACCCTGTGGTGATAACAGTCGACGACTACCTAGAAGGTAACTAGCTAGTCCATTCTATGAGTGACATCATAGCCTATAACCTCTAGTACATAGAGATCCCATAGAAACTGATACCCAGCCACCTATAGAGGGCACTCCTTACACTGACGTACACTAGCCATCTGAGTCCCCAACGGTGTGTCTAGAGTCAAAATATCGGTAGAGGAAAAGATGCAGAGCCCAAGGCTCTCCACAATAGCAACAATGATAAAGCTCTAGGAAGACAATGTATCAAAACAAGAAGAAGATAAAACTGAGGCTATTATGGTCGTACCTCAAACTATAGAGGTTCTAGGATCCTAGTCTTGTTGAGTCTGCTCCACTGAAAAAGCCGGCCTTGTACCATGGCCCTGTGACCCTTCCTGACCGCTCTGAGCTAATCCACCCTGCTTTCACTGAATGACCGGTGACTGACCCCCATGGCCTCGACCTCCACCTCAGTCTAAACTGCTGAAATAACTCCAGTTCCAAGACTGGTGAGACACTGGTGGTGCTTCTCTTGAACACAGAGCCATGGATGAACCCCTATCACCAGCTGGTGGTGAGAAAACCTGACAGAAGTGTGGAAGGTCACCCATGATGACTCAATATTGGAACTCCACTGGGTATCTATAGCACTGCACCCTCGTATTCCTAGCTCTTCCCCACTAGAAGCATACCACCTAGAAACCAGAAGATGTGTCTCCCTACCTCAGATCACCGCGCGTAGACTCCCTATTGTGCTTCGTTCTATCATCTGGTGAAGCACTATCTCTATAAGTGGAACTGCTCGGGCTCTCAGCTCCGAAATCTCTCAGAAAGAGCTCCCCAATAAGTTCCTAGTTGACGATGGAAGTGATGGAAGTCAACCTGAAGATTTTCATATATGAGCGGATCTATCGTCTGAGACCATCCTCAAACTTCCATGCCAAGAACAACCCACCTCCACCAGGGAGGGGTGTGAAATGATGAATCTTGGTGAAACGAGAAGAATAATTCATGTCAAAAAGAGTACCCAGCTCTAGGCTTATGAAATCCCAGGATCGGTCGACCTTCAGGGTATCCGGATAGAAGTAGTCATAGAGGATGCACTGGAACTCCACCCAAGCCATAACCTTCTCATGAACCGCCTCTGAGATCATGTCCCACCACATCATAGTAGAGTCTCGTAGCATGTATGTATCGAGCTTGACCCGCCTTTCTAGTGGCATCTCTAGATGCTCAAAGATCGTCATCATGGATTCTAGCCATGACACTACAGCATGATGTCCTCCTTCTCGTGAGAAGGTGGGAGGATGATGCTGCTGGAAGACCCACTTCAAATAAGACATAGACGTGGCAGGGGCGAATCCCTCTAGAAGGTCTGCATCATCCTCAGAATGCCTTCCCTAAACTACTCATCGGTGCCTGTAACCGGTACCATTGCAGGTGCCAAGGATGGCAGAACATGAGGATCTATGGTAAAACCCTGATAAGCCATATCCGGTGTCTGATCACCACCTGAAAACTGGTGTACAACCGGAGGATGTCTTTGTTCCATGACTCTGCTAGGTCAAACGTACACCTTATATAAGCATTATCAAGGACTGAATACTAGGAGCATAAGAAGGGAATAGGGAAAAGAAAGCATTCAAAATTTACAAAACGTGACAACATGACGTGTATAAAGGCTACATGACTTGTTTCCTAAATTCATTTACATGGCATGCACTTTTTCCAAAAATTGTCATGTAACACCCCAAAAACATGGTAAGTTATCCAAACACATGGAGTGTAATTGAATCCTCCTCCCCTACCCAATTATTTCTACATGGTTAAGATACAAGGATCTCCTAAGACAAAACTACATGGTGTGTTCAATGTAGACACGACATGTACTCAACCAGCTTCACCTGGCCCATGTTGTTACTGACATGGCATGTGTACCCAGGTTCCCCAACATGGCATGTTCCAAAAGGACACAACGTGTGCTAAGATTTCCCAACAGACCGTGTGGTTAGCTACACGGCTGACATTACATGGTGTGTTCCAAGAGGACACAACGTGTATAATAAATGATGACATCGATCCGTGTTGTTCGTGACACAGCTGGTACCTGGGTCAGACTACACTACGTTCTCAAGGTGGACACTGAGTGTATAAGAATGTATGACCCCGACCCGTGTTATTCGTGACATGACCAGGTACCTGGGTCAGACTACACGGCATGTTCAAGGTGGACACGGCGTGTATAAGAAGCGACTCCACGGACAGTGTTGTTAAATACACGGCTGAACTCCTAGGATTTCACTACATGGAGTGCACAACCGGTACACGGTGTGTTCCCACAAGGTTTTCCCTATCTCATGTCTCTTTCCACGTGGCCTGTGACACGGTTAGAGAATACATGGCGTGTACATAAAGTACACGATGTGTACTTAAGAAAAATTGATTCCTCCCGAACAATAGAACACATGGTGTGTAGTCAAAACTACACGGTGTGTATGTTAGGTTTTTCCAGAGAGTAATCCTTAGAAACTACTCCAGAGCCTAGAAAAACACTTATTCAAACACAAAAAGTGCCAAATTCCAATCAGTGAGGGACCGTACTCCCAAAGAATCAATGTTTGGCATCTTTAACAAGTTACAAACATGGTAAAAAATTCAATGATTCACCAAATTCCAGTGCATGAGGGCCCATAACACCTCAAGAACCTAAATTTGGCGTTCATTCAGGTAAAACCATACACAATGAATGGTCTAACAAGAAGCATATATTATTATCAAGGCATCTATCACAAAATCATGCATATTCTACCCAACATCTATCACAATAATATGCAATTGCTAATGCATCCTAGATGACATGGAAAGAATGCATGCCATGTGATTTCTAGCAAGTGAATATATGATACATGAGATAGAATACCCTCATCTCATTAGGTTTTGACATAAATAGAACCTCAATAACATCTTTGGTAACAACAAAAAACATGTGAATCACTCAAGGTGAAATCACATCAACTGTAATAATTGAAAAACCCGAAAAATTGCAATTAAATTCAGTAGATTGGCTTTTCCCTATACATGGGATAGCTACTCTCGGGAAAAAATTATTACCAAGTACCAATTCGTCTTATCCCTAGATAAAGGATCCAAACAGTAAATCAAGAGAAAAGAGTCCCTCTGATTCCACTTTCTAACGTCCCGGTTCTTGAATCCACCAAGAGGCGCCCCGTACCCAGTTGGTCATATGGCCTCTAGCACATTTCCCTAACTTCCAGAGGCTGCTGACTAGAAGCGAGGGCCTTGGGTGTGATAGTGGGGAAATTATGCCCCCATTTCCAGAGTACATAGTAGAAGTACACAAATACATACAACAACGGAAACAGTAAATACCAAACAACAATAATAGCTGAAGACTGATAAAGGAATCAACTAGAGAAGATATATATATAATCCATAATACATATATGTCTAGGAAAATAGAAAAATGAATTACAATGCTTGAATAAAACCATGATAAACCAAATTGCAAAAGAAAGAAGATAAACTCTTCAGCATCGCAAGCCATAGCTTGGTCCCACGCTCTCCAGCTCCACAATAATCAAAAACCAGAAGTCGAAAGGCGCTTTCCCTTATCTATACCTGTAACAATATAATCTGTTTGGGCCCAAAAGAATGACCCTAATAGGGTGTGAGACGAAATCCCTATAGGCAACCACCCAAAGATCTGTGCCTAATAGTCAGTGAAGATATGGCAGGTAAAAGTACAGAAAGCAGTAAAGAAGAAAGTACTCAACAACAAAAAATCCAAAATTTTTACCATAAATTTACAAAAAAGTAAGTAGAACAAATAGGTAACCCTATGATTTGTTCTCACAGCCTAACCCCAATGGTTCAAAAAACAAGTACTAGAAACCCTCTGGGAGGCACACATAGTCTCACCCCTCTGGTTCACCTAAAGAATAGACTCTATAGGGAAGCACTAACTGTCAATTTCCTCTATAGTCTCGTATTGTACTAAAGGCACTATGGGGAAGAACTCAACATCTTATTCCCCTTGTGGCCTGTGTCAAGGAACGACAGAGACTCTGAGAAAGAACTCAATGTCAATTCCCCTTGTGGTCTCATATCGCATTATATAGACACTCTGGAAAAGCCCTTACATCGATTCTCCCTGTGGACTACTACACTAGGTTACCATGGCATTGTGTATGTCAAAAAGCATAACACGTGTATCGACCAAAGTAACCTCATAAACTACTTGGATAGAATTCTATAGCATCTCAACATGGAAGAACAACAGCCACACCAACCTACAATACTAGGCATGGGAAAAAAGTAATAAAAAAAGGTAAACTAGACCCAACAGTCCTGATAGGAAAGAACATGCATGGAAAACCCTTCCAATGCCTAACTATTATTCAAAAACACAATCAAAATCCTCTACTCTAGAATACAATCAAAGAAGGAAATTAGTGTGGCTAAAAATGGAAAACACATAATACCCTGTTTAATGGAATTGGTGAAACTTGCACAAAAATACTCAATGACATTCTACATAAAGGCACAAACTACCTACCTTGAGGTTATAAGATCTATATACTTGAACCACAGGGCCTGAATCACCATAGAACATTGAATATCTACAGAATCATCTAAAACATTCTACCCATGATATCATGGATATGATAAGGAATCATGAAACGAGGTTACATAAAAATAGAGAACTCACCGATGTGATCCCAACGTAATTGAATGAGTTTGATTCGGAGGATGGACGATTTCTTGGGGGTTCATCGAAGATCTGCAGCTGTTCGGGAGCTCTCGACCGAACAAGACCTAAAAGGAGATGTTTCTGGAAATTAGACGTGACCCTGGTGCATTTAATGAAAAAAAGAAAGTACACTGTGTGTACTCACCTTTTCCATACTCTACTTTAGGCGGCCTCCATGTCACCCCTACATGGCCGTGTGTGTGGCCATTACACGGCTAGGACACAACCACCTACGACATCGCAATACACGGAATGAACTTACAAAGTACATGACATTGACTTTGAAAATTTCTAGATTTTCCTCTTTTCCTAAAAAATGATGACAAAAGGAAAAACATACCTGAAAAAACGATCTGGGTTCTTATAATCACCTTGGAAGAGAGTCTTGAGGTTTGGGACGAAATAGAAGCTAAGCCCTATGTACATTGGCCCCTATGAAATCTTTGATCACATAAGAGAAGTGGCCTATCAGCTTGCACTTCCTCCAAATATCGCACCAGTTAGTGATGTCTTCCATGTTTCCCTCTTGAGGAAGTACATACCTGACCCTTCACATGTACTAACCCCAGAGGTGGTGCAACTGGAACATGGCCTCTCTTATGAGAGATTCCGGTGGAGATCATTGATCATAGAGAAAAGGTTCTACCTAACTAGATTACCCACCTTGTTAAGGTTTTGAGGAGAAACCACAAATGAGAAGAATCTGTGTAGGAACCAGAAGAGTCTATGAGGTAATTATACCCACACCTTTTCATTCCTGAGGGTAGGAGTTAAAATTTTGAGGGGAATTTTCTTAAGGGGGAAGAATGTAACGACCCGAAATTTAGAACAATTTTTGTTTCCTTATTTTGTGTGTTATTTTAATTTATACTGAAAAAAACTATATTCATTAATTAACGAAGTGAGTATAGTAAAATCATAGTATTGGGTTTCGATTATTATATGACCATTGGTCAATATGACTGTTGGAAACTAAACTCATAACATTACAATTATTGTTTATAAATACAAGAGATCTTGGATAATTAATACAAAAAGAAGATTTGATGGCCTTATCCAATAGACACGGGTAGTTTGACGCCCATCTGACAGAACATGGGAAATAGGTAGCACGACTGGTATTATCTCTGGGAAAAACCCATGCCAAAATTCATCGTGTGAAGCTAGAATGGAATCGTCGTCAGGAAAAGTTCAAGCTGATAGAAAATACCACATAAGAAATGTTGTCTGAACTGCCCTAGGATTCTATCACCTTTGCAGACCTTACACTTAGGTCATATGTTGGGGATACAAGGATCTATGTAATGGGACCTTAGCTACTTTATGAAATCCTTTTATATAGATAAAAATTGTTTTTCTTCTTATGGTGTCTGGATAAATATATGATGTATATTATTGATGAGTTTTGGAAAAAGAATATTTTGAAAATTTTATGTAAACCTTAAATAATTAATAATGACTGATGATTTTCAAAAAATGGTCTTCTACAGTTATGTTCTGTAAGAAATTTAGAGAATAATAAGATTAACTTAATTCTTGATGAATAATAAATTATGAATAGTAATATTACGCTTATGAATAGTAATATGACCAAATGGATTAGTAACCACACATAATAAAGTATTAATATAATTTAGTCACCTTGATAAGGTAATGTGATTCAATAAAATAAGTAAATTACTGTTTCAGAAATTATTAGTTATGTATTAGTTTTCTTTCAGGTGAATAGTTATTTTATATAAAAATTAAATTAAAAATATTTAGAAAATTATATTCATAAATGGAGTTCATTTTTGAATTCAGAGAATCTATATTAGTTTAAGGTGAATTTTTGGGTTTTTTCTGAAAAAGATGAATTTTTGGTGAATAGTGAAAATACATATTTTGTTTCATGTGTTTAGTGACATCATTAAGGTTGTAATAAAAATGTAATCATTTTGGTAGACTTATGAATAGTAATATAAGATATGAGGTGTTCCATGTGGCCTATACCATGGGAATATACCAGGGGCATGCCCATGGTTTTGACAATACCACTGATGAGGAGTCCCTTGGCAATTAATGTTTTGTTCCCTCACTTTCCCTATAAATACCAAGTCATTCCCTCATCCCTATCATTAAATATACTCCTCAAAGATTTTATGGTCTTCTTACCTCCCAAGGAGTCCTCCCAAGGTTCCCTCAAGCCTCCCAAGGTCCTGAACTTCATGCTTTCGAAGATACTTTTCAAGGTAAGGGATCATTTCACCCTCCTCATTTAAGTCATGATTTCCTTTATGTTGTGTATTCTTGTTTCCATCTCTTTATGTTGAAGGTATGTTGTTATATTTTATCATTACTATACATTTCATGTACAATAGTTTAGAGTCCCTTTCCTCTATCATAAATTTTTTTTCTAAATTTTTATGTGAACGTCGTTAGACTGCTGGATTTCTCGTAAAAGAAATCACATCTTCTCTTTCCTTTCAAGTTTCTATTTCTTGTGGTATGTCATTAAAATATCCATACCACGTTCCTATATCCTTTTTCTTCTGTATTAATATATAATTATGATTTATTTATGTGTGGGTTACCATTTTACCCTCTCTTTTTATTATTTTGTAAAACCGTGTTATATCGTCGCTATACTGTTGAAATTTCATCACAAAATTTCTCTCTCTTTCTCTATAGAAAGTATCTTGTTTTAATTATGTGAATACCCATACCTATTTTATTTATATTGGTGTTTATAGATTAAAAAATGATATATTTGATTCTATAATCACATACTTGTAGCCCTCACTCCCTTTCCATGGGTTATAAATGACAGAACAATCTCAATTTTATGTACTCGTTAAAACGTCATGATTTTGAAATGAAACCCATTTCTTTTATTCTCTATAGGTTATTTATGAAATGTTTTATTATGATATATGTGGATCACATGAAAGTAAATAAATATTAATGGTGCACCCTGATAGTGCTCTAATTCATTGGGTAAGGAATTAATTTCTAGAGATGACAAGTTTCTCGATACCTTGGCGAAGAACCTTGCTAATTTTTATAGAACCATGGGTATGGAACTTGGTGATATGTTAATGAATGTATAAATGAAATTTTGAAGATAGATATTAAATTTATGTTTCATGTTATTTTCACTATGATATTCCTACACTTCCTTTGCTCAAGTCTTTCTATTTTTATTCAGGTTCTTCTTGATATCACAGGTACATTGATTCCCTTGTTCACCCTTACTGGGACTTCTGATCACCCTTTACATTGATGTATGTCTCTAGGATATGAGACACAGTAATTGTACACATTATGAACATATAGTGAAGCCTAACAAGTGGATTATAAGAATGTTTTATGTTGTTTTCATGTTTATGTCCCTGATTTTCAAAAAAAACTAGATATTAAATATCCTCGGTTGGTAAAATGTAATGAGAAGTTTTGTAATAAAAATGAGATATGCCATATACGTATTATAGGATGATATTTGGATTATCTGAAATTTATTTTGGATGGTCTTTGATGAACAATAGTGGTTTTAAAGTTTCAATAAAATGTGGTGAGTGAGTACCCTTTTATAGTTGAGGCGGAGTTCTATTCTTTTAAATACCCAAGAGTATACAACATTTTTTGGCCAATATTACCTTATGAGGCCCAAAAATTTATTATTTATTTATGAGAGTGTTCATATTTTTGATAAAAATGTCTACTGGGAAAATGATATACATTTTTATCATGTTATTCCTTATAAATTAAATTGATTTAATTCTACCCATTTTGTTTTTACCAGGGTAACATTTATCATTTTATTTACCTCAGTAATTGAAACTGTAATTATATATTAAAAATAAACTTTATTAGATAATTAAGACCTAATAATTTAATTTAATATATTAAATATATTATATAAATATTCTATGTGTGTGTGAAATTAATTCTAATAAAAACACATTTAATGCGACTAACCTAATTTCAAAATTAATTGGGATAATTAATTATAAAATATTTGACTAATAATTATAAAAAATAATTATATTTACATCGTTAGATATTATAAATTATGGTTATTCAAAATATGAAATCAATTTTTCAAAATTCAACTAACATAAATTGTAGAATTTAATTTAAAATTAATCCAACTAACACAAAGAGACAGTTGGTTTTTAATGTGAGAATATTTAAAATGTTACAATGTTTTTAAGTGAAAAATAAATTTTAAAATTATTCCATTAACATAAAGTAGATTTATATTTATTAAATAAAATTAGTTTTACATTAAATGCAATTCAAAAAATAATTTATCCTTATAAATTATTAAAAAGGCATTTTAAAATAAATATTTTGAATTTCATTCTATTCATCAAAAAATGTACTACTCATATAAATCAAAAACATTCTACGTAAGTTAATTTTGGTAATATAATATTAGAAAATAATTATTGTTTATCAAATTAATTTTATATTTTATTAATGGTTATCTATAATTTTTTTTGTGTAAAAAACTACTAAAATATTTTTTGAACAATAAATATTTTTTGAATATATTTATTTTTATTTTAAATAATTCACATTCTATTACTAATAAATAGATATAGTTTTTCTTTAATTTTGGTGACTTCTATTCATACCCACCAATTTATTGTCTATGTTATAACAATAATATTTCAAAGAAATATAATGCATTGTTTAAAATTAGTGTCACATGCCACACAAGATACACATTGTGTTGATTGTAAAGTAAGCTAAGCATAGTGTTTTTTATATTTAAATAAAATGAAGATATTAAATTATATAAAAAAAATTCCCAAAATTATCAAGATATTAGATTCCCTTATATTCTTTAATTTACATGTCATACATGCTAGCGAATGTGATTTTAAAATTTTAAAACTTTTGAGTGTCACATTATTTCCACCTTAAATAAATTACATCCTCACAATTTAAACAAGTTTTAGGTTGTTAATGGTTTTAAATATGATTTTTTAACACACATAGTAAAAATATTAAATATTATATTCTCTTAGTAGGATAATATGGTAAGTAAAAAGGTCTTATGAAATAACACATAACTAGGTTTTTATACAAGAGAACATTAGAGGAAAGTGATGATATGGACATGGAGTGAATGAATAAATAAGTATAGAGAGTGATAGAGGTCATTGATCATAATAAATTGATTTATAAAAGGAATTTTATGGGCTAGAAAAAAAATCTTTGATGATATAAATTACCTTTTAATTAAATAGATTTAAATGTATTATGATAATTTTTTTTATCAATTTCTTTTTTTTAGTGTCGAGTAATTATTCTACTATTTAGGAATATAAGGAACTCTATCTATGTAATATTCTTACATTTCATAATCACATGTCAATACATTCATTTTTCATTGATCAATTTTCAATGTAAACCTTAACACTAATAAATGAATATCCTCAATTGATTATTTCCATCAAGAACTAAAAATCACTTTTAATCCATTATAAGACAATAAAATAGTTTCAAGTATTTATTTATACCTCTAAATAATTTCCAAAACAATTATGTTCCACATAAAGTATCCAATATAATGATTTATTCTCTTAAACTAAATAGTAAAAATTATTGTTCATAAATAACAAATGATTTTCAAATTGTATTACTATGGGAATATTAACCATGAAATCACGTATGCTTGTGATAGGTGTTAATACCTTATCATACTTATGTAATGGGCTCAATCACCATGTCATTTCCAGATATGATGGGTTTTCACCTTGCATATTATCATCCATTTTCTAAAAAATATAAATAAAAATCATTTAATGCTCCAACAAATAAATTTTATGGACATCCTTGAAATACAAATTGTCATTAAATATCATTTTTATTATGGTTATCAATAAAAATTAATTTTTTAAAATTATATATTAATCAAATTTTACTATTTCTATAATATAATCAAGGGTTATAGTAACAATAAATGTTTTCAATACATTTAAATATATTTATATAAAAATTAATCAAGTTATTCTTCAAAAACATTCCACTAAAACATATACTTAAACAATGAGTAATATTCCCTAAAATTATTTCCCAAAATGTACATAATATTTTTAAAGTCACATAAAACATTAAATTATATTTTTATGAAATTGAACTTTTGATCAATATGAAACCCATTAAACCATGGATGTATCAACAACAATTTACATAATGAAGAATCATGTGAATCTACATTTAACAAAATATTTATATGTTTCCTGATTATTATAACCAATATTCCAATTGTAAAAAACTTATACATTTTAATTCATGGATCACAATTCAAAAATAATTCATCCGTTCCATTTCAAAAAATATATTTCCTTGGTATAGGGATTAAATTATGTCACTTATTTTCAATATATATTCAAATAATTAATAATGGATTTTGAAGAAAATTTGAAATGTCATATACATATCCCCAAGGATTGTCAAACTATGTGGGTGGTGAGGCCTATATTAATACACCATGTGACGATCAGGTCATACCCAATGGACTATTATCAAGGCTATTACCCCTATGTACATTTGTGAAAGAACCATATCAACATAAAATATCTTGAAAGGTACGAATTTTGAGGGGAGACCACATAATATATACCTTAGTAATACACTAATATTATTATATATTCTTATCCTCAATTTGTTTCATAATGTTATGTTCTTAATATAGTTATTGTAATTTATAATTTACATCCTCTGACACCAATTGTAGAGACCCCAAACATAATAGTCTAGAATCTGTCCTTTAATTAATATAATAATATAAAATACAAATAATCACATCCCCAAGGGCCAAATATTTTAGTAGTCTTGGGAATCAAGGTGCATACATTTTTCCATATTATATATCAATACAAATATTGCAACATACCTCTTTTTGATAATATCATTACCACTATATCATATCCTTGTATATCAGTCATAGTACACATCATAGATTATTGAGAAAGAAAACATAATATGGGTGTGCTCAAATACTCAGTAAGGGTAAAGTACCATAGAATAGACATCAATCAATAAGAATGAAAAATATGTCATGTTTAATAACCGAACAAACATCACATCTAATGAGTAAACCATGAAGGAATACCATCTAAAGATAATATAAATGTTAAAATATCATGGATAATATATAATTATAAAAAACTAAAAATACATTCCATATAGTTACTAACAAGACAACCATTACTAGATAAGGAATAATCAATATGGAAAGGTAAATAGTTGAAATTACGTTTAATTTTGTCAATATACTGAAAATGAAATGAATCCAGAGATAATATCATTTTTAAAATATCATGGATAGTAATAATAACTGATATGAAGAAAATTCCTAATTATTTGAGGTGATGTATTAGGAACATGATACAACTACTATCAAGCCATTTCATAGTATTATTTAAACTATAATTTAAAAAACATTAAGTGGTTAATTACATGTTTTCCTTATGATATCTATTGATGCATCAAAGTTTTATATAATATCAATCCCATCCAATTATATATGTCAAATAATTATACCCATATCAAATATTCTATTTAATCTATAGACCATGATCATTATTATCAAATGTTTATATTTTGTAATTAATACATATTTATCCACTTTTTCTAGATAATCAAATGAATTTAACTTTAGAACATCATATACAAAAATGATAAGAAATGTGAGTAATAAAAATATCCCTGAAAAATAATATAGATATATAGTGGTAATTAAATGTCTATTGATCACATGAAGTTAATATTCCAATGGTATGTTATTGACTATAATTATTAAACAAGAAAAATAATAACAATACTATCCTTAGTCATGATAATGATAAACTATATATATAAAGATTAAGGATGGTATCGATACAACATATTCATAATGAAGTATATGTTGAATAAACGGGTATCATCATTAATGAATTAATATATATTAAAAAATATTCTTCATGAAAATATCTTTTTAATTTTGAAACACATTTTTTTAGTCGTAAAATATTTCAAAAATAAAATTAGTTTTATAGAATTTTTAAAATCATTTAATTTATTGAATATAAAGTAAATAATTTTTGTTATAAATAACCAGTACGATATGAAAATGAATCCATAATGAAATGACAGTCATGGTAGTGGTTATTTCTGTATATATCGTAAATGACATTCCATTTTCTTGATAAAAATATAGGAAATTTTCCTCTAGTAGAGAGAGAAAATAAAATTTCATTGAAAATAATTTTGTCAAAAAATTTATAAAAATTTTATAATTAAATAAATTTTAAATTTATAAATATAGTTTTGAATTTTTGATTATAAAACTTTTTTTTAAAAGAAAACATATTTCTGACTGATGAGAGAGATAATGTCAAAAATTCATAGAAACCGTTTCTCAATTATTTCAAGTACCAAAGTGTGGAAAAATGGAAATAATAAATTAAAATATAATGTCTAACTAGATATTGGGGTAATTAAATGTGTTTATTATAATATGATAAAATAATTTCATTCAATGTGAATAAAATTTTAAATATTCCTAATTAGAATTAGGAAGTGATATAAACCCTTGAAATTATCATACTTCTGTTATTATAATTAATCAATGCATATATTATGTGTTACATCTATAAATATACATAAGAAAATATCAAATATAATAATTTATATTCAATTTTTATTTTACTTATAATCATATAAAATCAAATATAATAAATAAATAATATAACCCAATAAAATGAAACTAAGTCAGGAATGTCTTTACCACATGGTGAATTTTATGTAAAATCCCCATAAATTAAATATTTCAAATTGAAATATAAAATAATAGGAAAAACGGATTATTCATGATTTTACATGACAATGGGGACTTATATATCCCATATAAAATAATTTAGGTGTATAATCATTCAATATTCATCAATGAAATAAAATTGAGATGAAATATATTACATTTTGCTTGCTTTTGATTAACGAGATTTCAGTACATGTATAGTGCATTTGAACATGTTTTAAAATTATAACAAAAAAATATAAATTTTTAAAATATCAATTATTATACTTTTATAACATCTTTTCCCTCATTTATTTGTTATATTCTATTATTTTCATTCTTTCAGGGTAATAATATCCTTATTTTCTTATGCATGATTTGTAACAAATCATGTATTTATAGAATAATACATTTTCATGTCTATAAATATTTATGAATAAGATATTAATTTTAAGTTAAAGATTAAACTTTTTTCATAGAGCATACTTGACACAAAATAATGGGTTTCTCTGAAATCATACATTACACACTACATTGAGTTATACTGAAAAATAATAGTATAATATTTTTTTTAAATTGTAACACCTAGCCTTTGAAAAGGAGAGAATAAATAATATCAACTAAATTTGGAAATATGGTTACACATGTTTAAAAAATGATTCATTGGTTACCAAGTTTATTATAAATAGAAATAAAAACCAATTGAATATAAAGGATTTGTTTTTATTAAAACCTATTTAAAATAGAATAATTGTGTTTATAAAACAAAATCGATCTTTATAGATTTTTATTTAATTAAAAAACATTGTTATGATTCAATTTAATTTATTAAATTAATCTTATATATCTTCTATATATGATATCAGATCAAATTTAATTGTTTGGATAAAAGAAGTATTTTTCTAAAAATGCATTTTTACTGCCTTTTAATGAAGAACCCTTTAAAAAAATCTTTTTCCCACATTTAGATGTTTTATTTGTAAAAATAAACATATTATTTAGAATCATGAAATCAAAATATAGATTGGTTGAAATTTTGGTATTTTTCTGATAAAATTTATATTTTCAATAATACTAAAAAATACTGCATTTTAATTCAAAATATCGTTTTCAACTAATTTATTTATATAGTATCATTTTAATATTAATAGTTATTAAAATTTAATTATATTATGTTTTTATCATTTAATCCAGTTTTGGACATTTGAAATAATTTCACTCTTAAATAGGACATAAACACATGTCAATATTTTGATAGTTTTTATTTCATAAAAACCTTCTTTTTGGTTTTGACAAAGAGAATTCATTTTAAATAAATTTTTTAAAATTTTACGTTTTTAATATGAAAAAATGGATTCCATATTATGAATCATATCGTCCAAATTTTGTTAATATGTACCTTTTATTTTTGAATGTTATGAATTGTAACATGAGTAATTATTTTTATTTACCATGGTTAAAGGGAAAATCGGGAAAATATGATTAAAAAAATAAATTTATATCAATATTAAACTAAAATAAAACATGTAAAACTATTATTTAATGAGGTATTTCTTACCATGGGCATCGTTGGGTTGATTTTGGGACCCCATGGGGCCATTTGGGTGATATTATGACATTTATAAGAATTAATTTAAAGTAAAGACAAATATAATATAAACAAGATTCTTTTACTAAAACAATTTTAATATAGGGTTATAACACTGATATAATTGATTTTAAATAATCATTAGAAAGATAAAAACCATTCATACAACATGGAATTTATATATTATTGTTATGAATTAAATAAATAATTATAGTTATTAGACAATGATGATAGAGTGATTGTTTCATTAATAAAGCATTCAAATTAATGATTTTGTAAATATTAAAATAAATATTATTTTACAATATTTTGGTAATGAACAAATTTTATGGATGATTATTACACGTTGGGAATGATTAAATATTTTTTCTCTGAAGTAATTCGTTCTTTATGAGTTTGTAAAAAATCCACGCATCAATTGATACACAAATTGACATAATACATAACATAATATATAAAAAAGTTTATTAAAAGATATTTAATTTCTAAAAAACTATGATTTTTCAAAATAGAAAAGATAAGTCATAATATGTGACAAATGGATTTTTTTGGACTTTTGACATGATATGGAAATTACATTAACCAACAATTTGTAAATAACACGATATCACTATAAGTTTAAAAATAGTAAAATAAGAGATAACCAAAAAAATATGGATAAAATCTATTCAAAACAAGTCTAATTTTTTTGGATTATGGGCATTTAAAGGAAATTAAATCATATTATAATTAAATTATTGTTGGTCTATTTTTAAAATAAATTGGATTTATAATAAATTAATATTTCAAGACTTTCTTAATGTACCACACAACTCTTCTATAAAAGGTAACTTCTTCATCTCTTTATACCATACATCCAAAGACATTTAGATTAGAAAATATATATCCAATTCAATTTCAGGAATCCCTCTTTTACTCCTAGAAGCCTTACCATTGGAACAAGTAAATTTAAGAAATCCTTTGGCTCAAATCAAAAGAAGTTTATTGATATAGAGGTAACATCTTCTCTCAAGTTACTTTCCATGAATTTATTTATCCACTCCCTATGATCTTATTACTACTTTATTACAAAAAACAGAATTATAAATATAATATGATTTTGTTTTGAGATTGAATCGAACTACACTTTCACACACCTATATCTAATGGGTACAAACATACTGTTTTGGTGTACGGGAACTACTGCCTCACGAAATGATGATTGTTCAATTTTACCATACCACCTATAATGGTGACCATTATAATTGAAATGTACAAATATACTGTTTTGATTGTCACATTCATTCCACCTTAAAGAAATTACATCCTCACCATTTAAACATGTTCTCGGTTGTTAATGGTTCTAAATATGATTTTTTAATCCACATAGTAAAACTATTAAATATTATATTCTCTTAGTAGAATAATATGGTAAGTAAAAAGGTCTTATTAAATAACACATTACTAGGTTTTTATACAAGATAAAATTGGTGGAATGTTAAGATATGTACATGGAGTGAATAAATAAATAATTATAGATAGTGATAGAGGTAATTGATTATAATAAATTTATTTATAAAATGAATTGTATGGGCTGGAAAAAAAATATATGATGATATAAATTACCTTTTAATTAAATAGATTTAAATGTATTATGATAATATTTTTTCAATTTATGTTTTTTAGTATTGAGGAGTTATTCTACTATTTAGGAATATAAGGAACTCTATCTACATAATATTCTTACATTTCATATTCACAGTTCTATACATTCATTTTTAATTGACCATAAGACCATAAAATAGTTTCATGTACTTATTTATACCTCTAAATAATTTCCAATACCATTATTTTCCACATAATATATCCAATATAATTATTTATTCTCTTAAACTAAATAGTAAAAATTATTGTTCATAAATAATAAACAATTTTCAAATTGTTTTACTATTGGAATATTAACCATGAAATCACGTAGGCTTGTGATATGTGTTAATCCCTTATCATACTTATGTAATGGTCTCAATGACCATGTCATTTCTAGATATGATGGGTTGTCACCTTGCACATTATCTTCTATTTTCTAAAAAATATAAAAAAATCATTTAATGCTCCAAATAATAAATATGATGGACATCCTTGAAATAAAAATTGTCATTAAATATCCTTTTTAGGATGGTTATCAATACAAATTAATTTTGTAAACTTATATATTACATTTATTTTACTGTTATTATAACTTAATCAAGGGTTATAGTAACAATAACTGTTTTCAATGCATTTAAATATAGTTATATAAAAATTAATCAAGTTATTATTCAAAAAATTCCACTAAAACATATACTTAACCAATGAGTAATATTCCCTAAAATGATTTCTCAAAATGTACATGATCTTTTTAAAATCACATAAAACATTAAATTATATTTTTAAGACATTGAACTTTTTATCAATATGAATCCCATTAAACCATGGATTTATCAACAAATTTTTACATAATAAAGAAACATGTGATTCTAAATTTAACACAATCTTTATATGGTTCCTGATTATTATAACCAATATTCCAATTGTAAAATACTTCTACATTTTAATTCATGGATCACAATTCAAAAATTATTCATCCCTTCTATTTCAAAAAAATATATTTCCTTTGTATAAGGATTATATTATGTCACTTATTTAAAATATATATTAAAATAATTAATAATGGGTTTTGAAGAAAATTTTAATTATCATATACATATCCCCTAGGATTGTCAAACTATGAGGGTGGTGAGGCCTATATTAATATACCATGTGACGATCAGGTCATACCCAATGGACTATTTTTAAGGTTATTACCCCTATGTAAATTTGTGAAAGAACCATATTAACATAAAATATCTTGAAAGGTATGAATTTTGATGGAATACCACATAATATATACCTTACTAATACAGTAATTTTATTATCTATTCCTATCCTTAATGTTTTTCATATGGTTATGTTCTAAATATAGTTATTGTTGTTTATAATTTACATCCTCTGACACCAATTGTAGAGACCCCAAACATAATAGTCCAGATTGTTTCCTTTCATTAATGTAATAATATAAAATACAAATAATCGCATCCCCAAAGGCCAAATATTCTAGTAGTCTGGGGAATCAAGTTGCATAAATTTTTTCCATATTATATATCAATACAAATATTGCAACATACCTATTTTTGATAATATCATTACCACTATATCATATCCTTGTATATCATCCATAGTACACATCATGGATTATTGAGAAATAAAACATAAATAAGGGTGTGCTCAAATACTCATAAGGGTAAAGTACCATAGAATATATATCAATCAATAAGAATTGAAAATATTTCATGTTTAATAACCGAACAAACATCACATGTAATGAGAAAACCATGAAGGAATTCCATCCAGAGATAATATAAATTCTAAAATATCATGGAAAATATATAATTTTAAATAACTAAAAATACATTCCATAAAATTAATATCAAGACAACCATAACTAGATAAGGCATAATCAATATAGAAAGGTAAATATTTGAAATTACATTTAATTTTTTCAATATACTGAAAATGAAATGAATCGGGAAATAATATCATTTTTAAAATATCATGGATAATAATAAGAATTGAAATGAAGAAAATTGCTAAATATTTGAGGTGATGTATCAGGAACATGATACAACTACTGTCAAGCTATTTCATAGTATTATTTAAACTGTAATTAAAAAACATTAAGTGGTTAATAAAATTGTTTTCCTTATGATATCTATTGATGCATCGAGGATTTATATAATATCAATCCCATCCAATTATATAGGTCCAAATAATTCAACCCATATCAAATAATTTATTTAATCCATAGACCATAATCATTATTATCAAATGTCTGTATTTAGTAATGAATACATATGTATCAATTTTTTCTAGATAATCAAATGAATTTAAATTTAGAACATCATATACAATAATGATAAGAAATTTGAGTAATAAAAATATCCCTAAAAAATAAAATAGATATAGAGTGGTAATTAAATGTCTGTTGATCACAAGAAGTTAATATTTCAATGATATGTTAATGACTATAATTATTAAACAAGAAAAATAATAACAATACTATCCTTATTCGTGATAATGATAAACTATATAGATTAAGATTTAAGATGGTATTTATACAACATATATATAATGAAGTATATGTAAAATAAACGGGTATCATCATTGATGAATTAATATATCAGAAATTATATTCTTCATGAAAATAGCTTTTTCATTTTGAAACACATTTTTTTTAATCGTAAAATATATTAAAAATAAAATTCTCTTTATAAAATTTTTAAAATCAATTAATTAATTTAATATAAAGTAAATCATTTTCATCATAAATAACTTGTAAGATATGAAAATGAATCCATAATGAAATGATAGTCATGTTAGTGGTTATTTCTATACATATCGTAAAATACATTCCATTTTCTTGATAAAAATATAATAAATTTTCCTCATGTAGAGAGAGAAAATAATATTTTATTGAAAAGTATTTTGTCAAAAAAATTATAAAAATTTTATAATTAAATAAATTTTAAATTTATAAATATAGATTTGAATTTTTTATGATAAAACTTCTTTTTAAAAGATAACATATTTCTGACTGATGAGAGAAATGATGTAAAAATTTTATAGAAACCGTTTCTCAATTATTTCAAGTACCAAAGGGTGGGAAATGGAAATAATACATCAAAATATAATGAATAACTAGAGAATGAGGTAATTAAATGTTTTTATAATAATTTGATAAAATAATTTCATTCAATGTGAATAAAATTTTAAATATTCCCAATTAGAATTAGGAAGTGATATAAATGCTTGAAATTATCATACTGTTGTTGTTATAACTAATCAAGGAATATATTATGTGTTGTATCTATAAATATACATAAGAAAATTTCAAATATAATAATCTATATTTAAATTTTATTTTACTAATAATCATATAAAATCAAATATAATGAATAAATAATATAACCCTATAAAAAGAAACCAAGTCAGGAATGTCTTTACAACTTGGTGAATTTTAAGTAAAATCCCCATAGATTAAATATATCAAATTAAAAAATAAAATACCAATAAAAATGGATTATTCATGATTTTACATGACAATGGGGATTTATATATCCCATATAAAAGAATTTAGGTTTATAATCATTAAATATGCATCAATGGAATAAAATTGATTTGAAATATATTACATTATGCATGCTTTTGATTAAAGAAATTTAGATACATGTATAGTGAATTTGAATATGTTTTTAAATTATACCAAAAAATTATTAATTTTTAAAATATCAATTATTATACTTTTATAACATCTTTTCACTCATTCATTTGTAATATTCCGTTATTTTCATTCTTTTAGGGTGTTAATATCCATATTTTCTTATGCTTGATTTGTATCAAATCATGTATTTATAGAATAATACATTTTCATGTCTATAAATATTCATGAATAAGATATTAATTTTAAGTTAAAGATTACACTTTTTCATAGAGCATACTTGACACAAAATAATGGGTTTTTCCGAAATCATACGTTACACACTACATTGAGTTATACTGAAAAATAATAAAATAATATTAATTTTTTTAAATGGTAACGCCTATCCGTTGAAAAGGATAGAATGAATAATATCAACTGAAATTTGAAATATGGTCTACATATGTTTAAAAAATGATTCATTGGTTACCATGTTTATTATAAATTTAAATAAAAACCAATTGAATATAAAGGATTTGTTTTTATTAAAACCTATTTAAAAGAGAATAATTGTGTTTATAAAACAAAACCAATCTTTATAGATTTTTATTTAATTAATAAACATTGTTATGATTCAATTTAATTTATTAAATTCATCTTATATATCTTCTATGTATGAAATAAGATCAAATTAAATCGATTGGATAAAAGAATTATTTTTCTAAAAATGCATTTTTATTGCCTTTTAATAGAGAACCCTTAAAAAATATAGTTTTTTCCACATTTATATATTATATTTGTAAAAATAAACATATTTTTAAGAATCATGAAATCAAAATTTATATTGGTTGAAATTTTGGTATTTTTCTGATAAAATTAATACTTTCAATAACAGTAAAAAATACTGCATTTTAATTAAAAATATCCTTTTCAACAAATTTATTTATATATTATCATTTTAATATTAATAGGTATTAAAATTTAAATAGATTCTGTTTTTATCATTTAATACAGTTTTGGTCATTTGAAATAATTTCACTCTTAAATTAGACATGAACACATGTCAATCTTTTGATAGTTTTTATTTCCTAAAAATCCTTTTTTTTGGTTTTGATAAAGAGAATTCATTTTAAATAAATTTTTTAAAGTTTTTTGTTTTTAATATGAAAAAATGGATTCTATATTCTGAATAATAAATTCCAAATTGTGTAAATATGTACCTTTTATTTTTGAATATTATAAATTGTAACATCATTAATTATTTTTATTTACCACAGTTAAAGGTAAAATCGGGAAAATATCAGTAAAAAAATTAATTTATATCAATATTAAACAAAAATAACACATGTAAAACTATTATTTAATGATATATTTTTTACCATGGGAATCATTGGGTTGATTTTGGGACCCCATGGGGCCATTTGGGTGATATGATGACATTTATAAGAATTAATTTAAAGAAAAGACAAGTATAATATAAACATGATTGTTTTACTAAAACAATTTTAATATAGGGTCATAACACTGATATAATTGACAATAAATAATCATTAGAAAGATAATAACATTTTATACATCATGGTATTTTATTTATTATTTTTATGAATTAAAGAAATAATTATAGTTATTATACAATGATGATAGAGTGATTGTTTCATTAATAAAGCACTAAAATTAATGATATTGTAAATATTAAAATAAATATTATTTTACAATATTTAGGTAATGAACGAATTTTATGGATGATTATTACAATTTGGGAATGATTAAAGATTTTTTTTTCTCTGATGTAATTAGTTCTTTATGAATTTGTAAAAAATCCATGCATTAATTGATACCCAAATTGACAAAATACATAACATAATATATAAAAAAAGTTTATTACAAGATATTTAATTCCGAAAAAACTATGATTTTTCCAAATGGTATGATAAGTCAAAATATGTGACAAATTTATTTTTTTGGACTTTTGACATGATATGGAAATTATATTAACCAACAATTTGTAAATAACATGATATCACTTTAAATTTAAAAATGGTAAAATAAGGGTTAACCAAACAAATATGGATAAAATATATTCAAAACAAGTCTAATTTTTTTTGGATTATGTGGGTCTAAATTGAAATGAAATAATATTATAATTAAATTATTTTTGGAAAATTTTTAATTTAAATGGGATTTATAATAAATTAATATTTCAAGACTTTCTTAAAGTACCACACAACTCTTCTATAAAAGGTAACTTCTTCATCTCTTTATACCATACATGAAAATCAATTTAGATTAGAATATATCTATCCAATTCTATTTCAGGAATCCCTGTTTTCCTACAAAAAGCCTTACCATTGGAACAAGTCAGTTTAATAAATCCTTTGGCTCAAATCAAAAGAAGTTAATTGATTTAGAGGTAACATCTTCTCAAAAGTTCCTTTCCATTAATTTCCTTATCCACTCCCTATAATATTATTACTAATTTATTAAAAAAATAGTATTATAAATATAATATGATTTTTTATGAGATTGAATTGAACTACACTTTGACACACTTATATCTAATGGGTACAAAAATACTGTTTTGGTGTACATGAACTACTGCCTCACGAAAAGATGATTGTTCAATTTTACCATACCACCTGTACTTGTGGCCATTATAATTGAAATGTAATTATATATTATATATATCTTACTTATATATTACCTAGGCTTCTGTAATTTTTATTTACAACAAACCTTTATGCTTTCCATAATATGTTAACACGATAATTTCATTTAAGGAAGATTGGACTACCACCCCCTCAAAGTGACATGACTCGTTCATGTAATACATGGAACATATAAAGGATGGTGTTAAAGAAATTATGTAACATATATAAAATATATATTATACTAGAATTATAATATTCCTAAGTATAATTTAATTTTCAATCTATTAACAAGAAAAAAAAATAAAAGTAGCATTCATGTATACGTACGGTTTACCTTCTCCATTAGGGAGGTATTTCATTTCAAATCTTTAAATGTAATGGAATATTATAAATACAAATATACGGTATTTATATTTTATTTAAATCATGAACATAATTCTGGAGATGATTTAATTTTCACTTTAGGGACAATTTATATCAAAACAAGTTCATTTAATGACAAATCTACCGAATATCGACAAAACATCTGATAAAAACTAAAATAACTATATACTTTATATAACTTGGTAATAAGTGATATAATATAAATTATAAAATTTAAAATGGTTCTAATGAACGTATAAATTACACTATGTTTTTTATTTAGGAAATATATGAATGAATTGGACAAGTCAGATTCATGGTTAGGGAACTTCTTAACCCAATTTCCAATCATTGGGATAATCTTATACTTCTTAATTATGTATTTATATAATTATGTGAGAAATAACTTCTGATATAATTTGGTGTATCTATACTTAATTTTTTTCTATTTATAGTGAATACACTTAATATACATATTTTATTAACAAAATAATCTTTTATGAAAATTTCTAAACTCAATTTCCACTCATTAGGTTTTACGCCTACTTAATTGATTATATTATGACAAATTTATATGTGGAATCGAAATTTATTTATTTATGAGGTAATTTACACTTCTATTTGTGTGGAATTAATATTTATATGAATATTCATCCTGCTGAGAAATGCTTGCATCATTTATACGAACACTGTAAGGTAAATCTGAACTCATTCTCAATTCATGGAGATAAATATCCATGTCATTGGTTTTGTTTTTTCAGAAATATGTGTGAATGATATAAGATTGATTTAAAAAGAATATCTAATTATATTGGGTATATTTATATTTTTCACACATAATTATTTAATTTATTTGCCCTTAATATAATGTTACGACTTTTAAGGAATTTCGTCTCAATATACAATCCATTAAGAATTATATGTTGTTATGTACCAATTCAATTATATGGTTTATATACTTCCCTTTGAAATATTATATAATTAATATACTTATTATGATGATATTTTATGTTTTTAATGTTATTCTTTAATTATTTTTATTCAAGTATTTTATCATGTGGTAGGGTAATCTTTAACTGAAACATCGCTTTAAATGTTTTAAAGATTTATTTTTTATATCATTCTCATTAATGTCCAGGTTTTCATAAGGGTTTTCAGGACTTTTTTATATTGATATATAAGATTTAAAATTCAATCTCTCAAATTTACATTAATGTTTTGTAAGAGGAATGGGACACATTTTTTCCAAAATATCTTTATTAAAAGTTATATAATGTTTTTTCAGGGGATTGAATATTTCAATATCATGAATTTATTTCTTGTGATTGATGAGTGAAATTATCATAATTTCATTCTTTTATGTGTTATGATTATGTAATGTAATTCTGAAATTGTGGGGTGGGGGTGGTTACATGATAAACAAAATATGGGTTGTTCTATGAGAAAAAAAGCGTTGGTGAGCCCGTGATATCTCCCCAATGCATTGGGTAACATGAAAGTGGTAAATGATAATGTTTCCCCTAAGAAATTTAGGTAATATACTTTAATGGGTATTCCAAACATATCCATAATTGATACTCTCTATGTATCTGTGAAATCAAAAAATAATGAATATTAGGGATTCTATAAGTTACATACATGTTTAATGATTTCAATGATGTTTTGTCAGAATATTATTATTACATGATGTATGCTAAGTAGTTTATGTGGTATGGGTGAAACATATGATTTTGTGAAAATTATTTTAGAGGATTTAAATATTCATGGGATAAAATATTAATTCCTTATTTTATATTCTTTACTAATATTTTTATTCACATCCCATGTTTTGGAATGTTTTTCACAAGATTTAATGATGAATAGATTCAAGTATTGGATCAAGGCAATGTTATGCTATTAAATCATGAAACGATCCATGTTTTTTTAAAGAGTTTATATTTTATGAAAAATGTATAGTGAGTGGAAGTGTATTATTGTAATATTTAAGTTGTTATGTAATAGTTATGACCTATTTATCCAACACAATAAAATTTAAAATTTCCTCAATGTGATGTGTTGAATTATCTCAAGATTGTGTAACGTTTAACATTGGGGCCTTATAGTTGGTATTAATGGAAAGGTTTAGAAAACTCTAGAGATTAGGATGTTATCTTAGGGGTTAAAGAATTGGTAATGGGTTTATAATTTTAAATTATATTACATGTTAAATGAATTATAGACCCCTTTTTAGGATTAGGTTTTTTCAAGGTGATTAAAATTATTTTGGGAGACATTCATTATTATTGATTTTATTGGTTATCAGTTTTTGGGATACCAAATGCGAGGTACGAAATAACCATTGATGTTAAAACGTGTTATGATTATTTTTTAGGATATTATATATCTTTGGTAATGTTATAAATTCATATTGTTTTTGAAAAAGGACAACATGCAAACCATCTGACAACTCGCCATGTCGGAAAAAAATGTGGGAATCAACCACAAAATCGAAGTACAACTAGGATTTATCACATACCACTATACTACATGAATTATTTGGGTAGAATAACATATTATTTTTAGTTAAATGATTTTATGGATTATGAATAATTTTATTTTGGGAACATATGTTTTATTAAATGGATATCTTATATAAAGGAATGTGATTTGGTGATTGAGTGAAAAAAAAAATATTTCCAAAAATGTTCACCTTTTGGGAATTTTTTATTAGGATAATTAATTTTCAATATGATACATTAATATTAGGAGATTTTATTTCATGATAAATGTTAATATTTTTTGTGCACTAATATGTGATCAAATCATTATGAATTTTGGGTTTCAATTTTGGTTTTAATAATTATTTTGAAAGAATTATATGGAAAATTATTTGTTGAATGGTATTTATTAAACTTTGGGGTATTTTTTGTTTAATTTTAGAGATTAATACTAATAATTATATTAATAATGTATTATTATTATTGGGTGATTATTTGATATTTTACAATCCATTTAAATTTTTGATAATATCTAATGACGGGGGAAATATATAGTTCATCTTTTGGGGATTATGTGATTCTATAGAGAAAAGATGATTGTGTGGAAGAAATTTAATAAATAATGAAACTCTACATGTCATGTAACTATATTTTCTTATACTCTTATTATAAGTAGCAAAATTCTTCCACAGATTTAAAAAAAGGATATTAAAATAAAAAAATTTATATGCTTACTTTTCCTATAATGAAATAAATGACAGTTTAACCCATCACAAGTGTATAGTTTTCTTATTGATAAATTTCTGCTGATCATGTTTTCTATCACTCTATATCATAAATTGATGGTTATTTTTTATTCCTTATCTATGTCTTTATAAATGCAATCCTAGAATGTGTTCTCAGGGGACCTTTTTTACTTCTCATTCTCTAATTAAAAGTGATATTTTTAGTGACTCTTTTTCTTATATGGGATTTTTAATGATGTTTCCAAGCCCAATTTTGAAATTGTGAGGATTTAATTTCCAAAAGGGGGGAATTATGTAACAACTGATGTATTTAAAGAATAATACATTTTCATATCAATAAAATTTTATGAATAAGATATTAATTTTACGTAAAGAAAGACACTTTTTCTGATTGCGTACCCAAAACCCAACAATGGATTTCTTAGAAATCTTATGTTGCACACAACATTGAGTTATACGAAAAAATAATACAATAATAATGTTTTTTATTTTAAATGGTAGTTAACGCCAAGCCGATGGAATGGCAGAAATGAATAGTATCATCAAAATTTTTAAATATGGTTTACACATGTCTAAATAATTATTCATTGGTTATAAATTTTGTTTGAAATTGAAATAAAAACCAATTGAATATAAAATATGTGTTTTTATAAAAAATTATTTAAAAGAGAATAATTGTGTTTATAAAATCATATCACTTTTTATAGATAATATTTTAAATAAAAATAAATGTTATATATTCAATTTTTTGTTTAAAATTCATCTTATATGTTTTATCTTTATGATATAAAAAAATTCAGATAAAAGCGGTATTTTTCACAATATTCTATTTTATAGCCTTTTGATCATGAAACCTTTTTAAATCTAGTTTTTTTTCACAATTATATGTTCTATTTAAAAAAATAAAATTCTTATTTATACTTAGGACATCAAATTTTTCATTGGATGTGATTTTTGTATTTTTCCGATAAAATTCATATTTTTATGAATAGTGAAAAATACTACATTTTAATTAAAATCTACGTTTTCATCTAATTTATTTATATAGTTAGATTGTATTCTTAATTTTTTCTAAAAGTGTAATTAGATTATGTTTTTATCATTTAATCCAATTTTTTTAATTGAATGTAATTTCACTTTTAAATTGGGAATAAACACATGTCAATCTTTTGAAAGATTGTACTTCTTAAAAACCCTTTTTTTGGTTACGACAATGGGAATAAATTTTAAATTAATTTCAGAAAATTATCTTTAATGAATTTGAAGAAATGGATTCCATATTTTTAATCATAATGTCTAATTGTTTTTAATAATTACCTATTATTATTGGACATTTTGTGTAGTAACATCAGTAATTATTGTTATTTACCATGGTTAAAGGGTCAACCATGTAAATATGGGTAACAAAATTATTTTTTTATAATTTAATACTACCCTAAAACATGTTCCATCCCTATTGGATGAGATATTTTATACCACGGGCATCCTTGGGTCGATTTTGGGACCCAACGGAGCCATTTGGGTGTGATAATGTCATGTCATAAGAATTAATTTGAAGTAAAGAGAAATATAACTTAAACATGTATCTTTCACTAAATCAATTTTAATATAGGGTTATATAAATGATCTATTTGAATTTATATAGTAATTATAAATCCAATTAATATCCTACATCATTGTATTTTATTTATAATATCTATACATTATATAAATAAAAATAATTATGACACAATTATGATGGAGTGACTACTTCATTAATAAATTATTCCAATAGATTATTTTATAAATATTATTTTAAATAATATATTTCATCTAGTAAATTTTATGGATTAATATAACATGTTATAATTTATTGAATACTTTTTTATGGAATCAATTAGTTATGAATATGCAAAGAAGTCATGAATTAATTGCAACCAAAATTGACATTATTCATAACATAAAATATAAAATAGTTTATTAAATGATATTAAATTCCTAAAAATAAATGATTCAAAAAAATTATTCTGATAAGTTGAAGTTTTTCATTAATGGAATATTTTTGGGAATTTTTACATGATATACCCACAATTTTTATATAACATGATATCATTGTAGGATCTAAATAATGATGTAGATGCTCAATAAACAAGCGGTGGGGAATTGTACACTTTAAAAAAATTCATTTAACAAAGGAAAGAGCTAAGTTTAACAAAGTTAAACTAATCAAATTCAAAACACCTCTAACACCAATTGAAAAAACAGAATAAAGAATGAAGTTATAAAATTCATGTTCTATGTACTTGCTTAAACCTGGAAAGAGATTCCGAAAGTAGGTTCCAGAAATATGGATCCAGAAATTGAAAATTAACTAAAGATCACAATATGAGATTCTACCTTAAAGTGTATAGAATCTAAATGAAACAGAGCACAAGTAGAGAAGTATAAGAAAGTTATACTTTCCTTACAATACAATGTGCAGCAGAAACAAACAAGTAGTAAAACTACAAGTAACGAGATATAATTCTTTTAACCCAAAGAGAAGGGTATCCAACAACCTTGGATAAAGGTCCCTTGATTTATACTTTCAAGAAATTCTGTCTTACCCACACCATTGTAAGCCCTCAATACGAAGATCGGACTCTCTGTCTTGTTATCCCCGCAAGCCCTCAGCATCAAGTTAATTGGAACCTCTATCTTCCTCAGCATGAAAGCCCTCTAACTTCAAGGTAGTCGGCACCTCTGTCTTCCTATCCTTGGAAGTCCTCGAATGTAATCACCAATATTCGGAGTCGCACGAAGCAAAAACTAAAAGAGCGGTTCAGTACGCACAAGGAATGAAAAGCTTTCTCTCTCTAGAAATCACCTTAGTAGCATGTGGTATCTAGATCGGTGAACTTCTATGTCGTTGTGAGCTCTTTCATATGAGCTCCTATTTATAGGCTCGATTGGCCTCCTTTCCAATGGTCATATTTTCCATAAAAATCGGAGGGACATGTACACTTGTAACTTAACCAATTTTTAGTTTATAATAGAATAGATGAAATCGTTTATAACAAAACAAGTGTAACAGAATGTACAACATCGTTTTAAGTCTAACTCAAATGTTCGGAGGGAAGGTTCAGAGTGTAAACAAAATGTCAAAGAGTATAAAAATTATAAAAGTGTAAGCAAAATGAATGTTTAGAGTCTAAAAAAATAATAATATTCGGAGTCTAAATAAATTTGGACTGTATAAAGCAAAGATGGTCAGATTCTGTTTAATAGGTGAACTCGGAATTAGAATTTGGAATGAAAATTCGTCATCAGAATTCGTAATGAGTATTCGTAATCAGGATTTGTCATCAGATTTCAGTGTCAAACTTCATGAGAGATCCTATCCAGAATTCGGAATAGAACTTTATCAGTGTTCATATCTAGAATTCGAAGTAAAACTTCATTACAGTTCTCATCCAGAATTCGTAGCCTAAAACAGAATGCTTCATATCAATGTTTTAAACGATTCCGAGAATATAGAAATGAATCTAATTCTTATACTTAAGAAATATATGGATATAGATAATGAAAATATGATATTGATAATTTTCCTTACAAAAGAGATCATCCTTATAAAATCGACTTACCTTATAAAAGAAATTTTCCTTATAAAAGAAATTTTCCTTATAAAAATGATTTTCCTTATAAAAGCAATTTTCCTTATAAAAGCGACTTTCCTTATAAAAGTAATTTTCCTTATAAAAGCTTTTTTCCTTATAAAAGCGATTTTCCTTATAAAAGCTATTTTCCTTATAAAAGTGATTTTCCTTAAAGATAAGGTGTTTGTGATTTTCAAAACAAGAAGGAATGTAAAAGTCATAAGGAAAACCTTATTGACTCAACAATCATTATAAGATTAAAAAGGGCAAACAAAGGGGAAACAAAATCATAAAAGGATAAATAAATATTAAAAAATAGTGAAAAAATATTGGATGATGCGTATTCAAAAAAATAATATTATCTCTGAATTAAATTATATTTCAACCATTTTTAATTGACATTGAATTTATAATAAATTAATATTTCAAGACTTTCGTAATGGGCCACTCACCTACTCTAATAAAGGTCATTTATTATTGTCTTTATCTCATGCTTCCAAAGGATTATATATCAAAAAAATCAATGTCTAAAAATCTTTATAGAGTCCCTACATTCCTCTATGAATCCTTACAATGGGTGTAAGGCATTTCAAGATTGCCTTTCGGCTCAAATTAAAAGAAGTCACCCTATTTAAAGGTAACACCTTCTCTCAAGTTCCATTCCTTTAGTTTTCATACCCACTCCCTATTCTCTTCTTATTCATTGATTACATAACAAAAACAATATTATAAATATAAAAGAATTTTTTATGATAATTATTCGATCTATACTTACACACACCTCTATATTATTCATACGAACATCTTGTTTCTCTGTAAGGTGAACTACTGCCCCCTAAAACGACGATTTTTCAATTTTCCCCTACCACCTCCAATGGAGGCCATATTGATAGAAGTATAATTATATATAATATATAATATATTTATATTGTTCCTATTGTTATTTAATATTTATTTACATCATTTATTTATGATTTCCATAATGTGTAAATATGATAATTTCATTTGAGGAAGAGTGGGCTACCGCCCCCTCAATGTGATATGACGCATTCATGATATTAATGGAACACATAAAAGATGAAAATAAAGAACATATGGAACATATATAACATATATATTATACTATAATTATAAAATACAAATGTATCCTTTGTTTCTTAATCTTTTAATATGACAAAAAATGAAAGTAGCATTCATGTGTACATACGACCTACCATCTCCATGAACGGTGCCTATCATTTCTTATCATCAAATGTTATGGAAGATTATCTATACATATATAAAAGAAATATATTATATCTGAATTATTAATATCTTTCTGGTGATTATGTAATTTTGACTACATGGAATATTTACATCAAAACAAGTTCATTTTTGACTCAAGTACCAAATATCGATAAAATATCTGCAAGGAACAAAAATAATTATGTAATTTCGATGACACAGAAACAAGTGTTATAAAATGAATAATAAACATTAATTTTTTTAATAAATAAAAAAATTATCCTAAATTTATTATTTCAGAAATTAATGAATGAATGGGACAATTCAGATTCAAAGTAAGGGAATGTTTTTACACAATTTCAATTCTATGGGTTAATATTTTACTTCAGGACTATGTCTTGCTATAATTATCTGATAAATAACTTCTGATGTACGATCTTTTATTTATACTTTTATCTATAGTGAATACAAATAATCAATCTATTTTGTTAACAAAATGTTCTTTGTAAATTAATTTAAAAGCACAATTTCCACTAATTGGGTTTACGCATACATTATTGATTATATTATCCCATGATTTGGTTTAGAAAAACTATTTATTTATTTAGGTTGTAATTTCTACTTATGTTTTTGTGGATATAACATTTCTATACATAATCATCCTATTTATTATATCTTATTTCATTTATATAAACATTTTAAGGGAAATCTTATCTAAATATTCATTCATTGAGTTAAATACCCATGTCATTGGTTTTGTTTTCCCTAAATATATGTGAATAAACTCTGATTGTTTTACCCTAAAAAGTCATTTATATTGGGTGAATTTATTTTTTTAAGACATTATTAGGTCATTGATTTATCCTTAATCAAATGATATGATCTTTGTAAGGTATTTCATCACAATTTACTATCTATTTAAACGTATTTGGTTTTTTGCACCAAATCACATTTATGTTGTATAAACATCCCATTGACATATTATATCATGAATCTCCTTATTCTCATGACATTATGTGTTTTGGGTAATGTTATTTATTAGTTATTTTTATTCAATTATTCTGTAGTGTGGTAAGGGAATATTTAATGAAAAATCGTTTTAAATTTTTTTAAAGATTTATTATTATAAATCATTATCATTAACATCCAAGTTTTCAAAATGGTTATAAGGATTTAATTATATAGAAATATATTTTTTAAAATTCTAACTCAAAATTTTGTTTTAAATGCTTCAATGTTTTTCGGGAAACACTGATTCAAAAATATCTTCAATAAATGTTCTAAATAGTTTTGGAAGTTGATTGAATATTTCAATATATTGAACTGATTTCTTGTAATTCATGAGTGAAATGTTTATAATTTAAATCCTTTAGGTGATATAATTATGTTCTAATACCTGAACATTTGACTGGAGTTTATGTGATAAACCAAATACGGGTGGTTCTATGATTATCCTAGGGTGGGTGAGCCCATGATAGCTCTCCAATGCATTGGGTAATGTGACATAGGTAAATGATAATGTTTCTCTTATGAGATTTATGGAATATAATATGATGGGTATTCCAAACCTAACCATGATGGTCACTACCTATGTTGATGTGAATGCTACAAATTAAGTATGTTATAGATTCCACAAATTACCATTATGTTTTAAGATTCCAATGAGTTATTATAGGAATCTTATTATTTCATGATGCATGTTATGTAGTTTATGTTTTATGGGTGAAAAGTATAATTTTGTTAAAAGAAATCATGGGTTTTAAATATTCATGGAATAACGATTTTATTCCTTTTTTTAATATTCCATACAAATATTGTTATGCTCCTTCCATTTTTAGAAATGTTTTACACATGACATAAAGAATAATTGTGTCAAGATGGGATCAAGGGAAAGTTACGTTATTAAAACCAGAAACAAAAAAATGTTTCTTTTTAAGGGGTTTCTATTCAATGAAAAAAAAATGTACAGTGAGTCGAATTGTCTACTTGCAATATTTAAGTATTTATATACGAGTTATAACCTAACTCTGTAAAACTTTAAAATTGGATAGATAGTCATTGTGAATTGTTGACTTATCTTATGATTATGTAATGTTAAAGGATGGGGCCTTATATGATTATTTAAGAAAGATCCATTTATTATAAAAATTATATATTTTACATTAACATGAATTATAATAATGATATTATAATCATATTTATAAATCAATTACACTTTTAATATGAATCATGATTGAATTTTTTGAGAGACGAAGTATGTTATAAAATTAGAGATGGAATGTCATATGTATGCATGAGTAACATTTCCTTTTTTAAAACCATTATTATGGAAAGGAGACAAGTAATAAAATAACATTAAAAATTATAATTATTTCAAAAATACAATATTATTTCATTATATATGAAGATAAATACTTTCCATGTGTTGTGTTAGTGAAAAGGTAGTTACGTCGCTTCATGAAGGATGTTGTCCACAAGTACACGAATATCAATATCATTTTTATGTGTAAAAAATTAAATGATATATTATTTTAATTAATATATGAATATTTAATTTACATAATAATTAGTTCATGTATATCACATATATTTATAAAAAATCGGTATCACCTTCCTTGTAAACATCTTGTTAAAGATTAATCAAATTGCTTCATGAGGCAGTAGTCCACCATTTTCCCAAGCGATGTTATGGTGTCTTCTATAGAGTTGGATTTAATAATGTATAAGTGACACAATTTATCCATTACTATAATTTATATATATATATATATATATATATATATATATTTATCATATATATGCTTTATAGGCACCATCATACCCAATCATGAATGGTTGTATTGAATAAACGAATGACCTCAATTCATGAGGATGTAACCCACCGTAAAAAATGATTTTTTTTCATAACCCATTTTGTGGAATTAGAGATTTTTTTCATCATAAAATTATTATAATACAATTTTTATATTATATAATATGGTTTAAGAATAAATAATATAGGTTTATTAAGAAATAAAAAAAAATCTGATTTGAAAACATTACATCTTTTTTAGGCATCCTCCTTACATTTGAACTAAAGCCTTATCTGTTGAATTTACGAAACAAAATAAGCCATATAAGATTAAATGAGATAATTGGGGATTATAATTTTGATTTTATAGGCTTAACCAATGTGGGTTTATGTTTTGAAGATTATAGGGGTTGAGTCCCCTTTTATAGTCGAGGGGGAGTGGAATTTTTGTAAATATCCAAATGTATTCAATCTCTGGAGATCAATCAACACTAATATGGTAAAAATGTTTATTAATATAGGATAAAATTGATTAAGTGGTTTAGAATATCCTCTAAAAGAAAAAAATAAACAATGTTTTATCATTTCACTCTTTAGTACTTATGTTTTCTCAATTTTACCCATCTAGTTTTTACCATAGTAACTTGTATCTTTTTATTTACATAAGAAATATACACTTTAAGAATAAAATTAAAATAATTTTCATTATGTAATCTATAAATAATGATTCTAAATATGAAATCAACATTGTTAAATAACAATCCTATGTATGTGTAAAATTAATTTTAATATAAATACATGTAATGTGAAAAACCATGTTTTAACGTCAAGGGAAATAATTAATTATAACTATTTTATAAAGTAATTATAATAAAAAATTAATTTAACATATTATAGAACACAAATTAGTCTATTTCTACATATGGAATTCTTTTTTTCTAAATTTTACTTACACAAGGGGAAGAAATTAATCTAAAAATAATCTCACAAATGTGATGAGAATGAAGGGGTTTGAAGTGAAATTATTGTAAGGTTTTTTATATTTTAATATCAAATATATATATATAAAATAATAAATTGACCTAAATATCATTAAATGATAAATTTATTATCGAATTTTACTTTAAAAAAATTGAAAATATAATTTCAAATTATTAATTATTTAAACGAAATAAATATTCTCAATAAAAATTCATTAATTTTCACTATTAATCAAGAACATAAACCTCTATGAATAACAAAAAAGTACACATAACTTGATTTGGGTATTCTAATTAATGAAATGAATTTTATATTATCAAATTAATTTTATATGAGTGGTATAACATAATTATTAATTATGTTCATAAGACACGTCTGAAAAAACATCCATAAAAATGGACAGAAAATGTTTCATTTAAATTTAAATAGTTGTTATTTTATTGCTAATAAATGGATAACAATATTATCAATAATTTAAATACTTAAATTCATATATTATAAACAATTTCATAGGCTATAATAATAATATTTTTTATAAGATTTCACATTTCGTTTAAACTTTGTGTTGCATACAATGTTAGCTAAAATCATTGTCGTGTGTGTAAATAAATATAATATCAATATTGTATTTAATTAAATATATTTATAATATTGAATTTATAAAAAATAAATATTTCATAATTTCATTGGATTTTATAGTCTATTGTATGTTTTTGGTTTCATTTCAGACAGAAAATCAATTATGATTTTCATATTTAATATTTTTTGGGCCTGATATGATATTTCATATTCATACCTATGTGGTTCTTATATATTCCCCTATGTTCCATTTTTATTTTATTATCAAATTCATGAGATTTATACATAACTCTATCCTCTATTTCATCCTGGACAATACATAAAAAATATCTTCATCTTTACTGTTACTTTTTTAACACTAGGTAACCCACTTTTATCATAACCTACTTTTACAATTAATTATTTTAAAAAATTAATTTTTCATTATTATATAATAAAAAATATTTTGATTTAAAATATAGAAGACACTTTTCTACATTTCTATCACATAATTGTGAATGTTTAATTTAAAATTAATCCTTTGGAGGTGATGAGAAAATAGGGTTTTCAAGAAAAAAATTTCAATGGTTTAATTTTTTTTGATATCTCGTTATAATATAATATTGATTTAAATGAACTAAATTTTATTAATAGATATATAATTTTAATAATTATACACTCAAAAAAATAAATATACATCATCTTTAAAAATATTTTAATTGAAAAGGTAGTTTTAAATTAAATTTCAATATTTTTCACTATTTATCAAAACATAACTCTTTTCAAAAGATAATAAAAAATTCATCCTTAACTAATTTTGATATTTTAATATAAATAAAATTATTTTTGAAAGATCATTTTTTAAATTATAAAAAATTATTTTATATTATGTTTCATCGAAATAAATAAAAAGAATCATTGTTGAGAAAACAATATTTTTGAAACATATTTATGCATTTAAACAAATTAGTGCTTCTTTATCAATATTTTTGATATATATAAATAAGTTTATAATAATATTTACAATATTATTATACTATTCATATCATTATGTATAATGGAATCAGTTATAAGGGTCACATTTTACAACTTATAATAATAATAATATATCATGGTTATGTTATAACTTTATGTTGTGTGTCATGCATGATATCCCATTATTACATGTAGAAGAAGCTAAAACATTTATTTCATGTAATGTATGATATAAAAGAAATTTATTTTATTTAAAAAATTATTAAAATGTCATTTTTACAGGTTGTTTATGTGATATACCCTATATTCTAGTAAAAAACCTATGTCCTATGGGATACAAGCTTTATGGGTCATATCCTTATCATTATAGAAAATGTTGGTGGGGTACTAATATAAGTGGCATCATTTCACAGTGGATTCAAAGTTGATGGTTGGGAGATGTGATAGAGCTTTGAGGTTGGAAATGTTGTTCAATCCTTGGGTTGGAAGGGCAGTGGAATTAGGTAAACATAGTTTGTTATATATTCAAGGAATACAAACTAGGAAATAGGAATTTATGGAACCTTATAATATTCTAAAAGAACCATTATCTAATTAATAATTCTTAAACAAATAATGCTTCTTGCAGGTTAGAGACTGAGGTAAGGATCAGTCCCTATGATTATATATTCCTATGTTTGAATTGGGCAGACAATGGGTAATAGGTTTAAATATTAATCAATTAACGATCCATAAATATTCTAAATTTGTGGATTAATATTTTATATGTGTTTTTATTTTTCATGTATGGCTCCATGTCTACATCTATGTTAGTATTGTGTTGAATATTTTCAGTAGGACAGACTGGTAAATGTAAAGAGAGTTGAGATCGAGGAAAGTAGTCCATTGAGGAGGAAAATATAAAAGGATTAATTCGATGGTCTACAGAGTTATGAGTTGTAAATATATTAACAAGAGAAAATGGTGTGTTTAACGGAAATGGATACTTCATTCAGTTCAATCCATGACTGAAATGATAACTTTGTTTGATTTGTTTTGACTATCATGTGAGGGGAAGTACAATAGTGATGTTTATTGTTCCTTGGGGATTTTGGATAGTCATCTATTCTATAGTATTACTCCATATATCAGTTTTAATCCATTTTTATTTCAATATTCAAGAAGTTTTATTGTTAGTCGATGATTTCTAGTCTCTTATAGGGGAATTCTATTCTTTTTATGTTTAGTATAAAATAAAAGAAACATTTTATTATGCTTCGATATTTTCTAGATGAAGAGATAACGTGATGTATTCCAAGGAGGGTTTTCAACAATAGATCAAGCATCAGGTCACACCATTAATGATTTTTATACACCTTGAGGAACCAGAGAAGGTAGAGGTCATTTGGATGATATTGGGTAAACCATATCATCCTAAGAGCATAGTCATCAAGATTCTATACAATGTTGTATTTATTCAAGATGTTATAATTTTTTATCAAGAATAATTTATAGAATTTTTTATGGTAGGATTTATCCCTCTTCAAAAAATTCATCAAGGTTTGCTAGCTCATAGTCCCCTTCGGAAGGATTTAGTGTTCATGTATATTTTTGGGAATGTATTTTCCATCATATTATAGAGTTTATTCCTTTATCAATAGTCAATGAGAACTGTACCTTGAATTTCTGTTATAATTTTTTGTATTAATACTAATTGATTCATCATACAATTTTTGTAGTTTTAAAAATATATTTATCGAAATATTTTGATAGAATACGATGATTTTTCTTATTATAAAATATGGTTTTGAACACTTTCCAATACAAAAAGTCTATATCATAATATTTCATCATATTATTGACAAGATTCCACCATTATTCCACTTCACCATTGAAATAGTAGGGGAAAAAAATAAAATATTCAGGTTTTGAACCCTACAAAATAGAAAATATATTTTTGATTGTGCTAAACAATTATTCCTCAAATAATGGATTATAAGTCTTACTAAATTATTTGTAGATGTTTCCTTATGGAAGACTAAAAAATATTGGTTCTCCCCATTGATCATTTATAATTTGAAAAATATTATTATCTATAGACCGCTATGTGAATAATTTAACAACATTTATCTTTTCATCTCCCATACTATTTAGATTCATAGGTAGAAAATCATTTCATTTTCCAATATAATCTATATTAAAACTATTCCTTCAGGTTCCATCATTTGAATAAAACAAAATATAATAGTGTAAAAAATAATAACCATAATGGGAAACCACCTAATAATGAAATAAATTATATAATTCATAAATCATGACACATTATTTTAATCCAATGACAGCTTCAGTTTATATTTCTTTAATTATAGAAATCATCTATTTAAATCATTCCTTATTTTTTTCAAAGAGTTTGTGAATTTCCATAGCATATCCCTTGGGAGTTCTTCCCTGGTGTGAAGAATAGCTTGTTATCATGCCTGAGGTTATGATCAAGTCTACCTCAATGATCCTAGTTCAATGTAATTACCACTAGGAACATATATTCTGTATCCACATCCATATGTATTAACCGAAATGGGATGTAATTTCATGTTATCCAGTCCTTATACTATTTAATATAAAATAATGGGAAATTATTCTATACATTCACTCATCTATATATTTGTACTTAATCATTTACATAGGGATCTCACTAATTTTTTTCCATTCTAGTTTCCAAATATTATGTAACCATATCCTCTAATACCAACAATTGAGAACTAGTATTATCTTACATATATATTACATAATTTTTCTGAGCATTCATTGCATTTCAAGAACACACACCTATGTATCATAATGGTATAGTTCTTCATGATACATGGAAACACAAATAAATGGTTATTTGGTAAACTAAATCATATCCATATATTTTCTATATAATTGGTACCCTTATTTGAAATAATATACATTATAAATATTTCCAATAACTGAGTAAAGGTAACAGAAGAAATGGTGCGAAAAATAGCACAGTAAGGGTAAACATGTGAGTTATATAATAATAACTTGTGAATTGGTGGATGATAATTAGAGAATAGTATTTACAAACCATAACATCAAAATCAAATATTATAATCTTGAGTAATGGAAAAAATATTGGTAGTTTATAAAACAAGAATCATAACAGAATAAAAAACAAGATTCATGAGATAAGAAAGTTTTAATAAGACATTGATTTGTGGAATGCACGTAAAAATATAAAATTTTATGTCATGGTTACCCACCACGATGATCAAAACATGTTTGGCTTGGTCTAACCACCCATTACCATCTTCTTTCTTTAGATTACACCTATGTAACCATTTTCGGTCATTAAATAACCTTATATGTCCTATTTGATCTCATGTAACATTAATCATTGAACACTTAATTGGAGGGAGATATATTTCACAGATATCGTATAATGAACATCATATGTATGTGTTCTATAAGATCATGAAACACTCGTCCTTTCATAACCCCTAAAATGAATCATATTTCTTATATGTTTCATCATCTCATAACATTTTGAAAATATACATGTTTCTAAATAATTTCATCAAGTCATCAAAGAGTAACCCATGTAAAATGAAATGGGTTTCATAAATATGTTGTTAGGTTATAACCTTGGGATGGGAAATAGGTTACTTACACATCGTTTCATCATAATTCATTAAATAAAAGAATAATAATGGTATCATTAGTTAATATACATAGTAAATAATATTTTATATCAATGTAAAACATTTCAAACAGAAATTTTTATAAATATTTTTTGTTGTAATTTTTTCGGGAAGAATGTGTATTTTCCTTGGAACTCACTTTTGTAAACAAGAAAACATTTTCAGAATCCATTTCACATTGAAATCATATACTAAACATCAAAAAATTTAAAAAAATGACTTTATAATGGTTTTCTATGAAATTTATTTTGAATACTTGTATGAAAAACGTGAAATCATTGATTTGTCATGACATTGTGAAATACGTTCTTGTCCTTCATGTTAAAAAATAATGATTCTATTCACATTTATTTGTAAAATTCAAAAAAATAATGATTTGTAAAATGAAAAGATGATTCCTTTAATTTTTTTAAAAAAATTAATACATTGGTAAAAATAAACTTTAAGGTTCATTGGATAATATGAAAAAACTAAAATTTTTTTATACTAAAAACATAATTTTGGAAGAAAAATGATTTTCTGAGTGAAGAGAGATGTATGGCAACTTGTTTAACAAAAATTCTCAATTATTTTAGGTTCCAAAGATTAAAAATTTTATACTAATACTTGAATATATCATTGATAACTATATTATAAGATAATTAACTGTTATTTTGAGAGATGGATCATATTATTTTAACATTTAAAACATATACATAATAAATCTTAATAAACCGAGTGATTGTAATATAAAATCATTAACATGTTAGTAACATTGAAACATAAGAACCATTAATAAATATCACTAAATTAAAATTATTATATAATGAGTATAAATATAGTAATGATGTTATATTCCAAATATGTTTTATATACACCTCATCTAATAATATACATTCATAATATAATCAGGTGACTTAATGAAAAAAATTGAAAAACAATCAGTTAACATAGTTCATGAATTCCATCATACACATTAAAATATACTGTATAATAAATAATTTTATATTATAAGTATTTTTAATTAATTTATTTATATTTATTATACCATATATTTTTTAATTATGATGTTTTATTACCCATTTATAAACAATTACATGTTAATTTTATGTTTCGTGTAATAAATGATTTGTGATTTGTATATGTATTTATTTTTTATTAATATTACATTGATCATGGATGTATTATGTCATGAATTTTAACCATGAAGAAAATTATATATATTTAGAATGTATTTTTTAATTTTAATCCCCAAGATTTAGTGATATAAAATTAAAAACATTTATCATAAATACTGTATATGTTACGTACGCATGAACATCAATATAATATTATTATTTGTTTGAAAGAAAAAATGTTAAATGAGATTTTATAATTTGAAAATAGTCATCATGAAATAAATAATTTATATATTTAATAAAACTAACGTCATTATCTTCCATTCATAGTGTGAAAAATCTCATCACCTTATGATGCAGTAGTCTATCGTACACATGGATGATGTTATCGTATCCCCCACGTTATTGATAATATGAATATGTGTGTGATATAATTATTCTAAAAAGATAATAATATCACAAAAATCTTATATATATATATATATACATATATGTATATTTAATCCATTATTGTTTCAATCCTTGAGTGGTCGTAAGGGAAAAAATAATTACCTCAGTTTGCGAGGTGGTAGTCTTCCGTACACACAAATGATGAGTTTATAAACTATTTGGATAAAGTGGAAATGGTTTTAAGTAATTACCAAAATATGAATAATATCAAGATATTATTCATACTATTGTTTTTATAAAATTCTATTATTATAATTATATGTGGATTTGAAGGTACAAAAAAATGCTCATTGATGTGTGTTACATCTTTTTGGGGAACACTCCATTGTATTTTTATATAGAATGTATCATTAATATGGATATATTATTAAAAATTGTATTGTATTAAGAAAAGGGTAATTGGGAATTGATATGGGTATTTATTTGTAGAACTAAACTATTTTGAAGGTGTGAATATGTGAAGTGGGGGTGGGCTTTTATATGTAAGGTGAGTGGAAAACAAGAATGTTTTTTAAAGAAGACGGTGTACCCATGTTTGTATCGAGCCACAAGGTTAAAAAATGGAAAATTCTATAGAAAATAATGTATATGTTTTAAATATTTCTATCTAATGTTTTTTTGGAAATTTATTGAGTTTTTAACTGTTACTTTTTTAACACTAGGTAACCCACTTTTATCATAACCTACTTTTACAATTAATTATTTTAAAAAATTAATTTTTCATTATTATATAATAAAAAATATTTTGATTTAAAATATAGAAGACACTTTTCTACATTTCTATCACATAATTGTGAATGTTTAATTTAAAATTAATCCTTTGGAGGTGATGAGAAAATAGGGTTTTCAAGAAAAAAATTTCAATGGTTTAATTTTTTTTGATATCTCGTTATAATATAATATTGATTTAAATGAACTAAATTTTATTAATAGATATATAATTTTAATAATTATACACTCAAAAAAATAAATATACATCATCTTTAAAAATATTTTAATTGAAAAGGTAGTTTTAAATTAAATTTCAATATTTTTCACTATTTATCAAAACATAACTCTTTTCAAAAGATAATAAAAAATTCATCCTTAACTAATTTTGATATTTTAATATAAATAAAATTATTTTTGAAAGATCATTTTTTAAATTATAAAAAATTATTTTATATTATGTTTCATCGAAATAAATAAAAAGAATCATTGTTGAGAAAACAATATTTTTGAAACATATTTATGCATTTAAACAAATTAGTGCTTCTTTATCAATATTTTTGATATATATAAATAAGTTTATAATAATATTTACAATATTATTATACTATTCATATCATTATGTATAATGGAATCAGTTATAAGGGTCACATTTTACAACTTATAATAATAATAATATATCATGGTTATGTTATAACTTTATGTTGTGTGTCATGCATGATATCCCATTATTACATGTAGAAGAAGCTAAAACATTTATTTCATGTAATGTATGATATAAAAGAAATTTATTTTATTTAAAAAATTATTAAAATGTCATTTTTACAGGTTGTTTATGTGATATACCCTATATTCTAGTAAAAAACCTATGTCCTATGGGATACAAGCTTTATGGGTCATATCCTTATCATTATAGAAAATGTTGGTGGGGTACTAATATAAGTGGCATCATTTCACAGTGGATTCAAAGTTGATGGTTGGGAGATGTGATAGAGCTTTGAGGTTGGAAATGTTGTTCAATCCTTGGGTTGGAAGGGCAGTGGAATTAGGTAAACATAGTTTGTTATATATTCAAGGAATACAAACTAGGAAATAGGAATTTATGGAACCTTATAATATTCTAAAAGAACCATTATCTAATTAATAATTCTTAAACAAATAATGCTTCTTGCAGGTTAGAGACTGAGGTAAGGATCAGTACCTATGATTATATATTCCTATGTTTGAATTGGGCAGACAATGGGTAATAGGTTTAAATATTAATCAATTAACGATCCATAAATATTCTAAATTTGTGGATTAATATTTTATATGTGTTTTTATTTTTCATGTATGGCTCCATGTCTACATCTATGTTAGTATTGTGTTGAATATTTTCAGTAGGACAGACTGGTAAATGTAAAGAGAGTTGAGATCGAGGAAAGTAGTCCATTGAGGAGGAAAATATAAAAGGATTAATTCGATGGTCTACAGAGTTATGAGTTGTAAATATATTAACAAGAGAAAATGGTGTGTTTAACGGAAATGGATACTTCATTCAGTTCAATCCATGACTGAAATGATAACTTTGTTTGATTTGTTTTGACTATCATGTGAGGGGAAGTACAATAGTGATGTTTATTGTTCCTTGGGGATTTTGGATAGTCATCTATTCTATAGTATTACTCCATATATCAGTTTTAATCCATTTTTATTTCAATATTCAAGAAGTTTTATTGTTAGTCGATGATTTCTAGTCTCTTATAGGGGAATTCTATTCTTTTTATGTTTAGTATAAAATAAAAGAAACATTTTATTATGCTTCGATATTTTCTAGATGAAGAGATAACGTGATGTATTCCAAGGAGGGTTTTCAACAATAGATCAAGCATCAGGTCACACCATTAATGATTTTTATACACCTTGAGGAACCAGAGAAGGTAGAGGTCATTTGGATGATATTGGGTAAACCATATCATCCTAAGAGCATAGTCATCAAGATTCTATACAATGTTGTATTTATTCAAGATGTTATAATTTTTTATCAAGAATAATTTATAGAATTTTTTATGGTAGGATTTATCCCTCTTCAAAAAATTCATCAAGGTTTGCTAGCTCATAGTCCCCTTCGGAAGGATTTAGTGTTCATGTATATTTTTGGGAATGTATTTTCCATCATATTATAGAGTTTATTCCTTTATCAATAGTCAATGAGGTGTTGGTGTTCCAAATGAATCATATCCATTGCATCTGTTACCTATGAAGAAATAATATTAGGGAACTGAAAACATTTATACATAATGAGGGGTGGAGTAGGAAGAGAAAAACGCATGATTCAATTCATCCCAATTAGTATAGAGAAAACATCGATGTGACCTCCATCTGGTCCTGGTATGTCATGGAGCATTTTTTGTCAGATGACTTCATGAGAGTTTTTAGAGATATCAGAGTCAAATTTTTTGTAGGGTATTATCTTTTAATATTCTTCCAAGGTATACATGTTATTTGATTTAGAAGCTATAAGATCCGATATTTTATATTCACAAGTCCACAATTTTGGACATAAGGTAAAGATGATTAAAATTCACTTAGTGTTGAAAACTCTATTTAGAATTTTCACTGGCATGTTTAATGTGTGAAGAGGCTACAAGATGCTTTTTTTACATCAAAACTCTAGGGGATACTTTATATTTTTATAGATACATTCATACAAAATCATTCATGGCATGGATTGGTTGTGTTTGGATCAGGTTATCCAGGATTTCTTCATTGGAGGATTTAATTATATGATGAAGATATAGATTTTTCCATTTTCATAAGTGAAAAATCACATCATATGTGTTGGAGGATTATTGAGACATTATCGTCCATGATGTTATAGTTAATGTTGCTTTTAACATAGTTTCATCTAGAAAAATTTCATAAGGGTTTGTAAGAGTACCTAGATGACTTTCATGTAGTGGATGTACTACTACTGCTCAATGACAGATCGAGTTTGGGATAGATCTATAACTAGGAATATCTGTATATTTTTTTTAACTTATTGGACAGTGCCTTCATTGTTGTAATAGATTTGGATTCATATTTTTATATTCTCTAATGAGGTTTTATTTAACTGGGTGTGCCACCATTGGGTGGGTAGGTGTAATTAAGATTTTTGTATATTGAACTCTTTGATTGTAAGTTGATTTTAATAATGTCAATTTAGTGAAAGTGAAAAACCATTGTCCTCATCCATAGACTATCAATTTAATCAATTAGATTAAGGGGGTAGCTTGTTCTAGATGAATGATTTATAGTGTGGATATCAATAAGATATAGGTATTGGATGATTATATCTTGAAGGCTGAATTCATATGTTGATATGGGAATTATGATTTAATTGTAATTTTTTGGCATTATTAATGCTTTTTTACATGTTCACTGGACAAATGATTGCATTTTTCCAATGAGTTCTTCCATTAGTTATTGGTGGTTTTTATTAACGAAATCTGTATGAATTCCATGTTAGAGGAGGAGCATCCATAGAATCCATGAGATATTTTTGGGATTCATCATTATAATTATATATTTATGAATGTATCAAAATAATTTTTCTCCTATGAAGACTATTTCTTGGGGAATGGTATATCCCACCAGAGAGTGGGTTTATATCATTCAATTTTTGTGGGGGTAGTTTCACAGGTCATTTCGCTAAGAATTACATGTATATGTGTTTTTTTCACCATTTATCATTGGAATAAAATAACTCTAAATCCCTTCATAATTACATTAAAAACTATAACAAAATTATATGTCAGGTGATATTTCATGACATTTTTTTGAACTATTACATATTGTTTAGAGGTCGGGTTTTAGTGGTCATTTTTATTGTTATTTTTTTATTTTTTTATTATATTTTTATAGAAATAATATTTTCTTCTTTCTTTATTGTTATTATTTATTATTTACTATTTATCTTCCTTGTTTTCTTTCCATGTTGAAATTCAGAAAATATATATGTTGGGAGGGAATAGAATATGTTAACTCCTTTTTGTTTTTAAAATATTTTACCACTCCCTAAAGCACGTATTGTATTCAGTGAATAGACTTTAATTTTCTTATACATATATCGATAAGTAAATATAAGTAAATATAAATAAATAATAACAATAAATAAAAATTATAAATAATCAAAATAATCAATAAATAATGAATAATTAAAAAATATGAAATAAATATTCAACCAACAACAAAAAATGGTTAAAAATTTAGATAAATTTATAAATAATCAATAAATTATAAATAAATTATAAATTATAAATGGATTAATAATAAATCAATAATAAATTAACAAGAAATAATAACTCATCATATGACAATTCATTAATTAATAATATCTAATAAATAAAAAATTATAATAAATATTATATTGAAAATAAATATTAAAATCAACATATAATAAATAAGTTGTACATAAATAATAAATTTATATATAATAGATAAGTAGTGAATGGATAAAAAAATATTTAATAACAAAATAAATAATTACAATAAATTAATGATAAATAAATAAAATATAATATTGTACATCTAAATTAATAATCAATAATAAATAATAAATTATTAATTATTAATAAAATATCAATAAATAATTAAAAATATTTTATAATATATATTAAATATTAAATAAATATATATTAACTTAATAAAGATTTTATAATAGATAAATATTTGATGAATAATAAAAAATATAAAACGTAATATATAATAAATATTAAATAGTACATAAAAACTATATATAAAATAATAATAATTTATTATAAAAAATAAATCATGAGAAATAAGTAATATATATATGTTATTATAAATGTAAATTTTTTAATGAAATTAACAATAAATAATAAATGCGTAATTCATAAATATTAATATTAATTATTTATATATAATTACATATAAATTAATAAATATATATAAATATCGTAAAAATATATATGAATTAAAATAAATGTATATAATTATAAACACTAAGTCACACACACACTAAACAACAATATAATTATAAGTATATATACTATCATTATATATATAAATATACATTAATATATATTGAAAAAAAATCAAAATAAAAATCTATAAATATTTATAAATATAAAGAAAATTTACATAAATATATATAGTCAAACATTTATATTCCATAGATACATATAAACACAAAAACATATATAACATTGTAGAATTATAAATATATATTAGTATAAACACAAGTATATATAACGTTTAATATATATACCCATATAATATAAAACTCTATAAACATAAATACATATAAATATTTCTAAATATATTTAAATATAGAATAATATGCATACATACATATAAATATATATTCATAAAAGAAATTTTAAAATTTAAAATAAATATTATTAAATATATATTTGTATATATTAAAACTATATATAAATAAATTTATAAATAATATTACAAATATATGTATATATAATCGATAATAATTCACATAAAAAGGGAAAATAAATACCATTACAACACCTCTAAATCAATAGGAATTTAAATCCATGGAATCAAATCATAAATGAACTAGAAACCATATGAAGACACTCATTAAAGATAATGATATAACATCAAATGTTCCAAAAAAATTGTATTCGAAAAAACAACTTTGCAGGCCATTTAGAGCATTATTCGCCTCAAAAAACGACTTAATACACAAGTCACCATGATGTATATTCCTTTAAAAACATTTATTTAGCAGGTGGATGATCCCAAACATACACACCGATCAAAATTTATGTTTGTTTGTAATTGAGGTTCAATAGTAAACTTATCATAAATTTGTAATAAATTTTATTCTGATATTTATTACTGAATTGATATCTAATGTTGTTCTAATTAGTTTCCTAATATTCAATTTGACAAGTTTTAGAGCATTCCAATGATCTCGTACCAAAGTGGAAAGGGCTCCTCCTTGGCATCTAAGAGACCCAAGTTCAAAATCGAGTGGAGGTGAATTTCCTTATTACTGTAGAAATATCTTAGCAGTACTGGTGTAGGTACTGCTCAGTACTATAACACCTAGAAATATTCAACCTATTTGGGACACCGGGCCACTACTTTGGGCCAATGGGTCATAAGGGTCTTTTGGTCATCAATGGCCTTCAAGCCTTAGGGTTTTCGGGCCACAAAGACCATGGAGTAGTTGAGTTCACAAAGAGAAGGCCCCAGAAGAGGATCAGGGCAAAGAGTGGTAGTCTCTAGAAGTAGGGCCAATGAGATTGGAAGAATGAGAGGGAATGGAAACCTCCCTCAGGACTAGGCACCGTGCAACATTGTGTGGGGAATGATAGACAATCAAAAATTCAAGGTGGGGAGCTAAGCGATCAATGATGCAGAAGCTAGGGAGGGGTAGTTCTATTTGGTTGGTCCTATGGGTCATGTAATCGGAATAGTATAACTCTGGGCCTTTGGGTCATGTATTGGCCTTGAGGTCCGGTTGGGCCTTTTGTTTTGGTCCTACAGGTCATGTTATGTTTCCCCTTCAACCCTAGAAAGGGGGATTATCCATAATAAAAATAAAAATAAGGACATTGTGTCATAAGGACATATTGAGGAGCTAAATAAAACACCGAAATCAAATTCTATCCTCATTTAATATTGATGAATGTTTCTTAACATAACCTATAATAAATTTATTTTTCAAAATTTTTCCAAATAATAGTTACAAATATTCATTACAAAACACATAATAATTATGTAAAGATCATATTAATAATAAAATATGATTATAAATTATAAAAAATAATATAATTTATTAGAAAATATTAATTATTTATTTATGATTTAATTTTATTCCCTTATTTTTAAAGGAATTTTCCAAAAAATTATTCTATAAAAATGTAAAAAATTTGATTTAGCTTGGATATTTTTAAAACCATCCTTAAACAAAAAATTAAAATATGTAAATAAAAAATATAAAAAAGAAATTTAATAGTATATTTTTTAAGAATTATTTACCATATGTTTTTAAAACCATTTCAAAAATTATACCATGAAATTTATTTTTTTCAAGTAGTGGGTAGCCTAATAAATTTTGTGGAGGTTCAGAGTTTCCTTAGTCTTAATAGCTATTATAGGATGTCTATACCTTAATTATCTTGTATTGGGACTCCTCTAATAGATCTAACCATTATGGATCATAAATTTATTTATATCGACCAATGTTAGGTATCATTTGGGTAATTCATGGAGAATCTGTTCAGTGCTCATATTCATCATTTTCCAAAGGAAGGATAAATATTTTCATTTTATTGTAACACCATTTGTCATAGAATTGGTTTTGTTTTAATATAGCATAGGGAAATTGTCTCTTATGGTTGTCGACAAATATATCATCATGAATCTAACCATGAAAACCGTGATCTCATTGTTTTTATAATAGTGTTTTCGTTGATGTTTTGGTGAAAAAACTTCATTAGTGAATGCTTTTTGGTCTTCAAAGATCATATAATGTAGAATAATATAATCTTTTAATGCAACATTAAAAAGAATTGTTAGTGAATTTTGCAAATTTTAAATGATTATGAAATTATAATACACTACAGAAAAATAATATTATATTAATTAAAAATTTTGAGGTACTTAGAAAGCGATGGATGATTGTTCCTTGATGCACCTTGATATGGGAGAGGTTAATAATGTGTACTAACTTTATTAGATAACAGTGCAGTATTATTTATTGAAATATGAATAAGGATCTCATATAAGGGATTCAAGGGTGGTTGTTTAGTGGGATCTAGTTATCCATTGAGATTTCCTCGATGATTTTCATGGGTGCGGAGACAGGTATGACTTTTGTGACATGTAATTAGTACCTCTTGTTTATTTTCCTGTTCACTGGACTTTTCCTTTTTTAATAAATAGTTTGAGGCTTTGCCTCTGACTGAGATTTTCTGGTGTGTGTATATATAAATATATATACATTCAAACACTAAGTCAAACATAAATTTTACACGACATTGACTAGTCTTGTGTTATACGCAATACTGACTTGGCATGAGCTATATAAAATACTGACTTAGCTTACCTAACATACAACAACGACTTGTATTCCGCTACATGCAATACCAAATTCTCTTATTCTACACGCAACATTGACTTGGCATACGTTACACGAAACAATGATGTTTCTATGAAAAATAATTTATTTTCATAATTATTTAAATGACATAAATATAACCGAGTTGTTAATATTATTTACAAGAATAGAAATAACTAATTTAAAAATTTTATTATTAATTTTTTTTATATAGATAAAATATATTAGTAATAAAATATCTGATTTTTTTTATAGACCTTTTTGGTTTAAAAATATTGTTTTATTTAATGAACTTCATTTAATAACAAAAAAAGTTACAAAAAATTATAAATTCAATTTTTTGAAATAAATTTCATTTTCAAAATCACTATATAAAAAATTAGGGTGGATTTTTGGGATTTTTCTTAGAAACATCATTTTTTATGAATAGTGTTAGTAATGCTTTTTAGTTAAACCCTGCCTCTTATTTTAATAATTATTAATGTTAGATTATATTTTAATTTTTTATGGTCTCATTAGATCAATTATAATTATATTAATATAATATATGCCATTATAATCAGTTTCAATTTTAAATTTAATATATAACCTTAAATAAAATTTGAACATATTTCTACCATAGAACCTATAATTTTGTCCCATATGGGGGATATGCATTATTCATAAATTTTCATCATCATTAAATTTAGTTTCAAAAAATTGACCTAAATCACTTTTATAAATATAATATTTATATACTAATTATATCGTATTGATTTTTTTACCAAAATTATTGATATATGTGATAAAAATTAGTCACAACCATTAAGGTAAAATTATGAAAAATTAGTGACTAAACCTTAATAATAGATTCCCAAATGACTAGCCCACTTGTAAAAAGCCATTTTTTGGAGACATTTCGTCTTTTAACGTTCCATAATTTAATTATTTTGGTTGGGTACTATTTTTTTTGTTATGAACATTGGTAAACCTGTATAGTTTTCAAAAATTCCATGTGTGTCGTTTTCCTTCCTTATAAGAGGCCACCACATATCCCGCATCCTCATAGCTATAAAATTGATGATGATTAGCCATGACCTTACCAATATAGTTTCAAACATCCCTAACTTCATCCTAGAATCTATACATTTGGGAAAATTGAATTCAAATAATCTTTTCCAATGAAACCAAAAAGAATTAACTGATTAAGCTGTAATGTCTTCTCTCAAGTCCTTCGTTTTATTTTCATTCTCCACCGTCTCAACTCTCTTTATTCAACGCAAGAATAAAAATAATTTTATAATAAATATAGATATATGATTTTGTGATAATATCTTGAATTACACATACCCACACATCCATAAAATGGATAAAGAACAAATTATTTATGTGTACGATGAACAACCGCCTAACTAAACATTGACTGTTAAATTTTAAATATTGCCAATCATAACAGAAATTCTGATTGAAACTTTGTTTATATATGTTATATATTATATTTGGTTTTTATTTAATCTTTATCAATACTATAACAAGAAATATATTTTTTTACTTTCCCTTTGGCATTATTATGATAATTTTGTTTAAGGAAGTGTGGACTACAAACCCTTCAAAGTGATATGTTTCTTTCATACGCTACATGGATTGTATTAAGGATGGTTTAATTGAATATGTAATATATATATATGATATCATTAACAAAATTTATTAATGATATACATATAAATATATAAACAAATATGGATTTTACTTTTTTTTCTTACAACTTGATAATTAAACCCAAATACTCTTCATGTTTACGTATGACCTACCGTCTCAGTGTACGGTGTATTCCGTTTCATACTTATATATCAATTATTTAATGATAATATACATATAATATATTTATATGAAATTTATATTATTTTTTACATTCTTAAATAATGATATAATTATAATTACCAATGATATATTAAATTGATACACATACGAAGAAAAAAACAATATTACCTGAAGTTAAACCTTAAAATAGAATGGTTAAAAAGTTTATAATATAAGGATGTTATAAAAACATATAAGTTTTTATAAATAATATTAGAGTTCTGTAAAATCTTTATTATAAATTTACAGTTATTATATATGTGGTTTGATCGTGTATGACGAGAGTCAAGACATAAGGTAATGGGACTTTATCTCACTTTTTTTATTTCATTGAGATACATGATATGTTTTCCTCTCATTCCTTTTATGTGGTGCAAGTAATTATTGTAATTATATTCTCTTTATATTATATAAAAATTAATTGGTATTCACATATACATTATTTTATCTTTCTTTAATGGGGTTTTTGTTTAAAAAGTTACTAATTCTGCAAAAGAGTTTTGTCTCAGTTTGACGTCTTTAATATCTGTGTTTCATTATACACCAAAATTACATTTTGAGGTGAATATAATTACATTTTACATGTTATAAAAGGATATTAAATATTTTCATGATATTATGAAATTAATTTAATTTATCTTTTAAACATGGATATAATGATCCCAAGTTATCATTTTATAAGGGTTTATTGAGACAATATCATCATTTTTCAAGATTATTATGTTTTTTTATTTGATGAAATATTATGATACATATATCAATAAAATTTATGAAATTTAGTCACCTTTGGTTATTAAATATTTTTTCATTTCTTGGTACCATCATTATACTCTTTGGTACATTTGGTAGCTAAGAAATATTTTTTTAACAAATCCCCACATTACCCCTTCTTTCAGTAAGAAATATGTGTTCCCATAAAAACATGTTTTCAAAAAAGGGTTTCCAAGAATATTATTATAATATTCAATGAGAATTAAAATAATATTTTACCCTTTTATCCTTTTACCATTATATTTATAGGAATCTTCTTTTTTCTTTCAGAATGAGGCATTTTTCTAATACAATTACCACATACATGTAATGTTCTTTTTACCTCTTACGACATGTACAAATTTTATCCACCATCAGTAATATGATTTTTTCCATTCATGTTTAATGGATAATTTTTTATAATTTTTTATTAAAATATATTTTAAATAAAAATGATTTTCATAAATTTTTCATGTTTATTTTTTAATTTTTCAAATAATATGGTTTTCATAAATTATTCATGCTTACTTTATATGTTTTTTTAAAAAAGGTTTACAATGTGTTTTCAAGAAATATATACAAGTTCGGAAATAAATATGAAGGTAATGGGTTTTCAAAACATTTCAATTCATTATTTATATGTTTTCAATGAGTTGTAAAAGTAATTTTTATAAAATATTTGTAAGCTTGTTATCTATGTTTTCAAGGAATTTTTTTAAAAAAAATTTCAATGCTTCAAGATAAGTTTTAACTTTATTTTATTAGAAAATTATTTTCAAGTTGTTTTATGTAATAAAAATCCTTCTTTAAAGAAGAAAAGATATTTTCCTTAGGAAAATTTTTTGAATGTTATTTAGAAAAATCCATATAAAATTACATATGTTGATTTTAATAATCCAACACTAGGAAATTATCTAAAGGTTTTATTGATATTCATTCTATGAATGGGTTATGATTATTTTCATGGTATTTATAAAACATATTTCCCTTTATCATGTTATATGTTTAAGAAACCCATTTCTCTTTTATTGTTTATATGGTTATGAAATCAAGTTTTTCTTTCAAAGGTTATATATTTATAAAATACATATCTCTTTCATAGGTTGTATTTTTATGAAATCTATTTATCAATTATGGGTTAAATGTTTATGAAGTCCATTTCACTTTCATGAGTTATTCATTAGATGAAAGGCTTACGAAACCTGTATCTTTTTCCATAGGTTATGATTTTTTTTCATGTTTCTCATACCCATTAAATTTCATGGGATGTGATATAAATGTTTATAATATTATAGCCCATGTTTATATGATTTTATTGTGAGATGGGTGGGACATATATCTCTCTTCAATTCATTGGGTATGGATTAAAATCTCAATCAATAGACATGGATGTAATGAGAAATTAACAATGTTATTTATTATAGGGAGACGATGAGAAATTATGTTGATTAATATTATAGGGATTGAATTGGAAATGAAATAATTTCTATAATACATGGCTCAAATAAGGCATAAACTCGATTTAGTAACACTGGGCTTGAGTAGTGTGTGAAAATGTTTTAGTAAAGGAAAGTATCCACCAAGATGGTCTTAAAAACAATAACTTAAAAATTATAGAATTCATTTTAAAATCTTAGGTGTCTTAAAAAATTCCATGTTTTATTCTTATGTTATGCTTTAATGGATTATGTTCTTTATTTCCTTAATATTTAAGCCTTATGAACTTCAAATACATATTCCATGATTCGTGTATATGATCTTTGATATGAATTGTATAATCATCAATTTTCATGATCATGTTCTCATACCCTTATTTTCATGATTATCCTTACATATATACCTTGATTACCCATAGTGAGAATTTGAGCTCACTGCATTAATATGTTTCCATTCTATTGGATATGAAGAATTGTATTAAGATGAAGTAACAAAGGTGGATTTATTTAACGGATAGGTTGATGAAAATTCCCCAGGATTGAAGATTTGGTTTCTGTGATTCCGTAGTCACTAAAATGTTATTTTCATCGGGTATTAATTTTTTTAATGTACTGAATATTCATCTAAGATGTTGTAATATACATGTAGAATAATCATGAGTATCAATATTTGGTATCAAAGGGAATGTTTAGACATCATTTGTAAACTAGGATGATAAAAAATTAGTGACATCCCTATTTATATTTATAATGATATGTCCTCGGATGACTCTATGGATATGTGAAAAGTTGATTTAACGTTTAGGAAAATGTCCAAGAATTATTGTAATGGAAAAAGTGAGTGGTTTCCAGGAAATAAATAACAATTTGAATACTATAAATGGAAGTGTCTCTGGCATAGATATAGATAGGTTTAATAACTATGCCATGATGTTCAGAACCTAACATTGGGTAATATGATTCAGAACAATGGGCCTTTTTACACACTTGGTTTGACACTCTCAGCGGATATGCATTGGGAATTCAATAAATCTTCACAAACCATGATGAAAGATTTAAATATATGTTGGATATGAGAAGCCTATGATGTACCTTGAGTGTCAATGTTTAAAGAAGTTGTTATAATTCAAACATCATATTAGAAATTATTTTATTGAAAATTTTCTTTTCTATTATGATATATAATTCACACACTATGCATCCAGTTTTATTTAATGGAAGGAAATAGAAGGACCATGATTAATGTTTAATGTGAGGGAAGATTTTCTTATAAGTAGTGTTGTGGGTTCATTGCTGGAGTTAAATATATTGTGATCAATCTTAATCAATTTTATCATAACATGATTAATAACATATACCATAATAAACTCTTAGACACATCAAGAAAGATAAATGTAAATTTTGATGAGATTTCTAGTTATGGATACCATACATGAAAAAATATTTGAATTTATATTTCATCTATAGTATAGAAATAATTACCTATGTGAATGTATTGGAGGAATAAGGATATGTTTTGATAGTGGAATATAAGGATTCAAAGAATGTGACTGCAAGGGAAAAATGGAGAGTTTGGTTAAGGAAACAGATGCAAATGATGTCCTCCCAATTATATCATAAAATGTTATGTGTTTCTTATGTCGATTAAATGGTCAATATGTAACTAACTACCCCAAGATAAAAGCTATTGAAGTGAACCAGTAAGGTGGTTCATATAGTGGTTGAATTTCTAATGAGGAAGGAACTAAAAATGAAATATTTTTGAAATAGGTATTTTGTAATATGATGACATATCCTTGTTACTGGCATAATGATGAAGTGGAATAATAAATGGCCGTATGTGTTTGGAACATAAAAATATGATATTTTAATGTTGAAATATTCAAGGATTTATCTACTTTTTTTGTCATTATTTACATGTTTTTATTGAATGTTATTGATGGACTGGTGACCAGATTTAATGTTCTAATGTTATTTTGAATAAGTGTAGGTAACACTAAATATGTTCATAATGATAAAATAATGTTGTTAATGCTATGTCAATTGGATAGTGTTGATTACCTGGGAACTAATTGAGGGAATTTTGAAACATTGTTCATAATATCTTGGATGAAAATTACATCTTATTGGATTTGGGGAATATATCCAGTAATATATAGATTAAGGAATAATGCATGTTTTCCAAAAGGATTTATGAAAATTCATCATTATACCCTATTCCAATTTAATTTATCATTAGGGTATTCACATGCTTGGAATGTGATCACCAAGATATGTTTTTTCATATATGGTGGATCAATGTTATGAGTAGATTCTTGAAATTATTATGTTGTTTAAAAATTTTAGTCATTCATTAGGGTTATAAGATTATCCAATTAATAAATGTTTACAGTAAACATTTATGTAATTCTTTATGTATTGATATTTTATTAAAAACATGTTTCAAAGTCTATTTAGTGATTAACATTATTCTAAGGATGTGCATCATATTTTGGAAATTATATTTTTTCGGTTAAATAAAAGGAAACCATGCATGTCAGGTGACAATTAATCAATTCCGGTAAGGTTGTGGTCATGAACCCATGACTGAAGGATGATAATGGTGTCTTGCCTACCACTGGCCTACACAATGTCTGGTTTGATGAATGATTATCTTTGATATGATAGAACAATAATGTTACATTTTAATTGTAATTTTTATTAATAGTTACATATAAATTTTTGTACATTTCATTCATTTATGATCCTTGAGATCTACTAAATGTTTATTTTACCACATCATGAGTAAAAGTTAATTTTTGGGGATCCATTATGTGGTGTAATAGATTAATTAATTGAATCGGGGATTGTGTGTGATGTAATGTCTCTCATCGAATGGCTTGGTGATCCCTCGTAGCACAAACCATAATATGACTAATATTAAACATGTTTAGGTCTCTACATGATGAATTGATCAAGATATGGAATCCTTAGATCCTAAATGGGAGTTATCATTCTTCTCCAGCTCTCCAGAATCGAGAGAAGAAAAATATATTTCATACGATTTTCGTAACCATGCACTGAATGTTAAATCTATAGGGATATTATTCCATGAAGCTATAAAGGGCTCAGATCTTCTGAAATCATCATTGTCAAAGGATCCATTATTCAAAAACAAGATAATGGAGGATTCATAGTTCAGTGTGATCCCAAAGCACTTCAGTAGCAGAACAAAATGTCTATGTTTTCAACAATGGGTCAGTTTGCTAACATAAAAGGTGATAAACCCTGGTCATATTTAGATCTCAAACCCGATATTTCTCACTATTGGGGTTATAAAAATTATAACCTCACCATTCTAGGAATGTGTTATTTTCTTATCTTGTTTAACATTCCTGACAATTTATAATGGGTATATAATCCATGTAATATTAAACTCAAACATGGCCTAATGAGCCTTTCCAAATGGGATTTTCCCGTCCAACTTGAGCAGCCATAGGAACACTCTAGAATAGATTTGGGTTAGATTTTAAAACCACAACTAGATTTTATAGCCCCCAAAAATCATAAATTATGTATCATCTTGTATTTGAACTCCTCTGAAGATTGACCATAGAACACTTAATGGGGAATTTGGTCTATTTTTTACAGTGATGGTTAGTGTTGTTTTGGAATCTAAACCATTGAAAATCATTTTTTTAATGCTAATATGTATAAGACCAAAGTGAGGGTATATTATTATATAAAACATCCATTGTGTAACTATTTAAAAGTCATAGGAAATTCAATACATAACTATAGAGTGCTTCATAAAAAAGTCTCCCAGCCAGATTCTATTTAAAGGAATCAGGATACGAGATAGAAAAAGAATAAGGGTCCTACTGTAGATGAACCTGAACCCTATAGGTTGAAGAATGAAAAATGGATTTTCAAAACCAAAATCATGAATCTCAAAGGGGTGGATGTAGAAAAATGTTGTGCTGATTTAGTGGAAGACAATGAAAATGAAGCTGACGAACAATGTATAATTTAGGAAATTGAAGATTGTATCATGTATGTTTTCAAGCTGTCTTAATATTTGTATTAAATTAATATTTATAGAATATATTCGAAGACCCCCTAGCATCCCAATTCATGTTTTTGATCCTCCAATGATTACCATTATTGAAAAAAGTATCTAAACCTCATTGCCCACTATCCCCCACTGGTTTTTTGAGTTTTGTCCTAAAGCTCAGACCGAGTGGAGAACATTGAACACATATTAAAACTATTATCTCATTACATGATTTGTATAACTACACACCCTAGAAAAATCATAATATTTAGAATAGTAGCATCAATTTGGGTAACCATAAATGCACCAGGCTAAACAACTGAAATTGTAGTTCTACTGGTATTGATAACATCATCACTTCCTATTTCCAGAATTCATGTACTGATAATTGAAAAAAAAAGTTTTAATTATAGAATAAAATATATCATGAACTCCACTTAAGATTCTAATGTCCTTATATCTATCTCTAATCTACCTAACACGAATTAGAAGACACTAACAGAAAACCACAGTCTACTTGTTTCTCCTCCAAACAAAAAACTATGTGATCAAAATTATGTTCAAGATAGTTCAGGTGTCACTAATGTCCAATATATTCCTACTTGGAGCACGAAGGAAGAGAAAACCATCCCAACCATGGTAAAATGACACCATAGATTAACAAAAAATAACAGATATCTGAAAACGATGAATGGGGGCTTCTTCCCCAGGAATATGAATCAATGAATATATATTTTTGGAATTGTCTGGGTATAGAAAATATGGGCACCTTTAATATTTTAAAATAGATCATGAAAAATTATCATCCTAAATTTTTTTCAATTGATGAATGAAAAATCTGTTTTGATTTTTGTTTTTTCATCGAAGCTAGTATGGTTTTACTTTACTAGGATCATGTATAAATTTCTAATCTTTTGAAACTCTCTGGATCATTGCTCAAAGTTCTTTACAGAATGTGAATATTTTAATATTTTTTATAAGTCTTTACATGTGAATTTATCTTTGAGATAATGAAAATTTACTCAACTTTTATTTATGTTATGAATTGATAACAAGATAGGAGGCCCCTTTTTAATGGTCTCTTCCATCATAAAAATATCATTCCTGATATTTTTTTAGTAGTTGGGGACTCTAATTCCATTATTTCCCCAAGTGTGAAATTGGTACCATTACACTCCACTATTTCTTCAATGAATTTTAATTCCTCATTTGAGGATAAAAATCGCATTGAAATAAATCTGACAATTGATATATTTACTTGGTATATGAAATATTACAATAGGGTGGCTTCTAGAAAATTAGATGAGGGTTTAACTAATGTTTTATCCCTTCATAAATGTGACAACATCTCTATCAGCAACCTTATAGAACATACTTATTATGACCATCCCATCTTCATAATCTATTCTATCAATATCACCAAGGATGTCTTACACATTCGATTTAACATCACTTGGTATTCAAATCATGATTGTGAAAACATCATAAAAATTTCATGGTCTCCCATAAAAATTTGAAATGACACATTTTCTTGTATTTTTAAATTAAAAAAGAATCTAATGTTGGCCTTAAGGATTTTTGTGGATCAAAATATAATAAAATATAAAATGACATCATTCTTTTGGAAGAGTAAATTTCCCAAATTCAAAATACCACTACTTGTTCTAATTATGCTTCTATACCTGAACATTAAATCAACATTACTACCAAACAAGTTAACTTTCTCAACTTCGAGGATAAATTTAGAATGAAAATATGTAAAACTAAATGGCTCTTAATGGTGATATAAATACAAAATTTTACAATTCCCTTAAAATAACTAGGAAATAATATTGAACTCTATCTTTCTTAAGAGATGAGAAAAAACTCATTAATTCTAAAGAATTTATTTCTAATCATGTCGTCTCTTACATTGAAAATATTTTCAATAGACAGGACATTAATAAAAAGATTTTATCTAATGTCATACGGATTGTGGTGATTGAAGAGGTTAACTCCTTTCTCAAAATCATTCTACTAGACCCAGAGAATAATGACATGGTAGTTAGTTAAAATCCTAATAGTGCTCTGAGACATGACTATTTCAATAATGGTTTCTATCATCAAATTTGGGATGTGATCAAATATGATGTTTGTAGATTGATTGGTAATTGTTTTCTAAACGGATTCTCCCTCATGGGCTGAACTCTGAATTCTACACCCTAATCTTTAAAGGGGATAAGGCTACTAAGATTCATCTCTTCTGACCCATTTCCATAAATAATTCTATTTATAAAATTGTTACCTTTCTTTTGGAAAATATACATTCTTCTATCATCAATAATATGATTTCTTAGATCCAATTTGGTTTTGTTAAGTGATGATCCATCTATGATTTCATCTTCCATTATTCATATGCACTAATCTTTTAATAAAATATAGTAGAGAATGAAATTTCTCTCTCAGACATGACATTTAGAAATATTTTGATACCATTGATTTGGGTTTATTTTCAAATATTTATGGAGATTTTTATTTAATAAGTATTTGACTAGTAGAACGAAGACCCTTTTCAATTTGGCCTTCATCTCAATACATGTTAATGGTTTCCTAATGGGTATTTTAAGTGCACAATAGTGGATAGACAGGGTGACCCCCTCTCCAATATTCCTTTCTCGAATCAAGAAGACTAATTAAGTATATTACACACTATTCTTGTGGATCAAAACATGATTAAAAAGATTCATGCTTCCATGAATTTGAATTCCCCCACACATCTATTATATACTGATGACATCATCCATTTTTAAAATGCTTACATGTGAATTATCGATAATCCTAAAGGCATCCTCTTGCACAATGAATATGTTTCAATTAAAAACATCACATGAAGAAAAACAATATATTTTTTGGGAGCATATTTCCTTCCAATAGAAAATCAAGTATCATCAATTTTTTAGGATTTAATGAAGGGTACTTCCACTTCACCTATCTTGGTGTTACCATTTTTCAAGGAAGACCAAAATCTAGATAGTTTTCTACCACTGTTAACCACCTCTCCTCATGTAAAGGTAAATCATTATCCATGGTTGACATGATCTATTTCGTCAAGTTCATGATATCTTCCATAATGGTTTATTCCCTAATGGTTTAAAGATGGAATACTGGTCTCTTAATAATATTAATTAATGTTTCAATTAAAAACATTGTGTGGAGATGAAACACTGTTGAAAGAATACTAATGGTTGTTCTTTGGAAAATGTGTTGAAAGCCTTTGGATAAAGGTGCACTGGACATCTAAAATCTCAAACGTTTCAATGATTACTTACAGGAAAAACATATGTAGAATATTCTTCAATTTAATTCTTCCTCCCTTGATTTCCTCAAAAAATGATTCAATGATAATATAAAAATGGAAACATAAATTACATGAGTTTTTCCACGTGGCCTTCAATTAGGAAGTATTTTTCCACCATTATATGGATGGAGAGCCAAGACTATACCTTGAGCATCTTGCTTGAAAACTGGAATGGTTCTCGTCTCATCTCTTTGACTCCCCCCACTCAACCTCATAAACACAATAATATTACCATTAATGATATTTTGATCTCTTTAAGCTCCAATGTACCTAAAAACATTAATAAGGTCATTAAAAAATATCCCTTCACAACCACTTATGATATTTTAATTCGGGAACTGGTAGATAATGACATGTTTGAATAAAAAATTTATTTATGATCGTATTCATTATAACTCTGACAATAATCTGATCTGGATTAAAAACTATAATAAATTATGTATAAATCCATAGATATTCACACCGGATTGGTGTATTTCACAAAAAAGGGTCCCAATAGACACTTTCCAATAATTGTCAAGGATTTATCTTTGCTGTAAATTTCATCTTTGTTACCAACAAAGGGAAGACATTAACCACATGTTTATTTCTTATGCTATGACCACAACCCTTTTCAATTACTTCTTTGACCTTTTGAGTGCACATGGGTTCTTTATGAATCTATAAACTCTCAACTTCAACATTGTGTGGATATGAAAACCCTGCAATAAACCAAGAATCTCTTCATAATTACAATAACTGAGCTACCCCTTATGATCTTGTATGATTTAAATTATAATATTTATAACAACTACACTACTAGTATGAATGTAGGTAAGATGAGGATTCATAATTGTCATTCCCGAATCCACCTCCATTCAGAAGGATATTTACAATGAAACTATTAGAGACATTGGGATTATCCAACATCTTGGGGTGAAAGAAATTTATCCCTAGCCTATATGAACTTTAACTGTTTTTTTGGAATGATCCATCGCCAGGATGGATTAATCATAATTTTGACAATACTTCAAAAGGATACATGGGCCCTTCGATTGTAGTGATTTCTATAGAAACCATAGTGGGAAGAATATGGGGTGATTTTATGGAAACTTTGGAGTCACAACATATTTGGAAGCAGAAATGATTTGTTTGATTCATGTGATCTCTTTTGAAAATCAACTTATCTAGAAAAATATCTAGATCAAATGCGATTCGATGACCATTGTGAGATCTATTTGGAATGTCATAGTGAAACATTCATATATTCTCACTTAATTTTTTATGGAATGTCTAAATTCTCTCATGGCTACCAGCTATATTGTTACTCATACTTATCGTGAAGCAAACAAAGTAGTGGATGGCCTCACTAATATGGGATTCTACCATTAAATCACCTAAAAGAGTGATTTCCCTTTTGATTTACATTATCTATATGATAGAGACTAAAAAAAATTAAAACCATTACAATCATGTAATTATTTTATATAATATGTTTAGTGTATTGGTCTCTGATAAAAAAACCACCATTTTAAAAAATTAAAAAAATTGAACAATTATAAATTTATTCTAGCACAAATAAATAATGATTTTTTTATAGAGATATATCAAATATATATAATTATTTATATTCATGGTCAACAAAATAATCACAAAATGTTTTCATAATGATAAAAAATGTGATGTTAATGAACCATTTTTTTATTGAACTGATGGCCTTTTAAATCATCATAGATTTATGATTTTGAATCCCTCAAAATTTCATTGATAATTCATTTTATAGTGATTGATAACCTCCAGAACATAGTGTAAATATTTACTATTTTCCACCATGTACAATCTTCACTCCCAACTTATGTTCTCATATGTGGAAACCAAGTTATATCTTATCTTTAGTAACAATTATTGTCCCAACATTCCCTTTTCTGAAAAGTTTTATTAATCATTTTCATGTTGTGGTTTTTTATGAGTAAAACATTCATGTATTAAACCTCTGATAACCCAGAAGAATTTCAGGGAAAATATTCATTTTTATGGAGTATATGTGACACACCAAGATTTTTTCATTTAATTTATCATTTTAAAATTGTTTATTTCATGTGAAGCTAGAAATATTTCAGTTATATATATATATATATTCTAAAACACTATGTCAAATATTCCCTTTACACAACACCAACTTGGATTGCGCTACACACAATACTGACTTGACATCGCTACACGCAATAATAACTAGGATTTCCCAACAAGAAATAATAGATTTCTTTCTATTACATCGAGTAATGAGTTTTCTTAAGCTACCTGCATCACCGCTTTTGTGTACATTACTCACAATGAAACAATTTATAAAATACATAATTGTATTGATATATCAATTTAAGTGAGATAATTATAACCTAGACATTAAACATGGTAATATAAATAGTACTAAATAATTTTAATTATTTTATAATTATTATAAATAGATAAAACATATTAGTAAAGAACTATAATATTTTTGGAAATGTCCATTTATGTTCTAAAATATCAATTTTTAATGAACTTATTTTAATAATAAATCCAATTTTAGACTCATTCAAAGGTTGAATTTGAAAATGAAAACTTCAATTTTGACTATATAATTTCTAAATTATCATAGAATGATTATTGTTGATCATTAGGAGGAACTTCATTTTTGGATGAATATTGAAAAATAAAGCTTTCTAGTTAAAAAAAGTATTTTTTGTTTAAATAAAGATTAATGTTGAATTATATTTCAATTTTTTTTAAGTTCATATTGGATCAATTATAAAAATATAAATATAATGAATGTAATTATAATCTATTACACTTTAAAATTGAATTAAAAAACATATTAATCTTTTTGACTTCATTATACATTAATAACCTATAATTTCGTCATGTCAGTGAGATTAGCATTAATCTAGATTTTTTCACTTCTATGATGTGAATTTTGAAAAACAGTAATAAATCATTATAATCAGTATTTTATTCAGATTCTTATCATATCATATCGATTTTTTGACCAAAATTATTTGTAAAAGTGATTAAAATTAATCACAACATTTAATGTAAAATTAAGCAAAATTAGAGATTAAAAATTAATATTAAGATCCCAAATGTTCTATAAACTTATCCAACACCCAATGGATTTTCATATTAATCAATAAAAAATAAATTAGTTATTAATTATGGTTTTTTATGAAATTTCAATGTAATAAATTATGTAAATCAAAATTGTTTTAAAAAATTCAATGTGTATCTGTTTTTCATCCCTATAAAAGGACCCAACCACTCCAACATCCTAACACCTCTAAAACCACTTAATATCAGATATGATCTAACCAATACAATTCCAAAGAACCATATATTACTCGTAAAATACTGCACTTTGGAAAAATGGAATCAATGGAATTTTTTTGGCACAAACAAAAAGGAGTTACCTGATTAAGAGGTAACAACTTCTCCCAACTCCTTACTTTTATTTTCGTTATCGACCCCCTAAAATCTATTTATTCCATCATTTTATAAAATAAACTGTATAAAAAATATACTAGGATTTAATATTTCTAATTTTTTGACCTATAATTATGCACATCTTTATCTTGTGGTTGAAAAACATATTGACTATGTGTATTGAAAACTACGACCTCACTAAACGATGATTGATCAATTTTAGTTACCGCCTCTACCAATTGACATTATGATAGACACAATATATATATATATATATATTATAATTATTATTTATTAAATCTTATTTATTAATTTTAATACTCATATCTTTTAATATCCATTTGGGGTTAATATGCTAATTTTGTTTGAGGAAGTTTGTACTACCATCCCCTTAAAGAAATATGATTGTTTCATACACTACATGGATTATGTTAAGGATGGTTGTTTAAAATATATATGATATATATGATATCATAAATCTAATATAATATAGAAATATATAAACACATTTATTTATATATATGGGTTTAACATTCATTCTTTCAACATGACTATTAAGTAGATATTGTGTTCATTCGTTCGTACGTCCAACTGTCTCTATGAATGGTGCATTAAATTTCATACATATATATCACATAGATTATTATAATACACATATACATAATATATATGATATTATTTTCATATAATACATTTTATAATCATTATGAAAGCATAAGTACATACAGTATATAAAATTAACACACATACGAAGAATAATGAAAATACTGGCTGAAGTGAAACCTTATCATTGGATCGTTAATATAGGGTCATATTAGGTAATAATAAAAATATATATGGTATTATATACAATAATATGTTTCATTAAATAATTTATAATAAATTTATATTTGTTATATAGGTGGATTGGAAGATTACGATGAGAAACAAGACACAATGAATGGAGCTTTTATTTCAACTTTTATTTTTATGGGATACATGATCTATTTTCCACACGTTCATTTGGTGTTTTGTATGTACTTAACATAATTGTATTAGATCTATATTATAATAATATTTAAATTTATTCACATATTATTTTTATGATCTATATTTCATGTGTTTATGTTTTAGATGTTACAAAAATGGTAAAATATATTTGTCTTAATTTTCCTTCTTTGAGACTCATTTTTTATTATGCACAAAAATTCATTTTCATTGTGTATATAATTCCATTTTACATGACGTATCATAAAATTCCATAGTTTTATGATATTATAAGATTAGTTTTTTCTTCATTTTATTAAATGGGGGGTATGATCCCATGTTCCAATGTTAAATGCATTTATTGAGACAATCTCTTCTCTTTTCAAGATTGTTTTTGGTTATGCTTTCTTTGATGAAATGTTATGAACCATGTCTCAATAAAATTCCTTAAATTTTCATACTCTGGTTATTCATGGTGTATTTGTTTATTGGTACTATATTTTTACTCATTTCTATACAAGATATCGGAGAATGTTTTTTAAGAAGGGATGAATTTACAATCACTTCAGTCAGAAATATGTGTTCCTTTGAAACCTTATATTCTAAAAAGGGTTTCTAATAATATTATAATATTATTATTTTATCATTAAAATATATTTTTAATCAATTTTAATTTTACAACTCTTTACAAAGGAATATTTTTATACTTGTTTGAATGATAAAGTTTTCTATCCGTTTTAGCACGAAAATGGAATGTTCTTTTAACCTAATACAACATGTACTGATTTTATTTTCCATCCATCTCTTAAATATTTATTTTTGTGTTTAACGGTATAATTTTAGGAAAATGATTTTAAATGTTATTTTCAATGAAATTTGGTTTCAAATAATTTTCATGCTTATTTTATATGTTTTTAAGGAAATTAGTTACCAAATGTTTTCATGCTTTTTTATATGTTTCACAGAAATTGTTTTCTGAATGTTTTTTATCCCTTTTTATATGATTTAAAATTATTTTCAAGGAAATGGTTTTCAAAAAATTTTCAATATTCCCTTATATATTTTCTAAGAGTTTTTAAAGATAAATATTTTAAGTATTTATTTACTATTATTTAATAAATTTTAAATAAAATTTTATTCCAAAATTATTTCAATTAATGAATATATGTTTTCAATGTAATTTATATGAAAATTATTTTCGAAAGGTTTTATGTATTAAAAATCCATTTTCAAATAAGTACAAATATTCTCCTCAAGAAAAATTTTGGAAATCTATATCGAAATTATTTACCATATAGGATGACATCCATTGATGTTAATCATTCCCATTTATAAAATTATATTAAGTTTAAATTAATATTATTTCTATTAATGTGTTTTCCATAATGACATGGTATTTATAAAACATGTTTCACTTTTAAGGGATATATGTTTACGAAACTTGTTTCTCTTTTATGGGTTATAATTATTAGAAATCCAATTTTCTTTCACAGGTTATATATTTATGAAATATATTTCTATTTCATGGGTTATATGTTAATGAAATTAATTTCTGTTTCATGGGTAATATTTTATGAAAGCCAATTCTGTTTCATTGGTTAATCTTAATATGAAATGGTTATTAGACCTGTATATTTCTCCACAGGTTATGATATTTTTACCTATTTGTGATAACCATGTCCTTATATGGGGTATGATATGACTATTTATCGTATTGTGGTAGATTTATGTATGATTTAATTATGAAATGGGTGGGACCTATATCTCATTACAATGCATTTGGTGAATAATAATATCTCATTAGATAAACATGCATGGAACGTGTAATTAGCTTGGTTCCGTATTACAAGGTAGGAACGAGAAATGAACTTCAATCAGTATTATAAGGATGGAACATGAACTGAAATCAGTTAAATAATATATGGATGAAAGAATTATTTAACTCAGTTTAGTAGTACTGGGCTAGAATGAGGGGTAAAACCTATTATGTTAAGTACTTCCTTTACCAAGATAGTCTCGAAATCATTGACTTTACTACAATGGAAATTATTGTGTATGCATATGTGTCTGCCAAAATTCCATGTTTTATTCCTATATTATGCTTCTATGGAATTTGTTCTTTATTTCATGAACATTCATTCCTTATGAACTAGAAATCATTATTCCATGATTCATGTATATGATCCTTGATATGTAGGGTATGATCTTATTTTTTAATGATCATGTTCACATACACTTATCGTCATGATTGTTCTAACATATCTACCCTGTTTATATTTTTTGAGAATTTGATCTCTCCCCTTTATTATGTTTTCATTCACCAGGTTATTATGAAATATTTTCGGTAGATTTACAAATGGTTGATATCTTTATGGTAAATGTTGAACATCTTTCACTAAGAATAAATTTTTTTTCCAAAGTTTACAAAGACAATAAACTATTATGGTTCTCATTCATGTATTTTAAAATCTATGTATGTTAAGCCTTATGTCTCAATATTTAGAATCTTACTTATATCTTGACATAAATATTCATTTTTAGAGGGATAGTCTGATATAATATAAAAATTGAACACTTGAAGATATGTTTTGTTCTTTTGTCTAGTCTTTTTGTAGGTTTTTATATTAGACACCTCCCATTCCTTGAATTTTCATAGCATAAATGCTATCAATATAGTAATTTTATGGATACATTTGAAGCGTTTTATAGCCAAATATATCAATAATAATTGTGTTGGGCCTAGTTTGGTGGATTTTTATATATTTGAATTGTTGAATAGAATGATAGAGAATGTAATAGTGAATCATAAGTATTTGAAGGTGGATAAGTATCATATTAATCCTTATGTTGATAATAGGTGGAGAATATAATTGTTTTATGTCATAGATCATGTGTTCCTAAAGGGTTATCCTCTTTTTTCATAGTAGAAATTTCTAAAAGGTGTGTATTATTTTCCACTAATTTATAAAGACTATTATATTATGGGTGTGTGTTGGAGTTATTTGGTGTTTATTACCACTTCACCCATATGTTATCCATATGAATGACATCATTCATGTATCATATTTTTAGTGTTATAATCATTGAGATTCACCTATCAATAATTTTTGTATCATATATTTAGTAGATAATGTTAACATTATAGAGAAGCCTGATGAGATATGGAACCATTAGAAGAAGGTGTTTCTTAGGTGTGTTATTCCTTTTGTTTGTTTTATATGGAGACATGGTGGTGTGTATGTAAGAACATGAGAACATGGGTTCTAAGTGAATGCTCAATATCCCTAGTTATTCATTGATTTATTAACTATATATGATTTTATAATGTATGATCATATTGATGATGATATATGATATTTTTCTATTCTATGTTATGTTATTTTACTACTTTTTCTTCACTTATTTGAGAGGTATATAGTAGGACGGTTCATTAAACCACCCCTTTTAATTTCATTAAATGTATGACTTTAATCCTCAGTATATGGACTTGTTTCAAAGGTAATTGTTATAACAAATTATAATTTTTCATCATCGTAAATTATGATTTTATGGTTATGAAGGTACATATAGGGAGCTTGTGGGAGGTATAATAGATTGTGTGGAATAATGTTAGTTACAAAAGGTGATTCAAGGTATGAAACCTATTTCGTGATGTTGAATAATATTTAAACTAGTTTAATGTGACCTTTATGTAGTATCTATGTCGTGAATCTACGTATCGTAATGTGGGTGATGAATATATATTCAAGGGTAGACTTTTTATGGAATTAAGGAATATTATTCAAAAAAAAGTTCCTCAAATCATATAATTAATGGTTGTAGTTAGATATGGTCTATTTATATAGGTTCTTGTATACATTATTTATAGAAATTGATAGGGTGAATGATTTGAGGTTTATTTTTTGTGTAATTCTCCTGGGATGGTTCTTGTTTTATCTATAAGTATTCATGGTGTGAATGGGTTCGTAATTTTAGGATCATTATACATAAATTATTGGGGTTGTTTGATGATATGTATTCACTGCGTGAATGAAATTCTATAACAATGGATGTAGTTTATTCCATCCTAATATTTTTTGTTAATCCCCTTTAAAATCCATTATTTAGATTTGACCACACTCGATTTTTCAATTACATGATGTGAAATTTTAGTGTATATTCACCCCCCTCGAACATATTTTCACTCCTAGATTGGTTGGATTCTGAATTCTTTCATATATGTAAAATCCCCACTTTCCATCTTAGAATCTTCTTGGTTCTTTTCCATTTCAATTTTATAGGGGACATTATGAGTATTTTACTATTGGAATGTTGATCTTGGTTACTATAATTTATGGAGATCTTTATATTCTATATTATTGATGGTTTTTTTGTTTTGTTTTTTAGACTTCATCTCACTCTCACTTCAATTGTGAGAAGTGATTGCTAAATCTTCCAATGAGGTAAGGTATTCATGAGTTCACCTTATTTCTTATACAAGGGTGGGATTGTCATTTTTACCTATTTATTTGGATGGTGGAATCATCCTTAAGGAAGAAAATAATTGGTGACATAAGGATTAATTTAAATTAGAATTTTTATTGTTTAACCTTATCTATTTCATGATATATTGATATTTATTAACTATTTTCTATATAAAAGGATCTATATTGTCAGTATTATTGTGTTCAACATGGATGATATGAAATAAATGGGATAAAAACCCCAAATGATGTAATAATTGTTTAAATATGTGTATAAATTTATTGTAGTTATTATTTGATCATGAATGAATATGAATTTTCATATTGAATAAATTTTATTATTGAATCATAACTATTGATAGTGGTTGTTTATGGGATTCATGTTTATAGAACCTATAAAAATGATTCATTTAATGATGGATACTAAATAAATAATGTTTTCTTATTGATAAATTCTTAAGTCAGAGTGAGAACAAATTTTTTATTAATAGAATGAATTACATGGTTATAAAAACGATTTTTTCTCATGATCTTTTGTGTTAAATATAGATTTTTTCACATTGTATGTTTTGAGGATAAATTTGGGATGACCACACTGATATTAGGGAGAGTTAATGTCAGATAATATTTTACCATTTTAATATTTTATACATTATATCTCTTATATTACATATTCGTTAAATGGAACACTTAATAAAATAACATATGAATATCAATCGTTCACATAAAATAGTAAAGGACATTTTACACTAAATTTTATTAATATAACAACCAAAAATTAATAAATAGTAACTTTTATTCGATGTCATATATGAAAAACAACACCAAACGTTGAAAAAAATATAAGCTATTGAGAATTCAATGTAAATTTAAAATTCTAAATTAATTTAATATACTATATATCTTGAAATTCACCAAATTTTGAGTAATCTTGTGTCACACACAACAATTACTTTCTTTGACGACGTGAATTAGATGTAATATCATGTTTTACTGAACAACAATATATCACTATAATATTATTATTTTTTTACATTATAACCTAGATATTAAATTGGATATTATTAATAGGATTAACTAACTTATAAGAACAAATGATTTACTGAAATATAATATTAATCCATTTGTTATTAATTATTTAAAAATTTATAAATAAACCAATTTAATATTAATATAATATTTTTAGTTCTGTACTCATAATGGTGTTTTATTGTGATAAATAAAAATAATTAATATTAGTGAATGATATTAATGAAATATATATTTCATTTATTTAATAAAATATTTTTGATTTTCATAGAATATATTTGATGGGAATAACACAAGAATAAATCCATTCATATGCTGAAATTTTATATTTTCCTAAAAAGGCAATTTTGATACCATTTAATAGAGAACCAATTTTAAGTCTAGTTGTTATAATTTTTATAAATTAAATATTTAAAATTAAAATTAATTTTTTTAATAATAACATAAAAATTAGCTTATAGTGTATTTTTGGTATTTCTCTGTGATGTTTAATTTTTTGATAAATAGTGGTAAATAGTGAATTTTAATAATTATATAATTTTTTTATAATTTATTTACATAGTTAAATAGTATTTTAAATTAGTTTTAATGTAAAATTTGATATATAATACATAAATTAATCCATTTTAGGTAATTTTAATCAATTTCACATTGATATTGTATATAAAAACGTTTCAAACAATTGATCCTTTAAACATTAAAAACATGTTTTCCCATCTTATATGAGGGATTTATTTTAATATATTTTCATAAAGTATAATTATTTTTATTTAAATAAATTTATTCCATATTTGGGATCATAATAATTTAAAATGTATAATTTTTCCCTCTTATTTATTGAACTCGTATATTATTCAATTAAATTAAAATATACTAAATGGATTAAGAGAAAAGTTATCATCAAATGGAATAAAACACCAACATAAGGGAATATTCACCATGAAATATATAAAAAATCCATTTTATATTCAAATATATATGTTATTCTACCTTTTATATAACACTTACTATTATTGTACCTACTTTACATGGGGAAAATGTGTGTTTAGTTACCTCTATCAAAAATTTACGGGAATACAACTCCTCCTTCACTAGAAAAAGACAGTCACCCCTCCATATTCTTGACATATTTCTAGCCATTTGGATCATTGATACCATTTCAAAAAAAAAAATTAAATTCCCTCCCTCATTCTATAATCCAAAATTATTTTATAAAACAATCCAATGCTTTTTTTTGGGTATAATTCCAATGGAGTTACCCTAATAAGAGACAACCTTCTTCAATGATCACATTTGTTTTCATTTACCTATCCACACATTAAATTATTTTCATATAACGAAAATATAATAACAAATCAACATTAAATATAATTATATGTTATTGTTATATGATTTAAACCAAAACATTCACACAAATCCATCAAATTGAATACTTAATCATCATTTGTGTGTTGGAGGACTACCCCCTTCATGAACCAATGTCGTTCATTCCTCCATTTACAAAATTTCAATGATGAAAATAATGATGGATTTATATTTTATAAATTATATATATGATATTTATAATGTATTTATTCTAATAAAAGTTTTACATAACACATCCATTTAAGCTACAACTTTATTGGGAATACATTAACATCATTTCTAGAAGTGTATACTACCGCCTCATCAAAGAAATGTTAATTTGGTCATGGTATACATGTAATGTATTAAGGATGATTTTAATTAAAATATTTGGAGTATATGATAAAAATATTATAATGTAATTATAATATATATATAATTTAAAATTAATTATTTTAAATATGAAAATGAAACGGAAGTAGTGTTCATGCATATAAACAGCCTACCATTTACATAAATAGTATATTTAATTTCATATCTCCAAATATAATATATTATTTTAAATAAATATATAATTAATATATATTATATTTAAATCATGGAATGAACCATTGAGATGATAAAACCGAGATCAACATAAGAATAAAAAAACATGTCAAAACATATTCGAAAACTAAGAAATTAACCCTTGAAATAGTGATAAAAATGAATGACTATTAAAAAAGGGTGATAATATATTATAAGAATATAATATATGATATTATAAATTTTATTATATTTATTTTATCAATTAGTGACATTTTTAAAAACATTATATAGTATATTTATGGATTTTCACCCGAAATGAAGTATAATATAAGGGATTTAGTATCAATTAAATTTCATTGAGGAATATTATAATGTTATGCACCATGTTTCTTTTATATGGTTTATATAAATACCTCTTAAAATATAAAATCAGGAATATTTTTTTATTCATGGTATTGTTTCTTAATATTAATTATATCATCTTAGTTATTTGAATATAATGTTAACAAGTGTTAAAAGAAATTTACTAAATCAATTCCCATTCATGGGGTTATAATACTTCCATGATGTAATTAGTTTTATATGGTTATGTTTATAATGTATTAAAATATCTATTTATTCTTTTACACATATTGTATGTGGAATTATATTCTATACACATAATCAATTCATTGATTAATTAATAATTTAACGTTGTGATAATTTTAAGAATTTATATCACGATATAATTAAAATAAATACATCCCATTCATAAAAATACATTAGAGGAATTTATATAATATTTTTTTAATAAAACATTTCATTTTATTATCCTCTAGGAATTCATGGACTTTTACCTATAATTTTAAAAAAATTCATATTTTTGGAACTCAAAAGGTTTTTAAATGTTTTTTATTAAAACCCGACATGATTTACCTCTTTTATTAAAGAAAATATTTTATTATAAAATCCTTATTTTCTTATAATGTATTCCAAAATGTTTTTAAACTTTCCAAAAAAATTATGGGATGAATATTTTCCAATTTTTTAATTCAATTATTCTAAAAATTAATTTTCTTTTGTCATTTTCTAAACAAGTGTCTTTCTAAACCTTTTCACCTTTTAAAATGAATGTTCTTTTTACCATTAATTACAAGTATATAATTATCCACAATAATTTTATTGGGTGTTTCTTTTTATTTTAAAAATAATTCTTTAAAATAATTTTTTTAAGGTTATTTTCAAATACAATGCCTTTCAATATGTTTTTCAATATGAAAAGGACGTTTTCCACCAGAAAGTTTCTAAAATATCTATTTAAATTATTAACATTCATCAAAGATAAAAAAATATTAATTTTAATTAACATAGGATATGTTGTCTAGAGACCATCCTTATTCTTCATCAGGATAATTCATCATTTTTATGGGAAATGATAGTTTTGAAATTCACTTCATTGATTAATTTTTTAGTCACCTTAAAATAATAAATTTCTAGTGAATATTCTAAACAAAATTCTCCCAAATACCCATATAATTTATCATGGATATGATTATTTCTTAAACAATATTTAATTTTTAGTTATGGTTTTTACATTGAAGGTAAATTTGATATTTGGGAATTTTTATTAAATCTGAATCATTTACTCACTACTGATATTTGATAAGGAACCTTATTCGTTAATTAAATAGATTATTCAATATTTAAAGAATAATTTCTGCAAGTATGGTAGAGGTGGGGACCAGTTATAGATAGTACCTCAATGCATTAGTAGTCTCACGAGATGAGTTAGTTGATTTGTCTTAGTGATGTCCTTAAGAATTATGTTATAAAACATCTTGTGAATGGTCAGGACTGTAAAGGTATCAAAAATTTTGGTAACACAAAATCTAATAATTATGAAATGTCAAAATTTTTATTTAGTTCTTATTATCCATGAGATTTTCAATATGAAAAAATATATATATTTATTTCATTAATAGTTTATTGATTAAATGTAATGGTTTTTAGATTTCTACATTTTAATGTGTAATATTCTTTATTCAGTTATTTTTAATGAAATTCTTGTTTAATTATTTAACTTTTAATATTGTTTATTAACACCATATTAGTTTCTTATTATATGATATGTTTGTTCAATTATATAACTTTACATACTAATTATTTTGATTAATTAATTATTTTTTCTACTGTACATAATCATTTCTAAGCATTTTAGCTCACAAATATTTTGCTTCATTTCCCTAAGAATTAGACAAGTGTACTAAGAATTATATTTAAGGATATGCTAAGTGGGAATAATGTAATGATTGAAGAAAATAAAAAATATTTTTCAAATATATGTTTTAATTTGGAATACAAGACACGTGTTTGTATCTTTTTTACCATGACTACTAAAATGATCGGTCCATAAGTATTTCATTCCATATAATCATTCTATTGTAATGGGTGTAAACATTGACTCTGAAATTACTGGAGTCAAGATTCTATAGATGGTATCAATTGAATATTAATATTATAATAACAAATTGTGTTTTGGAATAAAATATATTATATTATTTAACCCTAATATTAAAATTGAGTTTAATTATACATGAACATCCTAATTTTTTGGTAAGGTAGAGATAAGTGGGTATTCCATGGAATGCATCCATGTCTGGATAAAAAAATTGGAGATGGTGTTGGAACATGTGTTCCTTGGGGTAACAACTCTGAAAATGTTTTCCAGATCTAACTCAATCATAACCTTGTAAATGAAAATTAGCCTTATATCAACTTGGATTGACACTCTTAAGGGAAACTTTTTGGATAGTTAGTATTTTCTTTATAGTACATTATTAATTACGTGAATAGGTATTCATATAGAATTTCCTTGTATAAACCTAAGGCCATGGATGAACCTATATTGAAATAAAATGATTGATGTATTTTTTTGTTGATGTTCTATTGAAAACATTTGTTCAAATAATATTTTGTGATTTTCTTAATTTTAAGGATATCCATCAATTTTTTTGGAAATTTAAATGAATTATATTATTATTGTTTAACAATGGGAAATTATGCATGGAAGTTGAGAACCTGTTATTCCCGGAAAGGCCATGGGGCTTGAACACATTACTAAAATATGATATTGGATTTTCACGGACCGTTGACCCACATAATGTCATGCTTAATATTCCATTATTTTTAGTTAAAAAAATTTATGAATAAATATTATTTATGGGCCAAAAGGTGTTAATTTTGAGCTTGAGATATCAATGTATTAAATAGATTATTTTAGGAATATAGTTCAAGAAAAACATAAATACTTGTTTTATGAATCTTCTGATCCATTAAAATAAATCTTTAGCACTTTGGATATAATAAGGTTATATTTTAAGATACTTATATCACGGAGTAAGGGTGAAATAGAATTTGGTCAATACACAAAAAAAATATTAAATTATTCTTATGAAATTTAAAGGTATCAAGTATGTGAATTTTTTAATATTGTATGGTAAGAAAATAATTCATAAAAATTAGGAGAATGATCTAAAAAGAAAAATTGTATCCAGATACCATTATTTTTATGGAACCAATTTTCTTTTAAATCCTCTCTGATTTTTGAATTTGAGGCCCTAAACATTACGTTGTAAATTCATATGTTTGTAGTTTATGACCTTAATCGCTCTCTATAATTATTTATGCCTATACTTATTGGCCATATTTTCTCTTTACACTAATATTATTTTATTTTGAAACCTAATAATATCTTATTCCATGTGTCATTTGTACATCTCATTATTTATTATTATGATAATATTTTATAAATAATTATATGATGTGTGCTTTTCAAAAAGGAAATTTTTAAATATGAATCCCTATATTTCTAATATTGAGATTAAATTGTGGGGATGAAATTTATTTATGTTCATGAGAATGTAACACTAATTAAATTCTATATGATTTTTTGTTATCTAATTGTGTAAATAACACCCAACACCAAAAATAGAAAGGAAAACAACCTCTAAAGAATTTATTGAATATTTAATGTTAAAAATAAATTCAATATATTATATATCTTTCAATGCACAAAATTTTGATTTATCATTATTTTCACACAAAAACGACTTTCTTTGATGAAGTGCATTATATACAAGATAATGTATTTCTGAACAAGAATATATTATCAAAATATAATTATTTTATTTAACATAACCTAGCTATTAAATTGGATACTCTGATTAGTATTTTCATGACCCCCTCCCTCCAAAGATTCCCCTCTTGAGATGGAAATGGTGAAAGGGAGATAATGACCCCCGAGTCCCGCCTCTAGTAGGCCCCGTGGTGGCGACTAGCACCAAGGGTATGAGTTTTCACAAATTTGGGAGGCATTACCCTTTTTATTTTTAAAGATCGGGAAATAGGACAAGTCAACCACTAAAAAGGAAAAGAACCAGTGTATATAAATAAACCCAAACCAAGCCCACATGCTTGTTTAAATAATTTTTATAACAAAGTACAAGTACAAGAAAGCTCAATGTACAGTACCAAAAGAAAACAAAGGTACAGCAACAACAACAACTCTAACTGTCCGACTAGTAGGGTCTCGCACGACCCTGATAGTCCTTATGGAAACCTGAAATTAAACATAGGGTGAGCATACAAGTATACTCAGTAGGGAAACATAAAGCTCTCATGCACAAGTGGGGAGACATCCTAATGTCCCGTGATAACAACAGAAAAAACCTAGAAAAGAAATCTATCCAACCAACCTCACCATTCACACTCACCAAAACACAACCACAACAGGTAGTAGTAGTATATAAGAACAAGAGTATTGGGTAACCTGCACCATTTCCCTTTAGTTAGCTGCTCTTCCTAACAACGAATGTTCGGACGCTACCACACTCTCCCCGCCCGCACACACCTGGGTCTCACAACCACGTAACCCGCCCGCACACACCTGGGCCTCACAACCACTTATCCCGCCCGCACACACCTAGGCCTCACAACCACGTATCCCACCCGCACACACCTTGGCCTCACAACCACGTATCCCGCCTGCACACACCTGGGACTCATCCCGAAGATTCTTGGGAAACAGTAGAACCTGCCTGAAGAGTCTTGGGCTAAAACCACCCAAATCAAAACCTACCTGAAGAGTCTTAGGTGTAAGGTCGCCTCAAGCCATCACAGCCTAAGGGAGAAGGAGCAGGAAGGAGATAGTAACTAAGGTAAAAACACCCTCTCCCATGATATGGGAGTGTTCGGCACTATGGGCTCAACATGGGTGGGGTGCGATAAAACACAAAAGAAACAGATATATATATATATCAACCACACAACCCAATCTATGGCTTCTAAAAAGAGAAACTGAGCACGTGCCTCAGCAGTGCTACTACGAATCATGCATACAACAAACAAACCCAACACCCTTTAGGTTTTCACATTTCAATAGAAATAGTTATCTAATTCCTTAACTATTGGGAAACTATCCACAACTAACCACACCAATCATTTGTAAAACATATCCCTATCATCCACAAATCAAGTTAAGAAAACATAAGCAACACAACCAAACCTTTCTTATCAACCAACCAACCCATTGATTATTAAACCCATTCCATTAACATGCCCCACCTTTAATTAACTCTTACACATTAATTTATTATTCACAACCCACTATTCATTCAAAAACAAGCCCATCCCTACAGCCCCACTGCCAACCACCATAACCACAACCACACTGAAGCCACATATCCCCATCCCTTTAATACCATTTATTCCTGCTTCGCTGCCCATCACCATCATAACATTCCCACCAACCCAAAACCAAGACAACTATATCCCCACTGCTCACCCTATCCACAACAACCCACAAAACACCCCTATCACATGCCACAAAAACCAAGACAACACCCACATGTTCGTTATTCTATTTTGTTTAACCGGGGTGATCACAAAAGGGTTCCAGATTTTAATAGCCAACTTTATGTGATTAACTAATATCCACATTCCACAAAGTTTCCATCCATAAGAAAATACAAAAGGAGAGGGAAACATTTAATTATTTAAGAAAATGTCCCCAACGACTGTGATTTTTAGTAGGTAGAAGCTTATTCAATTCCAAACATAATATCACAGGATATAATGTAACAGCAAACCCAACTTCCCATCCCTGTTATATAATCCAGTTATTATCTTCATTAAACTGGTTCAAAAGTGTTTCACGTAAACACGAGAACACCCACCTCGCATGATGTACAAAATAGAGAGACGAAGGGAAAATCCCTACCTTAACAGGTTCCGATCGCAACGATCCCTTGGATCAACCTTAGAAGACGTCCGTTGGCATCCGTCACTTCTGTCAGGTCCTGGAAAAACCTCCTCGGGTGGAATTCGGAAAGAAAAGGCTGAAGAAAAGTCAACAGATCCAAGACCGGAAGTTTCGCCTCGTCGTTACGATCCCGGGTACGCTAACGGATCGTAAATCGGAGCACGGACGAAGAAGTTATGGAAGGAAGAGCCTTCGAGTCTCTTGGGAGAGCTCTGCTCAGAGGAGAGGGGAGGATAGGTGTGAGTTGAAAAAAGGAGGGGACCTCTCCTTTTATAGGTGTGAAAATCAAAAGAACACGGCATGTACTTTATGGTACACTGCGTGTACTCGGTTTTTTTTACACAGTCTCCACGCGGCTTCCAACACGGCTCTGCGGCCGTTGACTGGTCAACACACGGTTTGAAGGTAACATATACGTGGGGAGGGACTACACGGTGTGTAGTCTGGACACACGGAATGTACTCATTTATTGCACACAGCAAGGACACAACTCTAACACGATACACGACCGTTGACTGGTAACGCGTACGCGGGGAAGGACTACACGACGTGTAGAAATGGACACACGGCGTGCACCCATTATTCCACACAGCAAGGACACAGTCTGCAACACGGGGTATACCCAGGATGGGGGTACACGATGTGTACTCAAACTACACGGCGTGTAGTTTCAAAATTCTGGAAAGTGTGGGAAAAGTCCATTTTAGCCTCCAGAACACTTATTTACATTATTTTTGACAAAGGAATGGGCCGGAGAGGTCTAAACCATTACATTAGATACCTCTTAAAACATTATCGCCCCCGAGAATTTAAAAACAAACCCAGAGGAAACCCAACAAGATACCTCTTAGGGTCCTCGTTATAACAGGTACCCAACCCACAACCCTAATCATATGTGTTAGTAATTCATTCTCCTATGTCGAGATATTATCCGCTTTTGGTGGCACTGACTCGCCTGCACAAGTTCAATCACATCCTCATTAATGCGTCTCGATTAAGAATTGGGTCATCCCACTTTCATACATTAGGATCACACAACCAACACACTGCCCGAACATGTTGGTTTTGGAAATTACTTCACCTATGTCGAGATATTATCCTCTTTAGGCGGCACTGACTCGCCCGCACGGGTTCAATCACATCCAAATTAATGTGTCTCGATTAACGGTCAGGTTTTTCTCGTTCCCACACATCCGGACATGTTACACATTACCATGGAACAAAGAAACAAAAGGTCTCACAACTGTCAAGCCATGCATTCCATATATCAAATGTACATAGTAAAACATCAACACAATCTCAGAAGAACAACGAAAAAACACAAGTCAAAACAACTCCAGGTACTGAGCGTGCATCTGGGTCTCCCACGCTTAAGTTCTCTCCTCAAGGCCGCCATGCCTCCACAACACACGAACCAAGGGAATGGTTTATCCATGTAGCACCTTCTCTTTACAATCTTCGATTCTGACTGGTCGTTCCTCGAAGGTCGCGTCGTCTCCCATATCTAACTCTCCCCAGTCAATAATGTGGGAGTCGTCGTGTAAGTACAGACGAAGCTGGGATATGTGGAAGACGTCATGAACCTTCTCTAACTGAGGTGGCAGGGCTAGCTGATAAGCCACCTCGCCAACTCGCCTCAACACCTCAAAAGGTCCGATGAACCTAGGTGAGAGCTTTCTCCCCTTCCCAAACCTCTGCTGCCCCCATTGAGGGGAAACCATGAAGAACACATGATCCCCCACCTCAAACTCCAAGGGCCTCCTCCTATGATCAGCATAAGTCTTTTGTCGGTCCTGAACCACTTTCATCCTCTCACGTACAAGCTGGACTTTCTCTGTGGTGCTCTGCACTACCTCTGTCCCAAGAGCACCTGTCTCACCAACCTCTGCCCGGAAAATGGGTGAACGACATGGCCTTCCATACAAAGCCTCAAATGGTGCCATGCCAATAGTAGATTAGAAGTTGTTGTTGTAGGCAAATTCTTCTAAAGTTAAGTGTCATACCCATGATCCTTCGAAATCCAGAACGCATGCTCGCAACATGTCATCCAACGTCTGGATAGTCCGCTCTGTCTGCCCATCAGTCTGGGGGTGGAAAGCAATGCTAAGGTGTAGCTGGGTGCCAAAAGAATGTTGTAACCCCCTCCATACTCGTGAGGTAAACTGATTATCCTGATCTGAGATGATATTCCTCAGAACTCCATGCCAACTCACCACCTCGTCTGGGTACCTCTGTGTTAAGGTACTCACCGGGCCAGACTCCTTGATTGCTAAGAAGTGAGCCGATTTCATTAGTCGATCCACCACCACCCAGATAGTATCATAACCACCCTGAGCTCTGGGTAGTCCTGTGACGAAGTCCATTGAGATGCCATCCCACTTCCACTCGGGGACATCTAAAGGATGGAACAAACCACCGGGAACATGGTGTTCAACCTTCACTTGCTGACACACTAAGCATTTAGCCACAAACTCCACAACTACCCGTTTCACCCCGGGCCACCAAAACTGATCCCTCAGGCCTCAGTACATTTTTGAATCTCTTGGATGTACCGCCAAGGCTGAGCTATAGATCTCACGGAGAACTCCCTCACGCATCGCCTCCAGAACAAACAAACTTCCATGGAAAAGCATCTGATGTCGGCTTTCCTCTGACCATCCGTCTAGAGAGTTCCCCTGATCAACATGATCCCGCATCACAAACACCTCGGGTTCCCCCCACTGAGACTCTTCCACCTGCTGCAACAAGGAGGACTACACAGTCATCTGAAACAAATAGCCTCTAACACCTTCTACCCTTGCATCCAAGTGTAAGGAATCCAACTCTCCCATCGCCTTCCAAGAATCATCAGATTCCCAAACTACTTCCTGATGCGACTTCCTGCTCAGGGCATCAGCCACAACGTTGCCCTTACCATCAGTGTAAGAGATCTCAATGTCATAGAATTGGAGAAACTCGACCCATCTCTGCTACCGTAAGTTCAGGTCACACTGGGAGAAGATATAATGCAGGCTCTTGTGGTCTGAGAAGACCACAATGTGCTCCCCAAAGAGGTAATGTCACCACAACTTCAGTGCGAACACTACTGCTACAAGATCTAGGTCATGGGTGGCATTGTTATGCTCGTGAGGGTGCAACTTCCTAGACCCATAACAAATCACACCCTTCTTCTGCATCATCACACACCCCAGACCAAGGCCAGAATCATCACAAAACACTTCATACAACAACCCTTTCTCTAGAAACCTGAGTACGGGAGCACTGACCAACTTCTCCTTCAAGTAGTCAATAGATTTCTGGCACTGCTTGCTCAATAGGAAGACCTTGTTCTTCCTCGTCAAAGCTGTCAATGGAGAAAAAACTCTAGAGAAATCTGAAACGAACCTCCGATAGTAACCTGCTAACCCCAGGAAACTACGAACTTCTGTCACGATCTTGTGTGATACCCAAGAAACTACTGCCTCCACCTTCAATGGGTCCACTGACACTCCATGCTGAGACACCATGTGCCCAAGGAAGTGTAATTATTATGTCAAGAACTCACACTTCGACAATTTCCCGTAAATCTGGTGGTGTCGATGGACTTCCATGACTACCCTGAGATGCTCAACGTGCTCCTCCACTGATCTTGAGTAGATCAGGATGTCGTCGATAAACACAATGACGAACCGGTCCAGAAACTCTTGGAATACAATGTTCATATATCCCATGAACACAGCTGGTTCATTCGTAACTCCAAATGGCATCACTACAAATTCAAAGTGCCCATACCTGCGCCTGAAAGCCGTATTCGAGATGTCACTATCCTTTACCCTCAGATGATGATATCCTGATCGCGGATCAATCTTAGAGAACCAACATGCTCACCTCAGCTAGTCGGAGAGATCATCTATCCTTGGGGGGGTAATTGGTCTTGACCGTTACCTGGTTCAACCTTCGGTAGTCTATGCATAGCCTGATACCACCATCTTCCTTCTTGACGAACAAAACAGGAGCACCCCATGGTGACATGATGGGTCGAACAAAACCCTTCTCCATCAGATCATCAATCTGAATCCACAACTCCCGCAACTCCGAAGGTGCCATCCGATAAGGGGCCATTGAAATCGGACGGGCACCAGGCTGTAAGTCTATCCCGAACTCAATGTCATGTCAGGGGGGGTAGTGTCACAAACTCCTCAGGAAGAACATCGAGGAACTCCCCAACAACCTCTGGGACATCCATCATCTCTGTATCGGTTGGAACCACTGATAACCCGCCTAACAAGGAATGGAGAGGCTCCACACGCCGAATTCCCACCTGATAGATCCTCTTGCCAACAAAAGATATGCGCTGCCCATCCAGGTCGGAGAACACGACTCTTCTCCGGAAGCAGTCGATAATGGCACTAATAGAAAACAACCAGTCGATGCATAGGATGACATCGTATGGCTTCATCTGTAACAAAAAAAGTTCCCCACTAGATCGATGTGGTCCCGAAGTCAGCCCACATCCCTGGAAAACACAAGATACAATGGTCTGGCCCCCAACTTGTGTACTCAGTACCAGTGGTACAAAAAGTCTCTCTACGTCTAGTCCCAAAGCATGGGATAGACTAGGTGCAATAAAGGAGTGCGAGGCTCCCTAATAGAACAAAGCAGAAACAAGAGTGCTGAACAAGCAAATCGTACCTCGCACCACTTCTGGTCCTACTGGAGTTGTCAACTCTACTGCGTGCAAATGTCCATGCCCAGCTCCTCTGCCTCTCTGATGTCATCCACCTCCCCGACCACAGCACCCTGAGGTCGGCTCCCTCCCGAAAAGTCTTCCCTCAGAGGAGCATGGTCCTGCTGCTGCTGGTAGGGCCTCGCCGCTAACTGGTGCTGCTGAGGTGGGCGCTAAACCTGCCCACCTCCATCGTACTGATCTCAGGTTGGGCACCAACTCTGAACGTGCTAGAAACCTATACAAGAAAAAAACCTTGTTCCTGGGATCGTGAAAAAGGGACGAGGACCCGAAGATATGAACTGGAACTGCTGGGGCATACTCCCCACTGGCCTGAACCTGGAAGGTCCCGTCACAGGAGACCTGCTACTGAATGCTTTCTCCTTCGACGAGCCTGGCTGGTTCCCCTCACAGGGTGCACCTCCTAGCGAGTGCATCCTCTCTACAACCTCTACCTTCTTCTGTACCACCAAGTACGTCAGAAGGGTGAAGGGGGTGATAGCATACTAGAGCGATGGACGAAGCGCCTCCTCCAAACATCTCGCCCGAGACTCCTCATCCGGAAAGATATCCAGAGCAAAGCACATGATATCTTTGAACTTGATCCCCAGCTCTCGTACTGTCATACTCCCCTGTTGAAGGGAGAGTAACTCCTTCCACTTCTACGCCTTGATCATGGAAGAAAGGAATTCCTCTCGGAATTCCTTCTCAAAGTCAGCCCATGGAACCTCTGCCTCTATCCTCTCTCCGAGGTAGAGCATCCACCACTGTCGCGCCACACCTTCTAGCTGACTGACTTCTAGGGGATCCCAGTACTCCCTCGGAGCACAGATCGAGGTAAAAGTGATCCCTAGCTCCTCAAGCCACCCCTCTGTCTCTATATCTGAAGTACTACCCTCATAATTCTTGAGGGTCTGCCGCTGGAATGAAAGGAGAGTCTTCTGCCACTGGTTATCTTCCTCCTCTCGGTCAATCCTCAACTGATCGACTGCCTAAATCTGTTGGGCCTCGGCCGTCTGAGTGACCCAGGGATGATGTCCAGGTGCCATAGTTGTACGGTAAACAAGGATCGCCTAATCCCAAGTAGTAAAGAAAAAATCAAGATTTTATTTTATCATTTTATTTCAAATTCTTTACTAGAACACCCAAACCAAGTAAAACACAATCATGATGATGCATGTACCATCACTAGGGTTTCTACCCTGCAATAAACGTAGTTTGACTTGGTCATTCAGTAGGCTCAGAGTCCTTGCATCGGAATACAGGGGGCCCGAAAATCATGTGTCCTAGCCGGTCTTCCCTTGCCTATGTCACGCACCAAGATTGACTAACATTTTCACCCTGCCATCCCATGCAATCCTCACTGTGCCTAACTTCAGACTCCATCAGATCTCTCAACCTCCCTCTGATACCATTCTGTCATGACCCCCTCTCACCAAAGATGCCCCTCCGGATCTGGCAATGGTGAAAGGGAGATAATGACCCCCGAGTCCCGCCTCCAGTAGGCCCCAGGGTGGCGACTAGCACCAAGGGTATGAGTTTTCACAAATACGGATGGCATTACCCTTTTTATTTTTAAAGATCGGGAAATAAGACAAGTCAACCACCAAAAAGGAAAAGAACCAATGTATATAAATAAACCCAAACCAAGCCTGCATGCATGTTTAAATAATTTTTATAACAAGGTGCAAGTACAAGAAAGCTCAAAGTACAATACCAAATGAAAATAAAGGTACATCAACAACAACAACTCTAATTGTCCGACTAGTAGGGTCCCGCGCGACCCTGGTAGTCCTCCTAGAAACCTGAAAGTAAACGTAGGGTGAGCATACATGTATACTCAGTAGGGAAACCTAAATCTCTCGTGCACAAGTGGGGAGACATCCTAATGTCCCGTCAGAACAATAGAAGAAACCTAGCAAGGAATTCGATCCACCCAACCTCACCAGCCACACTCACCAAAACAAAATCACAATAGGAAGTAGTAGTATATAAGAACAAGAATATTGGGTACCCCGCACCATTTCCCTTTAGTTAACTTCTCTTCCTAACAATGAACGTCCTGACGCAGCCACAATCTCCCCGCCCACACACACCTGGGTCTCACAACCATGTATCCCACCCGCACACACCTGGGCCTCAAAACCACGTATCATGCCCGCACACACCTGGGCCTCACAACCACGAATCCTGCCCGCACACACCTGGGCCTCACAACCAAGTATCCCGCCCACACACACCTCGTCCTCACAACCACGTATCCCGCATGCACACACCAGGGCCTCATCCCAGAAGATTCTTGGGAAACAGTAGAACCTGACTGAAGAGTCTTGGGCTAAAACCACCCCAATCGAAACCTACCTGAAGAGTCTTAGGTGTAAGGTCGCCTCAAGACATCACAGCCTAGGGGAGAAGGAGCTAGAAGGAGATAGTAACTAAGGGAAAAACACCCTCTCCCATGATATGGGAGTGTTAGGCACTAAGTGCTCAAAATGGGTGGGGTGTGATAAAACACAAAAGAAACAGATATATATATATATATATACCAACCACACAGCCCAACCTATGGCTTCTAAAAAGAGAAACTGAGCACGTGCCTCGGCACTGCTACTACGAAGCATGCATACAACAAACAAACCCAACACCCTTTAGGTTTTCACATTTCAGTAGAAATAGTTATCTAGTTCCTTAACTACTGGGCAACTATCCACAACTAACCACACCAATCGTTCATAAAACATATCCCTGTCATCCACATATCAAGTTAGGAAAACAAAAGCAAAACAACCAAGCCCTTCTTTTCAACCAACCAACCCATTCATTATTAAACCCATTCCATTACCACGCCCCACCATTCATTAACTCTTCCACTTTAATTTATTATTCACAACCCACTATTCATTCACAAATAAGCCCATCCCTGCAGCCCTGCTCCCAACAACCATAACCACAACCACACCAAAGCCACACATCCCCATCCCTTTAATACCATTTATCACAGCCCCGCTGCCCATCACCATCATAACATTCACACCAACCCAAAACCAAGCCAACTGTAGCCCCACTTCTCACCCTATCCACAACAACCCACAAAACACCCACATCACATGCCAACAAAACCAAGAAAACACCCACATGTTCATTATTCCATTTTGTTTAACCGGGGTGATCACACAAGGGTTCCAGATTTTAATAGCCAACTTTACGTGATTAACCAATTTCCGCATTCCACAAAGTTTACATCCATAAGAAAATCTAGATGGAGAAGGCAACATTTAATTGCGTAAGCAAAGGCCCCCAACAACTGTGATTTTCAGTAGGTAGAAGCTCATTCAATTCACAACATAATATCACAGGATATAAAGTAACAGCAAACACAACTTCCCATCCCTGTTATATAATCCAGTTATTATCTTCAATAAACTGGTTCAAAAGTGTTTCACATAAACAAGAGAAAATCCACTCCGAATGATGCAAAAATTAGAGAGACAAAGGTAAAATCCCTACCTTAACAGGTTCTAATCACAACGCTCCCCCAGATCAACCTTATAAGACGTCCGTCGGTGTCCGTCACTTCTATCCGGTCCCGGAAAAACCTCCACGGGTTGAAGTCGGAAAGAAAATGCCGAACGAAAGTCAATGGATCTAAGCCTGGAAGTTTCGCCTCATTGTTACGATCCCGTGGCCGCTGACGGATCGAAAATCGGAGCTCGGACGAAGAAGTTATGGAAGGAAGAGCCTTCGAGTCTCTTGGGAGAGCTCTGCTCAGAGCAGAGGGGAGGAGAGGTGTGAGTTGAAAGGAGGAGGGGACCCCTCCTTTTATAGGCGTGAAAAGAAAAAATATATGGCATGTAATTTATGGTACACAGCGTGTACTCGGTTTTTTTCACACGGTCTCCACGCGTCTTCCAACACGGCTCCACGGCCGTTGACTGGTCAACACACGGTTTGAAGGTAACGCATACGCGGGGAGGGACTACTCGGCGTGTAGTCTGGACAAACGATGTGTACTCATTTATTGAACATGGCAAGGACACAGATCCAACATGGTACACGACCATTGACCGGTAATGCGTACGCGGGGAAGGACTACACGGCGTGTAGAACTGGACACACGGCATGCACCCATTATTCCACACAGCAAGGACACGGTCTGCAACATGGGGTATATCCGGGAAGGGGGTACACGACGTGTACTCAAACTACACATCGTGTTGTTTTAAAATTCTTGAAAGTGCTGGAAAAGTCCATTTTACCCTCCAGAACACTTCTTGACCTTGTTTTTGACAAAGGAATGGGCCGGAGTTGTCCGGGCCATTACAAGTATTAACTAAATTATAAACATAAATATTTTTTAAAATATATCATTTAGTCATTGGCTACCAATTAATTAAAAATAAAAATATAATCAAGATGAATATATAAGAAATATTTTATTTTTTATGCTCAAAATGTTTTTTCATTTAATAAATTTAACTAATTATTCTTAGTGAATGATATTAATGTCATATTTGATTAATTTATTGAATAAATTATCTATTATATTCTTCCATTATATTTTACCAGCATAATATAAGAAAAAATATTGTTTATACATTATAATTTTATTTTTCTTCAAAGTCAATTTTCACTCCTTTTAATAGAGAACAATTCTTAATCTAAATTTCAAGAACATTTCTGAATTATATATGTGAAATTAAACTTTATTTTTTAAAATAGGAATATAATAAATTATATATGGATGATGTTTTGGATTTTTTCTATGAATTTTATTTTTTGGATATGTTGTGAAAAAAAACTGAATTTTAATTTAAAACATATTTTTCTTCCAATTTATTTATATAGAAAATTATTTTATAATTTGGTTTTAAGGTCAAATAAGATCATTTAAAAATATTTTAATCAAAAAAAAATTAATATTAATAACTTTTAAATGGTAATTGGATATAAAAACAATTCATACATTTGAACACTTTTACTTTAAAAACCCTCTTTGTCGTATTGTCCACAGAATAAAATTTATATTAATTTCCACTATATATGTGACTGGAATAAGTAATAATGGATTAAATGTTTTTAATAATATTAATTTTTAATGTCTAATATGTTAAAATTAAATTTTTAATTAAATTTATATTGAATATAGTTAAGCCTAATTATAGTGATTAAGAGTTAAATTATCTTAACAAAGGAATGTACCATAATCATATTGACCAAAATAACTTAAAAACATTCCAAAAATAAATTTTATATAAATATATCTACTTTAACCTCCTTTTATTTAATTTTACAACTATTAGAGAAATACTAACTGATAAAAATTTTATTTGAATCCCCTCTTTCAAAAGTTTACAAGAATGCAACTCATCCATTATAAAAAGGCTGTTACCCCTCACACAACTTCAAACCACTCAATCCATTGTTATAATAAAAAAATTCATGAAATAATCAAAAAAACTCTATACCATAATCCTAAAATCCTCTCATAGGGATTAAATAAAACCAATAAAGTCGTTGGTATAAACCGAAATGATTTAACCAAATAAGTGGTAACCTTCTTCAATGAGCCCTTATGATTCAATTACCTCTCCACCCATGAAATAATTTTTATAAAACAATTATAGAACAGCCTTATTATATAAAATATAATGATTTTTTTAAGATATATGTAACAGCCCGAGATTTTATGAAAAATATTCTTTTTAATTTTATTAATGTCTTGTGTTGTACGCTACACCAAAAGGAGCTTGCACAACACGCATCCTTGACTTGCCTTGAATTACACGCAATCGCGACCTTCCATGATAGCATGTGTTGTACGCAACACCAAGTTTCGCTAAACAACGTTATGCTATTAAGATATTATTAAAACTAGCCGTTATGAATAGTAATAACCACTTTTTGAAATTTTGTAAATTTTATTTTTCAAAATTGACTTCATTTATGGATTCAGAGTATCGAATTTAGCCTAAGGTGAAATTTTGGTGATTTTCGGATAACTTTCATATTTTGATGAATAGTGAAAATTACTAAATTTTAATTAAAAACAACTTTTTTAATCGAAATAATTATTAGTGATAAATTATTAATTTGAGTGGTTTTCAAGTATATTTAGAATATATTTTTACAATTTAATACAATGTTGGTCATTGGATGTAATTTCACATTTAAACCAGACATAAACAAGTGTCAATCTTTTGATAGATATTGTTTCTTAAACACACGCTATTTGTTTTAACAGCGGGATTTAATTATAAAATTAATTAATGAAACTTCTATGTTATGAATTTGGTAAAATAGACTTCATTTTTGAATTTGTAATATGAAATATAGCTTAGGATGAAATTTTGGCATTATTCTGAAAAACATCAATTTTTGATGAATAGTGAAACTAATAAGTGGTAGTTAAAAAAACTGAATTTTTCATAAAACATAATTTTACCGCTTCTGTGGATGGAATTTCAAAAATCCGAGAGACACGGTTGATGTTAGTAAGTAAAATGTGGTTCAATGAGATGAAAATAATTTTTGGTGAATAGTAACTTTTTACTTTTATTTACGACGGTTAAAAGTAAATAGGGTAAATAAGGGTAAAAATGATATTAATATTACCCTAACACATGTCCTAATCCTATTGGACAAGTGTATCTAGACCAAAAACAATCTTAAGTGTAAAATATTATCATTTAGGTCCACTTGGATTAGATTATGACATTTAATATTATTTTATTTAATGAATAGTTAAAATAGTTAAAATCAATGTTTAATAAGTAAATCATTTTTAATATGGGGTTATACATAAGATAAATTCAACTATAAATATTCATTAGTAAGATAAAAATATTTCCTACATAATGGTATTTTATTTTTAATTTTTAGACATTAAATAATTTAATTTATTTATGACACAATGATGATGCAGTAATTATCTTATTAATGAAATATTGACATAATTGATGTTATAAACACCAAAATAAATGTAATTTGAAACTTTTTATGAATTCCACTAATTTTCTAGGTTACTACGATATATTATTGTTGATTTAATCAACTTGGTTCGAACATATAATTCTGTTATGACTTTCACAAAAATCATATATCAAATAGTGTCAAAAATGACACAAAATAGTTTTTAAATCAAATATTATATTATTAATTGTTATTTTATTCCTAAAAATCTAAGGATCGGCCAAATGACTTACATAAGGATATATATATTAATAATAAACAATTTGGGGTTCGTTTGGCATGTTATAGTAAGTGTATTAACCATATAGTGTAAGAAAACAAAAAGACGCGGTAAAAGTTAAATTATTTAACATAGAGTTAAATCGAATTGATAAGGTTAAAATAATACCCTAAACTTGTCTAAATCCTATTGGTTGATAGGATTTCTACCCATCCCCACTTTAACTTCGAAATAAGACCCTTTGGAACCATTATAAACCGATTTTGACTTTAATAGAAAATAATATTTTGAGATATTCCTAAGGTGCCCCTCTCCTCCCTTATAAAAGGACACCTCCTCCCCCTCCTCCTCACACCAATTTGAGCCTTCAAGCTCGGCCAAACCCTTCCAAAATCCCTTCTCCACTTTTCTAGTATCATCCTAGAGGTCCGAATCTTCTTCAAAGACCATCCTTAGTTCATTAAGTGGAGGCTAAGAAAAGGCGCGTCAAAAGGAGGTAATATCCATTACCGATCTTTTTCAATTTCTTTCTTCTTCAACTTCTTCTTCTTTAGTTGTTTCATGATAAAGTAATAAGATCAGTATTTATTATATACTGATATGTTATAATAAATATGAAACAACTCTAATTATCCTTTTATCCATCCTACGGAAAAAGGAAATCACCGTGCGTGTGTACGTACGGAATACCGTCTCCACGCCGTGGTGTAATCTATTTTCCGCCACCACCTTAATTGGATGGGTATAAAGGTGTAATGAGTAACTATATATGATTATTATAAATTAATATTGATTCTGAAATAGTATACATACACTTCAACACAATTCCATGACCATGGGAACGATATCATCGCTCGTGCTTACGTACGGACTACCGTCTCCACGACGCGATGAGATTCATTCTCAATGATTAACCATTCATGAATGATTATAAAGTATATATAATAAGTACTAATTAAATATATGACATAATAATGATACTGTATTTATTTATATTTATATGTATGTCATCTACTTAATTCCATTCAATTCAATAAAGAAACGAAAACAACGTTCATGTGTACGTACGGACTACCGTCTCCATGAACGGTGTATTTCATTCCTTTTACTGATTTATTATATATATGTATATCCTGAATATATATATATATATAAATCATGTTTAATGTTCTGGAATTAAGTAATCATGATCTAAGTAATCATATGAATAATTACAAGTCAAAACACGGACGACAAATGAAACAATTTTACCCAAAACGCTCTTTAACGTGGATTTTACAAAAGAACGGGTAATATAAAGTCATAAGTGAACCATATATGATATCATAACAATGAATATGATTCTGTAATAAGTAAATGACATTATTTAAATCATTATACAGGAATTTCGGACACTTACGAAGCAAATTGGACCTATGGTAAGGGAAATATCACAATCTCATTTTTATCCGAGATTGTTTATACTTTAGTATTTAATGGGGTGTATTTTATCATCCACATCCATGTTCCCTAAATATGTAATATTATTTCCATCCTTCTACAATAGTTTATATCCAATTTTACCCTTCGGTAAGTTTTTGTAAAAGATATGAAAGGAATCTTTTGTCATTTTTCGTACGAGGTACTTTTTGACTTTTCTGAAAAAAAAATACGGGAAGAATGTTTTTTTAACTTATACGGCATGAATGGATTTTTAAAACATTATTTACAAGAAGCTTAATTTACAAGTTTTCAAGTTTATTTTTAATCAAATTCTTTTAGTTTAGAATTGTACGATATGTTAAGAAAGGAAAAGTGTTTTTGAAGCAGAAAGGATATTTTCCTCAAGAATGGAGTTCAAGTATTTTATCAAAATTATATTCCATCTAAGATAATAAAAGGGTTCTGTTTTTATCCCTATTATTACATGGATTTGATTATGTTGTGATGGAAATATTTTTATGAATTCCTTTATCTTATATGAATTGTTTTATGATGTCATGTTGTTTAAGAATTCCATTTTTGTTACATGTGTTATGCGATGATGTATGATTTATGATTATGTGGCACACATAAGAAAGGATTCATTATAAGATGGGTGGGACCTATATCTCCCTCCAATGAATTGGGTAAAGATTTTATATCTCATGAGATAGACATGGCTGGAATGGTAGGTTATATCGGTTCAGTGAAACAGGACTGAAACGAGGGTTACTCGATTCAGAAAGGGACTTTGTCCACTAAGATAGTCTTGGCAATGAGTCTTGACTAACAAGAAATGATTCTCTATGATTATGTGTGAATTCCACAAAGTTTCATGTTTTAAGTTATGATTATTGTGATTACATTTCACTGCCATGATTTATCCCATGTTATGAAATTATGCTCTCTTTTGCAGGTTAAGATTTTCAAAATGTTATGTTCTTTTGAATATGATGTGATTGATATTTCTGTTGTTTACCCTTACTGAGCATTTGAGCTCACCCTTTTATGTTTTCTTTTCCCCAGGATATAAAGAATGTTTTTAGGTAAAAAAAATGAAGATCTTTACGGGAGATGTTGAAGATCTTTCACCACGATTAGAAGATTACGTTTCGAGTTTCCAAAGACACTAAACTTTTACGATCCTTGTGTGTGTGTTTTTGTTATGTACTAAGTATTCCGCAAAAGTAATGTAATGTTCATGTACGTCAGGTTTCGGGTCTCTATAGTTGGTATCAGAGGAAAGGTTTACTCAACCATTGGAAACTAGGATGCGAAAACGTTAGTGAGATCCCTAGAGATATTTCTATGGTATGTCTAGGGATGTACCTAAGGTTAAGTATACTTATAGGTTATAGTACTAGAATTATGCTAACGATCATAGAATTAAACGTAAGATGTTAGATATTGAAGGTACTCCCCCTTTATTATGTAGTTTTCCCTAGAATGATTTTTGCCTCTCACACTATTCTTTTTGGGTTTTAGACGATGGATAGAACCCGAAGGAACCGTGTTGATCAATGCAATGGAAAATGCAATGATTGTCCTCCTGAAAAAAAAAATGTTATGGGAGATGGAGTGAAAAATCTTATTGCTATACTTACAGAAGCTATGAATCATTTTGGACTTCCAAATGAGCAGATAAGGGAACAATATTCTATTGAGTCCTTCATGAGGCAACGTCCACCTTCTTTCAGTGGGTCTTCTGATCCACTTGTTGCTGAACAATGGATCAGTACTATTGAAAAGATATTTTCAGTTCTTCAATGTCCTGAACATGATAAAGTCATCTTAGCAGTATATCGTTTGGAAGGTGAAGCTTATAAATGGTGGAATCTTATCAAGAATACGAGGCCAAGAGATGAAATTGAGTCCATGGAATGGGACGAGTTCAAGAACTTGTTTTTCAGTAAGTACTTCCCTCGTATTCTTCGAACAAAGATGGAGAAAGAGCTTCTTGAACTAAAGCAAAGGGATGATGAATATGTTGGTACCTATGAAGAAAATTTTACAAGACTTGCAAGGTACGCTTCTGGTATTATCATCCAACCTGAAAGTAAAGTTGATCGATTTTTCAGTGGCTTAAATCCAAGTCTTCGAAGGGCATTAGCTATAAGAGACTTCAGTAGCTATGAAAAAATTGTGCGTTGTGCTATCAAGGTAGAAATGGAAGTTGGTGTTACATATCCATCTCATGGTTTTGACAAGAAACGAAAGATGGAGTTCAAGGAGAAATCTCAGAATAATGGTGAAAAAAAGATGAATGTTTCCTTATGCACAAAGTGTGGAAAGAAGCATGGTGGAGATTGTCTTAAAGGGAATAGAAAATGTTTTAAGTGTGGAAAAGAAGGTCATCGAGAAGCTGAGTGTCGAAGTAATGGAAAAAGGGTTTCTAATGATGTGAATAAAGCAAACACTGCAGAGAACGCACCACCAACACTTCAATGCTTCAAGTGCAAGGAAATGGGGCATTATACTAATAAATGCCCTAATCCAAGGTTTAGTGATGATCAACATGAGCAACCACTGAAGGAAAAGGACAAAGGGAAGTCACATGCGATCACTATTGGCGATGTTGAATATGACAACAATGTGGTGGAATGATTAAGTGTTTATGTAATAGGATTCCAAAATAATATTGTATCATGGAGTATTGGAATATTTATGTATTGGTCTAATGTGGTATTCAAAGTGAATGAGATATTTTTGGAAATAAGATGATATGCGCATAATGAAGGGAAAATGAGAAAATGAAATGTTTAACAGTATTCATGAGCTCATGATTGATATAAGGACTAAGTGATTTCATGGTTTGAGTATATAGAATTCTGAGGATTTTGTTATGTGGAAAGTGTTAACTTTTGACTGCATTCATGTTTTCACTATGGTTTGATGGGTATTCAAGAGAATACATGATTAAGGCCTTTGAATGTTTGGAATGTGACAAACAAAACATATCTTATGATATATGGGGATCAACGATGGTATTAAATCTATGGTAATCGTTTTCACTATATTATGAGAGTGGACTGCAGTATTATGGATAAGCCTAAAGATTGGAATAGATTATGTTGGACATAAGTTAGTATTGTTTAAGGATAGAAGTTTTTTTTCGATATTATTGATGGTATTTTATAGTAATATAGTTTTAGAAAAAGGACAACCTGCAGAACGGGCGACAGCCCATCGTGTCGGACAAGGCTGTGGGAGTCGAACCCACAACCGAAGTGCGACTGGCCTTTATCGCCTACCACTGTCCTACAGGAAGTCCCTGTTTAGTAGAAACTAGTTTTATTATATTAAGCAGTATGATATATGAAGTATAAGTCCATTTTAGGAACCATATATGATTAATCTCACTATAGAATGACTTATGTATATTTAATAACTTTTGCTAACCTTTTGTTTGAGACAGATGGAATGACCCGTCATTCTATCACATGATCTGCTAACGCACTTCACGAATAACAAATTCAACTTCATTTATTTAAGAGATGAAGTTGAAATTGTTCAAGGCACGAACAACAGTGAGATTGTACCAAAATAAAGTAAGTATTTATTCTAATTCAAATTTTCAACTTTAGGGAAATGATCTTTAAAACCAAAAATGTTGTCCTAGTGATCTTATACCTGATGAATCATATAGTACCTTATATCATCACAAATCTATGGATTTGTGATTACTGGATTTTCCATAGCCATGTTCTCTACCACTTTCCATCCGAACATGATGGTTAGCTTTCTCTTCCATATCCATATTTTCACCTACGTGGAAACCCAGTGATTAGTTTATTTGGGGTAACCATTACGTTTCATACCTTTGTTTTTAAAGATTGGTTTTGGTATTCCTTTTTAAGATGTGGGTTTCTATTAAAGAAACTTTCGAATAGTAAACCATTTATAACCTAGACGAATTTCGAGGGCGAAATTCATTTTAATGGGGGTAGAATGTAACAGCCCGAGATTTTATGAAAAATATTCTTTTTAATTTTATTAATGTCTTGTGTTGTACTCTACACCAAAAGGATCTTTCACAACATGCATCCTTGACTTGCCTTGAATTACACGCAATCGCGACCTTCCATGATAGCGTGTGTTGTACGCAACACCAAGTTTCTCTAAACAATGATATGCTATTAAGATATTATTAAAACTAGCTGTTATGAATAGTAATAACCACTTTTTGAAATTTTGAAAATTTTATTTTTCAAAATTGACTTCATTTATGGATTCGGAGTATCGAATTTAGCCTAACGTGAAATTTTGGTGATTTTCGGATAACTTTCATATTTTGATGAATAGTGAAAATTACTAAATTTTAATTAAAAACAACTTTTTTAATCGAAATAATTAATAGTGATAAATTATTAATTTGAGTGGTTTTCAAGTATATTTAGAATATATTTTTACAATTTAATACAATGTTGGTCATTGGATGTAATTTCAAATTTAAACCAGACATAAACAAGTGTCAATCTTTTGATAGATATTGTTTCTTAAAAACACGCTATTTGTTTTAACAGTGTGATTTAATTATAAAATTAATTAATGCAACTTATATGTTATGAATTTGGTAAAATATAATTCATTTTTGAATTCGGAATATGAAATATTACTTAGGATGAAATTTTGGCATTGTTCTGAAAAACATCAATTTTTGATGAATAGTGAAACTACTAAGTGGTAGTTAAAAAAACTGAATTTTTCATAAAACACAATTTTACCGCTTCTGTGGATGGAATTTCAAAAATCCGAGAGACACGGTTGATGTTAGTGTGTAAAATGTGGTTCAATGAGATGAAAATAATTTTTGGTGAATAGTAACTTTTTTACTTTTATTTACCACGGTTAAAAGTAAATAGGGTAATTAATGGTAAAAATGATATTAATATTATCCTAACACATGTACTAATCCTATTGGACAAGTGTATCTCGACCAAAAACAACCTTAAGTGTAAAATATTATCATTTAGGTCCACTTGGATTAGATTATGACATTTAATATTATTTTATTTAATGAATAGTTAAAATAGTTAAAATCAAAGTTTAATAAGTAAATCATTTTTAATATGGGGTTATACATAAGAGAAATTCGACTATAAATATTCATTAGAAAGATAAAAAGATTTCCTACATAATGGTAATTTATTTTTAATTTTTAGACATTAAATAATTTAATTTATTTATGACACAATGATGATGCAGTAATTATCTTATTAATGAAATATTGACATAATTGATGTTATAAACACCAAAATAAATGTAATTTGAGACTTTTTATGAATTCCACTAATTTTCTAGGTTACTATGATATATTAGTGTTGATTTAATCAATGTGGTTCGAACATATAATTCTGTTATGACTTTCAAAAAAATCATATATCAAATAGTGTCAAAATTGACACAAAATAGTTTTTAAATCAAATATTATATTATTAATTGTTATTTTATTCCTAAAAATCTAATGATCGGCCAAATGACTTAGATAAGGATATATATATTAATAATAAACAATTTGGGGTTCGCTTGGCATGTTATAGTAAGTGTATTAACCATATAGTGTAAGAAAAAAAAGACGCGGTAAAAGTTACATTATTTAACTTAGAGTTAAATCTAATTGATAAGGTTAAAATAATAACCTAAACCTGTCTAAATCCTATTGGCTGATAGACTTTCGACCCATCCCCACTTTATCTTCAAAATAAGTCCCTTTGGAACCAATATAAACCGATTTTGACTTTAATAGAAAATAATATTTTGAGATATTCCTAAGGTGCCCCTCTCCTCCCTTATAAAAGGACACCTCCTCCCCCTCCTCCTCACACCAATTTGAGCCTTCAAGATCGGCCAACCCCGGCCAAAATTCCTTCTCCACTTCCATAGTATCATCCTAGAGGTCCTGATCTTCTTCAAACACCATCCTTAGTTCTTTAAGTGGAGGCTAAGAAAAGGCGCGTCAAAAAGAGGTAATATCCATTACCGATCTTTTTCAATTTCATTCTTCTTCAACTTCTTCTTCTTTAGTTGTTTCATGATAAAGTAATAACATCAGTATTTCTTATATACTGATATGTTATTATAAATATGAAACAACTCTAATTAACCTCTTATCCATCCTACGGAAAAAGGAAATCACCGGGCGTGCGTACGTACGGAATACCGTCTCCACGCCGTTGTGTAATCTATTTTCTGCCACCACCTTAATTGGATGGGTATAAAGGTGTAATGAGTTAATATATATGATTATTATAAAGTGATATTGATACTGAAATATTATACATACACTTCAACACAATTCCACGACTATGGGAACGATATCATCGCTCCTGCGTACGTACGGACTACCGTCTCCACGACGCGATGAGATTCATTCTCAATGATTAACCATTCATGAATGATTATAAAGTATATATAATAAGTACTAATGAAATATATGAAATAATAATGATACTGTAATAATTTATATTTATATGTATTTCATCTACTTAATTCCATTCAATTCAATAAAGAAACGAAAACAGCGTTCATGCGTACGTACGGACTACCGTCTCCATGAACGGTGTATTTCTTTCCATTTACTGATTTATTATATATATGTATATCCTGAATATATATATATATATATATATATATAAATCATGTTTTATGTTATGGAATTATGTAATCATGATCTATGTAATCATACGAATAATTACAAGTCAAAACACGGACGACAAATGAAACAATTTTACCCAAAACGCTCTTTAACATGGAATTTACAAAAGAACGAGTAATATAAAGTCATAAGTGAACCATATATGATATCATAACAATGAATATGATTCTGTAATAAGTAAATGACATTATTTAAATCATTATACAGGAGGTTCAGACACTTATGAAGCAAATCGGACCTAAGGTAAGGGAAATATCACAATCTCATTTTTATCTGAGATTGTGTATACTTTAGTATTTAATGGGGTGTATTTTATCATCCAAATCCATGTTACCTCAATATTTAATATTATTTCCATCCTTCTACAATTGTTTATATCCAATTTTACCCTTCGGTAAGTTTTTGTAAAAGATATGAAATGAATCTTTTGTCATTTTTCGTACGAGGTACTTTTTGACTTTTCTGAAAAAAATACGGGAAGAATGTTTTTTTAACTTATATGGCATGAATGGATTTTTAAAACATTATTTCCAAGAAGCTTACTTTACAAGTTTTCAAGTTTATTTTCTATCAAATTCTTTTAGTTTAGAAATGTACGATATGTTATGAAAGGAAAAGTGTTTTTGAAGCAGAAAGGATATTTTCCTCAAGAATGGAGTTCAAGTATTTTATCAAAATTATTTTCCATCTAAGATAATAAAAGGGTTTTGTTTTTATCCCTATTATTACATGTATTTGTTTATGTTGTGATGGAAATATTTTTATGAATTCTTTTATCTTATATGAATTGTTTTATGATGTCATGTTGTTTAAGAATACCATTTTTGTTACATGTGTTATGCGATGATGTATGATTTATGATTATGTGGCACACATAAGAAAGGATTAATTATAAGATGGGTGGGACCTATATCTCCCTACAATGCATTGGGTAAAGATTTTATATCTTATGAGATAGACATGGCTGGAATGGTAGGTTATATCGGTTCAGTGAAACAGGACTGAAACGAGGGTTACTCGATTCAGAAAGGGACTTTGTCCACTAAGATAGTCTTGGAAATGAGTCTTGACTAACAAGAAATGATTCTCTATTATTATGTGTGAATGCCACAATGTTTCATGTTTTAAGTTATAATTATTGTGATTACATTTCACTGTCATGATTTATCCCATGTTATGAAATTATGCTCTCTTTTGCAGGTTACGATTTCCAAAATGTTACGTTCTTTTGAATATGATGTGATTGATATTTCTGTTGTTTACCCTTACTGAGCATTTGAGCTCACCCTTTTATGTTTTCTTTTCCCCAGGATATAAATAATGTTTTTAGGTAAAAAAAGGGATATCTTTATGGGAGATGTTGAAGATCTTTCACCACGATTAGAAGATTACGTTCCGAGTTTCCAAAGACACTAAACTATTATGATCCTTGTGTGTGTGTTTTTGTTATGTACTAAGTATTCCGAAAAAGTAATGTAATGTTCATGTACGTCAGGTTTCGGGTCTCTACAATATATTTTTTACATACACTTCTAGACACATCCATAAAATGGGATACACAATCATCGTTCGTGTGTATGGAGGATTACCGCCTCACGTATCAATATCATTCATTCTTCCATTTACAACATTAAATTGTTAGAAAGAATGAAGTATTTAAATATTATATATTATATATATTATATATATAATGTATTTATTATTATTATATCTTTATATAACTCATACCATTATACATTCCAATTTGTGTGAATACAATAACATTGTCTGTGGAAGTGTGGAATACCATCTACTCTAAGCGATGTGATCCGTTCATGCTATAAATAGAATGAATTAAAGATTAAATGAATTAAATTATTATATATATATATGATAAAATTATTGTACTACAATTATAAAAAACATATTTATCATTAACATTTCATTCCTTTAAATATTAAAAAGAAATTGATGTAGTGTTCAGGAATATGAATGGCATACCGTCTCCCTGAATGGTACATTTCATTTCCAATATGAGGATATTATGGATTAACCTAAATAAATATATAAATAATATATATGATATTTCAATCCTGTTTTACATCATGGATATAATGAAATAATTACCTATATTTAAATACAAAAACAATAAGTCAAACCATATTCGAAAAACTAGACAATTACCACCTTAAATAGTTGAAATAATGAAATATTTTTATAATGAAAGTTAATAGGATATTTTATGAATATCATATATGATAATATAAATATTAATATGGTACACTTATAAATTATTGATATGTTTAATACCATTATAATGGATGTTAAATGAAGGTCACTGGAAATGAAACACAAGGTAAGTGGTTTCATCCCAATATCATTTCATTCACAAATATAATAATGTTATGAACATAATTTCATTAATATAGTGTTTGTAATTTCCCATTTAAATTTAATTTCATTAATAATGATTTATTAATGGTTTTTTTAATTTCAACTTGAATTATTTAATCAATGAATATTTGAACATAATGAAGCCAAGTGGAAAAGAAATTTTATAACCGAATACCTTTTATTTTGGTTATATTACTTCCACATTGAAGTTAATAAAATATGATTATGTATATAATTAATTTTCATATATATTGATGTATCATCACTAATTATATGTGGATTTGACTTTTGTACACAAAATCAATCAATTAATTAATTCATCTATGTTAATAACATTTTAAGTGTTTATATCACAACCTCATTATAAACGAGACATACCTTTCTTGAAATAAAAAAAATGGAATTTCCATGATACTTTTTCAATAAACCCTCAAAAAATTTATCCTTTAGGTATTTATGACCTTTTTCAAGTAATAGTACCATTTTTCCCGGTTTGGAAGACAAAATTATATAGAAATTATTTAATGAAAACCTGACTTCATTATTCTCATTATTCAGACAACCTGATTTCATCTAAAAAACTATTTTAAGAAAACTAATAATTGTTATCAAATGTTACAAATTTACATATTAAATAATGTTTAACCAATTTTATCATTTAAAATATTTTCAAGGATATTTTATTATAATTTTCATAATATTGAACTATTTATAACATTAATACCTAATAACAAGAATTTCATTTTTACCTTCTTCGACATGTACAAAATTACCCGCTATCGTTGCTTTAAAAATTCCTTTAAAATATTAAAGGGTTAGTTTTTAAATAATATTTTTTAATTTATTATCAATGAAAATTATTTTCATTTTTTAATAAAATAAAAATTATACATTCATCATGAATGTTTATAAAATATCCTTTTATTATACAACAATTCATAAATGAAACCACCCTTATTTTACACCACTTAAGATATGTTGTATTTATACCATATTTATTATTCATATGAGTGGGTTATGATTTATTGGATGATGGATTATATTGAAATTAACTTCCTTGATTCCTTTTTTGAATTCCCCTTGAGATATTTAATTTCTAATTATAATTACACATTATATTTCCCCCAAAATATCCATATCATTTATCATGGATATGAATATTTCATTAAATGAATACCATTTTTACATACAATGATTACTTTTCATATCATTCGATATCTTGGGAATTTTTTATAAATAAATATCTTTTAATCAATGTATAAATTTGATATGACACACGGATCACAGGTTATATCAAATATTTAGTATATGAAGAATGATTTAGACAGATACTACAAGGGTGTGTCCAATTTATGGATAACCCCTTGATTCATTGGAAGTCTCATTAGAGAAGTCTATTGGATAGACTTACTAGGATTCTCACAATGTATGTTATAAATAGTCTTATGAAATGTTCGAATTGTAACAGTACCACATACCTAGGAAAAATTTATACCAATAAATAATCATTTACTTCATTTTTATTTAGTTATTATTATCCATTGGAATTTTACTACATAAAAATATATATCGTTTCATTTCATTATGATTTTATTGATTAAATGGAATTGTTTTTAGTTATTTTCCTTTCCAAATATATTATACCATATGAAGTTATTTTGAATGGAAATGTTTTCCGTTATTTACTTCTCCATATTTTTTACACACTATATCATAATTTATATATTTTATGGAATGTGTGACCATCTATTTATCATTACACATTGATCACTCTCATTAATTAATTGACATTTCTATTATACAAAAACCTTAATGATAATTCATGATCCCCATTATTTTTTACCTTTCCCCAGAAATCAAGGAAGTCTACTAATAAATATATTAATGTATAAGTGAAGTGGGAATTAAATAATCCTTCAAAAAATTGAAATTATTTTTTATTTCGCATATTAATTTTGAATAAAATTTTCATTCATGTATCTTGTTTATAAAGACTACTAAAATGATTAGTCCTTCTAGATTTGATTCCTTGCAATCATGAAAATAAATTCGTAGTAGGAAGCGACTTTGGGATTACCAGGGTGGGGTCTCTATAGGTAATGGGGTTCTTCTATTGTATAGACTATTCATCAGTATATGTTGGTTATTATCCCACACCATTAACATAATTTTTATTATCAATTAATTTTATAAAATGGGGATAACATTGTAGTCATCCATCTATAAAATACATTGTAAAACGAAAGATATTTATTTTAGAAAATTTTTAAGATGTCAGACTCTTCATCGAGAACAGATATCTCAATATAGTAAATGTACTATTTTTCATGAGTCATAATGGATACCTAGGCCGATTGATATTTGACATATCTATATCATGGCTCAAATTGTGTTCTGAGTCCCCATAGATTAGTGATAAGAACACAATATTATACAAAATCACGGTGTAATTATTTCTTCCACAAAACCTATAAACAAAAAAATATACAAGTTTGAATGTTGAAAACAGAAAATGGAGAATGTGAATAATTTAACATATAAAACAATACAAAAATTGTGAATCCTGAAAATACATGACATCTGTTAAGATAAAAGCTCAGACATAATCCATATATAAGGGGGAACACATATCAACCAATCACCTACATGACTATGGGTCCTAATGATCTAGATCATCCACCACCTATAAGTGGTGTTTTTCTATTTTCATAAACCTCACATAAGATTATCAAAAAATCCCGAAGGAAATTATTGGTTTTGAGGTATAATTCATTTTACACCCTCAAAAATTGTACCTTAAAAAAATTAATATTAAACCAAAAATAAGTTAAATTAAAATAAAACAAAGAATTGAATGTAATTTATATGTTTTCAATAAGTCATTATTTTATAATAAGAGGTTTTAGTAGGTATTTATATTATTAAGTAAACATTTTGTATAAAAAATTATATAAAATAATTTTCATGAATAAAATAAGTCAACAATCATTCCTGTGTAACCATCAAATCAAACATATCATATAACCATGTTATATGAGATATTTTATTTTAGTTTTGGTTAATAAGATCCCCACACTAATAAGTAAATGTTTTTGTATCAATGTTTTCACACATCTCATGGATCATTCCATTAGGATAAAAATTTCTATTAAGTAAATTCATTACATAATATGATTATGGAAATGTTGTCACCCTGAATCTATTGTGAGGGGTTACGATCCAAGTTTACATGATCTATTTACCTAATAACTACCCATTATCACAAGTTCTTCAACAATGAAATCAATCAATCATAGGGAAATAAACCATTTCAAATAAGTTTAAAACTAAATTTCCCAATTTATAATTTCTACATGCCTTTCTCATTTCAATACCAAATCATAGGTTTTTATCAAATGAATAATTTACAAATAAAAATCAAATTTAATCCATTTTTATCAATTTTCAACATCATATATGTTCATCAATTAAATTTCCAATATAGCCATAAATTATCTAAAATCCATCCAACATTTACAATTCCTTTTAAATTGTGGGTTTCCTATAATTTAAATATATTTTTAAAAAGTAGACATCAATAATCCAAAATCCATTTTTCAAATAATTTAAAACTAATTTCCAATAATATATGAAATTAAAGGTTTCAGTTGCAGTGAAAAATCATATGGAATAAATTAACTTTAAACATGCAATCAAATCAAAACCTGAAATGGTAATATCAAATGAAAAATGAAGGCAAAGGTGATCAATAAGTAAATCCTAGAACACCAATACGAATGATAAATATCTAATTTTTCCTACAGTGATGGTATCATACCACAATAAAAGTGGTTTATCATAGAGGAGGGGAATATATAGCATTGAAACCCATACGTGATCAAGTGATAAACTAAGATGAACAAAAGGGATTAAATGGTCCAAAATCCTCTTGTCCGACCTTAGTTTTTATATAAGAGGATACAAAAAATAATGAAATAGAAATTTTGGATTCAGTTCACTAAATATCATTGGTAATGTTGAATTCATTACCTGAATCCAAGATTCAGTATGTAAATTTCTTGAGTGGTTTATATTTCAAAAAAGAAATACCTATGGATAAAAAAACTAATCATAAATATTTAATTTCATGAAAAAAAATCATCTCTAGTAGATCATTCACATCATGAATGTTTTTCATGGATTCAACCAAGAAAATGATTCACATCATTAATTACATTCTTGATTTTAGTCAATCATGTAGAAAATGGATAATATGTTCCTACTGAAAAATAGCAAAAATCCATGATGACCTCCTAATCCAGGGGCACCCTCTAAACCTTTGTCACATTTATACCCACACTATATTAATTCAAAAAAACATACATCCTTAAAAAGTATTTCATTTCACCCGAAAAATCTCACCATCACTGAGAAGATTAAAACACTCCTAAACAAATGGGATTCAAAAAAAGAGTCATGATGTACATGATGGATGGAAATTAGATATTAAAAAATCCTAAAAATGAACACTTACTATGTCCACTAATCAAGTCAAGAAGATTCCATACCAAGGAGTTGAGGCACTACTCTGTCATCAATTACTAACGATTCCACATATCCTGGGATTCTGAATCATTCATCTATAGTATATGGACCAATGATATTGTCACGACCCATCCCTCGGGGCTTGTGTCGTGACTACCATAAACCCGCCTTCCATAGGCTAGGGGCTGGTGACTAGAACCAAAGGTTTATTCCCTAAAAATAGGAAGGAATTACCTATATAACCTGTAAACACATGAAACCAAACACACAACAAGATAGAAACACAAGTCAAATGTATAGTAAACAAGTGAGTACATTATGTAAAAAGGGGCCAGAATACAAGCCCATATTGAAAGTATAAGAACTACTGAAATGCAATAAAACTGACGAATGAGAAAGATATCCACTAGATCTTCCTCCAAGGATCCTACCTTAAGGGTAGGTATAGATCACCCCCTCATCAATCCACGTCCACCTGTCTCCTCTGCGTACCGACACGCCATATGGTCCACCTCCGAGCACCATCCAGTCCTCGTAACCTCGTCCTTAGTTAGCGTTGTATTTTTTCGACATCCAACATAACATGGTGTGGGAATAGACCATGGAGGGGTGAGTATAATGATACTACATAGGGAGCCCGATACCCTCATGGTCTCACAAAATCCACCAAGGATAAACCACAAAGAATGAAATAAACAGATTACCCTACCTAAGTATATGCCCATACATATACCTAAGTTATCATGTAATCCATCTCAATCATGAGGAAAACACAAGGATATTGACTCAGCTAACACCAAGATTTATTCTAGGGGTAGTAAAAAATATCATCCCCCGTCACATTTTCAAACACTTTGGCTTCTAGTGAACCCCTTCTCAATCAAGTATAGTTGGTCTGCCCCATCACACAGAGGCACTTCCGACTAATCTCGTATGGATGAGGTACTCATCCTATCAAATACCATGGGTCTGCTGTGTCATACAGAGTCTATCCCCACCATGGGTCTACCCCATCACACAGAGGCACCCCCCTCATTAGTTACTGAAGTACTCCTCCTATCGAGTACCGTGGGTATGCCGGGTCACACAAAGGTGCTCCCCCTCGTAGCATACTATGGTACACCTCCTATCGAGTATCATGGGTCTGTCATGTTATACAGAGGTTCTCGCCACTATGGGTCAGCTACGTCACATAGAGGCGCTCCCCACTGGGCCTGTCAAGTCACTCCGAGTCGAAATGGTCAGCAGTCGTCAAGTCTCAGCCTGCTACTAGGTTCCTGCACTATGATCACTCATCTCCGGGAGGATCTTCTTCATGAGCTACTAGTCGATACTCCAACTTCCAAAAATTCCAATGTTAAATTATCTATTTGGTCCGCCACATCATAGGAATTTCAACGCAACTGACGGTGCATCAATTGGACACCTGGTCGGTGAGTTATTGGCCTTTTTTTACCGGGGGCCCGTTTGGATTCATGCACGATCTAACCTGACTGTTCCCCATATTAATTAATCCAAAACTCCAGTGGGGTATACTCAAAATGAATGTCATGCTCCATGATTTCCTTTACCGCTGACGGTTCATCCAACGGAAGTCCAATGCCAAAGTTATGGCCGAAGTAGCGTAAATGGGTAGTTGTGGGCCGAGGTTCGGTCTGACCCAGTCAGACCGACCCAACCATGGACGACCTAGTTCGGGTGGATCTGGCCAGAGCTTTGGGGTCTGGGCCAGCTCATTGGGTCCTTCCCGGTCCACGCTGGGCAGGTCGGCCCACTGGGTATAGCCCGACCTGTGAGGACTGTGACGGTGCCCAGTGGAGGGCTTGACCGAGGGGTGTTTCGAGGGAGTGGGGTGGCTCGGCTGAGGACTGTGTGAGATCACAGGGCCGCGGTTTGGCTGCGGGGCGATGTTCCGGCCTCGGGACAATGGTCCGACCATGGGTTGGCAGTCCAGCAACAGGGAGGAGGTCCAGACACGAGGTGGTGGTCCGGCCACAGGGAGGGGTTACGGCCGGGGTTGTGGTTCGGCCAAGGGGAGGCACCTCAGTGCGGGGCGGCGGTATGAAAGTGGTGCTGTGGAGAGCCGTGGATGGTGGTGGCCGTCGCAAATAGTGTAGTAGCTGTAGGGTGGCGGCCGCTGCTGCGGGGAAGCGCCGTTGCACTATTGCATACATCACGGTTGGTAGTGGTGTCACCCACCATTCTCATTCCCTTTCGTGGTTGGTCACCATCCTCCACCATCGTGAAGAACAACATAATTAAACACAAGAATTACAGAGAGGATGAGCAATGTTATATTAGCTTACACTCTCCGCATTAGAGTGGTAGAAAGCAGCTATTGTACTTGAATCACAAGAATATTTAAAATGTGTAAGGGGAATAATTCAAACACCCACCCTTCAAGATCCCGTAATTAAACATTCCCAATCCCGAAAAACAAAAACATTCACGGATCAATCTCATTAATGGGAGTTGATCCACATTCGTTTATTTAGAATAGAAGAACATGGAAATATAAAAATCACTCATAATAAACCCCTACCTTGTTTTCATGATGATGTCGACGAGGTTGCAAGGAAGAAGAAGAATTGTTGTGAAAAGATGGAAGTCAGTGTCATAGGAATTTTCCTTGATTGTCAGTTCGTGCATCGTTGGAGATCCATCGACGATGTTTGGAGAATAATTTGTCAATGGAGAGGAATTCTTCGTTGGCGTTCTTCATTAAAGAGATTTCTCCCAAGGTTCCACCTAATAAAATACCAAGTATCCAACATAATAGATTATGATATCTATTATTAGTTTGTTGGATTAAATTTAAAATTGGATAAATTAATGTGGTGTGTTGGAATAATTAATGTGGAGTAAGCTCAAGAGGCTCTACCACATTAAAGAGAGAGTTTAGAGGTTTATCCCTCTTTAAGATGTGGGTTCAAGTGGTTTAGGCCACAGGTGGTCCCCACCACCATAAACACTCAAGGGAGGTTAGGCTCTGGTGGTCCACACTTCTCAACTACCACATGGAGGTTTCAACAGACAAAATAAAATGTGATTATTTTATTTTATTATTTCCATGAAAAACCCAAAAATTATCTTTCACCCCCGATGAACTTTCGTCGATGTGAAAGTCTCCTTAATCCAAAACTGGCATTGTGAGTTTAACGGTGTCCTCGAATATGAATTCTGAGCACCAGATCAAAAGTATGAAAAACCCGCTCACACGTTTACTGAACATACCTGAAATAATGTTCAAAAATTCATTTCAGGCACTCCGGGGCTCAGAATCACATTCCGTCAAGTTTTGCGGACTTGTAAAATTTCCATTTAATTAAAAAAATCATGGAATTTCTAGGTCTATACATTCTCCCCACCTCAGGGATTTTCATCCCTGTAAGCCACAACTCAACTAGGTAAACATGTGGGGGTAATGAGCATGCATCTGATTCTCCAGCTGCCATGTGCTCTCTTGGAGGTTCCCATGCAGCCAACGAACACGCACCATAGTTATCGATTATCCATGAAGGACTCTATCTAGACGATCCTCAATCTCTACTAGAACCTCCGTAAAAGTCGCCCCATCATTGAAGTCCAGATCTCTATGGTCAATGATATGGGACGGGTCGTGCACTTATCTCCTCAGTTGGGATACGTGGAAGATGTCATGAACCCGGTGTAACTGAGGTGGAAGAGAGAAGCGTTAAGCCATCTCTCCAACTATGTTGTTGACCTAAAAAGGTCCGATGAAACTCAGAGATAACTTACTGCATCGGACAAATCATTGCAAACCTCATTGAGGTGAGACCCATAGAAAGATGTGGTCGCCATCCTCAAACTTCAGAGGTCTCCGTCTTCTATCAACATACAACCTATGCATGCTATGTGTAGTCTTCATCCATTCCTGGATGATCTGGACCTTCCCTATGGTAGCCCATACCATCTCTGGCCCTATGAGTGTTGACTCCCCTGGGTCTCTCCAGCACAAATTTGATCTGCAATGTCTCCTGTATAACGCCTCAAAAGGTGTCATCCCAATGTTGGAGTGATAGCTGTTGTTGTAAACATACTCCACAAAAGTCAAGTGATCCTCCGAGATCTGACCAAAGTCAAGGACACAAGCATAGATCATGTCCTCGAGGGTCTGAATGCTCCCCTCAGTCTGGCCATCCATCTGAGGATTGAAGGCAATGCTCAAACAAAGATGTGTTTTGAAATCCTCCTACAATCCCTTCTATATCCGAGAAGTAAAGAATGTATCATGATCAGAGACAATAATCGAATGTACTCCATGTAACCACATAATCTGTTGCACATAGAGGCGTCCCAAGCTCTCTACTAAACCTTCATCTCTGTTCGGTTGGAAGTGGGCTGACGTGGTGAGTTGGTCGACAGTCACCCAAATCGAGTCATGTCCCCTTGATGTACATGGAATTATTTTCATGATTTCAATGGGTATCCCATATCACATACACTCTGGTAGCTATAAATGATGATATAATCTTATTAGTATCTGATTCTATTCCTTCACATGTTGACAAGTGAGGCACTGAGAGACAAACTCTGATATTTCTTTCTTCATTCCTGGACACCAGTGCTGTCGTCGAAGATCCTGGAACATCTTCACCACTCTTGGATGTACAGCTAGAGGGGATGTGTGGAACTCCCTAAACACTTTTTCTAGAAGCGACACTGGTACCATGGTACATCTTCTAGAGAGGAGGGCGTTCTCCTCACCTTTAGAAAATCCATTAGGTGCATGTCCTTTGGATATCTGAGCACATAGTGTCTCCCATTCAGCGTCACCATGTTGCACCTCCCTGACACGTTGAAGAAGTGGGGGAGTGACTGTAAGAGACCAAAGAAAAGCTACTCCTTCTCTATCCACAAAGGATATTTCCAAAGCGGCCAACTGCTCTATCGCCTCGCTTAGAAACTGTATACTAGATCTCTTGTTGATAACATCTTCTACAATGTTCCACTTCTAAGGATTATAAACTATATCTATGTCATCGTCTTGGATGATCTCAATCCAACGTCGTTGTCTCGGGTTCATTTCCTTCTGAGAAAAGATATACCTGAGGCTCTTTTGATCAGAGTACACTGTAAAATGTTTTCCCATCAGATAGTGTTGCCACAGCTTCAAGGCTATGGCCACTGCTGCTAACTCCAGGTCATGGGTAGCATAGTTCTACTCATGTTGTCTCAGCTGTCGAGAGCCATGTGCAATAACCACTCTCTCCTTCATCAGGACACATCCGAGCCCATTTCTTGATGCATCGTAGAAGACTACATACCCTATGACCCCGTCTGGAAGCCTCAAGATGGGGGCACTAGTAAGCCTCTACCTCAGCTCCTGAAAACTTTGTAGGCATCCCTCCAACCACACAAAGGGTTGACCCATATTCGTCAAGGCTGATAGTGGTGTTGAAACTATGGGGAAATCTGGAACAAATCTCTGGTACTATCTAGCCAAACCTAGGAAACTCTGTTCCTCCATCACACTCCTGGGTGGCTCCCAAGAACATACTACCTCAATCTTTGCTGGATCCACCTCAACGCCAGCCTCTGACATGACATCTCCCTGAAATTGAACCACTCGAATCTAAAACTTGAACTTCGAGAGCATACCATAAATCTGGTTCTCTCGGAGTGTGTCTATTACTACCTGAAAATGATAGGTATGCTCCTCCTCAGTATCTGAGTAAATCAGAATTTCATCTATGATGAATAATACAAAGAGACCAAGGTACGTCTTAAGGTTCATGTTCATGAGTCCCATGAACACTGTTGGAGCGTTGGTCATACCGAATGGAAAAACCAAGAACTTGTAAGGGTCATACCGACATTTGTATTCCATTTTCTGTACATCCTCATCCCGAACTCTGAGATGATGATAGCCTGATTTGAGGTTTATTTTCATGAACCATCATGATCCCTTCAGTTGATCAAAGAGGTCGTCATTCCTCGAGATTGGGAACATGTTCTTCACGGTCACTTGGTTCAGGAACTGATAGTTGACACAAAGTCTCATGCTCCCATCCGCCTTCTTGGCAAACAAAATCGGGGTTGATCCTCGAGAAACCCTAGGACGAATGAATCCCTTCATCTACAAGTCCTTCACCAGCACCCGCAGCTCATGAAGCTTAGTGGGAGAAATCTGATATGCTGGTGTAGATATCAGTTCCATCATGGGGAATAAGTCAATGTAAAAGTTCACCTATCTATGCAGAGGTAGACCTAGAACATCATCAGGGAAGACATCCTTGTACTGGTCCACCACTACAGGAGAGCTCAAAATATCCAATTCAACAGCTCCGATGGTAAGTCCAGCCAACGGATGAGTGATTGACTACACTCTCCTCCTGGTAAGTCTAACCCATGATGTAAATGCTCCCTTATCACCGATGAAGTTAAACCTAGTTCCATCCATGCAGACACACTCCACTTTGTGCCTAATACAGTCTATCTGAGCATGGAATGTAGATAACTAGTCCATACCCCAGATGACGTCAAAAGGCCCTGATGCCACTACTAGGAGATCCTAGATGAAACTCTTGCCTCCAAGAGTAATCTCACACTACCTTTACCAGTTCTTAATCATTTAATCTACTCCAGTTGGTGTCTCTATCCGTAAGGATCGAGTGAACGGCTCTATTGGAATCTCTGAGCTCCGAATGAGGGAAATGGTGATAAAAGGATGACTAGAACCTGTGTCTAGAGGTACTACTTCTATGGTGGAGTAGACATAGATCGTACCTCATATCATCTCTGGAGCGCCATGATCATAATCCTAAGCTTACTGGAGCTGAGCTATCCAATGTCCACCTAATCCCTACGGTTGGGGTGGACCTCCTAGGGGTGGTGGCGGTAACATCTCGAATCGTCGCCCATCGCCATCTGCACGACCAGCTCCTTGGCCATGTCCACCTGCTCCCAGCGGACCTCCTCGGTCGAACCTCTGTCTCTGCCTAGGTGGTCCATTGACTTTCTTCTGGTCATTTGTAAAATGGGTCAGACAGTAATAAACCATGTTACCCTACCAGCCGCATGTTTAACACAACCCACTTCTTTCCTGACTTGTTTTGCCTCTGGTGCCCTGAACAATTGAACCTGAGTCATGTGTTCATACACCAGAAGGTCTAGTCCTCTTGGACCTCTGTGACGTCTGTCTTCTGCTAGCTGCAGAAGACTCCTCCACATGACGACTGGTGGTGGGTCTCGCTGCTAGTGATTGCTTAGTAAGGAATCTTTTGACTAAGAGGGATCACTCTAACGCCCTCACCTACATCAGAATGTTGATTGAGATCATTGAAGCCCTAATCTCTTGATTAAGCCCCTTCTCGAAGGTCCGAGCCCTAAAGAAAGGGTCTTTCACCATATAGGTGGAGTAACATGAGAGTTAAGTGAACCTCACTAAGTAATGAGCTACATTCATGCTACCCTACTACATATGAGTAATCTTCTATATGCGTATTGAACAAAGTGTCACTTGAACAAACATTGCGCGAAATAGGCCCTCAATGTCTGCCCAAAAAAGAATCACCTCATCCTAAACCCAGAGTATCATGCTCAACCATCTTTCGGCTGCTGTCTGTAAAAGGCTGGCAACAAGGATCAATAAGAGATCGGCTGGTGTCCCTATAAGTTAGAAGACTTTCACCATAGCCTCCATCCAATCCTTAGACACCTGTGGTTCTGTCTCTCCCATGAGCCTGGGTGGCCTCTGGCACTAGAACTCATGAAATGCACTCAAAAGGAGTGCACCGTCTACTGCTGGGGATGGTGGCATTGGTGACCCAATGGGGAATAGTACCACTGGTGCCTTCGCTGGTGCCTCTACTAGAAAAGGGCCATACACTGAGGCCTTGTCACTCAGTGGACTATCAGTGTATACAACTCTCGAAACCCTAGATGGCTATCAGCATTGTGGAATCCTGAAAAGAAACAGGTGCACCATGGTTAATAAGTTATACATGGTGAGCTGACTCAAAGAGTTCACCAAGAAGACTATTGAAAACATACATACAATCAGTGTTTTCATGTACTGAGTCAGAAATAAAAAGTCAGGGTCCTGGTGCATGGATATTTCAGCTGCCTCACCTACACTCGATTCCCTAAACTGATAACCACACTAAGTATACTTAACACTTTTGTCGTTAAATATAATGAATAGAGTCCTATGTTCTATGGTAGAACCGACTCCTATAATACAAATTTTCCATGACCCGTCCCCTAGGGCCCATGTTGTGACTACCACAAGCCCTCCTTCCATAGGCTAGGGCATCGGACTATCACCAAAGGGGCATGAGAATGGTGGATGACACCAAAACCATCTGCGACGAAGGCGACATCACAACGGCGCTGCCCCGCGACCTCCACACTGTCCGCGGCCACTACCACCATCCACAGCTCTGCACCCCCCCCACGGCCGGACCACCGCCCCACGGCTGAGGCACCACCCCATGGCCAGACCATCACCACTCGACCTAATTTCCTCCCCGCGGCCAGAACGCCTCCCCGCAGAGCGACCGCCGCCCCATGGCCGGACCGCCGCCCCATAGCCAGACTGCCACCCCGTGTCTAGACTACCTCCCCGCGGCTGGACCGCCATCCTGTGGCCGAACCACCATCTCGCGGCCGGACTGCTGCCCCATGGTCTCGCGGCGTCCTTGGCTGAGCCTCCACGGTGTAAGCCGAGCTTCCGTACACCCTTGAGACACCCCCAGCCAAACTACCCTCGTGATACCCTTGCATCCCTTGCAGGTCGGGCCGGACCTAGCGGGCTGGGCTGGGTCGGGCTGAAAATAGCCCCACTACGACCCATTTTTGGTCCTTCGGCGATAACTTTGGCACCAAATGTTTGTTTTAAAAAGCATCAGTAGCACTAGAAATCATTGGGAGTGACGGTCCCATTGAGTATAACTCACTAGAGTTTTGGATTAAGATGGGTAACGGTTAGGTTGGATCGAGCACGAATCCAACTAGTCCCCCGGGACTAATAGGACAATAACTCAAAGACCGGGCTTCTGATTGACATGTCGTATAATGCATTGAGACACTTAATACATGGCGGACCGAATACATACTTCCTCGTTGGACTTCATGAAAGTGGGAGTATTGACCAATAGCTCGTGAAGAGGATCCTCCTAGAGATGATCAAGCGTAGTGCGAGAACCTAGTAGTTGGCCGATACATAACAACTGCTGACCATTTCGACTCAGAGTGACTTTACGGGCCTAGTGGGGAGCACCACTATGTGATTTGGCAGACCCACGGTGGGGAGTGCCTCTGTGTGATGTGGTAAACACATGGTAATCGATAAAAGGAGTACCTTAGTAGGCTATGAGGGGTAGCACCTCTCTGTGACATAGCAGACCCACGGTACTCGATAGGAGGAGTACATGAGCAAGTCAAGAGGGGGATTGCCTCTATGTGGCACGATAGACCCATGGTGAGGAGTGACTCTGTGTGACATGGTAGACCCACACTACTCAACAGGAGGAGTACCTCAGTAGTTTAAGATTAGTGGGAAGTGCCTCTGTGTGACGCGGTAGGACCACTACACTTGATAGAGAAGGGGTTTACTAGTAGTCGAAGTGTTTGACGATGTTACTGGAGATTTTACTTGTTACTACCCCTAGAATAAATTCTGGTGTGATCTGAGTCAATATCGTTGTGTTTTTCTCATGATTGAGATGGATTACCTTACAACTTAGGTATATGTATGGGTATATACCTAGGTAGGGTTATCTATTTATTTCATTATTTGTGGTTTATCCTTTGTGGATTTTTTGAGACCTTAAAGTTCGCAGGGTCCCAATTGAGTATTGTTATACACACCCCTACACGGGATATGCCCGCACCTTGTTGGGTTGGATGCAGATGACGGACAACACTGACTAAGGATGTGGGTACCAGCACTGGATGGTGCTCAGAGGTGGACCATACAGTGTGTCGGTACGTAGAGGAGATGGGTGGACCTGGAGTGCTGAGGAGGGGATCAGTACATACCCATCAGTTAGAAACCTTGGTGGACGATTTAGTAGATGTCTTTCTATTTCCACAATAATGTGGCATTTTAGTTGTACTTGTACTTTCCAGTTGGGCTTGTATTCTGTCCCCTTTTTACTTACTGTACTCACATGTTTACTATACAGTTTAATTGCATTAATATCTTGTTGTGTGATTGGTTGAGTGTGTTAACAGGTTATAAAGGCAATGTCTTCCCAATGTTTGGGAAAATGCCTTTGGTGCTAGTCGCCAACCCCTAGCCTATGGAAGGTGGGCATGGGGTAGTCACGACATGGGCCTCGGGGTACAGGTCGTGATTGATATCATCTTCCCATACAAAACCATTATCTTAGAATCAAAAATCCATACTGGATGCTCAATAATAGATAAATCAGATGAAATATCAAAATCATCATAGGTATAAAAATAAGAAGGCCTATAAATATAATTTATATATTCGATACAAGAAATATATTGTGTATTAAAGTGATCTATTGTGAAAGTAAAAAATATAAGGTCACATTACCCACATGGACATCAATCTTAAAAGGTCCCAAAAACCTTAGTGAAATCATTTCCTATATTACAATACATCAGGGACCCAACTGGGGTGAAAATCTGAAGCACTATTGGTCAAACACAAAAAACCCTATTGGTTACCATTAAAATTCATAATAGGATTTATAATGAGCATGGGTCTTCACTATTATCTAATTATTCAACTAAATCTTCATCATTTTCTCTTGGACTAAATTTAGTCAAACGTGGTAATATTTACAAATGATGGACATTAAAAAAAGATATCCAAAATATCATTAAACAATTACTCAAAAGGAGAAATTATATTCAAGGAATAGTAACAATTGTTATAGAAAAATTAAACCAATTACAACCAGTCATCCAATACACCACCAAAGTCAACAATTCAAGCATATAGCATGTCATCGAGATTTTATATATCAGGATATATATGGAAATCAATTAATGAACGATATCTTGTGCTCAATTGTACATGGGATCTTATTTCTTCTTTATGGAATATTCAAAATTGATAATTGAATAAAATAACCCAATTGGATAATATATTATATGTAACTCAATGATATATGAAAATATCCTACAAGAATATTTTTCCCAATTCCCCACATTTTTTTAATCTTGAATCCTTATAAAGTGGGTTTATATGGTTTTCTTATCAATTAAATCCCATATTTTATTCTTCCATCAATCGGTACATGGAAATCCAATCACAATGTTCATATATATCTCATCCCACTTTTATGTCTGCACTGGATGGAGCCGCTGAAAACCTGAAGGTATATATTAACCATATTTGACTGATAGGCAGGTATATCAATGAGAAACAAATTTAGTGATGTCTCATCTCATACCTGGACCCTAGAGTTATTATACAATGTCTTAGATCATCTTCGTGGTTTCAGGGTGCACTACTCACTATGAATTATAGAAATCCCACATCATTGACTTTGTAACATAAAATTTTAAAAAAAATAGTCACATAAATATTGGATTCCTTCTAAATATATTAACCCCAAAATAATCGTTTCCATACCATATAGAGAGTCTCAAATTCTAGGAATTCATAATTAAACTAGAGATCAAGAAGATTAGTCTCATGAATTGGGTATTATGAGTAAAAACTCCCCATAAGAAACCTCATTCTAATTCTCGTTGACTCCCAAATGAAACTAGTAAAATGTATCTATCATAATCCATTGTTCGGATGATTTTTTGATAGCCTATGATTTCACATTAGTTCTCAATGAATTAGTAAATTAATTCCACTTTCCAAGAGGCTATGGAATGTTGAAAAAAAGATCTGTAATCCACCCAAAACCTCTATCATATGATCAAATATTTAGGAGAGAATATATAACCCAATCTTATGGGGTCATAAATCATAGTAAATATTTTTTGGAAAGGAACTTACTTTGACTCAAATGAGTATACATCACAGGTGAAAGTTTAAGATTATGTTTTGGATAGTTCTTGTCATTTGTCCTAAGCTATCTATAACCACTTTCTACTAAATTATTGAAAATTAAAAGGATGAAACATAGTCATAATCCTAATTCATCCCAAAATAACACATAGATATTCCCTTCCTCTAAAAGATTCACATATAGAAAAAAATTAAAATATCGTTCATCTCAACAAGAATAAATCTAACATTATTCATCCAAAAAAACTACACCGCCTTATATGATTGATATTTCATTAGAAACCCCATCTTCTAGAATTCCCTTATGAATATGTCATAATATCCGACAAATATAGGAGAAGCTCCAAATATCAAAAGTACTACATAGTTCCAGCTATGTCATTACCTGTTTTCTCTTTATTAGAATCAACTGAAATTAAATTTTTTGAGACCAGATATCACAATAACTTCACTTCCATGGTCCATCAATTACATTTTGAAAGCTTCATGCAAACTGGGTAATATCTCATGATCTTCTAAACTAGTCTCAAGTAATGCAAATTGACCTCCTTGGTCTAAGAGTAAACAATGATTTCATCTAAAAATAACACTCCAATGAATCAACATACACAGAAAATATCTTTTTATTCAAATCCATTAAAATTATAAGGAAAAGGGTTTGACTAATTATCATAATGAGATAATCATAAGAGTCATAACTAGTACTAAATAAATTCTTTTGAGTTTTAGACTCCTCCATTCTCTATAAGTGATAACTAGATTGGTGGTTGAACATTAATAAACATTATCCCCTTTCAACTTGACAGAAATATCATCAATATATGGAAATGGGTATTTATTAATTATTGTAACTCAGTATAATTTCAAGTAATCAATACGTAAGTAATTTTTTACATAATCTTTATTTGAAAATAGAATATGGTTCACCTAAGGTGAAACACATGAGGGTATGAAACATATCTATAAAAAATAATCCAACTGAGTCTTCAACTCTTTCAAATCCACTAGTGCCATACTGTGTGAAATGATAAGGATAAGTTGAGTATTATGTATTAAATTATAAGAAAACTCTACCTTTATTATTGGTGGACGTATAGGGAAATTAAGAGAAAAATGTTGGGAAACATGATAAATGATAGAGTGATATCATCACATAAAGATTCCAATCCATGTCTATATCAAACACTAATATTACCGTTTCAAAATCCAGAAAATAAATTCCATCTATACTCAACATAGGTTCCAATTCTCCCCATAAATCATGGACCACCCAATTTGGTGCAATAAAAGAGATATTAAAAACTTACACCATGAGAATTCATGTTGATAACGTGGATATTTCATATAATGTCAATAATTATCTAAAAAAATTAAGAAGGTCTCCGAACACCCTGCTCTCACTCTATATTGAGTGGTGTAGTAATATTCATCACATAAGACAAATGATTCATATAATAAATCAAAAAATACAAAATAATAGTAATAGGACATGCATCAACGTCGTCAAGAGACTATTTCACTACATAAAGAATCTTCATCATGGATGTCTATTGCCAGAACACATTATTTCTTATTTCGTCTTATTAATCTATAATAGATGTTAGTGATGATGATTCAATGTCACTACAAAATGTAGAATAAAATTGTATATGTTTTTAGGTGTCCTAATCACCCACATGAACTATTGTTTTTTTTGTTCCTCGGTACAACTCAGCTTCAAATTTCAAACCTTTATATAAATAATGAATTGAAAAGGACCTCTCCTAGTAACTGATGAAGTTATAGATGATGTGTGGTGTCTAGAACCACTATGATACTCATCAAACATTCTTTTATCATTAATGGAACTCGATAAAGTAGAACTAGTAGGAAAATAAACTCCTTTGAACCCTTACATACAATCCATGTCCATCTCAACAATTCACACTATTTCTAGTAAATTTTCATAAGAAGTGAGATTCAAAAAGAAAATTTGTGATTGAATGTCATGTTGTATACCAATCTCGAACCACTGATCCCCTATCTACTCATTTTATGTTACAGTGAAGAAATGAAAAATAGAACTGGAAAACACTTCTCATAAAGTGTCATGTTTGTCTCTCTATTAAGGAGGATGAGAAACTATATGGGGTTCAAGAAGATGATAGACTCTATAACGAACTGATTAGTGAAAAAATTAATCAAATTCAATTCCACTTTGAACCCTCATATTTCATCACCATTAAAATTTAATTCAATGATATCTTACAAGGCCCCTCAAGAATGAATGTAAAACATTTTATGTTTATCAAATCAGTCATTTAAAAGAAATTCAAATGAATCTCAGTGTTGTTCAACCAATCTCAAACCATTTTTGGATCATTACAACCATTGAAAGATGATAGTTTTTTAAAAATTAACTCTGGATAATGATCTTAGGATTTATCCTTTCAAATTTCCACTACTAAATCCCAAATGGGAATGGTTGATGGTACTTTTCCAAACTCATAGATAGTAGGAAAAACAATCTTAAAAAGATTTTGGTCAAATAAAGGGTTTCTTAACTATGGTTCATTAGTATCTCCCTATTATAGACTATTAAATTTTTCCATGGAGGCATGATTCTATACAATATGAATAGAAACTAGTGAAATAATCATCAAGGATGACAATATCATAAACTCAATGAATAATTATAGAGACTTTTCATCCATCAAGAAGATTTAAATATTATGATTTCAATATAATAATATCAAAAGAAGGTAAAATTATGTAGGCAAGATACAATTTTTCCTCAAATACACATTTCCAAAAAACCCATGGTGAGTAAAGGTCTGTAACGATGACAGGAATCTAGGAACTCACTCACAAAAACCTCATAGGTCTCATCAATCATACCTCAAATATACTAGTAATACCCAAATGCATATATAAATAATGAAAAACTTCCTGACATAACCTAAATACCAGATACCACTTTTTCATGAACTATCCCAGAGACCCTGGTATTATGAAAGACTAATTGGCTCAAAAATGGCTTGAGGTGTATTATTAGTCCTTCTGAGTTGGCGAGTGAAACAAAACATTATTCAAAAAATAGAGGGGAGAAATTATTTTAATAAAAAATGAAGAATAAAAAAGATACTAGTCAATATATTCCACACTGTAATATCATACTGAACCAAAATCAAACATGTAAATCAATACCAAAACAATACAACATAAAAAACATGACATCTTTAAAGATAAAATATAAAAAATATACCATGGAATAGGTGGATCACATCTTCACCGATCAACCCTATCACTCAAGGTCTTACATAGCAGGATCATCAACCACCTCTAAGTAGTTTTTTCTATTTCATGAAGCTGGCATAAGATAATCTACATATTACTAAAATAAAATGTATGGTGAGATATATAAATACTATTGGGGTCGGACTATTTGTTCTATAATCAATTCAAAAACAATTAAAACACACATTCCTTCAATTTAATAAAAAACATTATGTAATTGAATTTAAAAATTTTCTATAGGACCTGGTATTATTATTCAATAAAAATAAAAAATTTAAAATATGATTAAATGAAAAATTTATAAAAAAACATTGATATAATACATTTTCCATGAAAATAATAGTTCAATAATCAATATAATGTAAAAATCAAATAAAAAATATCCTATCATATTTTAATAAGCTCTATGGTATGATATTTTCATGAAGTGAGATCCTCAAACTGCTCAATTAGTGATATAGGATCGATGTGTGCACATGCCCCATACCACATGTTTTCAGGGATCAACTCCCATCATGTAAAATCATGACACATTAAAAAATCTATGTTTATATATCAAATCCTTTTTTAAGAGGTATATATTATCATGATTGTCATAATTACCTAAAAAGTAACCAGTCCAATACGTTCTTCATTCATTCAATCAATCAATCATATAAAAAGGAATCAGTTCAATTTATTGTTTCTCACTTTTAGTTTTCAATATGACTTCATAATATCAAAACCAAATCAATGTTTTTCACTAATTCATTACCTTTGAAATACTATATAAATGTAAATGATTTTTCTCTAGTTTTAACATCAGATCATTTCATTGAATCAATTTCCAAATCAAGAATTCATTTTTTTCAAAACTACCTAAAAATTTCAATTCCATTGAAATGGGTGTTTTTATCAATTTAAATTTCATTTTAAAAAACATTTATAAATAATCTAAAATATAGGATACAAAATAATTTAAAAACATTTTTGAATTCAAAAATGAAATTTTAGCATATGGTTATATTGGAGAATCATATGGAACTACCTGTCTTTAATTATGTGACCAAATCAACACCTACAATGGGAAGCACTTTGGAAAAATGAAGGAGAATGATATCAAGAAAGAAATCCAAGACCCCTTATCGTAAAGATCAAACAGTAAATTAATAAAAAATTATATCAATATACTACTTCTAATGAGGGGAAATAGAGTGGAAGTGAATTTCATTGTGAGTAAACTCACATGACATAAATAGGTAAGACAATATGTCTAAAAGGGAAAAATCAACCAAAAAATTGCATAGGGTAACCATAGTTTTTAAAGAAGAGGATGCACAAAAAATGAATTAATATTCCAGTCTTTAACATAATAAAATCCACATGGGATGAATAATTCATAGCATGAATACATGTTTTATGACTTGAATATATCAACTGTTATATACACTATAAAATGCGTATCTTAGGGTTAGAAATATTGATTCTTACAAATTCATGTCATGAAAAATATTCATGTATTGTATATCAATGAATTATTGAAACATTTTCATGGATTCTATGATTTTTCGTATTCATGGTATGAATTATGTTCATAATGTGAGCCTTTTCTAAACAATGTGCACATGATGTTCCTGTAGAAAATTACCAAAGTATCTGATGACCACTATACAAAAGGAGATACCTCTAATCTATTAGAACATGAATTCATAGAATATATTAATTTAAAAATATAAATCACTGAAAATGCATTCATTTCCCAAAAAAAATACCCCTATCATCAAATAGCATGAAACGCTCTAAAATGTAAACAAAATAGGATTCAAGAAGTACCTAAAAGAAGTTAACGTGATGTTACACTCATTACCCATTGTACAACACCACAAATATTTTCTGGAATTGAAAATAAACGAATACTCCATTTATGTTAAAATATCATGTGTTATAGAATATCTTACTATAGGATACGAGTTTCCAAAAAAAATTATACTTAAAAAATCATCCATGATGTAGAGAGAAGCATGTTTGTAGGAATATTAAATCTAAGGGAATTCTTTTTCCACAAAAGTTCCCACAGTATAAAAGAACCATGGTTTTGGAGAGCTCAGATGAAAAAAGGATAAAGATGATCACATTGATTTTAGATGATCATTGACTTGGTGATGATCAAATGATAATTTTATATTCATATCTTTTTAAATGGTGGAACAATATCACAAAACCCCCATTCCAAATTGAAATGTAATTTTTTGGACATCGCTTAACAGTAATGCTTCATCATCCACCAATAGAGTCAAAAGCGGGGTTCAACATCAAATGTACATCAAACACCACCCACATGGGCTAATACATAGTCTTTTTTTGGCCCATAAAAAACCCTTGTGATCTCTATCCTCACACTTTTAAATTATTTCACTTTTCACTACCTACGAGAACAATGTATGAAAACTATCCAATACCTTCTACCTATTTTTTCTAGGTTCATCATCTATGACATAGTTGACCCTTGGGTCCCATGTGTGTTGTTGGAAGATTCATGAATGGTTAAGGGATTTCCCATTATTTTGGATAGGAGTAATGTTCATAATATTTATACAAACCATGTATACATAATGAATAAATCTCACCATAAAATTCCATTGTCAAATATTATTTATGAAAATTGAAATTATTACTAATATTTTCATTATTTTTTAATTCCTTTAAACAATCATAAACCAATAAGTACTTTTATTTTATCACTCATATTTATTATATTTCATACAATAATGAATCATTATTCATTTTATTGTCTTAATTATTAATTATATTATAAAATTTTTAGTTTTTATAATTCCATTTATAGCTATCTATTACATTATGACAACTTAATCATTTTTGAGATTCAGAATCCACTTCATCAAAAATATTGCAAATATCATTCGATATTTTTGGGTATTGAGATCCACCTAATCTCCTACTTCATCCATTATTACTTTTCCAAAATTAAAGATATCCCCTATGATAGTCATTGGCACTACCAAAACTCATCAATGATTCTTGATCAATATTTTAACATTACAAATTAAGTCATAACATAGACTATATTACTGATTGGGCACAACATCTCAATGTTAAAAATCAATTTTTGGGAATAGTAATCAATGTACAAGTTGTTCTGCATCCTCTTAAATATAAATTTACATATAGTGATTAATCACATACTAACTCGTTGATTTTAAATAAAATATAAAAAAATTATGATCATCATATTTATCATCTATGATGTTAAAGACATGTGGTGATTTATTATGGACTTGGTATGGATTGGGTGTTGCTATGAAATAGCCCAGATCAACTGTGGTTATAGTAGTTTTAGATGATTGTAATCATGGGATATAATGTTTTGTTCTCGATAATGTTATTTAAGAAACATAGGAGTTTTGAAGGAGTTAAGAGATGGGAATTCTCATGGTATTGTGTACTCATATTTTTCTTTTTTATGGATGGATTGTATGATGGTCAATTTCATTGGCTCTCAATGGATCCTACAATTCATTTATAAAATATATGTGAATTTTAATTTTGGTATAACAAGATATGTATTAGAGTACCGTAATATGGAATGATAATTTATCTAAAAATGAACTCATGGAATTGATAATCACAAAGGATGAATTTTTTTTCTAGAAAATGAATTAATTATCAATAGAAACCATGGAAGGGTGTGGTTGACACATGTGGATGAGGGATATATTTTTTTAAAAAAATTTCAATTGGAAATTTGGAATCATGTTGTAATGTAATGAAATGAAATGTTTACAGTAAAATTGAAAAAAAAATTAATTAATTGATAGGTGAATGATAAATAACTAAATAAATTACATAATTTAAATCTAGATGTTTGAAATAATGGTTTAGAAATATACATTACTGATGTAATCTATTTTACTTATTTGTTGATAGATGTAGATGTGACTATGGCTTGGTTCATTCCTATACTATGGATTATATGTTATATATTTATTCTCTATGATTTCATATGCTTCAGCACCTGATTCAGTAGGGAAACTAACACACAAATGTGGGAAGTGGGGGTACCCACTAGAAATAATTGTGATAAAATGATGGTTTAATAATATAACTCTCATGATCTCTCTTTGGCTATGCTATATTACGTGGGAAAACCCTGATTGTGATGGATGACTGTATAATGTAGAGACTCATGTGGGTTGTGATGGATCTTTGTCTAGTGTACATTTATTTATGTGTTATAATGATTAATATTTTTTTGAACATACTAATATCTTATAGTGGTGAATAATTTATCTTAATAGTGTATATGAATGGGTTGTAGCTGCTTGAGGTATATTTCATGATACATGGGTAGTGGTTCCTTTTAAACTAACACCTTAGTTAAAGGACACAGTGATGATGAAGTTGTTTTGGGATATAAAGGATACAAAATGTATGAGATGATGTTGATGAGGAAGTGTAGAGATTAATTAGATTAAAAATGGGTGAGATACATACACAAGAGGTGTATGATAATTTATGGGAGTGGTGAGTATCGTACATAAAGTGTTTTAGCATGAGAATGAGAAACTAGAAGGGATGTTGATGTACAGTACCTATCATAAATATAATATTTTAATTAATAGTTATTAATTCATTTTTTTATTTTGTTCTCTGGTATATATTTAGTATTATTTTCTAAGTTACTATCTTAGAGAGGGCATGATTTCGAGGATCGATAGGCTAAGAATTTTATTTAAATAATATTAAATATATTCATATAACACACAATTATATTTCCTGAAAAAATAATATAACTCCTTATTGATGTCTTCAATCATAAATATATGGCCACCATTGAGTTCAGAATGTGTGTTTTACTGTATATAGGGAATAACTTTTGTCGGCATTGGGAGTTTGTAATAATATTGTCACACTTTTATGTAATAAATATATAACTAAATTAAATTGTTTTATTATGTCTCAATGAAATGATATAAGAAACATATATAAATAAAATGTTAAAAAAATAGGGTTAACCTTATAACTTTTATATTATGAGACGAGCTATTACAGGAGGATATAGAGAAAGACAAGGGATCAAGATTGTGATCAAGGGTCATTTTATGAATAGAGGTTATGGATATCACCAATGATATCGACGTGTGAACATTATCCATCTATGATTGATCTAAACATATAATAGTACATTTTATTTATGATTAATCATGTGATATTTTTATGTCATGTCAAATCTATATCAATCCCATTAATAGTAATTGATTTTTGCATCAACTTTTGATGAATTTTTTGGTTGAATTGATTATTTATTTGTTAATTATTTTCGTTTTAGAAACATCATATCAAAGAAAAACCCAAACAATGAGTGAGGTTCATTAATATATAATGTTACTTGAATTTAACCATTTTTTTCAGTGGAATTGTGAGAACTTTCACTTCCCCAATGTCAGATGAATTCCCCAAATTAGATAATTGAAAGATTGTTAATTGGTATAATAGATCTATACTATAGGTGTGGTTTGTGATAGAGGATGTGATCTATATGCCACGAGGGTTAAAGGTTATTGTAAGATGAATAAATGATATATTTGGGACTCATGCTTTCTTAATTTTACATGTAGTGATGGAATAATGTGACACATAAAATCCCTGAGCAGAAGGTCTAGACAGAATCTCTTGACAGGTGCTGGGGGATCTTGCTCAAGGGTCAATATAAGGATCATGGGAGTGATTGATGGTAGGGGTGGTGGATATGGAAGATAGATAATAATTCACAACTAAGAACAACATGATTCTTGAAATTCTATCATAACACGACATGTAGTCAAATGATATACATTGTGTGAGACCCCCTAGTCGTGGTGCTATGTTTTCCAAGGAAATTTAAGGATCACATGCCATGTTACACTTATCACACACGAGGTCAACCCTGGATGTTTCCCAACATGTACTATGGGAGTATATATTCATTTTTATTACCATGGACACAAGAACATATAGAGTACACTTGGATGTACATGTACTCCGAGATGGAATAATTCATGGACATGGCATTTGTAAATGGGCATAACCAGAAGAACACGACCATGGCTTTATACACATGGGAGTAAAAAAATGGCATACGAATATAATATAATGACCATATATTTCATTTAACCTGAAATTATATTTCATGTATTGGGATAATTACATGTCTTCTTATTGGACATGAAATGGGAATACTTGGGGAAAACATGTTGTGTTCCCCTAGTACATGTTGTGTACTCCCTATCATGGTGTTTGGAGACCTTAATTTATTCATCTGTTGACTAGGTTCAGTTGGTGAGATACCATATTTCATTCCTATAAGGGTAGAGTACAAAATTACCTCATCAACATATTATTTTGTTTCCCTCTATGGGTTCAGTATCAGATAGAGTTTGGTGTTTCCAAATGTGGGACCATGGTTGAATCCATTATCCTTCCATGGTGGGGTTTACGGTATCCATATGAATAGCATTCATATGGAATGGATTTATTATCTATAATATTGATCATGTATAGCATTCATTGTCCCCTGATGGCCCTAGGTGTGATCCACTACATGGGTGATGAGATCCTCAAACATCAGGTGAGTATAACATAGTGAGGTCGAATAAGAACGACATCTTAGATGACTATCATTATTGAAATCATGGAATCATGGGATATCCCACCATAAATAGAAATACCATGAAGCCTTGATATGAATACTATGAATTTCATTGATGGTTGATACCTTTTGAGAATACTTTTCATTTATTGGTATATATGGTTGTTTTATTATTTCAATGTATCTTATCTAGTTGACATATATTATAACATCTAACAAATATTGTGTCTTATTGGGTATTATTATACTCAATATGTCATGTTACATTCTTTCACAATTCATGTATTATGTAGATGATAGGCCATTGATAGTGACCTAGGAGGATATGAAGGAGGCATATCATAGTTTGGAAAAAAACCAAGGTGTTCACTGAGTGTCTTCTTAGATTGAGGTCCCTAACTTCTATGTGGGTGGGAACCCATTCATGTTTGGTGATGGTTTTTTAATTTTCCCCTTTATATATTTTATTACTCTTTCAAATGTTGATTATTTGATATATGTAATTAATGAATTTGAATTAGTTGTTTTTTAAATTTCTTTATTGTTTGATAATTGATATATGTGTATGTGTATAGGTAAATATAAGAACTACTCCAATTTGTGAGATATAGATACTCAGTCCTATTCCCCAGCACTTGGCCTGTTGGATGTGGGAATGGTGTAGTCACAGTTGACATATCCACATCCAAGAAGAACTAGTGGTTTGGGACCTGACAGAGGGAAATCGGAAAATGATTTTACCTTTTTGTTTCACCATGATTTTTTATGAACCTATTTTTCAAAATAAATTAGTCTTCATTGAGGTATATAATTAATCTAATTAATAATTCATTTCACAAATTCCATAATTAATGCTCTCAATAGACAGCACTGAGTTGGAATGTAATACATGCAACATTGAGTTTTGATGAAACAAAATTTTGATAATCAAATTATTTAAATGAGATAGTTTTAACAAAGATGTCAAAAATAGTAATAAAAAATTTTAAATTTTTTTTATAATTATTTTATATAAAAAGATCAAACTGAAAATGAAAATTATAATTTTTTTAAAATAATTAATTTTTTTAAATAATATTTTCTCAAATGAATAGATTTTCATGTATTTTTGTGAAAATAATAAAATATATTTTCAACCTATTAATAAATTTACTTTTAAAAACCTAAATTCATTTTTAAAATTTGAATTTCAAAATTATCCAGGGATGAATGTTTTGGATTTTTTGACAAACATCATTTTTGGATGAATTGTAAAAAATAAGGAATTTTAATTCAAAACTACTTTCTGATATAAATTATTTATAAAGATAATTTATATTTTAAGTTTATTTAAATTTCCAATTAGATAAATTATACATCTGTGAACCATTTTTATTTCATTGGAATAATTTTACATGAATTTAGATATAAACGGTTAATGAAATTCTAAACAATATCACTTTAAAAACTCGCATTCACTCCATGTATTTGAGATTAGAATTAAACATAATGATTCATATTATGTTAATTGAATTTAGAAAAATAGAAAAACATAGTTTTAATCATTATTTTATTTATAGTCTAGTATGGTCATCTTATTTTTTGAACCAAATGATTAGGGAATGTGATTAAGAATAATTGAAATAATAAAGGTTAAATTAAGCTTAATAGGGGAATAATCCTTAATCATAAGGGCCGAAGTGATCTATTTAGTTTTCCAGTAAAAACTTAATGGAAATATTTTTTCCATACAACATCCATTATTTAGTTTTTTTGGTATTCAGGAATATTATTAGGTATAAACATCGTAACACCATACAAGTGTTCAGAAATAAAAATTTGTTCCCATCCCCTCTTCCCAAAAAAATTACACAGCCTCTCCCCATTTTTCACACATCTAAAAAATATGATTAGAAATAATATTCCTAAGACACTTCCCAACATCCCTCCCTTATGCTTTGAGGCCTCCATTTGTTCAGAAATCCATCCATGGAAGCCCTCTGGTGAAAAGTAGAAGGAGTTACCCAAAGAAGTGGTAACATCCATTCTCATGATCCATTATTATATTTTACATATACACCACCTGAATTATTCTTATTCCCTACTCAAATAATAGACTCAATATTGTCAATGAACATATTGATCATGTGTATGGTGAACAACAACCTCAGAAAATGATATTATTTATATTACTATTACTACCTCTTATGGATCAGAATTATGATGGAAAATATTTTTATATAAGATATATAAGATACATATGAATTTTTTTATACTTATTTATTTATTATATAAATAATTCTTTCATTAATTACTTTTTTGTAAATACGATAACTCTATTTGTGGAATTGTGGACTACCACCTCCTTAAACATATGTGATTTGTTCACACTTTACGTGAAAGGTTTTAAGAATGGACTTAGTAAAATTATGTTATATATCTGAATAAGTATTTAATTTTTATGGATATTATATACATATATAAATATATTTCATTTAAATTGATTCTTTCAATGCACTATGAAATTTGAAACATTCGTGCTTATGTATAGTATACTGTCTCCATGAACAGTGTAATCGATTTCTTATATCTATATTTTATTGAATACGATACATTTTTATATACATAGTATATATGATATATATTTCATGTTTTAAATATATGAGAAAAATTATAAAATTATTTAATTAAGAGGATCAATAATGAAAGGTCCAAACAGTTACGATAAACATAGATATTATTAACCAAAACAATACATTACCATGGAATTGTTAATATATGTGTACTAAAATGTTATATGAATATATTATTAGGTTATATATATATGAATATGGTTTTGTGATATAATTATAATAATCATATTCTTAGGGTACCTAATTATTTTACGTGTACGATGAATGATATGACATAAGGTAAGATAATTTCATCTCACTTTTAAGTCTACGAGAAACATGTTCACAACATTTTTATTTTGTGTAGTGTATATACATTACATAAATTTATTATATGATTAAAATTAATAAATATATGTGTATTCACATATCCATTATATAATACTTCTTTCATAGGGGGGTTTTATTAATAAATTTCTAAATCAGTAAGATTGTTTTTCTCAATTTTTCTTAATTGAGACACTTGTTTTGTTAAGAACCATCAATCCTTTTAAAGGTGTGTATTCATTCATTTGAAATGTTATATCATGAATCTACTTATTTTAATGAAATTTTATACATCATGAAATTTAATTTTTTTTATTTTTAAAATATTATTTCATGGTACCATGTCATAAGATTTTGATGAAACAATATCAATATTTATCTGGATTGTTTATGATTATGATTCCATTGATGAAATATTATGATCCATATTACCCAATATTAATTCAAGTTAAATATTTTTAATAGTATAATTTATTCAGTCTCTATTAATTAATATAATTAATAACTGTTTTTATAGAAAATCTCTCCATATTTATCTCTTTAGTTAGAAATAAATTTTATTTCAAAAACCATGTTTTAAATAATATTTTTAAAAATGATTATCAATTATCATTGATGATAATTTTTATGGAAAATGAATGTTATATTTTATTTGTTTTTTCAATAATTATTTATATGTTTCTTAAACTATATTTTATTAAAAATATTTCAAAAATTGTATTGTGTTTTAAAAAATGTTTTTCAATAAAAAATGATATTTTTCTCATGAAATGATTTTAAATATTTTTCAAAATTATTTCCCATCTATGATAACATCTGTTGTTGTTACTCATGCCTTTCCATAGAAATTATTCAATGTTTCCATTTAGATACTTACTCCCACTAATGTGTTGATGGAATAATGTTTATGAAGCCAATTTCTCTTTCAAGAGTTATATTGTTTTGAACCCCACTTATTTTCATGGTTAATAATTTAGGTGAAATTAAAATGAAACCAATATCATACTTCATAGGTAATGAAATTATTAAAAGTATATGATTCCAATTTAATTCCATTAGATATGATATGATATTTTATGATCATCAGGAACATGTATGTATATATAATTATGATATCATTGGGACCTAAACCTCCAACTAATGCATCGGGTAATGATTTATATCTCATTAGATATACTTAGATTCAATTTAGAGTGATCATTTATTACTAAGATGGTAGTAGTAGTGAACCATGACTACCATGATGTTATGGGGAGTGAACTCATGAAAATAATATATACATGTATGGGGACCATGACTACTAAGATGGTACGGGTAGCGAACCCATACTTCTAATATGACTATTGAAGCAATGCCTTGAAGTACTATATTCTTATATGTGTTCCACAATTCCATGGCTTATTCCTCTATTATGATTTCATGGATTATGTTACGTATTTCCTTATTATTCGTGTCTTATGAACTTCTATGATTTATGCTGTGATTCATGTTTATGATCTTATGATATGTTATTTATGATCATCTAATGTTATGATCGTATTTCAAACTCGCATGCTCATGTTTATTCTCTTAGGTCTCCCTTGTTTAGAAATATTGAGAATCTGATTTGATTACTTTTTATGTTTCCATCCATATGTTATGATGATATTTATTTTGTCTGATGTGTATAATTAGGGTGATAGTAATGAAGGACCTAGTTATAGATAATGTAGTTCACTTATGTACCAGTTATTATGCTTCCATTTTTAATCTAACTAAACTAATATAGTCTTTTTCACCTGTCTGTATAATGTAATATATATTCTATAAAAGTTATATAATCATAATGTATGAGAAGTTGTGGTATCTATAGTTGGAATCAAAGAATATGATCATTTAACCCATGGAATCAGGGATGAGAAAACCTTATTGAGAACCCTAATTGAATGCGAATAGATACTTATTTGGATAAGGTAATATATAAAAAATGAAATGGAATCTTGGTAATGTATAGAGAGAGTGATTTCCAAGAAATGAATCCCATTAATGATAATACAAATGGATGTGGATTTTTAAAAAATTTACCTGGGTGTAACAAATCAGGTAAGGTGTGTCAACCCAAACTTAGTGTAACCTAGTACATGAAAATGGGCCATGTGGAACACTTGGGTTGACACTCCAAGGAGATATGCTATGTGAATTTAAAAAAATACGAACCATCATGTAGGATTTAAATATAATTTGGATATAAATAACATAGGATAAAAATAAATTGTAATAGATTTAAAAAGGTGTCATAGTATATATATCTTATAACTAACTTTTCATGATTATATTGTGCATAATTATGTTAAATAGTTTTTACTCTGTGCTTTAAAATTTAACTAATGGTTAGAACCTGATGTGACCTCATTAATGGTGATTACATTGGAAAATTCAACCACTGTTCTCTTGATCAGCAAAATGTTGTGGGAATTGGAATGAAAATTCATATTGTTTTACTCAGAGAGATTTCCCATGAAATGAATCATAGTATACATACAAATGAGTGATGAATGGGACAACATTTTGCGGATTAATTCATGATGAAACATCCACATTGTGTAAGCAGGACTCTTAATCTACTTGTAGATGAACAATGGATCAGTAATACAGAAAATATATTCTTTATTTACTAGTTCATAGAGTATGATAAATTAATTCTCACTGTTTTCCAGTTAGATGGTGAAGCAGACCTGTGGTGATAGAAAATCATGAATATGAGGAAACAATATAAGATTGAACTAGTGTGTTGCGATGAGTTAAAGTGATATTTTTTCCTTAATTTATGTCCTCATATTATTCACAAATATTTATAGAATGATTTGATTTTTTGGAATAAAATGGATGATGATTCAGTTGTAACCTATTGGGCTATTTTCCCATGACATGCGAGGACCACATCAATAATTATCATCCAACCCATAAATAAATATTAAAGGTTCATCAGTGGAATAAAACAAATCATAAAATGGTCTTTCTCATAAGAGAATTTAGTATCCATAAAGATATTGTTTATTGTGAAATCGGGGTTGAAATGGAGGTTGGAGTCATATATCAATCTCATGTCTTTGAAATGAAAAGGAAGATGACGTCTAAATAGAAATAATAAAATAATGAAGAAAAGAAGAATGATATTTATTTTATGCTCTATATATGAGAATAATTATACATTAAATTTCCATTTTGGGCCCAGTAAATGTATTTGTGTGTAAAGGAAGTCCATCAATAATTGGATTTATGGTGTTATGGAAAAAATATAGATAATGGTTTGAATGGGTAAAATTTGGCATCGAATTAACCTCCTACTCATTAGTGTTATGATTGTAAGGAAATTGGAATTTTTCTAAACAATGCACAATCCTGAGGGTTTTTCTTGATGATTGATGTAAACAAACTATTAATTAAAGGAAAAAATGGATATCTCATGTAATAACTATATTATATGAGGGGTGTGATAATGAAGTGATGAAGGGTACACATACCATCCACTCTAGTAATGTTAATGTATTATTTGATTCTTGATCTACCTACTCCATCATATATAAATTTTTTTATTTATGTTAAGATTACAGTAAAATAATTTTCCGTGATTTAGTTGTGGAAACCCTTAATTTTAAAATTATATCATAACAAGCCCTTGATTCCACTCAGGTTAAAATATTTGTTAATGTGCATTCTCTAATTCATATTATTCTATCTTTCATTGAGTTTGATTTCATCATAGGAATAGATTCGATTTCTCTACATAAATTCCACATAAATTGATGAGGAAGGGTATTTATTTTTGATATTTTAAACCAACCTACAACCATATATCAATGTGATGATATGTATGAACATCCAAAGGAGAGTATATCCCATGTATGGGTCATAATTCTCATACATATGGATTATTTCTCTTAATGTTTTTGGGAGAAAATTGACAACCATGATAATCCAATTATTATATAATTTTTGGATTTATTATCCGAAGAGATTCGTAGAATTACACCAAAATTTGAAGTTGAGTTATAAATAGAATAAAAATATCCTTCCACACTAATAACAATGTCTCCCTATATAATGAACCTGGTTTAGTTGTAGGAATTGATGAAACTCCAAGTAAACCTTGATAAGGGATTCATTTGGGAATGTGTGCCATCATCGGGTGCGCTAGTTATTATCAGAAAAAATAACGATAGATAGATGTGAATCTAAATTTATTATCAAGTGTTTATAAAGATTTAAATTAATCACAAGTCTCATATCCCTTATATTGATGACTTTTTTGATCTACTACATGGAGATCAATACTTTTCAAAGATTGATCTTTATTCTGGTTATTATAAATTGAGCGTTAGGAAGGAGGATTTACCAATGATTTAATTTCATTCATGGTATGGAAAATATGAATTCATAGTAATGGGTGTTTTTCTTACTTTTAACCCTGATATCGTCTTGTATTTATTATATAGAGTCCTTGGAGATTTCCTCCATTAATATATGGTAGTCTTTATAGATGATATTCTCATCATTTTATAGAGAAAGGTAATGAATGAAGACTACATGATAATTATATTAAGGACACCATGAAAGGAGAAACTATATTTATAATTTACAATGTCTTCTTTTTTTTTGAAAAAGGTATAAAATTTGGGTCACATAATCTCAATATATCATATATGAGTATATACATTAAGGAAAAAGTCAATTGATTGCCAGCCATGACAAACCACAATTAATAAGATCTATAGACATCATGGTATACCAATTAATTATCAATGTATTGTTAATAATTTCTCACAAATATCAAATATTATAACAAACATAAACAAGAAGAATACCATGTTCCATTGGATAGATGATTATGAGGATGATTTCAATTAACTAAAGGGAGAGATACTCAATCCACCTATACTTATATTAATAAATTGTGGTGAATGGTTTTTAATCTATAATTATGCATCCAAGAATTTATTGTGATGTATTATTATGAAGAATAAAATGGTTATCACTAATTTATCATGAGATTTTATGAATCATGTGAAAAAATTACCCAACCCATGATTTTTAGATTGTAGTAGTAATTTTTGTATTATAGATATGGATTCATTACTTTTATAGGGAAATGTGTGATATATATAGCAATGATAAAAGTATAAAATATATATTCACACATAAGGATTTGAACATGGGTTAAAAAAGATAGTTAAAGAAGGTAAAATACTATTATCGCTCACCAAATTACAACCCTTGGACAGTAAAAAAAGGTGGTTGATTCCTTTAGTCTAAAGGATTATGATATCTTATCCCTGATGAGGATCACAATAGATCATATATTCATAGATTTATAAAGGATGTAACTACAAATCTTAAAGTAAGGGGAAAACTACTATCTTGCACAAATGAATGTAAAACCCTATCATCAATTGATGAATAAGGTGGAACACAAGGATGATATAGAGCTATAAAAGAATGATTGTAATGTTCCTGAGTTTATCCTTGATATTTATGGAATGATATGGTTCTAGAACTATTTATGTATTCCTCCTTTCTAGTTTTGATTAAGGAACATTTATAGGAAGATAATCATTATTCATTATCTATTCATCCTATATTTATGAAGTTGTTTAGGTTTTTGAATTAATATATATAGTGGGATTTCATGAAGATATATATCTCACAATTTGTATCTCAGTGCTCATAAATCTTGGAAGTTAAGGCTAAATGAGGGAATTGTAATTGTATATTGCATCCATTATCCATACAAGGATAGAAATGGGAGAACTTCATTATGTATTTTTTTCATTATATTCCCAAAAACTTCTCAGGGGTTTAATTATATATGGGTGGTAGTCGATCTCCATACAAATTCAGCCCACATCATCGCTAGAAGAGAAGACTAATTTATGGATCAGTATTCCAAGAAATAAATTAAAGACATGGTAAGGTATTAGAGAGTACAAAATCCCATTGTATCAAATTGGTAGCCAAGTTTTACTCAAAATTATGGAGTAGTTTTTAATAAGAAATTGATATGTAACTGAGTTTCAACAAAAATTATCACCCACGCATTGATAGTCAGTCTAAAGGAACAATTGAAATCCTAGATGATATGATGAGATCTTGTTTGCTAGATTTAAAATTTGGTTGGAATCAATGAATTCTGCTAGTTGAGTTTTCATATAATAAATCATTTAGTCATGCATTCATATGGAATTTTATGAATCCCTCTATGGGATGAAATGTAGAGTTCCAACATACTGAAGTGATATAAGATAATAAAGGCTATTGGGACCTAATAACATTGATTAAATAGAATATAAGGTTAGAACCATTTACCAACATATTGTGGTCACTCAATGTTGGTAGAATAGTTATGTAGAAAAATGATAGTTTGATCTTAAATTTAAGTTTGGAGAGAAGGTGTTTCTTCAAATATCTCCATAGAAGAACGTTATGAGGTATAGAACAAATGGGAAATTAATATGTAGGCATATCAGTCCCATTGTGATTCTTTATTGTTTTTGGATGGAAGCTTATAAATTTGTACAAACCATAAATATCTCTCTTTTTTATGATTTGTTAAAATTTATTTCTCTTATGGAAGTATACACCTGACCATTCACTAGTACAGAACCTAGAGGTCATACTGATGTAGGATGAACTTTCTTATAAGGGATAACCGGTTGAAATTATTGATAATATATGTAATGTTCAACAAAACAACACCACTCACCTTGTTAATGTTTTTTGGAGAAATCACCAGTTAGAAGAAGTTTCATGGGAACATCAGGATATGATGAAGCAGAATTATCCTCAAATATTTGGACCCAAATGATGAATTTCGAGGGAGAAATACATTTTTCGGGGGTAGAATGTAAAACCCAGTTTTTTATAATCATTTTCTATGAATAAATATGTTTTAATTAATTTATTTAATTGAACTATGTCAGATAGTACTTTCAAGTGACTTCAATAATGATTTCACAACACACAAGACCAATTTGAATTTTTTTACATGCAACACTGAGTTTATAAAAACATCATTATAGTGTTATAATTATTTAACCGATATAATTATAACCAAGACATTAAAAATAGTAATATGAATATTAATACACTCTTTTAATATATTTTTTAATATTTTTTAAACAAATAGAACATATTGATAATGAGAAATATTATTTGTTTATAATATATTTTTATGTTTAAAAATTCTATCTTATAAAATTAATTGATTTTCTCTCTTTTTTGTGAAAACATTACATGAAATTTATGACATATTTAGAAATTTTATTTGATAAAATGTACTTAAATTTTGAATTTATAATGTTCTAATTTATTTAGAATTAATTTTTTTGATTTTTCCGAGTAACATCATTTCTTGATGAATAGTTAAAAACAATTAATTTAAATTCAAATCATCTGTTTTTTTTCTTCTAATTTCTTAACATAGTAAAATTATATTCTAATATAGTTTTATAGTCATATTAAATCAATTATACATTATTAACACAATTTTGGTCATTATAATTATAACACCCCAAGTTATTATAAAAATAAATCGAAATTCATGGAACTTTGTTTTAATTATATATTTTTATCTAGCCTTTAAAACATACGTTTTCCAATTCTATGTTTTGAAGTTCAAAAAACTGTCATCATAAATTGTGTTCAGTATGTTATTTGGAGTCTATTAGAACCAAAATATTTTTTTAGTTAATAGTATCATACACTTCTGAATAGTAATATGACTCTAATGAATAGTAAATTTTATTATTATTTTATTTTATTAAGGATTTCAGATAATAGAATCTAGTTTAATTTTTCTTTGTGATATAGAAGTAGTTACAAAATTAGAATTGTTATATTTTGAATTAAGTATGATTTTATTTAAAAATTAAATTATTAATATTTAGAAAATTATTTCCAAAAAATGGACTTCATTTTTGAAATCGACACATCGATATATGGTTGGGGTAAATTTTTTGGAATTTTTTGAAATTCTTGAATTTTCGGTGAATAGTGAAATATGATAAAATACCGTATAATCAAAATATCAGTAAAATACTGTATTTATGACATTATAAGTCATTAAAGTCCACTTTGTTCTTCATAAAATACCATCATTACTATTTTAGGTCACATGAACTTAGACTATTCATAATCTTGAGAAAATATTTTTTAATAATGATTAAAATAATGAAAAATACCCTCTCTCCTCCACTATAAATACCACCCTCACTCCCATCTTCATCCCACACCACTCAATCCTGGATCCATGCCTATGATCTACCCAATACTCCTCTCGAGGCTCTTCCCCACGTCCTATAGCTTCTGTTTTCACCAAAAGACCAAAACCAAAGCCCTTAAGAAGGATCTCAAGGAGAAGAGATCAAAAGGTAAACATCCTCTTTTATTCTAATTTTTTCTTTCATTTTATGTTATTCTCTTCCTTTTCCATTTGAATTATGTTGGGATATTTCATTACATTTCCCCCTTACTATACATATTATGTATTAGTGATGATATATTTCTTTTCTATCATCAATCCTTTTTTTATGAAATTTTAAGAGACACTGTCTGGCTGCGGAATTTTCGTGAGAAATTTCTCATGTTTTCTTTAATTTCATGATTACTTTTTCATATTTCATTAGCCCCTATTATACAAGAGCCATGAAATATCTATAATCATATATATTATGGATTTTATCATGTTTATGGAAAATCCATCATCATTATTCTTATTCTCTCCCACTTATTCAAGGAATTAAAACATTGTCTGTGATTTGTCGAATTATCAACATCATGGACGATTTGATTTCAATTTTCATTAACTCTTTAAATTCTAGTCATGAAACCTTTATTATGTTTGAACCAGGTTATAATATATTTTTTATGTCTCATCCTTGGTTCTGTATTTCTTTTGTACACATGGTTTTAATTTATAAAATGACATGAGTTCGTTGTTATCAAAGAACCACTAAAATGATCTAAACGAACATCATTAATGTTTTATCTTATTAATCATATTCATATTAAACATCAAAATGTTAATTGGTGTAAATTATTTTATTGTAAATATGTAAATACCTTTCCATTACAATTATAGAGTTTCACTTCAAAATGACAAGAACGTCCATCATAGAAATCATGTAAAGAACTCACCCAAAAACGGTGCAAGGAAGAAAATACTAAGAATTAAAGGGGTGAAATAATGTTATTAAATGATAATATAAGATTCTATAAACATGAAAATATTTCTTTAAAATACTAATAACACTTTTTTAACAATTAAAAAATAGGTTTAGACAAGTTGGAAGTAAGACAAACCCGAGGTAAGGGAATTCGTAACCCGATTTCCATTCATTGGGTTAACCATATACTTCATCATTTATGTGATATTTAAATTGGTTTTGTGACGAGTTCTATTTATATTATGTTTTATTATGTATATTTATAGTATATATATACTCCATCCATTCTATTATGTCTCTCTTTGATTTTATGATATTTATAAGGGTATTTTCTTTAAAAATCCTCATTTTAAATTCGATTTTACGAAATTCCAAAGCAGTATTTTATGGAATTATTCATGTGGTATGATTATTTTTTGGTTCATGGGAATTATTTATAATTAAGGGTGGGACCTATATCTCCCTTCAATGCATTGGTAATGAGTAAGTTGGAGGTCGTCCATATGGGTACTCCTAGTGTAACAATGATGGTTACACAATGTAAGGTAGCCGTGAGGGTTACAAATTGTAAGGTATCCAAGATTGGTTACAAGATTACGTAAGTAATTCCCCAAGATGACTTTATGATAATATTTATGTTCTCTTGTTTTGTGCGGATCTTGAGTAAATCTCATTTTACACAAAGTAAGATAATATGGGTGACAATAATGTCTTATGAAAATGATTTCATACGTTACGTGTATACATTGACTAATGTGATCATTCCTTATTTTCCATCCATTATTGAGATTTTTTGATCATCCCAAATTATTAAATGACTTTTACATGTTAATGGATGTGTATGACAAGGAATGAATCCATGTTAAATGTTGATGAATTTTCAAAGAGTCTTGTTTTAGGTTGTAATGTTTTATATTTTGAAAAAAAATGGAAACTATTTTAATAGTATCCACTCTGTAATAATGTGTAATGTTAGGAATGTATTGCCCTAATTCTTTGATGCTCTAAACTTGAAAATATCCTCAATGTGAAAGGATTTTTTTTCTTTACTAAATTCAAGATTATGTATATAATAGGGTCGGGTCTTTGTAGTTTTTATTCGAGGTTGGTTTAGATAAACTTATGGGTTAGGGTGATGTTAATAGAATAACATAAATGATTTTCACTCTATGATTATTTTGAAATGTTTTATTCTTTAAACATTACAATGTTGCTTCATCTAAGACATGTTTGTTCAGAATGGTTATCCACAGAAGAAACATGGATGTTGAAGAGGATAGGCACTGACAGAAAGACATCCTTCCGGAACTACAGCACGAAATGGTAGGGATTGGAACCGAGCAGTTTGTTATAGTAATGGATCAGTTAGAGTGGGACATAAATGGTGGTGGCATCCATGCAAGAGAACCAATATAATTACTACAACAGAACATAAATGTAGTGGAACATTTTTTGAGACAACATCCTCCTTTATTTAATAGATCTTCTTACCCAATAGAAACTCAAGGATGGATCAAAGCCCATGATAAGATATTCGATTTTATTGGATGTTTAGACAATCAAAAGGTAAGTCTTTACATTTATCATTTTGAAGGGGAAGCTGGTGAATGGTGGTCAATGGAATAGAATATTAGTGGTAGAGAGGATTTTTATACCTTATAGTGGGATGAATACAAAAAGCCTTTTCTTTGAAAAATATTTTCCTAAGGTGGTGCGACTTAGAATGGAGAAGCAATTCCTTGAATTGAAATTGAAGGAGGAAGATTCGGTAGTCGTGTATGAAGAGAACTTCACTCGACTGGTGAGGTATTCTCTAAATATTATTATGGACCTCGATAGAAAAATCAACCACTTTTACTCAGGACTAATGCCAAGGTATCGAAGTGCATTGTCCTCCTGTGAATTCAAAAGTTATGAGAAACCTATCTGATGTGCTGAGAGGGTAGAGATGGAATTTTATGATGATCACGTGCATTTTGGAAACAAAGATAAGAAGATTTCTAGTTGGATAGAAATGGGTTCGAATCAACCAAATAATTCTTATGGTAAGAAAATCGAATTTCTAGTTTGTGAAAAGTGTGGAAAGAAGCACCCAGGGTAATGTCTTAGAAAAACTAGGAAGTGTTTTAAATGTGTTATGTTTGGACATATGGCCCGAGATTTCTATGAAAATGATCCTAGGACTAATCCTAATAAAAAACTATAAAGTGTTTTAAATGTGGTGAGATGGGTCACTATGCAAAAGTCTTCCCAAAGAGAGATCTGAATGATGCAAAAAATTCAGACCTCAAGAAGAAAGGTGTCGTGAGATCCTTTTTGACTATGTCAGTAGATGTCAGGCCATCCAAGGAAGTTGTATCATGTACTTTTTTTTGATCACTCATATTTTTCTAATGTATTGTTTGATATAGGGTCCTCACATTCCTTCATATCTGAGAAATTTTCTGGTAAATTGGAAATATCACCTCAACAAATAAGACCCGAAATTGTTTTTAAAACACGGGGGGGGGATGTTATAGAAAAGAGAAATTATAAGATTATTTCTATTGTGGTATGTGGAATGACATTTCCTGTAAACTTTGTTGTTTTAGCCTTAGTCGTGTTTGATGTTATTCTGAGGATGGACTGGCTTTCTGATTATCATTCTAAGATTGACTGTAGATCTAAAGAAGTTGTTTTTCATAAATATTTTATGTTTGCATACAAGAATGAACCCATACAATTGATAACATATCTAGAAGATAAGAAACTATTGAAATATGGAAATGAAAATTATCTTCCTCATATTTTTGAAAACATGGGAACTGTTCAAATTAATGATGTTCTAGTGGTAAATGAATACCTTGATGTTTTTCCTGATGAGATACCACTTGTCATACCTAATCGAGAAGTTGAATTCACAATTGAGTTAGTGCCTGATGCTAAGACAATTTCAAAACCCCCTTATCGTATGGATCTAATAGAACATCTTGATTTGAAAAATCAATTGTAGGATTTGCTTGACAAATGCTTCATTCGTCTTTGCACTTCACCATGGGGATCCCCTGTTTTTTTTTTGTTAAAAATAAAGATGGTTCCATGAGAATTTGAATTGATTATAGAGCTTTGAATAACATCACTATTAAAAACAAGTGTCCTTTTCCTCATATTGATGACTTGTTTGATCGGCTCCAGGGATCTCAGTACTTTTCCAAGATTGACTTGAGATCTGGATACCATCAGCTAATGGTGAAGGAGGATAACATCCCGAAAACATCCTTTCGTACTAGATATGGGCATTATGAATTTATTGTTATTCCCTTTGGGTTAACTAATGCACCTGATCTATTCATGTATCTTATGAATAAAGTATTTCATGAGTTCATGGATAATTTTGTTGTTGTATTTATTAATGACATTATGGTTTTTTCTGAAATAAAGAGAAGCATGAAAAATATCTACGGGTTGTCTAGAAAACATTAAAAGAAAATAAACTATATGAAAAATTCAGCAAGTGTGATTTTTGGGTGCAATAGTTTTCTTTTCTTAGGAACATTATAAATAAGGATGGAATAATAGTTGATCCTACCAAAACAAAAGTAGTTGATGAATGGCCATGACCCACAAATGTTACAGAGATTCATAGTTTTCTTGGGTTATCAGGTTATTACAGATGGTATGTTAAGAGCATTTCACAGTTATCTAGACCGATATCTATGTTAACACCGAAAGGGGTTAAATTTGTTTGGATAGAGGAATGTGATGTTTGTTTTCAGGAACTGAAGAAAAGATTGGTGAATGCTGCAGTTTTGTCATTACATTCCTGAAATGGTGAGTTTGTCATCTACAATAATGCTTCTTTAAAGTTAATTGGTTGTGTTTTGATGCAGAATGATCTGGTAATTGCCTATGCTTCGAGACAACTTAAACCTCATTAGATAAATTATCCCACACATGATTTGGAACTGGCAGTTGTGATTTTTTCTTTGAAAATTTGGAGGCATCATATATACGAAACCAAATGCCAAATATATACTGATCATAAAAGTCAAAAGTATATATTCACTCATAAGGAATTAAACATGAGGTAGAGAAGATTTCTAGAACTGATAAAGGATTATGACTGCACGATCAATTATCATTCTGGGAAATAAAACAATGTGGCGGATGCCTTAAGCTGGAAACATCATGAATAATTAACCATGATACATTTGGATCATGATCCCTTGATTAATGATTTGATGAATTTTGCCTTATAAGTTGATGGTGTAGGGAATACCTCTATATTGTTTCAAGTTTTAGTGCTGTCTTTGTTGTGAGACAAAATTAGGAAAGCGTAGAAGGAAGACCGTGAGCTACATAAAAAGGTAGAATTAGTTAAAATGGGTAAGTTGCTAGAAATTAACCTTGACAAAGATTGTGTTTTATGATTTGGAAAAATTTTGTGTGTGCCTAGTGATTCTAAGTTGAAGAATGATTTTTTGTGCGAAGCTCATAGTTCTCCATTTTTCTTGTTCATCCTTGCCGTACTAAGTTGTACAGAGACCTTCAAGAGTATTATTGGTGGGATGGAATGAAAAGATATATTTATGATTTTATCAGGAAATGTTTGACATGTGAACAGTTTAATGCAAAGAGGCAGTTACTGAAGGGGATTTTTTAGCCTTTTCCACTGCCAGAGTGGAAATGGGAGAATGTATCCATGGACTTTGTGGTGGGACTTCCAAAGACTTCTCTAGGTAACAATGCCATTTGGGTTATTTTTGATCGGCTAACAAAGTCTTCACATTTTCATTCTATTCAAGATACAATTACTTTAGATTAGCTTTCACAATTTTACCTCAATGATATTTTCAGGTTACATGTAGTTTCTCTTTCCATTGTATCTGACCGAGATCCCAGGTTCACTTATAACCTTTGGAAGGGGCTTTAGAAATCCTTGGGCACATAGTTAAATTTTCTGTACATCATTTCATTGTCAATCATATGGGAAGTCAGAACGAACGATTCAAACATTGGAGGATATGCTTCGAGATTGTTCAATGGAATATCAAGGAATTTGGGATTAGAATCTTTCTTTAATTGAGTTTACTTATAATAACAGTTTTCATTCTTGTATTCAGATGCCACCTTTAGAGGCCTTGTATGGGAAGCAGTGTCGGACTATAGAGTTTTGGGATGAATTTGGTGAAAGAATGTTGATGGGGCCAGAATTTGTAGAATAAGTGGCTGAGAAAGTGAGGATGATCCAACAATACATGTGGATAGCTCAGAGCAGGTAGAAAAGTTATACGGATTATAGAATGAAAGACATCTCTTTCGAGGTAGGTGACTATGTTTTCCTTAAAATAACTCATTGGAAAAGTGTGATGCGGTTCGGTAGGAAAGGGAAGCTAAGTCCACAATTCATCATTCATTTTGAAATCTGGGAGATAGATGGAATAGTGGCATACCACTTATCTTTACCTCCATGTTTTTTCAGGTACACAATGTTTTCATGTATTGATGTTGATAATATATGTTACAGATTCATCACATATCTTGAGCCCAAAAGCAGTTCAGCTGGAATAGAACCTTACTTAAGAAGAGAAACTAGTTCAGATTCTTGATCGGAGGGAACAGGTATTGCGCAATAAGTTAATCCACCAGTAATAGGTTTTGTGTAGTGACCACATGGTTGAAGAAGCAACAAGGGAGTCTGAAAATGCAATGAGGGAAAATTACCCTCAGTTGTTTAGTAAGTAAATAAAATTGTATGGACTCAATTTCCAGAAGGTGGGGATAATGTAACACCCCATATTTATCTAAAAATAAATAGAAATGCATGGAACTTTGTTTTAAGTAGAAAATTTTTTAACTAGCCTTTAAAACATACTTTTACAACTTCTGTGTTTTGAATTTCAAGAAACTATCATCTACAATTGGGTTCAGTGTGTTATTTGGACTCTATTGGAACCAACGTGTTTTTTTGGTGAATAGAAACATACCCTTATGAATATTAATATGAATAGTAATATGAACATAACGAATAGTAAATTATGTTGTTATTTTATTTATTATGGCTTTATGATAATAGCATCTAGGTTTATTTTTCTTTGTGATATACAAGTAGTTACAGAATTAGAATTGTTAATTTTTGAATTATATATGATTTTATTTAAAAATTAAATTAATAATATTTAGAAAACTATTTTCAAAAAATGGACTTCATTTTTGAAATATACACATCGATAAATGGTTGGGGTAAATTTTTGTGATTTTTCTGAAATTATATAATTTTCTGTGAATAGAAAAATACGATAAAATACCATATAATCAAAATATCAGTAATATACACTATTTATGACATCATAATTTATCCAAGGCCACATGGTTCGAAATCACATGCCATCATTACTATTTTAGGTTACATGAACTTATACTATTAATAATCTTGGAAAAAATATTATAATAATTATTAAAATAATAAACAATACCCCCTCTCCTCCACTATAAATACAATCCTCACTCCCCTCTTATTATCACACCTCTCAGGCCTTGAGCCATGCCTATGTTCTACCCAATACTCCTCCCAAGTATCTTACCCACGTCCTAGATCTTCTGGAGTCACCAAAATACCAAAAACAAATCTCTTAAGAAGGATCTCAATGAGAAGAGATCAAGAGGTAAACATCTTCTTTTATTTTCATTATTTTCTTTCATTTTATGTTATTCTCATCCTTTCCATTTTAATTATGTTGGGATATTTCATTCCATATACCCCCTTACTTTCCATATTATGTATTACTGATGATATATTTTCTTTCTATCATCAAACCTTTTGTATGAAATTTTAAGAGACGCTGTTAGGCTGCCGAATTTTTGTGAGAATTTTCTCAAGTTTTCTTTTATTTCATGATTCCTTTTTCTTATTTCCTCACCCCTCTTATCCAAGAAGAATGAAATATCCTGAATCATCAATATTAAGGATGTTATCATTTTTATGAAAAATTCATCATCATTATTCTTCTCCTCTCCCACTAATTCAAGGAATTAAAACATTGTTTGTGATGTGTCGAATTATCGACATCATGGACGATGTGATTTCAAATTTCATTAACTCTTTCTAGTATGGTCATTAATATTTTATTATGGTTGAACCAGGTTATAATATGTGTATTTTGTCTCATCCTTGGTTCTGAATTTCTTTTGTACTCATGCTTTTAATTTATAAAATGAAATGAGGTCGTTATTATCAAAGAACCACTAAAATGATCTAAACGAACATCTTTAATGTTTTAACTTATTAATAATCCTCATATTAAACATCAAAATGATAAATGGTATATATTATGGTACTGTAAATATTTAAATACATTTACATTCTAATTGTGTAGTTTCACTACCAAACGACAAGAATGTCAACCATAGAAATCATGTAAAGAACTCACCCAAAAACGGTTCAAGGAGAAAAACAATAACAATTAAAGGGGTGACATGATGTTATTAAATGATCATATAAGATGTTATAAACATGAAAATATGTATTTAAAATACTAATAACACTCTTTTAACCATTATAAAGGAGGGTTAAACACTTTGTAAGTAAGACAAACCCAAGGTAAGAGAATTGTTAACCCGATTTCCATTCTTTGGGTTACAATTTAACTTCATCATTAATGTGCTATTTAAATTGTTTTTGTGATGGTTTCAGTTTATATTATGAATTATTATGTCTATTTATAGTATATATACATAATAAATCCATTATATTAAGTCTCTCTTCAAATATTGGATATTTAAAAGGGGCTTTTCTTTAAAAATCCTCTTTTTAAATTCAGTTTTATGAAATTCCAAAGCAATGTTTTTATGGAATTATACATGTAGTATGATTTTTTTTGGTTCATGGGAATTATTTATGATGAATTTTGGGACCTATATCTCCCTAAAATTCATTGGGTATGAGTATTATTGATGTTGGTCGTATAGTTACGCCAATTGTAACTGCGAAGGTTACACAAAGTAAGGTAGCCGTGAGGGTTACAAATTATAACATAGCCAAGAATGGTTAAAAGATTATGTAAGTAATGCCCCAATATACCTTTATGATTATATTTGTGTTCTGATGTTTTGTGTGGATCTTCTGTAAATATAATGTTACACAAAGTAAGTATATATGGGTAACAAGAATGTCTTTTGAGAATTCTTTCATACGTTATGTGTAAACATGGACTAATGTGATCGTTCCTTCTTTTCCATCCCTTACTGAGATTTTGTGCTCTTCACATGATTTTAAATTATTTTCATAGGTTAATGGATGTGTAAGACAAGGAAGGAAGCCATTTTAAATGTTGATGAATTTTCAAGGAGTCTTTTTTATGTTTTAATGTTTTAAATATTGAAAAAATGGAAACAGTTTTTATGGTATCCACTCTGTAATAATATGTTATGTTATGAATGTATTGTCCTAAATCTATAAATCTCTATACTATAAAAGATAATCAATGTAAAATGAAGTTTTTTTATTTTCTAAATTCAATATTATATATGTAATAAGGCCAATACCTTATAATAATATTTTTATATTCAATTTAGATTTAAAAGCATAATGAAATTTTGAACATTCTATCTTTAAAGCCCACTTTCTATCCACATATATTGCCTTAGCATTAAACATAATTTTCCACTTACATTATATTAATTTTAAAAAATATACATGAATTGATGTAATATGTATGATATTTATATTCAAATAATATTTAATTGGTTTTTTACTAAATTTTTTAGTGAAACTCATTAGGATTAATTACAATGATTAATGTAAAATTATGCTTAACAAGGGAATAAATCACAAACTTAAGATCCAAAATAAGATATAAACTCGTCCAAAACCCATTGTCTTGCTATATTTCTTCAATATATATTCCATTATATATATATATATATATTTCTATCAATGTCTTTAGGTAAAAACATGGGACACCATACTTGTTTAAAAAAAATCCAACTGTGTCCCCTCCCTTCCTTGTAAAAGGCCACCACCTATTCCCCTTATTCACACCTCTAAAACAATTTAATATTGGCCATGATTTTCCCAATACACTTAAAAAAATCCATACCCTACTCTTTGAATCCAACCATTGGGATTAAATCCATCCAAAAAAGTTTTTTTTCAAACCAAAAGAAGTTACCCAATAAATATGTAACATCCTCCCTCAAGCTCCTTTCTATTATTGTTTTCCAAAAAATACATTATTAATATTATATAAAAATTGCCCAAGTATAAATAATTTATATACATTTGTTTTATGTTATGGGGTCACCATGTATTTTCACACACTTCCATTTAATGGGTATTAATCTTTCTGTTCTTGTGTACGAAGAACTATCGGCTCATGAAATGATTTTGTTTGTTTTTCTATGTAAACATATTATGGTAGTAAATTATGATATAAAATATATTTAAATATGATATTTAATATATTTATGATTTTTATACTTCTTTATTCATTATATATGTCATAATTTCATGATTTCAATTTTGTGTAAATAGAATAACTTCATTTGTGAATGTCTCGACTACCACCTTCTTAATGTGATGTTATTTTTTCACACATTATGTGGAATATATAATAGTTTGTTTTAGTAAATTTATTTGGTATATACGACATAATAATTATACTATATTGATTCTATGAAATTTGGAACCTAAAGCACCCTATGTGGGGATGGGTGAATCAGGATGTCAATGTTTTCTATTAATATGATATATATTGTTCCCACATTGTTAGGAACTTGTTAAACATTTACGATGGATTCAACTGGGAATTTGGAATTCACATGAAGATATATGCAACACATAAATTTTACAATGTTTACCACTAATGTCTATTCCATGGAGCATATGCCAATAGTCTGTTGGACATACCTAAGTATACTAGTCTTAACTGGATGTGAAGTACCTAATTTTGGTTATAGTCACTCTATGACAGGCACACTACCATTAATATATTTCAAGTAATGATCACTATATATCTTGGATCACATCTTTAAAATCCCCCTAGCTCACTACTATGAGAGAATTTTTACTCTATTTATCGACTTGATGGTCACGTCAATATATTCAAATTGATGTCTTTATACCTGGCTAGCACAAGACTCTACATTCACGGTTGTCCTGAACAGATGCACATAGAAAGACCTATCAACTTAAATCTGATGATTAAAACTTACTTTTGTTAATCTCTTTTATAAAACTCACTACCATCATCATGTTCACCACCTTTATAGAACAACATACCTATAAGAATCTCACATCATTCACAGAACATACCTCCTTCACAAACTCACATATTTTGTGGAAAAACATGCATTTTTGATGATCAGTTAGCTAAGGTGGAATACTATATCACCATGAAGTACCATGTAATAAAAGTAATTGCAAACAGTCAATACATATATTCGTTCCACGATGCTCAAGCGCTTATTTATTTCCATATTCAAAATGATTGTTTTTTAAATAATAGTGTTTTTATATTTTTATTGAAAATTTTTTTATATGTGAAGGGGGTATCCTTATATTAATAATATTGGTTGATCATGATGATCCATCACTTATTTGTGGATTCTATAGATCATTAGAAAACATAGTCAAATAGATCTTTATGTAGAGAATCTCTATTGAAATTCCGCATTTTTTATGCTAATTATAATCATGGTACATTCTATCAAAACATTCACGTTGCCGTGAAGATATAATTCTCTTAATACTGGAGATCACTATTACCACTAACGATGCTCTAATTCATAATCATTCATAATGATCATCTATTTTATGTAGATCACCATCATCTTTCACTGATCATCTAGGAAAAATAATTCATGAATCCCATTTTCATTAAATTAATTGCTTTCCCATATTTTCATATAGAATTCCTGGAAATATAATTTTCTAAATGACTTTCATCCCCCATATTTTAGACCCTAACGATTTTTCAAACACTATTAAATGACATCACAATCAATATTGTTGATAGCTTAAAATGTGAGACCTCTTTCCTTAAAAAATCCATGTTTTTTCATGTTAAGATTGATAACAAATAGAAACCATATTCCATTACCTTCATAAGAATAACATTGGATCCAAAAATCCCCCTTAAGGTTCATTGGGAATCTATAGATAAATTAATTGTAGAACCATCCACTATCAAAACATTATATGAAAGAAACAACTCAACCATCATTCAATGTATACATAAAAAATGCTTGGTGTAGAAAATTGGAGAGGAAGCATGAACTGGGTTCTCTTGTCCTTTAATGTTTATTGATTTCCAAGATAATCTCTGACTGTTTACTCATAAGTCGGAATTATCATTGTGTCATATAAGCATTACATGAACTACAATATGTGCTCATTAAACTGAATTCTCACCATGTCATAGAGTCATTACATGACCTAAACAATTTCCTCATAACACTGAATTCTTGTATTTCCCCTTTAAAACTCATTATTCACCACCTTTGTAGCACTAAATTTATCCATTATCCCCACAAGAAATAAACATAATGAACTAAATATTGATTTGTAGATATAAAATAAAACTCTCCTAGATCGAATCCACCCCATAATCCTTTATCACATCCATAAAAAGATTTTAATATTTTAATTCAACTAGGGGAGAGAATCCATCATAATCTCCCCATGGACTTTTATGTGGTTGAACACCATGGTACAACTGATTCATCGTGAACACATTGGTTGATAATGGAATGGTTAGTATATTCTCCACTTGATTATCAGTTCCAAAATGATCCATTTTAATCATTTATTATTCAACTATTTTCTTTATGATGTAATACCTAATTTCAATGTGTGTTGTACGAGAATGCTGAATAATATTTCTCATAGGATAAATTTTTCTCTTATTATCACAATAAATAATAAATGGATATTCACCTAATCTACATTATCAGCTAGTTTTTTGGATCATCCAATGTATTTGAGATAAATACATTGTATCATAGATATACCCTGCTACATAAGTACTAGGAGAAGTACTTTCTTATTTATAATCAACCACTCGACTCATTTATTTCTAATGAAGAATGTTCCACCCCTTGTGGATTTTCTACCTACCACATCTCATTCCCAGTAAGCATTAAGAAATGATGATAGTTCATTATCTCTACTATATCAACGTATAGGGTATAATTTTGAGTACCTTGAATGTACCTCATGATCTATTTAACTAATACTATATGTTCTTCCCTTATATTAATTTGAAAATGGGATGATATGAATGTTCTATGACAATATATGGTTTTGTTTTAGTTATGTACAACAAGATTAGGATGATTCTGATATACATGGTGGAATATACATAATTCAATTCCTTATGATTTCCAAGATTAGTTCCAACTGTAGTCAATGTTGACATTGTTTTGGATTAATGCATATAGAATTTCATCAGAATCTCTCTTACATATATTTTTACAAAATGAATGTGTTATCCTTCTTCTTTGTCACTTGAATACCCGAGATGTATGTGAGTTCACTAATATGAAATTTCAAATTATGATTTCATTTGATCGTAAAACCCTTCCACTGATCATTGGAACTTCATTTTAATTTTTTTTTCTTCAAATAAAAATCCAGTCAAGAATACATTGCACGTGGTGAATGCTTTAGTTTATAGAGGAATTAATTAATCCTAAATATTTTTCTTCACCCTTTATAATATAAAATAAAATTGATTATTCAATGTATACTTCTTCTTAAATTAATTAATTTAATAAAGTAGATTTTACATCCATTTGGAAAACATTGAATCCATTTTGTATTTCTATACAATGGAAAAGCCTAATTGGCTATAGTATTTGCACTGGAGAAAATGTTTCTTCAACATTAACACTGTCAATCTATGCATAGAATTTAAAAACAATATTTTCCTCAATTATAATCTAATTTTCATTCCCCTCTGTCGGTGTTAGTGTGGACCAATACCCAATGATATTGGGTTGATCATTTTCTTCTCTTATGTTTCTCTTGTGAGGATCAGATGATGTTTAATTGGCCATTGTTTCTTCTATTGATTCTTCTTCTAAATCATAGTATTTGTGTTATAATAGAATATTTTACAAGTCTTCCACTATTTTAGATTCAGATTCTATCCCTTAACCACATATCATAATACCTACAAATCATTTTCCAATGACATGATCTTTAAAAAATTTCCAAAATAATCATGCTAAATAGAAACTGAAATAATATTTATTACAACATCATCATCATTCGTCATTTTTCTCCTCCTTAGGAGACATATTTATCCGTATCTTTATAATGGTGAATCTTATCCTGAATGGATTTCAAGAAATTTTAGTATGGAGAAAACACTATAATGGTTATTCAACATGTGACGATACACATTAGAAATATTTCACATCATCACCAAGTATAATCTTCTTGAACACATGTTCTTCTGGATACCTTAAATAAGATCAATCCATGACGGTGCATTATTTATCCTAATCATCGAGAATAGAACATCATTATCTTTAAAAAAATGATCCTCTATAAAACATGTGTTTGAATATCATATTGATGAATCATTGAAAGATTGCGACTTCTTCATCTTGGCTTTCAAGAATTGACATCCCTATTTATTTCTAAGGTCACCTTTTAAGAACATTCTTCACCTTAAATTGCATTCATTATAATCACAAATAAAACACACATAATAACATGCGAATAAGGTGGTTCCCTCTTTCATCATCAGTATGAACTACATGGTTGATATTATCTTCTCAAACTTTTTCCTCCATTAGTTCTAGTGTTTATTCTTACACATCATAAAATATGTTATGAATTATATTTTTTTTGTCATAGACATCTTCAAATTCTCAACTGCCTTGTGAGGAAAAGTTTTCTTCATAACACTCATCAAGGATGATACAATCTTACTCCTCTAAATTACATATCTTGGTCTAGTATTTGGGTCAAAAAACCATCTGCAATGTGACCAGATTGCATGAATCTCTCACACTAAACATCATTAGCACATGATATTCATTTTATTTGGGAAATCAATTGAACTTTTACATCAACACGTGGATGTGTTTTTTCTTTTTCACTATCCATACTATGTGAATATTCATGTTTCCCCATTATTTCAATATCCTCTACCCAAATAACTAATATGTCATTATGAACTGTTGTAGAATGATTGGATCCTCCTCATGGGTTCATCTGAGTGTCATCCCTCATAGTAGATCCTTTAGATGCATTATCCTTCAAATTCATGTGTTTATAATCCTTGTACATCTCAAAAAACTTCTTTTATAACTTTATGGGTGGATTTATTTTCAATTTATTTTATTGATATTCTCCCAGGGTTCCCTCTTCAATCCATTCATGATTTGGTCATCATTTTTTCTTATCAACATTGAATACATGTTGAGATGACCGTGTAGATACCTTGTTACCACTTCCATTATATACCTCATATATGTTATCAATCATTCCAAATTTTTTTGTAGTAAACATATGCTTATCGACCTATGGTTGTTACTTATTCATATCAGGAATACTCCCCCATGGGATAGGATTCCTTTGCGATTTCACATTTTATAGATTGCACCAGAAATTTAATGCACAATGCCCAAAATCTGTTGTATCACCAACATATTCCAATGACCCTTGATCTACTTATATATGTTGTATACTGTTATTGAAACATCTATGAGACTTTTTGTTCCCTTTGAGGGTAACCCAATTTTGTTCTCTTTTTCATATCCACCTGACTCATGGTGGTAGGTTTCTTATCACATTTATTCTTCCATACATGTCCAGTATTTGTATTAATACTTGAACACCTCATAATAATTGGATTAGACACATAAACATATGTTGGTATATAGAGTACATATTTCTTCTCTTCTTCTTAATATAGATCAACAAATGATGTCCTGATCTTCATATCACATGTTGGTGGTCTTTTAACTTTTGAATCCCTTAGTGAACATTGAGTTGCTATAACAATTAATCCCTTCTTTTGTTAAGTATTAATAAAATCCCTCTCATGATTGGACAATTGAGATTTTAAATATATATAATCCCTATCGATGATTATGATATTTTATATTAATCATCTATTATTCAAAATACTTCATCCTTATAATAACTTCTTCTTTATGAATCATATCTTTATTTTAAATTAAGGTGTCATTTTATTTGATCTTGTTGGATATTTATTTCCATTTTAAACCCTTGACATCAGTTCTATTTTTCAGTTTTAATTCACGTACGTGGATATTTTTATCATGTGTCTTTTTGACTACTTCTTATTCTTAAAATTCGTTAAGTCATTTTGAGGAAAATATTTGAAGTTTCCTATTTTCATCATCCAATATTTCAACCTCTAAAGAGAGATTTAAAAATTCAATAATTTTTCCTTTCAAATATTTTTCTAGAAAGTAAGACTCTCCTTGTAGTTGATTGATCTCATCCTACATACATTAAATGACTATAAAATGAAATTTTACTCTTTATTGGGGAATATAATGAAGGTGGTTTCTTAATCATTCAATTTCAGATTCATGGGTGGTATTTTATTGATCAACATCAGCACATGTACTTGACTCTTTATTTTGAGGAAAAATTTCAAAGTTACCAACATATAACTCCCAATCAATTGATAATTATGACTCACATGAGGTAGAATTTTTTTCATTTCCATTGGTATAAAATTGATCCACCTACTCTTCACCTTCCATGCTTGATATATCTACATTTTTAGAATGGTATGGAAAACTAGATTTTGGGACTTCTTTAGATAAGATGGAATTGTTCAACTGTCTCTTCTGTTTATTTTTCTTTTTCATAATTATATTGGTGTATATAGAAATAATCATAGAGACTACTAGATAATCTTCAAGTCTACAATTCATTATTGAACCATGAAAGAAACTAAAATATTCAATAGGTATTATGTTAACTACGATTTATCCAACATATGTTAACCTCCATTTTATACAACATGTAATATCCCAGAACAACCTAAGGGGTGGGGGTGAATAAGGGCTTCAACATTTTCTTTCAAAATTATGGACATTTTTTCAACATTGGGAGGAAAAAATTAAACCTATATATTGGTTTCGACCAACAATCAGACATTAACATACAGAGAGAGAAATACAGCATTTTTTACTTAGTTTAGTACTAAGGTCTAGTCAAAGGAGCATACTCTGATAGTGTGTCAGTCATTGCTATATCAAATAATCTTTACCAGATATTGAATATATAATTTTGATCATATTTAATCTATTCTAGGATCATAAACTTTATAATATTTCATGTATAGATCACTTCCTCCCTTGGAATAGTTCTGTTGACTCCCTCGAGATCATTTTTATGGGATAAGTCTTACACAATTTATCGACATGAGGGTCACTTCAATATATTAGCATTGAAGTCTTTGTCTCTGACAAAACAATATTTGGATTGATCTATTTTCTTGAGTTGATTCACAAAAAAATACCTATGTACATAATCATAATGTCTATTAATTCCTTTGTGAAGATCCTTCATGAAGCTCACTACCTTAATAAAGATCAGTACCTTCGCATAAGAAATTTCCACAATAAATATCACATTCTTCATGAAAAAATATAATTTAAAATCTCACTTCATCATGAAAAAAATCACATTTACAAAGATCACTGAGTCAATGCAGAATAATCCATCATCATAGAGAACCATTTATTCAATAAAAGGGGTGTAATTCAAGTATTATTTTATTTCTGTGATCAATAATCTCACATACAAATCCAAATTCATGAATCCCCATTATTCTCATGAAATAATAGAATTTACAGATATTATATGAAAAAATATATATCAGGGAAGGGGGTGGCCTCATATTTATTATCTCAGATGTTCTCGATGCTCCACCACCTATTCGTATATTTTACAGACATGTCAAAAACTTCTTTATGTTGCTCCTTATTTCGTCGTGGTTTATTAAATGTCCCCATTAGAAATAATGATCATAATCACAATGATACCTGTCAAAAAATTTTAACCCCCATGAAGCTTATATTCTTGTAATTTTGGGGATCACTATCACCATTTGTGATGCTCCAAATATTCTTTGTTCATGATTCTCTAATTCATTGTCATTCATGATTCCACCATCAATAATGTTTTCACCATATATGATATAATAATTTTCATTGAAAACTCCCTGATCATCCATGCGAGGATTGAAAACAAACACAACCCATACTACATTTCCATCAAATATTAGCCATGGTTCCAAAAATATACATATATAACAATATTCCATTTTCATACATTCATCTACTATGCCTTGAAAATGGACACAATGTACATGAGTATGTATGACCTATAGTCACCATGAACAATGTATTCCATTACATATATATATCATTTATAAGTTATATCTGTATAAATATAAAACCCTTGAATTTACATTCATGATCATCTTATAGAAGTAATGCTATAAATTAATTTAACATGTTATATCATGTATCTACATATTTTTATGGAACATTACACTTCATGTAATTTCTTTTTCTCACATGGAATGTATGAACCCAAGTAAATATAAGGTAATTGTTTATTGAAAAAAAACTCATCATTTATCAAGATTGTATATGATTAAGCATTCATTGATGAAATCATATAAATCATCTTCTAATATGTATAATTTAGATTACTCCTTGTATTGGTACTATTTTCTACTCTTTGATACATAATATTATTAATAATAATTTTTCAAGAAAAATCATTCCATATTTCTCTCTTCAGTTTGATATCTATTTAATTTCAAAAACAATGATTGAAAAATGTATTATAATAATTCGAGTGGTTTTTGAAGATAATTTTCAAGAAAAAATGATTTAAAAAATGATTTATCATTTTTTATGATTCCTTTATTTTATTCAATGATATTTTCCAAAACTAAACTTTTAAAAATGGATTATTTTTAAAAAGATGTTTTCAATTAAGATATAATGTTTAAAAAAAAATATAAATTGTTAAAAGACCCTTCAATATTATTTTTCATCCTAGATGGAATCTGTTTGTGTTACACATGAATTTCTAGGGAAATGATTCAATTATTCACTTACAATTCTTTCAATAAATTGTTTATGTTCTAATGGGATGACATTTATGCACATTTTAATCATTCATGGGTTATATATTTATAAAACATGATTCATTTCATGGGTTATTATTTTGGTTATGTGATTATAAAACATGTATATTTTTTCCATTAGTTATGATATGATTATATGTTTGTGATACCCATTTCATTTTTGGGGTTATGATTTTATTATTTATGATATTGTTTTCAATTTATCTGTGATTTCATTATCCTATGGGTGGGACCTACATATCCCTCTAATGATTTAGTAATGATTAATATCTCAATAGATAGACTAATATGGTGTTGGGATTTAACCTTTAATACTATGATGGCTAAGAGTTTGAACCATGACTACCAAGATAGAATGGGGAGTGAAATAATGTAATTAATATGGCCATGGCAGTGAACCATGACTACAAATATGATATGGGGATTGAACCCATACTACTATGATGGACTTAAAAAAAATTCCTTGCCTACAATTGAAATCATATTTATGCTTATGTGACTGCCACAATTCATTGTCTTATTTTTATATTACGATTTTATGGAATATATTCTTTATTTCCATATGATTTATGTGTTATGAAATTACTTGAATTATGACATGATTTTTGTTTATAATATTATTATGGGAAGTTTATTATATTATAATGTTATTTTCACGTTATCATAACCATATGATTATATTTATGCTTACATATATCCCTTTTGTACCCTTACTCAACATCTGAGATAAGAAATTATTATGTTTCCTTTCCAAAATCATAAAGAATATTATTAAATGTGATGTGTCTATTAAGGGTTCGAGTCATGAATTACATAGTGGAAGATAATGTAATTCACTTATGTACTAGTTTTTATGTTTACTTGTTTTTAAAGGAATTATATTTATACCATCTTTGAGAAGCTATTTTTATAATGATTTATTATTGAAAAAAAGTTATGTTATTTTATTTTTTGATAAGTGAGGGTATATATACATAGGACCGAATTTTAAATTATTTTCTAGTTGTGAGGTTGTTTTTGTATTTAAAAAAACAGTGTTAGTGTGTTTCTAGTTTGGATTATAGGACATGGACTCCAATGTTTGTGTGATGTCTGAAAAATCCATTCACCAAGACACTAATAACGAACTCATTTACATGGTATACGTGGACACTAGTTATAGGGAAAGTAATTGGTACATGAATCATACATGATTTTTTTGGTTTCGATGTCCACCTTCGGTAAACTACAAATATATAATCATTTGTTATTTTGTGTCTTTTCCATTTCTAGATGACTCTAACAAGAATTCCATCCTTTATTTCACTATGTGACCACAATGATGATCCACAAAGTGAATGGGGTTTAGTAACAATGCACATATAGGAGGTGCTAAGTCTGGGTGGGTTTCCAATTTTCATACCACATATTCAGTGGTAGTTAGCGACTACTGTGACAGCTAAGGTTGAATGATGGAAGACTTAACTACATTAGTTTTAGAGACTGTGACCTCTTATATTTTGGAGTGATCATGAACCATGGGTAGCTGAGGACTCTCCATAGGTAACCACATGAGTATTATTCCACATGAGGAAAACTACTTATTAGATGGTGGTCCTGGCAGTGAATCCTCATCATGTCTTTATTGGGTGATGGAAGAGTCTGATAACTCATTCATACTATGAGATAGCTCTCTACAAGTTATATTATGAGAATATCCTAGTGGAGGAATTATGCCCATCTATATTGTGATTAGTTCATATCAAAGAAAATGTATAGTTATAGAAATTAGACCTCACCATGGATGAGTATTTGGAATGGATTACTAACGACTTGAGATGCTCTCAAGATAATGTTCGATATACATTCATTATAGAATATAATCACAATATATTATTACACAAAGAAATTAATTAGGGATTGATATCTCAGTTAATTCTCACTAATACATGGGTGATTAAATGAGCCTTATAATTGGGGAGCTACTTGGATGAGTTTCCATTAATAATAAGACATTTTAATGGGAACACAAGAGCTGAGAAACCCAAAATTGGTAGCCAATGATAGTAACATATATGATAGATTGAAATATGATACATGGTATTATCCCAATATAGATGGTAGATAGTTCAAGGCACTCAATATTCCTTCAATGAGTAGAGAGAGTGGGGTTCTTTTCATGCCATGGTAAGTGCATTTCACTTAGGATTTTCTGACACATCAAATAGCTAACATGGATATGGTTGATGAACACCTTCGTAGAGATTGTGTCATTATAAATGAGTCTATTAGGGAGGTGAACATGGAAGAGGAGAGGATAGAGTAAAATAAGGTGGTTAGTGATTTAAAATATTTCCACCACCAACCCAATGTGGTCTACACTAGGCTCAAGGAGCTGATGGTCCTGTTAGGGGATAAATAGAGATGGTGGAGGCCAATAACCCGGAGGATGTTGGGATGATACAATGTATTATTCATGTCATATATACTATTGATTAAATACTGATAGAAATGTATATAATCTACTATTTCATTTATTCTTACTTTTCTCAATACCTACATATCTATTTAACACTTTCAATTGGACCTTGTTCATATAGAATTTGAGTGGAGGCGACTCATTGGTCACACACTTTTCAACATCATGAACTGACACTTGAGGTGAACGAATTTTATGGGATAACATTGTAGAAATAAAGAGGCCTTACAATGAAAACCAAGGAATAGACTATATATCCATATTTCATGAAAAAATATCTTATTATAGGTGGATTATAAATTATCAATATAGATGGAACAATTATTTCCTCTATGGGGGTGAATTAAACATATGATGATTGTTATGTGCACATCTGTAAGAGGAATTATCTGATTTCTCATATGTTGTATATCTTGAGTATTGCATTAGTGGATTCTATGGGGTATCATCTTCCATTGGTGGTGATTGAGTATGAGGATTTCCCCCCAATAGATATTCTAGGCTTACCTTTCTATATTAAGATATAAATTTAAAATTAGAAACACATTTGTATAGTGTGGAAAACTATTCCATCATATCATATTTCCCCCAAAAATCATCACGAGATGAGTTTATTATTGAAGGAACTCTAGGGAATGGGATTTTTCAGACCTAGGGTTTGACCCAAGGTATACCCATTGTTCTTCAATAAAATTTTCAATTGGAACTTTAGGTTATGTCATGATTATCAGTGCCTTAACTAGGAGACCATGAAGAATAAGAATCCACTACCATGGATCTACACCCCTTCAATCATTTGAGAGTGCATGATGGTTCTCAATGTTTTAACTCAGATAAGGCTATCACATACTTCAAGTACATGAGAATGTTATACCAACAATGTAATCATGATTTATCTATCCTCAAAATTTGTACATGTTGATGATGTTTGGAATGAAGAAACCCCCAAAATTTTCCCCCAAAGCATGAACTATGTAATTCAAAAATTTATTTCACTACTTATTGGTAGTCACTAATGATGAAATATTACATTAATCTAAATCTAATAAGGATCACATGAGGCACATGAGGATGGTAGTAGACATACTCTAAGCACAGTAGATTTGTTGGATACTCTCAAGTTGTCAATTCATGATATTAAATGTCTTCTTTCTAGGACACATCGTCTCATTGGATTCCAGAGAAGGTGAAGGTTGTGTAATCATGAACGATAACCAAGAGTGTGATGGAGATGGAAGGATTCATTGGGTTAGTAGGCTACTACAATATATTAATTCCATACTTATATATGATATCAGAACATCTGACAAATTTGCACAAAATTGGCTAGATTTTGTTTATATTAAGAAGTCGCAACATGATTTTTAGTACTTGAGGCAGATCTTTATGAGTTATCACATCTTGGTACTTTCTTAGGTGGGTGTCATATATTTATTTTTCAATAATTTATCAAGGACAATATATTGTTTTTACTTATGAATGGGATACTACAATTTTCAATGGTTCTCATTATCTAAGACCACATGACAAATACTATGTGACCCATGATTTTGAGATAGTTGTAGTAGTATTCACCTATAAAATGCGGTGAAACTACCTTTGGCTATGTGGTTTATCATAATATTTTTCTATATAAGACTAATTTATAGTATTTATTAGAAGGATTGTAACATGTTATAGAGTTCATGGATATAACTCCTATAGGATAATAACTCATAGGTTTTCTGTACTCTTATAAAGGGGAACATGGTAGCAGATGCTCTCAGAATGAGATATTACTCATATTTATTAAATAAGGCATCAATGTAATGAGTCACATTGTAGTTTAAAATTGTAGAGAAGGATAATGATTCATATCTATAGTCAATGGTTGTTACCCAACCAATTCTTTGGAATGTTAAGGATAATCATCATGGGGATGAAAACTATGGGACCTTACAAGCTTATATATCCACTGGACTTAATCATGATTTATTTTCTAAATGTGGGGAGAACGTTATCCATTTCCAAGATTGTATTCTTATACATGTGATTTAGTATGAGGAGATTATGTCTAAGTTATATAAATGCCCTTTGGCAGTACATCCAACCATGGAGGTGTTGTACCAACACCTTTAATGTCAGTTATAGTGGATACACATAATGAATGGTATAGTAGAGTCTATCACTTAATGCCTAAATTATCAGTAGGTGAATGTTCAAAATTAGGTGCCCGTGGGTTTAGCTCAACCCATTGATATGATAGATAGAAAGAGGGATGATATGTATATGGGATTCATAGAAGGGTTTCCATATAATTCTATAGTACATGATGTGATCATGGTGATGTTGGACTAACTCAACATGTTTTACCACTTTCTACTTATTCAATATCATTATTCCCTACATATATTTGGATGCCATTACATGAAGAATTTAGTCGATCTCCATGGATTCCCCTCTATGGTTATTTCAAACCACGATTCTCACTTCACATTGTGAATTTGAAGAGGATTTAAGGAATCCCTTGGGACTCATTAGAATTTGGAAACAGTGTTCCACCCATATATTGACGGTTAGAATGAGTGGAGTATTCAGGTTAGAGGATATGATTCAACATTGCATGTTGTTCTTGGTAGTATTTTACAACATTACAGAACATTAGTAGATATATATTATAATACGAACTACCATTCTAACATCAGTGTGAAACCATTTTAGGCATTGTTTGGGAATCCCTATAGGTCACCACTATGTTCTATTGGTCAGTACACGTTAGTGATTAATGGATCATTGTTGGTTACTGGTATGATATATATTTTGCAGATCCATTACAAGTTGATGAGGATTACATAGTGCCACCATAAATCCCATATTGAACGATGATAGGGGCCTTTGGAGTTTGAGTAGGGAGACCATGTGTTCTTGAAGGTCTTAACTAAATAGGTATTTAACATATTTTTAAAGGGTAATATGTTATCTATGAAGATCATTATACTTATACAGATAGTATAAAGTGTTAGTGAGATGGAATTCATATTTCCACTACCGTAATAATTATACCAGGTACATGATGTCTTCCACATATCACATCAATGTACAAACATGAAGGATACATAGTATGTTATCAAATGGGGTGAGATGTACATTAGTGATAGAGATACCATTGTAGAGGACCAAGTGGAGATTGAGGAATGGTAGGGGAACATCCCCCATGGGAATGTGATTCCCTTGTTGTGTGTTTGGAAAAAACACGGGTGTTATTAAGAGAGAACCTTGGTGCATGAGACTCTATGTGAGTTCAATACCCACATCTCATAGAGTATTACTTATCACTTTTTGAGATTAAAAGTAATAATGTTGGGAGAATTTAATGGATTTTTTTACTTTGTAATTTATTGAATATATGCAGTAATATTTTTGTATCCTGGTGTTTAGATAGTGCACAATTCAAAGCCTTGTTGAGCCCATAATTGAAATTTTATCAAAATTAAATCTTTTAACACCATGTACAAATATATTTACAAAAATAATGGAATAAATATTCAATAAAGGGATGAATTAAAAATCGTGTGCTTCAATTTATGTCATAACATTAATTTTTACCTAGGTAGAACACAAACTATATTGCCATCATGAATTTGTAAATATATTTTCACTAGAACAAAAAATAAAAAAATAACTAATTAATTTATGTTATTTTTTTCTATGAAATGACCAAGAAACCCTCTGTGAATATACTATTATAGTAAAATTATAGATTTAGACACATAACTCAGAGACTATGAAAGGATATATTGGAAGACGACTTGATGAATAAAAATGGATTCATATATTGATAAGGATCATTTAACCAATAGAGGTTGTAGGCCTCACAAGTGACATCAAGAAGTGAGTATTATTTTATAAATCTATCCAAACACGAGTCATGCCATTTTATTAATATAGATTTATCTCATTATTTTACCCAATTTCAAATGTGAATAAATTACAATAATAAAAAATTATATGTGGGTCTATGTTTGTTTTTTTGCATGAGTGATTTTATTATTTGTTGTTAATTTTTTCAATATTCTAATGGAAATTTATTGAGGATAACATGAAAAATGAACAAGGGTTATTCTAATCTCTTGTTTTTTGTTTTTAATACCTATTTCATCACAAATTTATTACATAAATTTTCATTATCATGCAGTATAGAAATTACCCGTTATTTGATAATTACATGACCAATATTTTAAAAAATAGATAAATATTATGGGTGTAGATCCTGATCTATGAAACGATCATGGATTAAGATAGTTTTTGGAGATCCAAAATTGAACGAGGCAAGATTATGGACCTATGATTCACTGATTTTTTGTGTGGTGATGACATGATGTGATGTAAAGTATCCTTGAGTAGTGGATGTTGACGGAATCCAATGGATGTAGATAGTGGATCTTGGTTGGGGGAAGATCTGAGGATCATGAATTTGGTCTATGGTAGGAGTGTTTAATCAGTAATTATTGTGGTAATACATGATAAACTATTGGATTTTCTCAAATCCTACACTACACAGTGTATAATCAAAATATACATGCCAGTGGGACCAATATGTTGTATTTCTAGGTTTTTGTGGAATGATAACGGTCACACACCATGTTACAAATGACAAGGACTAGGAGCCTCATGGATTGAACATTGAATCATACTATTGGAGTACATTGGAACCTACAAGGAAATGAATATAGGAATGGTTTCAGTACATAAGAATGGTAGGTTACACAAACATATCCCAATACATGAGGAGAACCACAATACCTGGTAATGAATAGATGTACATATACATCACAATATATACTAACAAATCGGAGAATTAAATTGCCAAAGTTTCATCCAACCTGTACATGTCCTCTACCTAGAGTGGACATTTAATGTATTTTGGAAAATTATATGATGTGAGATACAGTGAGACACAACCAAACTAGGGGTTGGAATGAAACACCTTTTATTCTTGTATATTCCATGTAATCTATAAAAGGTTATTTGGATATATTCATTTCATTAACTATTAAATGAGTTCTTATGTTGTGATACCTTTATCTTTTCTATGAGGGTAGAGTGAATCCTTTCACACACTTCGTAGGATGCAGAACAACTCTATGGATTCAATATCTAATAGATTTTGGTGTATCACTCTATAGGACAATGGTGGAATCTGTTATCGATCATAGTTGTGGTTCATGTTATCAGAATAACCATCCTGCATAGGGTTCCAATCCCCTATATAGAAGGAAAATCCAGTATGGTTTGTGGTTTCCCCCTGAATCCCTAGGTGTGATCCCCCACATGGGTGAAAAGTTCATTAGACACCAGGTGAGTACCTCTTGGAAAAGCCCTAAGAGCATGTGCTCTGGGAAGAGTGTCATAAATGACAACATGGTTGGACGAGTGATCCCTGCCAGAAAATAATTATCTAGAATCCATAAGAACAAGCATACTTATGGAAGTGATGGTTAAGTCATTTTGAGATGTACTATCTATTATGAACATATCTGGGTGTTTTATTATTGATTTGTTTCATATCATGTTAACATATTTTGGAACGAACAAGATATTCTTGATGATATATTCATACTGGTTTCGAGGGATTCCTACTTGGTATTGTTATACCAAACCCTAAATAGGATTTTATCACCCATATCATGTATTACATATCTGAAAGTTAATTTGATGGTGTACTAGGATGACTGAGAGTATGATGAGTGTTGTTTTGTCTAGATAGACTAAGGTGTTTATCTATTATTAATTTGATAGTAGTCCCGTCATTTTGATCACTTTAGACTCTGTTGTAGTTTTTGGTTGGGCTTTTATTTGTATCATTTATCATACATAAAGTTTTATTCATATTCTCATTGTAGGAATGATGGAATGAATTCATTAATATCAATTGTGTTTATTTACATTTAACCATTTTATGACATTGGAGATATTTGTGTCTGTGTGTGTGTGCATGTGCTTAGTATAATTCTTCCCATGTGCGGGATATTCCTACTCAGTGATGGTTTCTAGTCCCTAGAATATTATAGGAAGGATTTGGTTATTCATACTCACCTTACAAAAAACATGGTGGTCCATAGTGGGTGGAGTCGTTGCAATATTACCTACATGGTTGTATTACATAGAGAGTGGGCCATAGTGAAGATGTGATTATTTATTTACCTATTTAGGTAAGAAATTCGATTCATTTGTTAATTCAGTAAGCTTAAATTTAATTATTTCATATTTTTTTAAGAGTGGTTTCAAGGAGGATCCTATTGAGAATACCAAATAATATCATCCAGTATATATTTATGTAAATTATTTTCATCCCTATGAGATCTAATTAGTTATTGTGGTGGAAAATACTATATTGTGGGATTTTTTCCAGATATGTTGGTGTTCATGGTAATTTTTAAGCACGAGGTTTTCCATCTTTATTTATTTATTATTTGGGTGATGTTAAATTCATATATTCAGATCCCTTATTTATATAAGATATGGAGTTGATTAGTATATCTGATCATCTCTCGAATCAGAAAATTCATATTTGAGTATAGCACCTCTCATTGTGTGTGCGATATGGCCTCCTGGTTGCTTCCAACATGTGGCATGTTAGAGGAAAAACTCTTTTTTTATCTATATCATAATTTCTAGACTAGGAATGCTTCCAATTAATTTTATATTTAGTTATCACATAGTGGTATCTGTCACGACCCGTCCTCGGGGCCCGTGCCGGGACTACCCCAAGCCCGCCTTTCATAGGCCAGGGGCTGGCGACTAGCTCCAAGGTGTAAATCCCAGAAAAAAGGGAAGGCATTGCCTTTGTAATATAAACCACAAACACCACAGAGCTCGCATGCAGAAGTAAACACTAAGTAAAAACTGGAACAACAGTATGTGCGGAAAAATAAGTGGGCTAGTATACAAACCCAAACTAAAAGTAAAGTACAACTGGAAAGGGAAAAATGGCAACGGAAAATTAAAGCCGCATACCGAGCTGTCCACTGGAAATTCCACCTGAAGGGTGGGTACAGATAGCCCCCACTGCTCCTCGGGTCCAACCAACCACTCCGAGTATGTCTCGCCCAGTGGTCCACCTCCAGGTACCGTCCTGCTCCGCAAGCCTCAACCACGATTAGCGCTGTCCGTCGTCTGCAACCAACACAACGTAGTACGGGCATAGCCCGTGCAGGGGTGAGTATAAGCTACTCAGTAGGGACCCCAAGACCCTCGAAGGTCTCACAGAATCCACAAAGGATAAACCACAAAGGAATGATACAATCACGAAGTAACATCCGACACGGCTTAGGTATATGCCCATACATATACCTAAGACATCAATTCTCGTTCGGCTCCAACATCCGAACCCATGTACAACCCAGTCCACACAGTAAAGAAAAACGTAAATCGACACAGGATAGCACAACAAAATCCACAAAGGAAAGCAAAACGTAAATCCACACAGGATAGCACAACACAATCCACAAAGGAAAGAAAAACAGAATTCAGCTCACCCAGGTACTTCTTCGTATGACGATAGAGATGATCAGATACTGCAACTGATTCATCTAAGCCTCCAGACCCACAATGGATCGATAGATACTAACCCCCGCAATTACTCACACAGGATCGATCATGAAGTTGAAACCATAGCTATTGGGGAACCCCTTGTCCATCAAGTTCAGTGGGTATGCCGCTAAAACAAAGTGCTTCCCTCTAACCTTGGACTGTTGTAGGACTCCACATATCGAGTACTGTGGACCTGCTGTGACAACCAAGCGCTTCCCACCATGGGCGTTCCGCTACAACCAAGCACTCCCCCTCTTAGCCCCTAGTGGTACTCCTTCTGTTGAGTACCATGGTTTGTCGCTACAACAAAGCGCTCCTCCGCCGTGGGTCTGCCCCTACAACCAAGCGCTCCCCTGTGCCGCTACAACCAAGTGCTCCTCCGTCGTGGGTCTGTCCCTACAACCAAGCGCTCACCCATGCCGCTACAACCATGTGGACCTTCGTCGTGGGTCTGCCGCTACAACCAAGTGCTCCCCCGTTCCGCTACAACCAAGTGCTCCTCCGTCGTGGGTCTGTCGCTACAACCAAGAACTCCCCCATGCCGCTACAACCAAGCGCACCTCCATCATGGGTCTACTGCTACAACCAAGCGCTCCCCCTCATAGCCTCCAGAGGTACTCCTTCTGTTGAGTACCGTGGGTCTTCCACTACAACCAAGCGCTCCTCTGCCGGGGTTCTGTCGTGGTTCTGCCGCTACAACCAAGAGCTCCTCCGCCGGGCTATCCATAACACACTGAGTCGTTTGATCAGTAGTCATCAAGTCACAACCGGCTCTAGGGTTTCCGCACACAACATTATCGTTCTAGGAGGGTCCACTCCATGAGCTAAGAGGTCGATGCATCAACTGACATGTAGTCCAGAGTTGATGTATCCCAAGACGTACTGTAGTGGTCACTGCCGAAAACAAGGAGGATTCCTGTACTGTTTCATCATCGTAGCAGTCGCAGCCAGCTCTAGGGTTACCGGACACAACAAGCTCGTTCGGGAGGGTCCGCTCCATGAGCCGAGAGGCTGATACATCAACTGACACAAGGATCGGAGTTGATGTATCCAAAAGTTTCGTATCATCAACAGGAACTCAATGCAACAGACGGCGCGTCAATCGGACTCCCGGTCTGAGAGTTATAGTCTTTTCCGTCCCAGGGGCCCGGTTGGTTTTTAAGTCAAAACCAACCTGACCGTACTCCACCTGCGTCCAAACCTCGGGCAGAGTAATCCAAAAGATCCGTCTCACTTATAGGAATTCAACAAAGTCGACGACACGGCAATCGGACGTCCGAAGCTCATGATATGAGTGTTTCCACTCCGAGGGCCCGGTTGGTTTCGTGTACGAACAATCCCAGCCGAACCCAAAGTATTCCGAAACCTTGAGTGGGATATACCAAAACGACCATCTCGATCCAAGGATCGCATCTCCGCTGACAGTGCATCGTTCGGAGGCCCGTAGCTCATGTTATGAGTAAAAGACCGAAAAGCTCCAGAAACGGGGGGTCTGGGCCCGGACCGACCCGCCCCGACCCCCCTGGGGCGACCAGACCCTGGTCCAGGTCCGACCCGGTTGGGTGCGACCCAGCCCAGCCGTGGCAGCCCGGCTCGGCCTGGGCGCGACCCGGCCGGCTGGTCAGCCTGGCTCGGCTCGGCCGAGCAGCCGAGCAAGGGAAACCTTGCGGGGCATGCTGCCCCCGCATGAAGATATTTAGAGATTCTCCCAAGGTTTAACACAACAACCATATAATAAAATAAGTCCTCATCTTATTTTATTATCAACTATAGAATTTGAAAAACAAATATAAGTAACGAACAATTAATTCATTGAATTAATTGCAACGAACTAACCGCTCAATTAATAGGGGCGTTAAGAATTTAGAAAACGCGTCAGTTGACTTTCATTTAAAAGGGGTATTCTCGGGTGCGTTACTTAGCGGAAAAGAAATTGTGGGGCTCATGCGGGCCCCACCTCACAAATATCCTACCAAGAGGGTAGGATATTTTGGGTTCCACCCTATCCGCTTCAACTCAGCTTAAGCAGCTTTAAGTGGCTTTAAGCGGCTTTAAGTGAAATAAAATAAAGTTTGTCATACCATATTATTTTATTTCTTATCATAAAGCCCAAAAATTAAAAACCACACCCGAGAAAATGCAACTCCGGAAGAGGCGTTTCTAAGTAAGTACTGGCGCTGCGAATCCATCGGTGCCCCCGAAATTTGATTCCGAGCACCGGTTCAAATTTTAGAAAAACCTGCTTGTTCGTTCACTAAACGTACCTGAGCCAAACTTCGGAAAATGATTCCGGACACACCGGGCCTCGGAATCAGGTGCCGTCAGAAACTGCATTAATGTAAAATTCCAAAAAAAATTAAGAAAAACATTTCCTTGAAATTTACAGGTCTTCACATCACTCCCACCTCAGGGATTTATGTTCCCGTTGAGATACATCATAAACTAGGGAAACAAATGTGTGTACTGAGCACTCATCTAAGCCTCCCGCTCCCAAGTGCTCTCCTGGAGGTTCCCGTGCTGCCATATGATGCGTACCAGAGGAATAGACCGTCCACGTAGGACCCGCTCCTATCGATCCTCGATCTCCACCGGGACCTCCACAATAGTCACTCCATCATCAGCGTCTAGATCCCCATGGTCAATGATGTGTGTCGGGTCATGCACGTATCTCCTCAGATGAGATACGTGGTAGATGTCGTGCACCCGGTGAAACTGAGGTGGTAGAGCCAGACGATAAGCCACCTCACCCAAACTTGCTGAGGACCTGGAATGGTCCGATGAAACACAGAGACGACTTGCCGCCTCGGCCAATACTCTGTAATCCACGTGAAGGTGAGACACGCCAGAAGACGTGGTTGCCATCCTCGAACTCTAGTGGCCTCCGCCTTCTGTCAGCACAAGACTTTTTCCGGCTCTGAGCTGTCCTCATCCGCTCATGGATGACTTGGACATTTCTGGTCCTACAAGAGCTGCTGAGATTTCTTCTTTGCCGAGAATTGAAATCCAGTCTCATCCCCTGGATGAACCATGTTCTTCGCCTAATAAAGTCAATCCCGTCATGGATGATACTAACCCATGCCAAGGATGACATCGTAAGGCCTCGACGCTACTACCAAGAGATCCAACCGTTAGTCTCGCCTCCAAGGGTTGAGTCACACTGTCGGCCTCAGTGTGTGGTCACTGGGTCTCCTCTAGTAGGTATCTCAAAGTGAGGGCCAAGTCAACGGTTTTTAAACCGGAACCTCTTAGTAACAACATAAAGAGAGGACATGAAGGTAAACGCCAAAAGAAAAGTGTCTTTTATAACTGCAGATCAAAGTACAAAGACACAAAACATCTACAAACAGACATCAACAATGCTAGAAGCAGCAGAAACAAATGTCTCCAGGTCTGGAGCTAGTCCTGATCCTGTCCATCTGCTCTCAAATCTCCATGATCGTAGGCCTAAACTGCCTGAAGCTGAGCTCTCCCATGTCCACCAGCTCCCTGTGATCGGGGTGGACCTCCTGGTGGTGGTGGTGGCAACACCTCGAAGCGTCGTCCACCTCCAGTTACATGGCCAGTTCTCCTGCCACGGTATCGTGCTCCATGCGATCCGCCTCGATCGAACCTTGGCCTCTACCTGGGAGGTCCTTCGTTCATCTGCTGGTCATCCGTATGACGGGTCAGACAGTCACGAGCCATGTGACCAACCCCACCACAGGAGTAACACTGTCTGCTCATGGTAAGTCGTTGTCCACCCCGAGTTCTTCGCACAAACGATCATGTGTCACACGGTCGACCACCGGTAGGACTAGTCCTTTTGGACCCATGCGTCATCTGTCTACTGCCCGCTGTAGAAGACTCTGTCGCATGCTGGCTAGTGGTGGGTCCTTCTGCTGAAGACTGCTCAGCAAGGAAACTCTCCACTAAGAGTGATCGCTCCAACACCCCTGTCTGTGTAGGAATGCTGTGAGAAACAACTGAAGCTATGATCTCTCGCCTGAGCCCCTGCTCAAAGGTTCGGGCCCTGAAGAATGGGTCCCGTACCATGTCTGTGAAATAGCGCGAGATATCGGTAAACCTCGCTGCGTACTAGGCTATTGTCATGCTGCCCTGCTGCAGCTGTAGTAGCTCCTGGATGCGCACCACTCGGAGGGTGGCTGGGACGAACTCTGAGCGAAAAAGGATCTCAAAGTCCGTCCAAAGGAGTGATGACTTGTCGTGCACCTGGAGCATCAAGCTCCACCATCTGCCTGCTGCTGCATGCAGGAGGCCCACTGCAAGGACATCCATAAGGTCTGCTAGTGTCCTCACTAACCGGAAAACTCATACAACCGCCTCCAGCCAGTCCTCGACTGCCTTGGGGTCCATCTCCCCGTGGAACCTGGGCGGGCGCTGGCGCTGGAACTCATGCAGTTCACTAAGGCGACGTGCATCATCAACGGCTGGGGCTAGAAGCATCGGTGGCTCGACGGGTAGAGGTACCGCCAGTGCCTCTACTGTCAAAGGGCCCTGCACCGAGGCCTCGTCGCTCGGCGGGCTGTCGTCACGCTCAACTCTCAGAACCCTATCTGGCTGCCGTCATGGGGCAATCCTGAAAAGGAAACTGGTGTGCCACAGTCAGAACAGTATACCTGGTGAGCTGATACAAGTAATCACAATGAAAACTTGAAACACACATGCAATCAATGTTTTCGTGCATTAAGTCGGAAATCAGAAGTCACGGTCCTGGTGTACGGATACGTCGGTCACTACACCAACACTGGGCTCCCTGGACTGATAACCACACTCAATACACTTAACACTGTTGCATCACATAGAAAAGATCAGAGTCTCAAGGTTCGGCGGTAGAACCTAACTCCTCTGATACCAATTTGTCATGACCCGTCCTTGGGGCCCGTGCCGTGACTACCCCAAGCCTGCCTTCCATAGGCCAGAGGCTGGCGACTAGCACCAAGGCGTAAATCCCCGAAGAAAGGGAAGGAATTGTCTTTTTAATGTAAACCACAAACACCACAGAGCAAGCAGGCAAGAGTAAACACTAAGTAAAAACTGGTACAACAGTAAGTTCGGAAAAGGAAGTGGGCCAGTATACAAAACCAAACTGAAAGTAAAGTACAACTGGAATGGGAAAAATAGCAACTAAAAAGTAAAGCCGCAACGCCGAGCTGTCCACTGGAAATCCCACCTGAAGAGTGGGTAGAGATAGCCTCCACTACTCCTCGGGTCCAGCCGACCACTCCGAGTACGTCTCGCCCAATGGTCCACCTCCAGGTACCGTCCTACTCTGCAAGCCTCAACCACAATCAGTGTTGTCCGTCGTCTGCAACCAGCACAACGTAGTTCGGGCATAGCTCGTGTAGGGGTTAGTATAAGCTACTCAGTAGGGACCCCGAGACCCCAGAAGGTCTCCCAGAATCCACAAAGGATAAACCACAAAGGAAAGATACAATCACGAAGTAACATCCGACACGACTTAGGTATATGTCCATACATATACCTAAGTCATCAATTCTCGTTCGGATCCAACATCTGAACCCAAGTACAACCCAGTCCACACAGGAAAGCAAAACGTAAATACACACAGGATAGCACAACACAATCCACAAAGTAAAGAAAAAAGTAAATTCACACAGGATAGCACAACACAATCCAAAAAGTAAAGAAAAACAGGATTCATCTCACACAGGTACTTCTTCGTATGACGATAGAGATGATCAGATACTGCCACTGATTCATCTAAGCCGCCAGACCCACAAAGGATCGATAGGTACTAACCCCCGCAATGACCCACACAAGATCGATCAGGAAGTTGAAACCATAGCTATTGGGAAACTCCTTCTCCATCATGTTTAGTGGGTATGCCGCTACAGCCAAGTCCTTCCCTCTAACCTTGGACTGCTGTAGTACTCCACCAATCGAGTATTGTGGGCCTGCTGCTACAACCAAGTGCTTCCCACCATGGTTCTGCCGCTACAACCAAGCGCTCCCCCTCATAGCCTCTAGTGGTACTCCTTCTGTTGAGTACCATGGTTTGTTGCTACAACCAAACGCTCCTCCGCCGTGGGTCTGCCGCTACAACCACGCGCTCCCCCGTGCCGCTACAATGAAGCGCTCCTCTGTCGTGGGTCTTCCGCTAAAACCAAGCGCTCCCCCGTGCCGCTACCACCAAGCGCACCACCGTCGTGGGTCTTTCGCTACAAGCAAGCACTCCCTCGTGCCGCTATAACCAAGCGCTCCACTGTCGTGGGTCTTCCGATACATCAAGCGCTCCCCCATCCCGCTACAACCAAGCGCACCTCCATCGTGGGTCTGCTTCTACAACCAAGCGCTCCCCCTCATAGCTTCCAAAGGTACACCTTCTGTTGAGTACCGTGGGTCTGCCACTACAACCAAGTGATCCTCCGCCGTGGGTCTACCGCTAAAACCAAGCGCTCCTCCGCTGGGCTATCCGTAACACACCGAGTCGTTCGATCAGTAGTCATCAAGTCTCAACCGGCTCTGGGGTTTCCGCACACAGCATGCTCATTCCGGGAGGGTCCAATCCACGAGCTAAGAGGTTGATGCATCAACTGACATGTAGTCCGGAGTTGATGTATCCCAAGATGTACCGTAGTGGTCACTGCCGAAAACATGGAGGATTCCCGTACTGTTTCATTATCGTCGCAGTCGTAGCCAGCTCTAGGGTTCCCGAACACATCAAGCTCATTCGGGAGGGTCCGCTCCACGACCCGAGATACTGATACATCAACTGACATAATGTCCGGAGTTGATTTATCCAAAAGTTCTGTATCGTCAACTATAACTCAACGCAATTGACGGCGCGTCAATCGGATGCCCAGTCTGAGAGTTATTGGATTTTTCGTCCCAGGGGCCAGGTTGGTTTTTAAGTCAAAACCAACCTGATCGTACTCCACCTGCGTCCAAACCTCGGGCAGAGTAAGCCAAAAGATCCGTCGCACTTAGAGGAATTCAAAAATGTCGACGGCCCGTCAATCAGACGTCAAAAGCTCATGATATGAGTGTTTCCGCTCTGATGGCCCGGTTGGTTTTGTGTACGAACCAACCCGGCCGAACCCAAAGAATTTCGAAACCCTGATTGTGATATACCGAAACGACCGTCTAGATCCAAGGATCACATCTCCCCTGACGGTGCATCGTTCGGTGGCCCATAGCTCATGTTATGAGAAAAATACCGAAAAGCTCCGGAAAGGGGGGTCTGGGCCCGGACGGACCCGGCCCGACCCCACCCTGGGTCGGCCCGAACCTGGTCGGACCCGGCCGGGGCAGCCCGGCCCGGCCTGGCCATGACCTGGCCGACGGGTCATCTTGGCTCGGCTCAGCCGAGCGGCCGAGCAAGGGAAACCACGACGTGCGTGCTGCCCCGCGTGAAGAGAAGTCGCGGGCCCGCGTGGGTCCACCCTCGCCAGCGGCCGCGGCCAGGCCGTCCCGTCCCGCTCCTCCAGTCCCACGCGGTCGCAGGACCATGCTGCTGCCGCCGCGGCTGATGCCGGGGTGGGTTCTTCCGGCAGCGTGCCGGGGCGCAGCCGCCTCTAGCCGCCGGCGACCCGCGCCGCTCTTGGAGTTTGTGGGCCACCGGAGTTGCTCCGGTGGTCCGATTCCATTTCCGTCTGCGCCGTAGCTCATCCCGGGTCTCATTCTTCACTGCGGAATCAAAAAATCATCTCTGCGGCCCATTTTGTCATCTTCCGCCATTCCTCACACCAAGAACAAAAAGGGCGGTGGGTTCAGACTTGTTCGTTGGTACGCACCCACCTCGTTAGCGGTTTAAAACAAGACCATAATCCCCAGCAATTGATAACCTCCACCCGCAATAATAATCTGCGGAACAACTTGTTAATTGGTTGGTCTGCGTTCCATCCATGGATGAAAACAAACATGGGTATTAAAATTTTCAAAATGACCCCTACCTCAACGTCGTCGTCGGACGAGAGTTCGTCGCGGGATTGACCGTCATGGAAGAAAAGGATCGTCACGTCGCGGAAGGGCGTCATTGTCGCAGGTTACTCTGCATCACGTAAGAAGTGTCAGTGTCGTGGTACTCGGCATCACGTCACGATCTCTGAGGGCTCGGTGTTTTTCGTGGTCTTCACGTTCTTCGCGTTCTTCGTGTTCTTCGCGTTCTTCGCATTCTTCATGTTTTTCGTGGTCTTCACGTTCTTCACGAAGGAGGATGAAGATCTTTAGAGATTCTCCAAAGGATTAACACAACAACCAGATAATAAAATAAGTCCTCATTTTATTTTTTTATCAACTAAAGCATTTGAAAAACAAAGATAAGTAACGAACAATTAATTCATAGAATTAATCTCAACGAAAAAACCTCCCAATTAATAGGGGCGTTAAGTATTTAGAAAATGTGCCAGTTGAATTTCATTTAAAAGGGGTTTTCGCGGGTGCGTTACTTAGCGGAAAAGAAATGGTGGGGCTCGTGCGGGCCCCACATCACAAATATCTTACCAAGAGGGTAGGATATTTTAGGGTCCACCCTATCTGCTTTAACTCTGCTTAAGAAACTTTAAGTGGATTTAAGCGGCTTTAAGTGAAATAAAATAAACTTTGTCGTACCACATTATTTTATTTCTTAACTTAAAGCACAAAAATTAAAAACCACACCCGAGCAAACGCAACTCTAGAAGAGGCGTTTCAAAGCAAGTACCGGAACTGCGATTCCATCGGTGCCCTCAGAATTTGATTCCGAGCACCGGTTCAAAAGTTAGAAATACTCTCTCGTTCGTTCACTGAACGTACCCGAGCCAAACTTCGGAAAATGATTCCAGGTACACCGGGCCTCGGAATCAAGTGCCGTCAGAAACTGCGTTCTTGTAAAATTCCAATGAAAATTAAGTAAAAAATTCCCATGAAATTTGCAGGTCTTCACAGTATCAAAGCTGATGGTTAAGTGATGAGATATAGATTGATGATAGGAAATGTTGTGGTTTTCCTAGTTTATTAGGGGAAAAAATACCTGAAAATATTGTATGATTTAACATGGGATATCATCTGTGGAAAATTATTTTTGGATGACTAATCAAATATTATAGTTTTAAAAAGTGGACACCTTTTAAAACATTTCAAATAAGGGATACCTAAGAGTCAGTCTAATGATCTAAAATGGATTTTGTTTAATACAAGTAATTTTATAAGATATTTATGAGTATATGATTGGTTAGTATATACTTCAATGTATTTTAGTTCTTTTTCACTAGATATTTTATCAAAATTCTGATTTTGTCATACTTATAGCTTTTGTAATATCAATGTGTAAGTTTTGTTTGTTAGTATTTAAAAATACAGGTATTTTACTACTATTACTCTAATTTTACAATGATATTGTAGGTTTATAAAATATTTATAATTGTGAAACATGTATCTCTGGAGGAGGATGAAAATTTGTAATTGATTTCAAAACACTGTTCACCCCCGCATATTGTATACTTTCCATACCATTATGATCCAATAAGGGTAACTATCTTTGTAAGAATGAAACCTTGTTACCTTTCCAAAGACAAAATCACAATACCTAAGTGTATCAATATAAATCTAGAAAAATATATATTTTCACATTTTTTCATATATGAATTTTTTTTATTTTATAAAATGTGTTAAAAAATTAAAATAAAGGTTTTATATTTCTCTTAACCATTTTAAATTGTATCAATAATTTTTAGGTATTCTAATTGTATAATAATATAAATTTCAGTAAAAAAAAATTAATGTTAAATATGAATAATGTCCAGTGAGTTAATGGAGATCACAAAAAGATATACATTTGTTTTGAATAATTGGGAATTCTATCCATTACAAAAATTCTTTCCTTTTTTATATCTGGGTGATCCAATTTTTTTAACTAAGTGTCTATAAAATCCATTAGTGATCCTTTGAGTCTTTTTTTTAAAATAATCCAAACTATAAGTATTAGAAACAATCTCCTTCTATATTTCGATATCATGTGAAGATTATTTTTTTAGTTAGGATATCTGCAACTTCTCTTAGTTTTTACACATGTATGAAACTATCATGATTTATCTTCATTATTTAAATATATTAAATTAACCTGAATAATATAATTATATGGTTATATCAAAATAAAAAAATGGTTATTTAAAAAAACATACATTTGTACATGATGAATAACTTGCCAATATCACATCCGATGGATATTATTATTATTCCATAAATTGAAATAAAAAAAATTAAATTAAATAATTAATTTTTATAGTATATTGATTTCTATTATACTAATAAACAAAAATTCACTTGCTTATTGATTATATTTAATATTAATAATAATGTAATTTTTTCAGATATTCATAATATATTATCTTAATAAGTCATGAATTAAAAGTATCTTACTAAATGATCTAAAACTATTGTTTTCAGATTGTTAGTGTTTTGTAAAAATGTAAATTTCAATGATCAATGATTATCACCAACTTACTGATTAATATAATTATTATTTTAAAATTGTAATTTAATGAGAAACACTATAGAATGATATCATATATAATGAACTGTTATTAATATAATAATATCTAGAATTTAATTTCAAATTATATTTCCTGCTGAAAATAATTTTGATTAATATAAGATCATGAAAATTTCATATTTGTATAAATTAATAATATTTTTTGACTATTTAAATAATGAATGTTTTATAGTAGAGTGAAAACTAAATATCGCATTATGTGAGATTCTATTTGTTAAATAATTTCACATAACTAATAATAATGATAAATATTTTGGAAACCACCCAAGAGAGAGAATTAGACAACCACATTTCATTTTTTTAGTTAGTTCCTTATAACATCAAAATTATAGCATAGTTCTCTCTAAATATGATTAATAAGATATGTAACAATTTTTTTATTATTCTATATATTAGAGAATTTAAATGGTAGTTTTTACAAGTTATCCATGATTAATATTTCCTTTTGGGAATTAAATTAAATAATGACGGAATATGCTTTTTGATGGCTATAAATATATAAAAGAAGGCATGTTAGGTACCTTAATATAGTATTAATTTTGTTTAGAATAATTAAATAATTGAAATTTATAAAAATGTATAGTAATATTATATTATAAATTATATTGAAGAAGCATCAATATAATAATGACTTCTCACTTAGATTAGTTTAATCATGTAATTAATTCTTAAAGAATAGAATATTGATTTTATTTATTATTATCAGAACCTTAGGTAACCCTATGCCGAAAACATATTCTAATTAATTAATTAATTTCATTATGTAATTGAAATGGTTTATCAAAAAGATATATTGATTGTGGATGATTGTGCTCATTCTAGATTATGAAAGGCTTGAATATCTTAATGCTACAATCATTAATTCTGTTAAAATTATATATGGAACAATACATTTAATATTCTATAATTATCTAAGGATTTTAAGCATTATTATGATCGAGTGATCATCTTGTGTGGTTAGAATTATTTGATTAAAAATAAGCTAGAGGCTCTAGGCTATACTAATGGTTGGTATTTTAATGATTCATGTACTGGGAGATTAGGCTGCAATGTGGTCAATGCTAGTGATGGAATGAAAATTATGATATTATATTCAAATTTTTGGGAGACCGGGGTATTGGGGAAAGGTTTACAGTTGGTCTTTGACAATGATGTTTACCAAATGGAAAATTCTTGATAAATAGGTATATGGACATATTTTATTTATATTATCAATTTCCTATTAAATTATATAATTTTTTGTCATATAGTTAAATTGAAAATTTAAATTAGTCCCTAAATAACACACCAACCAAAACCCTCATGTCTGAGATGGAGGGTCACATTACACCACGAACAATTTCTTGTATCATAGGGGCTTGTAACTCATAATATAGTTCTATTTCTATAAGTGGGGTTACTATAGCCTCAATATCATTTCAAAGTTAAAAATAAATTAAACAATATAATAAAATAAATTAAATGGTCTGAGTAACATGAAAAAACAAAATGACAAAATACCAGTCATATAGATAAATAAATGGTATCCTAAAGGTGAAAACCCAAAAAGTACAATAAATGTTGAAATTTATTTTTTGAATTCCTCTGTAGTATGTCTACTGTCTCAATGATCTATAGACTCCTCAAATTTCTTATCACCCACATGCCCCATTCCCTTACATGGAACCCTGAATATGAATTATATACCTTAATTAAAGTTTTTATAAAGGGTGTGCACAATAATAAAAGTATCATACCACCAATGAATCATTATCATGTTTAATCGATTGTAATTGATGTATTCCGTTATAATAACCAATGTGTAACATTAATAAAATTCACCTTACAAGTTCTAAGTGGATGTACACTAACCGAGAAAACACCTAACACTGGTCATGGATTTTTTGGATCTCTATTACTATGATATTCAAAGTATGTGAAAAGTGAGTAATAACAATACATTAGGATCAAAATATGTCTCACAAGGGTGTCAAGGAATGGATTCATTGAATTTCCCCAAACTATAATCTCTGAGAAATGTCATGGGTCTCACCTCCAGACTGTAATATCCTATATACCCATTAGGTCAGGCCTCCATGAAATCATACACCAAACACACTACCTCAGGTCATACATCCATCCCTCTATTCCCCTACACAATTCTCAAGTACACCATCATTATCTTCAAAATCCATGCTCACTCCCACTTTAACGAATAAAAAAGACACAATTTTCCACCTATGTGATGTACCATGATTAGCATCCATGGATTTCTAACATATACAATATGGTTGATAATACATGTAATGATGTGTATATCATTATGAGAACATAATATAAGTACAATAGAACATATGATCATCATCAAGCATTAAATAAATATACTCTAACTTTTGATTTGGTTTATGGATAACAATTTTAGAATGTATAATAAAGATAATTCTATGTTAATAACTATATTATAGCATAAAAAATCAGTATGTTCTCACTAACATATTCAAACTCAATTTATATTTAACAAAAGAATACTAATTCACTAAATCCACCATTGAGTAATTATTCTATTGTGAATTAATTGTTAATTAATAAAGAGGGAATCTTGTACAGTCAATAATTGTAATGACCCAATTTTTTTTGGAAATTACTTTCTTATAAATATGTTATAATCACATGAAATCACAACATTATTAACTACTAAGTGCTACATGACCTTTAAAACATATGTTTTTCACTTCTGTGATGTGAATTTCAAAAATCGGATATACACAGTTTCGATCAGTAAGATATTTGGAGTCTAATAAGAAAAACATATTTTTTATAAATAGTAACCTACCATTATGAATAGTACCATACCCTTATGAATAGTGACATCCCTTAATGAATAGTAACCTTACCTATGATAGTATATAAATAATATTTAAGTGTAAGTACAATATACATATGCTTGAAAATAAGTAAACAAATGTTTTAAAACTGTTATACTTAGAATAAATTATGATTTTAATTAAATATTAAATTAATAATATTTAAAAAATTACTTTTGGAAAAAATGTACTTCATTTTTGTATTCTACATGTCGAGAAATAGTTGGGGTAAATTTTTGGTATTTTTCTGAAATACATGAATTTTTGATGAATAGTGAAATACCGTTAAATACAGTATATGGAAATTATCCATTAAATACACTATTAATGACCACATAAGTGATGTCAGACCACATGGATTAAACTCACATGATAAAACTAATATTCTTGGCCATGAAATATTCAATATTACTTGTCTTTAAGATATTAATAAATTAATGAATATAAGATTGAGAAATCCCCTCTCCTCCACTATAAAAACCCCCTCTCACTCCCTCTTCCATTAACCCCTCTCAAGCCTTGTAAGTTCTCCAAATTCTATCCAAATAGCCTCTAAACCTCCTCTACCACTTCAAAAAATCCTTGGTCTTATTAAAATACCAAAACCTCTCTCTTAAAGAGGCTCTCAATGACGTTTGGTTCAAGAGGTAATTTCCTCCTTTCAATTCATTGTCACTCCTTTCAAGTTTATTTGTTTTCTTTTTCTATTACCTATCCTTATCCAAATTTTGTGATGACTCCATTACCATATATGCACTATAATGATTTCATGATTGTGGAGTAATTTATCATCATCCCCCACTTTTACCCTCTTTTATACTAGTAGCAAGAACACCATCTGAGAAGTGTCAATTTTCCACCTTCAAGGACGACGAGGTTTCAATTTCTATTATCATTATCAATTATTGCCATGAATCCAATATTTTTATGAATGAAACAGATTATTATTTACGTAATATAACCTATGTAAGATTCTGTAATCCCTTTTTACAAATGGTATAATGTTATAATGAAAAATGAGTTCGTTGTAATCAAAACCCATAAATTAACAGAAACAATTATCATTAAGGTTCTATACAGTAATTAATCCAATATCCATGTAAAAAATTTATATAAATGAACAATAACACCTATTTATGTTCTCAAATAATATATAATTTCAATTCTGAAGATTTAAATGTATTCCACATATATAAAAAAAGTGAACCAAGTATGCAAATAAAGAGAATGAACACTCAGGAATGACAGAATTCAATATAATAACTTATCAATAAAGACATAAATGAACTAACCAGAATTATGATAAACTAAATACATGTATACTAGGATATTAAATGAGTTATTAATATGTATAATCTAATATTCCAGGATCTTATGTTCTAGAGAGGAACACATTCGATGTTATGGTAAGGGGTTTTCCACCCAAATTCCCATTTTCATTCAGGTTACTTTCATTGTCTAATTAACTCAATGAAATTCTTATTTATTGTTATTTACCCCTAATAAATTCGGTTTGAGTATTATATATATGATTAAAAACCAGAAACCTACATTATTTTATGGATAGTTACATGTTTTAAAAGGAACATTCAAAATTGATTTCGAAATACAAACCCGATTCAAGGGAATATTTCAACTTCTTTCTTATTTTCAAGGGTAATAACTAATCTGTTTTTGGAAAAAATTATATTTATAAAATCACTCATTTTATTATCAAAATAATAACTTACATAACTTCTAGATTTAGACAAATATCTATCCGAACGAACTCTTCTTTTCAAAATAAAAGAGTATTTATCTCAAGATTGCTTAATGATCTTATAAGAGTGTTCTCTTTTGATTCAACACTCTCATTGTTTCATATGTATTATATGGTCTAATCATTTATTATGTCACCTACCATATTTTATTTAATGGTTTTGGACTAACTCTATTGTGGATGAACTATCCAAAAACCAATCAACATATTACTTGTAATGGTTAGTGTTTTTTGTTTAATGATTGTGGAAAGTTAGTTACATTTCATATAATAGTTTCAATAAGAATGTATATGTTGATTAGCTTTATCCCCTTTCATATGTAGAATTCATTGGACTTATTATGTGAAGGGTGGGTCTGGCTGTATCCACTGTATGCATAGGTAGGTCTCATGAGACAAACTATGGTCTTAGCATGAAGCCTTGACAAATTGATTATTTATGGTCCCAGCACGAGGCCTGGACGGTATGGTTATGATGTCTGACATATGCACTTCCATCATTATGATGCTAATATTTGATGTTCATGTTGTTGTTAGACAAGTATAATACTCATGATTATGTTTTATTATGACATTATTTACCCAGATCATATTTTTTCCATAATGTGTTCAAGTTCATTTTTAAAGGCATGTGATTTCAATTATTCGACATGTATTATGTTTATGCTATCTTCCACTGTATTTCTTACCATTTTTTAGCATTTGAGCTCACCCCTTTCTTATGTTTCATTTTTTCTCATGATATTAATAAGTAATTTATGAATGACATTCAAGCATTATCAAAGAGACATGATTTTTCTAGTGGAATTATTTAGTGTTTGTTTTCCATTGCATGTATAAAGTTGAAATGATGTATGTATCTTGTTTCCAATAACACAAAAGTACATGGTCCTTTGGCAATAATATTCCTTGTATGTATGCCAACATAATCGAATAAGGCACCGGCTCGGGGAAACTGGGGTCGGGTCCTTATAGTTGGTATCAAATGATGTTTAGTAGGAAACTTGGAAACTAGATTTAGATAACATAGATTAGGAAAGAGTCCCTAAGATAGTATTTGTTGGTAAACATACAAGAATGTAATTGTATGTTGGTACGAAATAGATTATGTGGATCATTAAATTGATGCATCCCTGTCTGGATACGAGCAGGTAGAGGTGGCTCTGGCACAAATATATTAAGGAGTGAAAGCAACATCATGGATATTTGGGCAAGACCTAGAGTTTCCTGGTATACGAAAATTGGCCTCGCTTCACACATTGGTTAAGACACTCCTAGGCGATATGCTTAGGATAATTCAAAATTTCATTACAAGACATTAGAAAGGATTTAAATGTAAAATTTCCTCAATGAAACCATTTTTGTGGGTATGGGATTAGCCATGCCTAGGATTTCAATTTTTGTAAAGAATTTTGTTATGTTAAGATTATTCATTATGATTCATAACCAAATATGTGTGTAAGCCATTATCAAGAAATAGAGCCTTGTGGAAGCAAGGGAAACTACACGAACACACATGTTTGATGTAGGGATTTTCCTCCAATGCAAGATAATGATATTGGCTCTATTGTTCTGACTGGTGCTAAGAAACTCATAACTATACTGGAAAAACTTACATAGGTTATGAATAAAAACCTTACCCGTATGGCGCATCTGAATCCACCACATGGAGGAGCTATGATAGATCACTTTATGTGACAATAGCCTCAATCATTCAATAGAACAATGAACCCATTTGTAGTTGAGCAGTGGATAAGTTCACTCGAGAAGATATTTATTGCTTTGGGATATAATTAAAGAGAGAAGGTAAACATGGCAGTTTATTAGCTATCGGGAGATGTAGATTACTGGTGGCCATTAATCCAAAACCCAAAGGAGGAGGAAGAAATAGAAGAGATGGAATGGAGGGATTTTAAGGAAATATTCTTAGAAAAATATTTTCCTTGTGAACAACGAGCAGATATAGAGAGAAAATTTTTGAATCTGGGGAATAAAAAATGATGAAAATGTTTCCATGTATGAAGCTAACTTTACAAGGCTAGAAAGACATGTTGTGGACTATATAAGAAATCTAAAGAGTAAAATTGATCGATTCGGTGATAGCCTAAAACCATTACTCTAGTGGGCAATAGTATCCTAATGTTTTTCATCATATGTAGATATAGTTTCATGTGCTATCAATAGATAGAAAGAATTATCTATGTCTCATGTCTTTAAGGGTAAACAAGAGAAGAATAGGGAAGATGAAAACTCTAGTAATGGAATCAAGGAAATAGGGAAGAAGGGAAGAGTTGAATTTCAACCTTGTGATAATTTTGGAAAGAAACACCTTGGTGTGTGCTTAAAGTGAAAAAGAGTATTCTTCATGTGTTGACAGAAAGGCCATCTTGCAGGTGATTGTTAGGGAAAGAAGGATGATAATAATGCTCAATAATATAATTGTCAGGATATGGGACACTATACTAATGATTGTCCAAAAAATCAAGGAAACATGACACAGAAAAGGACAATGGAGAAGGGAAGAGCTTATACTATCACAACTGCAGAGGTTGAAGTTCAGCATGACTTGGAGGTAGGTATGTAGAACGTTTTATCAAACTTATCTAATGCATTATTTGATTCTAGATTATCACATTATTTCATATCATCCTAGTCTTCTATGAAAATTATATATTTACAATTTGATTTAATAGGGGAGTAGTCAGTCAAAACTCATAAGGGAAGTACCATTGCAATAATGTTTTGTCAATCGATTCCCATTTGGTATATAAATGTTCTTTATCTGCTGGTCTCATTGTCATACCCATGATTGAATTGGATATAATCCTCAGTATCGATTGGATTTCAGACCATGATGCAAAAATAACTTTTAAGAAGAAGGAGGTTACAATTTTCGATGATGATAAGGAGTACCTTATCTATAGAGGAGAATCATCAACACATAATTCTTATCTAGATCCACCACAAGTAACTCAAATAAATTCAATTATCCTAGATTAAGAGAATGAAATAACTATGGGTTAATAAATGAATGTTTGAATAGAATATGTACATGTTGTGTAAGAATATATTTATGTCTTTCCATAGGATTTACCTGAACATCATCCAAAGCGGGAAGTTGAGTTTTCCATTGACTTAATTCTGGGTTCAAGGCCCATATAAAAGACCCCTTATAGAATTTCCACTGTAGAGATTGTGGAGCTAAATAAACAAATAGAGGAAATGAGTGATAAGGGATTTATTCACCCTTGTGTTTCTCCATGGGGAGCCCCTGTTCTATTTATTAAGAATAATGATGGGTCTATGAGGTTGTGAATTGATTACAGGGAAATCAATGTTTTTATAATAAACAATAAGTATCCTCTACCATGAATTTATTATTTATTCTATCAACTTCATGGAGCCTAATTTTTTTTTAATATTGATCTTCGATATGGATATCATCAAATTATTGTGAGGAAAGAATACATTCCAAAAACAGAATTCTGAACCAGGTACGAGCATTACTAGTTTACAGTAATTCCTTTTGGACTAACTAATGAAAAATTTATTTTTATGGATCTGATGAATAGAGTTTTCATGGAATATCTTGATGACATTGTTGTGGTGTTCATTAATGATATCATGGTGTACTCTAAAATCTATGAAGAACATGAAAATCAATTACGCACTATTCTGAAGACTCTTTGAGGAAATGAATTATATGGGAATTTTAGAAAGTGTTAATTTTGGCTCCAATCAGTTTCTTTCCTGATCCACATTGTCTTTAAGGATTAAATCCTTGTAGATCCTATGAAAACAAAGGCTGTGAAAGAATGACCCACTGCAACGAATGTAACTGAGGTACGTATTTTAATTGGTTTAGCAGGTTATTATCGACATTTTGTTTAGAACTTCGCCCGTTTAGCCAACCCATTGACCAAGGTCACATGAAAATAAGTTAATTTATTATGGAAAATGGAATGTGAATAATGTTTTAAAGAATTTAGGGGGAGGTTAGTGAATGCTCCGATCCTAACACTACCATTGGGGAGTGATTGGTTTGTGATCTATAGCGATTCATCAAAGAAAGGACTTGGTTATGTCCTTATGTAGAATGATCGAGTGATTTCTTATGCATCTAGGAAGCTAAAAATTCATGAACAAAACTATCCAACTCCTGATCTTGTGTTAGTAGTGGTAATATTTGCAATGAAAACTTGGATATATTACCTCTTTGGAAAATAAATGCGAGATATATACAGATCATAAGATTTTGAAGTATATATTATCACAGAAAGAACTCAACATGAGACAAAGCTGGTGGATTGAGCTACTCAATGATTATGATTTCATAATACACTACCACCCAGGTGGATGCATTGAGTAGAAAGGACCATGGAATTCTAAACAAGATGAGAGCTGAAAGGGGTCCTATGTTCATGGATCTAGTAAAGATGGATATGAGAATTATCAAGGAAGGAAGCACATCACTACATTTTCAAATGGTTTCCCAAACCTCTTAACTAAAGAGGTTAAAAGGTTCTCAGGCTGATGACGCTCACAGCTCTAATTTCTCTATACATCCTGGTAGCACAAAGATGTATCGAGATCTCTGAGAAATATTTTGGTGGGACAATATAAAAAGGGAGATTACTGAATATACATGAACGTTCCTGGTATGTCAACAAGAGAATGCTGAGATACAACTATCTAAGGGGATGATACAACCACTACCTATACTATCATGGAAGTGGGAGAACATTACCATGGACTTTATCATTGGACTTCCAATGACATCTAGAGAAAAAAATTCTATTTGGGACGTTCTGGATCATCTTACAAAGACATCCCACTTTATCATGATTTGAGAGGAATTCTCATTGGATCCACTTTCTTGGATTTACAACAATGAAGTGGTAAGGCTTCATAGAGTACTACTCTCTATTGTATCTGAATGTGATCCTAGATTCACCATGATGTTCTGGTAAAGTCTCCAACATGGTTTAAGCACTGAACTGAACATCAGTATGGCCTATCATCCTCAAACAAATGGCCAATCTGAGCAGACTGTTCAGACACCGGAAGACATGTTGAGAGCATGATCTATGGGATTAAAGGAAGGATGAGACCAACATATTCCACTGGTTGGATACTCCTAAAACAATAGTTTCCACTCAAGAATCTGTATGGCACTATATGAATCTTTTTATGGGAAAAGGTGTAGAACAACAGCGTGCTGGGATGAATTTGGTGAGAGAATGTTTATTGAACCTGAATTGGTGGAAGAAATGGCGAAGAAGTTGAAAACCTTTCAGTAGAATATCATGGTAGCCCAACTTTGACAGAAGAGTTATGTGGATAACCATCAACGAGACCTTGAGTTCAAAGCTAGAGACCTGGTATTTATATGCATATCTCCATGGAAGAAGTTCATGTGGTTTTGGAAGAAAGGAAACTTACGTCAAAGGTATATCGGACCCTTGGAGATCATTGATCGAGTCAGAGTTGTGTCATATTTACTGGCACATCCATCGACCTTGTAGAAGGTACACGATGTCTTTCATTTATCCCTCTTAATAAATTACATACCAGACCCTTCGCATGTACTCTTTTCCGAGGTGGTACAGTTGGAAGATGATCTTTTCTATGAGAAGTTGCCATTGAACATCTTGGATCACAGAGAAAAAGTTCTACACAACAAGACTACTCATCTAGTCAAGGTACTATGGAGAAACCATACATACAAAGCTGTAACTTGGGAACTAGAGGAATCAATGAAAGAAAAGTAACCCCACCTTTTCATGGCATATATTTTAAAATGAAATTTTGAGGGAAAAATTTTTCTATAGAGGGGAGAATGTAATGACCAAGTTTTTTGGAAACTTCTTTCTTATAAATAAGTCATAATCACATGAATTCACAACATAAATAACTACTAAGTGATATATGAACCTTAAAACATATGTTTGTCTCTTCTTTGATGTAAATTCCAAAAATTTGATATACACAGTTGGGGTCAGTAAGATATTTGGAGTTCAATAACAAAATATAATTTTTTGTGAATAGTAACCTACCCTTATGAATAGTAACATTCCAGACCCTTACCAATGATAGTATATATATAATATTCAAGTGTAAGTAAGATATATATATTCTTTAAAATAAGTATACAAATGTTTTAAAACTGTTATTTTTAGAATATACTATGATTTTAATTAAAAATTCAATTAATAATATTTATAATTTTCATTTGAAAAATGGTCGTCATCATTGGATTATACACATCTATAAATGGTTAGGGTAAATTTTTGGTATTTTTCTGAAATACATGAATTTTTTATGAATAGTGAAATACGATAAAATACCATATATGATTATTATCAGTTAAATACACTATTAATGACATCACAAGTGATGTAATCCAACTTGGTTCGAACTCACATGATAAAATTAATATTCTTGGTCATGTAATACTAACTATTCTGTGTCTTTAAGAGATATAATAAATAAATGAATATAATATTGAGAAATCCCCTCTCACCTTAACTATAAAACCTCCTCACTCCCTCTTCCATTCACTCCTCTCAAGCCTTGTTCCCTCTCTAAATTCTGTCCAAATATCCTCCCAACGTCCTCTCCCTTGTCCATCAAGCATTTGTCTCATAAAAATACAAAAAACTCTCCATTAAAGAGTCTCTCAAGGAATATTGGATCAATATGTAACTTGGCCTTTTAAATTATTTTCCATTCCTTTCATGTTCATTTGTTTTTTTTTCTATTACCTATCCCTATACAAATTCATTGATGACTCCATTATCTTATATGTGCTGTAATATTTTTCTGATTGTGGATTAAGTTATCATCATCTCCCCCTTTTACACTCTTTTATACTAGTAGAAAGAACAACATCCTAGAATTGTCAATTTTCCACATTCAAGGTCGATTGGATTTTGATTTCTATTATCATTTTCAATTATGGTCCTGAAACCATTCATGTTATAGTTCAACCAAATTATTAAGTATGTAATATAACCAATGTAATATTTTTTAATCCCTTTTTACAAAAGATATTTAGTTATAATGAAAAATGAGTTCATTGTAATCAAAACCCACAAATTAAAAGAAACAATTATCATTAATGTTATATATAGTAATTCATCCTCTTTCCATGTAACCATGTCATATAAATGACTAATAACACCTATTTATGTTCATAAATAATGTATAATGTCAATTCATGAGATTTACATCTATTTCACATATTTAAAAACAAGTGAACCAAATATGCAAATAAAGAGAATGAACACTCCAAAATGATGTAATTCAATACAAGAAATCATCAATAAAAACATAAATGAACTAAGAAGAATTATTATAAACTAAAAAAATTTCTAATAGGCTCTTAAATAAGTTATTAATAATTATAATTTCATATTCCATGAGCTTATGTTCAATAGAGGAACATGTTCAGAGTTAAGGTATGGGTTTTTTCAACCCGAATTACCATTTTCATTCAGGTAACTTTTATTGTCTAATTACCTAGATGAAATTATTATTTATTATTATGTAATCCTCATTAATTCTGTTTGAGAATTGTATATATTTTTACCAACCATATCCCTACCTTATTTTATGGATAGTTACATGTTTTAATGAACTTTCAAAATTGATTTCAAAATACAAGCCCGGTTCAAGGGAATATTTCAACTTCTTAACTATTTTCAAGGGGAATCTATAAATTGTTTTTGGAAACCATTATATTTATAAAACCACTAATTTTATTATGAAAATAATATCTTTATTCGCTTCGGGTTTTATACAAATATCTTTCCAAACAAACTCTTATTTTCAAAAAAAAGATCATTTATCTCAAGATTGCTTAAAGATCTTATAAGAGTGTTATCGTTTGATTCAACACTCTCATAGTTTCTTATGTATTATTGGGTTTAATAATTTATGAAGTCATCTACCATATTTTATTTAATGTTTTATGACTAACTATATTGTGGATGAACTATCCTGAAACCATTCACCATATTACTCAGAATGGTTAATATTTTATGTTTAATGATTGGGGAAAGTTAGTTACATTTCATATGGTAGTTTCAATATGAATGTATATGTTGTTTATGTTTATACCCACACAAATTTGGAACGCATTGGACTTATTATGTGATGGTTGGGGCCCACTACAGTTTCTCGATGAATTTGAAGGTATCATGAGACAAACTGTGGTCTTGGCATGAGGCCTTGACAAAATGATTATTTATGGTCCTAACACAAGTCCTATAAGGTATGGTTATGATGTCCAGCATATGTGTTTCCCACATTATGATGCTATTAGTTTATGTTCATTTGGTTATTTGACTAGTAGAATACCCATGATTATGTTTTATTATAGCGTTATTTACTCAACTCATATTTATGATGTTGGTAGTGGATTAATTTAGTGTTATTTTTTTCCTTTCCATATCTAGGAGACTTGGTCCTTTGGGATTTGTATTCCTTGTATGTATTATAACATTATCAAATAAGAAACTGAATCTGGGAAACTAGGGTCGAGTCCTTACAATGACCATTATTACCTTATAATATTTAATTTTAAGTGAGATATAGAGTGAGAATAATGATATATAATCCCCTAATATAGTCATTCTGGAATGGATTTCCTGGAAATACCATGTTCTTGAAGAATTCTACCTCTTTTTAATAATACATCATTGATAAATAAAATCCTCCACAATTCTAACATGTATGTTTCAATTAATTAGATTCTATCATCATTCATGTATCGAGAAGTGGTCTATGATTATATTAATAATAGATTTACCTGAAGAACCTCTATTGTCCAAGGTAGATCATTGTCTGATCATCAAACTTCATTAGAACATTAGCTTTAAAATTGATCTACTATGAGTGTGGGAAACACCAAATGATGAAATTGTAACACAAATATCTAACAAAGATACATGATATAAAAACCCATAAGGTGACATAATTTTCGTGGATATATATAAAACTAATAAAAAATTTGTCATCTGATCATTTCTAATAGAAAGGAGTCTATGTGAAATGAATATGTGTGTTAATGAGATAAGAGTAAGGCATCATATTTGAAATAATGGCAGGGGGGATTAACATGGTGTATTAAATAAGGATCAAAACATGTGTTTTTTATAATTTTTGGATGATTTAATTACACCCACAGAAAGGGAACACCCATAGGCTTGTGGGTGGTTTATATCCCCACCAAGTCAAGCCTCATTTCAAGCTATAACAAGTGGTTCATGGACCCTTAGACCTTAAAACACATCCACAGACACATCAATAACATATGAAACACTAAAGTAAAATTTATTATGGTGAACGAAATTCCTCAATCCTAAAATAAAATTTTATATTTTACAATTATCGAAATCTAATGAATTAAAAATCCTATAAAGTTATCAAAAAGTTCCTTCATGAAAAAATAGTTCCACTAATCTGGAATATTAGTGTCCCACTCCGAGGTATCCTCCTAGATCAATAAATGATGAAAAAAATATGGAATTGTTGTATTTTATTCCTTAGAAAGTCAATAAATCATTGGTCTACTAAGAATACTGAGTGCTCCTCGTATAATTCATCAGGATCTATATTAATATCATATCAATTGATGGCACGAATGAGATAAATCATTTCCCACAAAATCAGTGAAACATGAAACAAGTTGTATATACCATAATATGGAGAAATATTATTTTTAGATGGTACTCCACTTTCCCACAGTGCCAAGTTATCTAAAATAGTCAAACATTGTGTGGTTCAAACATTAAACTTGTTGGGTATATCTAAATCAATGAATGTAATGTGTTGTTGTAATAAGTCTCAATAAAGGCTATGTGATCATCCCAATATTCACCAAAGTTAAGGGAAATGGAAAATTTTATATCCCATTGTATTGAAGCTATCTTCTAATAATGATATTCTATCTGAGGATGGTACATTTTTCTCAATGTCATTTGAGTCCCTATGGTCTTCTCTAAACCCTTCTAAAACCATAACATAATTTTTTTTCTTTGTTATATATAATTAATAGGGAATATTTGTGATATCTTATGGTATCATGGACGTATATCATTCCCACCTCATCCACTTATTGAGTCTCTGGTATTAGTATGAAGTGGGAAATACATTTCAACCATTCCAAAATCACCCTGATAGCACCATGACTCGACGGGGTCCCAGGTAAACACATCACCAAGCACATAATTTTATACTCACACATACACATTCCAAAAGGATGGGAAGAAACAAAAACTCCATGATGGTGGTTTCAATAATTCACTGTTTTATACGAAAGGCATCAAGATATAAAAACATATAACTCCTTGAATGTTTGAAATGTGTGACTTGTATTCGATATGGTTTATTTAATTAAACACAAAAAAAATAGAATCAAATATAATATATCATGAATTTCTAGTATATATAATATTTTAATTTTATTTAATAAATTATACATCTTTAATTTTACTTAATACTTAGTTAGGTTGTGCATTAAAAACATTCTTCAATGACTTGTGTTATATGGAGGACAATGTTTTACCGAACAAAAATATATTTTCAATTTATTATTATATAATATTATATAACAATATGTTAAATTGGATGTTATGAATAGTATTAAAAAAATTATTAAAATATATTTTTCTACATGATTATATGATTATTTTATTTCTCACCAATTAATTAAAAAGGAAAATATAATCAAATTGAATATAATTGAAATTTATTATTTTTATGCTCCCAAAGGAATTTTTTGGTTACTATTTAGAATAATAACAAATAGTGAATGTTATTTATGAAATATTAATGTTATTTATTCAATAAAACATTTTTATATTCATACATTTTATTTGATAGAATAATAATAATAAATCCCATTTTACTGTTAAAATTTTTAATTTTCTAAAAAGATTATTTTTATCATTTTAACAGAGACCATATATTAAACCAAATTATTGGAACTTTTTTAAATTATATATTACAAAATTTACATATTTTTGTTAATAAAAAAATGAAAATTATCTTCACGTGAATTTTTTGGTATTTTTCAATGAATGTTTTTTTGATAAATAATGAAAAATACTGAATTCTAATGGAAAAATTATTTTTATTATAATTTATTTATAATGATAAATTATATTTTAAATTTTATGTAAAAGAAAATTAGATCTATTTTAAATGAATTAATATAATTTATCTGATTTGAATCAATATCAAAATGAAATTGTATATAAGAACATTTAAAAATGTTGAACATATTGATTTTAAAAACATGCTTTGTCTTCCAGTTTGTAGTATTAATTTTAAACTAATTTAAATAAAATATATTAGTAGAAATTTTAAAAATGGATTTCATATTTGTAATAATAATTATTTATAATATATAGTATGGTAAAAGTTGTTTTTAGTAAAAATTGAGTGAGGGAAATCAAATTTAAATAATATGAATGAGAAAAAACATTACATTTCAAGGGATATAACATTAAACATAAGGGACAAAATAACATATAAAATTTTCCAAATTTCATTTTATATCCATATATATACCATATCCTTCCTTAAATATAATTTTACTCATTACTAGGGCCACATGAAATAGGAACAATAAGGAAGGAATTATTTCTATCAAAAAATTACAAGACTATAACTCCTGCAATATTAAAATTCAATCACCCCTCACACTTACTCACACATATAAATAATTTTGAGTAGTACAATCCTTGAGAAATTAATCTTTCAACTTCCCTCTCGTAATCTTACATGACTAACTTAGGGAATAAATAAAATCAAGGATGTAATTATATATAAACCAAAAGGAGTTACCCGAATAAAAGGTAACCTTCTTCAACAACCACTTTGAATTAAATAAATTTTAATTCATTTTATATCTATATTATATATTATCCTAGGTATCCTAAATATACATATATGTTTTTTGATAACTTTGTGACCAAAAAGTTTTCACACATCCAACAAATGGGACACATAGTCATCATTTGTGAGTACGGTAAAGTACCACCTCGTTAACTGATGTCATTCGTTGTTAAATTTAACATATTTCAAGTTTGGAAATAATGTTAGATTTATATATTGAAAATTATAAATATATTATATATTTTATTTATATTTTATTCTATAATTTTATTTAAAAATTACCATTACGATTTCCATTTTTTGAATATGATTAGATCTTGTGTGGAAGTGTGGACTACCACCTTCTTAAAGCAATTTGGTTCATTCACTCTATACATGGAATATATCAATGATGTTTTTTATTAATATATGATATATATATATGATAAAATGATTATAATGGAATTATAATATTAATATAAATAATTTAATTTACATCCATTTAAATATGGTTACAACATGGATGTATCGTTCATGTGTACGTACAACCTACCATCGCCATAAATAGTTCATTTCATTTCCCATCACCTAATATAATGGATTATTATAAATACATTTATACTGAATATATATGATATTTAATTATTGTTTTAAATCCCTTAGATAGTGAAATCATGAATAACGTAAGAAGAAAAAAAATCAAAAAGTACAAACATAATTGAAAAAATAGGCAATTAAAACCTAAAATAGTAAAAATAATTAAAAAATGTTAACTAACAAGTTATAATATATTATACCAATGTCATATATTCTATAAGAAATATGATTATGGTCCTGGTAAAAGTTAGTTACATTTTTTATACCATTATACATGATTTCGAAGGATGTTCACCCAAAAGGAAATACAAGGTAAGTCACTTCATCTCAATTTAATTTCATTGAGGCATATTTCAATATTTGGCACATAGTTTTTTATAATGTGTATATACATGCCCTTATAAATTTAATAAATTTAATAATTCATTATTCATCAAATTTTTATTTTCAAGTTGAATTATTTCATCTAATATTTTATGAACATAATGTTACCATGTGGTATCGAAATTTCATAACTCAATTTATTTTAAATTGTTTACAATACATTATTATTATCAATAATTATCTATTATTATTTTTAATATTAAATTTTTATATATTGATTTATTTCCACTTCTTATATGTATATCTATAATTGACACACATAATTATTTCATTTATTAATTTTTACATCTATGTTATGATCATTATAAGGGTTTATTTCACAATCCCATTGTAACATCCCACGTAAATAAAGAATATTACAATTTTATATTTGTTAATATTTTTAATTAAAATATTAATATTACATTAAATTGAACGCTATTCTTGATGGCGTACCCAGTACGTAACGATTTGTTTCTTTGAAATATTACGTTGCACTCTAATAATAAAATAATATTATTTTAAATGGTAGTTAACGCCTAGTCGTTGTAATGACTGGAATGATCAGAACTATCTACAAAATTATTATATATATATTTCAAATATTTTTACTTGTATCCAATAAATTTTAGAGGCTTAAAATGTGAATGAATCCAATTTTAAGCGTAAATATTGAAATATTCTTTAAAAGGTCGATTAACCGCCTTTTGATGGAGAACCCTTTTTAAATACACCTTTTGACAATTTTATAAGTTATATTGGACCAAATAAAATCCTTCTTTAGAATCGGGACATCAAAATTCACTCTGTGTATGTTTTTGTTATTTTTTCGATAAAGATCATTTTTAATGAATAAGTGGAAAATGTTGTATTTTAATTCAAAACCTCTTTTTAATATAATTTATTTATATTATTAGATCCTATTATTAATTGGTTTTAAAGTTAACTTAGAATATATTTTTAACATTTAATCCAATTGTGGTCTTTGTAATTAATTTCACTTTGAAATTGTACTTAAAATAGTGTCAATCTTTTCATATATTTTGTTTCTTAAAAAACACATTATTTTTTTGACAATGGGAATTAATTATTAAATTGATTAATTCAACTTATATGTTTTTATTATTGTAAAATATACATCATTTTTGAATTCAGAATATCAAATATAGCTTAGGGTGAATTTTTGTTATTTTTCTGAAAAACATCAATTTTTTGATGAATAGCGAAACCACTAAGTGGTAGTTAAAAAACAGATTTTTATTTTAAATGAAATTTTACCACCTCTGTGATTTTAATTTAAAAAAAATTGACATACATGGTTTTTATTAGGATGTAAAATGTTGTTCAATGAGATGAAAATATTTTTTGGTGCATAGTAACTTTTAAGTATTATTAATCGCGATTAAAGGTAATTAGTGTAATTTAAGGTAAAGATAATGTTATAAGAATATAAAATGACCTTGAAATGTGTCCTAAACTTATTTGATGAGTCATGGTCGACCAAGAAAATCCATGGGTCAACTTGGGGACCCCATGGAGCCACTTGGGTTAGAAAATGACATTAATAACATTTTATTAAAGTTAAAATTAAAATGACACAATCATGTATTGTTTTACTAAAACAATCTTTACACGGGGTTATACAAGTCATATTTTTTACTATAAATTTTCATTGGAAATCTAAAAAGATTTCCTACATTATATTATTTTTTTATAATTTATAAGAATTAAATAAATTAATATATTTATGACACCAAGATGATGCAGCGATTACCTCAATAATGAACGATTTAAATAAAATGAAAAGATAATGTAAAATCTAAGACATACACCGGTCAAAAACCTATTGGATGGGTGGATTTCGAACCCTTATCACCTTATCCTAGATATATATAATTTTGGGATCTTTGATATCAGAAAACCATTTTATAATAAAGCAACTTTTCAAGACTTTCCAAGAGTTCCCCTCCTCCCTCTTATAAAAGGCCCCCACCTCTACCTCCTTACCCACACCTCTCAAGCCCTTGTCTCATCCAACCTATTCTAATATTGTCTCTCCACATCCCTCTATTACTCCTATAAGCCTCACTTTGGGCATAAGTCTTCCCAACGAAGCTTTTGAGGACAAATAAAAAAGAGTAATATGATTTGAAGGTAATGTCTTCTCTTATGTTCTATTGTTTTATTTTTCTTCTCCAACCCCTATATGTTTCTTTATTACTTTATTTTGTAATAAAAACTGTATATTAAATATACTAGGATTCTTTTATGAGGAGGATTATAGAAAAACTCATACACACCTATATCTAATGGTTAAAGAACATACTGTTTCTGTGGGTGGCGAATTACTGCCTCACGAAACGATGATTGTTCAATATTATTTTAACACTTCTCATGGTGGCCATTAATATTTAACTATATTTATATATTATATATACATTATTTTTATGTATTCCTTATGCTTCTATATTTTTTATTTATTCCATACCTTTAAGGTTTCCATAATGGGTAAACGCGACAATTTCATTTTAGGAAGTGCGGACTACCGCCCCCTCAAAGTTATTGGAATCGTTAATACCATATGTGGGATGTATAAAGTAAGGATTTAATAATGTTATATATTATATTATACTGTAATTAAAATATACCTATATATCATTTTTTTCTTCATTCCATTAAATTATTACATAGAAATAAAAGTGGTGTTCATGCATTCGTACGGCTTACTGTCTCCATGAACGGTACATCTCATTTCTTATCTCTAAATGTTATGTACTCTTATAAGTACATATATATAATGGATATATATTTCATAAATTACATATAAATTATGGATATAATTCTAGAATTATAATATATATATTTCTCATTTAGTTTTAATTCCATTAATATGACAATGAAATGAAAGTAGCGTTCATGCGTACGTACGACCTACTGTCTCCATGAACGGTGCATTTCATTTTTATCTCCAAATGTTATGGAATAGTTTAAAATAAATATATACCGGATATATATGATATTTAAATAATTAATACTATTCTGGTGATTATGTACGTATAACTACATGGAAAACTCTTTTCCAACAAGTTCAATTTTAACTCATGTACCGAACATCGACAAAAACGTCTGATATGAACTCACATTATTATCCAATTTTTATAACATTATAATATGTGATATGAACTGAATAATAATATTTAAAGGATTTCCTTATGCAATTATAAATTGACCAAAGTTTATTATTTTGGAATATAAAGAAACGAACAAGACAAATCAGACTTGAGGTAAGGGATCCTGCCTCTCTTTTTTTAAGGTTCTCTTTTATGTCATTTCTTTTAAGATCATATTTCATATTTTTGGGGATGTTATTTTATATTCCTAATTCTGTAATTTTTATTTTCATATTATGAGAGACCCTATTTTATCTCATAAATCCATTTTTGGACGTTTTAAATGGGGTCGTTAGGCTGCCGATTTTTCCTAAGGGATTTTTCATCTCACTTTTATTCCCGTGAGCTTTATGCTACATTTTCCACCATTTCCATTGAGTGGTGTATGTACTTCCCATTATTATATTCCTTTTTTAATATAATTTCATTTATGGGTATTTACATCAATTTTTAATAGTCCTTCTTTCATGGGGTGTATGTTTTAAATGTTACCCAAGTCAAAAAGGGAACAATTCACCCTCCTCTTTTTAAAAGACATCTTTTGTTATGACTTTTAAATAAAATCTTATTATGTTGGGATATGTTATTATATATCCTTATTAATGTAAATTTTATGTCTATGTGATGAGATACCATTTTCTCCCTCATAAACTCATTTTATGAATTTTAAAGTGACGTCGTTAAGCTGTCGAAATTTTGCAAGGGAACTTATTAACCCAATTTCAATTCTTTGGTTTAAACCTATATTTATTGATTATGTCATACTATGAATATGTTTGTATGACCTCTGATTATTTTACACTTAACATCCTCTTATATTTTTTGTATTTATATTTGTCACACATAATTATGTAATTGATTTATCCTTAATCTATGGATACCGTCTTTATATGGTACTTCGTCTCAATATCCTTCCATTGAGGAAAATATAGATTTATCCACAAATTTATTTTATACGGTGTATAGACCCCTTTGACTTCTAATTTTATTATAAAGGAGTCTTTTCTAAATCAAGCGTTTTTCTAAATGACAATCGTTTGATTCTTTTTAACGTACTCGTTGACAACGACCTTTCCACCACCGCGAGTATTATTTGATCTTTGGCTTCCTCAACAAGTCATAATATTTATAAAATAAAATAAATACCATATACTATTTTATGTATTTTGGTTTTGAAAATGGTTTTGATAATGGATTCGTTATGTCAATATATTTAAGTCATATATTGTGGTTGAAATGTGTAAATGTTTTCTTTCCTTTAAAATTGTTTTATATGTAATGATTTTATAATGGTACATGGTCATTTGAAAAGTGGTTACGTGATAAACCAAATGAAGGGTGGTTTCGTGAATACCAGGATGGGTGGTTACATTATAACCTCCAACGCATCGGGTATGGAAGTCAGTCGTATGGCTATTCCCTGTAGTGATATGTGTGGAAGTTGACCGTATGGTTATTCCATTTAAGTATGTTTAAGTCCCAAGTTAACTTTATATGTTATGTGTTCCTTATATGGGTTTATGGTGATCTTTTGGTAATAAAATATATGTAGTGATATTTTATTCAGTGAAGAGTATGTACTACTTCATATAGGTGAAAGTTAATTCTTTGATAATGTATTCATTTTTACTTGTTGTTTTGCAAAACTAATAGTTTTCCTTCTTTGTGTATCCTTTACTGGGCTTTGTATGCTCATCTTATGTTTTGGAAATGTTTTCCACAGGGCTTAAAGATGAATAGTGTCAAGGATGAGATCATGGAAAGACATGCTATCTAAAACATGGAACTAGACATGTTTCTTTTTAAGAGTTATTATTTTATGGAAACTTATTTGAAGTATCTACTTTGTAATCTTTTGAGATGTAATAGGTATGTCTTAATTCACTATAACTCTAAACCTGAAAAGATCCTCTATGTGAATTATTTATTTAATTCATGGTAATGTAATGTTTTATGGCTGGGTCCTTATAGTTAGTATCAAAAGTCGGTTTAGATATCTTTAGTGGTTAGGGTATTCTCTAATCATAAGTGACATTACCATAATGGTTTGGATTTCAGAAAGAGTCATAGTTTTAGATAAAGTGAATGATTAAGTATATCTTAGTGTTTATCTTCCTCATTGGTACTTGATAATATTTTTGATATACTCACACTGTAATTTTTGGTTTTAGTAAATGGATGGATCTAGCAGGTGCCAAAGTGACATTGGATTTGTAGGAAACTATGGTGGTTCTCTGATTAAGAGACTGGATGAAATGGGGGATTCAATGAGGAATCTTGTGGTTATTCTAAACCAACTATCAAGGATTCATGATTAACCACTTGAACAATGGTGAGTTCTCTGATGCATCGTGTACGTGAGAACCAAATCTATTTGGAAATTCCGGTAATAATTATAATGGTAACCATTACGGTTTATAGGATCCTTACTTTTGAGGTAATTATGGGTTACTATATGATGGAAGATGAGAGGCATGAGGTAAAATTTAGGTTAAATTATATTATGGTTATTTTTGAAGATTTTATCTCTTTTGGGGAATTTTTTAAGGATTATATAGTTTTGGAAAAAGGAAAACACATAGACTGTGTGACAACCCATCACGTCAGACAAAGCTGTGGGAATCGAACCCACAACTAAAGTGAGACTGATATTTATCGCCTACCACTGGACTACGTGATGTCTCTGGTTAGTATGACAAATTCCTTTTAATTATATAATTTAATGAATCAAGAATAAGTTTATTTTGGGTTATCTAGGAAAATATTGACCTATCACAGAGGATATATGATTAGGTTAATTACTTTTCAATATGAGACATTAAGAGCAACTGATGTTATTTGGAGATAAATGTTAATTTGTACCTTGGAAGAATTTTTGATTAAATCCTTAAAATATTTGGGTTTCAATATTAGTTTGGTTTACTTTAGAGAATTTCATGGACAAATTTTTTATCGAATGGTCTTCGTTGAACTTTGGGTTTTGTTGGAAAAATTTTGGAGATTAAGAATAGATTTTCATTTTATAAAGGATTATCATTTTGTGGATTATCTGATCTTGTTCTAACAATTTTGGTTTTGGTAAGGGTCTAAATACATGGGAAATATATTGTTCTATTTTGTGGATTAGGTTATTATCTATAAGTTTATTATAGTGCTCTTAATGTGAACAAGTCTCATAAATACTCGTATTTTGGAGAAAATATGAGTTTGTGTAAGAAATCTAGTAAGAGATGAAAGTCTACATGAAAAGTAAGTATGTTTCCTTAGGATTTAGTTAAGTTCATAAATATATTCTTCAATTAAAAGTAACTTAAAACAAAAATGTTTTCCGTTAACTTTTCCTACTTTGGAATCAAATACTGTTGAACCCATCACAAGTTTTTGATTTTCTTGTGGTTAAATTTCTCATAATCATGTTTTCTATCACTCTCCAACAGAACATGAACCTTTGTTTTCTCTTCCATGTCCATGTTTTCCTACATGGAATCCTATTATGGGTTAACTCGGGTGACCTTTGTACTTCCCTTTCTTTCTTTTAAAGTGACAGTTTAATTTACTTTTTTTCCGATGTGGGGCTTTCAATGAAGTTTCGAAGCCCAATTTTAAAATTGCTAGGATGCAATTCCAAAAGGGGGGAAGGATGTAACATCCCAGGTAAATAAAGAATATTACCTTTTCATATTTATTAATATTTTTGAATAAAATATTAATATTACATTAAAGGGAACTCTATGCTTGATGGCATACCCAATAAGCAACAATGTGATTATTTGAAGTCTTACGATGCACTCTAATAATAAAATAATATTATTTTAAATGGTAGTTAACACCTAGCCATTTTAATGATGGGAATGAACAGAACTTACTACAAAATGATTATATATATATTTCAAATATTTTTACTTTTATCCAAAAAATGTTAGAGTCTTAAAATGCGAATGAATCCAATTTTAAGCGTAAATATTCTAATATTCTTTAAAAGGTCAATTAACGACATTTTGATGTCGAAACCTTTTTAAATACACTTTTTGACAATTTTATATGTTATATTGGACCAAATAAAATCCTTCTTTATAATCGGGACATCAAAATTCACTTTGTGTATGTTTTTGTTATTTTTTCCGATAAAGATCATTTTTAATGGATAAGTGAAAATGTTGTATTTTAATTCAAAACGTATTTTTAATCTAATATATTTATATGATTATATCATCTTATGAATTGGTTTTAAATTTAAATTAGAATATATTTTTACCATTTAATCCAATGGTGGTCTTAGGAATTAATTTCACTTTGAAATTGGACTTAAACTAGTGTCAATCTTTTGATATATTTTGTTTCTTAAAAACACGCTATTTTTTGACAATGAGAAATAATTATTAAATTTTTTAATGAAACTTATATGTTTTTAATTTTGTAATATATACATAATTTTTTAATTCGGAATATAAAATATAGCTTAGGGTGAATTTTTTGTATTTTTCTGAAAAACTTCAATTTTTGATGAATAGTGAAACCAATAAGTGGTAGTTAAAAACTGATTTTTCATTTAAATGAAATTTTACCACCTCTTTGATTTGAATTTCAAAAATAATACATACATGGTGGTCATTAGGATGTAAAATTTTGTTCAATGGTATGAAAATAGTTTTTGGAGAATAATAACTTTTATGTTTTATTAATCGCGATTAAAGGTAATTAGTGTAATTTAAGGTAAAGATAATGCTCTAATAATATTAAATTACCTTGACACATGTCATACCCTTATTTGATGAGTTTTGGACAACCAATAAAATACATGGGTCAACTTGGGGACCCCATGGAGCCACTTGGTTAAGAAAATGACATTAATAACATTTTATTTAAAGTAAAAATAAAAATGTCACAAACATGTATTGTTTTACTAAAACAATTTTTACATGGGGTTATACAAGTTATATTTTTGACTATATATAGTAAATGGAAAGATAAAAATATTTCCTACATCATAGTATTTTATTTATAATTTTTAGACTTTAAATTAATTAATTTATTTATGACACCGAGATGATGTCGTGATTCATTCATTAATGAAAGATTTAAATAAAATGAAAAGATAATTTGAATTATAAGACATACAATTGTAAAAAACATATTGTATGGGTGGATTTCGAACTCTTATCCCCTTATCCTCTATATATATAATTTTGGGACCTTTTATATCTGAAAATCATTTTATAATAAAGTAACTTTTCCAGACATTCCAAGAGTGCCCCTCCTCCCTCTTATAAAAGGCCCCCAACACAACCTCCTTACCCACACCTCCCAAGCCCTTGGATCGTCCAACCTATGCTAATATTGTCTCTACACACCTCTCTATTACTCCTAGAAGCCTGAATTTGAGCATAAGTATTTCCAAGGAATCCTTTGAGCTCCAATCAGAAAGCGTTATCTGATTTGAAGGTAATCTGTTCTCTTGTGTTCTTTTGTTTTATTTTGCTTCTCCAACCCCCTAAACTCTTTTTTATTCATTTATTTTTTAAAAACAATAGTATATTAAAGATACTAGGATGATGTTATGATGATTATTCGAGCTACTCTCATAAACACATCCATCTAATGGTCAAAGAACAAACCGTTTCGGTGGGTGGCGAATTACTACCTCACGAAACGATGATTGTTCAATATTCTTTTAACACATCTCATGGTGGACATTAAGATTTAATTGTATTTATATATGAAATATAAATTATGTTTATGTATTTATTATGCTTCTGTATTTTTCATTTATTCCATACCTTTAAGGTTTCCATAATGGTTAAGCACGATAATTTCATTATAGGAAGTGTGGACTACTGCCCCCTCAAAGTGATTTGAATCATTAATACCATATGTGGGATGTATAAAGGATGGATTTAATGATGTTATATATTATATTTTACATTAATTTTAATATACCTATGTATAATTATTTTTTTCATTCCATTAAATTATGAAATAGAAATGAAAGTAGCGTTCATGCGTACGTACGACTTACCGTCTCTCGGAACGGTACATTTCATTTCTTATCTATAAATGTTATGTAATAATATATGTACATATATATAGTGGTTATATATGTCATATATTACATCTAAATAATGGATATAATTCTAGAATTATAATATATATCTCTCATTTAGTTTTAATTCCATTAATATGACAAAGAAATGAAAGTAGCGTTCATGCATACGTACGGCCTACTGTCTCCATGAACAATGCATTTCATTTTTTATCTCCAAATGTTATGTAATAGTATAAAATGAATATATATTTGATATATATGATATTTAAATCATTAATACTATTATGGAGACTATTTACCTATAACTACTTATAAAATTCATTTCCAACAAGTTCAATTTTAACTCATGTACCGAACATCGACAAAAACGTCTGATATGAACTCACATTATTAACCAAGTATTATAACATTATATCATGTGATATGAACTGAATAATAATATTTAAACGATTTCGTTAATGAATTATAAATTGGCCATAGTATATTATTCAGGAATATAAAGAAACGAACAAGACAAGTCAGACTTGAGGTAAGGGATCCTACCTCTCTCTTTCATTTTAAGTACTCTCTTTTATGTCATTTATTTTAAGCTCATATTTCTTTTGTTTGGGGATGTTATTTTATATTCATCATTCTGTAATTTTTATTTTCATATTATGAGAGACCCTATTTGATCTCATAAATCCATTTTTGGATGTTTTAAATGGCGTCATTAGGCTGCCAAGTTTTCGTAAGGGATTTTTCATCTCACTTTTATTCCCATGAGATTTATGGTACATTTTACACCATTTTCTTTGAGTGGTTTTTGTAATTCCCATTATTCTACTCTTTTTGTAATACACTTTTGTTTATGGTTATTTACATAAATGTTGAATAGTCCTTCTTTTATAGGGTCTATGTTTCGAAAGTTACCCATGTCGGTAAGGGAACATTTCACCCTCTTCTTTTTAAAAGACTTATTTTGTTATGTATTATAATTCACATATTATTATGTTTGGATATGTTATTCTATATACTTATTGATGTAAATTTTATTTCCAAGTGATGAGAAACCATTTTTTCTCTTATCAACACATTTTCTTAATTTTAAAGTGACGTCGTTAAGTTATCGAATTTTTACAAGGGAACTTCTTAACCCAATTTCAATTCATTGGGTTAAACCTCTATTTCTTGATTATGTCATACTATGAATATGTGTGTATGACCTCTGATTGTTTTAAACTTAATATACTCTTATATTGTGTTTATATATATATTTGTCACACATAATTATGTAATTGATTTATCCTTAATCTAAGGATACCGTATTTGTATGGGACTTCGTCTCAATCTCCATTCATTGAGGAAAATTTAATTTTATACATAACATTATTTTATACATTGTATAAACTCCTTTGAATTATACTTTTATTCAAAAGGATTCTTTTCTATACGAAGCGTTTTAGTATATGACAAAAAAGTATGTTTCTTTTTAATGTACGCGGTGACAACGACCTTTCCGTTGCCATGAGTATTATTTGATCTTTGGCTTCCTCAACAAGTCATAATATTTATAAAAGTAAATAAATACCATATACTCTTTTATGTATTTTGGTATTGAAAATGGTTTTGATAATGGATTTGTTATGTCAATATATTTAAGTTATATATTGTACTTGAAATGTGTAAATGTTTTCATTCCTTTATAATTGTTTTATGTGTTATGATTTTATAATGGTACTTGGACATTTCACGGGTGGTGCCATGAATAACAGGACGGGTGGTTATGTTATAACCTCCAATTCATTGGGTATGGAATTCATCCATATGGCTATTCCATGTAGTGATATGTGTGGAAGTCGACCGTATGGTTATTCCATTTAAGTGTGTTTATGTCCCAAGTTACCTTTATATATTATGTGTTATTTATATGGGTTTATGGTAATCTTCGGGTTAGAAAATATAAGTAGTGACATTTTATTCAGGGAATAGTATTTACTACTTCATAAAGGTGAAAAGTATTACATTGATAAAGTATTCATTGTTTACTTGTTGTTTTGAAAAACTTCCAGTTTTCCATCTTTGTGTATCCTTTACTTGGATTTTTATGCTCATCCCATATTTTTCAAATGTTTTCCACAGGGCTTAAAGATGAATAGGGTCTAGAATGGGATCATGGAAAGACATGCTATCTAAAATATATAACTAGACATGTTTCTTTTTAAGAGTTTTTATTTTATGGGATCTTAGTAGAAGTGTCTACTTTTTAATCTTTTGAGATGTAATCGTAATGTATTAATTCTCTAAAACTCTAAACCTGAAAAGATCCTCTATGTGAATTATTCATTTAATTCATGGTAATGTAATATTTTTAGGCTGGTACTTTATACTCATTCTAATATAGATATCCCATTCATGGAATTCAATTAATGGAATTTATATGATCATTGTTAAAAAAACCATTTAATTTTTTTCTCCTCTATTTATTCTGGAAATTTTTCCTTTAATAGTACCACATTCCAACTCTTTTGTGCTGAAAATAATATAGAAAATGTTTTTAGGAAAACCTGACGTAATATCAATTTTTAATCGGATAACCTGTTTTCTTCTAAAAACGTATTTTTTAAAATGTATCACTAATATTTTAACAATTTTTTTAAATTCTTCATTATATAAATTTTAACAAAAATATTTCTTTTATAAATTTTTTCAACAAAAATTTCTTTGTCACAGTCCAAAAATTTTAATTTTATACACTTTTGACCTTATACGACATATACAAAATTACCTATTATCATTTCAATAAATATTAAATTTCATGATTAGAAGGATATTTTTTAATGAAAATATTTTTAATTTTTTTTGCAAAGAAAAGGATTTAAAATTGTTTTCATAAAGAAAAGGATATTTTTCCACAAGAATACTTATAAAATATCATTTTATAGTTTTCCATTCATCAATGAAATAAAATCATAATTTTACTCAGGTAGGTATATTATGTATTTATATGATTATTATTCTTCATGTGGATGTTTTATGATTTATTTGACTATGGATAGTATTAAAATTCACATTCTCGATTCATTTTTATTTTCCCTTTGAAATATTCGATTTCTAATGAAAATTAAACATTAAATTTTCCCCAAATATCCATATCACTAATAAGATATATGAAAATTTCCAAAAATATATACCATTTTTTCATATGATTTTTATATTGAATGTTTTTTATATATTTGGAATAATGGATAAATCCATATATTTTACACAATGTTGAAATTTGACAAGACACATTTTAAATGAATTAAATTTAGTATTTGAAATATGGAGAATTATGTCAAGATATAGGAAATGTGTGGACCAAATTATAGTTAAACCATAGATGAAACAATAGTATCATAGGAAAAGTTAGTTTTTTAGCCTTAATGGGGTTTTCACTACGAATAATATAAACCATCTTGTGAAAGGTCCTCACGGTAAAGTGATAATGTATTTTGGAAACATTATAACATCCTAGGAATTTATAAAAAAAATTCATTTTCATATCTATTAATATTTTGGAATTAAATATAAATCATGGTTTTCTGGGGACACTATATATAATAGCATACCTAAATCGCCATAAATTGTTTATCTGATATCTTACATTGCACAAAACACTGAGTTATACAGTAAAATAATACAACAATAATATTATTATATTAAAAGTTAGTTAATACCTAGTCGTTGTATTGATGAGAATTAACTTTATTAACTATATTATGATTTTAAATATTTCTTAATCTTCTTTTTCAGTTATAAAATATATTTAATGTCTTAAAATGAGAATGAATCTAATTTTAATCATTAAATACTCTAATATTTTTAGAAGTTTGTTTTAATACATTTTGATAACAAACCCTTTTTAAATTAGTTTTTTTCATTTTCATTACTTCTAATTGATAAAATTATATTCGTATTTAGATTAGGTATGTGAAAATTTAAATTTGTTGAAATTTTGGTATTTTTTCAGAAAAATTCCTAATTTTTATGAATAGTGAAAAATGTTGTATTTTAATTCAAAACTGAATTTTCATCTAATTTATTTATATAGTAAGATTATAATAATAATTGGACTTAAAGATTAATTGGATCATTTTTTATCATTTATTCTAATTATGGTCATTTGAGATAATTTTACATTTAAATTCGACAAAAACACATGTTAATCCTTTGATAGTTTTTACTTCTTAAAAACCCCTTTCTCATTGACAACATGGATTAATTTTAAGTTAATTTTCTTCAAATTCTCTGTTTTGAATTTGAAAAATTATATTCCATATTTCTAATCAAAAGGTATGAATTATTTAAATAGGCCCCTTTTAGTTTTAGAAAATATGAATAATACTTTTAGAAATTAATTTTTTTACCATAGTTAAAGCATAAATAAAGAAAATAACAATAAAAATAATATTATAATATTATAAAACTACCATAACACATGTCGTAATCCTACTGGATGAGATATTTATGACCATTATCATCCGTGTATTAAATTTAGGACCCCATGGATCCAATTGGCTGTGATAATGACGTTTTATAATATTTACATTAAAGAAAAAGGAATTATAACATAAACTAGTTTCTCTTAACTACAACAATTTTAATTTTGTTTATATATAGGATAAATTTGACTATAAATAGTCAATGAAAATAAAGAAAAATATTTTTACATCAAGGAATTTTATTTATAATTATTATATCTTAAATATATAAATATATTTATTACACAATTATGATGAAATGATTACCTTATTAATGAAAAATTCAAATAAATGTTATTATAAATTTTAAAATAATTATAATTTGAACATTTTCATACCGTCCAAAAAAATTTTAGAATACATTGATATGTGGGGGATGAGTTAAATATTTTTTATCTAATAGTTTTTATGACATTAAAACATCAATTTTTAAATAGTGTCAAAAATAGACAAAAATTAGTATTAAAATCGATGACTATTTTATTAAGTGATATAATAGTCCTGAAAATAAATAAATTTTAAAATAAATTCTATAATGTTAAAATTTTCAATAATTAATCTCTTTTTATTATATTTGGAATTTATAGAAAATACAGTAACCATATATTATGAAAATACAAGAAGACATGGTAAGCATTAATGTTTTTAACTAAGGGTTAAAGCTAAAGGATAAGGTTAATTTTTTAAACTAAACATTTCTAAAACCTATTGGTTGAGAGGATTTATAACCATAATAATATTATCCTTGAAATATTTTTATTTGGAACTATTATAATTATAAAATAAATTTATAATACAATATTGTTACAATACGTTCTTAAAGTACCCATTTTCCATCTTATAAAAGGCTACCACCTCTTCCCACTTACTCACACCTATGAAGACCCTTTTATCATCCAAATTCTTCTCAAATAAGCTCCCAACATCACTCCATTACTCCTAGAATACTTACCTATTGTATAACGTAATTCTAAAAAACCTCTTGCCTAAAATCAAAAGTTGTTACCAGATTTAGAGGTAACATCTTCTCTCAAATTCCTTTCATTTATTTTCCAAATCCAACCCACAAACCTATCTTTATTCCATTATATTATAAAAACACAATTATTCAAAATATAATACAATATTTTTATACTATGGGGTTTTTTATACACTTACTCACATCTCCATCTAATGGATATAAAACATACTGTTTCTGTATACGCCAAACTACTTCCTTACAAAATGATGATTGATAAATTTGCTCCTACCCCATATCATGGTGGCCATTATAATGACACTATATTTATATATGATATATATTTTAATTATACTATTTTAATTATTCTGGTATTCTAATTTAGAACATATCATTATGCTTTCCATTTTTTGTATATACAATAATTTTATTTTTGGAATTGTGGCCTACCATCACCTCAAGATTGATATTACTTGTTCATGCCATACATGGAGCATTTAAAGCATGTAGTTAATGAATATATGTAACATATATAGCATATATATTATACTATAATTATAATATCCACATTTTTCTTTTATATATTTTTTAATATTTTAATATAAAGAGATACGAAAGTAGCGTTCATGCTTACGCAAGGCCTGCTGTCTCCATGAACAGTGCATTTAATTTTTATCTCCAAATGTTATGGACTATTATAAATACATATAAAATAGATATATTTTATATTCAAATCATGAATAATATTATGGAGGTAATTTACTAATGACAATTTGGATACTTTGAGTCAAAACATGTTCATTTTTTACTCAAATACCTAACATCAACAAAACGTCCGATATAAACTAAAAAAATTAACTATTTTCTATATCAGTGTAATGTTGATATGAAATGAATAATAATATTTAAAAAGGATATAATTAACGTATAAATTAACCTGAAATTATTATTCAGTAAATTAATGAATGAATGGGACATGTCAGACTCATGGTAAGGGACTTTGTCTCAATATCATTACATTGATGAATTTCTTGATAATATGCACATTTATTCTATTATAAGTTGTATATACATATAATATGACATTTAATTACTATAATTTATCAATACTAATAATTTGTTCTAAATCATGGAGATTAATATATAAAAACTCGATGAGGTATCAGACACCTTGAATATTTAAAGATTTTATTATCAACTCTTTTTCATCATAATATTAAAATAAATATTTTTATATATGGGTATACATGGAATATATAGTAAAATTTATGTCACTATTGAATTTCATTCAATTTTTTAAAAAGGAAATTTTTTTATATGAATCATTTTAATTTTTTTTTAAAAATAGAAAAAGGAATATTTTTTTAACTTATACGATGACAACATCTTCTCCGTCTTCGTAACAGTTTTCTGACATTTGGCTTCCTCTATAATGCCTAATTTATTTAAAGATTATAATAAGTACATTGTTATTTTATTTGGTTATCATGGTATTGAAAATGTTTTCTTTATTGAAAATGTTATTTTTATAAAGAGAGATATTTCATATGGGATCAGAAAAAGATTTATGAAAAGTGGGTTTTGTGGTGAACATATTGAATTCATGAAATGGTACATGAGAATTATATGAAATGAGTGAGCTTTATATAGATTATACAAAGGGTTGAGCTGCATTATATCTCACATGTGAGAATGATATTTCTTATACAAAGGGTTGATCACAATTATAGCTTACAGGTGAGCCTGACCAACTTATATAATAGATTGAGCCCCATTATAGCTCACGAGAGAGCCTAAAGTAGCTTATACAAAGGGTGATCCCAATTATAGATTTTCAATTTGGAAGACAGACATATGGTTATTTCAATTGGAAGATGTTTTAAATGGTATTATGTATATGAAATAGTTGAATATTATCCCTTATAAGGCCATTGAATGTTTTGTCAACTATGCACATTGAGTGCTCCTCATATGACGTGTCGGGCTCTATATTAATATCATTTCAATTGATGACATGAATGTGATCAATCATTTTCCACCAAATCTACGATACATAAAACACGTTGTGTATAACATAATAGAGAGATAAGATCTAGATGGTACTACGCTTTTCAAATGTGCTCAGTTATATAAAAGGGTCAAGCAAAATATGGTTCAATCATCCCATTCATCCTCAGATCTTGATTTCCTAGCCATTTTTTCACCCTCCGAATGACTGGATCACCTAAAACAAAAACTAAAGTTCTTCTGCTATGTTTGGAATATGACTTTGGTATGATCTAAGCTATGATAAACCTATTATGTATCTACTAAACTTTCAACGAGGTATCTTGTTTCTAGATAATTCCCATAACTACCACCCCACCAACCATATACCAACAAAGTGGTGAATGTCATGAACTCCCAAAAATAGACCCCAAATGTGTCATATAAATCAAATAATGTTATGTGTTACTATAATAAGACTCAATAAAGGCTATTTGATCATCCCAAAATCCACCAATGTTGACGGAAAAGTACAAATTCATTTCCCATAGTATTCAAAATGTCTTTTCATAATTCTTGTCTATCTGGGGATGGTACATTATGCTCAATGTTTGTTTAGTCTTTACGGTCTTCTCTAAACCTTTCTAAAACTAGAACATAATTTTTTTTCTATTTTAATGTAATTATTATGGGAACTCTATGAAATTTTATGATCTCATGAAAATATATAATTCCCACTTCATCCACATAGTGATTATCCAGTATTAGTACAAAGTAGGATACACATTTTAGCCAATCAAAAATCCTCCAGATAACCTCATGGATCGACGAGGTCCTAGGTAAACCCATCACCATATCCATAATTTCATCCTCACAATTACACATTGGAAATGGATGTGGATCAACAAAAAATCCAAAATGGTGGTGCCCATAATTCACCCTCTGATATATAAGGCATCAGTATACAAAAACCTATAACACCCATAATGTTCGAAAAGAGTGACTTTTATTCGATATGGTGTAATAATGAAACACCAAAAAAATAGAATCGAATAGAATATATCATGAATTTATGGTATATATAATATTTTAGATTAATTTAATATATTATATATCTTTAAATTCACATAATACGTAGTTATCTTGTGCAACAAATACTTTCTTCGATTAATTGTGTTACATGCAAGACTGAGTTTTACCAAACAAAAATATTTTTTCAATTTATTATTATTTTACATAATACCACATAGTTGTAAAATTGGTTGTTATGAATATGATTAAATAACTTATAAAAACATATTTCTTTTAAGAAATATATGAATATCAATTGGCCACTAATTAATAAAAAAGGAAAATGTAAACAAATTAAATATAAAAAAAATTATTAATTTTTATGCTCACAAAGGAGTTTGATGTTAATAAATTAAATTAATTACAAGTATTGAGTGTTATTGATGATATAAACAGGTTATTTAATCAATAAAATATTTATTATTTTCATCCATTATATTTGGTAGACTAATTGTAATAAATCCCATTTTACGGATTTTTTTTTTATTTTTTAAAAAGACTATTTTGCCTCATTTTAATAGAGACCATATATTAAATCCATTTTTTGGAAGTTTTATAAATTATAAATTTCAAAATATAATTTAATTTATTTAATAGAAAAATATAAATTATATTTGGAAGAACTTTTGGTATTTTTTAATGAAGATTTCTATTTTGATAAATATTGAAAAATTCAAAATTCAAATTAAAAACATATTTTCCTTAAAATTTATTTATAATGTTAAATTATATTATAAATTTTTTTAAAAGAAAATTAAATCTATTTTACATAAATTAACATAATTTATCTAATTTGATTCAATTTCATAATGAAATTGTATTTTAGAGAATTTCAAAATGTTGAACATTTTGAATTTAAAAACATTCTTTGTCATCCAGACATTAGAATTAATTTAAATCTAATTTCAAGCAAATTTATTAGTATAATTTTTAAAAATGGATTCCATATTTGTAATAATAGTTATTTATAATCAATATTATGGTAAAAGTTTTATTTTAGTTATCAAATTACTGAACGTAATAAAATGTATTTAATATGATTGAGAAAAAACATTACATTACAAGGGATATAACCTTAATCATAAGAGAAAAAATAACGTATAAAACTTTCCAAATTTATTTTTATAGCCATATATATACCATATCCTCCCTTAGATATAAATTTATACATTAATGGATCCACACTATATAGGAATAATATGTTAGGAATTACCTCTTTGAAAAAATTACAAGAATTCAACTCCTCCAATGTTAAATTGAACTCACACCTGACAATTACTAACACATATAAATCAGTTTTACAAGTCCAAAACCTTATAAAATAATATCACAACTTCCCTCACCCATATTATATTCCTCACTTAGGGAATAAATAAAATAAAGGATGTCCTTGTGTATAAACCAAAAGGAGTTACCCGAATAAGAGGTAACCATCATCAATAGTAATATTCAATTAATTAAACATCAATTCAATCAACATATCTATTATATAATAACCTAAGTATAATTAATATAAATAAATTGTTTTTGATACGTTTTTAACCAAAAAATTATACTAGATACATAAAATGGGACTCACAGTCATCATTTTTGTGTACGGAAAACTAATGCCTCGAGAACTGATGTCATTCGTTGTTACAATTAACACATTTCAAGGATAGAAATAATGATGGATATATATTTTATAAATGATACATATATATATATATTTCTATAATTTTTATTTAAAATTTACCTTTAGGCTTTCCATTTTTTGGAATATGATATCATCTTGTGGTGAAATGTGGACTGCCACCTCTTTAAAGCAACGTGGTTCATTCACGCTATACATGGAATATATCAATGATTATTTTAATTAATATATGTTATTTATATTATATAATGATTATAATTGAATTATAATATAAATATAAGTCATTTAGTTGATATCCTTTTAAATATGGAAAGAGAATGTATGTTTTGTTCATGTGTACATACGACCTACCATCGCTATGAATAGTGCATTTCAGTTCCTATAAGCAAATATAATTGATTATTATAAATACATATATACAGAGTATATATTTTATTTAAATATATTTTTAAATACTATAGATGATGAAATCCTGACTTACGTAGGAAGAACAAAATCTATAGGTCAAAACATAATCGAAAAAATAGGCAACTAACACATAAAATATTGAAAATAATGAAATATTGTTAACTGGAAGGTTATAAGATAATTTACCAATGTCATAAATGAAATAATGAATATAATTATTTCCATGGTAATATTTGGTTACATTTTTTAGTCCATTATACATGATTTTGAAGTATGTTCACCCAAAATGAAATACAAGGTAAGTAACTTCGCCTCAATTTAATTTTATTGAGTCATATTACATTGTTATGCACGTAGTTTTTTTTATATTGTGTATATACATCCTATTTTAAATTACATAAAAGGAATAATTCATTATTCCTAGGATTTTTATTTTTTTGTTGAATTATTTCATCTAATATTATTTTAACATAATGTTACCAAGTGGTATAGAAATTTAATAACTCAATAATATTAAAAATGTTTTTAAGAAAACCTGACTTTACCTCACATTTTAATCGGAGAACCTGTTTTATTTTAAAAACATTATTTTCAAAAATAGATCTATAAAATGTTATCAAAACATCAAAAATCATTCATTAAATAAAATTTATCAATTTTTTTCATTTATAAATGTTTTCAAATGAATATTCTTATAACAAACCAAATTTTTTAATTTTATACCCTTTTTACCATACAAGAGAAATGCTTTTTCACCCTGTACGACATGTAATGAATTACCTATTGTCATTTAAATAAATAATACTTTTCATGAATAGAAGGTAATTTTTTATTGAAAATATGTTTAAATTTTATTTTCAAAGAAATGTATTTAGAAATTATTTTCAGAAAGAAAATTATATTTTCCAGAAGAATTTTAAAAAAATATATTTCTATACATTTAAATTCATCAATGAAATCAAATATAAATTTTACTCAACATGGGATATTTTGTATTAATATGATTATTATTTTTAATATAGATGGTTTATGATTTATTTTACCATGGATGGTATTAAAATTCACATCCATGATTCGTTTTAATATTCCCCTTGAAATATTAAACTTTTAATAGTAATGGAACCATAAATTTCACCCAAATATCCATATCTCTTATCAAATATTAGAAAATTTCCTAAAACACAAACTGTTTTTTCATATTATGTTTACATTTAATGTTATTTGATATTTTGGGAATTTTTTATAAATCCATATATTTTACTCAATGATGAAATGTGACACGACACATTATTCCGGAATTAAATTTAGTATTCGATATATACCGAATTCATTCAAGATATAGGACATGGGATGGCCGGGTTATAGATAACCTAGATATTCTTTATTAGTATCATGGGACATGTTGGTTTTCCAGCCTTAATGGGGGTTTTCACTATGTATGTTATAAACTATCTTATGAAAGGTCCTCGCGGTAAATGTATAATGTACCTAATAAACATTGTAAAACTCGAGGCATTTATATAATAATACATTTTTATATCTACTAATATTTTTGAATTTAATATTAATTTTAATTTAATGGGAACTCTATGTATTAAAACATACTTGACACTCAATAATGTATTTCTCCGAAATGTTATGTTGCACACAACACTGAGTTATACCGAAAAATAATACAATATTATTATTATTATTATTATTATTTTATAAGGTAGTTAAATCATAGTTTTTGTATTGAATGGAATGAATAGAATGAACTATATTAATATTTTACGTATTTGTTAAAAGTTTTTAAATTTATCGAATAAATTTAATGTCTTAAAATGAGAATGAATCCAATTTAAGCATAAAATACTCTAATATTTTTAGAAGGTTATTTTATCACCTTTTGATGGAAAACCCTTTTTAAAATGGTTTCTGGAACTTTTATATGTTCTATTTTATGTAATGAACTAGTTATTTAGAATATGTATTTCGAAATTTACTTCAGTTGAAATTTTAGTATTTTTTCTAACAAAATCCATATTTTTATGAATAGTGAAAAATGCTACATTTTAATTCAAAACTACCTTTTCATCAAATTTATTTATATAGTATGATTATCCAATTATTTGTACTTGATGTTTAATTGGATTATTTTTTTTCATTTAATCTAATTATATTCATTGCATGTAATTTTACAATTGACATAAACACATGTCAATCATTTCATAGTTTTTACTTCGTAAAAACCCCTTTCAAGTTTTGACAACGGATATTAATTTAAAATTAATATCTCTCAATTATGTGCTTTGAATTTGGAAAATTTAATTCCATATTTGAAACCAAAAGTTATAAATTATGTAAATGTAATCTTTTATTTTGGGACATTACGAATTTTACTTTCAGAAATTAATTTTTTTACCATGATTAAAACATAAATAATGGTAAATAATGATAAAAATAATATTATAAGATTATGAACCATACCTAACACGTGTCTTAATCCAATTGGATGAGATATGTATGACCATATTCACCCATGGGTCGAATTTAGCATCCCATGGAGCTAATTAGATGTGATAATGAACATTTATAATAGTTAATTTATCCAAAAGTGAAATATAACAAAAACATTTATCTCCTAACTACAAAAATTTTAATTTGGATTATATAAAGGATAAAATAAACTATAAATAGTCATTTTCAATAAATAATGATTTTACACATTATGGAATTTTATTTATAATTTTTAGAAAGTAAATAAATAAATATAGTTATGACACAATAATGAAGAAACATTTACCTTATTAATGAAATATTCAAATATATGATATTATAAATATTAAAATAAATATAATTCGAAAATTATGATTCCATTGATGAATGTTTTCTAGGAATATGACATGTGGGGAATGTTTAAATGCTTTTTATGATGTAATAATGTTTTTATGACTTTAATATATCAATTTCTAATTAGTTTCAAATTGACTTAAATGAGTTTTTAAAAAAAATAATATTTTATTAATGGATATGATAGTATTTAAAATATAAGTTTTATCCAAATAACTTGTATAATGTTAAAAAAATCATTAATAACTCACTTTATGTTCTATTGTGAATTTATAGTAACCATTGTAACCATATATTATGAAAATACAGGAAGACATGGTAAGAGTTAATACTTTTATCTAATTGTTAAAACAAAAGGATAATGTTAATTATGTGAAAAAAATTTGTCTAAAACATTTTTGATGAGAGGTTATAGACACATCCACATACTATCCTTGAAATTAATTTCTTTGGAACTATTATAATTCTAAAACAAATTTATAATAAATTAAAATTTTAATCCATTCTTAAAGTGCCCCTCCTCCCTCTTATAAAAGGCCACCTCATCTACCCATATTCTCACGCATCTCAAGCCGCTTTTGTTGTACGAATTCCACTCAAATAATCTCCCAAAATCACTCACTTACTCAAATAATCCTGACCCTGGGTAGAAGTAAATTCAGGAAAACATTTTGGATAAAATAAAAAGTAGTTACCCGATTTAGATGTAATGCCTTCTCTGAAACTCCTTTCATTTATTTTCCTCATCAGACTCACAAAACAATATTTCATCCATTATATTATAACAACACCAGTATCATAAATATAAAAGGATATATTTATAGTAATGTTTCTATAAACACTTACACACATCTCAATCTAATGTATAAAGAACATATTGTTTCTATATACAACCAAATACTGCCTCACGAAATCATGATTGATCAGTTTTCTCCTAGCCCCTCTCATGGTGGCCATTATACTGACACTATAATTATATATGATATATATATATATATATATTATTTATTCTATCTTTATCATTCTATAATTTTTATTTACAACATAACATTATGTTTTCCATAGTTTGTAAATACTATAATTTTATTTTTGGAATTGTGGACTATCATCCCCTCAAAATTGTTATGACTAAACCATTCCATACATGGAACCTATAAAGGATATATTTAATGATAATATCTACCATATATATCTTATATATTATTCTATTATTATAATATACCAATTTATATTTTAAAATTTTTTCTTACTTTAATATAATATAAATGAATGTATTGTTCATTCATCAGTACAGCCTACCGTCTCCATGAACGGTTAATTTCATTTCATATATCAAAATTTTATGGACAATTGTAAATACATATATAATACATATATATTATATTTAAATCGTGGATAACATTCTGGTGGTAATTTACTTATGACCACATGGATACTTTGAATCAAAACAAGTTAATTTTTTACTCAAATACAGAACATCAACAAAACATCTGATATGAAGTCAAATAAGTATCCAATTTCTATAACATAGTAATAATTGATATAAAATGAATAATAATATTTTATAAGTTTCTAAAGAAAGTATAAATTAACATAAGATTATTATTTATTAATTTAAAGAATGAATGAGACATGTCAGACTCATGGTAAGTGACTTCATCTCAATCTCTTTCTATTAGATAATTTCTTAATAATATGCACAATAATTCTTTTATTAAGGGTATATACATACACTATAAAATTTAATATCCATTATTTATCTATACTAATAATATTTAATAAATAATAGAGATTAATATTTAATTTTTGAATGTGTTATGGGAAAAATTGAACATTTAATGATTTAATTATCAAATCTTTTTCATCCCAATATTAAAATACATATTTATTTATATTTGTAAAAAAAGAATATATAAAGAATTTTATGTCACTCTTGAATTTCATTCAATGATTTCAAAATGGGTATTTTAATATTAATTATTTTAATTTCTATACAAAATAGAAAAAGGATTGCTTTTAATGTATACAATGAAAACTCATTCTCTTTCGTCGTAACTATTATTTGATATTTGGCTTCCTCTATAAGCCCTAATTAAATTTAAAATGAAAATAAATCCATTATTCCATTATTTTTGAATCATTGTATTAAAAATGGGTTTTTTAAAGGAAAAAATGTTTTTTATGAGGAGATAATTTTTACATGGGATTATATGAATATATAAGAGAAGTTGGTTCTATGATGAACATATTTAATTTATGAAATTGTAAATGAGAGTTATATAAAATGACTGAGCCTGATATAGCTTATACAAAGGGTTGAGCTCCATTATAGCTCATGTGTAATCCCTATATATATTATAAGAAGGTTTGATCCCAATTATATCATAAAGGCGATCCTGACGCAGCTTATATGAAGTGTTGAGCCCTATTATAGCTCACGGGTGAGCCCGATATAGCTTATACAAAGGGTGATTCCCATTATAGATTTCAAATTTGGCATTCAATAATATGGTTATTCTAATTGGGGGATTATTGAAAGGGTTTTATGTATATTATGCACTAAGTCACCTAAAGAGGTTTTAATTTATATCAATGTGATTTGGTGTCTTTCATTGTGCCAAAAGTATGAGTATAATTCAGGTAAAAATGTTTGGTTTCATCTGCTCAAATAACATTGAATAGGTTTTCATCTTTCAACTAGACTAATGGGTTTTATTTATATTTGTATCCCTTACTTAAAATTTTGAGACAATTTTGTTTAGTGTTTTCACCAGAATAAATAGAAAATAGATTCTTGGATGGAATCAAGGAAATATTATTATTATTAAACATGAAATGAAACCGTTTTCTTTTTAAATGTTTTTTATGTTATATAAAAAATGAAAAATGTTGGAAGTGTTCACTTTTTATTTCTAGGATTTTTATTTAATAGTTATGGAATAATACTCTAATACTCTAAACCAAAATAGATCAACAATGTGAATACTTTACATAACTCTAAATTGTGTAATGTTTATCAATATGCCCTTATATTTGGCATCAGAGGACAATTTAGATAACATTAATGGTTATGATAGTTTTAATTTATTTTTTTTATAGTATTTTACTTTAGGTTTATGTTGAAATTATGTAGCATTTTAAGATTACCTTATTGATTCATCTAAACTATGACTTTTCATAATGTTTTCCCCATAGTAAATAGGAAAGCTTTAATGGGAATGCATCGAGAGGAAGACAAAAATTAAAATAAAAAACATGAGGTCATGTGAATTGTAACAAAATAAGATGTTGAAGTGATGGAGAGGTCGACTCAGGCTATAAATATTAATGGTTTCCATGCATAAGATCATCCTGATCAACCAAAAAGTAATGTGTCTATTGTCTAACATTTTATAAGGCAACATCCCCCATCATTCAGTAGATCCTCTATCCTAGTTGTAATTGTTGGATGGATAGATACCTTATAGAATATATATGAAGTCATGAGATGTCTATACTTTCAATAGGAAACTCTTTACATCTTTCATTTTTTCAGGGGAAGTTAATTGATGGTGGTCATTAGTTAAGAATACTAGAGAGAGAAATTATCTTTATTCCATGGATTGGGAAGTATTTAAAGATATTTTACTTGAGAAATATTTCCCTAAGGTTGTTTGTATTAGGACGGAGATTTTTTTTGAATTAATGAAGATGGATGGTGATTTATTTTCAACATATGAATCAAACTCAACAAGATTGTCCTTGTATTTTTTAGATTTTATTGGATATATTGATAGCAAAATTAATATATTTTACATTGGATTAAAATTGGAGATACGAAGAGCATTAGACTCTATAGAGTTCATATGATATGAAAAATTGAATCATTGTGTTGAGAATGTTTAAATGGAGTTTACTAACACTGAAGATCCACTATAAGATAATTGTAAGAAACAGTGAAGGTTCCATGAAATGTAGAATCAATCAACTAAAAATTTTGTAGGTTAGACGAAAGCATGTTTCAAGTGAGGTAAAATAAATTTTGGATACAGTATTTCAGAATCTATAAAGTGTTATCAGTATGGTATGATTGGTCACAAGGTTCATGACTATAAATAAAAGGTTTTTGAATAGTCAAACAATAAGATAATAGATATCCAGTCTATAGTAAGATATATTAGCTACAATGAGTTGGGAATGTATGAAAATAAGTGTCTGAAGTTAACTACACAGGGATGAAATATGTTTGATCAAAAACAAAATGGTTTGGGAAAATCATTTGACACTACTACCATTGATGTTGAGACATATGGTGAAGTTATGGAAGATCCTGAGAGCCTTTTATTTTTTGAAGGATAACCATATTTTCGTGTTTTTATGCCCACATTCTGTGGTATTATATGATGTGAGAAAAAGTTATTAAGGAGCATTCTGTGTGATTTTTTTGGGTTATATTTATATATGGATTTCTATTAATGTGGAATTAGGCATTTACTTTTGGACCTCATTTTTATAATATTTATATCCTTTATGGTTTGTTGGAAAATTATACTTAAGGTTATTTTATGGTATGTACATCATATTCATGGAATATTATGAGGATTAATTTGGTCTTATAAAAGATAAATATATCACTTAATTATAATTCCTTATGTTATTATTCTAGGAAGTAAATTAATTACCCCACTCTATCAAGAGGAACATAGAAAATTATTCATTTACATTTCTCAATGTTCTTTTGAACCACCATAAAATTATGGTTTTTTTATTTTTACCTTTATAATGAATAGGTTCTCTTTCACTCTCTATTAGTCATTTAGAGTTAGTTTTATCATCCATGTTGATGTTTTCCAAAAGAAAAACATATTATATTATATATTTGGTGACATTTTTTCTTCACTTTCATTATTTTAAGGTTATTGTTTTAATTAAACTTTTTTAAATGGGGGATTTTAAATGATGTATATTAGCCAAGTCTTAAAATTACAAGGACATAATTTCCAAAAGGGGGAATGATGTAGCATCCTAGGTATTTATCGAATAATACATTTTTGTATCTATTAATATTTTTGAATTTAATTTTAATTTTAGATTAAATGGGACACTATGTATGATAGCGTACCAGACACGCATCAATGGGTTTCTCTAATAGCTTACATTGCACACAACACAGAGTTATACCGAATAATAATACATTATTATTATTATTATTATTTTAAAAGGTAGTTAACGCCTAGAAGTTGTATTAGTGGGAATGAAAAAATTAAATATATTATTATTTTAATTTTTTGTTATTTTTTTTATTTATCCAATTAATTTTACAAGACTAAAATGAGAATAATTATAATTATATGCCTAAAATACACTAATATGTTTAAAAGGTTTTTTACCACCTATTCATAGTGTACCTTTTTTAAAAATATTTTTTTGTCACTATTTTATGTTATATTTTGTAAAATAATGTTCTTATTTATATGTGGGATATCGAAACATAATTTGGTTGAAATATTTGTATTTTTTTTGATAAAATCAATATTTTTATGAATAGTGAAAAAAACTGCATTTTAATACAAAACTGTTTTTTTGTCAAATTTATTTATGTAGTTGGATTGTTCTTTTAGTTTGTTTTAAAATTTAATTAGATTATTATTTTATAATTCCATCCAATTATGGTGAATATATGTGATTTCACCATTAAATTTTACATAAACACATGTCAATCGTTTGATAGTTTTTACTTCTTAAAAACATGTTTTCTAGTTTTAACAACATGAATTAAATTTTAAATTAAGATAATATTATTCTATGTTTTGAGTTTGGAAAATTGATATACATATTTTTAATTATAATTTCATAATTTTTTAAATAGGGAACTTTTTTTATTGGACTTTATGAATAGTAATTTCAGTAATTTATTTTATTTACCATGGTTAAAGCATAAATCGGTTAAATAAGGGTAAAAAATAATATTTTAAAAAATATAAAACATCCCTAAAACTTTTCTTATTCATATTAGATGAGATATTTAAATCCATGAGAATCATAGGGTCTAATTTAGTAACACATAGAGCCACTTGGGTGAGATAATAGCCTTTTATAAAATTTAATTAAAATAAATGGGAAATATAACATAAACATGTATCTCCTAACAAATTTTTTAATCTGGTTTATATAAATAATAAAATTTACTATAAGAATTCATTAATAAGATAAAAATATTTCTTTTATAATGGTATTTTATTTATAATTTTTTATCATTAAATAAATAAATATACTGATGACACAATGATGGCGCATTGATTGCCTTATTAATGAAATATTCAAATAAATGATATTATAAATAATAAAGTGAATGTTATATGAACATTTTGAATCTGTAAAAGATTTTTTTGGATGAAATTAACAAGTGAGTGATGAGTTACATTACTTTTTTATATGAAATAAATTTGTTATGTCTTATTAAAATCAATTTCAAAATAGTATCCAAATTGACCTAAATTAGTTTTTAAAAACATAATATTTTATTAATTGATATAATAGTCATAAGATTCTAAAATTTGTACAAAAGACTCATTAACTATTAAAAATTTCATATATTATGTACTTCAGGTTAGCATGGCATTTTATAGTAACTATAGTATGAATATATTATGAAAATACAAGAAGATATGCTTAATATTATTCTTTTTAACTATGGGTTAAAGATAAAAGATAATTTTAATTTTGTGACATAAAATTTACTAAAACCTATTGGATGAGAGGATTTTGACCATAATAATATTATCCAATAAATTTATTACTTTTTAATTATTCTAATTTTAAAATAAAATTTTAAAAAATAATATTTCATGTCATTCCTAAAGTGCCCTTCCGCCCTCTTATAAAAGTCCACCACCTCTACAAAATTACTCACACGTCTCAGGAACCTTGGAACATACAAATTATGCTCAAATAAGCACCTAATATCTCTTCCTTCCAAATAGAATCATTACCTTGGGACGAAAGCAATTCAATAAAAAGTTCTGTCTCAAATCAAAAGTTGTTACCCAATTTAGAGGTAACTTATTCTCTCATGCTCCTTTTATTTATTTTCCACATCCGCTGACAAAACATATATTTAATCCATTTTTATGAGAAAAAAATTATCCTAAATATAATTTTATTTTTTTTATTCTATGGTTTCTACCTACACATATACACTTGTCAATGTAATAGATATAAAACAGACTATTTTTGTCTGCGGTGAACTACTGCCTCATGAAACAATGATTGTTCAATTTACTCCTACAACCTCTCATGGTGGACATTATTATGGAACTATATTTAAATATGATATATATAATATTTATATTTTCTCTCTTATTATGTAATTTGTATTCAATATATTCCTTTATTCTTTATATATTTTGAAAATATGATAATTTCATTTGAGAAAGTGTGGACTACCGCCCCCTCAAATGTAATATGACTCATTAATTCCATAAATGAAATGTATAAATGATGGTGTTAATGAAATTATGCAACATATATAACCTAGATATTATAATGGAATTATTATATAGTTATATATCTTTTAGTTTTTTCATTAATATGATAAGAAATGAATATAGCGTTCATGCGTACGTAAAACCTGCCATATCAAGGAATGGTGCATTTAATTTATTATCTCAAAATGTTATGGACTATTATAAATAAATATATATGGGATATATTTGATATTAAAAATAGGAATCATGTTTAAGATATAATATACTTATGGACATATGGATAATTTTAATCAAAACAAGTTTATTATTGACTCAAATACCAAAAGTCGTCAAAACGTCCGATATAAACACATATAATTAACTAATTTCTATAAAATTTTAATAAGTTATACAAAATTATTAATAATATTCAAAAAAGTTCTAAAGAAATTAGTAATTATCTTGTGTTTTTTATTTAGTAAATTAACAATGAACGTGACATGTTAAACTCAATGCGAGGGACTTCATCTCAATCTCGTTTCACTAACGCATTTCTTGATAATGTACACCTTTATTATTTTATAAGGTATATATACAACTACTATTTAATTTCATAACCATATTTTATCTATAATACTATTATTTACTAAATCATCGAGATTAATAATTAAATTTTTATAGTGGTATGTGACACAACGAAAATTTATTAATATAGTTATCAAATCTTTTTTCTTCCTATATAAAATTACATATTCAATTATATGGGTATAAAAGTAATATAAAAGAAATTTTATGTCACTATTCATTTATTTTCAATTTTTTTGAAAGGAATATTTTTATATTATGTTTTTAAAATTATTTACTAAATGAAAAAAGAATGTTTTTAACGTATACGGTGATATGAGTTCTCTACCACCGTAAATGTTATTTGATATTTAGATTCCTCTAGAATCCTTCATGTCTTTTAAAATAAAAATAAATCCCTCATTCTTGTATTTGGGTATCATTGTATTAAAATAGGGTTCTTAAATGAAAATGGTGTTTTTTAGGGATATGTTTTTTATATGAGATAAGAAGACGCTTTAAAAATATCAGTTTTCTGATGAACACATTTTATTTATGTAATGGTACATGAGAATTATAGGAAACAGGAGAGCCCAATATTGATAATATGATGGATTGAGCTCCATTATATCTCACACATTGGCCAAATATAGTATATATGAAGGGTTATGCCCCATTATATCTCACGGGTGAGCCTAGCACAACTTATACTCAGGGTTGAGTACCATTATAGCTCACAGGTGAGCCTGATATATCTCATATGAAGGGTGATCCACATTATAGATCTCTAATTATGATATAAAACATATGCTTATTATAATTGGAAGATATTTGAAACTGTATCATATATATAATGCTCTAAGAAATCAAAAAGAGTTTTAATTTCATTCAATTGGTTTTAGTTTTTATCATTGAGAAAAAGTATGAGTGTTATTAATGTGGGAATGTTTTGTTTCATCTTCCCAAAGAACAACGAATGGGTTATCATGATTTAAACAGACTAATAGGATTTTTATGTCTTTTACAACTATTTTTTTGCTCATCACATGTTTTCAAATGTTTTCACATGATTTAATGGAAAATATAATCAAGGATGGAATCAAGGAAAATTTATAATTATTAAACATTCAAAGATACAATGTTTCTTTTTAAACGATTTTATGTAATGGGAGAAATAGATATTGTTGGAAGTGTCCATTATGTATTACAATGTTTGTATTATGTAATTTTTATCTATTAAATATCTAATGCTCTAAAAATGTAATGATCCAAAATGTGAACACCTGACATAACCAAAGAATATATAAAATATTAGGATGTGGACTTATAAACAAAGAATCAAATAATTAATCATTTCCTTCATTTTTATTCAATTATTTATATACACAAGATTTCAACTAGGTTAAAATATATATATGAATTTTATTCTCATTTTACTGATTAAGTGACATGGTCGTCAATTATTTAACATTTTATATGGATTATAGCTTATATAGTTGTTTTAAATGGTATGTGTGAAGAGTTATTTACCTTTCCCTATTTTTTACACGCTCCCTCTTAGAATATTGATTACAAGGTATGTTTTTTCAGTTCATTACATTTTCATATTGATTATTCCCATTGATTCAATATTTTTTTCTCTATACACATCCCTTAGTGATCATATGATCTAGACCTTATTTATTTCCATTCCATTAGAATCCATTAAGAATAACAAGAAATATATGAATGTATATCAATGTCATAATAATGTCACCATAATAATATTATATTGTAATTATTGTATTCCATGGTAATAAAATATTGGTGTATGTATCAGGATTACCAAGACTACTAAATTCACTAGTCATTAAAGATGAATTTCATAATAATAATGCCTGTGTAATGGTAGTAGTCACCAGTTCTGAGATTTCTCTGGCTGGGGCACTACATTTTGTGTTAAAAAAAGTTTAGTATGAACCGTGAACACTATAATTTTGAAATCATCGATTATAAAACATAGAACTACTATATAATGTAATTGATAGTGTATTTGAGAAACCTAATGATTCTATTACATAGATACCATGTCATTTTCCATGACATACATCTATTTATGGACACTATAAGTGGGTGTGGTTATGGAAAAGATGTATATAGTGTTAACAACTCTAAAAAGGTTCATTGCACGTCACTCGAGCATATCCTTCTATACAAATATGGGCTTCCCTGCACACATAGATTGAAACACTCAGTGGACACAATTAGAATAATTCTCATTTTATTTTCAATGTAGTATGATAGATTTGAAAATATAATGAAAATTGATGACCAAGGATAAAGCATAGAACACATCTTTAAATAAAACAAAATAATTATTTAAGTATTGGGGTTGTGTTGAAAAACTTAGATAAAATTTAATTTTTTAATTGAACTTATTCAAATTAATTCCATCACATTTTTGGGAAAACATCAAGAATTATATTAAAAATGATTAGAAAAAATAGAATATTAATGTTGGGCAGAAAAATGTTGTATCAATTGAGGTTTTGAGGATTGAACCCATCGATGAAGAATGATAAGGATTTCATGCCTTCTTCTTACCTACGCGGTGTCTTGGTAAATATTTCATTATTTTTTATTAAATATTTTATTGAATAAATAAAAATGATGAACTAATAAGGGTAACTTTTAATGTTAAGATATTAATTTATTAACAATATTTGTTTTTGAAAATTCTAAGAGACAATAAAATATTCTTATATGTATATCTTATAATATGTTAGAATAAAATTCTTTTTCTTTTGAAAAAAGGGTTGATTTTATGATATATATTTCATGGAGAAAGGGATGAAATATAATATGATTAAAGTACAACCAAAATATGGAATTTTTCTTATGAAATTTAAACATATCATGTAAGTAAATTTATTTATATTTTAGGATAATAATATAATTCCCAACCATTGGAAAAGGATATTATAAAAATGTTTTCTTAATATATTCATTTGTGTTGAACCGATGTTCTTATAAATCATCATAGATTAAAAAAATTGAGGAAATCAATAGTCCATTGATAACTAACTTGTTTTTTGGTCAATGAACTCAATAACTTCCTAAAATTATTTACACTTTTCCTCTAATTCTATATTTTCACATGCCACTAATTCAATGTTATGTTGTAAACCTGTTAAATGTAATTCCATGTGACCATTTTTACTTCGTAGTCTCTTATAATTAGATAATATTTTAAAAAATATTTTACATTGATATTTTTTGAACAAGGTAATTTAAAAATATCACACCCTTGGTAAAAGAGATGGAGTTTAAATTGAAAGGATACAATTTATTTTTTGGGGAGAACTTAACCCACTGAAAAATATGAAACAATAACTTTTATTCGATAGGGTTTATGACATGCAACCCCAAATATAGATTGGAATATAAAATATCATGAAATAATGGTATATTTAATAATGTAAATATATCTATTATATTATATATCTTTCAATACAAACAATACTATGTTAGGTTGCACAACAATGACTCTCTTTTATGACCATTGTTGCATAAAAAACTGAGTTTTATCAAATAACAAAGTATTATTTAAATATAATTATTTAATACAACATAACCCAGCCATCAAATTATCAGTTCTGAATAGGATTTTCTAACATAAAAATATATTTTTCACACATATATTAGATGATTTCAATGGTTACAAATTTAATAGAAATGAAAATAAAAACCAAATAAAAATAAAGAAATATTTTTTTATGCTCATAATGGCTTTTCATAAAAATAAAATAAATTAATTAAAATTATTGAATTATTTTAATGAAGCAAATATTTTATGAATAGAATGAAATATATTTTATATTCATCCAATTGATTTTTAGGAATAAAATAATAATAAATCTATTTTGAAGCATAAAAATTTTATGTTACTAAAATTAAAATTTATCCTCCGTGTAATATTGATCCTATATTAAATTATTTTTTTTAAACCTTTATAATGTATATATATATATATATATATATTTGAAAATAAAGTTCATTTTTGAATGAATAACATAAAACACATCATACGATTAATATTATATGCTGGTCATTGAAGATTCATTTTTTGATGTATAATGAAGAATATTGAATTTTAATGGACATACTATTTTTTATCGAATTTAATGTTATTGTTAAACAATATTTGAAATTTTTATTAAGATAAAATTATGTAATTTTCACATTCTTTAATCCAATTTTTTCTGTTTGGAATTAATTTATCATTGAAAATAGATATAGAAATATTCAATTTTTTTAAAATTTTTTTATTAAAAACCAACCATGTCATCTCGTATGTGGGATTAATGTTAAATGTATTTATACCAAATCAAGTAATAGAATTATAAAAAATGTATTAAATATTTCAAATCAGAATAATATATAATTTCCAATGTGGTTTAAATATTTTTTGACCAAAAATATTACTGAATTTAATTAAAATTAATTTCAGGGATTGAGAGAAAATATTTCCAAATATATGACTAAATCATAAATTTAATAAAATTATGATAGATGAAAACATGTCCAAAATCAACTATATGGAAATATATATACCATATATTTTCCCGAATAAAATTTTGACCATTATTGGAGCCACTTTTTATGGAAAAAATGATAATGGTATTCCTTCTTTAAAAAATTTACAATAATTACACTCCTCCACTATTAGAAGACACTAACCATTCCAACATATTCAAATAGTTAAATCCAATTTTCTCATACATAGCATATAAAACTAAACACCCAATTTCACTTACCTTATAATCAAGGCCTCATTTTTTGGAAAAATAAATACAACGATGACTTTTGGTATGAACCAAAAGGTGTTGCCTGAATAATAAGTAACATTATTTAATGATCACATTTGTTTTCATTTAGCATTCCACACATTGAAATTTTTTTATTTCATGATAATATAATATATATATAAGCTTCAATATAATGAGATGTTTTTATTCTAATATGTTGACCTACACAATCAACGAATCCATCAAATGGGATACACAATCATCGTTTTTGTGTACAACAGACCACCGCCTCGTGAATCAATCTCTTATTTTCTTCAATTTTATACATTTTAATGATGTAAATAATGATTTATTTATAGGTTATAAATAATATATATGATATTTCTAAATCATTTATTCTTCATTAATTTTTATATTACACATAGCTTTATGCATTCCATTTTGTATGAATACGATAACACTGTAAGCTAATGTTTGGACTACTACATCCTGAAAGGGATGTGATTCATCCACTATATACATGGATTGTCTTAAAGACTATTTTTTTTTAACATAATTGATATATATGATAAAATTATTAAACTAAAAATACAATATACATTTATATCATTTAATTTTAATTGTTTGAAATAAAACAAATAAATAGAAGTAGCATTCTGGCATACGCACGACCAACCGTATACATGAACGATGAATTTTATTTCCTATTTCCAAATATTATGGATTATTTTAAATAATTATAAGGACATGGAATTTAAAAATTACCTAATATTGAATTAAAAGAATAATTCACATTAAGGATATTTTTAGGTTTAGAGTTTTAGAGAATTATGCCATAACTGTTACATTTTTTTTAAAAAAAATACGAAGTATACACTTCTACTGAGTTTCCATTTTTTTTAGAAAAAAAAACTCTTGAAAAAAAGGTCATGTCTAGTTCAATTTTTAAGATAGCACGACTTTTCCTTGATCCCATCCTTGACCCTATTCTTCTTTATGACCTATGAATAACATTTCAAAACATGGGATGAGCATAAAAAGCTCAGTAAGGGACACACTAAGAAGGAAATTTTTTAGTTTTTTAAAACAACAAGTAATCCATGAATACTTTATTTTAAGTAATAATTTTCACCTTTTTGAAGTAGTAAATACTATTCACTGAATAAAAGGTCATTAATTACTCTTTCGTAACCAAAATATTACCATAAAACCCATATAAAGAACACATAACATATAAAGGTTACTTGGGACATAACCATACTTAAATGGAATAACCATACTGTTGACATCCACACATATCAATAAATGGAATAGACATATGGCTGGCTTCCATACCAAATTAATTGGTGGTTATAACGTAACCACACGTCCTTGTTTTCACGGCACCACCCGTCATTTTGTTTACCACGTAACTGTCATGACCCACCTTCACCAAAAAGGAGGGAAGGATTTGAATATTGCCAGGCCCTTCCTTCTTTAAGTTGAAGGAGAGATAATGACCCCCGAGACCCGACTTCAATAGATCCCGGATTGGCGACTAGCACCAAGGGTATAGAAATTTCTCACAATGGAAGGAATTACCCTTTTTGTTTTATAAGATCGAGAGATAAGATGATGAAACTCATCATCACCAAGGTAAAAGAAAAGTAAAGCCAAAAGTAAACCATTCCCACATGCATGTTCCAAAAGTAAAGCCACAAAGTACAAAATGTGACTACAATGGTAAGTACCAAAGAAGAAAAGCAACAACTGCAACTGCCCCAAAGGTCCGAGCTAGTATGGTCCCGCGTGATCCCTGAAGTCCTCCTGGAAACCTGAAAGCAGTTTTATATACGTAGGGTGAGCATACAATTACACTCAGTGGGGAAAACCAAGGACTCTCATGCACAGGTGGGGGAACGTGCTAAAGTCCCGTGAGAAAGGAGTAAAACAAACGCCTATCAAGGTAAAATATCCACCCAAGCCTCACCAGGGCTCACTCCCCAAATAATGCAAGTCAATTAATATATATAATAGAAGCACATCGATGTTTGGGTACCCCGCACCACTTTCCCACTGGTTATTGAGACATCCTACGCATCAGATCAATCCCAGCATTCTCACCGTAGTCCCACTACCACACCCGCCCACACAAACCTAGGACACAACCACATGCAGTCCCAATTACACACCTGCCTGCACACACATGGGCCACAACCACACGCAGTCCCACTCCCACACCCGCCCGCACACACCTGGGCCACAACCACATGCAGTCCCACTGCCGAAATCCCACCCGAACACACCTGAGCCTCATCCCGAAGACACTTGGGAAACCACTTTCCACACACACCTGGCCAACCACCTCACTACCCCGCCCGAAGGTTAATGGGCTAATAATGGACCTCAGGCCATCACAGCCCGCCCGAAGATACTTGGGCTATCCGGGAAAGGGAGCAGAAAAGGAGCAGAAAAGGAGATAATAACCAGCCACCAAGAATAGTGTTGGGAAAAACACCCTCCCCCATGAAATGGTGGTGTTCGACACTAAGTTCTCAACTTGGGTGGGGCATGAATAAGAAACACAAAACTACAAGTATAGACATAGGTAACAAGCACTCACCCAAAGTCTAGGGTTTCTAACCATCCTACAGAACACAACAACTCTACATCCAAGTCACAAGTCACGAATCTCGCCAACAAAACCCATTTGTCCCATTCTTGTTTCATGTTCAGTAATAATGTTTATGTTTAAGCACTACTGGGAAACTAGTAGGCATAGGCATAAGTCCATGAAATTAAACAGTCAAACATCAATTTAAAAATTCTCTTGTAATGTTACAACAACAAGGAAAAAGTGAGATCGCCGAAGTACTAGAACCAAAAACAACCCGGGACACTACCATGTGTCCCCTCCCAAAATAGTTTTCATCAAAAGAGGATCCCAGCTAAGTTTATGATATAAACAAGTACCCACCCTTTCTTAAAACTCACAACCACCGAATCCATACTAACAGGGGATCCCATCCCCAATTTCACAGAACCACCGAGGGTATAAAGACAGGGGATCCCATCCCCTCCCACGTCTCCAACAATCAGCCCGAAAGGAAAACAACCAACTACCACCACCAACACAAGTCAGGTCCATGCCGATATTTTCATATTTAAATGACTTAACACACTCCATGATTTCAATTGTCAGGTGTTTTAATCGGGGGTTATCACAGAAGGATTGATCCTGGTGCCTCAATTCCTTTGGATGGATATACGTGATTAACCAATTACTTTTCACAGCAGGAGTTTACAACCACAAAAAGCCATTTAAAACATTAGCAGGGTTTCATTAGTGCACAGACAACGACCACCAATGACCTCGATTTTCAGAATGCGTAATCCAGCACAACTCAAAAAGATGATTTTAATATAACAACATCAATGATAACATCCCCCTTCATTCTTTAAAGGATTCATTCATTATCATTAATTAGGTCTAGTTTATCCAATTCTACAGAATCAAAAAGCACACCCACCCCGCATGATACACAAAAGAGAGAGGCAAAGGAGAAATTCCCTACTTGTTGATAGATGATCGACGTTTAGGCCGGGCATGGAACTTTATGGATAACGATGCGGCGCGCCCGATGCAGCCAAAGCTGTTTGTGAAAATCCACGATCGAGGAAAGAGAAAACAAGCCTAACCCTTTTTTTATGATCCGGGGATAGTTGAGGTTAAAACGCGAAACCACGTAAGGCGCAGGGGTCGTGGGTTGACCATGTGGCTCCAATCGTCATGAAAGGGGGTCGGGTGGTTTAAACTGACTCATGAATTGATTAAGTAAATACTCTTATGAGAAATTATGAGTCATTAAAACACGCTTAAACGAGTCAGAATAGGGTTTAAAATCCTATTTGCGCAAAAAGGAGTGCTACTAGAAACAACTCGACAAGGCCGGGTGATGCAGATCGGTCTCACCGATCGGTCGTGCCGATCGGTCTCACCGAGATGCCACCCCTTTAGGACCCGGATTTTGGGAAAGGGAAGGACCAATAGAGTCTGGGTCATCACATCATATACCTCTCAAACAATTCTCTTCCTCACGAATTTAAACAAACCAGAAGGAAAGGGCGGTTCCGAACCACCACCCCGAAAGATACCCCTCAAGAGTGAACTTCGTTGTTAACTAAGAACACATTCTTGTCACGAACCAAGCAACATACCATGCCAAACATCCCAGGCATGTGTTTTGGGGAGTCTCCTCCCCCATGTCAAGATATTATCCTCTTTGGGAGGCACTGGTTCACCCGCACGGGTTTAATCACATCCACCTTAATGCCTCCTGATTAGGGGTCAGGTTCTCTTCTTCCCCATAGCCGGGGATTTTCACACACAAAAAGAGGAAAGAAAACCAGTACATTTCATAGCCAAAAGAAAAAATGTTCTACCACAACAGGTACAACATGGAAAAAAACTCAAAACAACTATGGGTACTTGGTACACATATGTGCTTCCCTCTCCCACATACTCTCCTCAAGCCCACCTTGTCTCCACAACACACGAACCAAGGGGATGGTTCACCCGCGCAACACCTTCTCCTTGCGATCCTTGTTCATCACTGGTCTCTCCACAAAGGTCACGTCATCCTCGATGTCCAGCTCACCCCAATCAATGACGTGTGAATCATCGTGCAGATACCGACAGAGCTGGGACACATGAAAAACATCTTGTATCCTTAGTAGCGGCGGTGGTAACGTTAGCTGATAAGACACTTCGTCGACCCGCCGCAACACTTTGAAGGGTCCGATGAATCTGGGAGAAAGCTTACTCCCCTTGTTGAACCTCCGCTACCCACGCCGAGGGGAGACCTTCAAGAACACGTGGTCCCCAACCTCAAACTCCATGGGCCTCCTCCTGGTATCAGCATATGACTTATGTCGGTCCTCGGCCGCTTGCATCCTTTCCCGTATGATCTGAACCTTCTCTTTCGTGTTCTGCACCACCTCTGGGCCAAGGATGCCTGCCTCTCCTACTTCGGTCCAACACACAGGTGAAAGGCATGGCCTCCCATACAAAGCTTCAAACGAGGCCATACCGATGGTAGAGTGGTAGCTATTATTGTAGGAAAACTCTACCAGAGGCAAGTATCGCACCCATGATTCTCCTGAGTCCAGAACACATGTTCGTAGCATATCCTCCTAGGTCTGGATGGTGTGCTCTATTTTTCCATCTGTCTGGGGATGGAAAGAAGTGCTAAGGCGTAACTGGGTGCCAAACGCATGCTGCAATCCTTTCCAGACTCACAAGGTAAACCGTGCATCCCTATCTGAGACTATAGACATTGGAACTCCATGCAACCGCACCACCTCATCCACGTCCTTTCATGCCAAAGCATCCATAATACTCGACTCCCTGATTACCAGAATGTGAGCTGATTTCGTCAACCTGTCCACTACCACCCAGATGGCATCGTACCCACCTTGGACCTTGGGTAGTCCCGTGACGAAATCCATCGAGATATCATCGCACTTCCACTCGGGGACATCTAGAAGCCGCAATAGGCCACCTGGAACTCGACGTTCAGCCTTCATTTGCTGACACACTATGCACTTGGCCACAAACTCTTCCACCACTCTCTTAACTCCGGACCACCAAAAATACCTTTTCAAATCCTGGTACATCTTGGAAACTCCTGGTTGTACCACCAGGGGTGAGTTGTGGAACTCACTGAGAACCTTGCCATGCATCACCTCCGGGACAAACAAACTTTTCTAGAAATGCATCCGGTTCTGACCATCCTCTGTCCATCCTTCCAGAGCATTGCACTGGTCAACTCGGTCACGCATAACTTAGCACTCTAGGTCTCCCCACTGAGACTCCTCCACTTGCTGAAATAGGGATGACTGTACTGTCATCTGATATAGGCAGCCTCTGCCTCTATCCATCTTCGCATCCAGGTGTAAGGAAGCCAACTTCTCTATTGCCTTCCAGGCATCCGCCGACTCTCGGACCACATCCTTCTGCGTCCTCCTACTCAAGGCATCGGCCACCACATTTTCCATGCACTCAGTATAAGAGATCTCCAAGTCGTAATCCTGGAGGAACTCCACCCATCTCTGATGTCGCAAGTTTAAGTCCCGCTGGGAGAAGATATACCTCAAGCTTTTGTGATCCGTGGAGACCACAAAGCGTTCCCCTATGAGGTAGTGCCGCCATAAATTTAGCACAATAACGACCGCTGCACGATCCAGGTCCTAGGAGGCGTAATTACGCTCATAGGAATGTAGCTGCCTGGACCCATAAGAGATCACCCGTTGTCGCTGCATCAACATGAATCCCAGGCCCTGTCCTGAAGCATCACAGAACACCTTATAAGCTGCCCCTTCTTCTGGTAATCTTAGCACTGGGGCACTGACCAACTTCTCCTTCAGATAGCTGAAGGATGAATGGAACTTCTCACTCCATACGAAAGCCAGGTCCTTCTTGGTCAAAGCCGTCAAAGGGGCTACTACTCAGGAGAAGTTGGGTAACAATATCCGGTAGTAACCTGCCAGCCTGAGGAAACTTCATACATCTGCCACATTCTTGGGTGCTTCCCAAGAAACAACTACCTCAACCTTTGATGGGTCGATCGCTACCCCCTGCTCAGACATTATGTTCCCAAGGAAGTGCACTTCTCGTGTCCAGAACATTCATTTTGACAACTTCCCATAGAGCTGGTGCTGTCAGAGGACCTCCAAAACAGTCCTCAGGTGCTCTGCATGGTCCTCTTATAACCTCGAATAGATCAGGATATCTTCGATGAACACAACCACGAACCGATCCAAGTACTCCAGGAATATGGAGTTCATAATCCTCATGAACACAGCAGAGGCATTCTTAACACCGAAGGGCATGACTACGAACTCGAAGTGTCCATACATGAACCTGAACACTATCTTCGGGATGTTTCTCTCTTTCACTAGCAGCTGGTGGTACCCAGACCATAGGTCGATCTTCGAGAACCATCCTTCCCCTTTCAGCTGGTTGAAAAGATCATCTATTCTCGGGAGAGGGTAGCGATTCTTGATCGTTACATGATTCAACCTCCTGTAGTCTATGCACAATATGAGGCCACCATTTTCCTTCTTTGCGAATAGGACTGGAGTTCCCCACTGTGACTCACTCGGACGAACATAATACTTCTTCATCAGATCGTCAATCTGTATCCGCAACTCCTGTTGTTCCGAAGGTGCCATCCGGTAAGGATCCATCGAGATTGGACGAGCACTGGGCTACATGTATATCCCGAACTTGATATCACGTCGAGGAGTTAGAGTCATCACCTCCTCAAGAAAGATGTCCATAAACTCACGGAAGATCTCTGGCACTTCAACCATTTCAGTATCTACTGATTTCACTGTCAGCTCAGTCAACAAGGAGAGGAGAGGTTCCACTCTCCTGTTTCCCTTCGGACTACTCTGCTCGCCTGTGAAGGTAACACGCCGGGCGTCCAAGTCTTAGAAAACCACCCTTCCTTGGAAATAGTCGATGACAACACACACAGAAAATAGCCAGTCGATGCCTAGGATGACATCGTATGGCTGAATCTGTAGCAGAAGAAGATCCCTAACCGACGGATGTGGCCCTATCATCAGTCTACATCCACGAAAAATTAACAACAAGTCAGTCTGACCTACTACTAGTGTGCTCAACACCAGGGGAACTGGAAGTCTCTCATCATCTAGACCCAAGGCACATGCTAGACTAGGTGAAACAATGGAGTGCGAAGCTCCGGTATCGAACAAAGCATAAGCAAAAATCCTAAACAGACCGATCGTACCTCAAACAACCTCTGGCCCTGCTAGAACTGCTGCCTCTGCGGCGTGTAACTGTCCACGCCCAGCTCCCCTTCCCCTCGGCTATCGGCCACCTCCCCGACCATGCCCTGTTCGAGGTCCCTATGGAGCACCCTGAGGTCAGCCTCCTCCTCCTACATCTGCCCTCGGAGGAGCGGGAGCTTGCTTCCCCTACTGCTGCTGCAGGAAAGGTCTGGCTGGTAGATGCAACTGGGGCGGGTGCTGGGGATGACTACCACTGCTGTACTGCATCCAGTCGGGGCACTCACTCCAGATAAGTCCAGGGCTCCCACAGATGAATCACCGCGGTCCCGGGCCAGAAAGAAAAGGGCGAGGGTCGGGGATCGAAACTGAAACTGCTGCAGTCTGCTCCCTGCTGGTCGGAACCTGGAAGGTCCTGACACTGGAGGCCTGGTGCTGACGGCCTTCCCCTTCGATGGTCCCAGCTGGATCCCCTCTCGTGACACTCCTCCTAGATCTTGCATCCTCTCCAACACTTCAGCCTTCTTCTGGACCTACAAGTACGTCAGAAGGGTAAAGGGGGTAACAGCATAATGGAGGGAGGGTCGGAGCGCCTCCTCCAAACGTCTTGCCCGAGACTCCTCATCGGGAAAGAGGTCCTGAGAAAAATGTAGGAGGTCCTTGAACTTGATCCTTAGCTCCCTCACAGAAATACTCCCATGCTGGAGGGAGAGTTGTTCCTACCTCTTTTCTACCTTCATCGTCGAGGAAAGGAATTCCGCCCGGAACTCCCTCTCAAAATCCGCCCAAGCCACCTCAGACTCTCTCCTCTCCCCCAGGTAAAGCATCCACCACTGACGTGCCGCTCCCCGCATCTGGCTAATGGCCTGAGGAACCCAATACTCAGTCAGGGCCCGAATCAGGCCGAAGGCTATAACTAGCTCCTCTAGCCAGCCTTCCGTCTTCATATCGGAGGTGCTGCCCTCATACTCCTCGAGGGCCTATTGCTAGAAGGCCCGAAGAGTCGTCTTCCACTGGTCGCCCTCTTCCTCTCATTCTGCTCTCTTCCGATCGGCCAAAGTAGTCTCTGGGGCCTCGATCGCCTGTACCACATGTGGTTGCCTTCCAGGTTCCATAGCTGCAAGTTAAACAAGGAATGCCTAAGCCCAAGTAGTGCTGAATATCGTTCTTAAAACATCATAAAATTTTAAATTTATTCTTAATTCCCATGAAATCCGAGAAACACAAGAACACAAGTAATTATGATGCATGTACCTTTCCTAGGGTCTTTACCCTGCAGTTAGTGTGGTCTCACTTGGCCGTTCGGCAGGTCCAGAGTCCTTGCATCGGATCACTGGGGGGACTAAAATCCCATGTCCTAGCCGGTCTTCCCAGGCCTAATTCATGCGCCATGGTCACCCAACACTGTTCCCTTGCCATCCCATGCAATCTTCACTATTCCTAACTCCAGAATCCATCCAATCTCTCAACCATCGCCTCTAATACCATTCTGTCACGACCCGCCTTCACCAAAAAGGAGGGAAGGGTTAGCAGATTTCCGGACCCTTCCTTCTTTATGTTGAAGGAGAGATAATGACCCCCAAGACCCGCCTTCAATAGATCCCGGAGTGGCGACTAGCACCAAGGGTATAGAAATTTTTCACAACAGAAGGCATTTCCCTTTTTGTTTTATAAGATCGAGAGATAAGATGATGAATCTCATCATCACCAAGGTAAAAAAAAGTAAAGAAAAAAGTAAAACATTCCCACATTCATGTTCCAAAAGTAAAGCCACAAAGTTCAAAAGGTGACTACAAAGGTAAGTACCAAAGAAGAAAAGAAACAACTACAACTTCCCCAAAGGTCCGAGCTAGTATGGTCCCGCGGGATCCCCGAAGTCCTCCTGGAAACCTGAAAGAAGTTTTATATACGTAGGGTGAGCATACAAGTACACTCAGTATGGAAAACCAAAGTCTCTTGTGCACTAGTGGGGGAAAGTGCTAAGGTCCCGTGAGAAAGGAGTAAACCAAATGCCTATCAAGGTAAAATATCCACCCATGCCTCAACAGGGAACACTCCCCGAATAAATAAATTCAAGTAATATATATAATAGAAGAACATCGATGTTTGGGTACCCCGCTCCACTTTCCCACTGCTTATTGAGACATCCTACGCATCGGACCAATCTCGCCATTCTCACCGCAGTCTCACTTCCACACCCGCCCGCACACACCTGGGCCACAACCACATGCAGTACCACTACCACTCCCGCCCGCACACACCTGGGACACAGCCACACCCAGTCCCACTGCCACACCCGCCCGCAGAAACCTGGGCCACAACCACACGCAGTCCCACTGCCGAAATCCCACCCGCACACACATGGGCCTCATCCCGAAGACACATGGGAAACCACCTGCCGTACACACCGGGCCAACCACGACACTACCCCACCTGAAGGTTCTTGGGACACTAATGGACCTCAGGCCATCACAGCCTGCCCGAAGATACTTGGGATATCCGGGAAAGGGAGTAGAAAAGAAGCTAATAACCATCCACCAAGAATAGTGTTGGGAAAAACACCCTCCCCCATGAAATGGGGGAGTTCGGCACTAAGTGATCAACATGGGTGGGGCGTGAATAGAAACACAAAACTACAAGTATAGATATAGGTAATAATCACTCACCCAAAATCTAGGTTTTTCTAACCAGCCTACAGAACACAACACCACTACATCCAAGTCACAAGTCACGACTCTCACCAACACAACCCATTTGTCCCATTCTTGTTTCATGTTCAGTAATAATGTTTAAGTTTAAGCACTATTGGGCAACTAGTAGACATAGGCATAAGTCCGGGAAACTAAACAGTCAAACATCAATTTAAACATTCACTTGTAATGTTACAACAACAAGGAAAAAGTGAGATCCCCAAAGTACTGGAACCAATGACAACCCGGGACACTACCCTGTGTCCCCTCCCAAAAGATTTGTCATAATCAAAGGATCCCACCCGAGTTTGTGATATAAACAAGTACCCACCCGGTCTTAAAACTCACAACCACCGAATCCATACCAATAGGGGATCCCATCCCCAATTTCACACAACCACCGAGGGTATAAAGACAGGGGATCTCATCTCCTCCCACATCTCCAGCAATCGGCCCGAAAGGAAAACAACCAACTACCACCACCAACACAAGTCATGGCCATGCCGGTATTTTCAGATTTAAATGACTTAACACACTCCATGATTTCAATTTTCGTGTGTTTTAACCGGGGGTTATCACAGAAGTATTGATCCTGGTGCCTCAATTTATTTGGACGGATATACGTGATTAACCAATTACTTTTCACAGTAGGAGTTTAAAACCACAACAGGCCATTTAAAACATCATCAGGGGTTCATTAGTGCATAGACAATGACCACCAATGGCCTTGATTTTCAGAATGCGTAAGCCAGCACAACCCAGAAAGATGATTTTAATATAACAACATCAACTATCACAACCCCCTTCATTCTTTACAGGATTCGTTCATTATCTTTAATTAGGTCTAGTTTATCCAATTCTACAGAATCAAAAGCATGGCCACCCTGCATGATACACAAAAGAGAGAGGCAAAGGAGAAATTCCATACTTGTTGATAGATGATCGAAGTTTAGGCTGGGTGCGGAACTTTATGGATAACGATGTGGCGCGCCCGATGCACCAGAATCTGTTTGTGAAAATCCACGATTGAGGAAAGAGAAACCATGGCTAACCCATAATTTATAAGAGCCGGGGACGGTTGAGGTGAAAACGCAAAACCGCCTAAGGCGCAGGGGTCGTGGGTTGACCACACGGCTCCACTCATCATTAAAGGGGGTTGGGTGGTTTAAACTGCCTCATGAATTGATTATGTAAAAACTCTTTTGCACGTTACGGGTCTTTAAAACATGCTTAATCGAGTCAGAATAGGGTTTAAAACCCTATTTGCTCAAAAAGGTGCGCTACTGGAAACAACTTGACAATGCCGGGTGACGCCGATCGGTCTCACCGAGATGCCACCCCTTTAGGACCCGGATTTTGGCAAAGGGAAGGACCAAGAGAGTCTGGGTCATCACAGTAACCACCCGTCAAATGTCCAAGTAAAATTATAAAATCATAACACATAAAAGAAATATAAAGGAATGATAACATTTCCACATTTCTATCAAAAAATATCATTGAAATACATTGACATAAAATAATATTTTATCAAAACTATTTTTAATACCAAAATATGTAAAAAAGTATATGGTATTTATTTGGTTTTAAAAACATTACATCTTGTTGAGGAAACCAATTATCAAATAATAATCGCGGTGGTAGAAAAGGTCATTGTCACCGCTTAAGTTAAAACTAACATTATTTTTGTCATTTAGTAAAATGATTCATTGAAAAATATTACTTTTGTATAAAATTAAAAGTCAAAGTGGTTTACACAGCATGTAAAAAAAAGTTTTGTATTAATGAAAATATGCCTTAATGAAAGGAGATTGATACGAAATCCCTTTCCTCATGTACGACATGACTCGATCATTCATTAATCTCCTGAACAAATAAATAAAGTTAATTTATAATTTCTTAAGAACCTTTTTCAAGTTTATTATTACTTTTATATCACTTATTACCATGTTATAAACATAATGTAATAATTTAAGTTAATGATGGTCGTTTATTCGGCATTTGGTACTTGAGTAAAAAATGAACATCTTATATATACAAGTTGTCCATGTTGTCAATAGTCCACTATATACAGAATGATATTAATTATTTATATATCATATATATCATATATATCCAGTATATATATATATATATTTGTAATAGTACAATTTATTTAGAGGTAGGAAATGAAATGTACCGTTCATGGAGATGGTAAGCCGTACGTACTCATGAACGCTAATTTCATTTCTATATATCATTTTAATGGAATTAAAACATAATGATACATTATTATATTATAATTATAGTATAATATCATATATAATACTATTAACTATATCCTTTATACATCCCACATATGGAAGGAACGAGTCATATCACTTTGAGAGGCTGGTAGTCCGCAATACCTCAAATGAAACTATCATGTTAAAACATAAAGGAAACCATAAAAGTATGCTATAAAAGAAAAATACAGAAGAATAAAAAAATAAACATATTATATATAATATATAAATATATTTCCATCTTAATGGACACCCAGAGAGGAGGTAGAATATAATCGAACAATCATCATTTTGTGAGGCGTTATTTTTCCATCCACAGAAATAGTATATTCTTCCCCCATTAGATAGAGTTTTGTGTATGTGTAGTTTGAATACTTATCATAAATACTTCCTAGAATATTTAGGATACTGGTGTTGTTATAAAATAAGGGAATAAAAAGATTTTAGGGGTTGGAGAAGTAAAATAAAAGAAAAGAGGTTACGAGAAACTGTTACCTTTAATTTTGGGTAACATTCGTTGGTTTGAACCAAAATGATTTGTTGAAGTGCCTTCTTCCTAAGGTAAGGCTTATAAGTGTAACAGAGGGAAGTAGGGAGCTTAATTGGGCATAGTTTGGAAGAGCCAAAAGGCTTGAGAGGTGTGAGGAATTGGATAGAAATGGTCGTCCATTACTCATCCAATAAGGTTAATACAAGTGTTAAGGTAATTTTGAATAATTATAAAATTCTTTTTATCTTAAATTACTCTATTTACCTTTAACCGTGGTAAATAAATGTCAAAATTTACAATTCACCAAAAATTATTTTCATCTTATTGAAAAGAATTATAATTACTAATAACAACCATGTATGTCGGATTTTTAAAATTCAATTCATAGAAGTGATAAAGGTTAATTTAAAAGAAAAAGTCAGTTTTTTGAACTACTACTATGTGGTTTCCCTATTCATCAAAAATTGATGTTTTTCATAAAAATACCGAAAATTCATACTAAGAAATATTTGATATTCCGAATTAAAAAATTATGTCTATTTTACCAAATTAGAAACATATAAGTTTCATTGATTAATTTAAAATTAATCCCCATTGTTAAAACAAATAGCGTGTTTTTAAGAAACAATAACTATTAGAAGATTGGCAATTGTTTATGTCCAAATTCAATGTGAAATTAATATAAATGACCAACATTGGATAAAATGGTAAAAATATATTATAATTACACTTTAAACCCAATTAAAAAGATTATCTATCCACGTAAATCTATTAGATTAAAACATAGTTTTGAATTAAAATACAATATTTTGCACTATTCATTAAAAAATGAACATTATAGGAAAAATTCCAAAAAAAATTACACAAAGTAAATTTTGTTGTCCCCATTCTAAATAAGTATTTTATTTGGTCATATATAATTTATTAAATTGACCATAACTATATTTAAAAAGGTTTTACCATTAAAAGGTGGTAAATCAACCTTTTATTGTAAATTATTCTTAAAATTAGATTCATTCACATTTCAAGCCTCTAACTTTTATTGGATAAAATTAAATACATTTAACAAAAATGTATAATCATATTTTAATGTGTTTTTTCATTCTCTCCAATACAATGGCTAGGGGTTAACTTCTATTTAAAATAATAATATTTTATTATTAGTGTGCAATATAAAATTTCAAAGAAACTCGTTCTTGCGTATCCGGTACGCCTCCAAACAGAGAACCCCTTTTAAAGAAAAATTAATATTTAATTCAAAAATATTAATAAATATGAGAATCTATTTTTCTTCAGTTACCTGGTTTATTACAATAATATATACTAAATATAAATGATATTAACATCATGGTTTTTCAGGGAGATGATGAAACCATTATCAACGTAGAAGAACAAATATAACTAGTCAATACATTCTAAAAAATGGAAATTAACAAACAAAATATTGAAAATAATGAATGATTCATAACAAAACCATATTATGATTTTATATAAGTATTATTATGGATATGGTATAATTTTTTATTTTTTAAAATTATTACAAAATAATATAATGTATGTTCACTCAAAAGGAATCACATGGTAACATATTTCGTCTCAACTTCATTTAATTGAGGAATATTTTAATGTTATGAACCTAGATTCTTTTATATTCATCACTTAAAATTAAAATTAATTTTAATCCATTTGGTATATATCGTATTTATACAATGCTTACTTTAAATATGGGTGCTTTATGATTTATTTGTCGAGAGATAGTATTGAAATTCACTTCCTTGGTTCATTTTTATATTCCCCATGAAATATTCAATTTCTAATGATAATTGAACATTAAATTTACCCAAAATATCCAAATCATTTATCATGAGGATTATTATTGACTAAAATATATACCAATTATTCATATTGTTTTTACTTTAAAAGGTATATGATATTTGGGGAATTATTGATAAATACACATCTTTAACTCAATGAGAATATTTAGTAAGGTACATTTTTAATGATTTAAATAGATTATTTGATATACATGTAATGATTTTGTCATGTTTGACAGAGGTGAATATCTATTATAAATATCCCCTCAATGTGTCTGTAGCCTTGATAGATGAGTCAAATTTCTAGCCTTAGTGGAGTTTTCACCATGTATGTTATAAATGGTATTGTAAATTGTCTTGAAGGTAATGGTAAAATATAGATTTAAAGCATGGAATCCAATACATAATAATTTCATTTATCTTGATTCAATAATTTTTATACATGATATTTTCAATATCAAAAATTCTATAGAAGCATTTCAGTCTCATTTTCCCGATTAAATTGCATTGTTTTTAGTTGTTTACATATCTATGTTGATTATTCCATACACAATTGATTTAAATAGAATGTTTGTTTAGTTATTCACAATGTTGTAATTTTTATAAACTCCCACTTAACATATTGATTGTATGTAATTTTATTCAGTTATTTACCATTAAATATTGATTAATACCACTTATTAATTACTATTTCTATTGTACAAAAGTATTACTAAACATTTAATATAAACCTTATTTTTTTCCATATGAATTGATGAATATTTCTAGGAAATACATGAAATTAAATACTATGGGGGAGTAACATTATCCAAGAATAAAATAATTTTATTATAATTGGTGTTTTCATTTGTAATACGAGATTAATGAATATATATCTGAGATAATGTGACTACTAATCTGATCAGTGATTCGAGCTGCATTTCCTTGTAATCATGAAAGTGTAATGGTTGCAGACATATTATCTGGGCATTCTGGGTTAAAGGTACTAAAAAACCAAAAATTACTTTATCCATCAGTATCGACCATAACTACCACATTGTGCCATATAACATCATGGTACACCAAGATATACCACCCATCAATTGGGATGAATGTCCCTTATCACCTCCTTCATAATATAATTGGTGACTACTAGACACACATAAACCATTATCACATCATCACAATTAATTGATCACCCGAGTATCGAGTCACATCATACTAATATGACCTATATAATCTTAAATGATCTCTCTTAATCTATGTATTACTCCCAATCCGAACCAAAATTTATCATATAATATAGAATAATTAATTCTAGTCCTAGGCTGTACCAGTACCATAAGATTATTCAATCATCTATTCAACTCATGAAATGAATCTTCTCCTTGGTCCAACCACGTGAACATTACTCCCTAGTGTTTAATGTATTCATAGATGCTGAGGAATGAAAGATGTCCTACAATTCATCAATATTATCAAGATTATCACAAGAAGATCATGATTTTCTGATTTTTGATAATGTGTCCATGATATCATTACCTATACATTCTTTGTGTACACATATATACTTTTATTAGGGACAAAATTCCATAAGAAGTTCACCTATAGATTCTAAAAGCAACACTTTAACAACATGGAATATAACCGATGTTCCCAAAGAGTACTCTAGAGTATCTCTATTTTTATATATTTTTGCTCTAAATTTGGGCATATTTTAGGATTTAAAAATTGCGAAAAATTAAAAAAGATTCATTTTAGGGACGAAAGATATTAATCATGAGATCTATGAACATTTATGATGCATTCATTAAACAAAATGGAATCACATGACAACTGTAATGAGCATACCAAAACTGAAATTCCATCATCATAATATACACCTCTCCATCCTGAAACAACTGATATACTGATCAAATACCAATCTTGGAGAATAAATCAGATCCCCATAACTGCATAAAAAGTTCATTGATCCTTGTAATGGTATATATATTCTTCACTATCACCTGGTATCACTTTTTTTATCCAAAAAATACAAATACAACCATCATTCTTAATAGCGAACAACCTAAGTTCACCCCATGGTGATGTAGTGGACCTGATAATTCTCTAGTTTTACAAGTCTTCCAAAAGAACCTTGAGATCTGTCAACATATCCATTTTCCATATGGTATGTGGGTATCAAAATTTTCTACACACCAAAAATTAAATATTTTCCAAATAAATATCCTCTATCAGAGTAAATTAATTTGATGTCATCTAAAAATAATTTTTAATAGATATAAATTACTAGTTGAAAATATTATGAAGATTCCATTTATAATATTTAGATATCCAAGACCACCATTTGTGTTATGATCATCTCAAAATTACATTATTTTAGAAAAACTATGTCCACTTCTAGTTACCATTATCTATCCATCAGGAATCTATCTACCTAAAGTAAAGATAAACTACACATATATCTAATTGTAATTAATGAGTGCTCAAAATATAATCAGCCAATTGTTTTTGATAACCGCATAAAAACATATACTTTCTATGTTAGGATTTCCCATCTATGTTTACAACAAGAAATAAATATAATAAAGTTGGGAATCTCTAATGATGGTCCACATTCAGGCCCAACGGTGCATCATTAGAATGTAAACCAGAAGGTAACATGACATGTAAGTCATGTTTATCAGCTTGTTGTTCATATATTAAGGAATATAAATAAATATTATTAAATATGTACATAATGATTATGTAAATAATCAAAACCATACCTCATAGAATTGATGGACCCAACCATAGTCACCTGTTTTAGATCCACTTCATAATCATCATATGTATCATATCCACAAGATTTTCCATGACCCACCTGCTTCAAATTTTTCAAGACTATATATTACTACACCAACAGTATCCCAAAGTCAAATATTGAGTCTCTCATGAACCCCTTAAAAACAGAAAAATAAATTATCAAGAATAGAATTAGGATAGATGTCTCGTTTGGATGCAATTTCATTTATGAATATGTATTCTCTATAGAATCTATGGATGTGTCTGAAATTATTAAACATCGAGCATTATGGATATCATCTTGAAGGGATTGAATAAGATAAACTAAATATTACCAGAATAAAACTATTATGTGTCATTTCAGTGGTATTATTTTTCTTTCCACCGAAATTTTATTCATGGAAGTAGTAAGAGGTCCACCTGAATGAGATATAATGGCTGTGAGAACACCAGTTTACCAACCCTCCAAAAAAGACCATTTCAATGATGAAGGATATTCATTGAATCCCTAGGAATAATTCTGGGTTATTGAACATTAAATAATTTCTAAAATATGTATGATGTGGGATATCAATCTTTATTAACATATAATCCTTATTTTTTACCAGAAGAGGATAAAAGTGTAGAAAATCTGTAAAATGGGTAGATTGGGTAAACACTATTATCAAACACAGTTGTATCTCCCTAAAATATGAAGAAACATCAAGATTCTACATATTGGGAAAGAAATAAAAGAATAAATTTTCATAGATATCCCCCCAGTTGATTCCTTATCATAATTTAGTATTTACCATGAATCCCCAACAATCCATGGTGGGTCCGTACAAAATGAAAGCTTCCTTCTTTGCCATAATTTCTTTTTAATATCTCAATGATATTGAATATTTTATTGACAATTTACACAAAATACTAGGAATCCTATAGTCTTGAAGTTCTTGGAAAGGCTATAGGGTATTGGGGCTCAAAGTACCTTGGGTAGTAAACCATGGATCTCAGTTGATGGAATTCCAGAATAAATGGGATCACATCTTGAACCACACAATTAGGTGTGACTGTTTGTTCAAGAGCACCCTGTTATAAAACATGTGGTGGATTAAGAGCATACAAGGAACCCTATCCCACATCAGATGGGTCTCCCATTAGTCTACTACAAGGTAGAATCATTTTTAATATGATGGTATGAATATTGGAATAGAAAATTTGATTATGATAAAGCAAAATAAATCTATATGTTAACACAAGTTTCTCATCATATTCTACCTAAACCCCATGGAATATCTCTCTAAATGCCAAAAAAATTTTAATACCTGCACATTATTAAAAATCATAAGTATATCATATATAATCCATATGAATAGTTTTTAATAATTAATTTCAATATAGATATATTAACATAGTGATATAATAGATATATCACATATAATAATATCAATCCTATACATACAACCCATATTAGGGAATTTTATTGATATTATTATATGTATATGTATGTTAGGTGATGTTACATGACTAAACATGAAGAATGAACATGCTTGAAATATAAAAAAAACTAGTAACAGTAATACCATCAATATTTAATTGTGTTTCTATCACACATGTTATACCCAAGTACATAGAAACTTGCATACCCTTGTTTCACTTAGTAATCATCATTCAATAATGTAAGACATTATCCCAAAAAAATTAATATTTTTTCATATAATACCATTTTTAAATGCTTCAATCTAGACCATTGAGATTTTTTCCCAAGGGTCACATGTCCTACGACACATCTCACCATGCATAAGATGTTTCCGACTAATAGTAGGAGTCTATTTTTATCACTAGGGAGACAATCATGTCAGTATCATGTCATTGAACAAAATTAATAAAACAATATAATTAATAAAATTAATTATTAGAGTAACATGGTTATTCTAAAAAAATTCATAACAACTATAAAAATACTAAATGATATATCAAAGTGGAAATCCAAACCAGATTACAATGAAAGAATGTATATAAAAATGTAAAAATGGTAGACCCATATATATTCCATCCCATTATGCCACAATCTCCATACTTTTCATCCCATCAATCAACCATGGTTCCCTCACCCTTACATGGATAAAAAAGAATGAAGTCTACATTCATGTAAAATTTACCCTAGAGGTTGTTTGTAATAAAAACCAATAGTATAAACAAACTCATCCTCACATCATTTTTTATAGTATAAAAAGTGTATTTTATAAGAATAATAAATTCTTGACATATATAAAATCATGCAACATGTAATGAGTGGCCATGCATTAACCAATCTTCCATCAAACCCTATTCATACCTTATCTAGTTCAATGCTAGTCAGATATGAGTAGTGTATATATTTCTATATGATAATATTAATAAGGATGTAAACAAATATCCCCATGTTATTAATGTATCAATTCATAATAGGCACCCAGCACATTATATCTTGACCCTTTCATGAATCAGACATCCATACTGTCTTTCCCCATCAGTTCCAAGGGTCAGGCCTCTAAGTTTTTATCCCCCAAAAGAATTGTCTTGTGTATGGACACCTTGTTTTCATGCACCTGTCATATGATAATGTCATTATTCACCGACAACACAATATGTATTCTCTCACCCTATACGTGATTAATGTTACACATCATTCCAACTATCCCAAATATTAAAAACACTTCCAAGAATTCGTAACAAAAAAGTGTAGATCATATATGAATATTAATGAATAATGTAATGAGAATATAGTAGAAACACATAAAAACATGTGATTATTATCAAACATGGAATCTAACTACTCTAGTAATACTCATTGAATCATAGGATTTGATGAGCTACACACAAACACACATGATACCAAAAAACAATCACGGTATGAAAAGTATGTAAACACAAATATTATACTTATTAAACATTTAAAAATGAGATCCCAAATTGCAAAGAAGCATTAGACAATAAGTCATTTGAGAAGATAACATCTTGTTTTCCAGGAAATAAGGACCTGACCATGCTCCACACCATAGAGAATAATCTCACTCATCATGGTTGCTAAACTCAGTATCTAGTTAACGAAGAATTATTTTTTAAAAGAGACTAAAAGTAATTATATAACAAGAATATTGTTCTATAATCATATAAATTTATTTTATTCAAAGTGGATTCATACATGAGACATGTCAAAATATATTAAGATAACTCATTGAATCCCTAATTAAATTATGAAAAAAATATTAAATTAAATTTTGAACCTATATGATTTCCTCATGTCTACCCAATAATCATTATTCAAAAATCAATCCATCTCCAAATAAGATATACACATCGACACCCAATAAATATAATCTCTAAAAATGATTGTTCTAAAATGGTTTACCAGCAGACATCATATTCAATAATAATATTAGAATTAGTCAATAATATTCCATTGATACATCAATGTCACTGATAATATACCATATAAATTTCAACAATATCATGTTTCATTATCATTCAACTTTCATGAAGTTCCCTAGGTTGATTACACAAGAATAATTTCTAGAAGAATGTCCGTTATGAGATGTAGATTATAGTGTGATCATAAAATATTTTCATCAAATTATATTAAAAGAATCCATTATAAAAGTTTTCAAAAATAATATGACTTACAAGGATCCAAAAAATATTAAATTTATACATTTTTTACAAACTAATAGGATGATGAAATTGGAATACATTTAGATATATCACACAGAAAAAACATTCATAAATAATTATAATGGAAGACAGTATATGAGAGATGAATGAATGTAGAAAGAGGAAGGATACATATTTTAAATGGCCTCAATATCATTAATTATTTTTTATGAAAAGGTGTTCCAAATGTTTGGTTATTATTTCAGTTGAGTGATTTAACTACATAATTGAAATCCGCAAAAATGACGGTCAGTGTCATATAAACTACTTGGCCAGTGGGAACATTAATAAAATAAATACCTATAAAATATCCATCATCTAATAAGTGGAGTACACTATCTATGTTATAAGTGATTTACATACCCACAAATACAAATATTGTCTCACCATAGTAACTAGAAGTTCTTGGACATTAATCCATTAAAAAACATCATCTAGTAAATCCATATCTTATTAAAAATTTGATAAAATTGTATTTTTATTATCTAAACCTCTCCAACTGTTAACCAAAGTATATAGGTGAGTTATAGATTAGATATTTTTAAAAAAAATTAAAATGAATAATTTAATCAAAGAGTTTAGTTCTTCATTCATACATAAGATACTGATATAGTTGAAAAAATATAAGAAGAATTACTGGATTCAATATAACATGGCATGGATTATTAAAATATTAACCTTAAAACAAATAAATATGTTATTTAATGAAAAATTTAGAAATTAAATTTGAGTTTGAAGTGACTTTTCTAAATTTAGATCTTCCCCTTAGTGGTGATAGTAATGAATCAGTTGTGTTGATAGCAGTAGATGAGTCTAAAACCTTATAGTTTCCCTTATCAAGGATAGTGAATGATATTATTTATATTTTTGGGTTTCTAAGCTAAACCACTATTTCACTAGATAAAAACTAATCAAACTGTATTTGAGGGTACATTTTCAACTTTTAGGATAGCAAGGGAAAATATAGATGACTTATTCTCTCACCCAGTATCTATTAAAATTTAATATTATTATGGATATCTTGGGATATAGTGGATTTTGTTATATGGTTCATTCCTACCCAGGTATTGAATTCTTAATGTTTAACTATAAATTTAGGTTCATAATATATTTGATTAAGGTATAGTACATACATATATCTTGATGTGGTTGTCCAAAAATCCTTTGATATATTTCGTGGGTTGTGATATCTTATGGAATATTTCATTTAAATAGGTTATTATCGATTTCAAACCTCTATCTGGTTACTATAGATATGGTTTTATGAAGTGTAGTTTATGATAATGACATAGATATGTGGATTTATTTCAACTCAAGATACTCATTCGTGAATATGAGTATGGTTTTTAGTTTCAATATATTGACCTAGACATAACATATATGAAAGTTACATAAATTTAGAGGAATATGTATGACATTAAAAAATGACATGGTTGAGGACCATAAAAATTTAGTGTCTTTGGAAACCTGGAACACATTATTCTGGTTTGATGAAAGTTCCATAAAATCCCTTAAATATATTACCCTATATTACTCCAACATAAAAAATTCTTTCATAATATAGGAACTAAAAAATACGAAAGGGTTTTGATATAATTCTTAGTTAGGGAAAACAAGGAAGATACATAAGCATATTCATGATTATTAGTGAATGGTAACATTATAATAACATTAGAATACCATACACTACATATCAAATATCTTATACATGAGTCATGGAATAAATATTTGTACTTTTGAAGACATTAATCATGGTGAAATAAATAGTATAATAAATATAATCAAATATAGGAATAATTAATTGTATTATTTATACATAAAAACACATAACATCTTTTCTTATAAGTTAAGGAAAATTTCAAAACTATAATAACACATGTCATGGGGTGACACCTATTGGGAGGGTCACACCACCATCCCCAAAAATATTAAAATAATTTTAATAGATTGGGTTTTCCTATCATCCCATAGTGGACTGAGTTTCCCCATTTTACCACAATGGATGGGTTCCCCGCATTATCCCATTATAAATCAGGTATCCCCATCTTCCCATTGTGAATTAAATTTCCGCATATTCCCATTAAGGATTGAGTTTCCCTATCTTCTATATATGATCTATCTTGTTGACCTGAATCCCATCATTATCTCATGAAATATAAATCACTACCCAATGAATTTGAGAGATATATAGGCTACACTCATAAAAAAACTAAATCGCACATACATGTTCCCTAAGATAATAAAACATGCATCATATCATGACCCACAAAAACAGATGGCATTCATTAACCTCATATCATAACTAGTGAAATGAAATGGGTATCACCATCATGTCATCATATTATAATCTATGTAAATGTGATAGGTCCCAAAATCATTCCATCAAAGAATAACTCATGAAAATAAGAGGCTTTCCAAAATCATATAACTCGTGGAAGATAAACAAGTGTAATAAATATCATTCTATCAAAGAATAAATCATTCAAGTAGGAATATGAATGGTATTCTTTGATCATAATCCTAGTAGAGAATAAACTATAATATGTTATGTAATCTTAGATGAAGAAGGATTTTTGAATATCACATGGAATATTTCATAAGGAAAATATGCATTTTTTTGAGACCAATTTCCGTATCACCATTTCAGAAATCCAGCTCTTATAATGAATTAATTACAATTTAATGTTAATAATTTATTAGGGAAAATAGATTTTCTATTTAAAATAATATATTTATAAAAGATAAGTTATTTTGAAAAAAAATCATTTAAAAAATATATTAAAATAATTTAAAGAAGCTAGAAAATATGTCAAAAAACAATTTCATGAAAAATATCATGAAAATTCATATGGAAATATTGAAAAAACATTTATTATATTTTTCTTTGAAAAAACATCAATATCTCATAAAGAAATATTGAAAATATTTAAAAAAATAATAATTTGAAAAAACATTGAAAATACATAATGATATCCTTAAATCATTTAAAAATCATTTTAAAAATAATATTTTTTTGAAACCCATTTTTTAAAACATGTTTCTTATTGAACACAAATTTTCGATTGAAAAGAGATATAAAAAAGTATTTTATTAAAATATATCATAGTTATCATAAGTACCAAGTATCTGAAAATGGTATGATTAAATGGATATAACATTAATAACAAGATGGTAATAAACATCATGATATTTTTTAATTTTTTGATCATAATATTCATTAATGGAATCATAATCATAATTACTCTTGATAAATGATGGGATTGTAAAAATAGACTATTACCACTTTAGTTACACTAACTCATAATACACATAATATAATAACAATGTATGAAATATGAAATATCATTATGTATGTATATTAATTAAATATCATTTAAACTTGTATAATATACACCCTATAGAAAATATATAGGGGAATATCATGATGTATCTCAAATAAAGAAAATTGAGAAACAATTACTTTACCGATTTGGTAACTTTTACACTATAAATCTCATGAATAGAAATTAATAAAATTTAAATTTAAATACCAATAATATTATCTATAAGAATAATAGAATACATTCATGGGAATTATACACACCACACAAAATTAATTGGTGGTGTATAAGGCATATGTTTCACTGAAATTAAGAAGATATGAGAAAACAATTACTACATTATAAAATTAGAATCATGATAATCATTAAACTAGACAACCAATAAAATATTTTAACAAAATTTATTTATGAAAATTAATGATATAATACTTCATAGGGATATTTATACACCATATAATTTATTAAAGTGGTGAATAAGGCATATATATCAATGAAATAAATAGTGAGATGAAATTCCCTTACCTAAAGGGTTCAGTTTCCATGTACACATTCAAACCTCCTGTAAAATAAATAAAATTTTATTATATATTCACAATATAACCATATTTCTTGATATAATACAATATATTATTCACTAATGAATTTATTTTACTCATTTTTTAAAATTTCCATGTTAAAGAAACGTTTCGGGTAATAACCACATTGTTTATCATACACGATAAGATTTTCTATTATTGATATTTTTACATAGATCATGATATACATATTAAAATATTGTCAAAAAATATATATATGACATATATATTATGAAAATACATATTTATAATAATCTAAAAAAATATATATACAAAATATAATACATTTTTATGGATATGTTAGGTTGTACATACACACGAACGATATTTCCATTATCTTTTCATATTGAAAGAAATAATGTAAATGAAATATTATGTATACATATATGTATTATTCATGATTATCCATTATTTATTATATTTCATATAAGTTTACTACTCCAATCCATAATTAATCCCATGTAAACAATGAATGAATCAGATAAGTTTGAGTAGGTGGTAGTCCACACGTCCAAAAACGACTTTATCTCACTTAAAAAATTAAAATCATGAAATAATTATTTATATTATAATTACATAATCATAAAGATATAATCAATATCATAAATAACATATAAACGTATAGTGTCAATCAATATACCCAACCATAAGAGGTGGAAATGAAAAAACAAACATCATTTAATGAGGTGGTAGTTCACCTTTTAAAAAATGGAATGTTAAATAAAAATTAGATTTAAGTGTGTGTAGTTTTAGGAAATGACATTACTAAATTAAAATATCTATTTTTTGAGGAGATTTTGTTTTACATCATGTTACCTTGACTAGGTATGGTTTCCCATTATCTATGTTCTCTTTTGGATCAATGTTCTTTATGGGTGGTTTATTGAATTTTCAACAGGCTATAGAGTACGTACACTATATGTATTATAGGTTCATGATGTGTAGTTACACACGGTGGAATGGATGTGCATTTTTTATACATATACACTATTTACAAGAGGTAGATGTAGTTACATGTCATGTACTAGAGGTATGCATCATATATGGGTTAAATAATTGTTTTAACCCAAGGAGACTGGTTTCTTGTATAACTTATCTGATCTTCCCAAAAGGACATGACCAAGGGGTACAAGTTATAATTTAGACCACACCAATGTTAAAGTCATGTGCTCAGCTATTTTGGTTCGGTATTTTTTTGGGGATCTTCATTGATCTCGACACTAGACTATTGCATAGTGAGTTTTAGAGGTCCCTCACCTTCTGGTTCGATCCGATCAACATTTTTTCTTCGTTGCATCAACAATGTATCTGTCTGGGTTTGTGTTGTTGTGGGTTCATCATTTTAGTCGATCATGATATCATCTTAAAATTATGGTTCTAGATCTGTAGACCTAAGATGGTTATTTTTTAATTGTTTATTCTTGATCTAATGTGAGATCTTGCCTTAGAGGCATTTCCTATCATTGGTCATGGGGCGTCGGGTGTTCTTCCTCAAGGTATACGAGTTTCCTCTCTTCTGAAAAAAATTAGGTTTAGATGTGGAAAAATTCAAATATATAGGAATTTTATTCTATTGCCTTTGTTGATTTTGTTGGGTTTCATTGATGGTGGATTTCATTACAGGTGTGTGTGACCCCAACATTAAGATACATGGTTCCGTCTCTATATAACGATAATGATACTAATTTCTATTTAATTATAAATTAATTAATGTAATTGGAATGACTATTTTTGTGTGTTGAAAATGTGTATTGAAATGGTAATGGTTTATCCATTTCATTCTATAAATAGATTGTGAAATAGTTTTTAATGGTTTTCAAAGCCTTGTAATCGTTTTCTGAAACAAATGCACATTTGTTAACTTGGTTACTTATTTAGAAGGTTTGAAATGAGGAAATTTTCCATTTTTTGTGATTATAAAGGGGTTTTGACTTTGGTATTTCCTATTTTTCCTAGGCATGTTTTTCTAGGGGACCAGTATTGAAATTTTGGGAGGTGTACACTTATAGTATTTCTATACCTCCTAGGCCAGTTGTTCTAAATCTAGCTTTTTAGCACTCGATTATTCAAGTTTGAGTAGTAATCGGCCTGGTCCAAAAGTATTTCTTGGTGTTTTGAAACATTTTTTTCTATTTTTAATTTCCTGGATTTCTATGTTAGCCTTTATATGCACGTTTATGCTTTTGAAATTTTATATGGACAAATATTTATTGAAACTAATATAACTACTTTACATTAGACTTATAGGAAAAGGAAATGTTTACCATGTTTTATATAAAACTGGTTTAAAATACATAATTCCATGTTTTATTTTTAAATTGAGAATTCAATATTTGTTATATAGAGACTTTTTGTGGAACACATTGATGGGATCCTATAGAACCTTTTAGTTCAGACCATGTTCTCCTCTTCAATGGTGTGTAGACCTTTGTTTGTTGTCTACTGTAGAGAAAGGCAAGGCACTGTAGTGAGGTGGTGATGTTTTTGTCAAGTGGTTTTATATCTATTGGTGATATGGGGGTGTTTTTCCATACCATCACATGGAATAGGCCTTGTTTTATTCCCTTGAAATCGGACTTGTTTTTTTAGTTATTTCTACTATTACAATTGTTCTGCTTCCGATGTATTTCTTACAGTTATGGAATATTTATTTTTTTTCTTCCACAATTTATCTCAAGATATATGTATATATTCCATGTGGTTTTTTAGGATGGTAAAAATCATTCCCTCAGTTTTTTAGTTCAATACCCTAGTGTTTGTTTCCATCCCAAGGGGATTGGGAATGCCCATCGGGTATTTGATGGATCATGTTAGGTGTCATGTTTTAGGGTAACATGAATCAGTTCATTACATTTTGAAGTCAGAGGAGTTATTTATTCAAGATTATATGTCTTGGGATTCATGTTATACTTGAGATAGGTTTTCTGGGACATGAGAGGTATGTTGCGATAAGTGCATGGCTAGAACATGTCATAACGAGGCTCAAGTTTGAATGGGATATTGGGATTTCTGTCTCCAGTATTGGTTTTTTTAAATACTAGTGTTTTACATATGGGTGTTTATAATCATTATTATATTTTTGTGTCAGTGTACACAAACCATATTTCTAAGATTGTTAGTTTTTCTCTAGATGTAGTAAATAATAACCAGATAATGTCTCAGAATTACATTTTGGGTTGGTGACCAGACACCAGATTGTAGGTGTTTACATAGAAACTTTGTACCTCTGCAGAGATAGTGGAAAGAGAAATGAAGAAAATGATGAATATGGGAGTCATGGTAAGCATTACCACCTCTTCTCTTCCAATGGTTTATAGATTTAGGGGCATACATTGGAAGAAGAATAACATGAAGGACCTTAGCATAATTTTTGGTGGTGTGTATCAACAGAGAGCCTCCTCCACACCATCTGTTACTGCTGGTAGTGTGCCTTTGGCTACATATCAGTATGGAAACAATGTGACACCATATTTTTATGTCCTATGCCAGAAAAGATGTGCTACAGATGTATACGTGTTGTTCACTTATAGTGTTTCATTCAGGCTATGAATACACGTCATTATTTTAAATGTTCTTCAATTCCAATGGCTATTGTGGCACAGTCCATTGATTGATAGATTAAAGGGATCCTTCAACATGCCTTAGGAGTAAATCATTTACTTGCAGTAGAATAGTGTACTATGGAAGTTGATGTAGGTCCAGCAATAGTTAGAGGTATACTTCTTATTGCATCCTCAGAATCTATTAAATTATTTTATATTATTTCTTCAAACTCATTTATATCTTGATGCTTTTTTAATTCTCTTAAACATTCAACAAATGTTATTTCTCTAACAACGGATTTAGAGAAATCTCTTGGAACGAGGATATAGAAGGGGTTTTATGTCTTTCTTATTCGATAATGATAGTCGATACAGATCTGGTTTGGGATTTTATCATTCTTGATCTAGATATTTTTTTCATCATCATCTATATGGATTAATTTGTTGTTCATCGAGCGATGGATGATTTTTATTTTAGGCGTGTTTCATTTCTTTCTGCCAATGGGAGATATCATTTTCTTTAGGGAGAGTGGGACCTGATGTCTTTTTGTGTATGCCTTTCTCACCCGAATCTCCTGATTATTTTAGATTATTCTATGTTTGAGCCTGATGATGCTTATTCTATTGATAATATTCAGGTTGATGCTCGAGACTTGCCTTATATTTTCACAAAATATTTCTCTAGTATTAATCCACATAGAGAGGAAGTGTTTAAGATTGAATTGGTTCTAGGTAAACATTTGATATCAATACCATCTAATTGTATGTAACCAATAAAGTAGACTGAAGTCATGATTCAGTTGGATGGCATGTTGGATAATGGTATCATTTTCCCTAGAATTTAACTTGGGAATCCCTTATTCTCTCTTCCAAGAAATCTGTGGGTTCACTTTTTTTATGTGTGGACTGTCAAAAGATGATCCAGGTAACTGTTAATAACAAATATCCATTACATCATGTGGGTGGTTTTTTTGATCAGTTGAATGGGTAAAAATGGTTCTAAAAGATTTATCTTTGGTCATGTTATCATTAACTAAAAGTTTGAGAGTCAGATACACCGAAGACCTCCATTAAGAGTAGGTATGGTCGTTATGAATATCATGTGATGCCTTTCAGTCTGTCAAAATCTCCTGTAGTTTTATGGATTTTATGAATCTGATATTCTCTCAATATAGTGAGAGGTTTTTAGTATTGTTCAGGGATTATATTTGGGATTACTCGAAATCCACGCCTTAGAATGAGCACCATTTGGGTTTGGTTTTGGAAATTCTGAGAGGACAACATCTATATAAAAAGCATTCAAAATGTTTTTTCTAGAATTAGGATGTAATGTTATTTGGGCACACAATTTCTGAGTATGGAATATAAATTTATTCAGATAATGTAAAGGTTGTTGTGTCTTAGAAGGAACCATAGAAGGTCTTCAAAATTTGAAGCTTCATTGATCATGTTTGATATTACAAATGGTTTGATCATGATTTATATTATTTTTCCAACCTTTGACTGATCATACCATTATAGTGGTCAAATTAACAAGGGATGTGATATGTTAGTATTCTTTTGATGAACTAAAATAAATTATAATATTAGCTCCTATTCTGATCATACATGATATCAACAATGGGTATGTGGTGTTTTGTGATACATATGGTTCTAGATATGGATGCATGCCTATTAATGAGGATCATGTGGTATATTTCCACTATCATTAGCTCTGACCACATGAGAAGAACTACCCCAATCATTATTTAGAGCTTTCCACTGTTATGCATGAACATAATGGCTAGTAGTAATATCTCTTTTTGGAGACATTCATGGTATTATATGGCCATAAGAGTTTGAGGTATATTTTTTTATAGAAATAAATATATCATATAGGGAGGTGATGGATATAATACCTTCAGATGACTGAAATCAACATCACCGACACCTTGGAGAAAGGGAATGTTGTTTCAAATCCTCTTTTCTGAAATTTACCATAAAATGCTATTTTGGAATTGAAGGAGGAGTGAAATCTTATTGGGATATTCACATAATTTCTCATGGATGCTTTGGGGAATATTTTAGGTATTGTTCTGACCAATTCTCAGTTATCATCATCTTTCATGTAGACTATTTTTGAAATTTAGCAGTTAGATGGTGAGTTTTAGAAGAATCGAGAATGCATGTATGGCGGGGAGACTGAATCTAGTTGGTCTATTTCTTCATGTGGCATAATTTAGATAAATATTTTAGTTTTCATCCTAAAATATATGACATTTTTAGTGTTTTTTTATTTTCATAACTCTTCATGGTCTATTCATCCTGGTGCTACGATGATGTATTATGACATGAGATGAAAATATTGGTTTGCAGGTATGAAGTATGACATTGAATATTCTATGTGATATAGTTGAACCTAAAAATGGATAATGGAAAAGAACTTGAAACCCTCTGGTTTGCTTAAAAATTTTCCATTTCATGTTAGGAAATGGGATGAGATATCCATGGATTTTTTTGATACCATGAACACCCTATGGGAAAATTTCACTCTAGGTGGTTGTTGATCATTTGATGAAGCCTTCTCATTTCATTCAAATCAAAGATGCCAATAAAACAGAGGATCTAGGATTGAATTACTTGATGTAGATTTTTAGGTCACATGGGATTCCATCTATCATTGTTTCGGATAGGGATTCTAGGTTTAACTCAAGGTTCTAGAGAACTATCCATGTGAAAATTGGGGCTCAGATCAAGTTGAGAACATATTACCATACATCAGAATATGATCAAACATGTTGTGAAATTCAGATACTAGAGGATATGTTTTATGCATGCGTCTTGTATTTCATTTAATCATGGGATATCCATATGGGATTGGTTGAATTTTTTTACAATAACAGATATCTATCATCAATATGAATGACTCTTTTCTAGGTGATGAATGATCACATGTGCAGATCACCTATTGGGTGGGAATATGTGGGAGAAGTAGCTTTAGTTATACCAAGTTTTGTTTAGGAGACATTCTCAAATATTCAGGATTTCCATCAACATCTGTTTATAGAACAGAGTCGACATAAATCTTATGCAGATCAGTAACATCATCCTTTGCAGATTTACATAGGTGATTGGGTTTTCATTAAAGTTTTTCTTTATTTGGGTAACTTTCATCTTAGAAAACTGGGAATGTTAGCTATGAGATATGTTGTGTTATTGGTATCACTGAACAGCTCTAACAGGTTTTTTATCAGTAATTATTACCGGCATAGTTTATGGGAATTCATGATGTTTTCTATATATCCTAGAAAAATAAGTATAACCCTGACCCCTCTCATGTTCTGTGTTGTGACGATATTTAATTAGATCTAGATGATTCAATTATGGAGAAACGATTTGAGATTATTGATTAATAAAGGAACGTATTATGTGGTAAATAGATATTTTTGGAAAGAGTTCTATGAAATAAAGTACAAGATTATAATGAGACTTTTATACACGAGTCGCTTACAAGAGTGAAGTGGCTCATCTTTTTTAGGAGTTACATCTTCCACATGACATCTGGGGGATATTATTTCTTTATGATGTGTAGTTTTAACATCACATCCCCTTTTTCAGGTACGATTTACTTTTTTATAAGTTCCTATTTGGTTTATTGTCATTAGGAGTGGATTTCTAGATTTTCTTTAGGCTATAGAGCAGGTACACAATGTGTACTAAAGGTACACACTATGTAGGTACAACTTGTGTACTAAAGGTACACATTGTATAGATACAAACTATGTACTAGTGTTAAATGTAATTTTGGGCTTAAATAGACATTTTTTAACCTAAGGAGGTTGGATTTTTGGCATAAATTATATAGAATGGCCTACAAGACATGACCAAGTGGTACATGTCAGGATCCAAAATGTACTCATGTTAAAGTCCTACATTCTTCTATTTTGGTCCAGTCATTCATTCAGCTATACATTTTTCTCAAACCTAGAATATTCCTTGGAAATTTTTTGAAGAAACTCTCCTTCTGGTTCGATATAATCGACATTGGATCTTCATTGCATTTGTGGTGCATCTCTCTAGGTAAGAGTTATTTACAGTTCCCCATTGTAGTTGATCGTGATTTCATACCATCTTTGCGGTATTATATCTGTTGATATATGATTGATGTTTCTTTTTAGTTTCTACTAGATCCATTATAACATATTGTTTTAGAGGCTGTTTCCTTCAATGTTCATGGTGTATTAGGAATTTATGGTCTTGGTATGTGGGTTTCTTATCTTACGTCAACATTTATTATTTTGATTTGTATCAATCCTAAGATATGGTTATTTAATTCTAGATCCTTATTTCATGTAGTTGGGTTTCATTTATATTTGATTCTGTTGCGGGCATGTGAGACCCGTACTTTGAGGTAGGTGGTTCTGTCTCGAGCCTATGATAATGAGCCTGAATTAAATTTCATTATAAATTTATTTATGAAATTTGCATGAATGGTTGTTTGAGTTGAAAAGGGGTCTTGAAAGAGAAATAGGTTTTCGCTGTCTTTTTGATAAATGGATTGTGAATTTTTTTTGAATGGTTTTCAAAGCATTGAAATTATTATGCGAAAATGAGAACATTTATTACCTTGGGGACATAGGTGGATGGAATAGCATGATGCCATCATCAATTGTTTTGTGATTATCTAGGGGGTTTGTATTGGGGAATTCCATTGTTACCTAGTGATATTGTTCTAGTGGACTAGTATTGACATTTTAGGGGTGTTTACTCATGGGGTATTCATCATATTCTTTGGACAGATGTTCTAGGAACAGTTTTTGGTAACATGACTAATGTAGAATGAGTAGTCGATGGCTTAGTCCTGCAGTATTACTTGGTGTTTTAATACATGTGCGTCTGTTTTTTATTTCATGGATTTCTAATTAATCAATGATATGCATGTCTCTTTTAATGTATTTTCATTAAAAACATGATTTAAAAATAATATACCATATTATTTTATATTTATGGAAGAGGTAAAGGTTTACAATGGTTTATATAAAAGTTTGTTACTTCTTATCATCACTTTTTTATTTTAAAAATTAACATACTTGATTTGTTATACCAGTACTTGTTGTTGAACACCTGGGAGATATCCTACTGATCCTTTTAGGAAACACCCTATGCACATGTCTAGTGTTGTGTTGACCATTGATTGAATTCCAATAAAGGGAAGGGAAAGGCACCACTATGAGGTGGTGAGGATTGTGTCAGCTGGTTGGTTAGCTATTGGTGAGATGGTGGTGGTTTATCTATGCCATCTCATGGAGTAGCTATTGGTTGTAGTCCCTTGTAGTTGGATTTTTCTTTGGTAGTTTTTTTTTCTACGGTTACTATTTTTCTATTTTTGCAGTCATTCATAGAGTTATGGGATATTTATTTATTACAAAATTTCTTTCTTTATATATGTTTGTATTCCATGTGTCTATTTAGGTTGTGTGAAATAGTTCCCTTGGTTTTGTAGTTTGATGCCCAGGTGCTTGTCTCCAGCCCGTGGGATCGGGAAAGACCATCAGGTATGTGACAGATCTGGTCAGGTTCTGAGTTTGAGGGAAACTTGAGTTGGTTCATTACACATAGGTTAATATATAAAAATGTAATTAGAATAATATAGGTTTTGGAGAATTAAAATAACACAAAGGAACTATAGGAAGGATGATCGTTGTTCTTTTTTAACTCCTTTTGTTTGCACCAAAAGGATTCAATAGATGGATTTCATCCCAAATGAAGTATTTTAGGAGGAATTGAGGTATTTTTTGAGGATATAATATCATATGTTGTCTAAAAAATTGTCATGAGATATAGGAAGAGATTTGGAGGAAATTATGCCTTTTATATGAGGGGAAAGCGACATATTGAGTATTCTTGAAAAGATTGGATTCCCCCACGTTTTAGTTATCCCCAATGTGTTAATAATAAATGATTATAGATACATAGTATTTTAATTGTATCAATATGTATAGAAAATAGTTTTTAGATATATTTAGAGAAATTTTACACTTTATTTTCTAATTTTAGAAAAAATTATGCTCATATTTATATTAATAATTGCTACTAATAATAATTAACATCGATAAATTTATTCATAAAAAATATGTTTCACATATAAGAAATAAAACATTATTATGATTCAAAATATGTAGTCCATTTTTCTAAATTATAATTCTAGATGTGGCAGAAATACATTTAAAATTTATCTGTTAGATTTGTCATGAAAACCTGTTTTTAAATGAAAATGTTCAAAAGTTTGAGATGATTTCATATATAATTTCAATGGGAAATTCATTATAATGACATAAAATCGGTTAGTTACAATAAAATTTATATAATTATACATTAAAAATAACATAAAACACTATGTAAATATGTAAAAAAATTAGATGAAAAATGTGTTTGGAAATTAAAATTGTAATTTTAACTATTCATCCAAAAATGAAATATTTCTAAAAAATAACAAAAATTTACCCAAACAAAAATTTCATATTTCAATTTCAAAAATTAAATTTTTTATAGAATTAAAATAATAATAGTTTCCAAATTAGATTTAAATTTTGTTCTATACTAAATTGTAGTAAAATTATCTTTAAGAAAATTTAAACATTTTTGAGAAAAGTTTGTTTTATTATGATATATTATCACATAAGATTAATGTTAAATAGTTGAATTAATATGATATATATGTGTGTGTATCATTGGAAAAATTTACAAAAATATATTTATTTAAATTCTTGTTTTAAAAGTAGTATGGTTTCATAAATATATTTTTATTGTAAAATATTTCAAATATTTTCATTTGGGTTTTATTTTCAATTCAATTTAATTTGTCACTAAAATAATTCTTATTATATTTATGTTAAAATTATATTTTAATAATTTACTAATAATATTAATAAACAACATTCCAATGTGGTTGTGAAAACTACAATTATATTTTATTTATAATGTTAATAGTACATTGTAGTTTGGTAAATCTAGGTCATTCATTCATACATGTTATCGAAGGAACACAAAATTCTATTTAACACAATACAAACATAGAGTTTCATGTACCAAAACTTATTATATGTATTCCATGTAATTTAATGTTAACTTTATATTCTTTATAATGAATGAAAACCCATGTTCATTTGTATAACAAAATCAATATTCAATATTATGTGAATTTAAAAATGTCAAAAGATCATATTAATTCATAAAAAATATATCACAAAATCATAGGGTATTACATTCTACAACACTTAAAATTAATTTTTACCTTTAATTTAATTTTATTTATGTAAGGTATAATGCATTAATATTCATTTTATAGAAAAGAACATTGTAAAAAATTGATACTATTTTTTTTTGAAAATTGAATGTTGGAACCATAACGGTTACCCAAAGTTACTCCTTATGTTCCCACATATGTGAAAAAATATGAGAAATAAAAAATTATACACGGAAGAAAACATTTAAAGATCATAGAGATTTTTAAATATCATAGACCACAAGAAAGAGGGTGATGAAGAGAAAGTTAATAGCCATAAACTCATTATTTAAAGAACCATGAAATAGATCATTGATATCACAAAAAATGATGTTAATAAGAGAAACTTTAATGTACAAACCCTTTTTATATTTTTTTCACATAATTATATACCTATATTTTTTTTTCATTTTCATTACTAAAATATCACCAATTATTCGTGTCATGAAAAATTTATACTTCACCCCTTTCACTATAAAAGAAGGTTAATTTTTCATTCCTGGAGAACTAACAGATCATTGAGATCCATGATAATTCAACCCATCTATCTTCAGCAACCATCAACACAATGTTGTTAGAAAAAATTATCAATTATTCTTAAATCCTCATGTGGTGAGATAATACTAAAATCTCACAAACTTTATCTGAAATATAACAAAATCATTCCATAAATAGTTAACCTTATAATAGTTATGAATGATGAAAATAAAAAATAAATATAAACAAGGTCATCAAATCATTATTACATTTATCCCCCATATATCTTTGTTGTCACATTCCAAAAATCTATATAACCTCATCATATATTGTCTAGAAATTTTGTAATATCCTAAATTACCAAAAACATTTTTTGAAAACATGCATGATTCCTTATTCCAAATAATACTAGATATATCCCTTTGATACCAGACATTGGAAAATTCATCCATGATGACATAGGCCACATTTTAAAAAATCTACGATCACTTCAAGGGTAATAAGTACTATTCAATTCTCATTACACATGAAAATCATCTCTTTGTCCTACCTAATGTGAATTTTTTCAACATCAAGGACATATTAAAATTTATGTTACCTTAATAAAAATTTCAACATTATATTAAATACATTTTTATAGCTCATGAGTACCTTTCAATATTTGTTTTCAAATACTTAAAATAAAACATATTCATTATGATTGATAAAATATATTTTTTGAATTCATATAGATATAAACATCAATCATACAACTATTATCATCAACCATTTCATAGGAGTCACTATATTATCCCTTAATACATATTTCCTAGAATATGAAATATGAATCATGTATTTAGTTTCCTCAACCCCAATACAATCATGTTTCTTAAATTTAATGTAAATTATACTTTTTTAACATCCCAAAACATAAAAATGTTTGTCGTGACCAATATTCTTGATCCTTATAGAATATCATCATGAAGATTAAACATTAGAAATAATTTTTCATCATGCCCATACATATGAAATAAAAACCTTTCAATGTTTACCATGTTTATTAGAGTCCCTAGTATTTAATAATACCAAAGAGAATAGTGTGACCCACACATATCATACTAAAAACCACATAATCATGATATAAACAATTATAGGATATCTAAATCATGAATCCTAGAACCTTAATATATGAAACATATATTTTATCATAGGATACTCATTTTCATATTATTCATAAATCCTAAATTAATGTTTGAAACTATTTTTTTAATTACCAAATAATTTACCAAGACAGTGTAAAACATGGTGTGTAGTATGTCCCATAATCATGTACTAGGATATTCTTGAGTCAGGCTCGATGTATCTTTATGGTGTTGTTACCCCTAAGTAATTCAATGAAAGATACGCCTCCACATATAGAATCTATTTAGGGATGTAATTGTTCAAAAGATATTGATATATTTGTTGAAATAATCTATGAGGTTTTCCAAATAATTTTCCACATCATTGAACATATACATGGTGACATCCCTAGACATATGCTTAGAAATATTCATGGGATCTCACTAAATTGTCATCATCCTTGTTTCTAATTGATGACTAATCTTTTACTTTGATACCAACTATAGGGATCCATGATTAAAATTCCTTGGTATTATATCAATTTAGATATATATTTAATACATTAATAAACTACATTCATGAGGATCGCAATAGATTAGAGTCTATAGAAACATGAAATATATTCTTCCATTTTGGAGAAATATCTAAAAAAATATTCCATAAAGGTATCCCACATTAGTTATTATGTGTAAAAATATTCTTCATAACATTGGAAAATTAAACATAATAAATGGGTGTGCTCGGATTCTTATTAATGGTAAAAACGGGAAATACATAAGAATAATAATGAACATAAGTGTATGAGAATATGAGAATAACATTATAAGAGCAAACCCGATATAAGAAAGTTAATATACATGATTCATGGAATAAATATTGGAAACTCTTAATACATTAATCATGTTAGACCCAAGAGAATAATCCCTAAAATAATAACATACCAATAAGGGATGAAACTGTGCTAGTCATATAAACATGTAACATCGTTCCCTGTAAGTGAAGTGGCATTTCAAAAACATAATAGGGAACCCCATGTGTACTAAACCTAATAGATGAGACACACCACCATCCCTAGTCACAATCCTTTCATTTTAAGTGATTGGTATTCACTGCCTTCCCATAATGGATCAGGATTCTATATATTCCAATAGTAGTCCAGGTTTCTTGTTTATCCCATTGTGGATCAGGTTTCCCTATTTTCCCATAGTTCACCAGGTTTTACCATCTTTCCATAGTCGAATGGGTTACCCCATCTTTGCATTGTGGATAAAATTTCCCTATATCCCATAGTGGATCAAAACCATATACTTAATTACCATCATTAAATCATGTGATATAATTTTTCACCTATTGTAATGGAGATAGATACATTCCCCAACCATCACATAATAAAATCATGCATACATTGTCCATAAGATAATAATTTTTTATGATATTAAGATCCATAAAAGACTTGGTTTTCATAAAACACATATCATAAACCATAAATTTACATGGGTATCATAAACATGTCATCAAATCATTACCAATAAAAAATAGATAGGTGTCATAATCATTTATTAAATCACAACCCATCAAAAGAAGATGGTTTCTAAATTGATATAACCTGTGGAAGATGAACGATTGTGATGGACAACAATCCATAAAAACACAAACAATTTGAGATATAAAATGTGGAATGCCTTGACCTTTTTATGTGTAATAATAATAATTTTATGTTTTAATTATCATGACAACCAGTGCGGTTGTCAGAGTAAATATTATCTCACCTTGTTTAAAAATAATAATTTAATACTAACTATTTCAATCAAATAGAGTTTATTACTATTATATTTTAAATAATAATTTTACTACTATAGGAATAAAACTATTTTGTTTCTAATTTCAAAATATTATATATATATATATTCATATTTAAATAAAATTTTAATTAAAATTATATAAAACTAATACTATAATTTTGTAAATAAAATTAGGAATTATTACCTTAAAATATTTTAACACCATTATTTTGTAAAAGTGAACTATTTTAATTATGCGAACAATTAATTAATCTATTATAGGGGTTCTATATATTTTCTAAAATATATATACATATATGTGTGTGTATTTTATTTGAATTATATAATTATAATTTTATAATGCAGTTATACATGACATCAATGATTTCAATTTTACACTATTTTAATGACATTATTATTGTATTTTTATCTATGAATATAGATATTTAACCAATTATATGAATAATTATATGGGATTTAAAAATATTTGAATATATGAAAATTACGAGATTATAAATTGGAAAATATGATATGTTTCATAAATATATATAATTATTTTGTATATAAAAACATGATATAATATATATGTGTGTATTTTTATAAATAGGATTATCACATTAATTATTATATTTTTAAAATTCACTATATATTAAAAATGATACAATAAAAGATGTGTTAAAAATAAGAATTGATTATACCTAAAAAAATTAGAAATGTTTATTTTCTTTTAAAAATTATAATGTTTTGTAGTTAAAAATGTTAAACAAAAAAAATTAAAATTCAATCGTGGAAAAATGAAAAAAAAAAAAACATAAAATAACATATAATTGCAATGATGAAATTTAAAAAAGTGGGATCATAGAAATTTTTTGAGAAAAACGTGTATGAGGGTAAAGGTAGAAAAATTGAAATGGGGGATTAATAATAGTGAAGCGTGTCATGATTTACTCAAAAGTCAAAAAAAGATAAAATAAAATTAATGGATGTGACATTTTAATATATTAAAATGAGATACATATAAATAATAAAAATATTATAATAATAATAAGAAAAGAAGAAAACAAATAAAAAAAGAGAAGGAAATCCCATATGGGATTTTGGGGGGAACCCGGTTTGGGGTTTAGACGCAGAGTAGGGAAACAGACCAAAACCAAAAAGAAATAAAGATAAAAACAAGAAACATGAAGACCCATGGGGGGGATTTTTCACGATGTAGAGAGGAGGAGGCCGGCCAGGTCCAGGGTTTTCGGTCGGCATCATCGGGTTAATTAAGTGAGAGTCACGTCACAGGGGTCCAGTCCTTAGGGTTTCTGTAGGTCCGGAGAGGGTGATGTGATACCGAGGGAGACCAGGTGTGTTGTCTGAGCAGGTCTGTACTCAGGGGTGCGTCATGCTTTGGGTACTGGTCATCAGGTTAGATGTCACAAAACTATGAAAGAGGGTCTCAGCCTTGGTAGGGTTCCTGAGCCGTGTCGTTTTCTTCTCCAATGTCTATATTCCTAGTCAATAATGGTTAGTCACTTCTAATGATCTGATCCTGTGTTAGAATTATTATAGTTGTTTTATGAACTATTTTTTAGTCTGCATGTAGGATCTCAATCATAATTTTATAATGTTTGTGACCATTTCAATTCTCTGTTTCTTCATGGGTTGGCTGAATATTTAGTTGATTGGGATATTGCACAAAAAGCATATTTCAGTGCCACTATTTATAACAGTGGGTATTTTGTTTATAAAACCCGTACTTGGAAACATGAATAAAATAAACTTGTCAAACATAACCTCGCCAGTTGTCTTCCACTCAATGTTTTCAGCAAGGCTCACCTAAACTCCAGCTCGTCCTTAAGAAGTAAGGGTTATTTTGTCTTTCTTGTGTGGTTTTATGTTTTGTATATATATGTATATACATTTGTGTTATAAGATAAATCACCTCACTGTTTGAAGCTAATTCCTTCAATAAGGATTCATTATAATTTTTCTAACTTTTATTTATAAGGATTATTTTTATTCTTGATTATATACTTTACGGAAAATATGTATATAAATAAATATATATATATTTATGTAAGTTCATATATCTATCTTTCAAAATGCATATAAGAACTATGCTCTTGTACTAAAATTTTATTTCTCAATCATATGATTTGTAATGGATTTATAATTTCCATGTTTTGATTCGTTAAGAGTATATACGTATATATATATATATTTATATATATACTCATGAAAGTATAACCTTAAAGTTTAGTTTAAAAAATTATTCTGTGTTGAATCTAAACATTCAGGTTTTGGGTTCGGATAATATAAAAGAAGCAAGGGACTTGCTTATAAATTTCATTGCAATTCCATTATTATTTTATCATTTGTTTAAGTTATGTTTAATTTTTTAAAACTATGTTTGAAGTTTGGTTTCATTATAATTTGTCTGAATATTTTATTTTATGATCTTATGAATTGTATGGATTATGTTTTAATATTTTTCATTAAATATATATTTTATAAGCGCTTTATTAAATTGATCATGTTACAGTAGTAATATGTGTGTATATACATATGTAAATATATATATATATGTACACATATATAACTTATTATTTTATGTTTACATAATTTAAGTATTATATTAATTTATAATTATTTTCTGTCATACATGTAGTGTATATTCGGACACACACATATAATTTAATTTATTTTTATTTAATGTTATTAAAGATGAATTACAATCTTTAAATAGAGACTTAGATGTGAATAAAGTTTTGGGTTAAAATGGAATGGCATATTTATTACACATACATCTATATGGTTTTAAACCACTCGGTTAATTTCCAAATGATGTAAGGAAAATTTATTTAATTATTTATAATATCTAATTTTCTAGTTCTCTCAATGGAGTTCATTTGATTAAAATATGAATAAATTTTAATATGTTAAGGTTGTAATTATTAAACAAATTAAATTTCTTGTAAGATGATAAAATTCATACACATATATATACATATATAGATATTTATGTATATGTAATTTTAGTTTTCATAATTTATAAAGAGTGCGGCATGTACATATTTTGTATGTTTATATATATATAGTTATGTGTGTGCACCTATAAGTTTTAATCATAATACGAATTCACTTGACCTAAATAAACTACGGTGGTAAAATTATGTTTTTGATATGTTTAATTTAATACATTCATTACATAAAACAAATGATGCACTGCAAAAAATAGGAATTATATGCTATGAAACAGAAGGCATGGCGATTTAATAAGGCATGACTATTTATCACTGCATGTTTTGTATATAAATGGTGTTTGTCTTATTTCAAAATTATTCATTTAAAACTATAAATATTTATTTCCATAATCAAAGAATTATGGAAATTAAGGAACTATAATTTTAGGTTGTAACCACATCCATTCATTACTTGTGTGTTTTAAATTAATATCACATGTGAAAAAAACGTTTACTATACTATGCATGTTGCTGAGAATTTTATTAACTAAATGATATATGAAACATTATAATTCCTTCCAACATCATTTCCATTTATTAGCACATGAATTGATCATGAATGATGAGCATGTAATTTAATGCATTAAAAGTTTATTACTATAGAAGACTTGTAAAGTTATTACTTTATGTGATAATCAATTAATTTATTATTAATAATTTTTCTGATAAGAATTTAATTATTCAAGTAGGTATGGGGCACTTTGAATAATATGAATTATGATGCCAAGTGATATTTGTACTTGAAATGATAATTGATTTAATAAATCAAAGTGGTACGTTCAATTTGATTTAGAGATATGAGGAATGCATTGGACCCAGTATGTTCTGGGTTGGGGACTGGTAAAAGTAAGCCCTCCAAGTGGGGGTCTGGTTACAGCAGACCCTCTGAGTAGGTGTCTGGTTACAGAGGCACTATGGGTTGGTGTCTGGTTATTATAGGCACTCCAGGTTGGAGTCCAGTTATAGAGGCTCTCTAGGTTGGGGTCCGGTTAAAGTTATCCCCTAAGTCTTGGCACAAGGCCTTGACACGGTACGACATATGCACTTCCCTCATTATGAATTTGTATTCTAATTAACCCGGAAAAAATATTCGACTAGTAGAATATTTGGATAAAAGAGCTTATGGGTTTTCGGCCGAGGCCATAAATCATTAGACATCTTGGCCAAATCCTAGATAAAATGTTTCAAAATGTCATGTATATTTATGGAATGACACATGTTTAGAACTCAGTGATTTAGTATTCGGTGTATGAAATTGTAGTTATTATTTTATGCGCAACTCTGATTATTCTTTACCCTTAGCTGTTTAATTTGTGCATACATATTCTCATGACATTCATATTTAGAATTTCTTTTATTCAGCATGCCTTTGATCGAATCGTGTGTCCTGGTAATTCTTCTAGCATGTTTCTAATTGAGAACTGATTTTATGACATGTCACATGTGTTACAACGTTTCTTTAAAAAGATTGTCTTATGAATGGTTTAAAGAATGTTTCCAAATGTTATTGTGGGTATATTATGTTATTTTTAAACCTCTTACTGGGCATCTGTATGCTCACCCTATGTTTTTTATAAAATATATTCAGTTAAAAGCGTGCAAGAGAAGAATGATTTAAGTAGTATCTAGTTTCCCATAGCCGGAACCGAATTCAATCCCTTATATGGCACCATCTCGGGGTACTTGTGGCCTGGGGCATGATAGTTGGTATGAGAGGATTCCGTTTAGATAACATTGGAAATCTAGAACTGAACAAATAAAAATTTATTTATTCATTACTAAGTATGATGTTTTTGGAAAAAAAAATATCAGTCTTATGTCTCTACGGAGACATCTGATAAAATTAGAACAATACTAAAAATGTGATTATGTGTTACTAAATCGTAGTTTCATTAAATTTTCAGATGGCAGATTCATCACGCCTTTTATCTCACCCAATAGTGATAGTCGAAACTATAGTGCTAAATCCATGTTCAGGGGACTACGAGACTTTAAAAAACCATAGGTTGTCATGTAAACAACTACATCGAGTGTCGAACCACCCAAAAATTCCCCATCATTACCATGGAAGAAATCTTGTCTATTACTGTATAGAAATTTAACAGTTTTCAACATATAGGAAAAGAGGGAAGTTCCAGGAAGCTCATTTTCTATGTTCCACTTTGGCAGATAACTACCAAACTGTAGGTAAATTTTTTGAAGCTGCATTGGATGGTGACCATCGAGCGGCCTACCTATTCCAGGTCCTAAGTTTTAGTATGTACGGAGAACTATACGACATGAATATTTTCAATAGCAGAATGGGGCGTAGGACATAAAGTGATTTATTCCACTCAGAAATTTCCAACATCCACACTTCTCGTGCTTCACTATGGAAGGTCGAGTACTTTAGGCACAGCTATGAACCCAACTGTTCACAGTGTGTCTAGGCCAAAGAGATCGAGCAGATGAATACAACATTAGGAATCCACATAAGGTTGTCAGATCCCTACTATCAGTGGGGTTCCTGGTAAGGGGAATTCAGGAGTGACGTGTGTCTGGTGTTGCTGTGGTTTGTGTACAAATATTTTAGAATTACGAAGATGAAATTCTTCTAAGGGGGGAATAATGTAACAACCCAACATTTTTTTGTGTAATTATAATAATTTTATGTTTTAATTATCATGTTATCTAGTGTGGTTGTCAGAGTAAATATTATCTCACCTTGTTTAAAAAAATTAAGAATAACTATTTCGGTCAAATATAATTTATTAATATAATATTTAAAATAATAATTATACTACTATTGGAATAAAACTAAGTTGTTTCTAATTTCCATATATGATATATACATATATGTATATATATATTCATATGTAAAAAAGATTATAATTAAAATTATATAAAACTAATACTATAATTTTATAAATAACATTGGGAATTATTGCTTTAAAATATTTTAACGCCATTATTTTGTAAAAGTGAACTATTTTAATTATGCGAACAATTACATAAACTATTATATAGGTTTTATATATTTTTGAATATATATATTTATATATATATATTTATATATCTGTGTGTGTGTGTATTTGATTTGAATTATATTATTTTAATTTTATCATGCGGTTATACATGACATCGAAGATTGTTATTTTAAAATATTTTAATGACATTATTATTGTATTATATTATATGCAGATATCTATTTAATAAATTATATGAATAATTATATATGTTTTAAATACATTTTAAAATATAAAAATTACTAGATTATAGATCGGAAAATATGATATGTTTCATAAATATATATAATTATTTTGAATATAAAAACATGATATAATATATATGTGTGTATTTTTATAAAAAGGATTATCACATTAATTATTTTATTTTTAAAACACACTATATATTAAAAAACACTACAATTATACATTAATTAAAAATAAGAATTTATTATACATAAAATGTTAATAAAGTTTGTTTACATTTAAAAATTGATATGTTATGTAGTTAAAAAATGTCAAATGAAAAAAATTAAAATTCAATCATGGAATTAAAAATATATAATAACATATATTTGTGATGATTAAATTGATAAAAGTTGGATAATAGTTAAAATTTGAGGAAAACATGTTTGAGAGTAAAGGTAGAAGACATGAAATTATGAATTATGAATAGTGAAGTGTGACGTAATTTACTCATAAGTCAATAAAAGATAAAATAAAATTAAAGGATATGATATATAAATATATTAAAATGAGACACATAAAAATAATAAAAATATTATAAGAACAATAAGAAAAGAAGAAAACAAATAAAAAAAGATAAGGAAATCCCGTAAGGGATTTGGGAGGGAACCTGGTTTGTTGTTTAGATGCAGGGGAGGTAAAAAGACAAAAAAACAAAAGAAGAAGAATAAAGAAAGATAAAAAAAGAAACATGATGACCCATGTGTGGGGGCTGTGTCGCGATGTAGAGAGGAGGAGGGAGGCCATGTCCATGGTTTTCGGTCAGCGCCATCGGGTTCATGAAGCGAGAGGCGCGTCACGGGGGTCCAGTTCATAGGGTGCCAGTAGGTTGGGTGAGCGCGAGGCGATGCTGAGGGAGACCAGACATGTTGTCCGAGTAGGTCTGTGCTCGAGGGAGCATCGCGCTTCGAGTAGGGGTTATCGGGTCAGATGTCACACAACTAGGAATGAGGGTCTCAGCCTTTGTAGGGTTCATGAGGTGCGTCGTTATCTTCTCCAATGCCCCTATTCCATGTCAATGTTGGATCGTTGCTTCTGTAGATCTGATCCTGTGTAAGAATTATTATATTTGTTTTACGAACAGTTGTTAGTCTGCTTGTAGGGTCTCAATCCAAATTTTATAATGTTTTTAACCATTGCAATTCACTGTTTCCTCACAGGTTGGCCATATATTTCGTTGATTAGGATACTGTATAGCAAACTTATTTCTGGGCCCCTATTTATAATAGTGGCTATTTTGTTTATAAAACCCTAAATTGAGAACATGAATAAAAAACATGGCACCCTTAAACTCTCCAGATTTCATCCTCTCAATGTGTTCAACAAGGCTCATCTCAACTACACCTCGTCCTTAAGAAGTAAGGGTTATTTTTTCATTCTTGTGTGGTTTTATGATTTGTATATATATGTTTATACATTTGTGATATAAGATACATCACCTCACGGTTTGAGGTTAATTCCTTCAATAAGGGTTTTTTATAATTTGTCTAACATTTATTTATAAGGATTCTATTTATTTTTGATTATATACTTTGCAGAAATTATGTATACATATAAATAAATAAATATATATATATGTAAGTTCATATATATCTCTTTCAAAACACATATATGAACATTGTTCTTGTACTAAAATTTCATTTATAAATCTTATGATTTTTAATGGATTTATAATTTCCGTGTTTTGTTTCGTTGATAGTATATACATATATATATATATACTCCTGAAAGTATAACCTTGTAGTTTTGATTAAAAAATTCTTCTGTGTTGAATCTGGACCTTTAGGTTTTAGATTTAGATAATATAAAAGATGCAAGGGAGTTGCTTATAAATTTCTTTGCAATTCAATTATTATTTTAGTAATATTTTCTCATTTATTTAAATTATGTTTAATTTTTTGAAACTGTGTTTGATGTAAGGGTTCATTATAATTTGTCTCGAATGATTATTTTATGATCTTTTGACTTGTATCGATTATGTTTTAATATTTTTCATTAAATATATATTTTATAAGAGTTTAATTAAATTGATCAAGTTACGGTACTAATATGTAGGTATATACATATGTATATATTTATATATATATGTTCATGTATATAACTTATTAATTTTTGTGTACATAAGTTAAGGGTTATTTTAATTTATAATTATTTTCTTTTATACACTTAGTGTATATTCGGACATACACGCATAATTCATCATATATATATATTATGATATTAAATATGAATTACAATCATTAAATATAGACTTGGATGTGATTAATGTTTTGGGTTCAAATGGAATGATATATTTATGACACATACACCCATATAGTTTTAATCCACCCGGTTAATTTGCAAATGATGTAAGGAAAATTTAGTCCCTTATTTATACTACCTTATTTTATAGTTCACAAGGGAGCTCATTTGACTAAAATATGAATTACTTTTAATATTTTAAGGTTTTAATTATTAACCAAATTTCATTTCATGTATGATGTTAAAATTCATACACACATATATATATATATACATATATAGATATTTATGTATATGTAATTTTAGTTTTCATAATTTATAATGGGTGCGACATGTACATATTTGGTGTATATATATTTATAGTTATGTGTATACACCTATATGTTTTAATCATAATCTGAATTCACGTGACCTAAATAAACTACGGTGGTAAAAGTATGTTTTTGATATGTTTAATTCAATACCTGAAATGCATAAAACAAATAATGTGCTGCAAAACAATTGGACTTATATGCTATGCAACATAAGGCATGACCATTTAATAAGTCATGACTATTTATTAGCGCATGTTTTGGGTATAAATGATGTGAGTATTATTCCAAAAATAGTCATTTAAAAATATTAATATTTATTTCCATAATCCAAGAATTATGAAAATTAAGGAACTATGATTTTATGTTATATCCCCATCCATTTATTACTTGTGTGTTTTAAATTAATATCATATGTGAAAAAAATGTTTACTATACTATTCACGTCGCTGGGAAATTTATTACCTAAATGATAACTGAAACATTATAATTTAGCCCAGTGTCATTTCCATTTATTAGCACATGAATTGAGAATGAATAATGAGAACGTAATTTAATGCATTAAAAGTTTATTATTATGGAAGAGTTGTAAAGTTATTATTTAATGTGATAATCAAAAAATTTATTATTAATAATTTATCAGATAAGCATTTAATTATTCATTTAGGTATTGGACACTTTGAATAATGTGAATTATGACTCCAAGTGATATTTTTACTTCAAATGATAATTGATTTAATAAATCAAAGTTGTACGTGCACTTTGATTTATAGATATGAGGAATGCATTGGACCCAGTATGTTCTGGGTTGGGGACTGGTAAAAGTAAGCCCTCCTGGTGGGGGTCCAGTTACAGCATACCCTCTAAGGTGGTGTCTGGTTACAAAGGCATCTGGGTTGGTGTCCGGTTATTAGAGTCACTCCAGGTTAGTGTCCGCTTATAGAGGCTCTCCAGGTTGGGGTCTGGTTACAGTTAGCCCCTATGTCTTGGCACGAGGCCTTGACATGGTCCGACATATGAACTTCCCCCATTATGACTATGTATTCTAATTAACCAGGAAAAAATATTCGACTAGAATAATATTTGGATAAAAAAGCTTATGGATTTTCAGCCAAGGCCATAAATCATTAGACGTATTGGACAATGTCTTGATAAAATGTTTCAGAATATCCCATATATTTATGGAATGACATATGTTTAGAACTCAGTGATTTAGTATTCAGTGTATCAAATTGTAGTTATTATGTTATACGCAACTCTGATTATTCTTTACCCTTAGCTGTTTAATTTGTGCTTACAAATTCTGATGAAATTCATTTTTAGAATTTTTTTTATTCAGCATGCCTTTGATCGAATCGTATGTGCTTGTAATTCTTCTAGAAAGTTTCAATTTAAGAACATATTTAATGACATGTCATATGTGTTACAGCTTTTCTTAAAGAAGATTATTTTATGGAAGGTTTAAATAATGCTTCCAAAAGTTATTGTGGGTATATTATGATATTTTCTAGAACTCTTTCTGGGTATTTGTATGCTCACCCTATTTTTTTATAAAAAATATTAAGGTAAAATCTTGTTGTAGAAGAAAAATTTCAGTAGTATCTATTTTCCCATAGCCGGAACCTAATTCAATCCTCTATCTGGCACCGGCGAGGGGTAATCATGAGCTGGGGCGTGACAATTGGTATTATAGGATTCAGTTTAGATGACTCTTGAAAACCAGAACTGAAAAAATAAAAATTTATTTATTCATTACTAAGTATGATGTTTTTCGAAAAAAATATATCAGTCTTATGTCTCTACGGAGACATCTGATAAAATTAAAACAATACTAAAAACATTATTATGTGTTACTAAATGGTAGTTTCCTTAAATTTTCCTATGGAAGATGCATCACTCCTTTTATCTCTCCTAATAGTTATAGTCCAAACTATAGTGAAAAAGTCATGTTAAGGTGACTACGAGACTTTAAAAAACCAAAGGTTGTCCTGTAAACAACTACATCGGGAGTCGAACCGCACAAACGTTCTCCATCTATACCATGGAAAAAATATTGTCTATTACTGTATAGAAATTTTACAGTTTTAGACATATAGGAAAAGAGGGAAGTTTCATGAAGCTCATTTTCTATATTCCACTTTGGAAGATAACTACCAAACTATAGGTAAATTATTTGAAGCTTCATTGGATTGTGACCATCAAGTGGCGTACGTATTACAGGACCCGAGGATTAGTATGTATGGAGAAATCTACGACATCAATATTTTCAATAATGTCATGGTGCGTAGGACTTATATAGATTTATCCCACTCGGAAATTTCCAACCTCCACACTTCTCGTGCTTCACTATGGAATGCCGAGTACTTTAGGCACAGGTACGACCCCAGCTATTCACAGTGTGTCTGGGCTAAAGAGATCGAGCAGCTGAATTCTATATTAGGAATCCACATAAGGTCGTCAGATCCCTACCATCGGTGGTGTTCATGGTAAAGGGTCTTCGGGAGTGACGTGTGTCTTGTGTTTCTGTGGTTTGTGTACAAATATTTTAGAATTGTGATGATGAAATTCTTCTAAGGGGGGAATAATGTAACACCCCTACCTTTTTATGTGTAATTATAATAATTTTTTTTAATTATCATGTTAACCAGTGTGGTTTTCAGAGTAAATATTATCTCACATTTAAAAAAAAAAATTTAAGAAAATCTATTTCAGTCAAATATAACTTATTAATAAAATATTTTAATTAATAATTATACTACTATTGGAATATAGCTAAGTTGTTTCTAATTTCCAAATATGTCATATACATATATATATATGTTCATATGTAAACTTGATTTAAATTAAAATTATATAAAACTAATACTATAATTTTATAAATAACATTGGGAAATATTGTGTTAAAATATTTGGATGCAATTATTTTGTAAAAGTGAACTATTTTAATTATACGAACAATTACTTAAACTATTATATGGGTTCTATATATTTTCGAATATATATATATATATATATTTGTGTGTGTGTGTGTGTGTGTATTTGATTTGAATTATATAATTTTAATTTTATAATGCGGTTATACATGACATCGATGATTGTTATTTTAAAATATTTAATGACATTATTATTGTATTATTTTCTATGTAGATAACTATTTAATCAATTGTATGAATAATTATATGTTTTTTAAATACATTTTAAAATATAAAAATTACTAGATTATAAAATGGAAAAATGATATGTTTCATAAATATATATAATTATTTTGAAAATAAAAACATGATATAATATATATGTGTGTATTTTTATAAAAAGGATTATCAATTTAATTATTATATTTTTAAGACGCAATATATATTAAAAAAATCTACAATGATACAGTAATTAAAAAAAGAATTTATTATACATAAAAACGTTAATAAAGTTTGTTTACTTTTAAAAATTGATATGTTTTATAGTTAAAAAATGTTAAATAAAAAAAAATTAAAATTCAATCATGGAAAGAAACAGATATAATAACATATATTTTTGATGATGAAATAGAAAAAAGTGGGATAATAGAAAAATTTTACGAAAACGTGTATGAGAGTAAAGGTAGAAAATGTGAAATGATGGATTATGAATTGTGAAGTGTGACGTACATTACTCATTAGTCAAAACAAGATAAAATAAAAATAAAGGCTATAATATTTAAATATATTAAAATGAGATACATAAAAATAATAAAAATATTATAATAGTAATAAGAAAAGAAGAAATCAAATAAAAAAGAGAAGGAAATCCCATAAGGGATTTGGGAGGGAACCCGGTTTGGTGTTTAGATGCAGGGGAGGGAAACAGACCAAAAAAAAGAAATAAAGATAAAAAAGAAACATGAAGACCCATGGGGGGGGGGGCTATGTCGCGATGTAGAGAGGAGGAGGGAGGCCACGTCCAGGGTTTTCGGTCAGCGTCGTCGGGTTCATGAATCGAGAGGCGCATCATGGGGGTCTGTTCCGTAGGGTTTAAACAGGTTGGGCAAGCGTGAGGCGATGCCGATAGAGACCAGGTGTGTTATTCGTGCAGGTCTGTGCTCGAGGGAGCGTCGCGCTTCGGGTACAAGTTATCAGGTCGGATGTCACGCAACTAGGAATGTGTGTCTCAGCCTTGGTATGGTTCATGAGGTGCGTTGTTATCTTCTCCAATGTCCCTATTCCGTGACAATCATGGATCGTTGCTTCTGTTGATCTGATCCTGTGTAAGAATTAATATATTTGTTTTATGAACAGCTGTTGGACTGCTTGTAGGGTCTTAATCCAAATTTTGCAATGCTTTTGGCCACTGCAATTCACTATTTCCTCACAGGTTGGCCATATATTTCATTTTTTGGGAGACTACATAGCAAGCTTATATCGGAGCCACCTTTTATAACAGTGGCTGTTTTGTTTATAAAACCCTTATCTGGAAACACGAATAAAAAACATGGCACCCTTAACCACTGCTGTTTTCTTCTTCTCAATGTGTTCAACAAGGCTCACCTCAACTCCACCTCATCCTTAAGAAGTAAGGGTTATTTTTTCTTTCTTGTATATTTTTATAATTTTTATATATATGTATATACATTTGTGATATAAGATACGTCACCTCACTATTTTAGGTTAATTCCTTCAATAATGGTTTATTATAATTTATCTAACTTTTATTTATTAGGATTCTATTTATTTTTTATTATATACTTTGCAGAAATGATTTATACATATAAATAAATAAATATATAAATATATATATGTTTTTTCATATATCCCTCTTTCATAACACATATATTAACATGGTTCTTATGATAAAATTTTATTTCTAAGTTATATGATTTGTAATGGATTTATAATTTCCTTGTTTTGTTTCGTTGAGAGTATATACATATATATATATATATACTCATGAAAGTATAACATTGTAGTTTTGTTTAAAATATTCTTCCTTGTTGAATCTGGACCTTTAGGTTTTGGGTTCGGATACTATAAACGATGCAAGGGAGTTTCTTATAAATTTCTTTGCAATTCCAGTATTATTTTTGTAATATTTTCTCATTTATTTAAATTATGTTTAATTTCTTACAAATATGTTTGATGTAAGGGTTCAGTATAATTTTTCTCGAATGTTTATTTTATGATCTTATGACTTGTATGGATTATGTTTTAATATTTTTCCTTAAATATATAATTTATAAATGTTTAATTATTTCGATCAAATTACAATAGTTATATCTGTATATATATATATATATGTGCATGTATATAACTTATTAATTTATGTGTACATAAGTTAAGGGTTATTTTAATTTATAATTATTTTCTTTAATACACTTAGTGTATTTTAGGACATACACAGATAATTCATCATATATTTATTTTATGATATTGAAGATGAATTACAATCTTTAAATAGAGGCTTGGATGAAATTAATGTTTTGGGTTCAAATGGAATGGCATATTTATTACACATAAACCCATAGAGTTTTAATCCACCCGGTTAATTTGAAAATGATGTAAGGAAAATTTAGTCACTTATTTATACTATTTTATTTTCTAGTTCTCTCAATGGAGCTCATTTTATTAAAATATGAATTACTTTTAAGATGTTAAGGTTTTAATTATTAAACAAATTACATTTCATGTAAGATGTTAAAATGCATACAAATATATATACATATATAGATATATATGTATATGTAATTTTAGTTTTCAGAATTTATAAAGGGTGTGACATGTACATATTATATATATATATATAGTTATGTGTATGCACCTATCTGTTTCAATCATAATTTGAATTAACTTGGCCTTAATAAACTCCAGTGGTTAAAGTATGTTTTTGATATGTTTAATTTAATTTAATATATGCATTACATAAAACAAATGATGAGCTGCAAAACTATTGGCCTTATATTCTATACAACCTAAAGAATGGCCATTAATAAGACATGACTATTTATCAGCGCATGTTTTGTATACAAATGACATATGTATTTTCTCAAAATTAGTCATTTAAAAATTAAAATATTTATTTCCATAATCTGAGGAATATGAAAATTAAAGAACTATCATTTTATATTGTAACCCCGTCCATTCATTACTTGTGTATTTTAAATTAATATCACATGTGCAAATTACGATTACTATATTATGCATGTCACTAAGAAATTAATTACCTAAATGATTACTGACACATTCTAATTTAGTCCAACATGATTTCCATTTATTGGCAAATGAATTGAGCATGAATAATGATCATGTAATTAAATTCATTAATAGTTTATTACAATTGAAGAGTTGTAAAGTTATTATTTTATGTGATAATCAATAGAAATTATTATTAATAATTTATGAGATACGTATTTAATTATTCAAGGTGGTATGGGACACGTTGAATAATGTAAATTATGAAGCCAGTTGATATGTTTACTTGAAATGATAAGTGATTTAATAAATCAAAGTGGTACATTCACTTTGATTTAAATATATAAGGAATGAATTTTACCCAGTATGTTCCGGGTTGGGGACTGGTAAAAGTTAGCCCTCCAGGTTGCAGTCCGGTTACAGCAGACCCTATCGGTTGGTGTCTGGTTACAGAGGCACTCCGGGTTGGTGTCCAGTTATTAGAGGCACTCTGGGTTAGAGTACGGTTACAGAGGCTCTCCGGGTTGGGGTCTGGTTACAATTAGCCCCTAGTTCTTGGCACGAGGCCTTGACAAAGTCCGTTATATGCACTTCCCTAATTATGACTATGTATTTTAATTAACCAGGAGAAATTATTTGACTAGTATAATATTTGGTTAAAAGAGCTTATGGATTTTCAGTAAAGGCCTTAAATCATTAGACGTCTTGGCGAAGGCCTTGATAAAATATTTCAGAATGTCATGTATATTTATGGAATGACATATGTTTAGAACTCAGTGATTTAGTATTAAGTGTATGAAACTGTAGTTATTATTTTATGTGCAAATCTGATTATTCGTTACCCTTAGCTGTTTAATTTGTTCTTACATATTCTCATTATATTCATATTTAGATTTTCTCTTATTCATCATCCATTTGATCGAATTGTGTGTCCTGGTAATCCTTCTAGCATGTTTCTAATTAAGAACTTATATAATGACATGTCACAAGTGTTTTAGCTTTTCTTTAAGAATATTGTTTTATGAAAGGTTTAAATAATGTTTCCAAAAGTTATTGTGGGTATAGTATGTTATTTTTAAACCCCTTACTCAGAATTCATATGCTCACCATACGTTTTTTATAAAAAAAAAATTCAAGTAAAAGCTTGTATCAGAAGAAACATTTCAGTAGTATCTAGTTTCCCCTAACCAGAACCGAATTCTATCCTCTATATGGCACCAGCTCTGGGTACTTGGGAGATTGGGCATCACTGTTGGTATCAGAGGATTCGGTTTATAAAACTCTGGAATACTAGAACCGAAAAAAAATTATTTATGCATTACTAAGTATGATGTTCTTGAAAAAAAATATATTTGTCTTATGTCACTACGGAGACATCTGATAAAATTAAAACAATTCTAAAATCATGATTATGTGTAACTAAATGGTAGTTTACTTAAATTTTCAGATGAAAAATGCATGAAACCTTTTATCTCTCCCAATAGAGATAGTCGAAACTATAGTTATAAAGTCATGTTCAGGGGACTACGAGACTTTCAAAAAACAGAGGTTGTCCTGTAAAAAACTACATTGGGCATCGAACCACCAAAAAATTCTCCATCATCACCAAGGAAACAATATTTTCTATTACTGTATAATAATTTAATAGTTTGCAACGTATATGAAAAGTGGGTAGTTTCATGAAGCTCATTTTCCATGTTCCACTTTGGCAGATAACTACCAAACTGTAGGTAAATTTCATGAAGCTTCTTTGGATGGTGACCATCGACCAGCCTACAAATTCAAGGTCCCAAGTTTTAGTATGTATGAAGAACTCTACGAAATTAATATTTTCAATAATGAAGTGGGGTGTAGGACTTATAGGGAATTAGTCCACTCTGAAATTTCGGACCTTCACACTTCTCGTGCTTCACTATGGAAGGTTGAGTACATTAGGAACAGGTACGACCCCATCTATTCACAGTGTGTCTGGGCCAAAGAGATCAAGCAGCTGAATACTACATTAGGAGTCCACCTAAGTTCGGTAGATCCATTCCAGCAGTAGTGTTTGCAGTAAAGGGACTTCAGGAGTGATGTGTGTCTGGTGTTGCTGTGGTTTGTGTATAAATATTTTAGAATTGCAAGGAATAAATTTTTAGAAGGGGGGAATAATGTAACACCCCAACCTTTTTATGTGTTATAATAATAATTTTATGTTTTAATTATCACGTTAATAGATGCGGTTGTCAGAGTAAATATTATCTCACCTAGTTTGAAAAAAAAATTATAGAATAACTATTTCAGTAAAATATAATTTATTAATATAATATATTAAACAATAATTATACTACTATTAGAATATAGCTAAGTTGTTTCTCATTTCCAAAAATGATATATACATATATAAATATTAATATTTAAACAATATTTCAATTAAAATTATATAAAACTAATACTATAATTTTATAAATAACATTGGTAATTATCACATTAAAATAATTTAACGCCATTATTTGGTATAAGTGAACTGTTTTAACTATGCGAAAAATTACTTAATCTATTATATGGGTTCTATATATTTTCGAATATATATATATATATATATATATATATATTTGTGTGTGTGTATTTTATTTGAATTATATAATTATAACTTTATAATTCGATTATACATGACATCGAAGATTGTTATTTTAAAATAATTTAGTGACATTATTATTGTATTATTTTCTATGTAGATATCTATTTAATCAATTATATGAATAATTATATGTGTTTTAAATAAATTTTAAAATATAAAAATTACTAGATTATAAATTGGAAAATATGATATGTTTCATAAATATATATAATTATTTTGAATATAAAATCATTATATAATATATATGTGTGTATTTTTATAAAAATGATTATCACATTAATTATTATATTTTTAAACATAACTATATATTGAAAAACTCTACAATGATACATGTATTAAAAATATGAATTTATTATACAAAAAAATGTTAGTAATTTTGGTTTTCTTTTAAAAATTGATATGTTTTGTAGTTAAATAATTTTAAATGAAAAAAAAATTAAAATTCAATCATGGAAAAATGAAAAAATGAAAAGATATAATAACATATATTTGTAATGATGAAATTTCAAAAAGTGGGATAATAGATAGAAGTTGATGAAAACGTGTATGAGAGTAAAGGTAAAAAACATGAAATGATGGATTATGAATAGTGAAGTGTGACATACTTTACTCATAAGTAAAAAAAGATAAAATAAAATTAAAGGTTATGATATATAAATATATTAAAATGAGATAAATAAAAATAATAAAAATATTATAATAATAATAAGAAAAGAATAAGTCTAATAAAAAAAGAGAACGAAATCCCATAAGGGATTTGGGAGGGAACCCGGTTTGGTGTATAGATGCAGGTGAGGGAAATAGATAAAAAAAGAATGATAAAAAAAAGAAACATGAAGACCAATGGGGGTGCTGTGTTGCGACGTAGAGAAGTGGGAGGCTGCGTCCAGTGTTTTTGGTCAGTGTCGTCGGGTTCATGAAGTGTGAGGCATGTCACGGGGGTCCAGTCCTTAGGGTTTCAGCAGGTTGGGTGAGCATGAGGCGATGCTGAGGGAGACAAGGTGTGTTGTCTGAGTATGTCTATTCTTGGGGGAGCATCGCGCTTCGGGCACAGGTCATCGAGCCAGATGTCTCACAAATGGGAATGAGGGTCTCGATCTTGGTAGGGTTCTTGAGTCGCGTCATTATATTCTGCAATTTCCCTATTCCTTGTCCATCATGGTTCGTTTCTTCTCTTGATCTAAACTTGTGTAAGAACTATTATATTTGTTTTATAAATAGTTTTTGGTCTGCTTGTAGGGTCTTAATCCAAACATTATAGTGTTTTTGACCATTGCAATTCACTGTTTCCTCATGGGTTGGCCATATATTTTGTTGATTGGGAGATTTCATTGCAAGCTTATTTCGGTGCCACTATTTATAACAGTGGCTATTTTGTTTATAAAACCTTTAATTGGAAACATGAATAAAAAATCTTGGCACCCTTAACCTCTCCAGTTTTCTTCATGTCAAAGAGTTCAGTAAGGCTCACCTCTAATCCACCTCTTCCTTAATAAGTAAGGGTCATTTTGTCCCACTTGTGTTATTTTAGGTTTTGTATATATATTTATATACATTTGTGATATAAGATACATCACCTCACAATTTGAGGTTAATTCCTTCAACAAGGGTTTATTATAATTTGTCTAACTTTTATTTATAAGGATACTATTTATTTTTTATTATATACTTTGTAGAAAATATGTATACATATAAATATATATATATATATATATGTGTGTGTGTGTGTGTGCGTAAGTTCATATATCTCTCCTTGAAAACGCATATATGAACTTTGTTCTTGTACTAAAATTTTATTTTTAAATTATATGATTTGTAATGGATTTATAATTTCCTTATTTTGTTTATTTGAGAGTATATACATGTATGTATATATATATACTCATGAAAGTATAACCTTGTAGTTTTTTAAAAAATTCTTCTGTATTGAATCTGGACCTTTAGGTTTTGGGTTCGGATAATATAAAAGATGCAATGGACTTTATTATAGATTTATTTGCAATTCCATTATTATTTTAGTAAGATTTTATCATTTATTTAAATTATGTTTAATTTCTTAAAACTATGTTTGAAGTAAGGGTTCATTATAATTTGTCTTCAATGTTTATTTTATGATCTTATGACTTGTATGGGTTATGTTTTAATATTTATCCTTAAATATATATTTTATAAGAGTTTAATTATTTTGATCAAATTACGGTAGTTATATGTGTGTATATACATATGTATATATATATGTGCACGTATATAACTTATTAATTTATTTGTACAAAAGTTAAGGGTTATTTAATTTATAATTATTTTCTTTTATACACATAGTGTATATTCGGACATACACGCATAATTCATCATATATATATTTTATGTCATTAAAGATGAATTACAATCTTTTAATAGATACATGGATACAAATAAAGTTTTGGGTTCAAATGGAATGGAATATTTATTACAAATACACCCATATAGTTTTAATACAGACGGTTAATTTGAAAATGATGTTAGGAAAATTTAGTTACTTATTTATACTATCTTATTTTCTAGTTCTGTAAAGGGACCTTATTTTATTAAAATATGAATTACATATAAGATTTTAAGGTTGTAATTGTTAAACAAATTAAATTTCTTGTAAGATGTTAAATTGCATACACATATATATACATATATAGATATATGTATATGTAATTTTAGTTTTCAGAATTTATAATGGGTGCGACATGTATATATTTTATGTATATATAGATAGTTATGTGTATCCACATATCTGTTTTAATCATAATCTGAATTAACTTGGCCTATAGAAACTCTAGTGGTTAAAGAATTTTTTTGATATCTTTAATTTAATATATGAACTACATAAAGAAATTGATGGGATGCAAAACTATTACGCTTATATGCTATGCAACAAAAGGCATGGCCATTTAATAAGACATGAATATTTATCAGTGCATGTTTTTTATACAAATGACATATGTCTTATTTCAAAATTAGTCATTTAAAACTATAAATGCTTATTTCCATAATACAAGGATTAATAAAATTTAGGAACTATCATTTTATGTGGTAACCCCATCCATTAATCATGTGTGTGTTTTAATTTAATATCACATGTTAAATAGCATTTAATATATTATGAATGTCGCTAAGAAATTTATTACCTAAATGATAACTGACACATTCTAATTTATTCCAACATAATTTCCATTTTCCGCCACATGAATTGAGCATGAATAATGAGCATGTAATTTAATGCATTAAAAGTTTATTACTATGGAAGAGTTTTAAAGTTATTATTTTATGAGGTTATCAAAAAAATTGTTATTAATAATTTATGAGATAGGCATTTAATTATTCAAAGAGGTCTGGGATACATTGAATAATGTAAATTATGATGAAAATTGAAATGTGTACGTGAAATGATAAGTTATTTAATAAATCAACGTGGTACATGCACTTTGATTTAAAGATATAAGAAATTCATTGGACCTAGTATGTTCTGAGTTGGGGACTGGTAAAAGTAAGCTCTCCAGGTTGGGGTACAGTTATAGCAGACCCTCTGGGTTGGTGTCCAGTTACAGAGGCACTCCAGGTTGGTGTCCGATTATTAGAGGCACTCCGGGTAAAAATCTGGTTACAAAGGCTCTCTGGGTAGGGGTCCGGTTACAGGTATCCCCTAGGTCTTGGCACGAGGCCTTGACACGGTCTGACATATGCACTTCCCTCATTATGATTATGTATTTTAATTAACCAGGAGATAATATTCGATTAGTAGAGTATTTAGTTAAAAGATCTTATTGATTTTCAGCTGAGGCCTCATATCATTAGACTTCTTGGCCAACACCTTGAAAAAATATTTCAGAATGTCATGTATATTTATTGAAGGACATATATTTAGAACTCAACGATTTGGTATATAGTGTATAAAATTGTAGTTATTATTTTATGTGCAACTTTGATTGTTCTTTACCCTTAGCTTTTTAATTTGTGCTTACATATTCTCATGACATACAAATTTATAATTTATTTTATTCAACATGGATTTGTTCGAATCGTGTGTCATGGTAATACTGCTAGCATATTTCTAATTATGCACTTATTTTATGACATGTCACATGTGATACATCTTTTCTTTAAAAGGATTGTTTTATTAATGGTTTAAAGAATGTTTCCAAAAGTTATTTTTGGTATATTATGTTGTTTTAAACCCCTTACTGAGCATTCGTATTATCACCCAATGTTTTCGATTAAAATATTTCAGGTAAAATATTGTATAAGATGAAACATTTCAGCAGTAGCTGGTTTCCCTAAGCCTGAACCGAATTCAATCCTCCGTATGGAACCGGCTCCGGGTACACGATATATAGGGTGTGATAATATGAATTGTATTTTTGGATCATATCCATAGTGGAGCATTAAAAATTAAAATTTTATTTAAAATATTTCATTGGGAGAATATATTTTCTTATTTGAAGAATGATTTTTAAAAGATAAATAATTTTATTTTAAAAAAATCCTCATAAAATTACATAAAAATATAAAGCACTCTTGAAAATAATTTGAAGATAGTCTTCTTCAAAAAATACCCTGAAAACTCATATAGAAATACAGAAAACATTTTGAATAAATTTTTCATTAAAAACACCACAAAAACTGATAAGTAAATCTAGAAAACATTTTGAAATTATTTTTCATTGAAAAAACCTTTAGAACTCATACGTAAATCTTGAAAACACTTAAAATCATTTAAAACCGAAATCATTTTTAAACATTTTTTCAAAACATGGGTTTTAAAGAATACAGATTTCTTAATGAAGAGAGAAATAATGTCAACTTTTTATGAATTTTTTTTCTAAATATTCCAATGTTACAAATAATGTTAAAATGGTATCAATACATAGATAAAATAGTAATATACAAAGAGTAATTATATTAATGATATTTCCTCATATATATATCAAATAATTTCACCAATGGAATCATAATCGTGAATAATCTTGATACATGATGACATTGTGGCAATACAATATTACCTCATTGAAAAAATTGACTCATAATAAACATGAGAGAATAACATTACATTAATTTTAAAAAATCATGGATGAGTCATATTCATGAAATATCATTTTAATGGTTAGAATATACACCCCATCAATTTTTTTCATAACATGAAATGTATCTTAGAGAAGGAAAATTGTGACAAAGATTACATTACTGATTTGGTGAATTTTGAACAGTGAACTAAAATAAATAAGGATATTAAAATATATATGCAAAAATATATAAATTTAAGAATCATAATTATATAATTCTTTACTCTCTACTGTATACACCACACGAAATATATAAGTGTTAAATAAGGGATAAGTCTCACATAAAAAATTGAGATGAGAAAACCCATAGACATTTAGTAAATTTAGAATCATAATTCCAGGGAAATAATAAAATAAATTAAAAAATTTGATATCATTAAAAATTTAATGTTTTTTAAATAACATGTCATAGTTCAGTACATACACCACACAAAAATGATTCTTGTGAATATGGCATGTTTCTCATGGAAATAAAAGGCGAGTTAAAATCACCTAACCTTAAGGCTTGAATTTAATTTTACACATTTCAAGCCCTATTATCATATATATTATTTTATTATAAATCCACCACATAACCATAATTATATATATAATACCTTATATTATTCACTTATATATTTATATTAACCATTAATTAACAGTTCAATGATAATGAAATGTTATGGGGAATATCTGTTTTGTTTATCATACTTGTTTTAACTTGTATGTAATGATCCTATTACATATATCATTATTAAAATATTCCAATATTGGAAAAAAGGATTTATATATTATATTTTCACAGTATATAAATGTTTATTATCATCTAAAAAATATCGATATATTAAATGGAATACACTATTCATAGAGACGGTAGGTCGTACATACGAATGAACAGTTTTTCTGTTGTATTGTCAAATTGAAATAATGAATATAAATGACCAATATATATTATTAAATAATTATTATTTTTTCCAATATATCATATAATTTCACTAAACCTAACCTTAATGCATTTCAAATAACGTGTGAATGAATCACATCTGTTTGAGGAGGTGGGAGTCCCCATAATAAAAAATGATGTAATCAAATTTCAAAAAATGATAAACATAAAAGTATGTATTATATAGAAATTTAATAGTAATAAATACATGAAAAATATCATATATATCATATAAAATCATTGTTTCTATTATAATTACCAACACTAATAGGTGTTATATTAAAAACGAACTAAATATTTTCATGAGGGGGTAGGTCACCTTACAAAATAAGTATAAGTTCATTAACTATTAGATAGATGTATATGTAAGGGTATATTGAACCATTAATATAATAAAATAAAAGAATATTAATGAAATTTTTGTTATTATATAAGCATGTAACAAGAATAATTTAGGTGTTGGATAATGAAAATATAATAAAGGATCATTGGGAATGGCATTACCTCTTCTTTGTGTAACTCCTTTTGGTTTGCACCCGAGGGATTTACTAGAATTCTTTCAACAAAATTATATGATTATATAATGAATGGATAGATTTTTATAGGATATCTGAGCTTAGTTTTTCTAAGACACAATTTATTGTGAGGTGTGAAGAGAGGGGGAGGAGGGAAGGCCATTCATAATAGGGGAAAAGGACACAATGGGTATTATTGAAACTATTTGAGTTCCCCTGAATTTTAAAAGTCCAAAAAGTGTTTAAAAGGGGTAATTATAAATCCTTATAGTTTTTATTATTTATATATGGTAATAAAATATATTTTTACTTGTTTATGGACTTTATTAGATATTATTTTATGATTATTCATAAATTATGTTAGTTTTTTCCTTAAAATTGTAAATTTTTTATTACCATCAAAACTATTTTTGTAGAAACGAAGATCAAATTAGTATAAATTTGAAATTAATCTGATTATAGATATCTAATCCTTTTTTCCAATCCTTATTCACAAAAGTTACAGAAATGATTTTATAATTAACCTCGTTTGTGTGTCTGGACAACCAGTTTTTTAGAAAGAATTTTCATAATATTTATATGATTTCTTATTTAATTTCAATTTGAAATTGGTTCAAATGATCTATATTATCCTAATTGATGTAAATTTTATCTAATAAAACATATAAAATCTAAATATAATATCAATATATATAATTTATATTAAAAAGAATTTTCAAATTACAATTCTATATTTTTAACCATTCATCCCAAAATGATATATTTTAAAAAATAAAAAAGCAATTCCCAAATTAAAATATTTTATTACACTTTCAAAAATATTATTTAATTTTTCAAATAAAAATTATTATAGTTTCAAAATTTAATTTTTTATATGTTCTCCTACAAATAGAGGAAAAATTAACTATTTGAAATATAAATATCTTTTTGGGTTATGTTGGTTGTATTACATTATCTCATCTCACAAGAATAATATTAAATATTTCATTGAAGATAAAATCTATATATTTCATAGAAATAAATTACAAAGAGTGTTTTAATTAATTTATTATTGGAAAACATGTTGGATTTTATAAATATTGCATTTCACCTAATGATTTCCAATATTTTCAACATGGATTTATTTTCATTTGTAGTTATTTTGTCTCTTGAATAATTATACTCATATTTTTATGTAATTAATTTTATATTAATGTAATTATTATTATTAACAACTATCATTACAATGGATATATGACAACAATAATTATATTTTAATACTAATATAAATAGTACCTTGCTGTATGGTAAACGAAGGACTTCTTTTCCATACAAGTTATCAGAGGAACACAACAATTTGTGTAACAAAAGAAAAACACATTGAAGTTTGATTCTCAAGTAAATATATGTCATTCATGTGACATAAATTTTTTGTTTTGATTATTTTAACCTAATCTAAATAATAGTTATTTAATAAAACAAGTTATATATTTAGTTTTGTGAGAATTTAAAATCCCAAAAAAGAATAAATTAATTCCAGAAAATAATTAACAAAATCACAGGGTGTTATAGTCAACGACTGACTCACATATGGGATTATGCAACATATAGAATAATTTAACCAATATGAAAGTAATTGGGGCATAAATGGGGTACCTTATAATATATATGTATGTTCTAAATATTATTCTAATTTTTTTTATTTTTTATGTGATCCATTGTGATATTTGAAAATAAATATACACATGTTTAGGTGATGAGATTGTTTCATTTATTTTCTCAATAGGAATTAGTATGATTTTTTCACATTTACATGAGATTTTTAATAGAGGATCCTACTAAGTGTACATGATATGTTCAACATAGATAAGTATAAATTTTTATATTGTCAATAAGAGATGGTTATTGAATGATTTTGGATTTTCTAGTTTAAATAGTTATTCAGGTGTTACTAGGTCTTCATAGTTAGTAATGAGGATTTTTGTTTTTATTATTTTAATTTTAGTTTTATACAGATATTTGTGACTTCACGTCATATATTGGTATTGGATTGTTATTATAAAAATGATTTGTGTTGTAGTTTTCCTCATATTTTACACTTCTTCTTAAATCATTATGAGGGTAATGTAAATCCTGTGTGTGATATATAAACCATTGATGCTTGTATCAAACTTATAGCCTATTGGAGGGAGGATTTTGGGAACATTATAACTATTATTTATTTACAGGTCATGGAGGGGTACCGATGAAGAGTTATGGTTGGAATATTTTTATAAAATGAGATTAATTTTATAGGTAGTTTCCAAAATGCTCATTTATGAAATTTTTATAGTCCTCGCATGGATTTTTAAGGATAGTTTCGTTTGGATAATGTAAATTATGAAGGATCATTTATCATAGACTTATCCTATTTTCAATATTTTTTTTGGAAGTAAATATTTTATTAATATTCAAATTGGGGCATCTTATTACATACAAATGAATAGTTATGAAAACCCAAAATTATTTCTTCTTGGTAAAAATCAACAATATAAGGTTTTTTTAGGATTTTAATGGTGTACACTATGTTATTTAATCTTCCCAATATTATTTATCTCATTTTTAACTATAAGTTATAATTTATAAGTGAAATAGGAATCATTTCTTAAATCAAAGAATTGGATGATGGATCACAATATATAACCTTATAATGGGATTTATGAGATAAATTTTGATGGAAGAGGATAATAATGTTCACAAAACCACTAACTATATATAGAGTGAGGTGAAGAAAAGTGTTCCCAAAAAATCTATAACTATTATAGGATTGTCAAAATTTATTTTTCTATATAGAAGGAAATCATGGTGGTGGAATTTAATGATCTATTATAATTTAAAGAAATGTGATTGTATTTTACAAAATTACAATTTTGATGTAATGTTGATTCATGATTTTGATATCACACTACATGTAGAGAGACTAAGAAATTAGTTTTTGTGTCTATATATCGTGTTTATTAGGAGATGTCCCATTAATTACATACTAAAGGTGGTGAAATTAAATATAAAATTTTGATGTTGGTGGATAGTGATAATATTTTTATTTATATCAAGGTACGTGAATAAAATATAAATAAGAACATAATATTTTTAGGATGAAGAAATTAAGAAAAGGTGATGATTATACATTCATAATATATTCAAAAAATAGTGCTTATGTATATTAATATTAGTTAATTAAGGTATTATTATTGAGAAACAAAATTAATATTATTATCATAACGTTATTCTTATGGAGGTTAAATATTCTTTATGAAGGATAGAAAATGGTCAACCAATTGAGCTACAAAACAACTAAATTGAAGTTTATAATTAGTTACGAGTGTATTGAAATCATTGGATCACTATGTTATTAAATGAAATTATGATATTTAGAAAAATTTATGAATAGAGGATGAGTTATATTGTTTTAGTGTGTTAACTTAAAGGACAAATTTTACGTTTTTTGAATTATAGTCATAAATCTAATGATTCACACCATGGGACATTGAGATAGATTTCATGAATGGAGAATTTTAAGGGAAGTTAAATTTTTATATAAGAAAATTGGATTTATTCATGGGTCTTAAAACACCAAAGAAATTTATTTGATTAGATGTATGATTGATTATTGTATAAAATATCAATATTTTAATATATTCATCATTGATTTGGAAAAATCATGTGGTAAAATTACTATATAGTTTTTACATAAATAACTTGAAATGAAAAAGGTGTAGGTTGTGTATATAAAACTCTTCCATGATATATATAAATACTTTTTGAATTTTGTAAGTACAATAGTATGTGAAACTATATATTTCCTTATAATTGGACAATTTTTTGGATGAGCTCTTATCCCATACCATTTTTATTTATTCATAGATGTACTTAAAAATTATATAAAATATGCGATACCTAACATGATGTTATTAGGGATGATATAGTTAATTTTGTAGAATATAAATATTAAAGAAATTTATAGTCAGATCCTTAGAGAGTAACATCGAAATCAAATATCATCTATTTTAATTGGGATTTGACAAAATATTTGGAGTATCATTATTTTAAATTTTTTTCTCTTAATATTTTCGATGTGGGATTTAACAACAATATAAATAGTTAATTATTTTTAATATCTAGGATAATTTTTTAAATTTTATAGAGATATAAATAAATATATCCCTCAAAGTATTCATAATAGATAATAAAACCGAAAATTGATTTTGGAGTTCTTTGTGATTGTAATGTTAATTTAAAAAAGATTGGTATATTTTATTATACTTCTATGAGAAAATAATTTTATATGGAAATTATTTTTGTCCTAAGATATGACATATTGAATATGAAATAATGGTAGAAAAATGGAAATATTAAAATGGACATGTGGACTGACCATTATAGATATTATTGAGAATAGATTACGATGGTTTGACATGTTATAAGAAAATATAGCGATTAACCGATTAATATGAAATACAATATAGAAAATTCCCTTAAAAAATATGATAAAGGTTGGCGTGAAATAAAAATTTTAAAAACAATTGTAAATGATCTCGATCACATAAAATATGTGGGCTTGGAAGTCTGATAGGAGTTGCAGTCATTGTGTGCGCGAGAAAGAGATTGTGGCATCATTTTGGGATTTTGATGCTTGGAAATTATAATATGTCTAGGTTAATTTTTTAATTCGTTATTTATGGTTTAGAAATTTTTTATGAATTTTTATACACATATATTAGATGGAAATTTTATTTATAAAATAATAAATGGAATTTGAGATCAACTTCGATCTAGGAAGATTATTATTGAGTTTTAGAGGGTCTGATTAGGGGAGATAAAAAATGATAAAAAAAATTCATGATAGAGGATATGATTAAACATATTAAAATCTTATAAAATTTTGAAATTGCAATTGTGTGAATGATTTTTTATAGCTTATAGTCTAATCAATTTAGTAAAGTTATAAAATAACAGAAAATTGATAAAAAATAAAAGGAATTTTAGAGATAATGTATATATTCCTCAAATAACTAAAATTCATTGACATATTTGCATGTATATAGTATCTATATAGCTTATAGTCAATATCTATCACCCATGTAAAAATCCAATAGTGGGAGAAAAAACTATTAGACATATTAATAGGTATCACAATAAAAAAATATTATTTATTATCATTTAGTGGGGGGGGTTATTTATAAACCTGATAAATTAATCTTCTATATATTTTGGTGGGGTTTCTCTTATAAAAACAAAAAATTATTATTTTGGTGGTTGTGGGGGGATATTTTAATATAAAAAATATCTAATATATTTAAATATATAAGTATATGTTAAATTATCCGCACAAACCCAATAAATTAGTTAAAAATCATAGAAACTATATATTATTTACATTTAAAAAAAAAATTATTTATATTTCACCAATACATCCTCTATAATCTCTATGAAATATTTACTCGCACTAATTTATTTCAATAAAAAATTTACAATATATATAAAATCACATTTAAATTCTATTAGATATATACAAAATTAAACACCTCCTATTACATATATAAATATATTTATATATATAAATGCATATGGTACATTAAAATACCAAACATTCTTCCAAGTGATGTTATATAAATGCTGTTAAATCTATGTATATTATGATATTTGTATGCATAATTTAACATAAATGTATTAACTTATTTAGATATAAATAATATACCTATAAATTTATTTATTAATATATAACAGCTATTTGGAAATATATAAACACGTAACATAATATATATATATATATCTATATATATATAATATTTTTATTCACATCAATATAAAACGAATATATATTATTATTTTATAATTTATCTCTATAAAAATATTTAATATGTCAATATATACTTTTTTATAATTTATATTATATATATAATGAGTGAGTAAATGGATGTAAATACTTCCCATGGTATATATTTCAAACTATTAAATGTTTAGACAATGAAATTGGAAAAAGAAGCTAATTGCACAAAAAAGGTTCTTGATGAATCCACAAATGAAATTCTAATATATGTAACCCTTTATTCTAATCATGATATCACTCAAGAAGTTTGTTAAGCTAATAGGTACTTTTTAAATTTACGAATGGAAGTATTGGTGGAAATCAACTTATCGTATGGTATCTCAAATTACATGTGGGTCTTACACTTTTTTTTGAATATATGACTCCTTGAAAGGGGATAACGATGTTGACACTAGTGGAGAACTATTTTAAGGAAGAATCATATTGGTTTCATGTTTAAATTAATATTCATTTCATCATCATTTTTTCTCTATTATAATTTGTAGTTTTATTTAAAACAACAAAATCTGAGTGTGTTATGACAACCAAACTAGAGACTGAGTTGGTGTAGTAGAAGTTTATGATCGATGAAATCCAAATAGGGAATGATATTGACATGCTACAACATTACAAACAAATCATGATCCACTTTTCCATGAATCCAAAATATCACTATCATATAAAATATTTTCACCTAAAATAAAAATTTATATGAGAACTAGAGGAAGATATACTACTAGACCAACAGAAGTTTGAAGGGAACTATAAAGAAATAGATATTCAAACTAAATATATATCCTAGGAAATTCTGAATCATTGTGGTATTTAATTAGGTACTATATAAATTAGATATATTTTGAACATATAATAATTGATAGACTAGTTTTTTTGAACATAATAATATAGTTAATGTTTTTTGAACTAGTGCCCATGTGGACCAGGTGGTGTGGTTTAAAAATATTTCTCATGGGGTGGATTATTAGTCTTGGTGAGAGAATATGTTTCGTATCAAACTTTCGATTTCATTACATGTGGGTAGCATCCAATGACTTTTACATATATCATATACTAAGGATGAGTTTCATGTAGTTATGGTTCTAAATATTAAAATTTATAATTGGTTCAACAAATTTCAGAAGATATAAGGTTTTTATTAATTAGATGATTTTTGGAAGCCAAAACTGAAGTAGGGAGTCTATTAATGTAATCATTATTCATCGAGTGATCAAGTTGAGGTGGTGAATGGATGATTCGCTATCCAAAATATACATATCCATATGAATTTATTTACATGAATCACATTCTATGGAGAAAATATGATTATTATATTTTTTTCATATTTTTTTTGGTTTGGGTCACTTGTACTGGGTGTCTGTGAAACATTCATGAGTTGAATGATGCAGGGTAAGGTAACCCAATCCTAATATCATGGTAGATTATGATTTAATTTTATCCATTAATAGTACTGAGCAGAATTTACAAGATGGTCATCTAATCATATATAATATTCTATCACTGGAGAGAAAAACAATTCATTATATCTCATGATATGAGCCCCAATATAGGTATGAGGATTAAACATAAATTTAATAAGAACAAAATTTAATCATATATGTTATTAGTTCTAATTGGTGATTATTTAAACTATAGCATATCATCAGTGATTATTGCTCTAATAATCTAAACCCAACCCCCTTGTAATGATTCTAACATGATTTATGAATATTCATAAACCCCAATTGTTGAATTTTTGGTTATTAATGGGATGTCCCATGATTTCTACGGTTTCACGATAGTCAGTATAATCTCAACACATTGATTAGTGAATGAATTCAAGGATCAAATACTCAGATAATAAAATTACATCTCCAGGATATATGGGGTGAGAATATTTTAGTTCATTTTGAGTGAGTTGTATTTGGAATATTTCTCCTCTCAAGCTAATAGAGTAGATGTCTAAAATAACTGAAAAAGTGTTCCCCGAACCTTGTAAATCCAAAACCCACTAAAAATGTTATAAATGAAATGTTATGATTAAATAGCTTCAACATAAACATCATTTATATTTTATCTCATTCTTTTAATATATAATAAATGCATTTCATGATAAAACTGAACCATTAACTCGACTTGTAATTGAGAAATATTAAAAAACCCATAAATGTTATAAAAATATTCATTTGTATAATATTTTACACGTATTTAATTAAATAATTGTATATAAATTTAATAAGTAATTTCATCCTAATTAATTTTTATACCAATAATAATAAATTTATTTATATATTGGTGACCATTAATTCCTGAAGAGATCTCAGACCCATGGGGGTCCCACCATTTCCCATAAACTTATTCCACTGAATATAGAAGACTATTGATTACATTTTTGTGTGTAACCATCTTGGAAATTATCTCTATAGTAGTGAATATTATCCATAGACAAAGTGCGGAGTCTAGAAAACCATCGAGGCCTCTAAAGAGGTATGTAAAATTAATTAAAAAACCATTAATATAAAAACATGTTATGAAATATAATCTATTGGTCTCATGGTATTTCATAGAGAAGTAATATCACTTTTTTCATTGTCTATTACTGACATATTATTAGTTGATCTAGTAGGGAAGAAAAACATGTTTCTTCCTTGGAAAAGTAGTTATGATGGTTGTTCCATTCAGATAAGATCATGCAAGGATAACACTTCTTCATCTTAGAAAATAAAAATTATCTCTCAACCAACCAACCAATGTCATACACCTAATTATGAACCCTTGAAAATAAACATATCCACAACATAACACTAATTATTTTCCTTGAAATATGATTCACACCTAAATGGAAACCATTGATAATGATCTAATTTCAATAGTGCAATACACATATTCATAAATTAGAACTTCCAATAACCCCCAAAACATCCAGTTATCTTAATGGCATGTATATACTTATGATATCATCTAGAATAGATCACCATGTGAACGAATCATGAGAATATGTCTCAATGAATTTAATCCCTTAGTACATTATAGTCATACATAATGTGGGTTCAGGTAGTATGATGTATATAGACCATTAGACATATGTTTAATGTCATACAATCTCAAGGTTACCATTATAGAATAGTAACTACTATAACCATTAGAAAAAAATATATTGGAATTACCATTTAAACAGTGGACATAGAAATATAAATAATAATTTGGTAAGATTACTTTAGGCCTAAATCAAATTATTCCTGATATGGTAATCTAAAAATACAGAAAAATTTCATTTCAAGGCACTGAATTTTACAACACTACCACTTCCAATAGATTATACAAACATACTATACAAGTTAAATCTCATAAGAAAATATTATGTTGATATTTAGTTATGAGTTTTTTCTTATATCATTCACATATTGGAAGAAAAGAATTTAGGTTATCTATGAATTCAACTCAATGAGAATGTATTCACAAGAGATGTATACTCTATATGTGTAACATTTAGTCCACTTTCTATAATTAAAATCATAACTACTATAAGAATAATTTTCTTCTTGATAAAAAATTACTTAATCAGTGCAATTCTACAAAGTCATGTAATTTGTTTTATATTTTACAATACATCTTTTGTTTCTTTAGAATCGATAACTCCACCATTATTGGTACATATAGTTACCAATATATTAAATGAAAATATATTTCTCAATAAATTATCCTAACTATGATATTGTGCAATATTTACCTATATGAATTTTGTTTTTGTCCCATTTTAACTATTATCCATTCGAATACATATACATGGTATATATCCACTGTAATTAATCACCTACACATGGAATGTTATAAATACATCTATTTCAGTTCCCCTAGATAAATATGATATTTTCTTCTATAATGTTGATAGTATAAATATAATTTATTGAACATTTAATGGAATACATGGTTGATCCATCCTATAAGCTTATGGAATTCAACTCACAACATTAATATCCTCTTATATCCCACACATGATTAGATGGTTTGATTTATTCCATGTAAAGTTGGTAAAAATTCTCTCTCAAACTGTTCCAACCTATATTTTATCAATACATTATCAGTATACGTACTTTGAAATTTTCTATGAACCATTATATATACCCAGTATATCTCATTATCTAATACATTTGATTATTCTTTAATTCAATCTGTATAGAGATTATTTCATTCTATTCTTGGCTAACTATAAGTTAAATAGTTGTTTTTAATATGTTGCCCAATTTATTTTACTTAGAGAATAATATCTCTCCAACTAACCTCTTGTAGAAACATGGAAGATTATCATTCCCCTTAAATACTCTATGACATTGTTTCATTAATTAACACTAAAATATATTTTGGTATGATACCATCCTTATTAGAATTTTATGGGGTCAAAATCACTTTTTGATTTCATTATATTGAAACCTTACAATATTGGTGTCTTGACATCCAATTTCTAATAAAATGACCATCACAAAAAGTGTTGATAAGTAAAATTCTAATAAATTTTGGCATGATTATTTAAAATAACCAATAAATCATTATTTATGAAATTCATGTATTATCCATGTATAGTCTTACATGAATTGAAACTATAGTATTCATGATAATAATCCCCATGTACTTTGATACATGAAATCCATTATTGGATTTTTTTCAAACTTATAAATGTTATTATACTTATTACAAGTAGGAATTATTATTCTAATTGAATAATATATCAGTATCCACAATGAACACAAAACCATTAACATGGATTAATCATTCTTACACGATATCTATCTTAATAATATTTCTTTTTCCAAACACTCTGGTTGATGTTTTACCTATGAAAATTATTTTTTCATCTTCATCATTGACTACATCCAAGTCAGTATATCTCTCAGTATCACATATAGATGTGCTCACCCTTTTACAGATATATAGTATATAACATGACTATCTCATTTATATATATATATTTCTATAATATCTAAATAAATGTTTTTTGGTTATTTATTTAGATGCATAATGTGTTTTTCTTATTTTATATTTGTTTGTATTCTCAAAAATCATTTTTATTTCAAACACTTGTTATTAGGAAATAAATGATTTATATCATTCTATTAGTCACATGATTTCCACTTTTTAACATAGTTGACATATAGTTATGGTATAAGGATAAAATTTAGGAAGAATATTACAAAATTTTATATTTTTCATTAAATTTAAATTTAAACATTGATTGTCCTTTTAACTACATCAACACTTAGAAATGAATAAGGAAATTTTCATTTAGAAATTTTTCCATGATATATTTTTTTATCTATGCTTGTTTTTATGTATCAACCTATATCCCCCTTATTAACATTATGGATTTTAGGTGGATAAATAAATGTGTATTTATGAATTATTCCAAGTGATTTTATATTAATCATTGAACGATTAGTATGATATTGTCTTGCACAATGGCCTGAAGCTACACATTTCTTCCAACCATAAATATAGCATACATAATTTTTGACCTACCATAATGAAAACATAAAATAAAATTATTAAGTATGTTTTTTAATAGATTATCTTTTCAACCGTTCACACACTATAGTTATGTTTATTCTGAAATATTTGTGACCGGCCATTATTTATAAAGGGTTATTTATCAAAGACATTGTGTGTAAGGTATTTATTCTAAATATTATAAAACCATAATATGTATATGATTTAGAAATAATTATTTTTTCATGGAAAATTATAATCTTTCCACAACTATTTATAACTATTCCATTGATATTCATCAATTATTTCCAATGTTTTATGAATTATTAACCTTTTTGTACTGTTTTAGGCACAAAAAATGACATTCAATGCAAAAAGGAATAATGTATACTTATGTAACAACAAAACGTTAGATAAATTTATAGGTAATACCTAACAATATGTGATCTTGAATCATTATGATATAAAATTAATATTTGGGTAATTCTCACCATTTTCTTAGAAATCAATCTTTCTCAACCTCTTAAAGAACACAACTTTCCTCTTGTAATGTTTTATTTCTTATATGGTTACTGTATGTTTTATAGAAATATATGATATAAGTATTTTATTTAGTGTCCAATAAGTATAATAGAAACATCCCATACAATTCTGAATACTCACTAAAGATGAATAAACTAGTATCTTTATCAATTCAGTTAATAGCATTTAATCATCCATATATTATTCTCATGATAGAAAATCAAAATAAAATATTTTATAATTACATTCCTATTTCATGTAAAGGAAGTTATGATGGTTTCTATGGTGTCACACTTTTCATTTCAATTTTTCACCATTTATTTCCAATTGTTAACTATATAAACTAAAGATTAATCCTTCTTCCAATTATTATAAACCTGGTTAACCTTTAGTAATTGTAAATGAAGCTTCTACTCCATACCATTTATTATGTTAACTGTAGAAAGGTGGAGAAAATTTTATATGAATGGGGTGTTTTGAATGATCATGATATACATTCCAATTAACACTTATCCAGTGAAATTACCAATATATTCCACTCACACATTTCTTCTTCTTTTCAAATTATTTAAGATTAGAACTCGTGTGGAATAATACATTTTCTAGTTAGTGTATCAAAATATCACGTTTTGTTTACTAAAAATTGATTTTTATTATAAATAGATTGGAAACCCACATTAACAATCAAGGTAAATCTAAGGAGGTCTAAAAGGATGTAGCCCCAGGTGATCCCCTTCTAAAAATATATTACTATCAAGTGGATGAGGACCCAAACTACTGAAAATGATGAGAGGATCTATAACAAATTGAAGCTGGGAGAGTGAATCCACTACGAATTTGGCCTCCCTCAATGTATGGTGGATGATAATCCCTTGATTATATTCAATTGGGTATCTTAAAGTAATATAGATCAATTACCATGGAGGGTAAATATTCCCAAGTATATAACACACCAACACCTTGGAGATTGAATCAATATCGGATATTTGAAAGCTAACTCTTTTTTATTGCATAAACCTGAAAGCTGTGTTCCAACCTCTGCACTCATGGAGTTCCCCAGGCCATAAAGAGCACAAAATTAATTAAGAATCGAACCATTGGTGTCCTTAAGAACACCGCACCTCAAATTTTTAAATTCATGAAGGATGCATCGAAATTGAGTTTAAAACCATTTAATGGTGACCTCTAATTAACCCACTTACTTTGTGCAACTGCCACAATAGTCGGTCCATTGAGAAAAAGAAACAACTTCATCGATTTATGACCTCTTATAATCAAATCACCATGTCATTAACTAGAGGCCTCATTCAAAAATTCATTTATGATATTGAATGAGGTGAACCCATACCCATGTGATTCTTGTCCTCTAAAAGTGTCCTATTGATGTCTTTGAGATTGATAATATATATATATAATTCCATTTATTTACACTATATTCCCTAAAACTAGTTGATAATGAAGAATTACATGGATTCACTAGTGAAGTGAGCCTGATGGAAAACAGATGACCAAAGAATAATTGCTCAGTTAATTTGGTGATTGAATCAAAAAGTGAACTTGAAATTCAATAAAAATGAATCTCCTATAAAAATTATTTTTGACATTTCTTCTTTAGGTAGATCAATAGACTATTGGGGCTCCCGCATATTGAATTTCCTATATCATAGTACTTTGTTCAACTGCATGTCGTACTATTGGAAATTTATTCTAGTTTAGAGACATTCATAGTCCAATATTATTGAAATGTTTCTATGGTATCAATTACCAATAAAAAAATATTATAAAAAATTACCTTTATCTTGATTACTAATTATTTAGAACTGATTAATTTTAATCTTCAAATATCTCTAATTATTTTATGAAACTCTAGTGGCTGTCACTAATAGATTCTGAATACTACAATACTTCAATATTATTTTGGAAAGCTTCAATCCAAATTCCCCTCAAACCCTACTTTATTTTTCAAAAACCGTACTATGCAGGTTTGTTGTTAGGCACTGATATATCTAGTAACATCCTGACCTAATTGAAACACACAAGTTCCCCAATCTGGTCAATTAGATGACCATAGGTGAGCCTCCCCATACAACAGAGTATATATACTAGTAGTGATGTCCTAATATAAATCATGGGGAGACTAAATCGTATTTATCAATGTTTCAGAATAGTGGAAATAAGCATGAATAAAAATAGAATAAAACCAGAATACAACTAGTATCACATGATGACCATAGAAGGGAATACAGTATCAAAATTGAATAGTAAAATATTGCAGGACAAATTACATGACATGTATTAACATGAAACCAAAATATTAAAGACAATAACAACTCCCAATCAATTCCTATACCACATCTTGTTACCTCATCCAAGTTAAATTCTATCTCTACCACATAATACTTAGATTTTTCTCGTATTATGTCATGAAAACATATATTCTCTTTAGATACAAATCAAAAATTCCATGTAGGGTCTTATTGAAAATCAGTAGCCTAGCACAAATGAAATATAAAAAAATTTAAATCTTATAATATTTTATGTATAATAATGAATAAATAAGTACAATGCATATGTAAATAGTTATGCCTTTATAATTTTTTTATTATTTAACCAAAAAATCCCCTACATTCCCAAGGACCCCCGAACGTCAATACCTTCTATATCCAGTTCCGGATTCAAAAATAATTCATACATTTATTTCAAAATTAATTATAATTAAATTGTATTTCAATATACATTCATATTGATTCATTATCATGACTATTTGGAATCGTAATCCAATTCCAATCTGATAGACGTAGAATATAGTTTCTTAAATATTTTTGATATTTTGAGTGTCTGTCTATGTATCAAACCCCATAGGCATTTAGATCATCATTCTCTATCCCATAAAACTTCTATATGTGAATTTGGAACCATATGGGTATTTTTAGCATCATTTTATGTCCTACACTCATATATCAATCAATTTAATATATGTATTTGGAGGATTAATTCATGCCCTATACTCCCATATCAAACATTCACTTATATCACAATATCCCATGTTAGATAGTATCACATGATTCTTAACATATTTCACAATATATCATGCTTCACAATATCAACTATTTTAAAATATCATATCACTCAAGATTAATCACTATAAATCCTCTTATTACCTTCCACTATCAAAATAAAACATAAATTTGTTCATTAATTAATTAATCTAATTCAATCAATTTCTATATGACAATAATTGAATAATTAATTAATTGAACAATTAATTAACCCAATTCAATCAATTTCACAATCTCAGTAATTCCCATTAATTATTTCAACAATTTATTTATAAAATTCATCAATTTCATTATCCCCTAATTATTTTAACAATCAACTACTCCAATTAATGATTTCATAATCACAATATATTCTATTAATTAATTCATAAATTAATTAATACCATTCAATACTCTCAAGAGCTCATAATTAATTAGATAAATAATAATTTCCCAAACTACAAAATTCAATATTCAGATAAATAATTCAATAATTAATTTTCCCTAGTTTCAAAATTCCACTAACTAATTAAGATACCAAATTAGTTAATTCAATGGATTTTTAAATTTCTATAATACCCTATAAATTATACAATAATGTACACCTAATTGAAATAATGACTATGGGGTAAAAATAATAGACCACTTAACTCAATTTGTTAAAGAGTGATCAACCAATGAAAACACCCTTTTCAATGGAATAATGATGTTGAACGAGATCTTGGTCCAATTAGTAGATCCACGGATTAACTGAATCATGATCTTACAAACATTGTTCTAGATCTAGTTCCAATAGCATAAAAATAACAATTTTTTATCTAGGAAAATTAGATAGATTTATATATATATAAGTGATGGAATCACATACCCATTAGGGTGAATATCTTCATCAAACTTTTTTATTCACAAATAATAGAGGTAATGAAATCTTGGAATATGTCCAAGGGTCTCTATAATCATGAAAGTGATGTTAGAGTCGAACAGGTGCCAACTAAATGTTTAAATGGGGGTGTGAGAAGTTTAAAACTACATTTATGGTTAATTTAAATCCACCACACTCTTTTTGGAGTAGTGGTAAGAGGTTTCCCATAGTAGTTTACCTTAATTGTGTTCCTCTTAGATGGGTCTCATGCTTTCTCTTAATTAGGTGTACAATTTGACGAACTATGTCTGAACACTATGTATCCCCTCTATTTGTGTTCCCTCTACTAGATAGTATGGGTCACACAATTTGGAAAAAAATTTATAAATACCATTTAATATCCCTATTTCTTCCAAAATTGGTCATTTTAACCCTAACACACCCCAAAGAAAAAACACAAAAAAAAACTAAACAAAAGGAAAAAAGAGTTCATGTAATGATTATTAAGGCATCTGTAGAAATGGTTTGAATCTTATAGTCACACCACCTTATCACAACTCTTCTATGAGTTGTACACCCAATTATTTATAAGATTTTGTGTCAAAATTAACGGTCCACGGAGACCTCATATTTTCTTCTCTCTCATGTTTCTTCCTTCACATGCACACATTTCCATAATATAGGAATGCTCAGTATATTCTTTCACTGTACGACATTCTCACTATGATCCAACATGCAAATTAAATTCTCAATAAAGGGCGCATCTATCTCAAGAACAACATCATCGAAATTGATCACATTATAAGGGTTAGGGTGATAACACCGTATTTGTGACACATATGTAAAATCATGCATAAGACTATAACATTGTGGAATATATAATATATACACCACTGACCAAATACTCTAGACAACTTCAAATGGTCGAACAAAACTAGGAACCATCTTCCCCCATATAATTTTTATTTAGTGATGTAATATTGTCAAAAAAGAAGGAATACATGTTCCCCCTAAGTAAAATATTGTTGTTTCCCACACCTATCTTCATATGAAATCTATCTACTATGAGTTGTATCCATACAGTTCTGAATAATGTAAACCTTCTGTGAATTCTCCTATATGTTAAATGGTCCTAGCTACTCTAACAAACATGCCTCCTTCCAGAATTGAGGTGATTCTCATTTCCTACAATAAATAGAATAGTGTAGTTCCGTCATTATATATTTCTGGTGACTATTTCTATAGAAAAAATCCACTACTACAACTTTCTTTTCCCAAGACCCACCAATGTTTAGAAAACATGCTCGCATCATACTTTTAAGAAAAATTGTAGTACTCTCTATCATTCCTTCAATATGGGGCTGGAATGTCGTATTTATTTAGACATGTGTACCCAACAGCTTCTTTAAAACCTACCAGATGAACTAAGTAAGGCATGATTCATGTCTTGAATCAATAGTTTATTCCACTCCATTCAGAAAAACTATTTGTTGAAAAAAAAATTCCCCAGCTACTCCTCAAACAATGTCTCACATATTGGAATGAAATGTGATACCATTGTTCAATAATCAATAGTTCTCCAAATATCATCATTCTTATGAGGAATTATTAGGAGACCCACAAAAAAATTGATAGTAGCATCATATATATTCCATTTCAGAATTGGAAATGACTACAACAAATAACTTGGTCGATCATGCAGTACATTCTCCTTTTTAAAGGTGTTTCATCACGTCACAAACCCATATATCTCCTTTTTCATGCACTACCATCAAAACTATCGACATAGGTCATGGATCATTTTGGTCACACTAAATATACCACCCACATTGAGGCATGAAACTCAATAATTACCTTATACCGTATACATGTAGGCCCAAAAAACCGATTCATGACATAACTAATGAAATCATCATTTATGCAACAATACGATGTCTACTCCTCACATTCATTGATACCTATCATGGTCAAGGACTTCATGTCCCCATACTGCATGTCTCGGATCTATCTAAAATGTGAAAACCCCACATAAACTGATATGAGATTCGTCTAATACCGTCTCTCTTGTAACACAACATGAATCTCAACTATTAGAGTCATTATCATCCACTCAACTGTAGACTCATGAACAACATGATTATGAGTTTTCTGACAGAAAACATCAACCAAATTGTTCCCCATTATGGGAGTATATTCCAATACAAAATAAAATTATAGCATATACTCAACCCACCTCTACTATTTGAGTATCAATTTTCATTGTATTAAAATATTATTCATGATCATGAGATCCACATACTCAGTAAACATTTCACCATGAAGATCATTCCACTGACACATTAGATCATAAACAAACTCTACTAATTCGTGTTCATGTATATTTTAATTACATTTATGTGGCCTCAACTGAAGGGACTTGTATTCTAAGACTAGCTCTCCCTATATCATCACTACTCTAATCCGTATCCCGAAAATAACACAAAACATCAGATACTCTAAATCCGACATAGTTATTATTATGAATTGGGTCATTTTCAACAACTTATTAAAACCATAGAATGAATTCTCAAATGATTCTGACCAAACAATGATTACCCACATAATTTTATAGCTTGAAAGCGATTTTGTTAATAAAAAAAGTCATAGATTATCTCCAATAATATCCATATCATCCTAGATATATTTTGATATTGAAACCATTCCTAGTATGGTCCTATTATACAAATTCATTCACCTTAAAGGGGTCCACTAACACACCTTCCATAGAGATCATGTTGCCCAAGATATGTCCATGATCATTCAAAAAATAATACATAGATAGTTCACCACATTTTCAATGATATATCTATTTACTTGGAAAAATTACAACATGGTCTACAAGATCATCATTATTCTTAGATTAAACTAAGATATCATAAAAAATGGTACAAAAAACTGATCCATGAATGGATTGAATATTTTTCTGATCAGGGCATACAAAATATTTGTGAATTCATCAAGCCAAATGTAAATACGATGAGCATATTTAGGCCATAATAGCTTCTGAATGTCGTCTTTGGTATATCATAATGTTTAACTCTCAACTAATGATTACAGACATCATGTGGGTCCTAAATATATATGAATCTCCTCTCAAATATTCAAAAATAACATCAATAAAATGAATAGGTTAATGTTTTTCACAACCATTGGGTTCACATTCTTATAATCAACACATAAGCATGGAGTTCTATAATACATATTTGTGAAAAATACAAAATAAATCCCAGATAGTGTAGTCAATCAGATAAATACCTTATCCACAAAATCCTCTAGCTGATTCTTAACACTTGAATAACTTTTGGTTCCATTATGTATATTGGAATTTAAACTAGCTCAACCCCCAACATGATCTAAATTGTATACTCAACGGGTCTCTAAGGTGGAATCCCTCTGGTGTTTGTAGAAAAAAAATCATGAAACCCATCCAATATAGGTGGAAATAAATCCACCATTACACCACCACCATCCAACAATGGACAACCAACATAGTCTATGAAATCTCATAATATCTGGGTTATTATCCCAAATCAGCCTACCTTAATATCGTACTCTCCATGGTGAACATAATTTTCACCCTTGGGATACATTAAATTCAATATCCTCTAGTAAAAATAAATGTGGTCTCATTATTTTACTAAATAGTATATACCAACAATTATGTTGAAATCCCGACTTGTCTAGGATGTAAATATCCCACAAAAAATTATATATCCCATCCTTGAGAGAACACCCCCTACAAAATAGATTTATCTAGACCATACCCACAAAAATTTATCTTTCATCAATACACCACTCATGATCTCTACTTCCAAGAAGAAATCATTCACATGTGGTCCAAAAATAGAAGAATGGAAGGAAACCATATCAAATAATGAAATATCTAGTGTAGAATATAAAAGAATCGTATCTCACACTCTAGATGTTCAAACCTTACAATCCACATTTAATGGTTTAACCACATTACAATATTCTTCCCCTCTTCCCTTTGATTGAATATGTGGTCCATGTGCTACACCATTCGGATTATATGGTCTCTCTTCTCTAGAAAAATTATGTTTGCTACCTCTACCACCACAATTGGTAGAAATCTAGCTTACATAATTATTTGATGTGGATGATCCTCTTCCCACACTCTGATTCATCCAAGATTACCCATAATGTCCCTTTTTTTGGTTCCTATAGAACCTTTTTTTGATGATGCATCTTCCTGCATGATCAGAACTCCACCAGTGATCATGGATTATGATTACTAAAGTTTCTCTCCCTACTACAATGGTTGGAATTTACTCAGGTATGATCCAATGTAACGAATCATCCCCCCCGACCACTCCACTTTCCACTACTCTAGATAACACTTTCATTGCAGTGATTCCATTCAATGGAATATATACCACTAGATCAACTAGATTAAACCACATATCAGCCAATTGAATCCTCTTTTTGGATAACATTAGATTTGAGATCCTAATTGACCACTTCTAAAAATTTATTTATCTGAATGATTTTAGTTTGTGACTTAATTTATCACTTAATAAAAAACAGGAATAGTTTTTATATTGTATCCTCATATATCTAAAACATTGAATAAAATAACTGGATATTATTAATGTATCCTGAATAGTCCATCACAGATGTGCTCCCCTAATTCAATCTCATTAACTCAGCTACTCTCTCATTCATGGGAATCATAGGAAAATCGTTCTTTAAGAACATCCCCTAAAATTCCTTTCACATAATTTTTTTTCAATGAAACCTAGGTCTAGATGTCCAACCCATACTTCTCCAAACAATGCAATGTTTCAACATCAATGTTTACTATCATAATTGTAGGATTCGCTATGTGATCATGTATTTTTGGATAGAATCAGTCCATAACTCATCTTCATTTTGTCCACCCTTTCGAAAAAAATTGGATGGTATTGAAATTGAAAATCCCATGTAAAAATGACATAATTATCGCAACCTTACCTAGGTATCATTCCATAGATGTAATGAACTAAGAAATTTCTCCTGAAACATAATTCCCATTTCCTCATTTAATACTTTTGGTGTCTTAGCTTCCACCACTGAAGGACCATCCCATGCCATGTCCTTCATTCACCCCATCAACAAGAATCTTCATAGAGGAATAGCTATACATTTCCAAACATGAACCTTAAAAAAATTTAAAATAATAAAAAAACTAAAATAAGGGATTTACAAAAATCCATAACAATCAATTCCCTATCTTTTTCTATCCACAAAATAAAAACACATACATTATCATTACCCTATACCATAATTTATATTGGTCATAGATAAAAATGTTTAACTATTTATCATATTCATTTTTCTCATTTAGAACCCCATTTATTCACATTTTAAATCATTTTTTAATTATCAAATTCATATTAGGAACATTTTCATTTAATTTTCACAAGAAAGAAAAAATAGACCATGTTTTAAAAATTAGTGGCTACCCATTTTCCAATGACTTCATAAAATTATGAATATCAAAAAAGTTATCATGAGTTCTGAGAATGAATCATGTATATTTAACACTCAGGTACTATAATGACATTGTTGAAATATAATAAAACATCATCAAATATTATCACACCACACATACAGGGCATCACCAAAGGTGAAATAACATCATTTGTATCATCAAATAATAATAAAAACAACCCAACATCAGTACTTGGGTTCTACCCCATACATAGGTTATCTACTCTCATACAAGGAAACATAACCAATTTCTGACTCTTCATAGAATTCTATCAACATTTACAAAAGAGTAATATAATAAAAAAAAAACTCCATTCAAACTATTTTTATCATCCCAGCCCATGTGCCACACCTGGTGACCAGAGCCGATTGGTCACATGACAATAGGCGTGCCTCACCATACTACAGAGTCTTTAAACCTATAGGTTGGGCCTAATATCTATCATTGAAAGACTATAACCACTTTATCAATATAGCACAATAATCAAAATAAATAGGAATAATAATAATATTGACCCAGAATGATACCAATATCAAATGATATTATGTTTTGAGTTTTAACATGAACCCAAAATGTAAATACACTAAAAAATCCAATTAGGGCCCCGAATAATGTCCAATTACTTCATCCAGGATCTATCCCTACTCAGCCAGCTAAACCATGGCCTTTTCCCTAATCCTTTCTTAGAGTTATAAATCCTATTTGGATATCAATCATAAATCATGAGTGAGTGTGCATAGAAATTATTAGGCCTCCACCATTGTCATCTAAAACAATATTCAGTCAATAAAAGTGCATCATGTTGTATAAGAAATAAGTACAATGAATGATTAAACATTTATCACATTATCTATTTAACTTTATTTAACAACAGAAACCCATAAGCTCTTTAGGACAACTAAACCTCAATACATTATTCATCCCATGTTGTAGTCTAAACAAGTTCACACAGATAATTTACAATTCATTATATATTAATTTTTTTGATTATCCATTCATTTAAATTTCTTATCAATGACAATTGGATCCTTAGTCTAAAGTCAATCTCATGGGAGTAGAATTTTGTGTCTATCACAACATGGGTATTTGGGGGTCAGTCTATGTCACACACCCCAGGGGTGTTTAGAGAATAATTACATGTCCCAAAAACAATTATGAATATGTTTCTGTATGGATATTTGGAGCATCGATCAATGTCCCACACTTGTATATCAATCAATTTAACATTAGTATTTGGAGTATTAGTTTATTCCCAAAACTCATTTATTTATAATATCATATATCCCAATATCACATGTAACACTATATCTCATGTTTCAATATATGTAATGTTTGAAAATGTCACCTATTCCACGGTATCAGATGGTTCACAATATCACATCCTTCAAAATTAATCATTATCAATCCTCTTACCAGATTTCATAATGGTAATCATAAATTAATTAATTCATCAATAAATAAATCCAATTCAATCAATTTTATATCAAAATAATTGACCATGAAATTAAGTATAAAATTAATTGACCTAATACAATTTATTTATTAATCTCCATATTTCTTAAATAATAATTCTATAAATAAGTAATATAATTCAACAACATCAATATCCCATAATTAATTCAAAAATAAATTATTCCAATTCATGATTTCATATTCATAATAGATCATATTAATTAATTAAATTGTCAATTAATACCATTATACAATCTCAGTATCACATTATTAACTAAAAAATTAATTATTTCCCAAATCCCATCATTCAATATTCTGATAATTAATTGAAAAATTAATTTTCCCCAATTCCAAATTTCTTTTGATTAATTAATTTAACAAATTAATTAATAACATGGGAAATTAAATTTCTAAACAAAAAATTAAATTATTAAATTAAAAATACATAAATTAAATCATTACTATGATATTTGAATAATAGAACACCTACATTGATTTTTTGATGAGAGATCTCTTAATGGAAATCCCTTATTTAAAAGGAATAACAATTTATAAGGATATCGTGATTTAATTCATATATAAAAAATTCAAATGAAGAATGATCTAACATTACAAGATCTCGATCTAGATCCAATATTGGACAATGATCCCAATTTTATTTGATAAGAGGAGTGGGATATGGAGTGAGGAATCTTAATAGCATGAACTCACATACTCATGGAGGTGAAGATCTTCAATCCACCATTTGATCCACCCTGAATGGAGGTTGGGAGGGTATGGTATCTATTCGAGAGCCTCAAAAATTATTATAGAGAGGATAGGGACAAATAGTGGTTAGTTAAGGGTTATAATGAATGGTTCATGAATTTTAAAACATAATTTATTTATAATAAAAATATTGTGCATGGTTTGTGGGGACGAGTCACACAGTTTCCCCAAACCGAGAATCACAACTATCAGCCTCTCTTAAAGGATGCCCAGTTTCTCCTAGGAGGGTTAACAATGGGACAAACAATGTGTTCGCTATAAAAATTGTCACAAACCATCCCTTAGGGCCCATGCCGTGACTACCCTAAGCCCGCCATCCATTGGCCAGGGGCTGGTGACTAGAACCAAATGCATAAATACCTAAAACTAGGAAGGAATTTCTTTTAAAAACTATTAATCCACAAAACAGAGTAAGCTGGAAGCAATACACTATGTAAAACTAAATTCAAAAGAAGTGATGAAAAGTAAAGGGTTCGTAAATACAAGCCTAACTGTAATGTACAAGGAAACTGAGTACAACAGATGAAAGGTGAAACAGCTGCTGGATCTTCCTCTAAGAAATCCTACCTGATGGGTAGGTACAGATAGCCTCCACAGCACTCCACGTCCATCCATCTACTCTGTGTACCGTCATGCCCTGTGGTCCACCTCTGGGTACCGTCCCGTCCTCACACACACAGCCTCAGTTAGCGATGTTCTTCATCTGCATCCAACACAACGAGGTGCGGGCATAGCCCATGTAGGGGTGAGTATAACGATACTCAGTAGGGGCCTTGAGACCCTCATGGTTTAAAAAAATCAAATAAGGATAACCACAAAGTGAGAAATCAACAGATAACCACACTTAGGTATATTCCCAAACATATACCTAAGTTATTATGTAATCCATCTCAACTATGAGGTAAAAAAAAGTTACTGGCTCAGCTCAACCAGGATTTTTATTCAGATTGTCGAAACTATGGTTTTGGGAGAAATACTCCTCTATTGATTACAGTGGTCCTGTCGCCAACTACCAGGCGCTTCCCACTAACTTTGGACTACTGAGGTACTCTTAATGTCGAGCGTCGTGGGTATTCAGTGCTCACACAGAGGCACTCCACACTGTGGGTATACCACCAAATACCAAGCGCTCCCTCTAATAGACTGCAGAGGTGCTCCTCATGTCGATTACATTGGGTCTTCCAACAACTATCAGGCACTCCTCCACCGTGGGTCTACCGCCAACTACCAGGTGATCCCCACTAGGCCAGTTGAATAAATCCAAGTCGAATCGGTCATGCAGTTGTCTAGTCTCAGCCAGCTACTAGGTATTCATACTCCGCTTGCTCGTCTCCAAGAGTTTCCACTCCATGAGCCATCGGTCGATACTCCAACTGTCATGAAGTCCCCCGTTGAAGTATCTTATAGGTTCGCCCCATCATAGGGGTATCAATGCAATAGACGACACGTCAATCAGACACCTGGTCTGTGAGTTATAAGCTTTTTAGTTCCGGGGGCCCGGTTGGATTCGTGTACGATCCAACCTGACCGTATCTAAACATTACCCCGAACTTTATTGTGGTATACTCAAATGGATCGTCATGTTCTATGAAAACTAGTGGCACTGACAGTTCGTCAAACGGTCGCCTGGTGCCAAAGATATGGACAAAGGATGTAACAGTCAGTAATGGGCCTGGGCCGGGTCCGACGTAGTCGGACCAACTCAGCCCAACCCAGACTGGGCCGACTCGGACTGGGTTTGACCCAGCCCGTTGGTCGGGTCAACTAGCAAGGTTTGACCAGGTCCGTTGGGCCTGACCCAGTAGACTACGACGACGATTTGGCCCGAAGGTCTCCACATAGGCAGCTCGGCCCGAAGGCCTAGGCCAGTTCGTCCAGCACCGCAAGGTGCGTGGGCAGGTGGGTAGGGCACGTGGGTAGGCCGGTAGGGCACCAGACAGGCCGCTAGGGGTGCCTCGCAGGCCACGTGGGGTGACGTGCATGCCTCATGGGGCATCGGGTAGGCCGTCTGGGCAGCGGGTAGGCCGCGCCGAGCGCGGGTAGGTTGGCAGGGCACCGGGCAGGCTGCGGGGGGCACTGGGTAGGCCGCGCGGGGTGCTGGGCAGGCCGCGTTGGGCACCGGGGAGGCCGCGCAGGGCGCGGGCATGCCCGCAGGGCACCCGGAGGGCGCCAGGCAGGCCGCGTTGGCCGTGTTTAGGCCATGGGCTGGCTACGAGGGGCACAAGAAGGCCGCGGGCTGGTGTGTCGGTGGAGGACATGAACCCCTGTGTGTTTCGGGGGAAGTGCGGTTCGCAGATGTTGCGGGTAGCATGACCTTTGTCATTGCTGCCTTCGTCACCTCGTTGCCTCTTCGAAGGACACCACAAGAAAAGAAAATCGATGGAGGATATCGACCATGTTAGGTTGCCCCACATCCTCCATGTTTAAGGTGGTATCAATTGGTTCATCAAGGAAAGATGAAAAACAAAAATTAATTACATCACTTTGCATCGATTCCTTTAATTAGATGATAAGAAAAATAAAAGAAAAGCATCGACATGCAATAACCCCAACCTATATTGTCGGGCGTCGATGTTGAAATCAAGGAAAGAATTGAAAGTCACTTGTCGTTCGTCGTGTCCGCCACAGATGCCTAATTTCCGAGCTGCGTCAGCTCTGGAATACGCTACACATTTCTAGGATCCGAGGAAGGATGTCGAAGAAGAATCGTTGTCAGTGTTCTTCATTGGAAGAACGCATTCTTCATTCTTCATTCTTTTTTGGATAATGGTTCTTTGTTGGGAGATTTATCCTGATGATCCTCTAATCCTTCATTTCCAACAAATGAAATGGTAGCCTCTCCAAATAAAATATTGTCTTTTATTTTAGATTATCGAGTTTAAATTTCAAATCGTGGTGTTTAATTAAATAAGATGATTCATTTAATTAATGGGGTGGAGATAGCATGAATTAAATTAGAGGTGATCTAGAGGCTCACCCTCATTAATGGGGGAGAGTTGGGAGGTTTTATCCTCCACCATCAATAGGGGCCTGGTGGTCCCCACCCCTATTATTCAAATGTGAGTTTATGCAGTTTTGGGTGGCCCCCACATTGAAACCTCTCGCTGGAGGTTATGTTCGATTGGACCCCAGCACCATAATCTCTCATGGGAGGTTAAGGTGTGGGGGTCCCGCCTCCAACTCCCATGAGGATGTTTTAACCACCAACACTGTCTTGGGGGATTAAATAAAATAAAGTGTAAGACACATTATTTTATTATTCTTTAAAAAGATAACCCAAAAACTAACTTATATCCTCGACTCACTGTCGTCAAAGTGAAAGTCTTCTTAAGTGAATATCGGAGCTACGAGTTAAACAGTGCCCTCAGATTTCAGTTTTGAGGACTAGTTGAAATGTTATAAATAACTTTCCCATACGTTTACTGAATATACCTGAACAAAACATCAGAAATTTATTCTTGGAACACTAGCCCTCGGAATCCAGTTCTGTAAGTTTTTGCGGACTCGCAAAATTCCCATGTATTTAAGAAAAAAATTTCTACAGAATTTCTGGGTCTTTGCATTCTCCCCAGCTCAGGGCTTTACGTCCCCGTAAGTTACAACTCGAACTATGGAAACAAGTGGAGGTACTGAACATGAATATGAGTCTCCCACGCCCATGTGATCTCCTAGAGGTTCCCATGCTTCCAGCGTACGCACACCAGAGGTATCAAGTGTTCACATAAAAATGGATCCTTTCGATCCTCAATCTCCACTGGAACCTCTGTGAAAGTCACCCCATCATCGATGTCTAGATCTCCATAGTTGATAATGTGTGAAGGGCCATTAACATCTCTCCTCAGGTGAGATACCTAGATGATGTCATGCACCTGATGCAACTGAGGTGGATGAGCCAGGTGGTTAGCCACCACGCCTACTCTACTGTGGACCTGGAATGGTCTGACGAATCTTGGAGATAACTTATCACCTCATCCAAATCATTGTAGGCCTCATCGAGGTGAAACCCGTAGAAAGACATGGTCGCTATCCTCAAAATCTAGTGGCCTCTTATCATCATATGAATTCTTCCTGCTCTGTGTAGTCTACATCCACTCATGGATGATCTGCACCGTCTCTATTGCAGCCCATACCATCTATGGTCCCAGCAGTGCTGACACATAATGGACTTTCCAACAAAAGGGTGATCTGCAATGTCATTCGTACAAGGCCTCAAATGGTTTCATCTTGATGGTGGAGTGATAGTTGTTGTTGTAGGAAATTTCCACCAAAAGGTAAGTTATCCTCCCAGCTGCGATTGAAGTCCAGGACACAGGCACATAGCATTTCCGTGAGGGTTTGAATGGTCCACTCTTTCTGACCATCCGTCTGAGTATGGAAGGCAGTGCTCAGACGAAGCTATGTCCCGAAAGCCTCATGAAACCCCTTCCATAACCGGGAAGTAAACCGTGCATCATAATAAGAGAAAATAGAAGAAGGTACTCCATGTAGCTGCATAATATTTTTCACGTAGAGGCATCCCATGCTCTCTACTGAACCCTGCTCTCTGATCGGTAGGAAGTGGGCCGACTTGGTGAGTTGGCCGAAAATCACCCAGATAGAGTCATGTCACCTGGATGTACGTGGAAGGTCCGTCACAAAGTCCATGGGTATCCCTTCTTGCTTCCACTCTATGACCTATAATGACTGAACAAAGCCTATAAGTACCTGATTCTCTTCCTTTATTTGCTGACATGTGAGGCATCGAGAGACAAACTCCACTACTACTTTCGTTATACCTAGCCACCAATGTTGTCATCGAAGGTCCTGGTACATCTTCGCCACTCATGGATGTACCGCTCAAGGGGAAGTGTGGAACTCCCGCAACACTTCTTCCTAAAGTGCTACTGGTACCAAGGTACATCCTCTAAAGAGGATGACGTGCTTCCCACCTTCATGAAATCTATCAGGTGTCTGACCTGTGGATATCTGAGCACGTCGTGTCTTGTAGTTAGCATCCCCATGTTTTTCTTCCTTGACTCATTGGAAGAGTGGGGGAGTGACCGTAAGAGACTGAAGAAATGATGCTCCATCTCGGTCCACATAAGAAATATAGAAAGTAGCCAGCTGCTCTATCTCATCTTCTAGCAGCTTTATACAAAATCTCTTGATGAGTGCATCTGCTACAACATTCCCCTTTCCCAGAGTATGGACTATCTCGATGTCATAGTCCTAGAGGAACTCAAGCCATCACCATTTTCCCCGGTTCATGTCCTTCTGAGAGAATATATACATGAGACTCTAGTGATTAGAGTACATGGTAAAACATTCACCCATCAGATAGTGTCGCCACATATTCATGGTGAAGACCACTACTACTAACTCTAGGTAATGGGTAGCATAGTTCGGCTCATGCTGTCTCAACTGACGAGAACCATATCCGATCACTGCTCTCTCCAGCATCAAGACTCACCTGAGCCTCGTCCCTGATGCGTTGCAATAGACTACATACCCTACGCCTTCCTCGGGAAGCCTCATGATGGGGCCACTAGTCAGCCTCATCTCCTGATAGCTCTGTTGGCATCTCTCCGACCACATGAAGGGTTTCCCCTTCCTTTTCAAGGCTGATAGTAGTGATTCAACTCTGGAGATGTCTGGAATGAATCTCTGGTAGTATGCATCCAAACCTAGGAAACTTCGTACCTCTGTCACAATTCGGGGTGGCTCCCAAGAAAGTAACACCACAATATTCCCTGGATCCACTGCAACTCTAGCCTCTGAGACGACATGTCCAAGAATGTGAAACTCTTGGATCCAAAATGGAACTTTGAGAGCTTTTCATAAAGATGGTGCTCTCGAAGTGCGTCCATTACTACCCACAAATGGTAAGCAGGCTCCTCCTCAGTAGTCGAGTAGATCAGTATGTCATCAATGAATACGGCGACAGAGAAATCAAGGTATTGCGTGATGATCTTGTTCCTGAGTCCCATGAACACTGCTGGAGTGTTTGTTACACTGAAGGGCATAACGAAGAACTCTTAGTGGCTATACCGAAACCTAATGTCTGTATTCTACACATCTTCGTCTCGAACTCTGAGCTGGTGATAGCCTGATATGAGGTCTATCTTTGAGAACCACCATGCTCCCTTCATCTAATCAAAGAGGTTTTCAATCCTCAACAGTGGGTACTTGTTCTTCACGGTCACATGGTTCATGCGATGGTAGTCGACATAAAGCCTCAAGCATCCATCCTTCTTCTTGACAAACAGAATCGGGGATGCCCTGGGAGAAACATGGGGCTGGATGAATCCCTTCCCCTGTAAGTCCTCTAGCTATACCCGCAGCTCACAAAGCTCCACGGGGGCCATCCGATATGCTGTTGTACATATCGGTGCCATCCTGGGGTTGGAAAATGTAGAAGTCCACCTCTCTGTGAGGAGGTTTACCTGGGACATCATCAGGGAAAACAAACTCGTACTGATCCACCACCACGGGATATGTTGGACTCCCAACATAAATTTCTCTAAGGGTAATGAAAGCAAACTGATGTGTGATCAGATGAACCATCCTTTGAGTAAGTCTATCCTATGATGCAACGACTCCCTTCTCTCCAGTGAAGGTAACCCTGGTCCCATCCGTGTAGACACAACGCACATTACGCCTAATACAGTTGATCCGAGCTTGGACTATAGATAAGTAGTACATAACCAAGATGATGTTGTAGGGCCTCGGCGCTGCTATGAGGAGATCCCAGCTGAAGCACTCGCCTCCTAGATTAAGCTCACACTACCGACACTAGTTCATTATCATTGAGTCTTCTCCAGTAGGAGTCTCTAACTGTAAGGATCGAGCCAACGGCTCCATTGGAATCTTCATGCTCCAAACGAGGGCAGTCGAAATGAAAGAGTGACTGGAACCTGTGTCTATAAGAATAACAGCTAAGGTGGAGTAGACATAGATCGTACCTTGAATCATCTCTAGAGTTCCTTGATCGTAAGCATCAACTTCTTGGATATGATCTCTCCCTTTTCCACCTGATCCATGCGGTTGGGGTGGACCTCTTGGCGGTGGTGGTGGTAACACATTGAATCATCTCCCACCACCTGCTACATGACCAGCTCCTCTGCCACATCTCCATGCTCCCTACAGACCGCCATTATCGAATCTCTGCCTCTGCCTGGTCAGTCCTTTGATCGTATGGTGATCATCCGAATTGCGTATCAGACTTTCACAAGCTATATGACGATGCCTGCCGCATGAGTAACACTATCCGCTCCTTGAATGTCTGGATCTGTCTCCACTCTGGGTTCCCTACACAACCAATTCTGAGTCGTATGGTCGTCCAATTGTAGGTCTGGTCCTCTTGAACGTCTGGGACATTTATCTATTGCAAGCTGCAGAAGACTCCACTGCATGTCAACTAGTGGTGGGTCTCGCTACTGGAGACTGCTTAGTAAGAAAACTCTCTACTAAGAATGCTCTTTACAACACCCATGATTTTTTTTGGGATGCTGAGGGAGATCATCGAAGCCCTGATCTCTCACCTGAGTCCCTTCTCGATGGTCTAGGACCTGAATAATGGGTCTCGTACCATATCAGTCGAGTAGCAACAGAGGTCTATGAACCTCGTTGATTAATAATCTACAGTCATACTGCCCTGCTACAGATGAAGTAGCTCCTGTATACGAACCGAACGTATGGTGGCTGAGACAAACCAAGCCCGAAATAGGCTCTCGAAGTCTGCCCAGAGTGACATCATCTCATCGTGCACTTGGAGCATCATGCTCCACCATCTGCCAACTGCTACCTGAAAGAGACTCGCGAAAAGGATCACCATGAAGTCGGATGGTTTCCCTACCAGTCTAAAGACACTCAAAACAGCCTCCATCCAATCCTCAACAGTATGTGGGTCTGTCTCTCCCCTGAACGTGGGTGGCCTCTGGTTATGGAACTCTTGCAATGCGCTCAAGCAGTGTGCATCATCTGCTATTGGGGCTGGTGGAATCAGTGGACAAACGAGAAGTGGTACTGCTATTTCTTCCATTAAAAAAGGGTCCTACAATGAGGCCTCATCGCCCAGTGGGCTATCTGTGCGTGAGTCTCGGGGATCCGGCAGGTCATCCATGGGGAGCCATCCAAAATGAAATAGATGTGACATGGTCAAAATATTACACTTTGTGAGATGACCTGGTTGAGCTCAATTAATGAAAAACATTTTAAAACACACATGAAATCAGTTTTTTCATGCACTGAGTCGGAAATATGAAGTCAGTGTCTTGGTGTACTGAATTTTCCGCCACCGCACCAACACTGGACTCCTGAACTGAAAACCACTCTTCATACACTTAATAATGTTTATTCACAGAAAAGAAAATCAGAGTCCAAAGATCTTTGGTAGAACTGAATACTTTGATACCAATTTGTCACGACCCGTCCCTCAAGGCCCATTATGTGACTACCCCATTCCCACACGGGGCATCGGGTAGGCTTTCAGGGCACCAGACAGGCCGCACTAGGCGCAGATAGCCCTTCAGGGTACCAGGAAGGTCATGGGGGCACAGGGAAGGCCACATGGGGTGCCGGGAAGGCCGCGCTGGGTGTCAGGAGGTCGTGTGGGGTGTGGGCGGCCGCAGGCAGGATGCGGGAAGGAGGGCTGGTGGCCGGGGTTGGGCAGGCTGGCTGGGGGCAGAAGGGCATGCCGGTTCGGTGTGGCCATGGCCTGTATGGGATGACAGTGTTTGGCTAGGAACACTAGTGATCCGCGGGGGCGGCGCGATTCACAGAGGCCACAGGTAGCACGACCTTTGTCATTTCCACCTTCAATGCCACTTTTCCATTTTGAATAACACAACATGAAAGGAATAATGACTGAGGATGTTGACCTTTTTAGTTTGGCCCGTATCCTCCACGTTTAAGGTATTATCAATTGGTTCATCAAGGAAAATTGATGAAAAACAATTAATTTCATCACATTGCATCAATTCATTTCATTCGATGATGAGAAAAAGAAAATAAATGCATCAACATGCAATAACCCCCTACCTGGATTGTCAGGCGTCAACGTTGAAGTCTTGGAATGAAGATGAAGTCACCTGTCGTTCGTCACATTGTCCATGCACTCCTAATTTTTGAGCTGCATCAGCTCTGGAAGACGCTCCCCATCAGTAGGATCCGAGGAAGGAAGATGAAGAAGAACTATTTCCAGTGTTCATCTTTGGAAGAACACAATCTTCGATCTTCATTATTCGTTAGTAGAATGGTTCTTCGTTGGGAGATTTCTCCCAATGATCCCCTAATCCTACATTTCAAACAAAGGAAAAGGTAGCCCCTCTAAATAAAAGATTGTCATTTATTTTAGATTATCGAGTTTAAAATTAAAATTTTGGTGTTTAATTAAATTAGATTATTCATTTAATTAATGGGGTGGATATGGCATGAATTAAATTTGGGATTATCAAGAGACTCTCCTCATTAATGAGGGAGAGTTGGCTGGTTTTATCCTCCTCCATCAATAGGGGTTTGGTGGTCCCCACCCCAATTATTCAAATGAGAGGTTATGCGGTTTCGGGTGGTCCTCACATTGTAACCTCTCACGGTAGGTTATGTTCAGGTGAACCCCACCACCATAACCTCTCATGGGAGGTTAAGGTATGGTGGTCCCACCTCCCACTCCCATGGGGAGATTTTAACCAAACAACACTCTCTTCACAGCTTAAATAAAATAAAGTGTAGGGCACTTTATTTTATTATTTTTTTAAAGAAAGCCCAAAAACTAACTTCTATCCTAGACTCACTACCATAGAAGTGAAAGTCTTATTAAGCGAATATGGGTGATGTGAGTTTAATGATGCCCTAAGATTTTAGTTTCAACCACTAGTTCAAACATTATAAAACCTCGCTCGTACATTTACTGAATGTACATGAAAAAACTTCAGAAATTGATTCCCGGCACACCGGGCCTCGGAATTAGGTGCTGTCAGTTTTCACGGACTCATAAAATTCCCATGTATTTAAGAAAAAAATTTCCACATAATTTCCTCATCTTTAAAAAAATTCCCATTATTTGGATTCCCACTAGTTGATGGGATGGGGAACACTATCTGGGAATACTATTCACCAACTATGCACTTTTTCTCTTTCTTCCAAAATTCATTTTTTTCACCCAAACATACCCAAAGGAAATATGCAAACAAAAATTAACCAACCCAAGGAAATAGGTGAACCTTTAAACTAGCCTGAGACATACCAAGAAAATCAGGATATTACATATCCAATTTCATTAACTCATAGCTGCATCATTTATTGCATGACGTCCTATAATTTAAAAATCTTAAACGAGGTTTTCTCAATGCTTTCATGTAAATTTTAATCAATATAGTATTGACTACTCTTTTGATTCCAGTATTTTTCTTGTCAAAAAACTTCTCTCAAAAGAACTCATTGGTGGGAGGAGGCATAATTAATGTTTTTTTATTGAGAACCCTATACACATAGTTTGGATTAAATTAGAACAAGTGAATTCATGAATATACATATATATATTTCTTTTAGGGGTTTCTATTATATTTTATGAGTATTATAAATTTATATTAAATACGTTTTTACATTATTTTTATGCTGAAAACTAAGTATTCATTAATATAATTCATTTATCACACCATTATATAATTTTTTGTTTACTATTTTATAAGATTCATACATAAATTTAATGGAATAAAATAATAAACAATGCATATTAGAAAGAAAATTACTTGGTAGTTCATGATAATCTATTATTTGTTGACCCATTTGAACTCATGGGATAAACCATTACCTAGGGGTCTCATACTAGATTTGGTTTTTAACTCATGATGTAGATCACTCCCCAAATGCAACGCTTCCACATCTAATATAATGATTCTATCTTGACATAAATGGAAATTTATATTTATTTTTTGGAAAAATAATGCATTACACCAATAGGCATGCAAAGACCGTATTAGTTTGTTTCTTTTTAAACATAAAACATAGTCTTCTAACTTAGTAAAGGATCTTCAACATCTCCCATAATTATATTCCCCTTTTATTTTTCTACATAAAACCTATCATTATATCTTTTGGAAAATAAAACATTAAAAGGGTGAGCTCAAATGCCCAGTATGTTTAAACATGAAGAACATAAAAAAAACATAAACACAATGACGTACAAACATGAACATAAATTTTTAAGATCAAATTCAAAATTCCTGAAATAAATCAAGGATGTTCGTAAGGAATAAATCATAAATGAACTTGAGCCATTATAAAATAGCATTGAAAAAAAACATGGAATATAGGAAAACAAATAATCATAGAAAATAATTTTCTCATTATCCAAGACTCCTTTCAAATACTATCATTGCAGACAAATCCTATTACAAAACTGAGTTCACACGTCGTTCAAACACTATATTACGGAAGAAGATTTACAAGTTGTTCTAGCCCTAAATTACTAGACCGTAATTTCATTCAATTCCATACAAGTCTATATCATGAGATATAAATCATTACCCAATGAATTTGAGGGACATATAGGTCCCACTCCTCCCATAATTAAATCATCCTTACATGCGGCAAAAAAACATAAATCATTCATCATCATGTAACCCAACAAATAAAAGGGGTTTCATAAATATGATTCCACCATAACATAATTCATATAAAATATCATCCCATCATTAAAACAATCAAATCATATTAATAAAATGGATTTAAATATAACATTATTAAATGAGCCTCATCTTAGATGGAAAATAATTCTTATAAAACACTTGAAATTAATTCATGAGGAAAATATCCTTTATTCATCAAAAAAGATTTCATTTCTCAAAATGACATGAAATTGTATTAGAGTTTAATTTATTTGAAAATAAACTTGAACATTTTTAAAGGATTTTTCATGTATATATAGAGTAATAACACATCCATGACATACATGATAAAAAACATAGTCCCTATACATTTTCTGGAAAAGTAAAGAGTATCTTGTATCGAATAATGAAAAAAATATTCCTTTAATAACCTTTAATACATATTCACCGAATTGAAACTTATATTTATAATATTTTAGAAGAATATAAATAATATTACATACATATGAAAAATGGAATTGGATGACAAATATACCCTAGTAAATAATTTTGTATAACCAATCTCGGATAAAAATGAAATTAAAAAATTATCCCTTATAAATTTATAATCAGTCAAATTGTATGCCTTTTAAAATGAAGAAAATTATATTCATATGTAACTATAATAATCTTCATAATAAAAATCATAAAAACATTCATTATAACATTAAAATAAGAGAAATGAAATTGGTGGTGTATAGGGAATATTTCTCACATAAATGAAAGTGAGGCAAAATAATTGCTTACCTTAGGTATGCTATCCATTGTATGTATCCAAAACACCTGTATAATTATTTAAAAATTGAAATTTACTTATTACATAATCATATTTTTTTATTATATAATATATGATAATATTATCATCTATTTGATCATAATATTTCTTTATTACCTGTTATCTGGATATTAATTACATCATTTTCTCATGAATGTTTTTTTAGAATATGTTTTGGTTATCCTTCTTAGGTCACATTTATATCATTATAAATTTATATTAAAACAATAAATATCATATTTATTTAAACTATACATATATATAATCATGATTTAATGTATATCATGAAGAATGAATCATGTCGCACCGTGGAGACAGTGTGTTCTACGTACCCACAAGCGATGATATCAATGATATAATTATTAAATTGAATCGAAGTATATTGTATATATATTATTATAGAATAATTACCACATTATAATAATCATATAATTTTATTATTTTCCTCAATATACCCATCTAAGTTATGTGGTGGTGAAAACAGATTACACTATGGCGAGGAGATGGTATGTCATACAAACAAACACATGGTGATTTTTCTTTTCATAAGATTGATTTAAGGTGGAATATGGTTGTTCCACAATCATGATAATAAATTATTATACAACTGATACTGTAGTAATTAATTTATAATGTAAATATCCCATTTTGTGGAAGTAGAAGATGAAATAATTTGAATGAATTGGTAGAGGAGATAACCTCTTCTTCGATGAGCTCCCTCATGATCTTCTATTAAGGGAACTATGGTTGTTATTTTGAGAATACCAAAAAATCTAGAATGTGAATATGGATTTTTAGAAGGAAATTATAAACGGATCCTCAAGATTGAAGGCTCAAATTGAATAAAAATTTTGAGGGTGGTTTTTCTCTTTTATAATTGTGGTGAGGGGAACTTTTGGGAACCTCAAAAATATTAATTTAGTATAAAATAAAACCCCCTATAAATCCATCCAAATTTCATATTTTAAAATATTGTTAGATATAGGTTTGTAATATAATCATAAAAATAAAATTTAGACATGTTTTTATATCAATTTAATTCTTATCATTTTAATTTAACACGATGTTATTCTATAATATTTTAACTTGGATATGATTTATTTCAATATTAAAATAGTGAAATATTATTTTATATGATCTAAATGATATGTAAAATAAATAATATATATCCTTTTATACAACATCTTAATTATTATATATTTTTTAAGTGTTTATTATTTTTAAATAATTTAATAAAGCATTATTTTGAAAAACCAACAATACTCTAAATTTTTATACTTTTAAATCCATTTGTCATTAAGAATTTATAAATAAGATTTCATCATCAATAAAATTATCTAATTTTATAAATTTTGGGCCTAGTTAATATAGAAATATCTTTGGACATATTATTTATAAAAAATTATATTTATTTCAATTTTTTTAATAACATTGATTTTATATTTTTATTAGTAAAATAATTATTATATTTGTTTTCTGAAATTATTTAATATTCATATTTGTAGGGTAAACATTAAAAATAAAATACTATCATGAATATAAATATACAATATTTTAAACTACAAATTTTAGTTGAAATTTACTTCATTAAAAATAATCATTAAAAATGTTATACGTATTAAATTATGATTGTGAGATCTTTAACATCACATTAAATAAAATAAGATTACTATCACAATCTCTTCCATGTGCCTCTAAAAAGTTAATAGCTCGACCATTAGATGAATGTGGATGATATATACAAATCCAATAATAATTGGTCAAGTTTATGAGTCTTTTTAGGGTTACTAGAATTTTAATATTAATTGTTTTATAGATTTATCATCCATTTTTTAATTTTGTACACCATCAAAGTATAAGTCGTTAAAGAAATTATATATTTATTAATAATTAAAAATAAATTTACATGATAAATAAAATCATTTTATGGGTAAAATACGTTTTATAATTTATTTTATCTTCTGTATAACCTAAAATAAAAATATTGGTTATTTATTACAATTTGAGTGAGAAATATTTAATATTTCTTTAAATAAATAAAATTAAATGACCTAATCACATCCATGTGGCTTAAAAAGGACACAATTTAGACCTAAGAATGAATTTGGATGAAAACAAATCATCCAATAATATTAACACATGTTTTAGTGTAATTTTATAATAGTATTATAACCCTTAATTACTCGTTTTAACTGTTTAGTGTATTAATAAAAATTACTAATGTTATTATTCATGATGAACAAAAATCAAATAATTATATTGTCATAATATGGGCTTACTGATTTGAAATATGGAATCCATTTTAAATTTTTTTTCAAAATACATAAGTTCAAATACTTATTTTGAAATTATTCCCAACTTCCGAATGAGATAACGAGTTTTCTAACGCTAAAAAATTTTGAAATATTGAAATGTTTTTACATTTGAAATCAATGTAAAGCTATTAGTAATGACATAAATTATTTTAAATGAAAAAATTAATTTCTATTTATACTATATAACAACTCAATAAAATAATTTAACTACATAAATTATTTGTATGAAAAAAGTTGTTCTCAATTAATATTTTGTATAATTTTAGTATTCAAAAGAATTTAAAACATATAAAAAGGTAAAAAAAATATTCCAATGAAAATTTTTATATCCAGCATTTAAAGAATATGTTTTTTAGATATATTATATAATAGTTTCAAAAACTAGATAAAAATGGGTTTACCATCAAAAGGTTTTAATACTTATTTTTAAAAAAAACTCAACTTTTATTTGAAAAATTTAATTTATTCTAATATCATGTTTAGAAAACGTATATTATAATATTTAAACATTATATTGAATCCATAAATAATTATTTAATTATTTAATAGTCTCACTTTTGTTCATTTAAATTGTTTTTCAATGAAGATAGTAATATTCATAACATCCAATATAATGACTGGGTTATAATATCTAGTTGTCCACTAATAATCAGTTTTAAATGAAATGAATTATATCAAAATGGCATGAAACTGTGTTCAAATAAAATCCCATTATACATTTTCGTATATCACAAGCTAATAATTTATTGAGTATAGTGGATTCGATTCTTTCTATAGTAAAAAACATAAGACATCAATGAAATTAAAAAAAATCTCACTTAATTTTCAGGGTGTATCATTCTACCACCCTTAAAATGAATTTATCCCAAAAAATTCAGCGGGGTTATAATAGTTTTAAAAATTGAATGTTGCATTCATTGAAACCAACATCATAAAAATGAATAAAAATAACATACTTTTAAAAAAGTAATGTTAGAAACATAATAGTTACCCAATGTAACTCCACATAGGGTTTCCATATAGAAGAACTTTGGTGGGAAGTGGAAAATGGATATTGAAGAAAAATATAACCATCATGTTGTTATGTATAATGACAGAGAAGAAGGTTTGGTGAAAGCTAAAAACCAAAAAGACATAAATATGCAATTATTTTAGGGGCAATCTAATTTATTTGTTAAGAATCTACTGGAATAACATTTTTGGTTTTTAGGATCCTTTTCATAATATTGAAGAACATTAGAAGAAATAAATACATCATTTAAGTAAAATCTCATCATTAGTCATGACTTAAAAAATTTACACTTTAGCTCTTATTTAATGAAATGATGTTTATTTTTTCATTCCTAATGTTTTAGCAGGTCATGTGATCTATAACCAGAATGACAGTTCATTCTATATATCTCTAAAAAAAGTATAGCGTAGGTTATCAAATATGAATATGTCCACTATAGTGAAATAATACATTAATCTAACAAACTTCAATTGGAACTTAATTTATACTATTCATATATGGATAACTATAAAATCATACCAAAAAAATGAAAAATTACATCTTTAGAAAGAGATGAACTAATTTGGCTTAGCATTTATCCAGCATATCTCATAAGGATGTTCTTGTATGTAACATTCCAAAAATGTGAAGATATTCATCAGGTATTTTCTTGAGTTACAGTATCAACCTAAATTATCAGATATCATTATTTGAAACATGCATGTTTCCTTGTTCCAAAACATAGTGGACTATTCTTTAATTCCACAAAAGTTGTATACATCATCCCTAATAGCATAACCCTATTTCCAACAACTCCATAATCAGTTCCCAAGAAACTAATGCCATACAATTTAAAAATTTAAATTTAGTATAACTTTATCTAAATATCATTATATTTACATAAGGAACATATTAAGGGTTATCTCTCACTTAATAATGTGATATCCAAGTATATTAGCTTACCCTAAAATCACTTTTTTGGGGCTTTATAACTATTCAACATATCCTTTCCAATCATTAATGAAAAACCCATACTGAAAACACACATATATTTTATGATTTCTTATAACATAATATTTGAATTTCTAACCATATAAACAACAATCATCCAATTTCGTTTTTAAACTATTACTCTGGATCCATCATCTTAATCTTTCCACAAATATAAATCATGTCTTAAGGTTTCTAAACTACCTGATTCATAAAATTTTTGTATGCATTACTATAAGAACATCGCATACCTTTCACCTGTCATATAGAATATATTTGTTCTCATTAGTATGACCAATACATAGAGAATATTTATGGTTCTCATTATTATATTTCCACATAGTAAATCGATCTTTATAATTCCAATACATTCCACAAACAAATAATTTTATGGTCAAGTATGTTCAATGTAGTTCTGGTTATTGACAATGACTATAAAGAAAATTGTGAGAAATACATATCAAATATTAGAAACACATAAGTAAGGTAAATTACTTATAATATTTCAATCTAAGACATCTTTGGATTAATCCTAGGTTAGTCATGATTATCACAAAAAACTCAAGGATTGTTTCCTATACTTGACATATCCTATGGACATCCCTTGAAATTTCTATAGAAATATATCTAGGGATCTCACTAAAATTTTCTCATCCTAAATTCTAAATTTTAACTAAACCTTCACTCTAATATAAGCACTAACGACCAAAGATTGATGTACATGTATGTTATATTTAATTTTCAGAATAACTAATATATTACAAAAATAGGAACTCAATGACTCTATTAGTTTAGTGTCTTTAGAAACATAGAACACATTCTTATAACTTGGTGAAAGATCATAAACCTCTCACATCAAAAAAAACATGAAATTAAGAATTTAGAAACATTAACATAAATTTGTAATGTCAAAATATTTACTAAAAAATAAATCATTGATGATTTTAAGGCGTAAATCATAAACGAACATGACCCTTGATAAAATATCATTGACATAAAACATGGAATTTCCAAAAACACTATAATAGAGAAAATAATTTCTACATTATCCATGGCTCATTTGAAACAACATCATATAAGATAATATCCATTTCTGAAACGATTTTTTTCATCATTGATTCCATGCATTACTAAACTAGATTTTATTATCATTCCAGCTCTGTATTACTAAACCATATATATATTCTATTCTAGACATGTCTATCTCATGATATATATATCATTACCCAATGCATTGAAGGGATAAATAGGTCCCACCCATATCATAATGAAATTATTCTTACATGTGCACAATAACATAAATTATTCATCATATCATAAACAAAAAATTTAATTTGGTTTCTCAAACATAATTTGATCATAAAATAATCCTTATAAAATATCATTCCTTTATTATCATAATTAAATCAATGTAATAATAGTGCTAGAAACATAACTATATTTAATGAGTAACAGCTTTGATGGAGAATACTTTTTATAAAATAATTGAAATTAATTTTTGAGAAATATATCCTTTCTTCTTAGAAACATTTTATTTTATCCAACATCCATGTAATTTTATTATAAATGAATTTATTTGAAAATAAGCAGGAAATTGAGTAAAGGATGCTTCATGGAAAATAGACGTAAAAATCAGTCCACATTGTATAAAATAAAAAATATTCTATTTTTAATTTTTCTAGGGAAGTAAAAAAGTATGTCGTCTCGAATAACAAAAAAAGATTCCATTCATAAAATTTAATATAAATCAGAAAAGTGTAAAATTATCTTTAAACAATTGTATAAGAATAGAATTAATATTACATAAATATGAAACATGGGCGTGGATGATAAATATATATTAGTAAAAACATATGTATAAATAATATTAGATAATAATGAGATTGAAAAATTATCCCATACCAATTTATAATTAATAAATTTATATGACACATAAATATAAGAATCTTTTATGAATATTTAGATATCATTACCTTTATAAAAAAAATATTTAAAACATTCATGGGAATATAAACACCAGGGAAAAGAAATAGGAGGAGTATATTGAATATGTCACATTGAAATGAAAGTGAGAAAAAAATCAACCACTTACCTAGGTATGCTATCCATTATATATATATGAACCTCATCCATAATGATTTAAATAATTTTATTAAATTATACCCGAATCATATTCAATTTTATGATATCATATATGATCATATTATCACCTTTTTGGTAATAATATTTCATTATTACACCTTATTCATATACTAACTGCTTCATTTTCTCATGCATGTTTTGTCGAATAAGTTTAGGTTCATTTTAATAGGTCAGAGATATATCATTAAATATTATATTAACATAACACATATAATATTTATTTAATATTTACATTTACATAATCTTGATTTGATAGATATCATGTTGAATTAATCAACTCATATAGTGGACATGGTAGGTCATACGTACGCACAGACGATGATATCATTCAACTAATTAGAAAATTATATTGAAGTTGATGGTATATATATTATTATAGAATCAATAATTCATTATAATAATCATATATAGCTATTATTTACATCATTATACCTACCCAAGTCAAGCGGTGGTGAAAAAAAGTTTACACCATGACTTGGAGACAGTAAGCTGTACGTACACAAGCGTGTTGATTTCATTTTTCATAGTATAGATAGAAGGTGGAATATGTTTGTACAATTATATTTATAAAATAAAATAATTAAATTAGAACAACAGTCAGTAAATTAAAATACAATGAACTGATGAATATGATGTAGACGAAGAAGTTATTTGAATGAATCAGTAGAGGAGATTACCTTCTCTTCGACGAACTCCTACTAGATATTTTCTTAAATGCACTAGAGTTGGCCTTTTGAGTAGAAAAGAACCAATAGAATGTGACTAATATTGATGAGATTTATATGGGTATATTATGGTCTATATTTAAAGATTAATGTTAATTGATATTTTGAGGGAGGATGTGACCTTTTATAATTGATGTGAGGGGTACTTCAAGAAACCTCAAAAATGATTATTCATATTAAACTCAAACACAAATAAAGAACCAACAAAATATAATATTTTAGAATTTTCTAATGAGATAAGGTTGTAATATAATCATAAAATAAATTTTAGAAATCCTTTTCTATAAATTTAAACCTTGTCATTTTAATTTAACACTTAGTTATTGTATTTCCCTTTAACTAGGGTAACAATTATTTCACTATAAAAATTGTGAAATATTTAATTATTGGATGTGAATTAAATCCTAAATAAATAATTTATATAATTTATATCATTTAATAATTAAAATATATTTTAAAAAATTTTTACGCGTCTAATATAATATAATAACACATTACTTTGATAAACAAACAATAGTGTCAATTTCGATACTTCTAAATTAATTGATTTATAAAAATATCAAGATAATATGTTATGATAAATTAAATTATTTTATTATATCTCTATAGGGTCTTGGTAGTATTGAAAAATCATTTTACATATTAATTATTTAAAATTATATTTATTTTAATATTTTTAATAACATTAATTTGATATTTCATTTACTAATATAATTACTACATCAGTTGTGTGTAATTATTTAATATAATTATTTCACTGTAAAAATTAAAAATAAAATACTATGATGAATATAATTATACTATATTTCATTATAATAATTTTAGTTATTTTTATATTCTATAAAATCATCATTAAAAATATTTTACTTATTAAATAAAAAGTGTGACAACTATAACATCAGATTAAATAAAATAATATAAGTTTCACAATCGATTCCATATGGCTCTAAATGACTAATATCTCAACACGTGGATGATTATTGTTGAGATATAAATGAAAAAGAAGAATTGGAAACGTTTATAGATCTTTTGATGGTAATTATAATTTCAATATTAACCATTTTATTGATTTCTCATCAATTAATATATTTTTACACAATCAAAGTATAAGTATTAAAGAAAATTATATATTTCCTAAAATTTAAAGATAAATTAACATGGTATATGAAAATTTTTTAGAATAAAATACACATTTATAATCTAATTTATATTTTGTATAACCTTATATTAAAAAATGGTTTAGTTATTACATTTTGAGTGAGGGACATTTAATTTTTCATTAAATAAAATAAATTAAATGTCCTAATCTTATCCAAGTGGCTTCCAAAGGACAAAATTTCAACCCAAAGATGATTTATTTAGAATAAAACTAATACAATGATATTAAGTAATGTTTTAATGTAATTTTATAACAGTATTATTACCATTAGTTACCTTTTTTACCCTTTACTATATTAATAAAATTTACCGATGTTACAATTAATAATGCCCAAAAATAAAATAAATATATTTATATAATTTTGGAATACTAATTATAGTTATGAAATCCATTTTACCAAATTCAAAACCTATATGTTTTAGTAAATAGTTTAAAATTATTCCCATTGTCGGAAAGAGAGAACATGATTTTAAAAGGTAAAACATTAAAAACGTTTGAAGTGTATTTACATTTAAATTATTTGTAAAAAAAATTCTAATGAAATAAATTATATTAAATGATAAAAATATATTCTATTTATACTTAACAACAATAAATTAAAATAATTTAATAACATAAATTTATTTGATGAAAAAGTTATTTTTTAAAAAAATTTAGTATAATTTTATAGTTCATTACAATTTAATACTAATCAAAAAAATATCAAAATATCATCCAAATAAATTCTTATATACTACATCCATAGAGGAAGTTCTTTTGTTAAATATAAATTATAAAGGTGTCAAATACTAGATTTAAAATGGACGCTTCATCAAAAGTTTGTAATATTGTGTTTTTTTAAACAACAACATTTATCTAAAAAATTAAAATTTTACTTATTTCATGTTTATAAATCATATAATATGAATTTTATATATTAGATTGAATCCATAAATAATGATTTTTTAATTTATTGACTCACATATTTTCATTTAATGTTTTTTTAGACGATAGTTAATAAAATTCAAATCCACTTTTATAATTACTAGGTTATAATATCTAGTTGTTCACATATTCTCATTTGTGTGAGAAATGAATTAAACCAAAAGAAAATTAAATTCTGTGTAACAAAATCCAAAAATAGTGTTCCATATACCACAAACTAATGCGTTTTTTCATATAGGGAAAGTTAATATTGGTGTATTATAAAGTATAAGACATCAAATAAAATTAAAATAACATTATCTTATAAAATTTATCAAGTTGTAGCATCTCCTGTAGGATACCACCTCATATTATTATTTTCATAATCATACACCATCCTGGTCATAATTCAAAAATACTGATAACTCACTTTTATATGTGTGCAAAGACTCTTATACACAATAATCAAGAAAAATGAATTTTTGTAGACCATATTGTTTAAATATTTAATCACATGAATCACACCCAAATAAAAAAATGAATAAATAAAAAAATAGATTCCATTGTCATCCAATTCTAAAAACAAATATATGGATACATTAAAAGTATGAGAAATATTAAAATGAAATATATTTATGTATAAGATCATAAAAAAATTTAAAAATATATTATAATTAAAATATATTAATTTCCTTTCATCCACTAATTTATTTTATTTTTTAAAAAGAAAATAAATTAATAATTTAATTTCTTAATACCAAAATTAAATTCATTTTCATAATATTTAAAATATTATTATTTTGTTTTCTAAAATTAATAAATTAATTTTGACTACATTTAATAAATTTTATACCCTAGAGCCCTTGCCCTTCCCCATTATGGATTCATCCTATTCCACACAGGGATGTTCTATGATGGTAAGTGTTTCACATACCCATTATGGATTGGGATGACCCACCCAAGCCAATTGTGGGGCAGTTCGGGAAACCCTGAATCCATATGAGGTAGCTATGAAGCCATATATGGCCAATAGGGTTCTGAAAACTGGTTAAGAGAGGGTTGAACATGGTCAAGAACACTATGGAATGGGTGGTTCACTAGTGCAGTAGGGTGTGTGTCTTTGGTGCTGGTGTTTGTCCATATGAGTGCCCTACAGTGGTGGGAGGTTTCACCATGGGGAGTGGGATGGATCATATGGGGGATATTTTATACACGGCCTACTGGGTAGCTACCAAGGAGATTAAACTAGGGTTTTAGGAACTCGAAACACTTTGGAAGCTAGATGGATACCTCTTGGTATCATCTTTGGGATTGTTGTAGAGGGAGGACTTTTTGTTATATGTTTCAGCAGTGTGGTGGAAAATATCCATAAGAAGTTAAGTCTTTCATAAAAATGCATTTTTTATTTGAATGTTTTTATTTCTATAGATGATATCAATAAACAACATAAAATATTCCTCATTTGTTTTATAGTCATCTTTCGACACATTTATCAGGAACGAATGTTCATTTTTATTTGTAGAAGGCCATCCCACCCCTGATTAAATCTAATGTAATTTATTTTGTGGAATCCGTTAAAAAAATCCTCCAATTTAAATGAATTTTGTTTATTGGTATGGTAAAAATCCAACAATGTGGAATTAGTGACTATCTAGAAGTACATTTATAACTACCAAATTACAACTAAAATAGGGAATGAAAACTTGGTATCAATGGAGACATAACTGGATAAAATAAATTGTGAATGCGCATGTTCTTGAACACAAAAATACGCACAGAAACATGTGTTCCTAAATATTAATTTATACCCATAAAACGAAACACCTTCAATCTATAAAAAAATTCAAATTCCCATTACATAGCAGTCTAAGATTTGATCAATGCACAGTCAGATCCATTGAGGCCAAAAATATCACATGTAATTAATTGAAGGAAAATTATATTTTCTTGATGATAAAATATACACAATCATATTGATTATATTTTATGGTCCCCGGGTGCACAACATATGTTGATGCGCTAGGGATTTAAAATTATTCATTGTCATAGGGATGTGACTATGACCTATCCTATGATCTGAGCCCAAGAAGAGGTTTGAATATCTCACTTTAATTTAATAAAAAAAATTAAATGATAATTTCCCTCCTATGAATTAGTGGTGTGTTATCATATAGCATGTCAACAGCAATCATTGATCGAAGGAAATGAACTAAGTCCCCTTTATATCATTCACACATGTTTCAATAATTTATGTGAAAACATATCATCAAGTTATACAAGCTATAGTGGAGCTTAGATGATTTATTTGGCATCTTAATAATCAACACGATCATGTTCATTCGATCAATGAAGGTGTTCTTTGTTCAAATTCTTAGATTGTGAATTTATCTCACTAGGGTGTGGGATGGGAGAGAAAATTTAAAATCCATTTCAATGGATAATCTTTGTAATATATCTCCCCATATATTTATATAGTGGGTATCCAAAATACCAGGAAAGGAATCCCCAACTCCCATATAACAAATACCTTATATATAAGTAATAAATTAAATGTCATGAGGACAATCAATGTTAAAAAATTCATTTATATTTTACCACATATATCTAATAAATATTAAATATATCACATCAAAAAATCATGTTACTATCTTGACTCGTAATTACCACAATATTAAATGAACAGTTAATTTTAAATTAATATTCAGTAAAATATGATTTTCAATGTATTTAAATTAATAATTCTAAATATTTATTATGAATAAATTCATTCAATTATTTTTTTCTGAAATAATGAGAAATTTATTTATTTTTTTGTGATCACTAATTCTCAGACACATCTCAAAACCCGTGAAGGGGCCCACAATTTTCTATAGACGTATTCATCAGGATGTAGAAGACTCTTAAATATGCTATTATGTATGACCCTCTTGGACCTTATCATTATGAAAATGAATAAAATATTTAAATCTGTAGAGGAGTCTACAAAGCAATCAAGTAGCTTGTGATAAAAGTAAAATTCATAGAAATCAGAACCATTCATTTGAATACACAATATGTAATACAATATCTATGTCTCACAATATTTTATAAATCAGAAATCACACAAGTTTAATCATTCATTCTTGATTTATAATTTTTTATATATTTGGAAATTCTTTCCTTTGACTATGTTGGGAAAATAACTATAAACGTATTATCATCCTGATCAATTAGGCTTGATATATCACATACTCAACTCGGTAATGAAAAATTCAATCTTAATCATTAAAAAACTACCGTAAAACCAATGATTCACCCAATAGATTCCACCTCACCATAAAATCAATGCCCTGGTATATTTTTTTCACACAATTACTTGTTCAAATGGTACACTTTGATAACAATCTCAATTCTGGAGAACAATACACATGATCATGAATAGGAATAACCAATGACACCCAAAGCATGTGGTGTTGTTATTGGAGTGATAATCCTCATGAAATTACATACTAGAGATCTTCAAGTGAGGGGTTAATGAGAAGATGTATCAATTCCTAAGAACCCCAATCAACTAATTTCTAGACACCAATTACATCCCTTCAAAAGGATTTAATGGATGTTAAAAAAACAATTAGTATTAATGTCATGCTGAAATATCGACTATGTTATGATAAAAGTACATCAGGTATACATAACTATATTCATGATATTTTAATATAAAAGAACTAAACAATTTGGGCCTAGGGAATCCACTTTTACAAAAGTATTATATATTAATATCTCTTATTTACCTCTCTTGTCATGTTTTTGTTTCACCAATATTTGGAATTTTATCAAACCATGTTCATTACCTATGACATATTGTTGTTTATTTACATTCATACCATTTATTTTTCTTCTTTTAATATCCATTGGGAGTGTTCATTGAGACTCTTTGAATGTGTGTGGTTAACATTCAAGTCTGTTTTGTAAGGATTTTTGATTATGGAAACATCTTCAACATGAATTATGGTCCATCAAGACCATTATCTACCTTGATTCGTGTATGATGGTTGGAGGTTTGATTGTTCCAATTGAACACTATCCAATGAAATTGAGGTGATCATGTTGAATAGTTTTGGTACCCTATTTGGGAATAGAAACAATGGTGAACAATTCAAGAGTGTAATGATTGGGGCCTAATTGTGTCAAGAACATTAACAATTCAATGGATTTAGAAGAATCTGATTATGATAGTGCAAGATAGGACCCTTAAAGGCGGGGGATAATAATGGGTGGTGTGGAAGTGAAAATTATGGAGATCTCAAGTAGTGTTTATATGAGGATTTGAAGTATTTTTAACCAGGAATGTGATCCAAAATAAGTAGTGTTTATTTTGTAAGGAAATGCACTAGGTATTCCCTTGGAAATTTCTATAGGGTTTCAAGATATTAGAAATATAACATGGAGTTAATTAAAGATATATATTTTGTGAAAGGAGACTGACTACACACCCATCCTCCTTTTGGGTAGTTAGAATACATTCCATATATATCCCAAAAAACATGATAATCACATACTATTGAATTCCATTAGACCATATAGTAAACTATAGCTATTGGATATGATGATAAAAGTGTTCCTAGGTATGGGATTCTCCTAGATATATAGTTATTTAAGGGTATAGTCCTCCCAACATCCTCTAATTTGATTGATATCCCCCAATATATATGTTTCATAAAGTCATTTATTTTTTGATCAAATAGGGTTACTACCCCCCCCCCCAAATAGATGAGGAATGAGCTCTTTTGACTATAAATATGATATCCACCTATTTAAAGCGATTGATATGGTTGATAGATCCATAATTAGGGCTAGTATCTGATCATATTATACATATCCTTAGGATAGGAACAAGACCTCAACCCTAGATCTTATAATGCAACATGATATTTTTTTGTGAATTGGTAGTTTGATTACTTAATTAGTGATATGGTATTGATGGACCTGTGTTTTTGCTACAAACACAGTTTAGATGAATGATTATTAGTTATGTTTCCCCCATAAGAAATTATGGTGGTAATGTGATATGTGAAAGGCTGAGTAGTATAATATTCCTCAGAACTTGTGGCTCCTCAGAAACCCCATGGTATTTCTTTGTGACCTGATATATTGTTGGTAAATCAACATTATAATTTTTACACTCATAAATTTCCCTAACCCATTTAGTTACTCCATTGATAAATTTTTAAAAAATAATAATTCATATTATTGACATTATTGTTGGTTATACTATTATTATATTTTTCCCAAATATGAGGATCTCTACTTATCTATACTTAGTTACTCAAACAGAATCCATGATATTTTGGTTGATGTGTTATGTTTCTATTCCTATGTAGTTTCTGGGAAACATAATGGGTATGTTTATACTCACTTAATAATGTCGTGTATACCCATTTGTGTTGTTTATGTAATGAAAATAGTTCATGATTATTTATGGTTTATATGGGGCGAGTATATCATGTTCAAAGATATCTGATGGCTTGACGAAACTCATGGAAGATGATGGTTGATTTTGAGGTTGGTGGTGATTGTTATGGATTGTTGTCAACTGAGATGTTAACACAATATAGATGATATTTCAGTTGTATTGTTTAAACCACATATATGAACTTATTGGATGTGTGTTTTCCATGGTGTTCCTCTATATAAAGATTTATATGAACTTAACATATATATAATGAATTATACTCTATTCAATTTAGAGGAATATATATATATATTAATATATATATATATATATATTCTAATGTTGTTTCCAGTTAACTGATATATCATGTATTTGTTTCATGTAGTATGACATAGGTTAACCTCTCCCATATTGAGAGATATTACATCTCAGTGTTAGAGATCGACCTCTAGTCTAATGTGGGTCGGATTTGGGTGACACACTCATCTTAAAATTGACCCATATAAGGCCTACTAGGATTAGGTCATGTCAACCCACCACATATATACTACTGAAGGACCGAAATGGGAGAAAAAAGTGATTCCGCACATGGTTTCCAAAAAAATAGGTTTTAGTCAATAATAACATCTTATTTTTTACTTTCTATATTACACTGAAATGGTAAAATATAATATTTATCAGCTATTACTAGTCATATAATTTTTTGGACACCATGATACTAACTGCTGGAATAAAATTTCAATCATAGAATGATACAGAAGGGAAATATTTTGGGCTAGTAAGCTAAAGGAATGATATTCCTAGCTAGGTATATGTAATTTTCACAAAAGATGAATTTTTTGATAAATAACATAATGGAATATCTTGATATATTATATGAAATTGATAAAAAAAATTGGTCACTATGATGATGAGTACTGGTTCACACCCACCTAGAATTATTTACATACAACTATATAAAAAATACACCAACATCTAAAAAAATAAAATGGTGAAGTCTACCAATGGGTCTAATGAAAAGGAATATAAAAAAATAACTCTCCCAAGAAGAATGTAAATGAAGATGAAACACTAATGAAGCGATGATCTTTTTATAATAGAAAAAGTGAAATAATACAAAAGATAATTTAGTCCACAAATATAAATTTTAAGGAAGTAAGATAGTATAATAAAATAAATCATTTTGGGGAATAAAAAAATAATTGGTTTGGTTAAAGACATTGTTGATAAAAAATGTACTCATAGATATTTTCCTACAGTTGGTATATTAAGTAAAATTGATATTTTATATGAAAGATGTAAAAAATTGGCAATAGTCTTAAAAATTACACAAAATTAATATCAAGACAAAATAATCAGAGGAATAAAATCAGGAATAAATCAAATGATTCAAGTTATTAAATGAATTTTGTGAAAATTAGTCATCTCAAAATGATTTATTTTTTCAGATTTATTTAGAATGGTCAAGGAATATGGATGAATCATAAGATTATATGCATTATATTCTATGTAATGTAAAAAAAGATAGTTCCTTGAAAATAGAAGGTAACATGAAGTATATAATTCCCACAAACATTCATCCCTAAAATATTATGGACAAAAAATCATGAAGAGATATCATAATGTTGTACCTGAGTTGAGTGTTCTTTTGAGGCTGATAAAAAGGAATAATGTTTTTTCTAATTAATAACCTTAGGAGAAGTCATATTATTCACATATATATTATGTTTATTTTATTTGTGATGTGAATTACATTTGATTAAATTCATTGGGTAAAATTTTTAAGAACTACATAAAAGTAAATAGTTTATATCTACATAAGATTTACAATATACACTCATACAGTTATTGTCTATTGTTACCTCTTGAAACAATATATTGTTCTATTTACCATATCTTATTTGTTTTTAAAATTCATGATTAACATAATAGATAAATGTTATCCCTTTTGGGGGATTTAGATTGAAAAACTATTAGATGACTATACCTCCAAAAGAACTGAGGTTTTTTCTATTCATTATAACTATTGAATCCTAAAATATATGAAATTGTTAAAAAATTAGCAAAGATTTTATAGAAATTTAATATATTGATCATGAAATTAAAATTATTGTTTCATGGGATCTGGGTGATACTGATTTGAAGGTTCAAATGTCAAAACTCTATAAATTAATTTTTGTCATCGATGATGATTGTAGATTATTATCCAAACATCATGTTAATAGTAAATTATAAAATTAAATGAGATTGAATGAAGAGTTTAGTAAAAATAAAATGTAATATGATGTTGGATAGACATTTATTGGATCAAATGTTTTTAATAAGTTTGTTGAGATGGATACAAGATATTACTATAAATATTATTCTTTCCACCCCTTAATGAAGATTATTGTCTTTTAATTCCATGATTAATAACTTATAGAAAAATTTTATGTATTATCTAGTCATTATTGTTTTATACATTGATCATTTCCCCTGAATACATATATTTTATTAATTGAACAGTCATTTCATTTTGAAACGAAATGAAATCCTTATCTCATGTATAAAACTATTTACATTCTATAATGGGGGGGTGATGAAATGTATTTGGTGAATCAAAACTATTATAATTATATCTATTATTTACTCATAAGTATCTACGTAAGATAATAAAATAATATTTTAATATATCAAGAATAATGTACATGGACTAACATCGTTGACTTTAGTATATTGAGGGTGTTAACAACAAATCCAAAGGGGGAGATTGAATAAGCCAATAGTTTTTGATTATTTTGAATAGATGGTAAATTAAATGATAATTAAATGAGTATTGAAAATGTTATGGAATTTGTAGGTGTATATTTCATATATTCATAAATTGATAGTCTTGAACACTATGGGAATGTAATAACCTAGTGTTTTTAAATAATTTTTGTATCATGTGAAATAGTTTACTATGTTCTATTATATTATTAATGTATAAAATATAGTGAAATTAATGAATCATTATATCATTAATAATGATCAATTTACTAGTCAACTATGAGTTTAATTAAAATTGTAAACAATACATTTCGAAAAAATGCCGAACAGAAAATGTGAAATGGTAAAACATTGATCGCTCCAATCATTTAGGATTCTCTCCCAAATGGTCAATTAAAAAAATGACTCAAATTATTAGTAAGAATATCAATATATTTGGAATTAAAAATATATTACATTAGGAGAAATTTAATTAAATATTAAATTTTTAATAATAAGTAAAAAGGGAAATGTGACTATTGGGATATGACAATTATATATCCATTCATCAAATAAAATATTTTTTCAACACCACCATTAGTCAATTTGACTGTTCCTAAAAATACCCATTACTGATAACATTATAATTATAATAATAGTTTACATGTAGTTTTGAAAATAAATAATTGATGCTTAAGGGAGAAACAATGGATTAAACTCGTAGGTCGTGTTCGTTAAATCCTATTTCTCTGAACATGGGAGGGAGCTAGCATCATTGGGAGTCACCCAAAACTGATCCTAATCCAAGAATAAATAGGTGATGATGTAATGAAATTACATACTAGATAATTTCATGTTAGTGGGGATTACCACTCAATCATAGTTAGTTAATCCACCCCATGAAACCCACACTATCTCACACCTTACTCGTATAGAATACGCTGGTGTTATAAGGGGTTATGTTTCCTGAACATAGTTACATAAATTTTAATTATATAGTTTAAATAATTAATTTATTCAATCAATTCCATTATATAAATTTTTCATCTTAATAAAATATATGTTTTACTGAATTGAATTTGATATACTGATTTCTGGGAAAAAATAAAATAATATTTTATTTTCATAAATGATATACATTTTTGTAATAATCAATATTACATTGAATAATATTTATTTTGATGAAGTAGTATTCTAAAGAGATATTTTATAAATATAACTGATAAAATAACATTATAATTTACTAGTAAATTTTTATAAGAGTAAAAAAAATTTAATGTCCCTTAAGAACTACAATTTTCCATAAATAATGATTTTTAATTAAATAAAAAAATTAACATCAAGAGTGAATTATTATGTTAAAATAAACATTATATATTTTCTATTAATGTTAAATTTATTATTTAATAGAATTATGGGATGTTTTAAAAACCATTATTTTTCTGTGAATTGTAAAAATTTAGTTTCAGGGTTTTAGTATATTTTATTAATATATATTTATTTCATAATATTGTAATAAATAATTATTCAAAATAAATAACATAAAATATTTTATTTTAATAATATTATATATGTTAATGTCTTTTCTTCATTTAACAGACATATAAGTTAATTTCCAATGTGAAAAATGGAAAATTTGATTTTAAAAGAATTTCTTAATGATAAAATTAACATTCCTTGTCAAATGAATATTTTAATATTTTTTTGTTATAATAGATTAAAATATCATGAAATGTGAAAAATATTTCCAAAAAAATTATTAAAAACTATAGATGAGATAATGGTTTTTCGTTTTCTAGAAACTATATTTCCATGACCTAGATTTGCAAATTATTAAAAAAACACTCCACTTTTTCTCAAAATACCAACTAATTTAACCATTAACCTTCAATCATATACCATCCTCGATGATGTTCTACTTAGTTTTCTCCTCTAATAGTCTCCCAAATGTGTTATTAATATCCAAGGTTCTAATCGATAATTATTTAGGAGAAACTAGTCAAGGTAATAAAATTCTCTTAAACATATTTTGCATTCAATAATTATTTTTTTGTACATATTTTAATGGTTGTGTTACATTCATTTCAAATTTTTCTGATTATAACATTACAAAGAAATTAATTTTTATCAATGAATGTAACTAGTTCATTTTAATTTAACCCTTTTCTAAATCCATGTTTTATACCTATCATGTTGCCAAATTTATTTTAAAAATCTATATATTTTAATTGAGAAACTCTATTTTCTTTTTTATTTGAATGCCAAAACCTCATTTCATTTCAATAATTAATCAACAATATGCATATCCAAATCTTTGATTGGGTTACCTATATAAACTAAGCCCACATTCTATTTTGTTGGGTTAGAAATGTCATAATGGTCAAGCCATTAAGCACTTTTTACAAAATGATTTTGATATAAACCCCTTTTTTTATTTTCAATGAGTTACTAATAAAATTATTTATCAGGTTAACTATGAATTTCATTAAATTAATAAATATAAATGGTGGTCCTTGATAAAAATCCAATTCATATGTTAAATAACTTTCACTCTAGATAACAAATGGTTTATGATACCTTGGTGAATAAACATGGTAATTTTCATTTATGAAACCTTGTTGATATAGTGTGGTGATATTCTTATGAATTACTCAATTTTACGTGGTAGCCACATTTCCATGTTATTATTAATGTTATTATCTTTCTGATATACCTATTTTTTCATGAATTATTTTTAGTCCTCATGTTTTTATTGATATGTCTCATTATCAAATTCTATATGTCTATATTTCTTAGTCCCTTACTTAGATTCAAACACATACCATTCCATTGAGGTATGTCGCCAGGATATAAGATGTTGTAAAAGTATCCTCAAGGGATCCCATAATGATTTTCTTTCAAGTGGATTAGAATAACTTGTTAATGTTTTCAAGTATTTTATACATCGTTTATAAGATACTAAACATGAATATGTCTAGTGTTTTTTTAATGAAATGAAATTTTATTTTTATAATTTTGTTGTATTCTATTATTGGTATTATAGAATAGTTCAGTTAAATGTAAAAATTGTGGCTGGAAAGCCATTTTATGAACCCAATGTAAATGAAAAAATATTTGAAAAAATAATTTTATTTTGGTAACTGTTAATTATGTGGTTCCAAAATAATATCCATGTTTGGATACTATTTTTGGACGTGGATCAGGAGTAAATGTGACTAGGGGTTACACAACAGAACCTCATTGAGCTAGACATGATTGTGTACATATTAATGATAGGGGTATTTGTTTTACTCCAAGTTTGAAACTATTAGGGGATATGTATGGCTAATAAAGAGATTTTAATGAACAATTATGATGTTTATACATAACATGTAATTAGATGATAATAAAGAATATATTTTCGCATTATTTTTAAGAAATAATCTCCAATTAGAATTATATGATTCATAAAATTATCATTTTTGGGACAATGGCTATATTATTTTAAAAAAATGGTGGGAAATATGTGGAACTACATAAATGATAAATTAAATGAATGATGCTCGGGAAGCTGTTTGATAGAATATGGAAGAGAAAACATTATTTGGATAATGAATAAACAGACTCAAGTTATGAAAAACAACTTGATTCATGTTGAGAGGTAATATTCCATGTGAGGGAAACAATCATTGTGGCTTCATGAATCAATGACCATCATATTTTTGTATATCATCTAACACATTTATTTATGATAAATTGATTAACACTATAAAAAATTACATTTTTGTACTATATTGTTCGGAGCTGAAGAATGCCACCCTGTCATAATACATCTTAGAAGGAGAAGTTAATCAAAGATTTTCGCTGATTAGGAAGACAATTCCATGAAAATAGATTGATGATATGGAGTTTTAAAAGTGAATAGGAAATATTTTCATTAAATATTTTCAATATTTGGTGTGAAAAATGTATATGTATTTATTATAAGTGAAGGAAATAGAAAATTAATTAGTGTAAAATCATGTGAAGAAATATAAAATAGTTTATCAATAAACATCAATCTTTTTTATAGTTCGTAATGTAAAATTATAGATAACCTTTTTTTGACTACAACCACCTCAAAGGATGAATTTTTTAAATCAAGACAATAAAATCTAAGAAGAGAGAGTGTAAATTTATATGATAGTAAAATTTATTTTTGGAGAGATTTATTGGTCACATAGGTCAAATGAAAATAAGTGATAAGTAGAACCAATCTTAGGGAATATTTTTTGACCATGGTAGTGGAGGGAAGAATGTTCAACATAACACATGAAAAAATGTGGGAGGAAATGTTTGGGGAACTAATTTCATAAGAGTTGAAAGTAAAAAAATAGAATATATAGGTATATATCTTGGAAGTCTCATAGTGAGGTGAATCTTAAGCTACTCAACACTACCAAAAAAGGAAAGATTATATAGTCCTATCTAGATGTTCAATTATTCTTATGTGGATAGCTCATGAAGTTTTCCAATCAATGTCCAAATCTGATGATATTTAATGGAAACCACCAATAACATTTGCATAGGACAATGGAGAATGGATATTAATCTTCTACCAGAATGGTTGAAGTAGAGGTTGCAAATGATATCATGGTATGTATACTCATATTTTTTTCTCAAATCATAAAATTAGAATTTTTCTTCTTCTTTGAATTACATTATTACATACATGTTTTTTCAAAGAATATTGAATCAATCATTTATCATTATTAAGTAGTCATATTAGTAATGACTCCGGAAAGAATTTTCCTTGCATTAAAAAATTACATGAACTCAATTATCAATGTTGGAGTGTAAAATATCATCAATAATATAGTAGTAATTCCCATTGTGTAATTTGACACTATAATAGTGAGGTAATTCCACTAAAAGTATAAATATAATATAAAATATTGGTGTGGGAAAATTTCAACATTCATGTATGGGAAAACTATACTTATTTTCAATGGAGAGACATTCCAACATGATATTTGTTTGGAAGAACCTCCCATATCCCTCTATATAGAGATGGTTAGTGTATATGTATGAGTAATTAAAACTAAAACTAAAATATTATCACAATCATTCAAGAATACATTGATATATTTACTAAAGAGTTACATGGACCTCCCCCATAAAGAGATGTAGAGTTCCCCCATTTAACCCATACATTGTTTCATGAGTATATAAATGTCACCATATTGAACGGAAAATGTGGAGTTATAGGAATTAGAGAAACAATATCTAGATCTTTTGGAAGAGGGATTTTTCACACCAATTATGCCTCCTTGGGGAGAACATATTCCAATTTTATATAAGAAGGATGGATTAATGAGACTAGGAATTGATTATAGAGAACTTAATGGGTTCATAATGAAGAATTAGTACACCCTCCAAATAATTGATGATTTGTTTGACCAGGTTTTTGGGGCTCAAATATTCTCCAAGGTTGACCTATGATATATGGAACATCATTTGAGGGTAAATAAATAAGATAATTTGAAGACATCCTTCTCAAAAGGATTTGGAAACGAAGAGTTTTTTTATACGACATATAGATTGACTAATGTTCCTTCCATATTTATGGACAAGATTAATAAATTTATTATGGACTACCTTGATAAATTTTGGGTGGTTTTTATTGACCATATTATTATATAATCTAAATGTAACGAGGATGATTTAATTTATATATCAGTTATATTAAAAACCCTTTGGATAGACAAACTATTAATAAAATTCCAAAAATTTGAATTCTACTTAGAACATGTTGTATTCATAGGGAAAATTATAATCAATGTGGGAATATTAGTTGAACCTCACAAGAAAAAAGATGTAGAGGAGTGTCCAAATCCTATAGTAATTACTATTAATCACTGTTTCATCAGTTTCGGTGGATATTATAAGATGTTTTTGAAAAAAAAGTAGTGATTTATAATCCACAAAACATGTTAAATAAAAATGGATGTAGTTTAACCTACAAAAAGGGGTTTGAATAGTGGTTCCAAGAATAAAATAAGATATTTGTTACTACACTATTGTTAAATCTACCCTCAGGAAGAGAATGATTTTTATAGTGATGAATATCTAAATGGTCTTTGGTGTTTCATCATGAAAATGAACGTGTGATCACTTATGTAACTCAAAATTTAATTCCCCATGAGTAGTATTATCCTATGCATTTCCAAGAGTTACCTGCCATTATATTTTTCTGAAAAAATTTGGAGGAACTATATTTATGTGGATAAATTTGATGTGTTCACATATAGTCAATGATTGAAGTATATATTTGAACAAACTGAGTTAAACATTAGTCACATGATATGGCTGAAATATCATAAATAATATGAATTCACAATTCATTATCACTATGAATGGGGGAAAATTTATTGAAGCATGTATTAGGAAATACCATATAGTGATGGAAATGATGAGGATTCAAGGATATCTATTGAAAAAGGACCTTGTATGGTATGAAATGGTAATCGTGAGGGAAGGGGAATCATCAATTTCCCCCCAAATGATTTCTCATCCATCATTACTAGAGAATATCAATAGAGATAAAAGAGAATATCCTTTGATAAAAATAATGATAAACGCTATGAATAATAGGATGTTTTCTATGTTCAATAGTAATCAGGAATGTCTAATGAAATTTCATACAATGTTATGTTCCCATTCCATCCAATAGATAAAGAATGCGTTGATGGGTGAAGATTATGTTGCAGAAATCTATATAAATCCAAGAAGATATCAAATGTATATGAACCATAATGTTAATTATTTTTTGGATGATATAGAAAGGGGTATGAAAAATAACATTAAGGTGCTTGGTGTTTTAGCATGTGAAGAAGAAGCAAAAAGGTCTTAATGGTGTATTACAACCACTACCAATTAAAAATATAGGAGTGGGAAAATATCTAAATGGACATCATTAGGATTCTTCGAATAACATGTAGAGGATATAATGTGATATGGGTTTCAATATATTGACTCACCAACGATTATCATTTTTTGATTTTTGGGAATATTTCACTCCTAACCAACATTTCATTATATATGTCAGGGAAGTGGTGGGACTTCATGGGGAACAAATTTTTATAATTTCTATTCTGGGTCCAAGAATTACAAACAAAATCTTAAGGAATTTTCATCATTCCATGAATACTAAATTGAATTTATGTGTGAACTATCTTCCCCCAATTTCTGGATAATTTGAATTGACTATCTAGACACTCATTGAAAAGTCGATGACCTGAAAATTTGAATTTAAAGGTGGGTGGGATAAAAATCTCCCAATAGTTGAGTCCTCAGACAACAATAGCGTTCACCAGAGTACTCCAATAGAACCCTATGAAGATTTATTTAGGAAGTGATGTAGATTTATATAATATTGGGATGATGTTGGTGTTATAAAGCTACTTTCCCCTATCATTTCTATGTGACGTAAAAAACGGTTCATGCCATAACAAATATATAAACGAATTATAGAGTCAGTAGAAGAGCTATGATGAAAATTTTTATTGGGACATGGAGTTTGAGGTTAGAGACAATGTTTTCTTTTGGATATCACCATGGAAGGGAGTCATGTGAATTGGAATCTAAATCTTTTTCATAGGAATATTGGCCCTAATGAAATCCTTAGTAGCAAACGAGTAGTGGAATATCATTTAGAACATACATTAAATATGGATGATTTTTATAATGTATTTAATGATTCTTTTTTGAGGAGGTACATACCTAATCCCTTACATGTACTGAATCAGAATGTGGTATAATTGGAACATGACCTCTATTATGAGGATTAGATGATGAAGATCTTAGACCATGGAGAAATATTTCTATGTAACAAGAATAATGACCTTCTTAATGTGTTGTGGAGTAATAAAAAATATAAATAGCAAGCATGTGATCTAGAAGAATCATTATAATAAAATTAACATCATATATTCTTGACTAAGAATATGATTTCAAAATTTTTGGAAGAAATTTATAAATGAGAAGAATGTCACAAACCCATATTTTTAAATGATATCTATTATTTTGGGAGTATTATTATATTATATGTTATTATACACATAAAGAATATAGAGGAACAAAAAAACGTTAGCAATTTAATAATGGATATTATAGTAGTTAGTTATGAAACCAATTAAAATTTCAAAAATTGAAACTACATATAAAAAATTAACTCAAAATTCAATAATTGGAAAGTATGGATCACTCAAACCTTTTAGGATCATCACCCCCACGTCCAACACTACAAGAATAACAAAAAGTATTAGTAAACCAATCATGATCTTAGGAAATGGAAATGTATTACCATGGGAAATATTTTATTAAATATTTAAATTGTATATATTAGGGATAAAGGAATTATAACCATGGGCATTTGATGGTTATATTACAATTGGTCAGAAATAACAATTAATCTGTATAACCATTTGTCAAATATGACTATTAATCAATTTTGTTTAATTTTACCATTGGAAAATACACCCATTGGCCATATATTAACATTATAATTAGTGTTTATAAGTAGTAATGAAAATAAGTATTTAATATAGAAATGAGATACAATTGCCTCAACTAGTAGAGTCATTCCATTTGAATCCCATTTTTCATAGCATGGGAGTGAGGTAGCATCATTAGGGTACTCCCATGACCAAGCCCAATCCATGATTCACAAATTGATGCTTGAAAAATATTTTCAATGGGAGATGTTCAAATTAATATAGATTATAGCTCAATCAATGTTAGTAGAGACACCCCATAAAATTTCAACCATCACAAATAATACCCTTTGTTTATACACAATTGTTAGAATGGGCAATGTGTCCAGTACATAATTATAAAAACTATAAATAATTTTCATTAAAAAAATTATTACTCCATCAATTCGATATTCAGAATATTTGTTCTTAATAAAGTATATGTTAATGTAATATAATATTGATAAATTAAATTCTAGAGAAAAAAAATTATATTATTTTTAGAATGTATATAAATTCTCATAATAAACTAAAGTATTATTAACATTATTTTATAAATAAATAAGTCTTTTAAAATAATAATATTTAAATATAAAAGATAAAATGATTTTATAATGTCCTATAAAATTTTCATAATTGTAAAAAAATTTACGATGCCTTAAAAACTATTATTTTTCAATAAATAAGAGTTTTTATATTTCAAATATAATATTAAATTTTTTTAAAAATTATTTTAATTAAATAAAAGTGTATATTTGATATCATATTTCCATAGTTATGATAGGGCGAATTTATGATAATTTTCAAAAAATATTTAGTTATTCATGAATAGTATAAATATATTTTGGGGTTTTCAGAAAGTATTATGACATTATATTTATGTAATAATGATTTACTAATTAATTATCCACCATCCATGACATAAAATATATTATTTTAATAATAATATGTATTTAATGATATTTTAATATATTTCTAAATATAACACCCTATGCTTTTACAAATAAATTTAATGAAATGCATGAAACATTAAGTACCTATGAAAAAACATTTTGTTTTTAGGGGAATATTATAAACTAGTCATTAAATATAATATTTCGGCTTCAATGTTTTAAATTTCAATGAATTGGCATCTATTGTTGCGATTAGTATGTTATTTGGAGTCTGATAGAACCAACATGATCATTGGTGAATAATAACATACACTTATGAATAGTAAGGTGAATAGTAATATGACCTTTATAAATAGTAAATCATATTATTATTTTATTGTCTTATGGTTATAAGATAATGATATCTTGATTAATTTTTCAAGGTGATATAAAATGAGTTATAGTTTTAAATTTTTTATTTTTTGACTAAATTTTAAATTTTTAAAAAAATTAAATTAATCATATTTATAAAATTATATTCAAAAAAAAGTTCACTTTTGACTTATAAACATTGAAAAATAGTTCGAGTTAATTTTTGGGATATTTCAGAAATACATGAATTATTTGTGAATAGTGAAATATGATAATTTACAAAAGTTAAATACATGAATTATTATATCATAAATGGATTTGGTGTTGATTTAATCCCATTATATGAATCTACATGCTCTTATTACTACAATTAGTCATTGAATCATCACTATTTCTTCTCTAGTGAAAAAATAATAAAATAATGAATAATATAATGGAAAACCCATGATTTCCACCTCTATAAATATCACCACCACCCCCTCATACATTTATACCTATCAAGATTTGATCATTTTTTAAATTATATCCAATCCCCATTCCAAGTATCTTCAACACAACCAATACCTTCTGGCCTCACAAAAAGGGACAAACCATAGGCTTTAAAGAGGATCTCAAGGAGAAGTGATAAATAGGTAAGAATCTTTTTTCATTTTCTTGTGTTTGCTATTCATTTCCATTTCCTTTCTTATCCACTCATACCCTAACCTTATAAAAGTGGCATAAAATCACTATAATAACATATTTTATGGATTTTATCATGTTTAAGGAAATATTCATCGTCATTTCCACTATTATTTTTCCCTTAAAAAACACTATTTGTGATGTGCCAATTTATCAGAAGCAAGGACAATGTGTTTATAATTTTTTTAAATTCTTCAAATCATGATAAAAAACAATTTTAATGGTTGAAATATATTTTAATGTGTATTATATATCATTTTTATGACTTTGAGGTAAAATATATACATAATATTATGTTATATAACAAAATGTTTTCATGATTAACAAAGAATCTCCAAAATGATCTAAACTGAAATCACTGATGATTTATCTAACAATTCATCCACATACCATATAAAAATATTAATTTCTGACATAATTAAATATTATGCAAACATATATATATTATTTTATTCTTCTTCGGGTATTTTTTTCCATTAGACAAGGAAATCCTTTACGAACCAACCATGGAAATAATGTAATGAACGCACCTGAAACAATGAAAAGAACAAAATATTAATTGTTAATCGGTGATATGATGTTAAAAAATGTTTATATAAGGTTTTATAAACAAGAATATTTCTATATAAGATATCAATAAAATATTTTTTTATCCATTATACTATATGTTTATACAATTTTTACCTATGAAGAATGTGACTTAAGGGAATGCATAACCCAATTTCTATTCCTTAGGTTAATCTTCTACTACATTAGTTATATTGAACTAAGATTATTTGTGTAATTATTTTTTATCTATATTATGTAGTAATATTTGTATTAATATTGTATATAAATATTCATTTCATTCTATTAATTTATCAAATAAATTATATGATATTCTTAAGGGACTTTCCTTTTAAAATCCTCAGTTAAAAATTTACTTTTCAAAATAAAAAACCACTATTTTTATGAAATTATTCAGGTTTTATTATTATCTTTTGGTTACCGGGAATTTATTATGATGATGGGTGGGACATATATCTCCTTCCAATACATTGGGTATGTTTATGTTGGAGGTCATCCATATGGTTACTCCATGTGTAACTATAATGGTTAAAACGCAAGGTACCCATGAGGGTTGCATTGTAAGGTATCCATGAGGGTTACAAATAATAAGGAAGCCCTGAGGGTTATAGAAATATGTAATTCCCCATTATACCATTATTCTCTATATATTATTTTTTTGATTTATGAAAATCTCATGTTTCAGAAGTTGGTATATGATTCTTCATGGGCTAAAAGTATGTTTTTATTAATATGATTTCATATGATTTTAGGTATTCATGGACTAATGAATTCTATCCTTGTATTTATATTGCTTATTAAAAATTTTATATAATCCACATATTTAAAAAAATAAAAGGGAATTAGGATGGGTAAGTGAAAAAGAGATGAAAATATGAATGTTGTGAATAATTTTCAAGAAAAGATTGAATTTTTATTAATAACTTTTGTATTATGAAAGAAATTGATATTATTTTAGTTTCAACCACTTCTTATGATTATGTGTTGATATGTAGGATTTATTTCCTAATATTATATAAATATAAACTGAAAATATAATTTGGAATTTAAAGAAGCAGAATCTAGGTGAATTAACTGTATTTGGTAATGTTTTAGGTCGAGTCCTTAAAGTTTGTATGAGAGAACAATTTAAGTAACATTGGGATTTAGAATGATGTTAATAGAATACAATCATAGTTTTTTACCAAATGTTTATATTGAGATGATATAGAATTTAATGACTGCCACATATCTTCATCTATGATATGTCTATTAAAAATGGGTTTTCATAGAAGAAATATGAAAGCTGAAGTTGGAAGAAACCGAGAGGCTGATATATTTTTTGAACCGAAATTAGGAATGTTGGGAATTAGAATCAAGCAGTATGTTATAGTAATGGATCAGCTATCTCTAGAAATAAATTTTGGTAGAATCCATGGATGAGAATGACCAGAGCAACCAAAAATAATCATGATGATAGTAGAATAGTTCAGGCGGAAACACCCTCCTACATTCATTGGATATTTTGACCCAGTTGTAGCTAAAGGATGAATCACCACACTTGAAATGATATATTATTAGTCAAGGGAAATGGTCAATAATATTAGGGATAAAGAATATATTTATGCCTAATAGTTTTATGAAATTAATTTTTTTTCCTTGAAAAACATTTTCCTATGGTGGTTTAACATTGGATGGAGAAAAAATTCCCAGAATTGAAGAAAAATAAAGAATATTTAATGGATTCTTATGAATCAAACTTCACCCGACAATAGAGTTATGATCCAAATATTATTCTAGATCCTGAGAAAAAAATCATCCACTTTTCTCAGGATTAAAGCCAATATATCGAAAGGAATTGGGTTCATGTGGGTTCAAATGTTATGAGATACTTTTCTGATGTGTTGAGAGGGTATAAATGGAGTTTTTTGACGACCAAGTGTACCTTGAAAACCAATAGAAGAAGACTCCTAGACTGATAGTGATGGATAAGAATAGATCAATGAAATTTGATGGTAAGAATGACTAGGTTTTAGTTTATGAATATTTTTAAAAATCAACGATTATAATCCCCAACCAAATCCAAGAAGTTCATTAAATGTGGTATATCTGAACATATGTCCTGACACAGTATTGAAAATGATCCTAAGACCAATCCTAATAAAAAATTGTAATGTTTTTTAATTGGGGGGAGATGGGTAATTATGCAAATTCCTGTGGAAATAAAGATCTGAATGATGCAACGAAGCCATATTATAAGTAGAGAGGTGTAGTGATATACTTTGTGATTACATCAAAAGAAGTTTGGCTATCAAATTAAGTGGTATTTGGCACTTTTTTTTATTACTCATATTTTTCTAAATTCATTATTTGTTTTGAGGTTTTTACATTCCTTTATTTTAGAGAAAATTTCATGTAAATTTGATATTTCACCTCAATAAATGAGACTAGAACATATTATTAAAACACCAAGTGGAAATATTAAATAAATTATGAATTAATAGAATCTTTCTGTTGTTGTCTATGGAAATAATTTACAATAAAAACATATTTTTTTCCATTAGTTGTGTTTGATGTCATTCTGGGAATGGATTTTATTTATTTTTATCACGATTAGAATGACTGTAGAGGTAAAGAAGTTTTTTTAAAAATAGTTTTAGTTTGTATAAAATAATGAACTAATACAATTGATAACATATCTGGAAGCTGAGAAACTGTGGAGAGACGGAAAGGAGTGTTATCTTTCTTATATTAAAGAAAAACAAGGGAAAATTTTAGATTAATGATGTTCGAAATGTAAATGAATAGAATTTTATTTTTTCTGATGAGTTAACCCGTGTTATTTTTGATCAGGAAGTTGAATATAATATTGATTTAGTTTATAATTCTAAGACAATTTTAAAAATATTTATTAATGGCTAAAATTTTTTGAGTTGAAAAAGCATTTTTCAGAATTATTTGATAAAGGATTCATACGGCCTACCATTTTACCATGGGGTGATTCTATCATCATTTTTAAAAAAATATTGTTCAATGAGACTCTTCATTGATTATAAAGTCATGAATAACATCACTATTGAAAAAAAGTATCCTTTTCCTCATTTTAATGATTTTTGTGATCAGCTCTAGGGAACAGAATATTTTTCAAAGGTTGACCTGAGTTCGGTGTACCATTAGTTAAAAGTAAATAAAGAATACATCTTGAAGACTTTGTTCCATACATGATATTGAAATTATGAATTTTTTGTTATGCCACTTGGGTTATCTGAGGTTCATATTGTATTCATGGATCTTATGAATAGAATATTTCATGACTTCATAGAAATGACTGTAAAGACCCGTAAAAATCAAGGGAAATTTTTTCTTAATTTTCTTTTGGATTTTACAAGAACACAGTTTCTGACGACACTTGATTCTGAGACCTGGTGAGCCTGGAATAAGTTTCCGAAGTTTAGCTCGGGTACGTTCAGTGAACAAATGAGTAGGATTTCATAACTTTTGAACCGGTGCACAGAATCGAAATCTGATGACACCGATGGAATCGCAATGCTGGTAATTTCTTAGGAAAACCTTTTCTGGAGTTGTGTTTGCTCGGGTGTGGTAATTAAAATTTTGTGTTAAGTAGAAGAATAAAATAAAATCGTGCAACAAATTTTATTTTATTTAAAGTAGTATAACATAACCTAAGTGGATGGAGTGGGGCCCACTATATCCTATTCCACTAGGTAGTTTATTTGTGGGGTGGGGCCCACATGAGCCCCACCTATTCAGCTTCCTAAAACCCCCCTCTTTTAATTAGGTAATGCACTTGCACCACCTTTATTTGAAAAGTCAACTCATTAATTGATTAACTTATTCAAAGTAATTAATTCTTGAATTCAATTAGAATTTCAAATTTTAAGTTGACTTGTATGATAATTAAATAAGGCAAGGTCTTATTTCATTAAGTTGTTGTTTGGTTGTGTGAGAGGATTTTGGGAGAGTATTTTCTCTATATCTTGAAGAACATCTTCTTCCTCGTCGAAGAACGCGAATAAAACCGAGCCTTTGATGAAGAACTCCGTCACCACAATGTGGGAGTTCGTCATACCATCTTCTTCCCTCTCCGCAGCCGGTGTGAGACGCCATCCTTGGAGATAGACGATGTGACGCTGACGATTCTCTTCTCCGCGACGCCGACGATCCTCCTTCCGCAACGCTTACGAAGTATTCTTCCACAATGTCCCTTTCCGCGACAAACCACGCTCGACGAGAACGCTTGATGTAGGGGATTATTTTGTTTCTATTCATGAATACTTTCATCACCAATCATCATCTCTAGTCGAGCCACCTGTTATCCCAATAACGGGAGGAGGTTGGACCGCACGAACACGGCTGACCCTCCTCCCCCCTTGATTTTTTGAATTGTTTGCGGCACGAGGAATGCAGCGCTGTGCCGTTGCACCGCGCAGAAATAATAAGGAATGGGCGGAGAAGCAGGACGTCGTCGCGCCGCGTCGAAGAACCTCAAAGAGGCCGCGGCCGGAGTGGGGCCACGGCGGAGGGGCGTAGCGCCGTCGCGCCATGCCGGTCCGACCAAGGCCGCGCCCTGGGGCCGCTGCGGAGCAGGAAGCAGTGGCCGGCATCCAAGAAGGCGGGGGTCGTAACCCCCGGTTGGCTGAAGGAGCGGCCCCCCACATGGGGGCCGCGGTTTCACAAACTAGGAGGCAGTGAACCCCCCCCCCTTTCCGCTCGGCCGAGCAGCCTGGCCACACTGGCCAGGCCGAGCGCGCCAGGCCGGGCCACGCCCGGGCCGGGCCGGGCCGCACCAGTTGGGCCGGGCCGCGCCCACCGGGTCGGGCTGGATCCTAATGGCCCGGACCCGGACCCGGGTCAGGTCGACCCGGTTCGGGCCAACCCAGGGTGTATCGGGCCAGGTCGGACCGGGCTCGAACCCCCTATTTCCAGACCTCTTTCGGTCTTTTGCCCATAACATGGACTGTAGACCTCTGATCGATGCACCGTCAGCTGCGATGCGATCTTTGGATCGAGACGGTTGTTTCGCTATACTACACTCAAGGTATCAGAAAACTTTGGGTCATGCCGGGTTGGTTTGAACACGAAACCAACCGGGCCCTCAGAGTGGAAACGCTTATAACTTGAGTTCCGAACGTCCGATTGACGTGCCGTCGACATGGATGGATTTCTCATAGTGAGACGAACCTTTTGGCTTACTATGCTCGAGATTTGGAGGCAGTTGGAGTATGGTTAGGTTGGTTTTGACTTAAAAACCAACCGGGCCCCTAGGACAAAAAAGCCAATAACTCTCAGACCGGACGTTCGATTGACGCACCGTCTGTGACGTTGAGTTCTTGTTGACAATACAAAACTTTTGGACAGATCAACTCTGGACTTCATGTCATTTTATGTATCAGCCCTCGGCTCGTGGAGCACACCCTCCCCGAACGAGCTTGCTGTGTGCGAGAACCCTAGAGCTGGCTGCGACTACGACGACGATGACGATTGTACAGAAACCCTCCGTGGGTTCGATAGTGACGACTACAACACTCACCGATCCTGTGTGATTCCGTGCCTACCGATCCTGTGTGGGTAAGCGCTCAGTGGTCCTGTGTGGGCCAGCGCGTACCGATCATGTGTGGGTTCGATCTTGTGTGTTTCATTGCGGGGGTTAGTACCTATCGATCCTGTGTGGGTCCGATTGCTTAGAAGAATCAGTGGCTACATCTGATCATCTATTTCGTCTTACAAAGAAGTATACCTGTGTGAAATGAATCTTGACTTACAATCATTATCTTCAATATGATTGAATTTCTTTCCTATGTGGATTGTGTTGTGTTATCCTGTGTGGACGTGATCGAACTTGGGCTCGGATGCTGGAGCCGAACTGGAATTGATGACTTAGGTATATGTATGGGCATATAACTAAGTAGTGTTGGTTGTTACTTCGTGATTATATCCTTCTTTTGATGATTATCCTTTGTGGATTCTGGGAGTCCTTCGGGGGTCTCGGGGTCCCTACTGAGTTGCATATACTCACCCCTGTACGGGATATTCCCGAACTACGTTGTGTTGGATGTAGATGACGGACATCACTGATCATGGTAGAGGATAGTGGAGCAGGTCAGTACATGGAGGTGGACCACCGTGTGGGACGTACTTGGAGCAGACGACTGGACCCGAGGAGCTGAGGTGGCTATCTGTACCGAACCTTTAGGTGGGAATTCCAGTGGATGGCTCGACGTTGTGGCTTTACTTTTCAGTTTATGTACACTCTTTTTTAGTTGTACTTTACTTTCAGTTTGGGTTTGTGTTCTGGCCCACTTACTTTTCCGCACTTACTATTGTTTCCAGTTTTACTTAGTGTTTACTTGTGCTTGCTTACTCTGAGGTGTTTTTTTACTTTAAAAAGGTAATCCCTTCCCTTTTTATCGGGAATTACGCCTTGGTGCTAGTCACTAGCCCCTGGCCTATGGAGGGCGGGCTTGGGGTAGTCACGGCACGGGCTCCGAGGACGGGTCATGAAAAATTGGAATCAGAGGAGTTCAGTTCTATCACAGAACTCAGAACTCTGATCTTTTTCTATGTAAATAAATAATGTTAAGAGTATTGAGTGTGGTTATCAGTCCAGGGAGTCCAGTGTTGGTGTTGTGGCCGACACATCCATACACCAGGACCCTGACTTCTAATTTCCGACGTAGTGCTCGAAAACATTGATTGCATGTGTGTTTCAAGATTTCGTTGTGATTACTTTTGTCAGCTCACCAGGTATACTGTTTTGACCATAGCGCACTTATCTCTTTTCGGGATGGCCCCATGATGGAAGAAATCTAGGGTTCCGAGTCTTGTACGTGACGACATCCCACCGAGCGACGAGGCCTCAGTGCAGGGCCCTATTACTACGGAGGCATCGACGGTACCACTACCCGCCGAGCCACTGATGCTACAAGCTCCAGCCACTGAGAGTGCGCGTCACCTTGGTGCACTGCACGAGTTTCAGCATCATAGACCGCGCAGGTTCCGTGGGGAGATGGACCCTCATGAAGCCGAGAATTGGCTGGAGGCAGTTGTATGAGTTTTTCGATTGGTAGGGACACCAACAGACCTCATGGTGATCCTTGCAGCGAGGCTCCTGCACGCGGCAGTAGGCAGATGGTGGAGATTGATGTCCAGGTGCATGACGAGGCATCTCTCCTCTGTACAGACTTTGAGAGCCTCTTCCGCTCGGAGTTCGCCCCAGCCACCCTCTGTGCGGTGTTCATCCAGGAGCTACTACAGCTGTGGCAGGGCAGCTTATCGGTCGCCCAGTACTCGGCGAGATTTACTGATCTCTCGCGCTATTTGACGGACATGTTACGAGACCCATTCTTCCAGGCCTGGACCTTCGAGTAGGGATTGAGGCATGAGATCAGGGCATCACTGATCTCCATTAGCATTCTGATGTAGGCAGGGGTACTGGAGTGAGCCCTTATCATTGATAGCTTTTTTGCTGAGCCTACACCAGCATTGAGACCTACCATAGGGCAGCACGTAGTAGAGTCTTCTACAGCAGGCAGTCGACGGATGACACATGGGTCCATGCAGACCAAACCCTTAGGCGGACGACCTCAGGACAGTGGCTCAGAGGTGCGAGGCACACAGCGCAGAGCCAGTCTTTTGAGAGGCAGATTGTGCTACGCATGCGGCGGGCAGGGCCACATGGCTCGTGATTGCCTGACCCGTCGTGCCATGGAGTAGCATATGGTTGTGGGACCACCCAGGTAGTGGCATAGGGTCGACCATGGCGGGCTGTAGGGAGAAGATGGACGAGGCTAAGGAGTTGGCCGAGCAGCAGGTGGTGGGCGACGCTTTGAGGCTCTACCACCACCACCAGGAAGTCCATCCCGACCACAGGGAGTTGGCGGGAAGAGACATGAACATCTTTAGGCAGCGAAGGCCTATGACCACGGCGTGCTCAAGATGATTCGAGGTACCATCTGTGTTTATTCCACCCTTTCTTTAGTTCTTATAAGCACAACAGTGAGTCATTATTTCATTGCTGCTTCCCTTGTTCGGAGCTTGGAGATTCTGACGGAGCCGTTGGCTCAATCCTTATGGCTAGAGACTCCTACGGGAGAAGACCCGATGATTATGCACTGGTGCCGACAGTGTGAGATTACCCTAGGGGGCGAGAGATTCGACTGGGATCTTCTTGTAGCGGCGTCGATGCCTTACACCGTCATCTTGGGTATGTATTGGTTATCCACAGTTCATGCTCAGATTGACTACATTAGGTACAATGTGCGATGTGTTCGCACCGATGGGAGAAGGGTAATCTTCACCGGCGAGAAGGGAGCCTTTGCAGCGGAGGATGGACTCACGCATAAGATAGGATAGCCCATCACTAATCAGTTGGCTAGCCTCATCCTAGGAGCAGTTGACGTGCGGAGTCTGAGCTTACCTGCAGTGGTGGATCAGTATGCGGACGTTTTCCCTAACGATGTTCCAGGACTACCTCCTCACAAAGAGGTAGAATTTTATATTGACTTGTACCCCAGGACAGCCCCGATATCCAGCCCAGCATATCAGATGGCTCCCGGCAATCTTCGAGAGATACAGGTACAGCTGGACGACTTGCTGGGCAAGGGATTTATCTGACCTACTGTTTCACCCTGGGCTTACCCAATATTGTTTTCCAAGAATGAGGACGGGAGCTTGAGACTGTGTGTCGATTACCTTCGCCTGAACCAGGTGACTGTGAGGAACAAGTATCCACTACCAAGGATTAAATACCTCTTCGATCAGCTCAAGGGTGCATGGTGCTTCTCGAAGATAGACCTCAGGTCAGGCTATCATCAGCTCAGAGTTCGGGACGAGGACGTGCAGAAGACGACCTTCAGATGTCGGTATGGCCACTATGAGTTCTTGGTTATGTCATTCGGCATAACTAATGATCCTGTAGTGGTCATGGGCCTCATGAATAGGATATTCCAGCCTTACCTCGATCGATTTTTAGTGGTCTTCATTGACGACATTTTGATATACTTAATGACTGAGGAGGAGCACGCCTACCACTTGCGGGTTGTACTGGACACACCTCGAGAGCACCAGCATTATGGTAAGCTCTCGAAGTGTCAGTTCTGGATACATGAGGTCCACTTATTTTTACATGTCATCTCTGAGGTGGGAGTTTTGGTGGATCCTATGAAAATCGAGGCATCTTTAGCTTGGGAGTCACCCAGGAGCGTGATGGAGGTGCAGAGTTTCTTGGGACTAGCTGGGTACTACCAAAGATTCATCCCAGACTTCTCTAGAGTGGCGGCACCACTCTCAGCATTGAAGAAGAAGGGAAAACCCTTCGTGTAGTCAGATAGATGTCAGTAGAGCTTCCACGAGCTGAGACAGAGATTGACCAGCACCCCTATCGTGGGGCTACCGGAGGATGGAGTAGGGTACGTAGTCTACTGCGATGCATCAGGGACCGGACATGGATGTGTCCTGATGAAGGAGCGGGTCGTGATCACCTATGTATCACATCATTTGAGGAATTATGATAAGAACTAAGCTACCAATGACCTGGAGTTAGCATCAGTGGTCTTCGATATGAAGATGTGGTGACACTATCTGATGGGCGAGCGCTTTACAGTCTACTCTGACCACCAGATTATCTGTTATATCTTCTAACAGAAGGATATGAACCTGAGACAGCGGTGATGGCTTCAGTTCCTCCAGTACTATGACTTTGAGATGGTCTATACTCTTGTAAAGGGTAACATAGTAGCTGATGCTCTAAGCAGAAGGACGGGCATTCAGCTACTTAGGGAGGCGACATAGCAGCTAGCCGCTTTGCAGATATCCTTCATCGATAGAGATGGAGCAGCCTTTCTGCAGTCACTCACAGTCACTCATCCACTTCTACAGCAGGTCAGAGAGGCACATCGTGGGGACGTTGACTGTGAGACGCGGCGTGCATAGATATCCTCAGGGCAGGCAGCTGATGGATTCTCTGTGGGAGGAGAGCACATCATCCTTTTCAGAGGACGTACCATGGTACCAGTTGATTTACAGGAGGAGGTGCTGAGAGAGTTTCACTCTTCCCCTTTGGTGGTACATCTAGGAGTGACGATGATGTATCAGGATCTCAGGTGATAGCATTGGTGGTCGGGTATGAAGAAGGTTGTAGCAGAGTTCATTTCTCGATGCCTCACCTGCCAGCAGGTGAAGGCGGAGCATCAGGTACCAGCAGGCTTGGTACAACACATGGAGGTCCCGGAGTGGAAGTGGGATGGGATATCTATGGATTTCATGACTGGACATCCACACACTTCTATAGGTCACGACTCCATTTGGGAGATAGTCGACAAACTCACCAAGTCGGCCCACTTTTAACCCATCAGAGAGTAGGGCTTAGTAGAGAGCTTGGGGCATCTCTACATTCAAGTGATTTTGCAGCTTCTTGGTGTGCCATCTTATATCGTCTTTGATCGAGATGCTTTCTTTACTTACCGGATTTGGAAGGGGTTTCAGGAGGCATTCGGGACGCAGCTACGTCTGAGAACCGCCTTTCAACCTCAGACAGATGGTCAGATGGAGAGGACTATTCAGACTCTTGAGGACATGCTCCGTGCTTGTGTCCTCGAATTTGGTGGCAGTTGGGAGGATCACCTACCCTTGGTGGAGTTTGCGTACAACAATAGCTACCACTCCACCATTGGGATGGCACCATACGAGGCATTGTATGAACGATCTTGCATATCACCACTGTGCTGGACAGACCCTGGGGATTCAACACTTGTGGGACCGAAAATGGTCCAGGCCATGACAGAGAAGGTCCAGGTCATCTAGGAGCGGATGAAGACAGCTCAGATCTGGAAGAAGTCTTATGCTGACAGGATTCGGAGACCACTAGAGTTCGAGGATAGCGAACATGTCTTCTTAAGTGTCTTATCTCGACGTGGATTACAAAGATTTGGCTGAGGTGGAAAGTTGTCTCCGCGCTTCATCGGATCATTCCAGGTCCTCAGCAAGATTGGTGAGGTGCCTTATCACCTGGCTCTACCACCTCAGTTGCACCGGGGGCATGACATCTTCCACGTATCTCAGATGGGGAGATATGTGCACGACCCGACGCATATCATTGAAAATGGGGAGCTGGACATTGATGATGGGGTGACATTTGCGGAGGTTTTGGTGGAGATCAAGGATCGACAGGATCGGGTCCTTCGTGTACGGTCGATTCCTCTATTGCGCATCAGATGGCAACAAATGTTCCTCTATGAGAGCACTTGGGGGTGGGAGTCTCAGATGCGTTCTCAGTACCCATATTTGTTTCGCAAGTTTTGGATATATCTTTACGAGGACATAAATCCCTAAGGTGGGAGTAATGTAAAGACCTGTAAAATTCAAGGGAAATTCTTTCTTAATTTTATTTTTGATTTTACAAGAACGTAGTTTCTGACGGCACTTGATTCTGAGGCCCGGTGAGCCCGGAATAAGTTTCCGAAGTTTTGCTCGGGTACATTTAGTGAACGAACGAGCGAGATTTCCTAACTTTTGAACCAGTGCTCAGAATCGAAATTCAGGGACACCGATGGAATCGCAGTGCCGGTAATTTCTTAGGAACAACCTTTCTAGAGTTGTGTTTTCTCAGGAGTGGTAATTAAAATTTTGTGTTAAGTAAAAGAATAAAATAAAATGATGAAACCAATTTTATTTTATTTAAAGTAGTTTAACCTAAGCTAAGTGGTTGGAGTGAAACCCACTATATCCTACTCCACTAGGTAGGATATTTTTGGGGTGGGGCCCAAACAAGCCCCACCTATTCAACTTCCTAAAACCCCCCTCTTTTAATTAGATAACACATCCGCACCCCCATTATTTGAAAAGTAAACTCATTAATTGATTAAATTTTTCAATGTAATTAATTCTTGAATTCAATTTGAATTTCAAATATTAAGTTGGCTTGTGTGTTAATTAAATAAGACAAGGTCTTATTTCATTATGTTGTTGTTTGGTTGTGCGAGAGGATTTTGGGAGAGTATTTTCTCTAAATCTTAAAGAAAATTTTCTTCCTCGTCGAAGAACGCCTAGAACACCGAGCCTTCGATGAAGAACTCTGCCACCGCAAAGGGGAGTTCATCATACTATCTTCTTCCCTCTCCGCAGCTGGTGTGAGACGCCATCCTCGGAGATCGACGACGTTACACCGACGATTATCTTCTCCACGACGCCGATGATCCTCCTTTCGGGAAGCTTACAAAGTTTCCTTCCATGACGTCCCTTTCTGCAACAAACCTCGCTCGACGACAATGCTTGAGGTAGGGGATAATTTTGTTTCTGTTTGTTAATAATTTCATCACCGATCATTGTCTCTAATTGAGCCACCTATTATCACAATAACGGGAGGTGGTCGGACCGCACGAACATGGCCGACCCTCCTCCACCCTTGATTGTTTGAATTGTTTGCAGCACAAGAAAGGTAGTGCGGTGCTGTTGCATAGCGTAGAAATATTAAGTAATGGGCGGATAAGCATGGCACCGTCGCGCGACGCTATTCAAGACGAACAAAGTCACGATACTGTCATGCTGCGCTGGAGAACCTCGAAGAGGCCTCGGCCGGAGCAGGGCCATGGTGAAGGGGCGCGGTGCCGTCGCGCCGCGCCGGTTCGACCAAGGACACGGTCTAGGGCCGTGACGGAGCATGAAGCGGCGGTCGGCTTCCAGCCGCCAGTGCCGGAGCAGGAGGGCGAGACCCCGACGGTCCCGTGACAGCAACAACCGGTTGTTCGGCTTCCAAGAAGCCGGGGGTCGTAACCCCCGACTGGCTGAAGGAGCAGCCCCCCACATTGGGGCCGCGGTTTCAAAAACATGGGCACATTGAGCCCCCCCTTTCTGCTCAGCCGAGCCACCTGGCCATGCTGGCCAGGCCGAGCGCACCAGGCCGGGCCCGAACCCCCTATTTCCGGACCACTTTGGGTCTTTTTCCCATAATTTGGGATGCAGAACTTTGATAGATGCACCGTCGGCTGTGATGCAATCCTTGGATCGAGACGGTCTTTTCGGTATACTACAATCAAGGTTTTGGAGAACTATGGATTTATCCGGGTTGGTTCAAACATGAAACCAACCGGGCCTTCGGAGTGTAAATGCTTATAACATGAGCTCCAGACGTCCGATTGACATGTCGTTGACTTTGATGGATTACTCATAGTGATAAAGACCTTTTGGGTTACTCCGATCGATATTTGAACGCAGTTGGAGTATGGTCAGGTTGGTTTTGACTTAAAAACCAACCGGGCCCCTAGGACAAAAAGGCCAATAACTCTCAGACTGGACGTCCGAATGAAGCGTCGTCTGTGACGTTGAGTTCCTATTGACAATATGGAATTTTTGGATACATCAACTCCGGACTTCGTGTCAGTTGATGTATCAGCCCTCGGCTCGTGGATCAGACCCTCCCCGAACGAGCTTGCTATGTGCGGGAACCCTATAGTTGGCTGCGACTACGAAGATGATGACGACTTTACACAAACCCTCCGTGGGTTCGACAACGATGACTACATCACTCAGCGATCCTGTGTGGATCAGTGCCTACCGATCCTGTGTGGGTCAGCGCTCAGCGGTCCTATGTGGGCCACCGCATACCGATCCTGTGTGGGTCCGATTTTGTGTGGGTCATTGCAGGGGTTAATACCTATCAATCCTGTATGGGTCATTGCAGGGGTTAATACCTATTGATCCTGTGTGGGTACGATGACTTAGATGAATTAGTGGCCACATATGATCATCTCTATCGTCTTACAAAGAAGTATACTTGTGTGAGCTGAGTCTTGACTTACAATCATTATCTTCGATATGATTGACTTGCTTTCCTATGTGGATTGTGTTATGCTATCCTGTGTGGACATGATCGAACTTGGGCTCGGATGCTGGAGCCAAACTGAAATTGATGACTTAGGTATATGTATGGGCATATACCTAAGTAGTGTTGGTTGTTACTTCGTGATTATATCCTTCTTTTGTGGATTAATATTTTTGGATTCTGGGAGACCTTCGGGGGTCTCAGGGTCCCTACTGAGTAGCTTATACTCACCCCTGCACAGGCTATGCCCGCACTACGTTGTGTTGGATGCAGACGACAGACATCACTAATCGTGGTAGAGGCTAGTGGAGCAGGTCAGTACATGGAGGTGGACCACCGAGCGGGACGTACTCGGAGTGGACAGCTGGAAAAGAGGAGCTGAGGAGGCTATCTGTAGGCACCCTTCAGGTGGGACTTCCAGTGGACGGCTCAATGTTGCGTCTTTACTTTTCAGTTGTTGTACTCCCTTTTTCAGTTGTACTTTACTTTCAGTTTGGGTTTGTATTCTGGACCACTTAATTTTCTACACTTACTATTGTATCCAATTTTACTTAGTGTTTACTTTTTCATGCTTACTCTTAGGTGTTTGTTTACTTTATAAAGGCAATGTCTTCCCTTTTTATCGAGAATTATTCCTTGGTGCTAGTCGCCAGCCCCTGGCCTATGGAAGGCGGGCTTGGGATAGTCACAGCACGGGCCCCGAGGAAGGGTCGTGACAATGACTGTGGTTGTATTTAATTATTAAATTTTAATATATACTAAAAGTAAATAGAAGCATGAAACCAATATAAAAGTCGTTTTTGAGGCTTTAACAGAAAATAGACTATATAGAAAATCCATAATACTTGAATTTTGGTTTCAACAGATTTCCATTCTTGGGCATATAGTAAATAATGATTGAATAATTATAAGGACCCAACCTTAAACATTACATAATCTTGAATTATGTTAATAATTCACATGGAGTATCTTTTTAGGTTTTGAGCTTTATATAATTTGGACATAACATATAAAAAAAAATTGAATATTACAAGTAGACAGTTCTAATCAGTATCCATTTTTTCATAAAATAAAAACTCATGATAAAAATATTCATGTCCAGTTCCATGTTATAGACATCATGAAATTTCCTTGATCCCATCCTTAATAGTATTCATCTTTATATCATGTGAAAAACATTTCAATAAAACACATGATGATCATAAAAAGCTCAGTAAGGGATATAAAAAGAAGGAAACTGTTATTTTTTAAAAAACAACTAGTAAAACTTGAATACATAATCATAAGTAATATTTTTCTCCTTTATGAAGTATTAAATACTCTTCACTGAATAAAAATCATTACTTACCATTTTTTAACACAAATATTACAGAAAAACCCATAGAAAGAACATATAGCATATAATGGCAACTTTGAAAAAAAACATACATAAATGAAATAACAATATGGTCAACTTCTACACATATAACTAAATGGAAAGGCCATGTGTCTGACTTCCATACCCAATGCATTGGAGGTTATAAGGTAACCACTCGTCCTGGTTTATCATGGCACCACCAGTCATTGGGCTTATCACATAACCACCCGTCAAATATTCGAGTACCATTATAAAATCATAACACATAAAATATTATAAATATAAATATATCACTAATAAAATTTCATTTGAAATAAAAATAAATCATTTCAATATATTTAAATAATAAATCAATTTCAAATATCATTTTCAATACCAAAACACTCAAAAAACAGAATATGTGGTTTTTTTTTCATTTTAAAAACATTAATCCATATAGAGGATGCCAACTAACGATTACTTCGGTGGAGAGGTCACTGTCACTGCAAATAATAAAAAAAGGCCTTTTTTTTGGTTTACTAAAACACTTCATAGAAAAATGATTCAATTTGAATAATATTAAAATTTAAAGGGTTTTATTATATACCGTATAAAACAAAGTCGTGTATAAATCAGAGTATGCCTCAATGAAACGAGATTGAGACAAAGTCCCTTACAAAGTTCATTTTATAAATATAATATATAGATTATGATTATTCACTATAAGCACACATAAATCATGTATAATTAAAAAATAAGATTTAAAAAATCATTTCTCACATAATCAATGAATGACATTAACAAGATTGAGATGATCAACCCAAACAACGAAAACTGGGTACTTGTTCGTTCTTTAATTACCTAAATAATAATTATAATTAAATTTTACATTTATAAGAACCTTTTCACATATATTATTCTTTTTATATAACTTATTACCTTTCTATAACAATTAGTTAATTATTTGAGTTCATATTGTACATTTTTTCGATGTTCGGAACACGAGTTAAAAATGAACTTCTTATAATTACAAGTTGTTCATTTGTTCAAAAGTCCTTTATACCTAGAGTTATATTCATGATTTAGATATTATATATTACATATATATCAAGTATATATATATATGTATTTATAATTGTACATAACATTTAGAGATAAGAAATGAAATTCACCATTCATGGAGATGGTATGTCGTACACACGAATTATCACTACATTAATTTATATTTCATATTTTAATAGAATGAAAAAATAATGATACCAAGGTATATTATAATTATAGTATAATATCATATATAATTTAATTAACTCCATCCTCTATACGTCCCATGTATTGTATGAACAATTCATATCACTTTGTGGGGATGGTAGTCCTCACATCCTGTAATGAAATTATCATATTTTTCCATTATGGAAACCATAATGGTATGCTATAAATTAAATATACAGTATAATACAGATAACATAAACATAATATATATTATTTATAAATAAATTTCCATAATTATGGTCACCATAAGAGGTGGTAGGAGAATATTGAACAATCCTTGTTTCTTGAGGCAGTAGTTCATCGTACACAGAAACAATATGTTCTTCACCCAATAAGTGAGGGTGTGTGGAAGTGTAGTTCGAATACATATAAAAAACAACCTACTATATTTAGGATACTATTTTTTTATATAATAATATAATTAATAGTTTTTAGGGGGTTTAAAATGTAAAATAAAAGAAATGAACTTAAGAGAAGATGTTACCTTTTAATCGGTTAAGTCTATTTTGTTTCATCGGAAAGGATTTTTTTTGAGTGCCATAATCCGAAGGTAAGGCTTCTAGGAGGAAGAGAGGGATGAAATGAGCTTAATTCGAAAGATTTTGGATGATCCAAAGGGCTTTAGAGGTGTGAGTAATGATTTATAGATGAGATATTTTTATAAGGGTGAGGAAGGGCTCTTTAGGATTGTTTAAATATATTATTATATTATCTAATTATTTTCCATTTATAAAGGTCCAAAACTAAATAAAGGGGATGATAAGATGAATATTGTTCAAAATAAATTCATCCAAAAATAATTCGACTAGTTTTAGATATTTTCTTAATTTTAATAATCATATTTATTTAAATCATTCCTTAATGAGGTAAACACTTCATCATTATTGTGTCAGAAATAATTTTATTTCTTTGATGTCTAAAAATTATAAAAAATACTATGATGTACGAAATATTTTTATATTTCTAATTAATATTTATATTCAATGAGTTAACTTAAATAAGCCCCTGTAAAAATTTATTTACTAACAGATATATGATTATGTCAGTTTTGTCTTTACTCTAAATTAATTAATTTAAAGTGTCATTATCACTCTTATGTGGCTCCATGGGGTCCCAAAATCGACCCAAGGATAACCATGGTTAGAAATGTATTGGCCAATAGGATTAGAACACATGTTAGTGTAAATTAATATTATTATTATATTTTTTTAACTTGAATTGTCTTATTTACCTTTAACCGTGGTAATTAATGTAAAAAGTAACATTTCACAAAAAATTATTTTCATCTTATTGAATTTTTTTTAATTGTTGATAATAACCATGTATATCAGATTTTCTAAATTCAATTCTTAGAAGTGGTAAAATTTAATTTAAATGAAAAATTCTGTTTTTTAACTACTACTTCGTGTTTTTAATATTCATCACAAATTGATGTTTTTATGAAAAATACCAAAAAATACGCCTCAGATATATTTGATATTCCGAATTCAAAAATATTGCATGTTTTACCAAATTAAAAATATATAAGTTTCATTAATTAATTTAAAATTATTTCTCATGGACAAAACAAAATGCATGTTTTTTAGAAAGAATAACTATCAAAAGATTGACACTTATTTATGTCCAATTTTAATGTGAAATTAAATCCAATGAGGAAAATTGGATTAAATGTTAAAAAATATAATGTAATTACACATTAAAACCAATTAAAAATATAATATGACCATATAAATAACTTATATTAAAAGGATTTTTTGAATTAAAAGACTGTATTTTTCACTATTGATTAAAAAATAAATTTTAAGAGTTTAATACAAAAAATTTTCCTAAAGTAAATTTTGATTTTCCAATTCTAATGAAAATTTTATTTTGTCAAATAGAACATATAAAAGTGTCCATAACTAGATTTAATTATGGTTCTCCATTAAAAGGTGGTAAATCGACCTTTTAAAGAATATTAAATTATTTATGCTTAAAATTAAATTCAATCACATTTTTAGCCTCAAAAATTAAATGGATAAATGTAAAAACTTGTAACAAACATGTAAAATAAAATTGAAGTTAATCATGTTCATTCCTCCTAATAAAATAGTTATGTGATGACTTCCATTTAAAATAATATTATATAATTATTTTTCAGTATAACTCAGCATTGTGTGTAATATAAGATTTCAATGAAATCCTTTGTTGCGTATCAGATACGCCATCAAACATAAAATCCCCTTTAAAGTAAAATTAATATTTAATTCACAGATATTAATAAATATGAAAATATATTATTCTTTATTTACCTGGGATGTTACATCCTTCCCCCCCCCCTTCTAGAAATTATGTTCACATAATGTTATTCACTTATCACATAAATGAGGGTATGTATCCCTCATAGAATTTTCATATTTCCACATTGCCTCTTCGACCATATGGGTTTTATATAATACCATTACCTGATTAATTACATAATTCCATAAAACATGCTCTCTTCGGTCAAGAATCTGGATAGGTTGTTCCTCATAAGAGAAATTCTCTTCATACGGAACTACCTCTGGCCTCAAAATATGAGATGAATCTGGTATATACTTTCTCAACATTGAAACATGAAAAACATTGTCTACCTGGGATAAACAGGGAGGTATATCCACTATATACGCATGTGATCTAACTTTCTAAAGGATTTCATAAGTTTTGATGAACCTCAGACTCAAATTTCTTTTCTTATCATAACGCATCACACTTTTCCATGGAGAAAATATGAGAAAGACATGATCACCTACCTCAAAACAAAGAGCCTTAATCCTGTTATTTTCATAACTTGTCAACCTTATCTCAGCTATTCTCGTGTTCCTCTGAATCAGTTGAACCTTTTCGACCATCTCTCTACCAATTTTGGTGCCATCAGTTTTATTTTCACCTACTCCATCTAAAAAAAGGAGTTTGAAAATGATTTAAATATAAAGCCTCAAACAGATCCATTTGTATAATGGAATGAAAACTGTTATTATAAGAAAAATCAACAAAAGATAGTTGTGGGTCATAAATTCTCGGGTAATCCAGTGAACAAGAAAGTAGCATATCATCCAAGGTCTGAATTTTTCGTTCTGACTGTCCATCTAACTGTGGATAAAATGTTTTACTAAAATTTAATTCTATACCCAACAACATCTGATGGCCTTTCCAAAAGTTTTAATTAAACATGGGGTCACGAAAAGATACAATGGATTGATGAACTCCATGTAAACTGATTATATCATTAACGCACAATTGTGAAAAATTATTAAGAGAGAGAATATATAAAAATTGAAGGAAATAAATGGATTAAGTCAATTGATCAACAATAAACCAGAATTTATTATTACCTTGAGATGTCTTTGATAATCCAACAATGAAATCTAGGGATACATTTTCCCATTTCCACTCAAGCACTGGTAAATACTGATGCATACATTTCTATAATTTCCTATCTGCATTAACCTGCTGATAGGTCAAGCACTTCACAATAAAGTCAATAAAATATCATTTTATTCCATCCCACCAGTAATACACCCAAATTTATCTGTACATCATAGTACTTCCAGCATGAACTGTAAATGGAGAACTATGAGCTTTACATAACAACTCTTTCTTCAATTTTGAATCACAAGGCACACATAATCTCTTCCAAAACCTCAAAAAAAATCATTATCAATGATTAATATAGGTAACTTACCCTTCTGAACCAACTCTACCTTTTTCTGAATCTCACTATCTTCCTTCTGTGCTTTCTTAATTCAGTCTGATAGTGATAATTTCAGTAACACCTAAAACAAAAAAGACTATTTTCTTACACCAACAACTTCAATTCCAATGTTCATAGGGACATTATTCAAAGGATGTTGTTGCAAATGTATTATGGTTAATTAAGCATTACTTTTCAACTCAAAGCATCACCTACTTCATATTATTTTCCTAGATGGTAATAGATTGTGCAATAATTATCCTTGATTAATTCCAACCATTTCCTCTGTCTCATGTTTAATTATATCTGAGGGAATATATAAATCCATCTTTTGTGGTCATTTTATATTTCACATTTTAATCAATACAAATGATTCCTCCAAATTTTTAAATCAAAAATATAACAACTAATTCCAAATCATGTGTTGGGTAATTTAACTCTTATGGTTTTAACTAACGTGAAGCACAAAAAATTACTTAATAATTCTTCTTAAAGACACAACCAAGTCCATTCTACAAATCATCACTGTAGATAACAAACTCACCATCTCTGGAAGGTAAATCCAAAACTAGAGCATTCACTAATATTCATTTCAATTCATGAAAAAATTCATCACATTCATTTTCCCAAATGAAAAAAACACCTTTTTGAGTTAACATAATCATTGGGCTAGATAGCCATGCAAACGTTCCAACAAACCTCCTATAATAACATGAAAACCCAAGAAAACTATGGATTTTGGTTATATATGTTGTTCATGGACATTCTTCAACAACTTTTATTTTAGCAAGATCGACATCTATATCATTTTTTAAACAATGAGACTATGAAAAGAAATATATTGTAATCAATACTCTCACTTGAATAATTTTTCACACAGTTTCTTTTCTTTTATGGGTTGTAAGACAACCCTTATATGACTTTTATGTTCCCCTTTACTTTTGGAATAAATACAAATATCATCAATGAACACAACCACTAAATTATGCAAGAACTCATGGAAACTTTTATTAATAAGATCCATGAATATAGCAGGTTCATTGGTTAACCCAAAAGGCAGAACTACTAATTCATAATGGCCATATCTAGTACAAAACGCAGTCTTTGGAATGTTTTCTTCCTTTACATTCAACTATTGGTACCTAGACCTCAAATCATTCTTTGAAAAATACAGATCTCCATGGAGCCGATCAAACTAATAATCGATATGAGGGAAGAGATACTAGTTCTTAATAGTGATGTTTTTAAATGAATTATAATCAATGAAAAGTATCATTGAACCATCATACTTTTTAATAAACAAGACAAGAGTGCCCCAGGGTGATTTTCTAGGTCAAATGAAACCTTTATCAAATATCTCTTACAATTGCTTCTTTTACTAAAAAAGTTCAATTTTAGCCATTCGATAAGGGTGTCTTAAAATTGGGTCTGCATCACGAAATATATAAACAGTAAAATCAACTTAACGTTTAGGTATTATACAAGGCAACACATCAAAAAAAATACTTCAAGAAACTCATTTACCATAGGCACATCATTAATGTGAATAGTCTCTTTGTTTTTAGAAATATCTTCATGGTAACATTCATTTTCATATTTTACTAATTTCTAAGCTTCCTGATATGTTATCATTATTAAGCGTTCATTTTTGTACCCCAATTAGTATTATTTCTAAAAAAAGACACTTTATATTTGTAGTCAATCTGTGCATGATAAACAGAAATCCAATCCTTGCCCAATTTAACATCATACTCTACTAGAGGGAAAACAATATGGTTTGTGGGTAGATTCTTTCCGCACACAAGGACGTGAAGGTTCTTATAATTTCTTTTTGTCTTGACATTTTCTCCAGGTTGAAGGATTGAAATAATGAATGTAGATTCTCAATATACAAGTGGGGGGTGAATTGTATACATTAATTTTGTTTTGGAACCCTAAATGTTGGTTATAAAACATTAGTTTTAATCTCAGTGAAACTATTTTTAACAAAGTTAGACAATGTAAATTCACAAGACCTCTTAGTTCTACAAACATGATTGATTCTGGAAATATGGTTCCAAAAAAGAACCTTTAAATTTTTTTACAAGGATAAAGATTCTACCTTAATGAAAATTGAATCTTAACAATTAGAGTGTACAAGTACAAGTACGTATAAAATAGTTATACTTTCATTATTAATAAAAATATTGTGGAAAAAAACATGAAGCAATATAAGTAACAAGTATCAAATCATTCAACCCAAAGAGTAGGGTATCTAACAACCTAGGATAAAGGTACATTTATTTATTCATTCCAGAAATTTAGTCTTACCCACACCAGGGTATGACCTTGATAGGAATATCGGATTCTGTCTTACTATCCCTGAAAGCCCTCGAACTTCAAGGTAGTCAGAACCTCTGTCTTCCTTATAATGGAATTCCTCGAACCTTAAGATAGCCAGCACCTTTTTCATCCTATACCCAGAAGTCCTTGATTGTACCCAACAACAGTCGGAGTCACACAAAGAAATATTCACAAAATGTTCAGTATGCACAAATCGTGAGAGTCTTTCTCTCTAGAAATTACTTCAACAACATTTAATATCTAGAGTCGTAGAACAGTCAGTTATGAGCTCTTTTAAATGAGCTACTATTTATATGAATTTTTTCAAAGGTCTAATCCCTCCTTTAATGGTCATATTTTTCCTTGAATCTTGAAGGGGCATGTACACGTGTCAGTCAAACAATGGTTAGATAGAAACAGAATACGCGACAATATTTCATAACTATAAAAATAGAATGACAAATATAGTTTCTCAAGAAAATAAAATTTTCAGGAGTCTATGGAAATTAATGTTTGGTGTCTAAGAAAATAAAAATTCGGAGTCTATATTACATGGATATTTAGATTCTGTTAATCAAGGAATTCAGAGTTTGAATTCTGAAGAATTCGAAGTCTGAATTCTGAGGAAATCAGAGTCTGAATTCTGAATAATTTGGAGTCATAATTCTGAGGAATTCGGAGTCTGAATTTAGACGAATTCAGGGTCTGAATTTCATAGAATTCGGAGTCTGAATTTCATAGAATTAGGAATCTGAATTTCATAGAATTCTGAGTCTGAATTTTATAGAATTTGGAACCTGAATTCTGAGTAATTCAAAACATGACTTCTGATCCAAAAAAACAAAATACTCTATATAAATGTATTTATTGAATTCCGAGGATTTAGATTTGAAACTTAATTTTTCACATAGGAATAAAAAAATTTAGGTTTAGATAAACTAAAATATGAACAATGGAAAACAGTTAAGGTAAATTTTCCTTAGGGATGGAAAATATTCCATATTAAGAAAAATCCGTGTAAAGAGAAAATTTTCCTCGAGGAAAGAAAATATTCCTTATTAAAATAAATCATTGGGAAAATAGAAATTTCCTTGAGATAGATTGTATTTTATTTTCAAAACATAAAGGAATAGAAAATCCATAAGGAATGTTTATTGAACAAACAATCTCCCCCTTTTTGGAATGCACAAACAACCTTACTAAACAAAATAGAAGGACTTCAAAATTTTTATGAACATGAAAATAAAAACATATCTCCTTTTACTTACAGAACATAATGAATATGACTAACTCCCTCTAAGGCTTTGAAATCCCAAAGGATCATATTCTTGATTTCGTGAATGATATTTTACATTTTATTCCATATGAAAATCTTCCTGATAAAATTTCCCATAGATGAACTAACCCTTACATTGGGAAATTTCTTCTTTAAATATTATTTTTTAGTATTCCATTCTCCCTCTTTTTGATTTTCAAAAATGAATAAATTGAATGGAATAGTGTATATGGTACCTGATGTATTAGTACTAAGCAACCAAAAATATGACGTGGAAAAAAATTCATTAAATCAAAAGAATTTATACAACAGTGAAATACAAAAAAAGACCATATTTGAGAAATATTATCCTTCTTTCTCCTTAGACAATAGCTTCTTCACAATAGTCATTTTCTTCTTCAGTTCCTCATGATCATCTTCCATGCACTTGAGTAGTTGTTCTTGATCTTCACTTTTCTTTTCTAAGGCGTTAATTTTATCTTCTCGATCCTTAAGCATATTAGCCCAAGCATTCAAAGAATCTTCTTGTTTAACATGTTTTTCATCATGTTAAATTCTATAATACCTTTCCCTCTTCCAACTCTGTGCAACTGAATATAATTTTTCATTCAGATATTTCACTTCTTCATTCAGATTAGTTTTTTAAAGAGATTGCTTTTCTTCAATAGACTTGGTGAGATATTTGAACTTACCATCTTTAATTTCAAAACCATCCTTTACATTATATTGAAAATCATAGAGAATTTTCATCTCTTCAATATTTTTCTTTAACCAACTAATCATCTTCTTCCAATATCTTTTATGCGATTCATTAATAATGAAAAATGTTTTGAAATCGGCCATAATTCTGACACAATTATCCATCACCATGGATACTGAATCTGACATCTGATGTAATGTATGATGAAGCATCTGGCATCTTGAATCTATTATTGGAAATGGAGGAATAGTACCAGAAAGCATCTTCAATGACTAAACAACGAAATTGTGTCCATGTGAAGATGATTCTGAATTCGAATGCTTTGTTGATGACGATTTATTTTAAACCACATCAGTTTTCCCTTTTGCTGAAGCACCAACATCTTTATTACTGACAAAATACTTGGTAGAAGTATCAACCATCACTTGATTTCCCTAATTGGTTCTTGAAACGAATTCTTAATGTTTAGGTGATTCTTTTTCACTATTTGATAGCTGCACAATTTTATCTTGCTCAACTTTTTCCTTCTTAGATCCAGCCTCAATATCCTCTGGCTGTATGAAATCATGATTTATACATTCATCTTCAAACAATTTATTTACTTATTCCTCACCCTTCTCTTTTTTTATTGGGGTAACATGTTTCGAAGACTCGACATCAGATGTTCTGATTGATAACTTCTCAGAAGGACTCTCATTCTCATTATAATATTCCATTTTCTTTATCATATCCTCGGTATCACCACTCCCTTCTTCTTCTTCTTCCACTTCTTTTTCTTTCATTGTTTATTCTTCTTAATATCTTTCTAGAATCACCAACTTCTTTCCTGGGGTCTCTAGAAGTGATTCAATTAAAAAATATTTCGGTTCTTGAATTTTCTCCGAAGCTTTTTCAGCATCCTTAAGAAGTTCTCTTTTTTTTCTTCTCAATATCTTAAAAAGACTTTAATTTTAATTTTTTTACCTTATCAGGGTCCAATCCAAACATAGGCTCCCTTTCCTTCTTGTTTTTCTTGTCTTCTCTTCAAGTATCCACTGCTTCATCAGGATAATCCTTTTTTTCTTTAGCTTTGGAGTTGTAGACTAAGATTTCATAGACACTGAGGTTTTTCCTCTTCTTTTCAGTTCCATTACATTCCTCTTCCTTTCAACCTTTTTGGAAGTCCCAAATAGTTCTTTTATCATTGAAAGAACATGTATTTCAGCTTCCGACAATACATAAAATTCACTTAAAACACTAGAGAAACCAAATTTCATCACTTTTAGGCGTTCATCACATAGAAAATTCACTTTTAAATTTCTTGAATTCAACTTGTATGAAATTTTCATTGATTCTACACAAGAAACAATGATATTTGATAGAATTTAAAGATACATAATGATCTAAGACTTCAGATTCACATTCATGATATTCTGAATAGTAACCAAAATATACTTAACCAGAATATGCTTCTGGAGGTTCACTATGAAATAAAAAACATATATATCGCTTTTTATTATAGTTTCTTTATCGCCTTTCATCGGAATGATAAATCCATGAACCCAAAGTTCAAGAATCCAGAAATTTGATGAAAGATGAAGAATCTTAATAGTCTTAACTCCAACCAAACCAAGGCACTCTATAGAATTTTCCTTATCAAAACATCTTATAACATTAAGTAAATTATGCGAACAGAAATCAGATTTCCCTTCGTAAGGTATTTCAATAAAACTGGCCTCCGTAGAATAAGAAAGAGAATAGGTCTTACCATTACTCTTGAATGAAAAGTTAATTTTTTTCTCATTGATTGAAAAAGGATAGAGATTCATAGAACTCCACTAGAAACTCTGGAATCACTAGATACTCTTCCTTGTATTTAGATATAGATATACTCTCCCAACCATTTAACATGATGTTCCTTGCGATTATTGAACCACACTTATTAAAGATGTCAGGGTCTACCAACATTTCATGATAAATATTCCATTCATTGATTTCCTTTGTAGTTGATATTTATTTCTGAGGAGATGCTTGTTTAGAAATTCAAGACTAAGGAAATATAAAATATTTAGAACGACCTTAAAAATAGAGACACAGCTTCAGCATGTGAAGGCTTGAGGATGAATGTGGGACATGCATTGGGGAGGATTTATATAGGCAATTGAAGCGATGGTTTAACATTCATGATTGATCCAACGGTTGAAAACTGTTTGAGAAGATATGATGGATGAGATGATAGCCAAAGAAGTATTTTTATAGATTTCAATAATTTTACGTTTTTAAGAAAGGCATTCGTATTTAAGGAAATATGAATCCAAAAATTTTAAAACAAAAATGAAAAATACCAAAAAATAAAAGATGATTACAAAAAATATGGAAAAAAATACCATTCAAATTCCATAGGGAAGTTATTTGTAATGAGGTTAATTCTTCTTGAATAACATTCGATTTCAAAAAAAATAACTACAATAAATTTAGATTACAAAAAAAAATTGATTATAAAAAAATTGTTCTAAGAATTTTTTTTGATTATGATATAAATTTATGACTATGGAAAAAAAGTGATTATGAAAAATTATTTTTAATTACATAAAAAAATTAATTACGAAAACTAAATTTTCTATGAAGAAAAAAAATATTTACTATAAAGAAAATGTACTCCCCCTATGAAAAGAAGTTTCTAACTATTTGAAGATTGCTTTCAACAAGATGTTAATATTGAATATTTCCTTACTATTATCATTCTTAACTTATGTTTAATGAATTCAAATCTATCGGATGGTAATGATTTTGTAAAAATATCAGCAAGTTGATCTTGAGTTCCAATAAATTGAAGAATGATATCTTCAACTAGTGTGTGATCCCTAAGAAAGTGATGCCTAATATCTATTAGTTTTTCATTAGAGTGATGTACATGGTTTTTACTTATGGAAATGGAACTATTATTATCACACAATTTTTTTTTTGGTAAAACTCATACCATAGTCTATGAGTGTGTTCCATCCAAAATACTTGACCACACCAAATTCCAGCTGCTACATGTTTAGCATCAGTAGTAAAAAGATCTACTGAGTGATGCCTTTTTCATGACGAATAAACTAATGAATCTCATAATAAATGACAAGTTTCAGATGTACTTTTCATATCCATTCTACACCTACCAAATTCAGCATCCGAAAAACACTTTAAAACAAAATCATTCCCAGAAGTATAAAAGAGACCTAAATTCATGGTTCCCTTTAAGTAGTGAAAAATATTTTTCAGTACCTTTAAATGAGATTCCGTAGGATTGGATTGATATCTTTCACATAAGAACACTGAGAACATTATGTCTAGATGACTGGCTGTTATGTAAAACAGACTTCCTATCATAACTCTAAAGGATGCTTGATCTACTGACTTCCCATCTTCATCAAGATCAGGTGCATTTGAGGTACCAATGGGAGTACATATACTCTTAGTGTTTTCATAAGCATAATTTTTATGAAGATATTTAATATACTTATATTGGGATATATAGATTCCATCTGGTTTCTGAGAAATTTGAAAACCAATGAAATTGTTAACTCAACCATCAAACTCATTTCAATCCCAGGCTTCATTAGATCCACAAAGGAATCAGTTAAATATTTTATGAGTTGAACCAAATATAATACCATCAATATAAATTTGAACAATCAAAAAACATTTCTTACGTTTCTTTATAAAAAGGGTTGGATCAGCAATTCCCTTAACAAAATTGTTTTGAAGAAAAAACCATGTATGTCTATCATACGAATATCTAGGAAATTTTTTAAGTCCATATAATGATTTGGTATGTTTTATAACATGTTCAGGATGTTTTGAATCTTCAAAAACATGAGGTTGTTCAAAAAAAAATCCTATTTAACATAACCATTAATGAAAGAATATTTAACATCCATTTGAAAAAGTTTGAAATTAATGAAATCTACAAAGGCAAGTTAAAAATGAATATATTCAAGTTTAGCTACTAGAGTATTGGTTTCTTCATGGTTTGTTCCTTCTTGTAGATTATTCCCTTTTGGACCTAATCTATACCTATTTCTTTCTATGATTTCATTTTTATCACAATTAATTTTAATGATCCATTTTACTCTAATAATTGATGTTTCCATGGGTCTTTCAACCAAGGTGCAAGATTTATTCCTTTTGAATTAATTTAGCTCATCTTGAATGGCTTTTATCTAATCATCATTACCTAAAGATTCATCATTGCTTTTTGGTTCTAATTGGGAATGGAATTCCAAATGTTCTTCTTCATTTATTAAGGAAATTCTAGTCCTTACGTGTTGATTAACATCAACAATGATTAAATCCCTAGAATAATTATTAAGAAACGGCTGATTAGGATTTTGTAAAACCTGTTTTTCTACCTATGGTAGGAAATCATCTGGGGTAAATGCATCAGAAATATATTCTTGAATATTTTCCTTATCGTAAGGATCCTCTATCAAGAGTTGATAATCAATTTTTGAAAACACATCCAAAGATGTAGGTTGAGGATGTTTGAAAACAAAAGGACCAGTTTCATAAAATTTAACCTTTTCTTTTTCTTCAACAGTAGATGTATTTTTATTGAAAACCATATAAGCCTTAGAAGTTGTGGAGTATCATAAGAAGATTCCATCAATATATTTGGGTGTGAATTTATGTAAATTATCTTTAGTATTCTGGATGAATGCATTACAACCAAGTACATTGAAGTATGAATGTCTAGATTTTTTACAATTCCAAAATTAGTAGGGAGTTTTATTAAGAAAATGATTAATCAAATCACGATTTAAAGTATAGAAATCATTACTTACAGGTTCATCCCAAAAACTTTTGGCTACCGAATACTCACTCAACAGGGGTCTGGTTATCTCTTGAAGAATTATATTTCATCTTTGAACAACACCATATTGTTGAGGAGTTATTGGTGCTGAGAAGATATTATTAATGCCTTTTCAACTAAAAAAAGTTTCAAAATCAGAATTTGGAAATTCTCTCCCATTATCACTATGAATAGTTATCAATGGAAGGTTTTTTTTTTAATTTTTAACATGGGCTCTAGAAATTTTGAAATAATAAAAAGCATTAGATTTATTTTCTAGAAAATAGACCCATGTAAATCTAGTGTAATAATCCACTAAGATAAATATATAATGTTATCCTCCAATGCTTCCAATTTGTGTTGGCCCAAAAAGATCCATATGCACAATCTTTAATGCATCAATTGTTGAGACTTCATTGATTGATTTAAAACATTATTTATGTTACTTTCCATATTGGCACAGATCCAGAACTTTGGAAAAATCAAATCTAAGCTCCAATAGATCCTTAAATAGTCTTTTAAAGTAGATTTTTCATAGGTCCTTAAGGTTATAGTGTCATAGACTTCTATTCCATAACCTAGAATGATCTTCTATTGCACTAATACTAGGTTTATCTTGGGTTCTGTGGTCTTCTATATTTAGTTTGTAATCTTTCTCTTGTCTATGGGCAGAAAGAATAAACTCTTCCAGGGAATTTTTCACTAAACAGGTTTCATTCCTAAAATTCACATGGTAACCTTCATCACATAATTGACTTATTCTAGTTATATTGTTCTTAAGACCCTTGAAAAATAAAACATTTGAAATTAATGTTTTTGTGAGATGAATTATGTTACCTATACCTACAATTAATCTCTAATCATTATCTCCAAAAATTACTTTTCCTCCCTTTGACTTGATAATCTATTCAATGATTTTTTTGTTACCACTCATATTCCAGGAACATCCACTATCCATGTACCATGTATTTCTATTGGTACATTATCTATTTTCTTAAAAATAAGTGTGTTATAATTTTGAAACCCAAACATTCTGGGATCCGAAAGCATCATAACAAAAAAATTTAGGAATCCATATTTTTATTGAAAAATAAATTTTATGAAAACATAATGATTGTGTTTTGTTTACGGAACAACATTTTTTCCAACTTCCACCACACTAACATTTAGTGCAGAATGGAGCTCTTTGAGAAATAAAATATTTCTTAATAAAACTTGGTTGTTAATGAGTATAACCAAATATAGAATAAATCCTTAGAGGTCAAATTTTGGAATACATCTTCTCTAATTTTTCCTTACCTAATGTAATGTTTCACAAAATCTTCCTCAAGGAAAATATATCAAAATCTAGTCTAATAACAATTTTTTATTCTAAAAACATTAGTTTTATCTCTAGAGTTAGTCTCAAAAACATTTTTCTTTGAAATTAGCATTTCTAGATCCTTAAAATGGTTATTATTATCAGAATTATCATCCTCATGGGTTTTTGGAATACTTTCAAAATCATAAATTTTATTATCAAGATCATTAGTACGATCTGATACTACATTAGTAAGAAAAGAAATCCAAAAATTTTCCTTATCATGCTTTTTCTTGACTTCAGAAATTTCATTTTCTAAGAGCTTAGAAAACCTAGAAACTTATTCATAAATAGATTTAGTGTTATCTTCATCTGAAGAATATATTAATCTAAAGATTTATTATATTTGTTATCACTATAATTTTTATTCAATGATACATTGGTTATTGATTCAACATCGTGTTCCATTGCCATTAGACAATGATTTTCAACAGGTAATCAGGCTATCAGACCAATATTCCTCTAATCAGAAGATCCATACTCTGAGGATTCATCAGAAGTGTCTCCACCACTGGCACTCCAGCTGTCAATGTGTTTCGAGACATTCTTAGCCTTTTTCTTGTAGTATTTATTTCTATTCCTTTCAGAAAGTTTTTCCTTTATATCCTTTATTTTAAGAATAGGATAATCTGGCCTTATAATCCCTATTCTTTTGCATTCGTAACAAGTAATTTTTTGAGTGTTTCTTATGCATTCTTTATTTTTTCTTATATCTATACTAAATGCCTTTCTTCACAAATATATTATTAATCCTTTGAGAATGATTATCTAGTTCATTCATAGAATGTTCACTTTCACATGATTTAGATAAAAAAATGACTTTCTTCCACATGGATCTAGTAACCCATTCAGGAATACTTTCTTTAGTAGTTGTAAAGGATACACTTCCATTACCATTCTTCTTTTTATTCAAATCAACATCTCTTTTCATTATTGACTCATGTTGAAGAAGACTTCCAAAAAGATCATCATGATTAATATGAGATATTTTTCTATTCTCATAAATATCTGTCCTCATAGATTCCCACTCGTTAGGAAGGATATATATAATCTTGTCCACAAGTGCCTCATCATCTAATCCTTTCTCACCCATAGACTGTAAACAATTAACAATAGTAATAAAACATTGTTATACCTTAAAAACTGGTTCTCCATAAGGAAATAGAAATCCATTATATTCTACTCTAAGAATATATCTTCAGTTTTCTATAACATTTGATGTACCAAAATGAGTAACCTCTAATTTCATCCAAATAAAATTTGTAGCTTCACAAGAAGAAATCTTGCTATATTTATTTCAGGTCATGGAACACAACAAATTATTGTTTACCTTATAGTTAAGTTGATATTTTGACTTTTCATGATTAGTAAATTTTCTTATTTATTAATTAGGAATCATGTAATCTCTAGTAAGCATTACAAAGTTTTTTACTCTAGTATTAATATCAAATGTATTCATACAATCTATCCCATATTCATAATCATTCCCATAAAAAATAGGTGGTCCTGTAGGATTAAGATTGTCAATCGAACCAAAATTCATTCCTACCATCTTAAACAAAATATCTTTCCATATAAACATGTTTGTAATTAATTTTTGTAAACATTGATAAAAATATCCTAAGAAAAGAAAAATAGAACAATGAAATCTAAGAAAGAAATCTTATATGCGAATATAAGTATTTCATAGACCTACTCTAATACCAATTGTAGGATGAAAATAATGAATGTAGATGCTCAATATACAAGAGGGTGAGGGGGTTAATTATATACATTAACAATTCCTTTTTAACCCTTATAGTTGGTTATAAAACAGTCTTTTTAAACCTAGAGGAAAAATATGTGTAATAATGTTAGAAAAGGTAAATTCACAAGACCTTTTATTTCTAAAAACTTTCTAGATTTCGGAAATTTGGTTCCAAAAATGAAACTTAAGAAATGTTTACAAGGAAAAATATTATACATTAAAACATATATAATCTTACTAATCAGAGTATACAAGTACACGAATGTATAAGATAGTTATACTTTCTTTATTAATCAAAATGGAGCGGACAACAAACTTGAAACAATACAAGTATCAAGTATGAAATATTTTAATGCAAAGAGTAGAGTAACAAATAACCTAGGATAAAGGTAACTTGATTTATACATTCAAAAATTCTATCTTACCCACATCAGGGTAATCCCTCGATAATAATATCTAAGTATATCTTGTTATCCCCGCAAGCACTCAAACCTCAACGTAGTTAGCACCTCTGTCTTCCTTATCAAGGAAGTCCTCAAACAATAAGGTAATCGAAACCTATTTCATCCTATCCCTGGAAGTTCACTTTTGAACACAAAAATAATAGGAGTCTCGCAAAGTAATCAAAACAAGATGTTCTATACACACAATGCATGATAGTCTCTCTCTCTAGAAATTACTTCAGTCGCTTGTAATCTCAATAGTCAAAGAATAGTCAGTTGTGAGCTCGTTCAAATGAGATTCTATTTATAGGTATTTTCCCATCTTTAGGCTCCCTTCTCCAACAGTAATATTTTTTCTTGAATCTTAGAGAGACCTGTAGATGTGTCACTCAAAAAACGGTTCTTTAGAAATAGAATACACGACATCGTTTCATAAATATAACAAAGGTATGAAAAATATGGTTGCTCAACCAAATCCAATTTTCATAATTCTAAGGAAAATAATTTTCAGAGTCTTAGAAAATAAACATTTGGTGTCTATATTATATGGATATTCAGATTTGGTTTATCATGGAATTTAGAGTCTAAAATCTGACTAATTTGGAGCTTGAATTATGAGGAATTCAGAGTCTGAATTCTAAAGAATTGGGAGTCTTAATTCTAAATAATTCAGAGTCTAAATTCAAAGGGATTTAGAGTCTGAATTTCCGAGAATAATGATTCTACATTTCAGATAATTTATAGTCTGAATTTAAGAGAACAAAGAGTTTGAATTTAAGAGAATTCTGAGTCTGAATTTCAGAGAAATTGGTGTTTGAATTTCAGATAATTTTGAACCTGAATTCTGAATAATTCATAACCTGAAATCTGATCTAGAAAACATAATTATCTATATCCCAGAATTTCAATAATTCTGAAGTTTTAGAGGTGAATCCAAATATTTCACTTAGGTATTAAAATAGTTATATTTAGAGAAACTAAAATATGAATAATGGAAAACATGTAAGGATAAATTTTCCTTGGGGTAGGAAAATTTTATTTATTAAGAAAAATCTGAGTATAGAGAAAAATTTCCTTGAGTATGGAAAATATTCCTTATAAAAATAAATCTGAGTGTAAATAAAATTTTCCTTAATAGAGAGTGTTTTTGTTTTTCAAAACATTATATTATGAATAATTTATTAGGAAAGCTTATTGAATCAATATAGGTGTTTGTACCATATGTTCAAGATTTATATCTTGAGATGGAATTCCCAATTTACTAGATAACTTCTCAAAAATGAATGTATGTGTAGACCTTGAATCAAATAAAACATTGGCATTATCTAAACTGAAAAATAGTGTACATTATACTACTTTATTTGTTGGCCGAACATCTACTAAAATGGTTTAATATGATTTCACCACCCCTTTCTGGTTGTAGTCTAGATTGTTTCCCTCACTTGAGTTCTTCATTGGACACTCATTTTCATAATGACCCATTTTATTACCCTTAAAATATATTACCATTAGATTTTTATTGCCTTGTTGATAATATTCCTTATAGTTACGAGCAATATGACCAGTGTTACCACACCATAAGAATTTTCTAGACCATGATAATCATTCTCTCGGATGGTTTTTACCACACTTCTCACAAGATGGATATTTAATTTTCTTACCTCTAGGATTCTTTGATTTATTCATTACATTTTCTTACCAATAGGACCTCTTCTTTTGTTTACTCTCTTGGAACACTTGATTATCAGAAAAATAAATTTCTAATTTTCGGCACATCTTACTAGTTTCTCATGGATTCTAATTCATGACAGACTAATTCTCTTAGATATTGTAGCTTCACTCCTGGGTAAAATCAATTTATCATAGTATAAAGATCTCATATGAAATTTGGAGCATACCTTGCCGGTCAAGTGAATTTGGCTTCCTAACCAGCCATTGGGTCATCTTTCTACCTTAATTCCTTAAATTTTTCTTCAATACGAAGACTAACCACCTTAAAAAAAATTTCTCATGAAAAATACCTTTGAATTCATCCCAATCAAGAGTATAAATCTTTTCACTATCTATGATATTTGTCTCTATCAAACACTACTAATCGGCTTCAACTTTAAATTGGTAAATATCAAGAATAACCCTTTGATGTTCTGAATAACCCTATACATCAAAAATCTTCTCCAATTCATTAATATACTCTTCTACTACCACAGGGTTAGATGATCCTTCAAATTATAGGGGATGTTGCCTCATGAAATATACCACTATCCTCATGTTCCTCCATGGTTGTTCCGGATGATCTCATTCATGGATACCACCACCATTTCAAGCCTGAGTCAATTATTCCCTCACTACAACAAACTATTCAGTTCTGGTTCTGACCATCACAGGTTGCTGATTTGGATGGTTATTCTCCTATGTATTACTTCCCAATATAGCTACCATGTTCCCTCTACGGAAAACAATTATGTACATAGAAATATGTTAGGTGAAGCAACATGGTAATATATAAATTCTATATCATTTCAATCATAGAATAAATTTATTTAACAATATTATAACCCCTAATGATGTATAAACCGACCACCGATACAAAATATAATGACCTGGCCTTAAACATTACAAAATCTTGAATAATGTTAATAATTCATATTGAGAATCTTTTCAGGTTAAGAGTTTTATTGAACTAGGACATAACATCTACTAAACAATTTGAATATTACATATAGACACTTATACTCAGTATCAATTTATTTTATAAAAGAAAAACTCTTGAAAAAAGAGTCATGCCTAGTTCCAGGTTTTAGACATCATGAATTTTCCTTAATCCCATCCCTTCCCCTATTCATCTAAAATTCCTATAAATAACATTTCAAAAAAACATGGGATGAGCATAATAATCTTAGTAAGGGATACAAAAAGAAGGAAAACTGTTAGTTTCTCAAAACAACAAGTAATCCATGAATGCATTATCATATGCAATACTATTATCCTCTATCATGTAGTAAAAACTCTTCACTGAATAAAAGATCATTTATTACCTTTTTTTAACCAAAATATTACCATAAAACCCATATAAGTAACACATAACATATAAAGGTAAGTTGTGACATAAACAAACTCAAATGGAATAACCATATGGTCGACTTCCCCACATATGACTAAATTTAATAGCCATATGGACGACATCCACACCCAATTCATTGGAGGTTATAAAGTAAACACCAGTCCTAGTTTATCATGTCACCACCCGTCATATGGTTTATCACAGAACCACATGTCAAATGTCCAAGTACCATTATAAAATTATAACACATAAAATATTGAAAATATAAATATTTCACTAATAAAATTTAATTTTCTATAAAAATAAAATATTACAAGATCTTAAAATAATAAATCAATTTCAAAATCCATTTTCAACAACACAACACAAAAAAATATAATTATGGGTTTCTTTTTAATTTTAAAAACTGTAAGACTTATAGAGAAATCCAACTATAGATTACTGTGATAAAGAGGTCATTATCATCGCAAACATTAAAAACATTCCTTTTTTTTGTTTAGTAAAATGATTCATAGATAAAATAATCTCATTGAATGAAATTAAAAGTCAAAGGGTTTTATTATATACTGTATAAAAGAAAGTCTTGTATAAATCATTGCATGCCTCAATGAAATGGGATTGAGACTAAGTCCCTTACGAAGATCATTTTTTAAATAAAATAGATTGGTAATACATATTAACTATAATAAAACCCAAATTATGTATAAATACATGATAATATATAAAAATTTATTACTCACATAATAAAATAATGACATTAACATGAAAGAGAAGATCAACCCAAAGAATGGAAATTGGGTTAATAAGTTCTGTTACCTTGGGTCTGACTGGACCCGTTCTTTCATTGATTTCATGAATAATAGACATAAGTTAATTTTTATTTTCCTAAGAAGAATTATAATGTATATTATTTCTTTTATATCACTTATTACCTTGCTATAACAATTAGTTAATTAATTGAGTTCATATCAGAGCTTTTGACAATCTTCAGAACTTGTATTAAAAATGAACTTCTTATAATTACATATTGTTCATGTGGTCCAAATTCCATTATCTCAAGAATTATATTCATGAGTCAGATATCATATATATAAAAAATATCTACTATATATATGTATTTAAAAATTTACATAACATTTGGAGATAAGAAATGAAATGCACCATTCATGGAGACGGTAAGCCGTACGTACGCATAAACAATACTTTGATTTCTATTTCGTATTTTAATAGAATGAATACATATTGATACATAGGTATTTTATTATTACTATATTATATCATATATAATTTAATTAACTCCATCCTTTATACGTCCCATGAATGAGTCATATCAGTTTGAGGGGGTGGTAGTCCGCACTTCTTCAAAAATTATCGTATATTCCCATTACGGAAACCATAAAGGTTTGATATAAATGAAAAATATAAAAGCATAAAGAAAACATAATCATAATATATATCATATATAAATAAATTTCCATCATCATGGCCACCACATGTGGTGGTAAGAGAAGATTTCATAATAATCATTTCGTGAGGAAGTAGATCATCGTTCATAGAAATAGTATGTTGATAACAATTAGATGGAGTTGTGTGGAAATGTAGTTCGAATAATTCTCAGAAAAAAACCTTTTATATTGAAAATACTAGTTTTTTATAAAATAAAGGAATAAAAATAGTTTAGGGGTTAGAGAAGTAAAATAAAAGAAAATAACTTAAGAGAATACATTACCTTCAAATCGAGAAACCCCCTTTTGATTGAAGCAAAAGGATATCTTGAAGTTCTTTCTACATATGGTAATGCTTCTAGTTGGAAGAGAGGGATGTAGAGAGTTTATTTTGGTAGAGGATGGCATAAAAAGGGGCTTGAGAGGTGAGCGTTGTATGAACCTGGTTCTTATTCTTGAGGTACATGTTTCTTCTTTTCCTTTTTCCTTATGTGTTTTTGAGAAAATAAGGAAAATGCGGAAAAAATAATAAAATTTGTGGGCACATGCCATGTAATATTCCACATGCCCGATACATTGGCCTTGTGGGATGAGTATAGAATATGTGTAGGCCTGTTGGCTATGAAGGGTGTAAAAACTGACTAGACACCATGTACATAGTATATACACCTCATGTAATCAGTCGACATGTGAACAGTAAGGCGGTGGAAGTAGCCGACAGCTGAACGATAGTACATGTCGCGTCCTTGGAAATACACATCATGTAACCATGTCGGCTGATGAATAGTGAGGTAGTGGAAGGTTTCTGCTAGAGTAACAGTTAAAAAACCAAAGTACATGTCGTGTACTTGAGAGTAAATGCCGCGTAGTTATGTTTTTTAGAACATTCATTATCCTCTTCTTTCGGAAGTGGAAGATTTGGACTCGACGAGGGTCGTGGGAGAGAAGGCTGAAACATGGATGAGATCCTGACCGCATAATAGAACTCCAATTCCTTCATCGTCTATCTTGTTTGAACTACACGGGTGAGTTCTTCCCTTTAATAGAGTGTTTCCTTCCAAATATTTACCTAAGAGAATTTATTTGAGTTTGAAAGGATAAATATTTAACCCAGATCTACGTCATTCTCTATTGTTTTGAGAGGCGTCATTTGTGAATAATGATCAAAGTTGATGGAGGTAGGTGTTTTGGTGTTTATTTCCAACTACTGAGTTGATTTTGTGTACAGTTGTTCCATGCACCCATGTTTGGGTTGTCGTATGGCTGAGCCCATTTCTATTAAGATATCCATAATTGCATTGATAATGTAATCATCATGTATAAATTTTTGTCTAGGATCATTGCCTTGATCCAGGGCTACCCCATGGGTGTGTTTTCCTTGTTTAGCCGTTTGGCCAAGATACACATGGGTATGCTGTGACTATAGAATTTTTTTTCTTAAGAGGAAACATATATAAATTATTTTCTTATGTGTTAGGCTCGACCAGGTTACTTTCTTAGTCTGAGGGTAGTGCTTTTCATAGCTTGATGGTAGTGTTTTTTTAGCCTGAAGGAAACTTTTCTCATGCCTCTGGGTAGTAACATCTGTGCCTATGGGCAATATGACGTATACCTGTGGGTGATATTCATTATGCCTATGTGTAGTCACCCAGGGGTTTCAATTCTGCTTTCCTGAGGGTAAGGATTTATATGTCTGAAGACAATGTTTACTTTGAACATTAACTATGGTGATTTCTGTTGTCATACCTGCCAAGATAAAGCACAGGATTTGAATTGAAAAATAATATCTAATATGGTAATGGAACGGGTAGGAGTATCTACTTTTGAGTACTCCCTATCTTACTGCATTTCTTTATTGCATACTATTGTTGCACATTTTCAATAATAGTTGGGCATGGGCATTGCGTCGTTTCCTATTGTGATTTATTTCTCACACCATATTTGGGTCCTGTCATTGGCCCAAACAGAATATATTGCTCCATGTGTTGATAAGGGAACGAGTCCCTATAAAGTTACATGATTTTTGTAGAGGAGTAGGAGAGAATGGGACCGAGCATGGGCTTGCAAAGCTACTGAGTTCATGTTGCACTGCTGCTGTTTTACTTTACTATATTTTGTACGCGGTTCTATATTGTATTTGATTGTACTGTATCCTGTTTTGGATGATTTATTAAAATTTGGGACATGTGGCATCATCTTATATATGAATTTTTATTATCTTTTACTGTAGTTCCATGTTCCATTTTAGCTATATATTGTTTACTAATTCCACTTTTGTGTATGTTTATATTTTCCTGCTATGCTGCACATTGAAAAATAAGGGCATAGGTTCCCCACTACCAGACCCCAGCCCTCGCTACTAGTCGGCAGCCTCTGGTATTTGGAGAAAGGCGCTTAAGGTCATGTGACTAACTGGGTTCGGGGAACCCGTTGTGTGGAACCTAGATCCGGGATGTTACAATGTGGTATCAGAGGGTTTATTTTCTTTGACATGCTATTTGGGGACTATAGCTAGGGATAGGATGGAATAGGTACTTGGTAATAATTAGTGCACGTGAGTAACTAACCCATGTACAAGGAAAAGCCAATTTACCTCGTGTTGCAATTTTACTGATTTCCACTTTACAATCGATCTGATTTCCGCCATTGTGTGATGCACTTATGGTGTGCATTTTATATTTTTGTACGGTGTTCTATTTAGTCGCAACCCGATGAAATGAGGGTATTCCATCTCATCAATCATATAGGCACATGTTATAATCTCATGCAATGCATAGTTTATATTCCATGTTGGTGCATTAGAAATTTCATGTTGTTGTGATAGATGTTGTACTGGAAAATGCATGCTGTTGTGATAGGTTCCTTAATAGATACGCCTATATTTGATAGGGTATAGTTACAAGTTACAGTTCAGTTAATTGATGATAAAATTTGGTTCTTAAGAAGTATGGTCTCTCAGGGACTAGAATTTAGTAAATCATGATACCACCTTTTTATAGGGTTTTGTATTATAATTTGAAAGGATGAGTTTTAAACATTGGTTCATAGGGAGTATGGGCCCCCACAGATCATAATTTGGCATACCGACGCTTGAAATTTAAGAAAAAGGAACTCTGGAGTAGTTTCAGAGGTTTACTATCTGGAAACCTAGACAACATGGTGTGTGGATCTATGAACACATGCCATGTACTCTTCTATTCGGGAAGAAATGGAAAAAAATTTAAGTACACGCCGTGTGCCTAAAGTACACACTATGTAGTCTCTAACCATGTCATAGGCCTAGTAGGCAGAAACACAAGATTGGAAAACTCTTGAGGGAACACGTCGTGTACTAGTGATACATGTCGTGTAGGCTTGACCCTGCGTCCTCCCATGTGACTAACAACACGGGTGGAGAAATATTAGTTTATACATGTTGTTTCAATATTAAACATGTCGTGAAGTGTGATATTGGGACATGACTATGTAACTAGCAACACGAGTCGGTGTTACCACTTCTTTTACAGGTCGTTTCAATCTAAAACAAGCCATGTAGTGTGAGCCATGTATCCGGACATGAACAACATGGGTCATTGAAGCTCGTCTAGTAAAATCTGTGTGCCTGTGGTACACAGTGTGTAGTATTGACTGATAAAATACCGTGTTGACTTTCTTGTGTGGCTGGGGAGACGGGGTTGTGTACACGCCTTGGGTAGGTGTAACACGTCGTGTACCTAGGGTTGAGACACGCCCAGGCCGGCATCAGAACACAAACATGTAAGGGATTAATGGTACAAAACATGTAGACCGTATACACACACACACACACACTGTGTAGTCACTTTTTTTCAGTTCTTGTGGTTTGTTTTCTTTTTGTTGGCACTCTTAAACGAACAAAAGAAACCACAACAATATATTCAAATAAGTCGTGTGTTTGAACATGTAGAGTCATGCTGCCGAGACGACCACGAGTTGTTCTCTAAGAGAAAAGAAATGATTATACTCCAGAGATGGTAGGCCATGGGTAAACTATGGATCCTCCAGCAGTGCTAGATGTGGTGCCATCCATTTTACCAGATGTAGGTGCAGATGCGTAGTTCCGTGAAGGCTTCATGCGCTACATGAAGACCTTATTGGGAGCACCACTGACTTCCACATCTACATAAGAGCTAACACGTATATTCCAGCACTAGCATCTGCCTAAGTTTTCATGAGATTGCGGACCACAGGCTACAGAGTCATGGATGGATTCATTGTAGACTATCTTCGAGCATCTTAAGACGCCTCTATGGAGGAGGGTCAAGCTCGCTACTTACATGTTGCGTGATTCCACCAAGAGATTGTGGGATGTTACCACCCAGACTGATCATCACTGAGACATGGCATGGGAATATTTTCATGAAGTCTTCTATGAATTTTTCTATCCAGAGACGCTGAGGGAAGATCAGAATCGAGTGTTCATTAATCTATATCAGGGTACCATGTCAGTGATGGATTATTCTGCCTACTTTACCAGGCTCCATCGTTTTCCATTTTTTCTGGTGGGTGATGAGACATTAAGGGATATATGCTTTGAGGATGGTCTTTGATATAACATCCGTTCAATGGTGAAGGTTTTCATGTTTCCTATTGTTCTTGATATAGAAAACCATGAATTGATTATCGAGCGGAACCATCGGGACGCTATTGGTGTGGGCCAAGGCGATACGACACCCATTTCTAGTACTATATCAAATGGGAATAAGAAGAAGCAGATGGATTTATATCATGGTGGAAGTTGTAGCCAGAAAAATTCTTCAGGTGGCAAGGTCATATGTTACCAGTGTGGTAAAGAGGGGCACAAGAGATCTAAGTGTCCATATGACCCAGTGGAGTTACGAGCTTGCGGATGGATGAGTTATCTTCAGCGTTTTTGCAGGCTGTTTCCACCAATAACTAGTGATAGGGGTTTTGTGAAGACTCAGCATGAAGGATCAGGGCCAACAGCTTCTTATCAGTTATAGAATTGAACTACGTTAGGATGTTCAGGCCAAGGGGGTGGTCGTGTTCATGGTAACTAGACACCGAGATCTGAGGGACAGTAGGGTGGGTCAGCGAAGGGTTTCCAGGCTATTTTATCTTCTGTAATTTTCAATACTGGTGCTACGAATAGCTTTATATGTGAGGCTATAGTGGAGAGCCTTGGTATCTGTGTTTCTTCTTGTTCTGATATTATGACACTAGAAACTCTATTGGGAATTATAATGGAAGGTGTCTGTTAGTGCAAAGAGTTCCCCCTAGAGGTTGGTGGGTGTCACGTTCTATGGGACCTCTTTGTAATAGAGATAAAGAGCTATGGTGTCATTCTCGGGATGGACTTGTTGGTACCCTTTTGAACCATTGTAGATTTCTATCATTGAAAGGTGAGTTTCACATCACTAGGGTGCAGAGTGTTTCTATAGAAGGGAAAATGGAATGTTTAGGTGAGGCGAGGTGGACCCAAACATCATGGGCAAGGTGGTGTGACAACCCAAATTGCGAGTTTATATCTGTATGACAAGGGAACTTGTCTGAATGATTTATCTATAGTGGTAAATCATTTCATGGATGTATTCATGGAAGACTTTTCTACTCTACCTCTCGAGCGAGAGGTGGATTTCTTTATTGAGCTTGTGTCATGAGTGGCACCGGTGTCCATTCCTCCTTATAGGATGGCCACATTAGAGTTGTAGGAGCACAAGAGGGAGTTAGAGGACTTACAAGCTAAGGGTGTCATCTGAACCAGTACTTTCCTTGGGGTTCTCCTGTCTTGTTTGCAAAGAAGGCGGACAGTACCCTCAAACTCTATGTAGATTATCAAAAACCGAACCAGTTGATGGTTAATAATCGATATCCTTTACCTATGATTGATGATATTTTTGATCAACTTTGAGGAGAATGAGTAATCTTAAAGATTGATTTGAGGTCCGTATATCATAAGTTGAACGTTAGACCACCGAGCATACCTCTTACATCCTTTTAGAGCATATATGGTCTATACGAGTACTTTTTCATGCCGTTTGGAGTCAAAAATATGCTAGATGTTTTCAGGACTCTGATGAATATTGTGTTCCATCCGTACATGGATTATTTTGTTGTAGTCTTTGTGGATGATGTGTACTCTCACACTCAACATGACCAAGCCACACATCTTGAGATCGCACAGAGTACACAAAGAGGACATTAGTTATATGCTAAGCTCTCAAAGTGACACTTTTGGATGGACCGGATTCAATTCCTAGGTCATATTATCTCAGAGGCAGAAGTTGCTGTAGATCCAGAAGAAGTGAGAGCAGTAGTTTCCTGGGAGAACCTTAGAACGTGTTTGAAATATGGAGTTCCTTGGGGTTGGATGGTAACTACATGAACTTTATACCGGACTTATCCCATTTAGCATTTCCATTGATGGGGTTGAATAAGAAGGGTATGAAGTTAGTTTGGTCAAAAGTCTACGGGATATCCATTCAGGAGATGAAAGGAAGGTTGATATCCGAAAATATCCTTATACTTCCAGGGCAAGGGAAGATCTATAATGTTAACAGTGATCCTTCATGTATTAGGCTGGGTACAGTGTTGATGCATAATGATTGAGTAGTTACGTACAGGTCTCGGTAGATGAGGCAACGTAAGAGGAATTACCCAATGCATGATCTTGAGTTTTCTGTAGTTGTACATGTGTTACGCTGTTGGAGATAATATCTCTTAAGAGAACATTTTGTGCTGTTTTTAGATGAAAATGTATTAAATACATCTTTACAATATGTGACTTGAATTTGAGATAGTGAAGGTGGGTCGAAAACCTTCAGTCCATCGAATTTGAGCTTTCTTATACACCTGGTAACGGTAACATAGTGGATGATGCATAGAGTATGAGGACTAAGACACAGGCAGTGCAGGGGGCCAGTGGCGAGTGGAAGCTCATGGAATTGTTATTTGAGATGCATTTATAGGTGCACGATATTCCTGATAGAGCCTATCATTCATCCATAGTTGTGACTTCTACCCTTCTAGATAATGTGAGGATGAGACAACTATCTTATTCGGAAGGCCTAGTTCTACGGGAGTCGGTTGAATGTGGGGACCCTCCTCATGGTTGGACGATAAGTGATGATGAGGTACTACTTATCCTTGGACGAGTGTGGGTTCCAGGGGATATGCAAAAGGAGTTGATGGAGGAATTTCATGCATCGGCCTGGGAATTACATCCTAGGGTTACTAAATTGTACCATGACTTGAGACGTTAGTATTGGTGGCCATGTATGAAAAGAGAGGTAGCTAGTTTTTTTACGAGATGATCAACATATCATTTGGTGAAGGCAGAGCATCACATGAATTCTAGACTATTAAAACAGTTACACATCTCGAAGTGGAAATGGGATGATGTCGCGATTGACATCATGACTGGGTTTTCGAGGTCATATCGATGCAATGATGTCGTGTGGGTTGTTAAGAGGCTTTATATGGTAGGCCATGCCGATCACCTTTGTGTTGGTTAGAGGCAGGTGAGGCAGCTTTACTGGAAAGCATCTCGTATAGGATACTTTAGAATAGGTTCAATTGATACAGAAGTGGATGGATATTGCACAGTCTCATCATAAATCCTATGCTGATCACTGAAGACGACCCTTGGAGTTCGTGTTCTAGGATCAGGTTTTTTGGCATGTCTCATCGAGGTTGGGACACAGGCGGATCCAGAGACAGGGTAAACATCCAACGATGTATGTGGGGCTATTTGAGATTCTGGAGAGGGTCAGGCCAGTTTCATATCGGTTTTACTTAACCTAGAGGTACCAGGCCAAGCACGACATATTCCATGTATCTCAACTATGTCGTTACCACTCAAACTCATCTCATGTTTTTCAGCTAGAGGAGCTTAAAATTCTGGTAGATGCATCCTTTGAGGAGCATCTAATTCGTATTGTCGATAAGAGCATAATGGTTCGATGAGGTCGGTCAGTTCCCCTAGTACATGTGCTATGGCAGCATGACCGAGTGTAAGACAAATTCTGGAAGTGGGAGATTGACGTACATGCTCAGTGGCTTGATTTATTCTTAGGTTTATCTTCACCATCCATGGAAGGGCAATTCGGGGACGAATTTATTTAAGGGGGGATGTTTTTATGAACTCGGTTCTTATTCCTGAGGTACATGTTTATTATTTTCCTTTTTCCTTAATTGTTTTTGAGAAAATATGGAAAATGGGGGGGAAATCCCAAAATTTGTGGGCCTACAACATGTATATTTCCACACACTGTGTACATTGGCTGTCTGGGATGAGTATTCAAGGAATATAGGCATATCGGCAATGAAGGGTGTAAAAACTGACTACATGCCGTGTATATAGTATATACACGATGTGTAATTAGTCGGAAGGTGAATAGTAAGGTGGTGGAAGTATCTTCCAGCAGAACGATATTACACACCGTGTACATAGAAATACATATCCTGTAACCAAGTCAACTGATGAATAGTGATGCGGTGGAAGAAGTCTGCCAGATGAATAGTTAAAAAATAGATAGTACACGTTGTGTACTTCAGAGTACATGCCGTGTAGTTAAGTTTATTTCTTAAAAATAGGTATTAGTCTCTTATCTCATTAGAGGATTATTAAGACTCGATGACAGCCACATGAGAGAAAGTCGAAACATGGAAGAACTCTCAACCGCACACTAGGACTCCAATTCCTTCACGGTCTATCTCGTTTGAACCGTGTGGGTGATTTCTTCCCACTCCTTGATCCTTTACTTCTAGTTATTTACCTACAGTATATTATTTGATTTTTAACGGATAAATGTTTATCCTAGATCTACATCCTTCTTGGTTGTTTCGGGAGGCATCGTTCATGAATATCGATTAGGGGAGATCGAGGTAGGTGGTTTGGTGTTTATTTCCAACTGTTGAGTTGATTTTGTGTACTGTTGTGATACTCGCCCATGTTCAGGGAGTTATATGGCAGAGGCCTTAGCTTTTATGATATCTACAGTTTCATAGATAATCCAATGAACATGTATAAATTGTTGGGTGGGATCGTTGCCTTGATTCAGGGCCACCCCGTTGGTGCGTCTCCCTTGTTTAGTCGTTTGGATAGGATACCTGTGGGTATGCCATGAGTATTTCATGTTTAAGTTTTATTGAGAGGAAAAATATATCAATTTCTTGATTATGTGTTGGTCTCGGCCCGGTTACTTGCTTAGCCCGAAGGCAGTGTGTTTCTTAGCCTGAGGGAAGTGTTTCGTTTAGCCTGAGGGAAATTTCTCTTATGCCTGTATGTAGTATCATCCGTGCCTTCAGGAAATATCACATATTCCCATTGGAGATATTCATTATGCCTATGGGTAGTCACCTGCGGGTTTCAAATCTAGTTTCCTGAGGGTAATGATTTGCATGACTGAGGACAATGTTTACATTGAATATTCATAGTGGTGATTTCTATTGTTGTACCTTCCAAGCTAAAGCACTTGATTGAAATTAATAATAATAACTAAAATGGTAATGGAATTGGTTTGAGTAGAAACTTATGAGTACTACCTACCTTACTGCATTTCATTATTGCATTATGTTGTTGCACATTTTCACTGACAGTTGGGAACATGACTTTGGTGGTAGTCGACTGGTCTTTATTTCTCACACCCTATTTAGGTCATGTCTTGGGCCTAAACAGAATATATTGCTGTAGGTGTCGATAAGGGAAAGGGTCCATATATAGGTACATGATAAATAAAGAGGAGTATAAGATCATGGGACCGAGCTTATGCTTTGGATGCTGCTGAGTTCCAATTGCACTACCGTGGTTTTGCTTTAATACATTTTGTACCTGGTTCTATATTGTATTAGATTATAGTGTATCCCATTTTGGTTGATTTCTTAGAATTAGAGACATATGGTATCATCTTATATATTCTGGATTATTATCTCTTACTATAGTTCTTCGTTCCATTTTAGCTATATATTGTTTACTACTTCCACTTTTGTGTATGTTTATATTTTTCCGTTGTGCTACACTTTGAAAAATTAGTGCATAGTTTCCCCAATATCAGACCCAGGCCCTCGCTGCTAGTCGGCAACCACTAGAATTTTGGAAAATGTGCTTGAGGTCATGTGACTAACCAGGTTCAGGGCACACATTGTGTGGTACACGGATCCAGGACGTTACATGGGTAATGAGTTAGAGGTGAGGGCTATTTATAAGGGGGAGGAGGGGCTCTTTAGGAAAGTTTAAAAATATTATTTTATTGTATAATGATTTTCAGTTTATAAAGATCCAAAACTCATTAATGATGAAGATAAGATGACTCATGTTCTAAATAAAATCATCCAATAAAAATTAGACATATTTTATGTATTGTCTTAATATTTATAATCCTATTTATTTAAATCATTCCTTAATGAGGTCAACACTACATCATTATTGTGTCATAAATAATTTTATTCATATGATGTCTAAAAATTATAAAATAATACCTTGATGTATGAAATAATTCGAGCTTTATAATTAATATGTATAGTCATATAGATAACATAAATAATCCCATGTAAAAAATTATTTACTAAAAGATGTATGTTTATGTAATTTTTGTCTTTACTTTAAATTAATTTATATAAAGTTTAATTATCTCTCATAAGTGGCTCCTTGAGGTCCCAAAATCTACCCAAAGATTCTCATGGTTGAAAATTTATCAACCAATTGGATTAGGACCCATATTAGGGTAAATTAATATTATTATAATATCATTTTTACCTTAAATTACCTTATTTACGTTTAACTGCAGTAATTAATGTAAAAAGTTACTATTCAACAAAAATCATTTTCATATTATTGAAACAAATTTTACATACAGATAAAAACCATGTATGTTGGATTTTCAAAATTTAATTCACATAATTGGTAAATTTTTATTTAAATGAAAAAGTCAGTTTTTTAACAACTTGTCAGTGTTTTCACTATTCATCAAAAATTGAAGTTTTTGAGAAAAATACCAAAAATTCAGCCAAAGATATATTTTAAATTATGAATTAAAAAATGATGTCAATTTAACCAAATTAAAAACCTATATATTGTGAATTAATTAATTTAAAACTAATTCCCATTATCATAACAAAAGACGTGTTTTTAAGAAACAATAACTATTAAATGATTAACACTTGTTTATGTCCAATTTCACAGTAAAATTACTTCCAATGACCATAGTTGGATTAAATAGTAAAAATATAATCTAATTACACTTTAAAACTAATTAAAAAGATAATTTAACCATAAAAATAAATTATATTAAAAGGTAGTTTTGAATTAAAATATAGCTTTTTTAACTATTCATTAAAAAAAGAATATTTTCCAAAAAATTACAAATATTTAGCCAAAGTAAATTTTGATGTCCCGATTCTAATGAAATATTTCATTTTCTCATATAAAACATATAAAAGTGTCGAAAACTAGATTTAAGGAGGGTTCGCCATTGAAAGGTGGAAAATGAACCTTTTAATGAATATTAGACTATTTAGGCTTAAAATTAGAGTACTTCACATTTTGAGACTCTAAAAATTATTGGATAAATGTAAAAAAATTTAACAAGGATGTATAATAATATTTTATCTAGTTCTATTCATTTCTTCCAATAAAACAGCTCGACATTAACTGCCATTTAAAATAATATTATCTTATTGTTTTTCAGTATGACCCAGCATTGTGTGCAACATAAGATTTCAAAGAAACCCATTATTGCATATTAGGTATGCCATCAAACATAGCACCAAATTTAATGTAAAACTAATATTTAATTAAGAAATATTAATAAATATGATAATGTATTATTTTTATTTACTGACGATGTTACAATAGTAGTTGATCCTGCCAAGACAAAAGTTGTTGATGAAGGGCCAAAACAAATAAATGTTACAGACATTTATAGTTTTCTTCGATTATAATGTTATTAGAAATTTTTTTTATAAAACATTTCATAGTTATCTATCCTGCTAACTAATTTAACACAAAAAGTGGCTAAATTATTCTTTATTGAAGAATGTGATTTTTTTTTCAGGAATTGAAGATGATATTGATGAATGCTCCAGATATGTCTATAACTTCTCAAAATGGTGACTTTTTCTTGTACAACGATGCTTAATTAAAGGGAAATGGTTGTCTTCTAATACAAAACTATTAGGTAATTGCTTATTCTTAAAGATAAGTAGATCCTCATGAGTGAAATTATCCAACACAACATTTGGAATTAGAATTTATGTTTTCTGTTTAGAAACTTTGGAGGGATCATTTATAAGGATCCAAATGTGAAATATATAATGACCAATTATGTTTTATGTATATACTCAATCAGAAGGAATTAAACACGAGGGAGAGAAAAGGGAATTAATCGAAAAGGGATTATGTTTTAACGATCAATTACTATCTACAAAAAGCAATCAAACTGGTGGATTCCTTGAGTAAAAAACCTACTACATCATTAACCTTGATACTATTGGAAGATGGCCCCTTGATTATGGATTGGATGAATTTTTTAAAGGGTGACGCCGGTGTAGGAATTTCTGCTATTTATTTTAGCCTTTAGTGTCATTAAAATTTTCAAAAAGAATTATGAATGTATGGAAGGTAGATGGTTAGTTACAGAAAATGATAGAATTGGTTAAAATTAGAATGTTTCAATAATTGTACCTAAATAATGATTGTTTTTTGAGGATTGTAAATAGATTACATGTACCTTCTGATTTCAAACTGAATAAATAATTGTTTTGTGACGCTAATTATTCTCTATTATCAGTTTACCATAGAAGTACAATGATGTACATATACCATTGGCAGAATTAATAGAGGGATGGAATAAAAATAAATATTTTAGATTATACTATAAAATGATTGAAATGTCAATATTCTAATGAAGAGTAAAAATTACTAAAGGTGATTCTTCAGCCTTTTCCATCTCCATAGTGGAAATAGGAAAACATATCCATGGTTTTGTTGTGGGACAACCCTATACATCTCAAGATAATAATAAAATTTGTGTTACTAATGATCTGTTGAAAAAATCCTCACATTTTCTTCCTATTCAAAATACTATGTATTGGTTTCAACTATCTCGATTGTACCTTAAAGAGGATGTTAGTGTACATGGATTTTCTCATTACATTATATCTGATCGTTGTACCATGTTCACTTATAACTTTTTGTAAGGCCTTTAGAAGTCATTGGGGACAAAATTTAATTTCATCACTGATTTTAATCTTCAATATGATGGATAGACCAAGTAAAAAATTCACACATTGTAGGATATTCTTCAATCATGTTCAATGGACAAACCACAGAATTTGTTATTAGTATATTCATTATTTGTGTATTCTAATAATTAAAATTTTCAATCTAGTATAAAGATGGTACAATTTGAGGCATTGTATGGGAAGTGATGTTGGACTCCAAGTTTTTGGGATGATATTGGAGAATGGAAATTAATGGGGCAAGAATTATTAGAGAATTAGGTTGAGAGTGTGAAGATAAAACAACAATACATGAGGATAGCTCAGACTACGTGAAATAGTTATACAGATTATAGGAGTAAAATAATTTTCGTTCGAGGATGGGGAACATGTTTGTCATATAATCACACCATGGAAAAGTGTTATGTATTTTGTTATAAAAATAAAGTTATGTTAATGATTCATAATAAATTATGAAATCTTGGAAAAAGTTGGACCAGTCACATACATAGTTGCTTTTCCTTCCATTTTATCTCAGGTATAAAATTATCTTTTTGATTTGATGTTGAAATAGAATGTTCCAGATTCATCTCATTTTTTGATCCTAGAAGTTGTTTGTCCTGAAGAGAACCTTTTTTAGGATGATAAACCTGTTAATATTTTTTATTGAAGAGAAAAATTATCGAGGAATAACATAATCCATCAGGTAATGGTTTTCTCGAGAAATGACATGGTTGGAAAAGAATAATGGGAATCTGAAAATACAGTGACGAAAAGGTACTGTCATTGGTTTAATAAGTAAATAAAAATTGCACGGACACAATTTCTAGAAGGTGGGGAAAATGTAACACACTATGATTTTAAAAATAAATTTATCAAAATTCATGAATCACTATGACTCTTTGAAACCATTTATTGTTTTAGGATATATTTATAATCTATTTATTAAATATATTTTTCCACTTCTATGTTTTGAATTTGGAATAATGGACCACTATTGTTGCGATCACGATGTTATCTGAAGTCTGACAGAACCAACATGATTTTCAGTGAATATTACATAGACTTATGAATAGTAATATGAATAGTTATTTGAACATTATGAATAGTAAATCTTATTATTATTTTATTATCTTATGTTTATAAGATAATTAGATCTTTAGTAAATTTTCATGGTGATATAAAATGAGTTGCTGTTTTGAAATAGATATTTTTCAAATTAAATTTTATTTTATTAAAAATTTGAAGTATACATATTCTGAAAATTATTTTCAAGAAATGGATTTATATTTTTAATTCTACATGTTGAAAAATGGTTCGAGTTATTTTTTTCTAAAATAAATGAATTTCTGGTGAATAGTGAAATACCATAATTTAGCAGATAAGATAAATAGTTGATTTATTATTTCATATATCTAATGTGGTGCTGATGTAAGCCCATTATCTCATACTCACATGCACTTATTATGTAATTTATTCATGGAATCATCATTATTTCTTGTCTTTTGAAAAAATAATAAAATAATTAAAAAAATAATGGAAACCCCTCCTCTCGTCCACTATAAATACCTCCATCTCCCCCTCTTCCTATCACACATCTAAAACATTTTGAATTCTATAAATTATGACCAATAACCTTACCAAGTCTCTAACCAACGTTCTAGACCACCTAGACCGACCAAATGTCTAAAACTAGAGGCATTTAAGAGTATCTCATAGAGAAGTTATGAAGAGTTAATAATCCTATTTTAATTTCTTGTGTTTTATTTTCAATTATTTTTTTCTTTATTATAGTCTATTCTCCTTCCCATATCCTAGAGAAATTAAAAAAAAATCTTATATATCATATATGTTATCATGTTCATTTAAATATTCATCATCATTCTCACTCTCCTCTTCCTCTTATTTGAAAAAAACACTGTCTGTGATGTGCCGACTTAACAAAATCAATGATGATGTGTTTCAATTTTCATTAATTCCTTAAAAACTAGTTATAAAACCATTTTAATGGTTGAAATATATTTTAAATTTTAGGATATATCCTCTTTTATGTTCTGGATTTAACATATATACATAATATTATGTTATATAATGAAACTAATTAATGATTATCGAAGAACTAACAAAATTGATCTAAGTAGATATCAATAATGATTTATATAATGATAAATCCTCATAAGATATATCAAAAATGATATATGGAATCATTTAACTCAATGGAAACATTATAATAACATTTCATTCCAATTCTGTTATTTCACATCCAATAGGCTAAGATATACTTTAAGAACCGACCATGAAAATTATTTAAAGAACGCACCCGAAATAATGAAATGAACAAAATATTAACAATTAATGAGTGATAACATGTTATTAAATGATTAGATAAGAATTTATAAACATTAATATGTTTGTTCAATATATTAATAACACATTATCTAATCATTATACAAGAGTTTTAGTCATGATTGAATTAATAGAATCCTAAGGTAAGGGAATTCATAAGCCAATTTCCATTTATTGGTGTAATCTTTTAATTCATTAATTATATGGTAAAAAGTGTATTTTTTGGATTAATTGTCATTTATAATATGTTGAATTCTGTTTACTTATCGTGTATAAACATATTCCTTTCAATATATTAATTTGTTACATAAATTATATGATATTTGTTAGGGAGTTTTCTTTTAAAATCACATTTTAAAATTCTATTTAACAAAATTCAAAAGTAATATTTTTATGAAATTATTATTGTTTTATGATTATGATCTGGTTCTTGGAAATTTATTATGATTAATAGTGAAATATATATCTCCCTCTGAAGAATTGTTTTGGTGTATGTTGGAGGTTGGTCGTATGGTTACTCAAGTGTAACTACTATGGTTACAACATAATGTACCCTTGAAAATTATAACGAATCTAAGATAGTTACAAAATTATGTAACTAATTCCCAATGATATCCTTCTTCTCAATTTATTATTTCTATGATTTATTTAAATATCATTGTTCAGAGGTTTATGATTATTTATTAGTGATAATTATGTCTTTGTGCTAATGATTTCATTTGTTTATAAGTATTAATGGACTAAGAGTTTCTCAAATTATTTTTATATCCATTAATAATAATTTTTGACCATCCCATGATATAAAAAAATTATAGAGGGAAAGGATGGGTAAGTGAAATGTAGAATCCATGAAGCATGTTGTGAAAACTTTTCATGAAAACATTTCATGTTTTATTAAAAACAAATTTATTATGAAATAAATGGATAATTTTTTTTGTGTACCTATTTTTGTATGCTTGTGGGATGATATGTATGATATATGTCCTAACAATCTAAAACTCTAAAACGAATAGATATTTGGGGATTTAAAGAAGTTGAATAATGTTTAATTGACTAGATAATGTAGTGTTTAATGATGGGTCCTCATACTAAATCCTTATGTGACATTTCAATGTATATAATTAAAATTTAATTTTGAAAACATTATTTCATAGAAAATGTACCTTTTTATGTATAGTGGGTTATTAAAAAACTTATTTTGTTCTAATTCACTAAAATATCATAAAATTTGACTTATATTTCAGGAACCGCGATCTAAATCCCTTGGAAACCCAATTGTTTTTCTTTTAACAACACCAAAATTTAAAATACCTGTATTTAAATATTATAAATAAAATCCTCCTCTTTTTCAATAAATAGCCACCCATTTATTCTGTCTACATCACTTAAAATCTATATTAAATAATTTTATTCTCAATTTTTCTTAAAATGAATCATTCAAGGCTTCCCTAATCCCAAACATTTAAATTATAAAATATTTAAGATCATCTATTCAAGGTAAGTGATTTATCTTCATCTTCTATTTCATTCAATAATTTTTTTTTCGGAAAATCTTATAAAGCATATGTTAATTACCTCTCATATTCTTTTTATCATACACTTTCTAGGAATCAAATATTTTACCATTAGTAGATGCTAGTTCTCTATAATTTTACACTTATCTAAATCAATTTTTATACATTTCATGGTACTCAATTTAATTTTCAAATTTCCCTCATTCACATGATAAATTTAATATTCATTTTTATTTTATTAATAATACCTATCTTCATTTTAATGGATATATACATTTTTTTAAAATTTATTTATTTATTTACATACATAAAACTCACAATCCCTTTACATGGGTTAGAAATTATATAATCTTCATGTCTTTAAGAATATTTTATTCAATGATTTTGATATGTAACTTGTTATTTATTTTTAATGAGTTATTAAGGAAATTATTTTTAATGATAGAATTGGATATCATATAATTAATACATTTGAATTGTGCATCTGGATAGAGCTCCAATTCATTAGGTAAATAATTTAATCTATAGATATGATAAGTTTTATAATACCTTGGGGAATAACCTTAAATTTTTTTTATTTACATCACATTGGTTATAAACCATGGTGATATTATTTTTATTGTACCATTTTATTGTATACACATTTCATATTACGATTCATGTTATTATTATTATGATATTTTTCATCTTCATGAATTATTCCAATGCCTCATGTTTTTATTGATATGTATCATGATCAAATTATATATCAATCCTTATCTTAATACTTTACAAGGAATCATTATCACCTACATAGTTTGATGTATCAACAAGGATATGAGATGTAACAACCCAAGATTTTATATAAATTTATTTTCTTTAAATTCAATAGCTTGCGCTACACGCAACACCGAGTTCGAGCGCACCATGACTTACCAAACCAGCATTTCAAAAGCTGTTATGAATAGTGTTAACTGGATTTTGAATTTTATGTAATCCATATAATATAAATTTATTTATTATGTGTTTATTAGACATATTATAAGATGAAATTCAATTTTTTAGAAAAAAATGTATTTTTAAAAAAAAAATCAATTTTACCACATTTTAATGGTGAACCCTTTTTAAATCCAATTCTTGACTCTTTTACATATTCATTTAGACAAAATAAAATTCTTATTTAGAATCGGGACATAAAAATTAACTTTGGATGAAATTTTGGCATTTTTCTAATAATATTCATTTCTTTATGAATAGTGAGAAATAATGTATTTTAATTCAAAATTGCAATTTAATATAATTTATTTATATGCTTATATTATATTTTAAATTTGTTTTAAAGTTTAATAAGATTATAGTTTTACCCTTTAATCCAATGTTTGTCATTGGAATTAATTTTACTTTGAAATTATACATAAACAAGTGTCAATCTTTTGATAGTTATTGTTTCTTAGAAACACGCTATTTGTTTAGACAACGGGAATTAATTTTAAATTAATTATTCCAAATTCTATGTTTTTAAATTGGTTAATTATACATAACCTTTTCATTCATACCTGAAATTTTTCTTATGATGAATTTTTGGAATTTTTCGGAGAAACTTAAATTTTTGATAAATAGTGAAACCACTAAGTAGTAGTTAAAAATCCGAATTTTCATTTAAATGAAATTTCATCGCTTCTGTGAATTGAATTTTTAAAATACGAGACACATGGTTGTTATTAGTAAGTAAAATTTTGTTCAATAAGTTGAAAATAATTTTTCATAAATATTAACATTTCACTTTAATTTAGCATGGTTAAAGATAAATAGGGTAATTCAAGGTAAAAATAATATTTTAATAATACAAAATTACCTTAAATCTTGTCCTAACATTATTGTATGAGTCATGGCCGAGCAAGGGAATCCTAGGATCGATTTGGGGACCCCATGGAGATACTTAAGAATGAAAATGAGACTTTATTTTGATTAACATAACGTAATGACAAAAATGACATTAACAAATATGTTTTAGTATATCAATTTTAAATGGGATTATATAAGTCTAAATTTCAACTATAAATAATAATTGGAATTATTAATATATTTCCTACATTATGGTAAATTTTTTATAATTTTTAGACATCAATTAAATTAATGTATTTATGACATAATAATGATGTAGTATTTTCCACATTAATAAATGATTTAAATAAAAATGATTATTAATATTAATATAATATCCAAACCATGTCCAATTTTTGTTGGATTATTTTATTTCCACAATTAGTCATATTATATTATTCTATAATTATTTTTTTACCTTCAGAAACCGAATATCACTATATAATAAAAAAATATTTTCACACTTTCCAAAAGAGCCCCTCCTCCCCTTTATAAAAGGACTTCACTTCTAACCCATTCCACACGCATCTCAAGCCCCTTGGATCATCCAAAACATTCCAAAATAATCTCTCAAGATCGCCCGCTTCCTCATAGAAACATTACCTTAGGCAGAAGGAACTTTAATAAGTCCTTTTGGTTCAAACCAAAGGAAGTTACCCAAATTAAAGGAAACACTTTCTCTTAAATTCGTTTATTTTATTTTACTTCTCTAACCCCATAAATTTTTTTTATTAATTTATATTATAACAACCCTAGCATCCTTAATATAGTAATATGTATTGATGATAAGAATTAGAACTACAGTTACACACAACTCCATCTAATTGTTGAAGAACATACTCTTTCTGTGGACGGAAAACTAACGCCTCACAAAATGATGATTGTTTGATTATCTCCTACCGCCTCTCATGGTGTCCATTAAAATTAAACTATATTTATATATGATATATATATTATTATTATGTTTTCTTTATGCTTTTGTATATTCCATTTATATTTTTTTTGGTTTCTATTATGGGTAAAACGTGATAATTTCATTTGAGAAAATTCAGACAACTGCCCCATCAAAATAATATGACTCATTAAGGACTTATGTGGGATGTATAAAGGATGTACTTAATGAGATTATATATGATATTATACTGGAATTATAATGTACTTATTTTCACTTCCATTAAAATGAAAAATAGAAATGAAAGTAGCGTTCATGCATAGGTATGACTAACCGTCTCCATAAACGGTACATTTCATTTCTTATATCCAAATGTTATGTACTGTTATAAATAGATATATATACTGACTATATAATATATATATATATATATGATATCTAAATCATTTATATAATTCTGGAGCTAATGGCCTTTTGACCACATGGAAAATTTGTAATTATAACAAGTTCATTTTTGACTCATGTTCCGAACCTCGATAAAACATCCAATATGAACTCAACTAATTAACTAATTATTATAGAAAGGTAATAAGTGATATAAAAGTAATAGTAAACCTGAAAAATGTTCTTAATCAAGTAAAAATTTAATTATGTTTATTATTCAGGAAGAACAAGGAACATATAAGACAAGTCGGACTTGAGGTAAGGGGTTTCTTATCTCACTTTTAATTCCATGAGATTTCCTTTGTTCACCACTTATGTATTGAATGTGGTGTATTGTGTACTTCCATTTGATATATATTATCATTATTATCATTATATTCATGGTATTATATGATTCATTTTGTGGTTATTAACTTTTTTTCATACAACTCGATTGATTACAATAAAGTAAGGGGTTTTCATCTCACCTTCATTTCTATGAGATTAATACTATATTGGACACTATTTTCTTTTGTGTGGAGTATGTAAAGCCCCTAATTGTATTATTGTTGTAATATAATTTAATTTATGGGTATATAAGTCTTCATTTTATGATACTTATTTCATTTAATATATGTTTCTTAAGTTATCAAATCGGTAAGGGAATTTCAAATTTTAATTTCCACTCATTGGGCTTTACACATACTTCATTGATTATTTTACACCATGATTATATGTGGAATAACTATTTATTATTTTGGTAGTAATTTGAACTCCCCGTTATATTAATATACATTTTATACACATAAAAACTCAATTTAAAAATTCTTAAGTCATCGATATTAACTTAATAAGAGTAATTTTAAATCAATCTCATATTATTGAGTTAAACATCCAATTTATTGGTGTTGTTTTTACAAGAATATGTGTGAATGTCCTCTGATTTATTTAAACTGAATAACCAATAATATTTAATGTATTGAAATTTTTCACACATAATTAAGTCGTTGATTTATCCTTAACCTAAGGAGACGGTCTTTATAAGATATTTCATCTCAATTTGCATTCCATTGAGACTTATTTGTTGTTACACTTCAATTCGCATTTATATGGTGTATATAATGATATTTGACATATTATATCATGAATCCCTATATTCTCATGATATTATAAATTTTTTTTTACCTCAATTATTTTTATTCAATTGTCTCTCATTTGGTTAGGTACTCTAACTAAAATATCATTTTAAATGTTTTAAATATTTGTTATTCTAAATCATTCTCATTAAGGTCCATTTTTTAAAAATAGTTTTAAGGATTTATTTATATGGAAATTAATGTTTTCAAATTAAAATTCCATTTAAATGTTTCAAATTGGTACATGACACTTTGATTAAAAAATATATTTTTAAACGACTTTTTGACAAATAGTGTGACTTTTAAATGTTTTCAAGGAAATGGGGATATTTATCTCAAATAGTTTTGATGATTATTTTCATCAATATCAATATGCTTCTTTATTCTTGATTGGGGTTAATATTTTACAATACAATATTCTATATTGTGTAGAATGAGTTATGTTTGACTGTGGATGTGCTATTTTTATATCATTCATGGTTTATGGGCCAAGTATTGAAATTTCGTATGAATGTTTTAATATGAATTTTTATGTTCTGTTTCAAACTTTTCATATAAGGAATGCATTGGACTTAGTATGTGATGAGTTGATACCTCTATAGCTCCTCGATGCATCGGTAGGTATCATTATACCAACTAGTGACTTGGCACAAGGACTTGACAAAATCCTATTTGTAGTATTTGCAGAAGTCCTTGAATATGTGATTATGATGTCTGAAATTATGCATTTCATCATTATGAGATTAGATATTTCTATTTCAGGTGGTTATTCAACTTGTAGAATACCCACGTCTTTGTTTTATTATGGAATTATTTACTCATCTCATATTCCTGCCATAAAGTGTTCATGTTTATTATTTGTAAAGTCAAATGTTTTCAATTATTCACCATGCCTAATGTTTATGTTATCTTCCATTGTATTTCTTACTCTTACTGAGAATTTGAGCTCACCCCTTTCTCATGTTTAATTTTCTCAGGATATGAAGAAGTTAGTAATGAGTGACATGTAGGAATAATTTTGGAATCCTGGATGTTTCTAATGGAATAAAGTAGTGTGGTTTTACATTTCACGTTATAGTGTTGAACTTATGTATATATCTTGTTTCTATGACTACTAAACTGATCGGTCCTTCAAGATATGATTCCTTTTAATCATTCCAATGTATTAAAATAATGCAATGGCTTCTAGATTCTGGGGTCAGGGTATTATAGTTGGTATCAGAGGAGGTTTAGTAAAAACCATGGAAACTAGATTTAGATAAACAATGATTAGAGAACATTACCCTAAGATAGAATTTGAGGGTTAGTATAGAATAACTTCCTCGAATCATGGTAATGTATAGATTTTTTGTATTTTCCATGAAGTACATCCTTGTCTGGATATGAGCAGGTAGAGGCCGCTCTGGCACAGATGTACCGAGGTGTAAAAACATCACCAAGGAATTTTGGGCTCGACCCGGGGTATCCTGGTACATAACAATGTTCCTTTATTCACTCTTGATTATGACACTCCCAAGGGATATGCTTAGAATAATATACATTCTATTTATAATCTTATTTGAAAGATTTTAATATAAGATGAGAATAAACGACCTTGGTTAATCGTAATGTGTTTTAAATTGAAAATAAGGTCTCATGATATTCTTAAAATTATTTTATGACTAATATTACTCACATAATGCTTTCTGGTTTTTGGTAATGGTTGGAATACAATGAATCCATAGTAACATTGAGCATGATGTACAAGGTTTGAACAGTGGTGGAAATGAGCAACAAAATGGAATGTTGATTGGCATAAAAGATATCTTGTTTATTCCGAATCAGTTTTCAAAAAATATGATCAATAACATATATATTAACCAACTCTCGGACCTAAAAAGTAAGAGAAAAGTGGTAAATGATAAGAGATTCTGCAGTAAAGACCATGGAGAAAAGGAATCACATTTTTCATCATAAAGGAAATATGGAAGGAGACACCTAGGAAGGTGTCTTAATAGAACAAATAAATGATTTATGAGTGGGAAAGAAGGACATAAAGTAAATAATTATTGAGGAAAAATGAAGAGTACTATGGATGAAAATAAAATGGTCCTAAGAATCCATATACAGTCATTTTCCGTAAATGTTGGGGACCTGAACATTACCTGAATGAATGAACTATTCGACAGGATATCCTCTTGTTCAAGGAAAAATCTATATAGAAATAAATGGATGGAGAAATTTTTAAAAAGTATTTGTGCCCTCTGTGGATGTGATTATTTTGGAAGAATATTGTCATGTATTTGTAAACCTATAATTTGTCATGTGAAAATGATATTTGAGTAATAATTATCTTTTGTCTTGTGGATATAGTTATAAATAACCATTTTGTTTTATAAGATCATTGAGTTTGAGGAAATTACTAGTTATTAAATTTTGGAATGAAAATTCGAGGTATGAGATAACATTTGTGATGAAATTATGTTATAGTTATTTTGAGGAATATATCTCATTTTTTAGAATATTAAAAAATTATATAGTTTTTGAAAAAAGACAACATGTAGACCGTGTGACAACCCGTCACGTCAAAAAAAGCTGTGGGAATCAAACCTAGAACCATAGTGTGATTGTGATTTATCGGCTACCACTGAACTACATGAAGTCCCTGGTTAGTGTGACTAATTCTTTTTAGTTAAATGATTTTATTGATAAATAATAAGTTGATTTGTATCTTATGTCTTATCATATGGATATCCTTAGTATAGGACAGTGATATGGTTATTAGGTGATAAATGTTATTTTCAAAGACGTTTGCTCTATTGGGAATACTATATTCCTAAAAAATAGAATAATATAGGATTTTATTTGAAGAGTAATGGTGTATTTTACTAATAATTTTATTGTAGATTTCTAAAGATTTAGGTTATTTATGGAAATAATTAACCTATCATAGATAATATGTGATTAGGTTAATTACTTTTATGTATGTGACTTTAAGAGTAGTCGATATTATTTAGAGATACAATTTAATGTAGAAAACTACGTAAGAAAATTATTCTGAGTATTAGTTTTCAATATTATTTTGGAATATATTAAAATATTTTAGGGATAATTGTTTATTGAATGGTATTTATTGAACTTTCGATATTGTTGGTTTAATTGTTTAAATTATGATTTGTATTTCTTTCTCTAAAGTATTATCTTTTTTGTGGATCATATGATATTTTACTAACCATTTTTCTGGTTAATTTCGAATGAAAATGGAAATATATAGTTCATCCATTATGGATTATGTGATTCTCTATAATTTTATTATAGTTCTTCAGGTGTGGCCAAATCATATTTAATACTCATCATTTGGAGTGAAAGATGATTTTGTGGTAAGACTTAGATAAAGGTTGAAACACTACTGGTAAAGATTATTTTTGTTTTATTATTCTATGAATAAATTAATTATTAGACATTAGGGAAGGGGTCTTAAAACCTAAAATGTGTTATCCTAATGCTTTATGTTTTTTTGAACTGATGATATTTTAAATCGTCATAGATTGATGGCTTTGAGGTCCTCAATTTTACACTTGTTTGTGATTGATGACATCATTGACTCCCTATATATATTTATGTTTTTCCTCCAATTGTGTGTCATTAATTTCCACCACTATTCTCCAAATTGAGATCATAATTGGGTGGTGACTTTTTCTCCTCCTTTTCCTTCTTATTAAGACTAAATTTTATTAACCCAATTTTCAATGTGGGTTTTCCACAAAGGTATTTTTCTATTTTTAGCCTTTTATTTTTTTAGAACAATTTTAAATTGTGAGCATGAAATTTATTAAAGTATGGGAGAATTTAACACCCCTATATATCATAGTAGGTCATTTTCCTTAAATTCAATAGCTTGTGCAACACACAACACCGAGTTCGAGCGCACCAAGAATTACCAAACTAGCATTTTAAAAGCGGTTATAAATAGTATTGACTGGATTTTGAATTTTATATATTACATATAATTTTAAGTTATCTATTATGCATTTCTTAGACATATTATAAGAACACATTAAATTTTTCATATAAAAAATGTATTTAAAAAAAAATCAATTTTACCACCTTTTAATGGAGAAACCTTTTTTAAATCCAATATTTGATCCTTTTAAATATTCATTTTGACAAAATAAAATTATTCTTTAGAATAGGGACATCAAAATTTAATTTGGATGAAATTTTGGTATTTTTCTAATAATATTCATTTTTATGAATAGTGAGATATAATATATTTTAATTCAAAACTGCCTTTTATTATAATTTATTTTTATTGTTAGATTATATTTTAAATTTTTTTTGAAGTTTAATTATATTATATATTTATCGTTTAATCCAATATTGGTGATTGGAATTAATTTCACTTTTAATTTATACATAAACATGTGTCAATCTTTTGATAGTTATTTTTACTTAAAAACACGGTATTTGTTATGACAGCGAAAATTAATTTTGAATAAATTAATTCAATTTCAAATTTTTGAATTTGGTAAAATAGAAATCATTTTTTAATTTGTAATATCAAATATATCTTAGGATTAATTGTTTGTAATTTTTTGAAAAACATCAATTTTTGATGAATAGTGAAACCACTAAGTAGTAGTTAAAATTTTGACCTTTTCATTTAAATGAAAATTTACCTCTTTTATGAATTGAATTTTGAAAATCCAAGACACATGGTTGTTTTTAGTATGTAAAATTTGGATTAATATTATGAAAATAATTTTTGGTGAATCGTAAATTTTAAATTTTATTTACCGTGGTTAAAGGTAAAAAAGTAATTCAAGGTAAAAAGAATATTATAATAATATAAATTACCATAACACTTATCCTAACATTATTGGACGAGTCATGGCTGACCATGGGCATCCTTGGGTCAATTTCGGGACCGCATGGAGCCACTTGAGATTGATAAGGACACTTTATTTTAATTAACATAAAGTAAAGACGAAAATGACATTAACATATATCTTTTAGTATATCAATTTTACATGGGGTTATTTAAGTCATCGTTTCTAATATAAATAATTATTGGAAAGAGAAAAAGATTTTTACATTACGTTAATTTTTTTATAATTTTTAGACATCATATAAATTAAATTATTTATGACACAATAATGATGTAGTATTTACCTCTTTAATAAATGATTTAAATAAATATGATTATTAATATTATAATAACATCAAAACCCAGTAAAATTCATATTGGATGATTTTATTTTGACCATGAGTCATCTTATCTTAGAAATTAATTAGTTTTGGACCATTAGAAACCTATTATCACTATATAATATGATAATATTTTCACACTTTCCTAAAGAGCCCCTCCCCCCTTATAAAAGGACACCACCTTTAACCCATTCCAAACACCTCTCAAGCACCATGTCTTATCCCAAACCTGACAAAATAATCTATCAAGATCCCCTTACTCCTCCTATAAGCCTTACCTTAGTCATAATGAACTTCAAGAATTCCCTTTGGTTAAAGCCAAAGAAAGATACCCAAATTAAAGGTAAATCTTTCTCTTAAATTTATTTGTTTTATTTTGTTTTATTTTAATTCTCCAACCCCCTAAAAAACTTTTATTACCTTATTTTATAACAAAACCTATATCCACAATATACTGGGTTGTTTTTATGAGAAGGATTCGAACTACACTTACACACACCTCCATCTAATGGGTAAAGAACAAACTGTTTCTGTGGATGGAAAACTAATGCCTCAAGAAATGATGAATGTTAAATTATCTCCTACCACCTCTCATGGTGGCCATTAAAATTAAAATGTATTTATATATGATATATATATTATGTTTATGTTTTCTTTATGATTCTTTTTTTTCATTTATATCTTTATTTTATGGTTTCCCTTATGGGTAAAACGTGATAATTTCATTTGAGGAAGTGCGGACTACCGACCACTCAAAATGATATGACTCGTTAATAACATATGTGGGACATATAAAGGATGGAATTAATGATAGTATATGTTATATATTATAGGAATTATAATATACCTATGTTAAATTATGATTTTATTCTATTTAAATACAAATTAGAAATGAAAGTAGCGTTCAAGAATATGTACGACTTACCGTATCCATGAATGATACATTTCATTTCTTATTTCAAAATGTTATTTATTATTATAAATACATATATATACTGGATATATAATATATATATTATATTTAAATCATGTATATCAATCTGGGTATAATAGGCTTTTGAACACAGGGAATAATTGTAATTATAACAAGTTCATTCTTGACTCATGTTCCGTATATCGATAAAATATCCAATATGAACACAAATAATTAAATAATTGTTATAAATAGGTAATAAGTGTTATAAAAGGAATAATAAGCTTAAAAACTTTATTAATAAATTATAAATTAAATTATGTTTATTATTCAGGATGAACAAGGACCATATAAAAAAAGCCATACTTGAGTTAAGGGGTTTCTTATCTAACATTTAATTTCATGAGATTTCCATTATTCGCCACTTATTTATTGCATGTGGTTTATTGTGTACTAACATTTGATATATATTATTTTTATTCTCATTATATTCTTGGTATTATGTGATTCATATGGTGGTTATTAACTTTTATTCATAAAACTTTATTAATTACAACGAAGTAAGGGTTTTTCATCTCACTTTTATTTCCGTGAGATTCAGGCTATATTGGACACTATTACCTTTTGTGTGGAGTATGTACTGATAGATATTGTATTATTTTTTTAATATGCTTTAATTTATGGGTATTTACATCATCATTTTATTATACTTCTTTCATTGGGTGTATGTTTTATAAGTTACCAAATCGGTAACGGAATTTCAAATTTCAATTTCTACTCATTGGGTTTACGAATACATCATTGATTATTTTACTCAATGATTATGTGTGGAATCACTATTTATTATTTGTGTAGTAAATTCCACTCCACATTATTTTTATATAATTTTGATACAAATAATCACTACATTGATAAATTCTCAAGACATATATTTGAACTTTATAAGAGCAATTTTAACTCAATCTCCATTTAATGAGTTAAACATCAAATTCATTGGTGTTTATTTTACAAGAATTTTTGTGAATGTACTCTGATTTATTTACAATTAATATCCAATCATATTCAGTGTACTTATATTTTTCACACATAATTATTTCATTGATTTATCCTTAACCTAAGTATACGGTCGTTATAAGAGATTTTATCTCAATTTACATTCCATCGAGACTTCTTTCTAGTTATACACCAACTCACTTGTATATGATGCACATAATGTACTTTGAAATAGTATATAATGAATCCCTTTACTTTCATTATATTATAGTTTTTGGATTACCTCAATTATTTGTATTGAAGTACCTCTCTTTTGTTTATGATCTCTAACTAAAAAATCATTTTCAATGTTGTAAAGATTTATTGTTCTAAATCATTCTCATTAATGTCCATGTTTTAAAAATGGTTTTAAGGATTTATTTATATGGACATTAAATTTTTAATATTAAAATTCGTTTTAAAATTTTCAATGTGTTATGGGACACATTGATTCAAAAATCTATTTTTAAACGGCTTCTTAAAAAATAGTGTGACTTTTAAATGTTTTCAAGAAAAAGGGGGATATTTCTCTCAAATAATTTTGATTATTATTTTGATCTATTTAAATATCCTTAATTATTGTCGATTAAGGATAATCTCTTACAATAAAATCTTCCATATTGTATAGAATGAGTTATGTTTGACTGTGGATGTGCAATTTTATACCATTCCTGGTTTGTGTATAAAGTATTTACATTTTGTATACTTGTTTTAGTACGAATGTTTATGTTTTATTTCAAACTTTTCATATGGGGAATGAATTGAACATAATAAGTGACGAGTGGAGCCTGATATAGCTCATTGATGCATCAGTAGGTCTCCTTAAAAAAACTACTATCTTGGCACAAGTATTTGACAAAATCATATTTGTAATCTTACCACAAGCCCTTGACTATGTGGTTATGATGTTCAGAATTATGAATTCTATCATTATGAGATAATATATTGATATTTCATTTAATTATTCGACTAGTAGAATATCAATGACTATGTTTTATTATGGAATTATTTACTCAGATCATATTCATTCTAAAAAGTGTTCATGTTTATAATTTGTAAAGTTATGTGTTTTCAATTATTCACCATGCCTAATAATTATGTAATCCTCTGCAGTATTGCTTACTCATACTGAGTGTTTAAGCTCATCCCTTTATCGTGTTTCATTTTCCCAGGATATGAAGAAGTTATTTATCTGTGACATGTAGGAATAATCTTGGAATCTTGGATGTTTCTAATGGAATAAATTAGTGTTGTTTTACTTCTAAAGTTATATTGTTGAACTTATGTATATATCTTGTTTCCAAGACTAATAAATTGATCGGTCTTTCAAGATATGATTCCTTGTAATCATGCCAATGTATTAAAATATTGTACCGGCTCCTAGATTATAGGGTCGGGGCATTACATGAGATGTATTAAAAGTAACCAAATTCAAACCCATAAATATTTAATTTATGTGTATTTGAATAATGTTTTACATTTTCATGTATTGCGTACCTAATTTTTGTGAAAATAAAATTAAATATATCCTACATTCTACTCCATGTAATTATAATTTTATGTAATAAAATGTTTGTAAAACAAATAGTGTTTAAAAATGCTTTGATAATTTACCACTGAATGTTTCTAGAAGTAATGGAATTGAGTAAATGTAAGAGATAAGGTTAATAATATTTTTTTCTAATGTTTTTTATTTTAGGAAGATATTATATCATGGGGTTGGGGATATGATCTTATTGATTCAATATAATGTATTATATAAAGGATATACTATTTTTTATAATACATTTATGAAGGATGAGAAAGAAGGGTATATTGTAGTGGGGTTAATATAGAGGAATATTATGGGAATCCATCTATGGATAATTTTATTAATTCTTAAAATTTTATTTCAAGAATACAAATATTAATTTTTAGTTGATTTTATTTGGATGTTAACAAATGAGAAGTTACTAGTGAGTTGAAGTGAAGATATAATATAATGGATCAAGGGTATTTAGAAGATGGTTAAGGTAATATAATAATATCTTGAATAAATTATAAAGATTAAAAAATTCATATGTTCTATAATTTTTATGTTAATAAGTCTACTAATTAGTATAAGTAAATAATTTACATCATATATGATGTGTAAATGTATCTATAATAAATACATAATTTAATGAAGAGTGTAAAATTTGAAAATATAATATACCAAAATTCATAAGGGTTATCTATAATGTGTGTACTAAAATAATTGAAAATGAATGGTACATTAAGGATTAAATATACTCATTAATATGATTATCTTTAATATGGTTGTTAAAAGTTTATAAAATTTTATGAATCAAAATGAATTTTGTATGTGTTTTAAAAACTCATTAAATGATAAAATTGAAAAATTAATTAGGGAAACTGAGATATGTAAGAGCCATTTTACTGTTACAAAATATTTTGTATGAGTTACAGTATTATTACTTGTTAGTATTGAGAGACCTACTAAAATACATAAGAGTCATTGAACATATATTTAGAGTTTTCGATTGGAAATTCATAAATAGTAAAAGCCTCATTGTAATATGTATAAGTTAATAATATATTATGTAATAGTTAACACGTGATATATTAGAGTTTTATAATTAGGAAATTTTATGAAGATGAATATATTCTAGAATATAGATCAATATGTTATGTTAAAGAATTATGTATTACATTTTTAATGTATCACACATCATCATGATTTCGTAGTAAACTATTATTCAACCCAATATAGTCATTAAATTCATTATTTGTTTTAGAAATTACACCAATAGATATTTTTTAAATGATTAAAAATGAATTGTGTCTGAGATTTTGTGGAATATTAAATTGTAAACATATAAATATTTATTTTTTAATGATGACCATGGAGAATATGTAAGTGGTATCTAAATAAAAAGAATATGAATGATGGTGTAGAGAATAAAAAGTATATGATGTATGATATTATGATTAATTTTGATTGTTTAAATCTATAGTATAAGTATTAACTATTATGTAATTAACTAATCTTGTTTCTGAAGAAGTATATACATGTTATTGAAAATGAATTTTGTATATACATAAGCTAAGGTTTCAGATATAGGACATGAAGTGGACCTCAAGTTTAGATGATCAAATGATAAAATGATCGAATTTTATTCTATGGGGAATATAATATTCCTTGATTCCTTGATTTGATGACCAATATATGTGTTTTATTTAGGGAATATGAATATAATGATCTTAAAATTAATGTTATGATTAATTTAATGAAATGATGATTGTGTGTATGCCTGATATGAAAATTTATAATTGGATGTTGAAGAAAAATAGTTTGAAATTGAGTGAAGCCCTCTTTATAATATTTAAAAGATAAGGAATTGGATAATCAAAATGGATATAACATTAAATTTATATGAATTAAAACTCAATATTATGAAGTTGAGATATAATTTTAAAAAAAATTGGAAATTGAATCCATGATTCTATATTAGATTAGAAAAATAATAAAGTGGATTAACTTAGAAATTTATTTGATCATTGATGATGATTTACATTGAAATATACTAAGGAATTAAAGGTAGATGACAAAGATAAGAATGAGGTGAACTATTATGAAATTTAAGTTTATATTCCACTAATTTTATTGGGGGTACAATGAATATATAAGTGGGTATTTTATTTGGAGCTCAGTTCTATCAAAATATATAGGAAATAAGATTAGTATTTTATGAATATTATTATGTTTGAAGAGTTTGGGAATATGAACAAGATGTCTTAAGGAATTATTTATATGATTCTCATGGATTTTGGAAAATTAAATGATATAAAGGTGACCCAATAGACAACAGTTACCTGAAAATGATCCAAAATATAGGTGTACTGATGGGAAAGGGGACATCTGTAGCATAAGAAACTAGAATATACTGATAAATTCCATCCATTTGTATCCTTTATAAGGTTTGGAATTTATGAAACTTGATGTTTGTAAGAAATACAAAGTATTTGGGTCCTAATTTTGTAAAAACATAAAATTACACCTGATGAAATAAAGAGATGATTCTAAAATCCTTCAATGGATTTGAGGAAGACCACAATTTATTATCAAAGTAACTGAAGCATGGAAAAATCATAGAGGAAAAGGATCTTTCATATTTTGTTTGAGTTATTTTTTAAAATATCATGAAACTTGTATAATGAACCAATAGTGTCATAATTAGTATTTTAGAGTTAACCACGTTAGAAAATTATTTTTTCTACCCATATATTTTATAATATTATTGGTTAATATTGTAAAATCTATGTTAAAAAATATACATGGACATAAAAAGTAATTGGTCCCCCACACTAGGGGAGAACCTTGTAAAAAACAAATGTGTTACACTATATTTACTTTGATTCATTGCAAGTGGTGATGATTTATTTAAGGAAATAATGATAGTCGTATACATATTAAAAAGTGAAAATATTTGTATTATCAAAAAGGGGTACAGATTATGTAAAATTAAATTCATGAAATATGTTCACACAGATTCACTTTAATCTTAGTGTGACCGCATAGTCAACTCGAACCTTCATAAAAAATTCACAATCTTTGTGAATGAAATGTATTGGGATAAATATGTGTGTTTTCAAAGAGTCAATGTACAAAGTATTAATAGAGATTTGGGTCAAGAAATCAATCGTGGATTATGGTGAGCACAACAACCACTTTAAACACATCACCTATTACTTAATTTTTTTAATAATACCCACTAAATCACCATTTCTACAATAACTTCACTGCCACAACTACATCAATACCGTAATATCCACATCATGGCCACCACCACACCTTTATACCCAAAACGTCATCAAAAACACTAAAAAATCACCATAACCATGTCAAAATCACCACCACACCTCCATATCCCCAACTACGTAACAACCACTACCACATCTACAACTCATCATCCCATCAACACATGATATAGTTGAGATTATTTCGAGACCAAAATAAATGACATGAGCCAAAGCCATTATAGGTTGAGAACTCATGAACACGTTATTACTATGAGCCATTACAGACCATAAATTGGTGCACATATCACATACATGATCCATTACAGAATATATATACATACATATATATTACCTTACAACATCATTCTCTCTTTTTGTGAGACTACAAATCATAACCATGGGATATTATAGACCATAGTGTGTATTCATGTGAAAACAATGATCCACTATAGAAAATGTATATTATGATTCCTCAAAGACAAAGACATAAAATTATATGAATTTCATCAAATATTTAATTAAAATAAATAAAAAATCATTTAGGTTTAGAGGTATTGATAAATAAGAAAAATAAATAACATAGAAAACCCATGCGTTCTTCAACTAAGATAAATTTTTTAATATATAAGCCACTATATAATCCTTTAACCATCTCCAATATCTCTAAAAAATTTATACTCAATACAATATTCTTGACATTCCGCTCATATTTTGTTTCATTATAACATTAGGAAATTGAAATATAATTATGGGTGATCTCAATGCCCAGTAAGGTTAAGAATTAGTGACAACAATCAAATATCACAGGTTTTTATAAAATAAACATAGGGGTTTGAGAATATAATCCAGGAATATCAACATGAATGTACTATTACTTCCAAATAAAACATAGATAATGATCTTATAAATATTCAAGGAATCATTATAATTAGTAAATCAATATCAATGGGTAATTACATATTATTATCATGACCACAATATAATTCAAAACATTAATAATATATGTCATGTTTCACTCCCAATGACATCACCAAAGAGTACAAAAAGGGACATCAAATATTAAGTTAACTCTTTAATATTACACATAATATATCCTGAGATATATGTCATTAGCAAATAGATAATATATCTATATAAGGTTTTCTCAACCCATCACATCATATTATGTCCAAGAATATGTATTCCATATAGAATACATTTTTAATATTTTCATTGAATTTTAACCCAATAAAGAAATGTTTTTGATGAATATTTACACGAAACATACTCACAAATTAAATGGTGATATCAGGATGATGGACTCAAAATAACATATCCCTATCTAATAAAAAAATGAAATTGGAATATATTTAAAAACACCGTTGAAAAAAGTAATAATTCAAGTTTTACCAATAAAATTATTAATAATTAGAATCATTTGATACCATTTATTTAATTCCCCAAAAAATAACATCTAGTTTTGAGGGTATCCAATGAAACAGAAATCACATGAGTGTAATTCCAGTAGAATACCTAACAGGATCTTGGATGAAAAAATATAAAATATTTCTCTTAAAATACATTTAATATTTCAAAAAAATTCAATGTTATGTGTCATTTTCTGAAGTTATTTCCAAAAAAGAGTTTTGAAATCCATTATAAAATTAATTTAAAAATAAAACCTCAACAATGGAGATATACTATGACATTACCATATATTTTTTATCAATAGTTGAGTGAAAGATAAACCAATTTTTACTAAGTGGAAGAAAGATCCATTTTCAGACCATTATTAAAAATATATATCATGAAAATAATACAATAATATATTTTTGAAATATGATATGGGGAATTATTAATGGAATATAAAATAAAATATATATTTTACTACAAATAAATCTGGAGAAAATTCAAGGGGAAGTGGAATATAGGGATATTGGTGATAAAGTTTCTTTAAGGAGACGGAGAGTTATTATAAACATAATTTCATTTTCATGAAAGAACAGAAATCCACAATAGGGATGATTTTGAAAAGAATTTCAATATAAATCATAAAAATTGGGATTATCATATGAAATTAATGACCAATCACATGGAGAAAAGTTATATCTCAATAAATTAGGAATCTTTAAAAAACCCAATTATATTTTATGGAAGACATTAATCAGTGTCCAAATAATTAAAGATCATGAATGAAAATGATGTTTCCTTAATCGGAAATAAATAAATATTTAAAAATTCATGGTTTATTAGATACAACATAAAAAATAATACTGATGCATAATATCTAATCTTGCATCAATGAATGGTGATAAAGACGAGAACCAATATGTATTATGAATGTATTTAATGAAATCTCCATGATAAGAATTAAAATTGAATATAAATTTAAATATCATAAAATTATGGTGATTTTGAATAAATAATATTAATTTTTATTAGGTACTATATTCAACATAAAACATTGTGTACAATAATACATTTCTTACGCAGTGAAAATTGAGGAAAAAAACATTTCAAGTAATATATTCTTTTAGGTGAGAATAATTTAGAGAAGAGGTTATATAAAATAATAGTAAAAGATTAGAAAATAAATAATAAATTCTCTTAAATATTAATTTTAGGTATAAAAAATCAAACTTTGATCAATATATTTTAGTAAGAATGTTTTTAAATCAATGTTAGAACATTTTGTTATCGAAAACCCATAAATTGAACATTATTCATTTGGTGAATGGGTCTAAATTACTAAATAATAAAATATAGTTATTAAATCCTTATTGGGAACCTTATTCATTTATATTTAGTTTATTAGGAACCAATAATTATAATTATTTATTTATATATTTTAATTTTTTTCACATTGTTTTCATGGAAATTCAATCTATGTTTAACTCTTTAGGTTAATTTTTTAATCATATACAATATTTTAATAATAATTTTAACCCATAATATAACAATTCAAAAACCCAAAAAATAAATATTTATTTATTAAAATATCTTAATATTAATATTTATTTACTTTGAGTCATCGATGATTTTGGTTTATAGCATTATTATAGTGGGTTTTTAAATCGAAGAAAACATTTACACACTATATCATGATGGGTGAGAATGGTTAAATAAGTTTATTATATTTCTAAAGTTGAATAATAATGACATTTTTTAGATGTTTTTAAGTTGTTGAATCTCATATTATGTTGTTTAGATAAAAAATTAATATCATGACGAGAAATAATAAATGCTTCTTCATGGAGGCAATAACCAGTAAAAAAAAATAAAAGATAATTTATTTCTATGATGATGGAATGGAATAAATAATCTCTTTCCAGTAAACAATATAACAATTTTTTATAATAATCATGAATAAGAGGTTATATTTATAACAACCCATATAGTTAACAAGACATAAAATTGAATTTAATATAAATTATTTGATAATTTTACTTCCCCAGATTTCATTGGTTTAAATTTTATGATATTTAAGAAAGAATAACTTAAAAAAGTGAAAAAAATCCACATAGTGATTTTTTTTCAAAAAAATATAGCATTATGTTTACACCCCTACTTCATTCAAGGAACATTATCTTCATATACTATGAATCATTATTACAAAAATATTGACCTTTCTAAAATTTCTACACATAATTATTTATTTCTAAAAAAATTTGAATATGTGTGATGATAGAAATATATTTGTATGGGGTATAAAAATAATTGAAACCCATTAATTTAGAGAAAAATAAGAAAAAAATGATGAAATTTATCTATTTCACCATAAACGTTTTTATCACAATTATAATATATTTCAACATGTGACATTAAATATTTTTTTTCTTCTAAAAATACATTTTTATCCCAATAAAAAAACATAAGAAACCATGATTGTATCCTAAGGCATCTAGGAACTAATTATACAATTCATTTGAAAAAACCATCACCTTTAGTCATTAATTAGAACATAAAATCCAAGTATTTCAAAAAAAAATTCTCTATCAATAGTATTATATGAATCTCAGATAATCATATTTATAACCTATGTTAACATGTCTTTGAATAGTGTTATAATAACTAAATCCAAGTTAATTTGAATGAAAAATTATACTCATTTTTTTTCATTTTTCTTCTTTGAAGGCTAAATTATAACCGAATTTATTGTAGAGATATATTTTGGTCATCTATTATCTTAAACTATATCATCCACACTCTTTATCCTATACAGTAATTTTTTACTATATAATGAATAAAATATTTATAATACTGAACAGTTTCACCTTGAAATATATGGAATACTCATTTAAACATGAAAAAAATAGATTCCATTTAAGAAAACAGAAATATTTCATTCCTTAGAAAACACTGTGAAATTTTCTTCCCAGCATAGTGGGAATGAAAATTAATTTGTAAAAAGGAATAATTTATGTGTTATAAAATTTTTTTTTAGAACATTGGGGAATATAATTATGAAAATGTATAAAGAAAATGAATTCAAAAGTGACATATTGAGAATGAACTATGTGTTAAAAAACATTATTTTTTACTTAGGTAAAATGAATTAAAAAGTGACATATATTGAAAATATTAAAAAAAATATTCCTAAACCATAAAATAATAAATAAAAAGAAATTTATATTAAAATTTAATGGAAATTAGAATATATAAAATAACATTCCTTATTCATTTAAAATAACATATACATTATGTAAAATATTTTAATGAAATCCATTTAATAAAGGATTTGATGAAAAATTTATTACATCTTTTGTAAATTAAAAAAAAGGATGTTGAAAAAGATTAATTAATATGGATTCTTTCAAAAAAATTTGTGTTAAATTACTTATAAATTAAATTAATAATTTATTTCATAGACCATATAAAAGAAAACATGTTTTGATAATGACGTAAGTATCTATGAATGTATATTGGGATGGGACATCCTTTACTATAAGTCATATCTGGCTTCATAAACCCAGTTACTAATAAATAAAAAAAAATATTATTTTTTTTATTGATTACAACAATTTATATTGTTTATTATATTATCATTAATCTAATTATTTAAATTTTTTAATTTGTTATTTAGTAACTGAAATGGATTTGTTGAGGATGGATGTCTTCCGATATTTAGTTTATTACCTCAAAATAACATTGGTGTGCTAAAAATTGTCTGTTTTTTTATAGTTGTAAAAAGTAAATAATATTAAACAAATTTTAATTTTAATTTTTACACAATACATTATCTTCTAAAAGTAACCATAAATGGTGGTTATGAAAATTGTACCATATGATTTTATAAAAACAATATTGTGTCGGTAAACCTGAAATACATTTTCATTTTTCTAGAGGGTAGAAAATATATAAAGTAGATAATATTTTTATTTCACAAAACACTAAATATATAATAAAATTTTTATGTTTTCATTAGATTTATCCTTATTACATTATAGTTTTGGAGGTAATGAATACACTATTACATCATTTAGTGAAGTAATTATTCCACACATACACACAAATGATGTTATGGCTTTCCAGTAGATGGAAATGTTGAGAATGTTACTAATATTATAACATTAAAAATCACAAATACTCCAAAATTATAATATATATGTATATACATACATTTCTATCATATTATCCAACCACATGATTATGTGATGAAAAACAGAACACATCGCCTCATGGTGGTGGTAATTCACACATATCACTAATGATGTTTTCAATTACCGTTGGATGAAAAGGTGATAGATTAGGGGTTTTAATCTCAAATAGTAATATTTTATTATAAGTAATAAAATAATTTTATTATAATATTGTTTTTTTGCAATATATTTTTAAGGAAAAATAATAAGTAAAATAAAAATATGTGGATAAGAGATATACATATTGTTCAAAAAAAACTACCATTCGCTTTCCACATAAGCATTCTATTATAGTATTTTGATGAAACTTTGTATTATATGTCATTAATATAATGAATCTTATGGGTTTAGGCTAGATATATATGGATATAATATTCTCTATAAGTGTTAATAAAGTATTATATGGTATTTAACTTTTATATGTGAGTGGAGGTACACATGTAATTATTCCATGTTTTAAAATATTATATGGTTTTATCCATGTTCATGTGGGACCAAGGAGGCCCAAATTAATATGTAATATCATTTAACTCCAAAAAAAAATATAAAATTTAGTATTTTCTCATGTCAAGGAGATGTTTTAATCCTTCACTATTAGTCAAAACCCTATAATCAAAATTTAACATTAACCATGATAACTTAAAATTTTTCCATGATATAAAATCTTTGTAACAAAATATTAAATTCGAATCATAATTTTTTTTGAATTGATGAATAAAAAAGTGGAATATTTTTTTAAAAAAATAATATATGTTTTTAAAGAATTTATTTTAATATAAATCCAAAAAACACATGAAAAATAATATTATTTAAAATATGTAAATTTTAGAAAATAATTCATCAAGAAATTGAGTGAAAATTATATTTCCAATTTTTTTATTAAAATAATTTACTGTTTTGAACATTTTTATCAATCCAAAACTTAGTGGTACCATCCAAACAAACCATTATACATGAATACCCAGAAAAAAAATTAATCTGAAAAAAATATATTCTCTTCAAAAAATAAAATTTAGAGTTCCAAAATTCAAATTAATGGGTTAAAACAAATTATTTAACTCGAAAGAAATATTTATTTAATAGAAAGTTTTTACCATTTACAACGTGAATCTTACATCAAAATAATTTCATAAAAACACAATATTTTGAAAAATCGGTTTTCACTGTTCTCCAAAAAATAGTATATTTTAGAAATATCTAAAAACTGATCAAGATAAACCTTACATATTCTTATATAAATAAACATACCCATTTTTTCCAATTTAATATATAAAACATATTAATTCATAATTTAATAAAACAATGATGTTTATGGGGAAATAATTTTGTTAAATAAAAGTATGCATTTATCTACTAAAAACATTTAAAAATTATTATGTAAATCAATGTTGATTATTAATTAATAAAATTATTAGTTATACAACTAAATATTGATATATACATTTAGATATATAATTAAAATATTTTTTACATTATCCACCTTAAAAAATTTCATCTTTGAGATTCTATTAATTACCTAATCAAATGAGTGCATTTCTCCCTTATAGTAATTTTTCATTCATATATTTATACTTCATGTAACAGCCCAAGATTTTATGAAAAATATTCTTTTTAATTTTATTATTGTATTGTGTTGTATGATACACCAAAAGGATCTTTCACAACACGCATCCTTGACTTTCCTTCCATTACACGCAATCGCGACCTTCCACGATAGCGTGTGTTGTACGCAACACCAAGTTTCTCTAAACAACGATATGCTATTAAGATATTATTAAAACTAGCCGTTAAGAATAGTAATAACCACTTTTTAAATTGTAGAAATTTTAGCTCTCAAAATGGACTTCATTTTTGGATTCGGAGTATCGAATTTATCCTAAGGTGAAATTTTGGTACATTTCGGATAACTTCCATATTCTGATGAATAGTGAAAATTACTAAATTATAATTAAAAACAACTTTTTTAATCGAAATAATTAATAGAGATAAATTATTAATTTGAGTGGTTTTAAAGTATATTTAGAATATATTTTTACAATTTAATACAATGTTGGTCATTGGTTGTAATTTCACATTTAAACCAGACATAATCAAGTGTCAATCTTTTGATATATTTTGTTTCCTAAAAACACGCTATTTATTTTAACAGCGGGATTTAATTATAAAATTAATTAATGCAACTTCTATGTTATGAATTTGTTAAAACAGATTTCATTTTTGAATTCGGAATATGAAATATAGCTTAGGATGAAATTTTGGCATTTTTCTGAAAACCTTCATTTTTTGATGAATAGTGAAACTACTAAGTGGTAGTTAAAAAAACAGAATTTTTCATAAAACATAATTTTATCGCTTCTGTGAATGGAATTTCAAAAATCCGAGAGACACGGTTGATGTCAGTAAGTAAAATGTGGTTCAATGCGATGAAAATAATTTTTGGTGAATAGTAACTTTTTACTTTTATTTACCACGGTTAAAAGTAAAGAGGGTAATTAAGGGTAAGAATGATATTAATATTACCCTAACACATGTCCTAATTCTATTGGACAAGTGTATCTCGACCAAAATCAACCTTATGTGTAAAATATTATCATTTAGGCCCACTTGGATTAGATTAGGACATTTATTATTATTTAATTCAAAGAAGAGTTAAAAGAGTTAAAATCAAAGTTTATTCACTAAAACATTTTTAATATGGGGTTATACATAAGATAAATTCGACTATAAATATTCATTAGAAAGATAAAAAGATTTTCTATATAATGATATTTTATTTATAATTTTTAGACTTTATATAAATTAATTTATTTATGACACAACGATGATGCAGTAATTACCCTTTTAAGGAAATATTACATTAATTGATGTTATAAATTCTCAAATGAATGTAATTTGAGACTTTTTATGAACTCCACTAATTTTCTAGGTTACTATGATATATTAGTGTTGATTTAATCAACTTTATTTGAACATATAATTCTGTTATGACTTTCACAAAAATCATATATCAAATAGTGTCAAAATTGACACAAAATAGTTTTTAAATCAAATATTATATTATTAATTGTTATTTTATTCCTAAAAATCTAAGGTTCGGCCAAATGACTTAGATAAGGATATATATATTAATAATAAACAATTTGGGGTTCGTTTGGCATGTTATAGTAAGTTTATTAACCATATAGTGAAAGAAAAAAAAAGACAGGGTAAAAGTTAAATTATTTAACTTAGAGTTAAATCTAATTGATAAGGTTAAAATAAGAACCTAAACTTGTCTAAATCCTATTGGTTGATAGGATTTCGACCCATCCCCACTTTAGCTTAGAAATAAGACCCTTTGGAACCATTATAAACCGATTTTGACGTTAATATAAAATAATATTTTGAGATATTCCTAAGGTGCCCCTCTCCTCCCTTATAAAAGGACACCTCCTCCCCCTCCTCCTCACACCAATTTCAGCACTCAAGCTCGGCCAACCCCTGCCAAAATCTCTTCTCCACTTCCCTAGCAACATCATAGAGGTTCTGGTATTCCTCAAAGACCAATTTTAGTTCCCTAAGAGGAGGTCTCCAAAAGGCGCTTCAAAGAAGAGGTAATTACCGTTACCAATTCTTTCATCTTTATTTCTTCTTCCACTTCGTCTTATTAGGTTGTTTCATTATGAAGTAATAACATCAGTATCACTCATATACTGATATGTTATTATAAGTATGAAACAACCCTATTTCACCATCTATCCATCCTACGGAAAAAGAAATCACCGCGCGTGCGTACGTACGGAATACCGTCTCCACGCCGTGGTGTAATCTATTTTCCACCACCACCTTACATGGATGGGTATAATGGTGTAAATAATAACTATACATAGTTATTACAACATAATATTGATTCTTATATATTGTATAATCCACTCCAATTCAATTAAATATTTATGAAAATGATATCATCGCTCGTGCGTACGTACGGACTACCGTCTCCACGACGCGATGAGATTCATTCTCCATGTTAACCATTTAAGAATGATTATAAAGTATATATAAGAAATAATAATGAAATATATGACATTATAAAGCTACTGGATTTAAGTATATATATATATATATATGTATGTCATCTACTTACTTCCATTCAAGACAATAAGGAAAGGAAAACAACGTTCATGCGTACGTACGGACTACCGTCTCCATGAACGGTGTTTTTCATTTCATTTATCTATCTATTATATATATATATACTGAATATATATGATATATAAATCATATTTTATATTCTGGAAGTAAGTAAATCATGATATAAGTTATAATAATGTCAAGAACAACAAGTCAAAACCCCTACGATAAATGAAACGATTTTACCCAAAACGCTTCTTTAACATGGAATTTACAAAAGAACGGATAATATAAAGTCATAATTGAACCATATATGATATCATAACAATGAATATAATTCTGTAATAAGTCAATGACATTATTTAAATCATTATACAGGAGGTTCGGACACATACGAAGCAAATCGGACCTAAGGTAAGGGAAAATATCACAATCTCATTTTTATCCGAGATTGTTTTTACTTTGGTATTTACTGGGATGTATTTTATTATCCACATCCATGTTCCCTCAATATGTAACATTATTTCCATCCACCTACAATTGTTTAAATAAAATTTTACCCTTCGGTGAGTTTTTAGTAAAAGATATGAAAGGAATCTTTTTTCGTTTTTCGTACGAGGTATTTTTTTGACTTTTCCGACAAAAGTACGAGAAGAATGTTTTTTTAACATAAACGGCACAAACGGATTTTTTTACGGTTTTATAAAGCCTTATTTTCATGAAGCTTCCTCCAAAAGATTTCATGACTATTTTCAATAAAATCTCTTTCTTTTAAAATTGCATGATGTTTTGTGAAAAGTAATTGATTTTGAAGAAGAAAGGATATTTTCCTCAAGAATTCATTTCAAGTGTTTTATCAAAATTATTTTCCATCTAAGATAATAAAGGGTTCTATTTCTATCCATATTTTTACATTGATTTGACTATGTTGTGATGGAATTATGTTTATGAATTCCTTTATCTTATATGAATGGTTTTATGATGTCATGTTGTTTAAAAATCCCATTTTTATTACATGGGTTATGCAATGATGTATGATTTATGATTTTGTGGCACACATAAGAATGGTATCATTATGAGATGGGTGGGACCAATATCTCCCTCCAATGCATTGGGTAAAGATTTTATATCTAATGAGATAGACATGGCTGGAATGGTAGGTTATACCGGTTCAGTGAAAAAGGACTGAAACGAGGGTTACTCGATTCAGAAAGGGACTTTGTCCACTAAGATAGTCTTGGCAATGAGTCTTGACTAACAAGAAATGATTCTCTATGATTATGTGTGAATGCCACAAAGTTTCATGTTTTAATTTATTATTATTGTGATTACATTTCACTTCCATGATTTACCCCATGTTATGAAATTATGATCTCTTTTGCAGGTTAAGATTTCCAAAAGATATGTGCTTATGTATATGATGTGATTGATATTTCTTTTGTTTACCCTTACTGAGCATTTGAGCTCACCCTTTTATGTTTTCTTTTCCCCAGGATATAAAGAAAGGTTTTAGGTAAAAAAAAAGGGAAGATCTTTATGGGAGATATTGAAGATCTTTCACCACGATTAGAAGATTACGTTCTGAGTTTCCAAAGACACTAAACTATTACGGTCCTTGTGTGTGTGTTTTTTGTTATGTACTAAGTATTCCGCAAATTTAAAAGTAATGTAATGTCAATGTACGTCAAGATACGGGTCTCTACAGTTGGTATCAGAGGAAAGGTTTAGTCAACCTTTGGAAACTAGGATGCGAAAACGTTAGTGAGATCCCTAGAGATATTTCTAAGGTATGTCTATGGATGTCTCTAAGGTTAAGTATACGTATAGGTTATAGTCCTAGAATTTCTCTAAAGATCTTAGAATTTAACCTAAGATGTTAGATATTGAGGGTACTACCCCTTTATTATGTTGTTTTCCCTAGCATGATTTTTGCCTCTCACACTATTCTTTTGGGGTTTTAGACGATGGCTGGAACCCGAAGGAACCGTGTTGATCAATGCAATGGACAATGCAATGATTGTCCCCCTGAGCAACCAAACGATATGGGAGCTGGAATGCAAAATCTTGTAGCCATGCTCACACAACTTTCTCAAGATATGAATCATGCAGGACTTCCAAACGAGCAAAGGAAGGAGCAACATTCTGTTGAATCCTTCATGAGGCAGCGTCCGCCTTCTTTCAGTGGGTCTACTGATCCATTAGTTGCTGAACAATGGATTAGTACTACTGAAAAGATATTATCAGTTCTTCAATGTTCTAAACATGATAAAGTCATCTTATCAGTATATCGTTTGGAAGGTGAAGCTGATCAATGGTGGAATCTTATCAAGAATATGAGGCAAAGAGATGAAATTGATTCCATGGAATGGGACGAGTTCAAGAACTTGTTTTTCAGTAAGTACTTCCCTCGTATTCTTTGAACGACGATGGAGAAGGAGTTTCTTGAACTAAAGCAAAAGGATGATGAATCTGTTGGTATGTACGAAGCGAATTTTACAAGACTTTCAAGGTATGCATCTGGCATTATCATCCAACCTGAAAGTAAAGTTGATCGATTTTTCAATGGCTTAAAACCAAGTCTTCGAAGGGCATTAGCTATAAGAGACTTCAGTAGCTATGAAGAAATTGTGTGTTGTGCTATCAAGGTAGAAATGGAAGTTGGTGTTACATATCCATCTCATGGTTTTGACAAGAAACGAAAGATGGAGTTCAAGGAGAAATCTCAGAATAATGGTGAAAAGAATATGAATGTTTCCTTATGCACAAAGTGTGGAAAGAAGCATGGTGGAGATTGTCTTAAAGGGACAAGAAAATGTTTTAAGTGTGGAAAAGAAGGTCATCGAGCAGCTGAGTGTCGAAGTAATGGAAAAAGGGATTCTAATGAAGTGAATAAAGCAAACACTGCAGAGAACGCACAACCAACACTTCAATGCTTCAAGTGCAAGGAGATGGGACATTATGCCAATAAATGCCCTAATCCAAGGGTTAGTGATGATCGACATGAGCAACCGCTTAAGGCAAAGGACAAAGGGAAGTCACATGCGATCACTATTGGCAATATTGAATATGACAACGATGTGGTGGAATGATTAAGTTTTTATGTAATGGGATTCCAAAATAATGTTGTATCATGGAATATTGGAATATTTATGTATTGGTCTAAGGTGGTATTCATAGTGATTGAGATATTATGCGCATAATGAAGGGAAAACGAGAAAACAAATTGTTTAACAGTATTCATGAGCTCATGATTGATATAAGGACTAAGTGATATCATGGTTTGAGTATATAGAATTTTGAGGATTTTGGTATGTGGAAAGTGTTAACTTTTAACTGCATTCAAGTTTTCACTATGGTTCAATGGGTATTCAAGAGAGTACAAGATTAAGGCCTTTGAATGTTTGGAATATGTCCAACAAGATATATCTTATGATATATGGGGATCAACGATGGTATTAAATCTCTGGTAATCATTTTCACTATGTTATGAAAGTGGACTGCAGTATTATGGATATGCCTAAAGAAGTTCTTCTTTTGATATTATTGATAGGATGTTATAGTAATGTAGTTTTAGAAAAAGGACAGCCTGCAGGACGGGCGACAGCCCATCGCTTCGGACAAGGCTGTGGGAATCGAACCCACAACCGAAGTGCGACTGGCCTTTATCGCCTACCACTGGCCTACAGGAAGTCCCTGTTTAGTAGAAACTAGTTTTATTATATTAAGAAGTATTATATATGAAGTATAAGTCCATTTTAGGAACCATGTGTGATTAATCTCACTATAGATCGACTTATGTATATAATTTTTGCTAACCTTTTGTTTGAGACAGATGGAATGACCCGTCATTCTATCACATGATCTGCTAACACTTCACGAATAACAAATTCAACTTCATTTATTTAAGAGATGAAGTGGAAATTGTTCTAGGCACGAACAATAGTGAGATTGTACCAAAATAAAGAAAGTATTTATTCCAATTCGAATTTTCAACTTTAGGGAAATGATCTTGAAAACCAAAAATGTTGTCATAGTGATCTTATACATGATGAATCGGATGGTACCTTAGATCGTCACAAATTTATGGATTTGTGATTATTGGCATTTCCATAGCCATGTTCTCTACCACTCTCCATCAGAACATGATGGTTAGTTTTCTCTTCCATATCCATATTTTCACCTATGTGGAAACCCAGTGATTAGTTTTTTTTGGGTAATCGTTACATTTCATACTTTAGTTTTTAAAGCCATGTTTTGGTATTTCTTTTTACGATGTGGGTTTCTATTAATGAAACTTTCGAATAGTAAACCATTTATAACCACGACGAATATCGAGGGCGAAATTCATTTTAAGGGAGGTAGAATGTAACAGCCCAAGATTTTATGAAAAATATTCTTTTTAATTTCATTATTGTATTGTGTTGTATGATACACCAAAAGGATCTTTCACAACACGCATCCTTGACTTTCCTTCCATTACACGCAATCGCGACCTTCCACGATAGCGTGTGTTGTACGCAACACCATGTTTCTCTAAACAACGATATGCTATTAAGATATTATTAAAACTAGCCGTTAAGAATAGTAATAACCACTTTTTAAATTGTAGAAATTTTAGCTCTCAAAATGGACTTCATTTTTGGATTCGGAGTATCGAATTTAGCCTATGGTGAAATTTTGGTACATTTCGGATAACTTCCATATTCTGATGAATAGTGAAAATTACTAAATTATAATTAAAAACAACTTTTTTAATTGAAATAATTAATAGAGATAAATTATTAATTTGAGTGGTTTTAAAGTATATTTCGAATATATTTTTACAATTTAATACAATGTTGGTCATTGGTTGTAATTTCACATTTAAACCAGACATAATCAAGTGTCAATCTTTTGATATATTTTGTTTCCTAAAAACACGCTATTTATTTTAACAGCGGGATTTAATTATAAAATTAATTAATGCAACTTCTATGTTATGAATTTGTTAAAACAGATTTCATTTTTGAATTCGGAATATGAAATATAGCTTAGGATGAAATTTTGGCATTTTTCTGAAAACCTTCATTTTTTGATGAATAGTGAAACTACTAAGTGGTAGTTAAAAAACTGAATTTTTCATAAAACATAATTTTACCGCTTCTGTGAATGGAATTTCAAAAATCCGAGAGACACGGTTGATGTCAGTAAGTAAAATGTGGTTCAATGAGATGAAAATAATTTTTGGTGAATAGTAACTTTTTACTTTTATTTACCACGGTTAAAAGTAAATAGGGTAATTAAGGGTAAGAATGATATTAATATTACCCTAACACATGTCCTAATTCTATTGGACAAGTGTATCTCGACCAAAAACAACCTTAAGTGTAAAATATTATCATTTAGGCCCACTTGGATTAGATTAGGACATTTATTATTATTTAATTCAAAGAAGAGTTAAAAGAGTTAAAATCAAAGTTTATTCACTAAAACATTTTTAATATGGGGTTATACATAAGATAAATTCGACTATAAATATTCATTAGAAATATAAAAAGATTTCCTATATAATGATATTTTATTTATAATTTTTAGACTTTAAATAAATTAATTTATTTATGACACAATGATGATGCAGTAATTACCCTTTTAAGGAAATATTACATTAATTGATGTTATAAATTCTCAAATGAATGTAATTTGAGACTTTTTATGAATCCAACTAATTTTATAGGTTACTATGATATGTTTTTGTTCATTTAAGCAACTTTATTTGAACATATAATTCTGTTATGACTTTCACAAAAATCATATATCAAATAGTGTCAAAATTGACACAAAATAGTTTTTAAATCAAATATTATATTATTAATTTTTATTTTATTCCTAAAAATCTAAGGTTCGGCCAAATGACTTAGATAAGGATATATATATTAATAATAAACAATTTGGCGTTCGTTTGGCATGTTATAGTAAGTTTATTAACCATATAGTGAAAGAAAAAAAAAGACACGGTAAAAGTTAAATTATTTAACTTAGAGTTAAATCTAATTGATAAGGTTAAAATAAGAACGTAAACTTGTCTAAATCATATTGGTTGATAGGATTTCGACCCATCCCCACTTTATCTTCGAAATAAGACCCTTTGGAACCATTATAAACCGATTTTGACTTTAATATAAAATAATATTTTGAGATATTCCTAAGGTGCCCCTCTCCTCCCTTATAAAAGGACACCTCCTCCCCCTCCTCCTCACACCAATTTGAGCACTCAAGCTCGGCCAACCCCTGCCAAAATCTCTTCTCCACTTCCCTAGAAACATCCTAGAGGTTCTGGTCTTCCTCAAAGACCAATTTTAGTTCCCTAAAAGGAGGTCTCCAAAAGGCGCTTCAAAGAAGAGGTAATTACCGTTACCAATTCTTTCATCTTTATTTCTTCTTCCACTTCTTCTTCTTAGGTTGTTTCATTATGAAGTAATAACATCAGTATCACTCATATACTGATATGTTATTATAAGTATGAAACAACCCTATTTCACCATCTATCCATCCTACGGAAAAAGAAATCACCGCGCGTGCGTACGTACGGAATACCGTCTCCACGCCGTGGTGTAATCTATTTTCCACCACCACCTTACATGGATGGGTATAATGGTGTAAATAATAACTATACATAGTTATTACAACATAATATTGATTCTTATATATTGTATAATCCACTCCAATTCAATTACATATTTATGGAAATGATATCATCGCTTGTGCGTACGTACGGACTACCGTCTCCACGACGCGATGAGATTCATTCTCCATGTTAACCATTTAAGAATGATTATAAAGTATATATAAGAAATAATAATGAAATATATGACATTATAAAGCTACTGGATTTATGTATATATATATATATATATTTATGTCATCTACTTACTTCCATTCAAGACAATAAGGAAAGGAAAACAACGTTCATGCGTACGTACGGACTACCGTCTCCATGAACGGTGTTTTTCATTTCATTTATCTATCTATTATATATATATATACTGAATATATATGATATATAAATCATATTTTATATTCTGGAAGTAAGTAAATCATGATATAAGTAATAATAATGTCAAGAACAACAAGTCAAAACACCTACGATAAATGAAACGATTTTACCCAAAACGCTTCTTTAACATGGAATTTACAAAAGAACGGATAATATAAAGTCATAATTGAACCATATATGATATCATAACAATGAATATAATTCTGTAATAAGTCAATGACATTATTTAAATCATTATACAGGAGGTTCGGACACATACGAAGCAAATCAGACCTAAGGTAAGGGAAAATATCACAATCTCATTTTTATCCGAGATTGTTTTTACTTTGGTATTTACTGGGATGTATTTTATTATCCACATCCATGTTCCCTCAATATGTAACATTATTTCCATCCACCTACAATTGTTTAAATAAAATTTTACCCTTCGGTGAGTTTTTAGTAAAAGATATGAAAGGAATATTTTTTCGTTTTTTGTACGAGGTATTTTTTTGACTTTTCCGACAAAAGTACGAGAAGAATGTTTTTTTAACTTAAACGGCACGAACGGATTTTTTTACGGTTTTATAAAGCCTTATTTTCATGAATCTTCCTCCAAAAGATTTCATGACTATTTTCAATAAAATCTCTTTCTTTTAAAATTGCATGATGTTTTTTGAAAAGGAATTGATTTTGAAGAAGAAAGGATATTTTCCTCAAGAATTCATTTCAAGTGTTTTATCAAAATTATTTTCCATCTAAGATAATAAAGGGTTCTATTTCTATCCATATTTTTACATTGATTTGACTATGTTGTGATGGAATTATGTTTATGAATTCCTTTATCTTATATGAATGGTTTTATGATGTCATGTTGTTTAAAAATCCCATTTTTATTACATGGGTTATGCAATGATGTATGATTTATGATTTTGTGGCACACATAAGAATGGTATCATTATGAGATGGGTGGGACCTATATCTCCCTCCAATGCATTGGGTAAAGATTTTATATCTCATGAGATAGACATGGCTGGAATGGTAGGTTATACCTGTTCAGTGAAACAGGACTGAAACGAGGGTTACTCGATTCAGAAAGGGACTTTGTCCACTAAGATAGTCTTGGCAATGAGTCTTGACTAACAAGAAATGATTCTCTATGATTATGTGTTAATGCCACAAAGTTTCATGTTTTAAGTTATTATTATTGTGATTACATTTCACTTCCATGATTTATCCCATGTTATGAAATTTTGATCTCTTTTGCAGGTTAAGATTTCCAAAAGTTATGTGCTTATGTATATGATGTGATTAATATTTCTTTTGTTTACCCTTACTGAGCATTTGAGCTCACCCTTTTATGTTTTCTTTTCCCCAGGATATAAAGAAAGGTTTTAGGTAAAAAAAAAGGGAAGATCTTTATGGGTGATATTGAAGATCTTTCACCACGATTAGAAGATTACGTTCTGAGTTTCCAAAGACACTAAACTATTACGGTCCTTGTGTGTGTGTTTTTTGTTATGTACTAAGTATTCCGCAAATTTAAAAGTAATTTAATGTCAATGTACATCAAGATACGGGTCTCTACACTTCTGTAACTATATTCTCCTATAAGGACTTTACATATTGAATGGATATTATTTCATAATCCATTCCATCTGAAATCCAAAATATGAAACATGTTTTCTTCATCAGAAAATATTTTTTTCCAACTATACAACCTTAGGGATAAAAACATTAGAAGCATCAGTGATGTACTTTTTCATCAATGAAACATGAAATATATCATATACCTGAGATAAATTTGTAGTTAAATAGAACATCATTGAAACTGATACAAATGCTTCCATAATTTCATTACGAATAATAAATCATGTACTTATCTTTCCCTTTTTACAAAATCACATAACACTTTTCCAATGGGATATTTGAAGAAAAACATTACCACATACCTCAAAATAATGATTTCTCATATTATGATCATCATACCTATTATATATACTTTGCGAGTACCTCATATGGTTTTAAATCATCATTTTATTCTCATTAATCTCTTTTATTAATTATAGTACTTACAAAATCACTTAAATGATGTAATCCAAGAATTGTGTGGTTAAACATCAAATGGCACATAATTTCTCCAAAGGATTCATATATATATATATATATATATAGAAATTAGAACAATAATTATAATAAAATTCCACCAATGAAGGATAATGAACCCAACATACTTGATTATCCAATATATATGTATAAATAAGATCATATAACATAATAATTACTCATTCAAATTTTCCATCATATTGATGATGAAATGTTATTCAATTTTTTAATTAACAATTAACATTTTTAAGTCCTCTAGAAAAATTGTGTAAAATCTACGATCACTATTATATAAAAGAGAGAGTGGTAAACCATGTAAAATTATATTCTCATTAAGCTAAATTATATCAGTTTAGTCCAAAAATAGGTTATATGTGATTTGAATTAAATTCCCAAATTTATTTAAATGATCAACATTGAATCAAATAATATTATTTTTTATATATTTAATAGGTAATCAGACTAAAAATATATTGATATATTATCCTATTTCTATTCAGGAACTGGGAAATGATGAAGTATCCCCTTCAGTAGTTGTATCTCAGCTTTTACCTATTGATGATTCATGAATTTCATGGTAAATTAAATAATTTATTTATTTATCCAATCCTATATAAAATATTCCTAAACATTTATTACATCATTGTACTACTATATTGAATTTAAAATAAAATTTTGTTAGATTCTATTATTAATTCTTGGATTAGAAATTTTAAGAGGATAATATTCATTGTTTTTATTATAATTTTCATGTGTTTCAATATTCATATATAGTATATTTAGTGCATTTTACAATTTGAACATTATATCACTATATGATGTTAATTCTTTGTTATAGTGTAGTTTTACTCAGTACATATTTGAACAACTCCTAAAAAAATGGTATTGATTTTTCTCTTTTATCTGATGATATGAATAATAATTCATGCTTTTGGGGCACTTGATGATTCAAATTGGATGACCACCAAAGTGGGCGTTGACCCAAAAAAATTCTAGGCAAAGTGAACTGGAAATCAACCGCATAAAAGTACTGTATCAGAAATGATTCAAGCACTATTATTCTCACAATTAAACTGATGATAGATGGTATCCTAGGAAACATTTCATTTAACAGTGGGAAAATCTTATTTGGATTTTTAATGGAGTTCCATGTGGCCCAAGTTGAAGATGATGTTCTGGGCAATGTTCTATTTCCAAGAAAAACATCCCACCATTTAAATAATATCTAAAAAACAAAAAACTTTTTTGGCTAAAATGTTAGAGTATATTAGGGGACATCTAGTAATCCATTTTATCCATATATGTCCAAATATGATTTTTCCATCGAGAAGTAAAATTCATCACTTCTTTGTGGTGGATGCAAGATAGATTCCACTTCAAGGAATGTGTGGAAAAGTCTCCTCTATATAAATTTTATACCCTCCTAGAGAACCCAAAATTAATTAAAGACACTTGGAAATATTGGGGATTTATCAATGTATTCCTAAATTAATATTTAATCCATTATTGGTGGTGGATTTAGTGATCATGGAGCTTTTTTTTCATTGTATTGTTATTATAAAAATTTGTCTTTGTAACGTTTTTCTTTTTCAATTATGTTTTTAGAATCACCTTAGTTTTTAATAAAACAACTTATTTTACTCTTATTATATTACATTCTATATCACATTGATACCTTATCCTCATGGTGTGAATTTTTTAACACCAATCCTTGAGAAATTTTCCACAAAATGGTGGAGTGACCGTTATTTTCAGGTTCTTACTTCATCAATTCCACCCTCGTAAGTCTACTTACCACTTCCATTGAGAACTTGTCTTCAATGGAGGGATTCTATTTTATGTTTTGATCCAATGGAGTAGCAATGGATTTGATTGGTTGTTATTCCTCACTCTCTATATGTTTATTAATTTCATTCATTTGAGTTCTTTTTTATTCATTTATTTCCCCTCTTCCTCTTATTTATTGAATTTATTCACCCACTTTTATGTGGTAATTACAAATTATTCCTTGGAGTTATCGTGAAAACGGACCTAAAAGTGTATATGTAATTTTAATTTTTTGTGGGGTTTAACCAGTAAGTGAGGATATTAGTTTGAATTCATTGATTTAATCCTTCTTCAATTATTGAAATTTAATCCAATCCACCCTGAGCAATAACCTAGGATCAACTCATTTTTTCACTTAATTTTAATCCATGTAGATGTCACATTGATATTTAAAACCATCTAAAATAAACCCATTTGAACATTCATATCCAAAAACAATCCATATAAAGCATGTGTCTATAGTTTAATTCTTAGGTCTTAGAAGATTCAACATCCCAAGCTTAACAACAAGTGACCACTTAACCCTAAAATCATCGGAAATTTTGGGCGATACCAAATTTTGGCACAATTGATATGAACCCATTTAATTAATCTCAACACTCATTCAATTCTACCCTATTTATTTTTTCTCTACTCAACTTCTTTTATTCTTATCCCTTTCTATTTGTGGGTTTCCGGAGAATCTAGAATCCAACTTTCAGTCTTCTGCAACAGAGTATCATCCAAATCACTATTTCACAAACCCATTTTGCAATAAAATAAAAAATCAATATTTTGGAATCCCCTAAAATAGTAAAAAATATCAACTCTTTATTGATTACAACACACCCAGTGACATGTACAATCATTAGAATGACGAATATTAAAAGGATAAATTTTTTTCAATCTCTATAATGGTTGAATAGGTAAATATTAGGGCATTACATAATGTCCAAGATCCTATCCAGCCTATTCCCCAACAACTTATTGAATCCATTTTTAAAAAAAATGTATAAAATGAATTCAGAAGTTTTTTATTATGATTAGAAACACAATTCATTGAAATGATTATGGAACCCATTCCCACATAGACTATTCCTTCCTCATCCCTACTAGAAGATTATTTTCTACCAAAAACATCGCATGATATTTTTGAATAAATATCCATTTAATTTTGGATATACTAATAAGACCAAGACATTGTTGATGGGTCGTTAAATTATTAAGAAAATTGATTTTTTGGATTCAAAAGAGGAGAATTTGACATCACGGATTGTCCTACCTATGAATAACTCCATTAATGATTATTCAAAAACGCCAATCACTGAATTACTGAGAGAAATAGAAAACATTAATTCCATTCCAATTCCTAACACTGATATTTCAAATTTTGTGGTATAATCATCTATTCAAAAGGAATCTATTATGTCATGAAATTTGGAAAACAAAACTGATTTGGATTCAAAATATCATACTATGTATGAATTTCCTATCCAAACCAAACTAAAAATTATTATCCTTACTAGCCCTCACAATTATACATTCATAGGTTATATCCATGCCCTTTAATTTAGAAGTAATTATTTTTTTGAAACCAAAAAATATAGAATTATCATTCATGTCTTAGGAAAGACTATAGAAGAAACTGGATCAACCATTTCTAATATTTCATGGATTTTCCCATACATTAAAAAACATATGTCGGTGAATGAAATAAAATATAATCATAGAATGAATCTAAACCTATTATAATTTGAGAGACTTGTGGTCCTTATTTTTTTAAAATATTGTTGTGGTTAGTTAAGGTATACATGTCACGATAACATCATTAAAAAAATCTTTGTACGATTGTAAACATGTGGTTGTCCTACTTCCAATCATTGCGAATCATATTTTTTATTTCCAAAAACGATAAATGAATCATTTTTTATTAAAGAAAATTTGTTTGTTGACTTGTTCATCTATTATGAGTATGGATAAGTTTGAATGGGGAGATCAATATTCATCTGTGTCATGTGGTGTGATCCCTAAGTAATACCTTACCAATAATTTTAAAAAGAAGATAATATATCATCAGTTTATTTTATTTTTATGTGTATTTTAGTTAAAAGAAAAAAACATGAATATGATAGTACATTATACTATTGACATGTTCTTTTATTATGAGCATGGATGGGTATGATAGGGTTTCTCCATATTCATCTATGTCTCATGGTGTCATCCATGAGTAATACCATACACATAAATTTCAAATGTAGATAATGTATCATCTATTTATTTTCTTTTATTTTTATGTGTTTATAGTTTGAAATAAAAATAAGCACAAAAATAAAAAAATAGTTAAAAGGATATGTCGTGGTCATGGGGAAAATCCCGTCACAACCAGAAAGGCTGCATGTACACAAACCTATGACAAAAGGGAGAATGGGCAATAGATTTTTAACATCATAACTAGGTGAATCAATTAAGTGATTCACATGTTCAGTTTCCTCTATGAACTACACTCCTATAACCATTCAAAGTATTCTTTTTTTAAAAAAGTGGGGAATATGTTATTCTATATTTGGGGGAGATGAAATAATTGATTTTGTGTGCATAAAAATGTGTGGAATCAACAATTTCATTAACATTGTACATGATAACACACATTGAAAACTCTAAAATTTGATATCAAATAATTTTTCAAGCCTTGATTATGATTTTAATTCATGTTTATGTTCATGTGCATATATTTTGGAAAGAGCTCTTGTCCAATGTGATTTTTCACTGTTTATATTTTCATCCATTAATAAAAATAAAACAAAATGCATGTCCCCTGGATTGTGTGGTATTAGTTTGAGTTTTCAGGGTTCCTTAATAAGTGTCATAGGTGTGGTGTTAATTTAAATTTTAACATGAGTATTCAAAAAATAAAAAAACAATTGCACCTACAACAATGGATTTAACTAATGTGTGGCTTTCAGCACTTGGGGATTGCGACTCCCTAGTTGTCTGAAATGGAGTTGGGAATTTTATCTCTATTTGTGGTAATTTGAAATTGCTTTTGATTTTTTAAACTCATGATGATGCTCATGTATTTTAACTTCACTTGGTGCCATAATATATTTGGTTTTGGAAGTCATCTGAAAAGTCTTGCTACATGGATTGAGTCGATTGAGTTAAATTTCAATTACGATGGAAAAATTGAAAAAACCCAAACATAAATAAATTGAAAAAATTAATACTCATCTTAAAATTAAAACTTGATTCCTCCTTGGGCTTCCCTCTTTTTCCCCATGAATAAAGATGATCCCCCTTGTCTATTGTGATGTACAACACATAATCATGCTTAATTAATACTGGATGAAATGTGGAGATGAATATGTAAAAAAGAATAGGCTTGGGCATGGAATATACCTCTGGACCTACCTTGGTTTAAATTATTCTAAGGGGTTTAATAATTTTGTGGTATGATAATTTTCAGTGTGCAATGTGTGATAAAATGTTTTTGGAAATGGGAATTCAAATTTCATATTTTTGAGATATATTTAGGTCGAGATTAGAAAAAAACAAGATGGGGGTAGGATTAGCCAATGAAATTGGATAATATTAATTGTTTATATTTTAATTCTGATGTGTTTCAATATTCATAAACAAATATTTAGTGTATTTTACAATTTGAACATTATTTCACATTATGATTATAATTCTGTGTTAAAGAGCCCTATTAGTTGGTACATATTTGAGCACATCCTAAAAAATGGTATTGAATTTATTTTTAGGTCTCCAATTATATATGGAGAAATAGATTGTTTTTAAGCACTTGAAGATTGAAATTGGAAGACCAACATAGTGGGCCATGATCATACAAAATTATGGTCGAAGTGAACTAGACATCAGCCCAATAAAAGTACTGTATCAGAAAATTTTCAAGCCCAATAGTTCTAAGAATTTAAATAAATATATAAGATATATTGGGGAATTTTTGATTAAATAGTTGACCAAGATAATTTTCACTTTATAATGGAGATAGAGGTGGCTCATGTTGAAGAGGGAATTCAGGGGTAAATTCTATGACCTAGAAAAATAACCCACCATTTAAATCATCTCTCGCAAGGCACAAAATATTATCAGGTGTAATGTTTTAGGATATTAATGGGTATTTGGGGATCTATTTCATCCTTATATAAACCACTATAATTCGTCAATATGAAATAAAAATTTGGATATTCATTATGGTGGATTCATGCAAGCGGCCACTTTGGGGAAAGTGTAGAAAAGTCTCATCTACATTAATTTTTCACCCACCTAGGCCCACAACAATTAATTAAATATTATTTCACTGATAGGGTCTCGACCAAAGGATTCATGAATACCTATTTAAGGCAGTATTGGTAGATTATTTAGAGATATTGGAGCTTGGTTTTCATTTTATTGTTATTATGTCAATTTGTCTTTGAAACGTTCTTCTTTCTCATGTATGTTGTTCGAATCAACTTAGTTTTTAATAAATTCTATTCTTATACTCTTATTATAATCATCTTCATATCACAGTGATACTGTTGCTTCATGTTGTGAATTTATTCACACTAAAACTTGTGAAATTTAACACACAGCGGTGGAGTGATTTCCATTTTCTTTTTTTTACTCTTTTAATTCCACCCTCATAAGTCTACATCCTATTTCCATTGAGAACATGCCATCAATTGAGGGATAAAAATTTTATTGGATTATCTAATGGATTTTAAAGGGTTTATATTGGAAGTTATTTCATACAAACTAAATTTTTATTAATTTAATTTAGTTGAGTTTTTTTTCAATGATTTTCACTCTTCTAATTCCTTATTGAATTTATTCACACACTTTTATGTCTTAATTAGATCATTTACATTGAATTTCTCATGAAAATTATCATATAAGTGTATAGGAAATTATAATGTTTTTTTAAGTCGTTTAACCCATAATTGATGACATTAGTTTGATTAATTGAATGAATCCTTCTCGAGTTAATGAAATTGAAATCGTTAAAAAAGAAATTCATCTAATCCACCCTGAGCTATAACCTAGGAAAAACTCATTTTCTCATAATTTAAATTCACAAATATATATTATTATTATCTTAAAATAATCTAATATCAACCCATATTGTACACTACATAGCCAAAAATAATCCATACAATGCATGTGTCTGTAGGATACTTCTTAGATCGCCAAGGATTCGACAACCGAAGCTAAACTATAAGAGACGACATAACCATAAAATCATTGGTAAATTTGGGGGAGACTAACTGTTCTTTAATAGGAAATCCCATGGAACACATATTATCATTACAACTTTGATAACATATTTTTTGTAAATATAATAATTAGTAATAATTCTGTTATTGACCGATCTTACCATTTCATTCTAACAATAAACTTCATTTTGAACATTCTTATTTCTTTCGACCCGTAATGTGGGCACAAATACATGATCCAAAATTAAATAAATTTTTATATACACCATTTCCCAGAAAAAATTCATTGATCCATTAAATGAAGGATCATCCTCTAAAAGTAACATAGTTAGTGGTCAATTATCATTTTGACTCGAGACAAAGAACACATTTGTTTCCTTGCATGGATAGTAGTGAATTAAAAAAATAATAATAATTAATTAGTGCTTTTCATATTATCCACCTCAAGTTTAACTATTTTTATGTGAATATATACATTAAAATTTGAATATATATATATATATATATTTAATGTCATTAAATTTAGATGATGTCAAAAAAATTAATGAAATAAATATTATATAATTATCATGTTCATGTGGAAGATAATTCTATTAATGGGGTTTAATTGACATGAGGTATATGTGATAACTCGATTATTATGTTTCAGTAAACAACCAAGAAAATTCAAATAAGTATCAATATAAATGAAAAAATCCCCATTTTTCCATGGATAACACTTGACCATTTACCAATATTTATCAATTCTATGTATGATTCAACACATTTATTTTTCTTGATGGATTGTACTCCTTTCATGTTAATAGAGATAGAATTATAGATACTAGATAAATGTTTTAAAAAAAATCATAATAACCAACTAATTAAGAAAATATATAATGTTGGGATATTTATATTCCTTTCCCACTCTTCCACCACTTATGTTTTAGTGGGATTAAAATATATTTCATCTATAGAAATAACATTTGTAAAGAATTAAATCTTTTATAACAAAACATTACCTTCATAGAATGTTCTATATCTCTCCATCTAATAAATTTTCTTCAAAGAAATCCATAGTTATTTCTCATGTTCTTCATATTATTTATAATAAACAAGAATATCATTGATCAACCCTATAAAATATTTTCCCAACTAATTATGAGGTATTTTTTAAATTATATAAATGAATAAAACTGAGTTTGTTTTCATAAATGGAAATTAATAACCAAAAAATTCTAATTACTATACCTAATATGAAATTACATAATCATAATTTCTTTCTATTTTATCAAAACCTAATTATAATTGTAATTGGGATTAACCATTGAAATAAATGTGCTTCCTAAATCTAAAACCACATTATATAAGGACACATCATCTTATATAGTAGTAGATAAAGTCTTTTCCACAACATTAATATTTTGGTCTTGATAATTAACAACATGACAAAATAACTTATAGAATGAATTACAGGAATTAACCAACTCATTTCAACTAAAACATTTCACTACTAGGGGAATAACAATTATCCCAATTCTAATATGATAAAAACACATTTTCCATACAGTCACTAGCCAAATGAACAAGATTACAATGTGAGTATCACATTCGAATTCATACGAATAATTATTTAAAATTCCATTTATGATATTTATAAAATTTTGGTTATTACAATATAATTATAGGTTTATTTATTATCCATTACATTCCACCTTAACCACTTATTTCTTTTACTTGTAGAAATTTGGGATGTGTTGGAAAACACTATATCAACATTGTTATCATAAAATAAAAATTCTAGATTACATTAATATTCATTATATATAAATTACCATCATAAAAAATTTAGATGAACCACTATAAGATCATTAAATTTAAAATTAATAGATCACTATGAAATCCGATTCACACTGGGAAAGTCTAGTATAATTTTCCTCATTAGCAGAGGTGTTGTTTTCTTTACATTGCTTAAAATCTATAAATGTCACATCTATTTCATGATGAAGAACTATTAGAAGATAAATATCAAGAAAATGATCATTAATTTATGTCCATTTCATGTCATCAATCACATATTTTTTCAAATTGATATTCAATTAGAGACCCCTATCGACTAGCTTCACATTGAAAATTATAGAGAGGAAATGTTTCCTTTTGATGATTGATACATTCAAGAACATCAAATATGTTTTTAAATACATTTATCTATATTCCATTTTCACAAGTTTTGAAGATTAATTTAATGTTAAAGGGTTTTGTTTCATTCAATTAAAAAAATAGTCATATTCATCTCTATTTATTTTCATTTATCTCTTTTTTGATTTCCACAAGTAACATTCCATTTTTGGCGAGCTAAAAATTTCAAAAAATATAATATTCTTACAATTCATGATATATGATTCTGAAAAAAAAATTATCCTCTTGATTCATTCCAACATCAGCTACCCTATATCCTATATGTAAAATCTATTTGATATCACATTTAATAGATAAATGAATACATAAATCATAAAAAATTATTACATTTAAATAAAACCATTAATAAGAGACATAAATTAATATAATTTTCAATTTTCATAACCTATAAATACATTTCTCCATTTCTCTAATACTAACTATAATAACTCAAGAGAGTAACAAACCATAAATATGAGTTTAATAACAAGGATTTCAAATAAACATTATCAGGATCATACACCTTTATATTATTTAGAATTAAAGAAAAAAATTTCATAACAAATAGAAAAAACCATAAATTAGTCATTATTTCCATATAAATAGGGAATTATGTTTCCTCTTATGTTTCACTCAAGACACTTTTTATTCATTTATGATAAGTTCCTATAACATAAATTATGACCATGAGAACATTTTTACTCATTCGTAGATTGCATTGACAACATTTATAAACATTTAATGATAATAACAATTAATTTCAAGGTATGTAAAGATAAATTATTCCAATTCGTTATATAAAATTGGAATATACATAATGATTAAAATAATTTTTGCAATAAACATTTTAGAATATAAATATAAAATTTGGACATATTAAAAAAAATTATAAAATAGGGAATTTGGAATCCATTATAAGGATTAAGAAAACCATGACGGTATTCTGATGTTTATGATAACTCATTAATACATTACTCTGAAAAGAAAAACATTTTCATTTATAGCTTACTTACATTTGAAAAAAAAATATTTAAGAAAACCCATTTTATTTCATGAATAATATAATTATCTTATATAATCATAATACTAAACTATATTTACTCATGGTTATCATATTTCGAAATAAATAACTCCAAGATAATTCTTTAGGAGTAACCTACTTTTTTACCTTAATCGTTTTTCAACAAAGAAGACTAAATCATTACAATGTGTATTGGAAGGATATATCAGGATCACCCATTATCATGAGCAATATAAATCTCACCATTAATCATATATAATTTTTATGTACTGCATCATGAAAAAAAACATTTTTAATAATCCACTCTTCCAATATAAAACCACTGAATATGTAAATTTAACCTATAAAAAATTAACGTTAAATTTTCATATATTAATTGGAGAAAATATCCCTTTATTTTGTAAACAGGTTAAAAAGAATATTTCCAGAAAAATTGGAATATAAAAAACCCTTAAAAATTTGAAATCCTGAATATCATGATTTATATAATAAAAAAACATTATGGTTGAAAATTATACCCATGTTGTATACATTTAAAAAAAATTCACTTTGGTAAAACAACATTAAATGTGACCTGTATAGAAAATGATAAAAATAATATATTTTTAATAATTCGATTGGGACTAGAAAAATTTTAAAAATTATGTTTAAAACATTTAATGTATAAATCATAATTTTATTAAAAAATTTATATAACAAATACCTAGGATAAATTATTTTAAAAGAGATCTTGAAAATATTCTTTTAATTAAAAATCACATGAGGATATTGTATCATTTGTGAAAAAAATGATGTAAAATTTGAGAAAAAATAATTGTCATTTAAACCAAATTTCTATTTACATAATGATTAAAACTATAATGATGTTCTTAATTTTCAATAAATAAAACATGTATTGAAAATGGTGTTAGTCTCCATAAATGGAAATAAGTATGATAAATTCATAACCTTATATCCAATCTAGATACATACGTTTTCTAATTAATATGTAATAAAAATATAAATAATTTATAATTTATTCTGTTAATTTTTTATTAATATTTTCTTTTAATTATTTTCATCATCTAATTTGATACCAATTTTTTATTATGTAACTAAAATGGTTTTGTTCACATTGGATGTGTTTGGGTCATTTTGTTTACAACCTCAAAATAATATCCATTCCTTGAATAATGTAATAGAGTTTATAGTTAAAATAACTCAAAAACGTTAATGATTTTATTATAATCATATTTTAATGTTATATATAATATTAATTCCAACCGTGTGAGGAGGTTATGAAAAATGAACCCTGTTATTTCATAGATGCAACAATCCAATCATGGGAAATAATAAAATTTTCATTTTTTTCAGTGTGTAAAATAAATAATATAAATAATATTTTAAATATAAATATATCCTAAATTTTATATGTACTCATTATTTCCAACATTCTGACCATCCTTATGAGTTGGTAATAAAAAATGGGGCACATCGCATCATGGAGGTGGTATTCTAAACGTACATATGAGAAATGTTATCAATTTACAATGGATGAGAATGGTAAGAAAATATATATTATATATTAACTTTATAGAATAATAATAATTTCATAAATATATGATATATTTATTTAATCCATCAGTATTTCTATCCATGTGATGTAGTGATGAAAAAACACATCGCATTTGGGGGGATGTAGTCCACACAAACTCACGACCGATGAATTAATTGAGAAAAGAATGAAGAAGGCGATGAATGTGTTTTGGAATCTATAATAATAAAATATAATCATATTTAACATACTTATATAATTATATAATGATGGGTATATATATTTTGAAAGTTGTATATGAAGAAATAAAATCATAACAATCATTTATTTGTTATACCTCTTTTCTGAGAAATATCCTTAATCCCACGTCGTAAACCTTCACAGTTGGTATTCTGACTAAAAATGAGACTCCAAGACATTAAAAAAAATTCGATGGTATTTAGTTCTGTACATGTGAATATAAATGGGTAAATAGTTTTGAATATGATATGATATGTGATTCCCTTTAATAGTTTATGGGAGTCACAATGTTGTAATTAATCAGAATATTAAAATATTAAAATGTCTCATTCAATATAAAGTGAAAACAAGGAACCCAAAATTCGTAGCTAATATGTAATAGGGTTGATAAAAAAATAAAACAACAACAGTTAGACTTGTTTTGGATATATTTTAAGCCTTATCTCCTAGTTATACTCTTATAAAGCAATTTGAAGCTTAATCGTGATAACATAACTTTTTTACTGTGATAAGAAAATTATGTGACCAAAAATAGATGTCGAATTATAAAAATATTCATATTATGATTTTAATTTTATATTCCATTTTATCATATTGATATTCTATATATGGATGAAATTAGGTTTTTTATACGGAAAAAACACATGAAATTAGTTTTTTAAGAAAATAATTGAATTATGTGTCAATCATTTAACAATAAAGTTAAAATGTTTAATTAAGATAATCATTTTTATATTTGACAAATAAAAGTTTTAAAAAATTTATATAACATTAAAACTGAATGAAACATTCAAAACATAAATTTAAATTATAATACCCAACATTTTATATTTCAAATAAAATATAACATATGTTAAAAAAATTAATTCTTATATAACAAAAATGAATGTATTTTTTTAAAATAAACTTTATAATTAAACACAAAATATTTTCTCTTGGAATATTTTTCTCATTTAGTAATTTTTTATTTAATCATTATTTTTAAAAAATGATTTCTTTTTTAAAAAATTGTCATTTTCTATATTCATAAACAAATTACTATTTTTAAAAAATGTTAAATAAAATATCATATTTATAAAATTTTATAGCATGATGTGAAGAATGATTTAAAATTTTTCAAATTTTAATTCTAAAACTTATGAATTAATTGTTTTGTAAAAAATAATTTAGTTCAGGGATACACTTTACGTTAAATAAGTCTATTCCTTTTTCAACTGAATACATTCATAAAGTTATTTATAAAGAAATTATTTTCAATCTATAAAACAAATATATATAAACATATATATATATATATAATAATATTGGTTTATATATATAATTATCCAAGTTTCTCTATATTACCTTGGTTATATTTGGTGTGGAAAAGATATATTAGGAATAAAATGTACAGATTATAGAATTTTCACACCAATAACTTAAAAAATCACTTGAATGTATCCCTAGAATTAGTGGGATTAGGATAAATATTTTAGACTAGACTATAATAAAATTGAAAAAGTATTATAGGAGTATAAATGTTGTAATATTTCCAGATGGAACCAGATATAATGGTTGTGGCATGAACGACTGGAAGTGTCCCTTTTAATATGCGAGGAAAATAATACTTTTATGAGTACCCAATTAATTTCAATAAATTTATTACACTATTAAATAAGGAAAGATTAAAATAGATATAAATTATGTTTTTTGGGTGATATTGTGTCTAAAAAGACTCAAACATGATTTGTAACACATTTTTTAAATTTTTTGGTAGTCATTTGATCTTATATTTTTAACGATTCCATTCTTTACTACAGTAACTAATTTTTACACATGTAAAAAATGTTTTAATAAACATATAAAATAACCTATAAGGGTAAATTTTGGTGTGTTAAAACAAAATTTTAACCCCGTTTAATCTAATTAATTTTATAATTAATTGAGAAATAAATTTTAATGTCAAAATTATTATATAATGATAACAGTTTTTTTGAGAATTGTTATTTTCACCATTAAGTGTTCTTAATATTATTTAAAATTTATTTCAATTTAAATAAATGATAAATTATTTACATAATGTATAAAATATTATATAAAATTTAACTTTTAAAATATATTAATTTAGTTAATTAGATAAAAATTATATAATATTAAGGAAATAATTCATTGTTAATAAAAGTTTTACTATTATCATGGTGATTAATTATGATATTTTTAATGATAATTCATTGAATAAAAATAAAATGAAACATATTAAATAATATATTTTTTTAAATATAATTTCATTCCATTTTATGGATTTACTATATACAAGTTATGGAATCGTGTGTTATTAAATAAATGTGATTAAAGCAGTTTTTATAATAAAATATTAAATATGATTCCAAAACGATATAATTTGAATTTTTAAATACTATATAGTAAATTTAAATCATTTATTGTTTCTTAAATATGTATATGATTTAAATAAAAATGTTTTGAGATAATTTAATAAATCCACTTATTATGACAATTTCTGTAATATGATGGTTTTACAAATAGTTGTATATTTTTATTTTCCACCTAAACATAGACTCTTTCAAAAACATCACAAAAATCACAATAAGATAATATTATATTAATATATAAAATGATGAAATTTTATTTATGTACTTTTGATAAAACAATTGATATTTTTTAGAAATAAAAAAACAAGAAAAATATATATAGAAAAATATTTTTTTTATTTATTAAAAACTAAAAATGAAATATATAAAAAATTCATGTTGTATATATCGTATTATATTAACATTTTTACATTTATAACATCCTAATATCAAGTTACATATCCTATTAAGATAACCATGTATTATTTATGAATCTTGTAATCTCTAATGGATGTTGAGGGTGGCGATTCAACTTGTATTGATGTCATGAAAATTTCCATGATCTTGGGGTTCCCTTGACTACTATTTTACTAATATAATATTTTTTAGAGTACATCATTAATCAAGTATATAGAAAACTCTGGTGAAGAAACCACTTTCCAAACCTCAAATAAATTATCTTAATTTGTTATAATTACACTACATGAAGATATTTCTTGTTATATTTTAGAATATAGTAAATTTTATTTAAAAAAACTAAATTAATAGAAAAAATATAACAATAAAATATTATTTTAACATACCATAGTTCCATTTCAGTTACTTATTTAATATTTAAAATTCTTTTAACAAAATATTTATTTATTAAAATAACTTTTGGAGACATAATTCATTAAAATATTCCATTAAATTTATTTTTTTCTCATAATTTGAAAAAAGATGTCATATTCCACTATATACAATTTAATATGGCCCCTTTATAAAAAGAAACAATCAATTCATTATGGAATCATAATAATATATTACTTCCATATACCTTGAATAATTAATTTTTCATTAGATATAATAATCATACAAATAATTATTTTATTTTCAATTCAATATCGAATTTTCTAAATCATATATCACATAATAGATACTCAAATATATAGGAAAAACATTTTATTATCTATTAAATTCATCACATGAATTTATATTATTATTTTGGAATAATAAGTTTTTGGTGTATATTTTCCACATTATACCCTAAATTAGGAAATTGATTTTCATTACAATATATTAAATAGATTTTTATATCCTCTATTTTACTGACTCATTTGAGATTGATGGCATTTATATCCATAGCTGAATAATATTTTAATCCTGTTAAGAAATTTTCCCCATTATTCTCTCTATATTTATGACTTTAATGTAATTGAATATTATTTATTTCATTATATATATATCAAAAACATACACCTAACTCTATCATTATGTTACATGATGTTTTTTGACATCGATTATGTTCACACTATTTTAATATTTTATGAATTATGGTATAACATGATCACATGGTTTCAAACTATTACTCCCATTTATAGGGGTTTTTCATTGATGTAATCTCACAACATAATCCATCACACTCCTAGTACCTTCTCGTTTCATCCAGACTAAAATAAAAATTAGTTAACAGGAGAAATACATAATTAAAATTATATGATTATTTTCATAAATATATATTGAAACATTTTACCTGATGATTTAGGATTTTTTATACTATAAAATTATCCTACATTTTTTAGTGTGTCTTGTATCACTGTTAGTTCCACCTATATCATTATTTAATTATCATATTTATGTTTACATTTAGTTTTCTTATTATTATTAACAAATTCCCATAAAATATTATAAGAATCAATCTATCATGGTGGTTCCTAAAGAGAATATTACTAACCATAGTATATCTTTATTGAGTATCACACCATGTGTTCGGGTAGGAATCATTTTTATACACTTAGTGGTGACTCATTTAATAAAAAATACCCCATTTTTAGGGTTATCACCCTTAGGTATAACAGTTATAAAACTTACATCCTCTTGTTGTATCTTAAAAGATAAATAATTTTTAGGGAAACCACATACTCAAAACATGCATGGGTTTAATGATGTTAACCTATATTTTGAATTACCCTTTATCATTTCACTAATGTTATAACATCTAAATCACCAAAATATTCATTATTTTCTCAACTAGAAAAATATTTACCTATAAAATATAAATTATGATGAATCATAACTTATCAACCATTAAATTATCCTCATCTATAATACTAACCACGGATGTTATATAAATCATTCAATGATACCAACATCGATTATCTAAGGATATGACTATAAAAAAATATGAATTAATTAAAATATTTAATTATTATAAAAAACCAATTCCATTTATGTTTTTAGTTTTTTAACACAAAATTATTTAAAGGCAAGTTTTTTAAATAAATTTTATCTCTTTAATAGCTTACATTGCACTGAACACCATGCTTAATTAAAATAAAAAATATTATTAATTTAACATTACCACCCCAACCCATTAATTAAAATGAATATAATGAATAATGTTAACCACTTTTTGAAAAAAATTAATAGTCCAACTCTATATTAATGTATTAATTACTTTTTTATGAATATTCAAATAATTTTTTGTAAATTCAATTTGTTCCTCTAGTATATGGTTTTTAGTGTGTAATGTTATGTTTTGTTCTTTTAGAAAATAAATATAATTATTTTCAAAATGTTTAGAATTTTTTTTATTAATTTATTTTAATTTTTGTATACATTCATTAAAATTTATATTAAGATAAATTATTGATAATTCATTTTAATGATTTATTATTCAGTGATTTGTGAAAATATCAATTTTTATAAAACTCTCATTTTCATTATATAAAAAATTAATTAAATGATATTAAATTTATATCTATCTTATATAAGTAATTTTTATTTATAATTAATATTATTAATTTTAATTATGCATTACTTATACCTTATTTTTTTATAATTACGTTTGTGGGATTAAAAACAAAATTTTCCAAAAAAACATATTTTCATTGTGTATTGATGGTTGAATTTTAAATGTAATTTTAAAAATTTTATTTTTCTAATATTGTAAATATATATTCCATACTAGCAATAAGGACTTTCAAATTATGTTAACAGTACTTATCAATTTCAGTCATAAAAAATTTTTCATGGTAAAAAAAGAGTTACAACATTATTGGAAAAATAATTTCTCGAGTTAAAGATAAAAGTTAATAGAAAAAAATTACAAATACTACAACATTTCATGGGGTATAGATGCTATTATAGAGCATAAATTCATTTCCAATAATTATTATCATTTTAATATGTTTTAATTAATTCCATCTAAATTTGGTTGTCTTTATATATAAAATAATAAATATTTAATCACATCAATGCACCCCTTCTCAAGTATGAATACCACCCCACACCACCCCATATCTCCTAAGAGGACATAACCATTTTCAAATTAATTCCAAATTATCTCCTCCCTACTCTAACCACATAAAAGTTCTTCTGGTCTCACCCAAAGTCCAATTAAATATTCATTAAGTGGTCTTTCATGGAGGTGATATTCAAGTGGTAACATTCTAAAAGAACTCGTTTAATTTTGTTTCTTCTTCTAAATCATTTTCACCTCTATATTAAATCAATTAATAATAACTCCAATACAATTTATATATTAAAATGTAATATTTAGAATGAAATTTCATATAATCATTCCTTTTTATATATCTTCATATTCAATGAAACAAAACAAAATTCTGAATTATGGATTTTATCCTTTTATGTGGATAATAACTTTTAATTTTCTATTACCACCATCAATGATGGTCATACCTATATTTTTATATTTTAATAATATTTTATTTGTCTTATTATAACCTTTTTTCTGTTCCGGAAATAATATATATACGTAATGTGAAATAAAAATATACATGTTTGTCATGGTGGTAAAAATTTCCAAATTAAATTAAAATTTTATTATCTTCATTTTATCTAATCAATCATCCTCATGATCAAATAACAAATTATATATTGGAGAATTTAGACATATATAAGTAAATTAATACCATTTCAATTTACAAATGGAGTTTTATTTACATTTGAAAAAAACCACAATATACACAAATTAATAGACTATGAAACCATGAATCAAACACACACATAAAAATTAAAATAATGAAATATTATTAATGAATTAGAGGTATGTGGTTAAAAAGTATCATACAAGGTATTAAAAATATGGATATGGGTATTCCGTTAATTAATAAAATTAATTTTTCATTTTTTATTCTATTTAAAATATATAAAAACTTAAGGGATTAATTGTTTAAGGGATTTTCAACTAACTATTACTTCACTGAGATAAATTACTTATTCACTTCTTATTTCATATAGGTGGTGTATATACATCCTTTAAAAAAACACATAATTAATCTCATTATATTCATTGTATTAAAAGATTCATTTGAAAATTATTACTCTTATGGGGCATTTGATTCGACAGATTACAATGTGGTAAGGAAATTCATATCAAAATTGCTTTCTTTGGTTTAAGCTTCTAATTCATTGATTTTTTCTTACTATGATTATATTTTACATGAATTGTGGACACATTTTATTGTATTTAACCTATTTTATGTTTATGTATTGTAAATAAAAATATTTTTTTCAATTGATTTATTCACACAACAATGATATAATATTTATTTAGTCTTTTATTTTAAAAATTATCGTTTAAAAATATGACATAAAGATGTCTTTTTTATCTATGACTATGTTTTCTAAAACTGTTTCTAAAATATTTCTACAATTCATTAATTATTTCCATAAAATTATATTTATTCATGTTTTTATTTATCCAAAAATAGTTTGACTGTATTATTTTATTCATTTTATAAACATGGCATATTATGAATTTTATCAGAAAAATATAGAAGGGACATTTTATTAGGTTATGTTTCTAGAGCATATTTTCCAACTGTTATGACACCTAAATGATTCAATATTTACATTACATATTTACAAGGTTGTTTTTAGTTAAATTATTTTAAATCATAATTTTCCATCTCTTGAAAAAGAAATTATTGGGAAATAAAAAATATTTTTTTCAGGAATTATTTAATGTGTTCATTGAAAATAATTTCTTCATCGTGGATAACAATATATTATGTTACTTGTGGTTTACTAGTGATTTTATTTCCATAATACTATATTTATTCTCACTCAAGATTGTTTATTTTTATGATGGAATTTAGCTTATAGATCCTGTTTATTTTCCTAGAGTTTTGTTATAATTATACATTTTGGAAATATAGTTCTTTATATGGGTTCTTCTGTGACTAATGACTTATGTTATCATTGATCACATATGCATGGAAATTAATTTGTTAGGTTGGTTATGATACATCGTAACCCATGATGGTAGATACATTTTAACCAATGATAGGAGGGACCTTTATCCCCCTCCAAAGCATTGGGTAATGAATTATATCTCATGATATAGATAGGACAAGAACAAGAATTGGACTAGGTTTAGTATGAAATGTCTAGAATGGGGAGTGAACACAGTTTACTAATATAGAACAATAATAGGGGTAAACACCGTTCAATAAATGAAATTTTCTAATATGATTTCCATGGAACATAACTGTGACTTATATGATTATTTGGGAAGTGCTCATATTCTTCTACGGTGAAAGGGATTCAACTAGGGATAGTAGTGTGTCCCACACAAGTGGTGTAGCTCTCTATAGAGTGGAATTATATGTTTTTGAAATTATCCTGAACTACTAAGGGATTGATTTTTTATGTTTATTTGTATTCTAAAATTCCGTGGATTATACCAATTTTATTCTCTAATGGATGATTTTTATATTCAATTATTTTGAACATCAATAATTAATTCCATGGCTCGAGATTATGATTTTTGATATGTAGAGAGTTATTTTAAAATTTTAGGTTCATGTTATTAGGCCCTTTTAATCATGTTATTTGTTATAACTCACTTCTTTACCCTAAATGGGAATTAGATCTCACGAATTTTTTTCAGTTATTTTCCATAAGATATAATGAAAGGTTTTATGATTGATATGTCAAAAACGGACCGAGTTATGTTGAAATAAACAACATATGATGTAGATGTTTTATGAACCAATTGTAAAAGTAATTTAACACATTTCGCTATGGTGTGATTTTTTATGTCATGTAATGAATACTTATCTATTTAGATGTAATATATATTTATAAAATACGTGGTTTGGTATAAATGGTATTATTGAGATGTTTAGTTTACCTTCTGGAAACTAGGATGACAGAACAATTGTAAAAAACATAACAACATGTCATGGTAACATTCCTAGTGTGTTGGTAACGATCATGAATATCCAACGCTAAGCCTATGGTGTTATATATTTAAACATTACATCAAATTTAACTTTATTATATTGATTTCGACTATGATTATTATTTCTCATAATATTACATCAAATTTTAGTCAATGGATGAAACTAGTAGGAACTGGGTTAACAATTAATTTCACCTAGAATTTTAAAATGAAAATAAATAGGTGTTGATTAATGATTTGACATATATTGTTCCAAACTAGTCATCATAGATAATTATTATCATAATGAACCTAGAAAAACACTTGGTTTCACCAAATTAAGAAATGATATATTTAATTGTGTTCATGGGTAATGAATATTTTGGGGGAAGAAGATTTAGTTTCCTATATTCCTAAAAAGTGTTCAGAATCATCTAGGAAATTTTCAATTGTGAAGTTAATTATATGTGTATGGGTTGGACATAATATTATAAAATACCGAAATAAAATTAATTGGTGGAAAAAATGAAACAAAGAAAAATAGGACACAAAATATTTCATTCCCATTGGTTCAATGATTCAAGTGTAAGGAGTATTGGAATTTTGGGAATCAATTTTCCAAAGTGGAATGTGCAATAAGTGTTTCAACAAGGTGGTATGAGTAAATTTTATTCTAATGACCATGATGATACAACAAATAGAATACAAATGGAACGTGGTATTATGAAATAAGATCATAAATAATAGTTAATTATTTTCTAATGAAGTGGAATGACTGATGTATTTATGATTTGTAAAAAAATATTATGTTATATGAATCATTACATATATATTTGTTTTCATTAAATAATTGATTTTATATATTAAATGATGCTGATGGACAAGAATAATGATTTAATGGAAAAGTGAAATTCATGGAAAACACATTGTTAATGGAGTGATAACCCTTAATATATTATTAATGATGATATAATGAAGTTTTTTTTGAAAATGATACGATTGATAGATATAATGTAAATTAGAATGTATTGATGACCTTAAAACAAAAAAATGATTCTTTGAAAAATTAGTTCATGCTATCATTGAGGAAATTTAATGAATTTTTTATTTAAGTAATATATCCAATGATCTTTTTTTATTTGAAGAGTTATTATGGAATTTTTATGTGTTTTTATAGTATTTTTAGGTTATAAACTTGTTTCAAAAGAATATATGATGATATAATGCACGTGATTTGAATGTGACAATCAAGATCAACTTTATAGTATTCAATGAATAATGAAAATTTATTTTTTGAAATTTATTGATCTTATAGAAAAATTTTAATTTTCAAAGCGTAATAAGGTTAAAATCATATGTAATGGTTTATGTTGAACATTGGATGAGATTTTAGATAATAATTTATTAGTTACCCATTTGATTATTTATACATACTGGATAACATGTTCTAAATTATTTTTTTAAGATTACTAGATTTAAAGGAAATGAATTTTCTCCCCTTAGAGATCTTATGATTCACTGGTCCTAAAACAATTACAATTTGAACATAAATTCATGGAGTAATAAATGAAGAAAAAAATTGATCATGGTCAAACCAAAGAGTGAAATTATACTTTTGAGATGAAATAAAGTAATTATATCTTCTTAACTAATTTTTAAATAAAATAATACATTATTATAATAATTTATTAATGATATCATTTTAATTTTCATATCGATATTATCGTCGGATTTTTGTTCACTAACCATATAATGACGTTTCTCTATACCATTCTCCATCAGAAATTGAATGTTATAAGTCACTTCAAATTGAATATGTCTCCATTCCACTAAAATTCCCATAATCATAATCCTAGATTCGTGGTGATATTTACATTTAACATTACATTTTCTAAGAGTATTTTTTATTTACCCTTTTATGATGTGGGTTTCCCACAATGAAATTTTAAAACATCCACCTCTAAGTAATTAAGTGAAACCTCAAATTTGAAAGGACATAATTTTTTTAAAATTTCTAATTGTATTAGGATAGTATCATATTGATATGATCTTCCACTAAATCATTGTCATATTCGTGATATGTTCCTTGTATATATATTAAGCAAATATATACAAGATCCTTCATATGTACAAGAAATTTTACCCCGGGAGAAGGATCATTATTATGATGGAAACCCAATTGAAAATAAAAATCATAGAAATAATCATCTACGAGATTATACCACTCACATGGTTAATTATTTGTGTTGACAACCCCAATTTTAGGATGTTATGTGGAAATATGAGGAAGTGATTAGGTAGAGGTATCTTAATATAACTCTATCCATGTGATGAATTTTGAGGGAGAATTTTTTGATGTAGGATTGAATATATCACCATAACATTTTATCGTATAATTTGTAATTAAATTTAATATTTTGAATATCTTACATTTCACATATCATTAAGCGTAAGCATACATCAAAATATTATTATATTATCATGTCCATTAGATCTTTCATGTCATATTGGCAGAAATAAATAGTAATATCCAAATTATGAAATTTTTTATACTCATAACCAATATTAATGTGTTAATTAATTCATTGTGAATATGCACATAACTGTTAATAATGTCATTTTGGATATCAAATATATGTTTTATTTACAAATAAATTTTTATTTCATTATCTGAGAACATAAATATGATTTGTTTTTAAAACATTTATAAGATTTATTTTATAAAATTAACACATTTTTGGATTCATCTTGTTATAACTTTCATTCGATGAATTTTTACAAACTTTCTAAAAAGATCAATTTTTAGTGAGTAGTAAAATAGTAATTATTTTTATAATACCATCATTTTCATTATACTAAAAATTAATTTTATTATTTTTAATTTCATTCAATGTATATGAAGTACTTTTTTAGTTATAAATTATCTAGTAAATTACATTTATATATTTTTTATACCTTATTTTTTTATAGGTACATTTTTGGGCTTAATCACATATTTTTCCAATAAAACTGTTTTTTGTTTAATTTATAAAGTTTAATATTAAACATTATATTGATGATTTTGTTAAAGGTTATTTAAAAAATTTATTCCAAATTTCTAAGAAATTCATCCAAATCATTTTATATGTTCATTTTCAGTTTTTGGGAAAAATGAGTTACTGCGATTAAAACATTATTTTCTGCATTGTATGTAAAATAATATAGTAGGTTAATGTTAAAAGGTAGAAGCCTAAGACACCTAAAATATAAAAAATTAAATTGAATATTTATTTTTTTATTTATTTTAATTATCCTCTAAAACATTTATTATCATCCATATTCTTTGAAATTAATGCCACCCAAATGTGATCGGATTTAAATATATCATAATCATTATTCAATAATGTAAACACATCAATCCTTGTGTTTAAATATCACTCTCCATATTCTCAAAAGCCTCGAATATTTTCAAATTTCAATCAATTCATCTCCTCCCCTATATCGCCATTTTTATATCCTCTATTCTCACAAAAAAACAATTTCTATTTCATTATGGGGTCTTTCAAGGAGGTCATATTCAAGAGGTAACATTCTAAAATAACCAATCCTAATTTATTTTAGTTTTCCTACATTCTCTTCAACAGATTCATCCATCAACACATAATAACTAAAAAATCATGTATATTCACTAAATTATATTTCTATGGTATTATAATATATTCATCCCATTTCTAATCTCTTTTTATTCCCATAAATAAATCCAATATACAAATTATGGTGTTTAACTATCTCTATAGAAAATGATTTTTCATTTTTTATTACCATCATCAATCATTATAATAAAATTATTATTATTGTTCATTAAGATTTTAATAGGTATATTATTTCATATTTTATTTTCATTAACTAATATATATGCATATTGTGAACTAAAATGAAAGTAGTTTGTGATGTCAAAAAAATATCCAAATTAAAATAAACCATTACCATTATCATTTTTTGAGATAATGTATCCTCATGTCAGAATTATAAATTATATATTTGAATATATAATATTATTTTTGTGCATTAATACCATTTCAATTCACTTTTGTCATTTTATTTTAATTTTTCATAAAAATCTTAAATTATACACAAATGAACTAATAATGAAACAATAAAATGAACACTCAAAAAATAATAAAAATAATCAAATATTATCATTTCATAGCTGGCAAGATGTTATAAAATTATAGTACAAGGTGTTATAAATACAAATATGGTTTAATAATTAATTACTAACATTATTTAAGCATTTATACATGACTATTAGGTATAGAAATATAAAGGAGATAATGAGGTAATCGTTTGTCATCTCAGTTTCACTTATAAGTGATATTTTACTTATTCACCAAAAATTTATTTTTTGTAGTTTATATAATGAATTTTTATTTATGATATAATCAATATAATTATATGAATTGTATTAACTTTTTTATTGGTTAATTATTACATTTATGGGGCATGTGATTTGACTGATTAAAATGTGTTATGGAAATTTATAACCCAATTAATAATATTTGGGTTAAACATATACCTCTTTGATTATGTCATTGTATAAATTTTTGTTAAATTAATATTGAATATATTATTTTGTATGTAAACTAGTTTTATATTTATGTAAATTTGATACATAGATTTAATTCATTTTATTAATTGTCACTTGAATAATATGATACCTATATTGAAATTTCATGTGTAAATTATCCTTTTAATGTTTACATAAAAATATATTTTGTTCCATGTTAATGTTTTATAAACGTTTGTAAATTTTTTTACAATTATTTTTAGGATTTTTAAGTCATTTTGAATCATTTTATAATTTTCACCAAATGGTTGGAAGGGGATCCACTTCTCATCTTCTAAATAATTTAATTTTCTTATTTTTTCCCAAAATATCGAAAAAAAAGTTTTTAAAAAAATTATACTGAATGATTAGCCTTTCTCAACAACATGATGCCTTAATGTTTTGATATTTCCTTTTTAGTGTTACAAAGATCAATTGAGAGAAACATTTTTCATTTATAATTATATGGCTCATAAGAAAGATATGACTTGAATATGGAAATATTTCTTTGAATAATGTTTTCACGCAGTCTTTCAAAATCATTATTTCATCAACAATATCAATATTAAATGTTAATTATGGAGAAATGGGTACATTATTTCTTATTTAATATCCATATTCATACTCTAGAAGTTTTACAGTTATGATGGCATGATGTTTTTGAATCACTTTTCATTTTGATTATTTTTTATATGAAAAAATGTTTATGAAAGTCATTTCCTTAAATAGGTACTAATATTATGTAGGAATTACGTTATTGTAGGATGCATATGTATGGTTTTAATTAAGTGATATTAGTATCATTATGACCATGGTATTTGTTAAACATATAAACAAGGATGGTTAATTCATTATTAGAAAGGAGTTTTGGGACATATATCACCATAAAATGTATCGGGTAATGATTAATAACTCTTCAGATATACAAGATTAGAATAGGAATTCAACTCAATTCAGTAAGAAAATACTGGAATGGGGAGTGCACTCTGTTTAGTATGAATAAAAAAAATTATTTTTGAACATGGTTTAGTAAGGGACATTTTCTTTTACGATTCCCTAGGGAGTGAACCATTTCTACTCTAACGTTTTGAGAAGTGATACCACTCCACTATGAGGAATGATTTTCCACTAGGGATGGTGGAGTTTCTTATCCAGTAGGTGTATCTACCCATAGAGTTCATTTATATGTTTTTTCAATTATCCTTGAATACATTGGGAATTATATTCCATGTATATGTGTATGCCACAATTTTGTGTCTTATGTTTGTGTTATTGTCTCATGACTAATGTTATTTTATTATTCATGTCGCATATACTTATATGATTTATTTCATGACTCAATATTATGAAATTTGATATATAGAGTGTAATTTTTGAATTTTATTTTCATATTATTATTCCATTATGATCATGTTATTATAGGTATTTCAATTGTTAACATATTCTAAGTATCTAAAATCACGATTTTTGTAAGTTTATTTTATATAGATATTAGTAAATTCATTACATATGAAATTTAAAAATTTGATGTAGTTGTGAAGAAATAAAAATTAAAAAATATAGATGTTTTGTGAAACATTTTTTATGTTTTCATGTTTCTAAGGACACTATACTCATTTAGTTATGACATATTTTAGTTATGTAATTTATTGAATAATCATATAAATGTATGTAATATCTATTTATGAAAGGAATGTTTCAAAATAATTTTTTATAATTATGAAAAAAAATTAATATTAAAACCCATGTTGTTTTTAGAAAAGAAATATTATTTACAATATATATGTGACTAGTAAATATATAACATGTCTTTAGAAGTCCCCACATATTTCATACACAAGAAAAACATATAGATATAACACATGTATTAATTTATTTATTTACCTAGAGAATGAATAATTGTGAATGTGTTATCACAATTCTTCTGTATGTGGATTCATATGTCATAGAAATCTATTATATAAAGATAGAATAAGTAAAAAATATGGGTGTGATAATGTAAGAACTTATGGTTAAGATAAAATATAAATTTATAACCCAATTATAATAATATCATTATCCAAGAATGAAAGCATAGGGATTTTGATTATATAACGTGATATCATAGGATTGTGGAATCATAATATTTTCACTACATGATAATTCTTGAGATCATTATCATTTTTCATAGTCCACTCCAAGGACCATCAACATATTGTTGTAAAAAATCCATAGTGGTATACATTCACTCCCAAGTCATGAATATAAAAAATAATGGGATATAATTCTTTTTAAAATACTTTGTATAGATATATAATTCTAAGACCACCTTTCAAATCAATTTATTCATGTTCATAATATTATTATATAGAAAACATCTATAATTTATTGAAACCATTATTAACCCCAGAATCAAATGAATTTTAGTTTCATATCTAAAAAATATGACCATAAATGATATTGATATATAAGTAGGATGGATTCAAAAAATATATCCCTAGTCAAAAAATATTGTTAGATGTTGGAAAAAATAGTAAATTGTAATTATAAAATTTCAACAAACTCTACTAAATATGAGAATGACACATGGGGTTTTCTAATACCATGAGTTTAATTTTTAAAAAGTAAGATGTATATAAAAGGATAAATAATAAAAAACCCATGACTATAATTCATTTTAAAAATGTAAAGAGAATCTAGATAAAAAATGTAAAAGATTTTTAGAAAACATAATTTATACTGTTGTAAATTATGATGTTATGGGTCATTATAAAATTTTTATTTCTAAATGGTGGAGTTAAATCCTCTATAAATATTGATTTTAAAATTAAAATAATATTATTGAGAAGTTAATGTGAATAAAGGATTACATAAAAAGAATTGTACAATAAATGAAAAACATCATTTTTGATGTTGAAGAAAATCCCTTTTATACCATTATTTAAAAACAACATCGTGAAAATGATACAAAAATATTTTATTTATTTTCTATTGAAAATTAGGAATGTTTTTAGGATTCAAAAAATTCTGATTATTCATAATATTAAGGGAAATAATAGTGGTAAGGGGAAAATATAAAAATGGATGATAAAATTCTATTATTGAAGATGAGAATCATAGTAAATAGTTTTTATTTCCATGAAGGAAGAGATATATTTTATATTTATGATTAAAAAAGTTAATTATGAAGATATAAATATGTAAGAACATATAAAACGATATATGAAACTTAATTAAAAACATTATAACTCAATAAATCAAATTGATTTATGAGAACCCCTCATATTTTATAGAAGATATCAATCATAGTATAAGAAATAAATAACATGAATAGAATTTATGTTTCCACGATAAACCATAATTGAATATATTTACATAAAGGGGAGTTACTTTCATTATACAAAATATGATTGATATATAATATCAAAAAATATATTAGTGAAGTTTTATAGAGAGGGAAGCCCCTAATACATTTGAAATTTTTGTGTCAAATCGCTATAAGAGATATATCATTAAATAGAACATATATTATCAATAAAAATATGTGAATTGTGATTAAAAAAATACTAAATGGTTTTAGATAAACCATTCCTATTAAAAAAGGGTTTATAAAATAAAATATGTGTCAAGGGGATGAAAATTGATATAATAAACCATGAGATTCAATATAATCATTGAAGTTAGAATCCATTGATAATGATGTTATAAGGGATAATAGTACAACCATATTAAATAGTAAGGACATATAATAAAAATAATTCATTAGGTAGAATAAATAATACCTGAATTCATCGAGTTCAATATGAATGTTTGTAACTAAATTGATGACAAATGAGTTATCATTTACCCCTCTTCATGGTTTATTTAATGCATGTGCTTAACATCTGAATAAATAAAATATATTTTATTACATACCATCTTATGAAAATTAATTCATTTATATTTAATTTATTATGGTCTATATATTATCATTGAAATTTTATTTATTTTATAGTTTCTTCATAATTTTTTCCTGGAAACTGAATCTGTGTCGGCATATTTTGATAATTTTAGTAAACATATATGATATTTTAATAAAAAGTTAAATGATTAATATATCCATTTAATAGGATTAAAAATACTTAATTACTTTTAAAAATATAATACCAATACCATTTTTGTTTCTATAGTAAACCATGATAGTGTTTTCAAGAAGTATCCATGTAGGATGTTAAACAGACACAAACATAAAAATATTTTACCTTGGTCAGTGAGTATTGTAATAAAAATTGTATAAATAAATAATAATATATCATTACTCACATTATATAGATGATATTATTTTTTTATTATCATTCTTCTATTGTGGATAGGTAATGAAAATTTTGATGAGAAACAATTAAATTTACTTCATCGACCTGGTAGTCCACACAATGCATAGTCGAAAATATTTTATATAAGAGGATAGAGTGGATTAAATAATATTTTTTACATTTATATAATTAAAATTAAGTATAATAATTATATTTAGGTCATTATATTACTATTTTTATGATTCATTTGTATGATAATTATAATAATGAAAAATTAATGATCATGTAACACTCTCTTTAGGACCTGAACTACTTATTGAGTGTCTTCATGGAAATTAAGAGACTATGATAAATAATATAGTGGAAATGATTATTAAAATGATATAGGATGATATTAAGATTCATAATTCATTTTTTAAATAACTAAATCAATAGAATGTCTTAATTATTTAGATGTGTAATTTTTCCTTTTTGATTGTAATGAAAATATATCATTTTTTGAATGCCCCATAACATTTGAATGATATAATTACATTATTGAAGGTGTAGAGAAAAATATTTTTTGATATAATTGACTATAGAGTGATATTTGGTATATAAATTATCAACATATAATTCTTACACATATTTTATAAATTCTCTATGTCATTTGATCTACTATTTTTACCTTTGACTCTCTTATTTTTTCTTTTTTACCATCGTAACTAGTTTTAACCAAATAAATTATTGTTTACTAAACATATAAAATATACCATATTACTATATTTTCTTTTTAAAAATGTAAATTTATTCTCTATATAATATAATTAAAATTCTAATTAAAATAAATTTCTTATATAAGTTAAAAAATTTGATAGCGAAAACTCTTTTGGAGAAAATTATTTTTTAACCATTAAATATTCATTATATTATTCAGTATATATTTCCAATTTAATGATTGATAATTATATTACATATAGGATAAATAACTATATTAAATATAACTATGACAAAGAAAATTTGATATAAATCTGATAGAAAATATAAATTATTAGTAAAATAATTCATGGAAAATTAATGTTTTACCATTATTAAGATCATAATCATTAATCACATTAATTATAAATTTTTTCCCCAAAATACTTTTATTTATATTAAATAATAATAAAATTTTGATATAAATTAAGAAAAAAAATTAAAAAAATTTATTTTTGTTAACTTAAGAAAAATAATGTTTTTATTTAAGTGAATAAATCCATTTATAGAGTGAAATATTAATTCTAATACCATAACAATATACATAGTTTTTGTAAATAAAAATTTTTATTTTTAAATGATATATCTAACATATAGTTATATATTTTTATATAAAAAGTGTTTATACCAATTTAATTAATTCTTTTTTATGTTAATTTCTTAAAAGTGTCATTTTTTACAATATCAGTATATTTCTACAATTCACATAAAAATAATTCATTCAAAAAATTCCCAAAAATTATTTATATTAAAAAATTTATATTATAAATCCATATATGAAATTAATTTTATATAATTTAGAATATGAATTTTTAATGTTTTTTATATATTTAATATTCCCGAATGCCCTGAAGGCCATTTTATATTTTTATTATGGATAATCCCCCTTTTAGGGGTTTAAGGGGAACCTGTAAATGACTTTTATGCCCAAGGCACATGTCCCCAAAAACCCGCAATACATGACCTAAATGCCCAGAGGCATACCATGCCCAATACATGACCCGTAGGCCCAGTCCACTTGAACTGCCCCTCCCAAGCTTTCTGCGTCATTTATCACCTAGCTCCTCACCTTGCATTGCCCCGTACAAAGCTGCACAGTGCCTGGTCCCAATGGTAGCTTCCATACCCTCTCATTCTTCCAATCTGGTTAGCTCTTCATCTGGTGGCTGCTACTCCTATTTCTCTGATCCTCTTCTAGGGCCTTGTTCTGTGTGAACTGAGCTACTCCAGGTTCTACATGACCCGAAGGCCCAGTGGCCTGAAGACCTTTAATGACCTAGAGGCCCGGAGACCCATAGGCCCAAACCGGTGGCCCGAAGGCCCAAATTGGGTGAATAGTTCCTACTGCTACAGTACCGAACAGTACCTGCTTCAGTATCTAAAAAGTCGCCTCCACCCGGTTTTGAACCCGAGTATCTTGGATGCCAAGCAGGAACCCTTAAAACTCGGGTACGGGCTCCTTGGCAAAAAAATAATTTTTGTTATTCTTTAAACCCCATAGTATTTATCAAGAAAAAATACATCTGATAAGCAAAATGAATTATTAATTACCCATTTATATCATCCAACTGTCTAGATAAATTTTACCCCAATATATCAACTAATACAAAATCATAATGTTTTCTATAGTGATAGTTGAGGCTGGTCATTCAATTATCATATCTTTCGTAGTAATTTCCATGAGTTGGAATTTCTCTCACATAATGTTTAACTTATATGATAATTTTTCAAGTTAATCTTGAAAATTTTCTATATAAAACCAAAAAATATACCTCATTCTTAATCATAGGTAAATGATAATTCTATATTAGAATTATTGATATCAATCCCATTTTTCCCTACAATTATCTCATAATATGGTTAATTCTATTTTTGAAGACGAATTTAATAAATATATAATGATGGTCAAATATTGTTTTAAAATATCAAATACGTAATTTATTTTGGTGTTACATATTGAAAATTCTATTAACATTAAATTTACATAAGGAAAATTAATATTGAAATCATGGGCCATTAAATATATTTAAATAATTCGTTAATATTTTATAACATGTGTGATTATATACATTACCAAAAACCATTAATATCTACTTGCCTAAAATTATAAGATCACAAAAAATACAAATGAACAAGTAATGAAAAAATAAAAAATAAATCAAACTGAAAAATGATAATAACAAATTTGAAATAGTGTATCATAAATAAACTACATAAATAAAGTATTTATAAAAATAAGTTCATTATCATTTTATTAAATAATAAATCACCTATGAAAGAAGAATTAGAAACAACCATAATCTCTATTTCGTGCTCACTAATAAATTTTAATTATTTACCATTTCATCCATAATTAAACAATCTTATTTGAATAATATTCTTTAGATTGAATTCATATTAAAAATTTCCTTATATTAGATTTGATATTTAATTAATTAAATTTACTCAAAATAAGTCAAAAAATCATTACATAAGACCAGAAAAATATTACATCTATATTGGTTATTTAGTTAATCTAAAATAAACACCTAATTTTGAAAATCCAATATCCAAACCATACCAAACCGTGAATCCCTTTGATAATATCTCTAAAAAAACCTTAATGAAGCAAAATCTACCCAACACTAAAAACGAAACTTCTTTAACATATCTATTACATCCCACAACTCTAACTACAAGGTCTTATTGAACTCTCTTAACAAAAAACCCACAAAACCTCAGAATTTGTATACACTCAATAATAATTTTTTTGAATAAATCATGGAATATAAACATGAACACTATTCATATATATAACATCTCACTATCTGACCCAATATATAAATTAATTATTCAGGGGAAAAAAATGGACACACAAAGAAGCTATTATACTCAAGAGACTAATAAAAAAACATTCTCCGTGTATAATAGTTTTTTATATATTGTTATATAAACAAAAATTCTAGAAATTTGATTAAATAACATATTGATTAATCAAAAATATTCCACTGATTATATCTTCATATAATAACTATTAACTAAAATAATACTATTTAACAAAATAGAGACTCCTAAAAACAAACGTACCCCGGTTATGCTACATAAAAAAGAAAACCCATATCATTAATTCATATTAATTCATGATTTATTACATAAATACAAAATTAATCATGTATTATTTGAGATATAGTCCTATTTACATGGTGTAATTAGATAAATAACATAATTACATTAAAAAGGATATAAAAAATTATTCAAAAACACAGTAACATTCTCTTATATTTCGTTGATGTTCTAAAACAACATCGGATAACTAGGAGACATACATGAGAATGTGATGAGATATAAATATCAGAAAGGGAATAATAAAATCATAACATGATGAATGTAATACATAGGATCCTAGACTCAAATCATGTTTTATTTAAAATGGAATTACAATCATATACAAGAATACCATATCACGATATAAGATGATAACATCACTGCAACATTATAATGACCAAAATACATTAAAAAGTCATCAGAAGTATTTGTTATGGAAAATGTCCAAGATTTTGTAATGTAGTGTGAAAAGGATAACAACCCCTTATCTATACATGGATTAAAATGAGATTAAAACATTACCCAAGACATTATAAGGCTATATAATTCTGGGAACACATGTCACATTCATATCAAGTATGTGAATTTGTGACGCACATAGGTTAGAAGACAATATCATTTCATTCATAACATTTAATCCCAATATTGAGTTGTGTGGGTGGTATGAATCGATTTTTCCATTGAATGAATGATATCTATACCTAGGTGAATTTCCTTGAGTGGAAATTGGGATGGGTATTCCCTAAAAAATGTATGGCATATAAAATTGTGGGATAAATTTTGCATCATAACTCAATTATATTAATATTTTTGGAATGTTTTAATGGTAGTAAAAAGGGTTTCTCATTTCTTTTATAAAATTTGGACACTAATAGTGATGTATAAAAACACATTAAATCATGAAAAATTGAAAATTAAAATTCATTACTCAATGAAAGTATTTGAATAAAGTGAATTAGTAGGGAATACAATGCATTGAAAGGGCGCATCTAAGGCATTGGACTATATTATCAATAGATTGGGAACACCTTCATAGGTATTTATACATATATAGGGAGAATGTATTATTTCTAAAAGGTTTTTTAGTGAAGTGGATTGTGGGTTAGGTTTGGAAGTTAAAATAATGATGAGTATTTATTTATAAATTTAAAAACAATGGTTTTAGACTCTATTTGGAAATGTAATCAATAACATAAAAAATTCCATGGGGTTTTTCCATGTTCTTTACCATAGATGAGTTGATTTATATTTTTTACAAGGGTAAGAAACGAAAATATTAAAATAATACCATTGGTGATGTAGAAGAGATATATATTAGTAATTAATTAATTTTAAAACATTTGAATATAATATTTGTTTTGTTGGATTCATTAAAGGATTATAAAATCCATTTCATAACATACATACACTTTATTTTAATGGTTACACATATTTCTTATCATATATTTCCTTTATAATATTTATTACATCACATATGGGCTACTATGATGTCCTAATACGTAAAATATATTTATATTGTATTTAATTTCTACCCAATAATTCAATTATATCATACAATTATGAAACGATATCCATTATAATTTAGATGTTCAAATTTTAAAAATTATATTTATTTTATATTAAAATTATTAAAATTATAATTTTAAATATTAAAAAGTAAGTACCTATTAATTGTAAAATAATAGTTTTATAATTTTTTCCAAATTCGAACCTTCATAAAAATTTCATTATATTAAATTAATTTATTTTATCATATATATTTTAATTTCTTTAATATGATAAGAATAATTCATTAAAATATTATTTATTTTAAAAATTCATGAATTTTTAAAAAATAGTGTTTTAACTAAAATTGTATTGTTTCCAAAATTAATGTTTTTGTTTCACCATATAAAAATGAAATTTTCATCAAATCATATATAATTTAACTAATTAAAATGGATAAATGTAATTATTATTTTATTCAAGGAAAATTTGTAAACTTAAATCAACTATGTATAGATACATAACCTCTTATTACCTAAATGTACACCCAGAGGGTAATGTCTCAAAATTTATGGATTTATTGAAATGGTTTGATGATAATTGTTTTGGATGTGATCTAGATAATATTTAAATTATTTGATAAAAAAAATTTATAAATCTTTAGTTGTTAAATATTTTCTTGTGTTTGGTCAATGGTAAGTCCTAGTGATTCCATATCCTTTGAAAGATATGAGAAATCAACTTTATATTGTATGATCCTCCGTGTCGAGGTCACGACTTCTTGTATCTATGTGTATTGAACATTACCATATCCATTATTATATAATAATCTTAATAAAAAGTTTAAAATAAAAATTTATTCAACAGATAAGATACTTAATGGTATTTCAAATTTAACATTCCATATATTATAATTTATTCAAAATAACCAATGTTCGGATTGTGTTTTATATAAATATGTTTTTAATAATACATTTATTAATTAAATAGGTTATTATATTTATAAATGTTTAGGTTGTAACATTTTACCCCAATTCTAAATTTCACCCTTTTAATATAATTTCATACACCAAAATTGATGAAGGTAATTCTGTTTCATTGAATCTTCTAGTTCATAAGTTATTTTATAAAAATATTTGTTCAACCATAGTATTTTGAACAGGAGATTTTGTCTTGTATTATATAAATGTATTTATCTGATTTAATATCATCCACAAATACTCCTTGTATGAATGATCACTCTTTAAAGGTAAAATCTCTAGATTTTGTAAATTTATGGGGTCTAGTATGTAATTTTTTAATAGTAATACACCGAACACATAAATTAATTAATATCGGTTAATTGGGAGTGTATGTCCATAGAAAAAAACACCCATCCATTCAAGGAATCCTACATGGATGAGGTATCTAGGGATAATAATTCCCTTCTTCACAAAACCAATGAATTTATTCCACTCTGAGATACTAAGGATTTAAATATATTCAAACTCAAAATCCATGTATCATTGATTATAGTCTGCTTATATTTTCTGTCGATGTTTTAAAGAGGTCATTTGATTTTGGAAAGTTTAATCATTTTGTATCATCTAGTGGATATGATAATTTAAAATATTATTCCACTCTCCATCATCATCCATGTACTTGGGAGTTCGACACCTCATCCCATATAGAGCTTCATAATGTGGAATTTGATTGTTATAATGTAAATTTTTTTTAACATGATAACTACACTAGTGGATAATGTCTATTACATCATCCTTGGATATCCATATAACATGATTGAAAAATATCTTATAGAGTATTATTGTGGATATCATACTGACAACCCATTTTATGGTGATAATCTGTTTTAAAACTCATCTATATATCAAGTGCATACAAAATGATTATCTTAAACCTTAAGTTAATTTGAAACCATGAACTATGATGCCTAATGCTGGTTCCCACATTATTAAATAGGAATTAGATACAAAGAATAAAATATTGATGGATAAAAAAGAATATCCTCCTTGGTAAACAATATTCATACATAAAATTGTCATTACTTTTTAAAACATAAAATATGAAAATAGTCTGCTTTGATAGTGGCTTTATTCCCCTTCATATATCCCTATATATCAATCACAATTAACTTTCTATAATTATAAGTAAAATAACACATAATAAATGGGTGATAATAAATGTAATGTTGTCATATAGGTATATTAAAAACTATGAGTAATTAAGTCATAAAAAATATGTAATGGTAAAAAAATGATACACATTCCACTTAAACAATAACTTGAATATTATACAGTATGACTATATGATAATTAAATAATTCCATATAAATAATACTATTTAAATGAATATTAACCATTGATACTATAAGAATAAAATAATCTCATGGAATATCTACAATTAAATTCATAATTATAGAATGCATAATGTGGCAGACTTGAAACACAACTTTGAGGAATTGACCCAGAGAGGTGAAAACCATAGAAAGGTCTCAGAATAATTCTAGTCCAGGTTTCCTCATGAAACCTACTAAGTCATTCCAGGGTTATAGAGGGCCAAAAGTTTCATATACATAGTCAAATGATTTCCTCAAATGAAAAAATAATACTTCTTAATCTTACTTCCTAAAGAAAATCAATAACTATCCTATTAGAAGAACTCGTCATATGATATTTCAATAATTCCCCAGACAAACTAATCATAAACCACCCAAAATGGGTGTTACTAAAATTATTATTAATGTAAATCGAATAAAATGATTAAAAAATGGATGTGGAAAGTGATAAAAATACATAAAATATATTACTGAAATATTTCATGAGTAAAATAAAAATTTTACGTTGATTTTTTTAAATCCAAAAACAATACTTGTAATAAAGAAATAATATTTCTTGAAAATATATATTTGAATCTTTGAAAAAATCATCAAATCATTATGGTGACATGGTGGTGGAAAATTATGTTCATTTCATATAATTCAAAAATACTTTCTTTTCACACTTAAATAAAAAAAATTATAATGTACCTTATTTATAATATGAAGGAAAGATTCTTTTGACTTAATGTTTTTAAATTTTTTTAAAAAACAATAAGAAATTAGATTAAGAAAATATTTGGTGGTGTTATAAATATTTTAGAATATATTTTTAGGAAAAACAAATAGGGTATATAAATATTATCTAATGGAGACTTAAGCATGAACAGTCCTACGTAATGATGAGATTTTCAAATAAAACTTTAACAGTAGGGTTACTTTTTAACCAAAGTTCCAATGAATGAAATAAAATAAAATGAAAAATTAAATTCCCTAAAAATGAAGGTATTTATTATATACCATGTAAATGGGGATTATATACACCACAAATTAGAAATAGGTGGTGAAAATATAATATGTCCAATAGATGTAAATGTAAGACAGGAAACCCTTACATCGCTTTCAAATCATTTAAAACATGTTAAAACATAATGTATATTGGTTTTAAACACATTATTATTTTATACCAAAACATTAATTATATTTATAACATCTTATAATATAATTTTATAACATATTACCACTCGTTCATTAATAATATATCATGATTTATAGTATTTTTGTTGTTATAAGACTTTTTGAAGTTTCTTATTTTGTCATGAATGTAATGGTTATTTTGAATATGTTTTTGATCCATAGTCTCAAAAATTATATTAATTTTTTATATAGATTATTTTAATGATTACATATTTTTTAGAACAATTTATTAATATTGAACATGAAAAATTAATCACATCATTTCAAAGAGATGGTACATCATACATATGCAAGAGTGATGATATCATTCACTTAATTGTTAATTAGTATGGAAATAGATGATATATTAAATTGTGAAAATCAATATAATTATTTAAGAAGCGTATTTATTCATTATTTCTATCATTATAACCGACTTGGTAATTTTGTGGTGAAAAAAATACACCACATCAGGGAAATGCTACGTCATACATATGAAAAAGTCTTCATTTGGTTCTTCATTGGATGGATAAAGGGTAGAATTTTTTTTACCATTATCATCATAAAAAAGTTAAATATATTATACCAATGTTATTATTTTTATCCTATAAAAACTAGCATTATTATGTTTCAAAGTAAATAAAAATGAAATAGTTGGTAATGAAAATTACCTCTTCTTTGTTGGACATCCATTAGATATCTTTTTTGGGATATAGGTTGGTTATTTTGGATTTAATATACCCTATATAACTTTTATGAGGATATGGATAAGTGAAATTGGTCAGACCTTTTTGAGATAAATGCCCATAGTGGTGTTAAAAAGTGAGGTAGGAGGTTGTTAGATCATAAGGGTTAAAATTGGTATAAGAGGGTTAGATAATTATATTTTTAAAAAATAAACTAAAAAATAAAATACATATTTAATTATTATATATTAGAATTATATATCATCATATTATCATAGTGTCAAAATAATAACCAACAACTATCCAAATATAAAAGATTTATTTACTAGTATCAAAATCTGTCCGACAAAACTAATATAAGAAATTCAGTGTAAAGTTACTTTCTATAATATACGCTCTTCTGAATTAGAAAATTTTATAAAAAATAAAAAATAAATATTATAAAATAAATAATTAATTACGAGTAGAATAAAATAATTTATTGTCTAAATATAATAGTTGAGAATGTAAAAAACCCTATCATAATTTATCTATACTTTTATACATATTGTATGGTATGTTATTCTTTTATTGAAAATCCCTCGATATGTTGATCAGTCTCTATCTTGTAATCTCATGGAATCCATTAATATGGTGGTCGATATTTATATTCATATCACTACAATACCTCGATCTGATGGATCAAATTCTCTATCTTCTTATCCATGAAATCATCAGATCAGTACAATAATATAACACATCAATACAAAAGAATAGTTATTTTCTAAACAAATATTCTACCCTCACATCAACTGCATTGAACATAAACTCTATAAAATATTACCCAACATGGGTGTGATATGTTCACATGCATCATTTTATGGATGAATTGAGTTTTCAATACATCATCAACTAGATATTCAAATGACCTCTTATTTATGATAAAACTTTCACCAATCATATTTCTAATTTGGTTGTAACAACCTCATATAGCTTGTACTTAAAACCTCATAATGATTTTTATCTTGATCATGAAACCTATAAATTTTATTACCTGAAATCTTTTAATTTATCCCCATTATTATTATATTTGTTACTACTTCTCATATAAATGAATATATATACTATGATTATTATCTTTACCTAATCTGATGGAGATCCTTTTTTGTTTGTCTATCTGATAAACTGAGAAATGTTCAATCTGATGTATTAGTACCAATGTTAATCGGATGGTCATGGATTTTTTTTCAGTCTAACAAACATGAAGATATTATAATTACTATTTAAGACCACAGTTTATATAATTTATCAAATTTATCTTAAGTATAACACATAATATTGAATAATTAATTCTTATATATGTTATATATTATCATTATTTTTTTTGGTAAAAAATATTTAAAAACAATAAACCATATATGTTATAAAGATAGTTAAAAAATGATTCATGAATGTTTTTGTTATTTACTAATGTAAGAAACAGATAACTAGAACCTACAACTGTCAGCTGAACAATCTCACCATTTTTGTAAATCCTAAAACACAACACAATAAATTAAATAATAATAAAATTGAAAAGCATACCATCCTTTGTTATTCTATGAACATCATTGATATGATTTATATATTAACAACCCCTATGTTAAAATTTTTTTATAATCCAATGGAAATTATAAATAGTTAGGAAAACTCCCCATTGGTAAAAGGTCATCATTATAATGATAATTATTTAGTTAATGACTCCCACTGAAATTAATATTCTCAAAACATCTCTAAATGTTCCTCCACTTAAACATCTCCATTTCTAAACATATCCATTTATAAATTTTTCAATTTTGTTATATATAAAAATAATAACAACTAATGTATGATTTTATAATAAGATGTATAATTAATAACATAAAAACAATTATATGGGAATTAAATTATCATCCATGATATTCATTGAGAGAACACACATCCAAAAAAATTATAAGGAATTTGGCCATAATTATTTTTTCATAAAAGTAACACAATTTCAATATTCAACCAAAAAGATTTAAAAATATAACATTCATTTTTTTAACTAAAGATCTAATTATATCCTCAAAAAACATTTAATGATCACATTTCTCTTTTTTACATCATCATGATCCTTCTCAGTTGCTTTTATCGATGAATCCAGCTTTATAAAATTTTCTTCCTTAATTTCATTTTTCTAAAAATATATTTTCAGATAATAATATTATTAAATTAACATTTTATTATATTATATTATAATAAATAAGTCATCATCCCGGGTATTCAGAATAGTTATTCCTAACTCGATGATGTGAACCTTGTCTCTCATAAATTTAACATATTCATTACAATCATCAATCATATCTCTTAATTCTTATATAAACATGACTCCTTCTGAAACATTTGTTGATACATGTTCAGTAGATTTATCTATTTTTTAGAATGATATTTCACATCTATTAATAGATATTCATGTTCCCTAATATCACTATCATGTTTTCTTCAAACATAACCATATGATTAGATTATAACATTTGTACCTTGGATATTTCATGGAATAATTTCCATAATACCTCAATCTGAACTATTGGTACATTAAACACATTAAATGAATACAATTATTCATTTACACTTCTATAAACTAGTTTACACATTTTCTATATGTTTTGAAGAAAAATAATGGAATCACATATATTTTTGAAGAATTTGAAAATATAATCAAATCCTTTTAGTGAATCAATTGATTTAGAGTTTGATGATTCTGATAATACAAGAAATTCATTTGGAAAACAAGGTCAAATATCATGGTTTTCATTGATATAATAATTTTATTCAGTTTTTTTAGAAATAAAATCTTCCTCTTAAACAATTAAATTTTTATTTCTTCATCTAATTTATCCTTGTCATATACATTAATGTGAGTTTGGTTATCTTCATTCTGAAATATTGAATTTTTTTCATCTTTTGATGTTGACTTCTCTTCCACAAAATATCATATTTAATTAGACTTATATAATGGGGAAAGTATTTTTTTAAGGTAATGATGATAAAAAAATTATTTTTCCTTTTATTTTTATATTCATAATTTCAGTTTTCTTCCATCACCTTCTTCTTCTTCCTTACCTTATACTTTTTCATATTCTACATTGTTTTCTTCTTCATCTTCTTATTTCAATTAATTTTCAAAATGCTATCCATTATTTAGAATAATTTCATAAACCATCCTATAATTTTTTTATTTTAGTTCTAAACAACCATCTACACATTTGGTTCCGATTTATTGACTTATTAAACAACAAAATTTACTATTGCATTATCAACAACTACATGAAGTACTGGTTAACTAACTGAGTTTTCAAATAACACTAGAATTGTATCTAGTATGACTTGATCAATGTGATTAACATTTTAATAATTAATAACTAGTTATTCCATATGAAGAATAGAAATAGTGAGAATAGTATTTTATGAATTACTTTCTACCCCATCCATTAATCATTTTATAATTTTAACCCCTTATAACATAGTATTATATTTCATTATTTTATCTTCTTATTTTAACTCATCGGTTTTCTAGAACATATAGTATTTGGACTCATCCTTATCAATAACAAACTCACTTTTTTAGTCTATCTTTGGATCCATATAAGTTATGAGTTACTTGAACTCATCATCTATTATTTGGTTCTATTCTCTTTATTTTTCAGAGGAGGTGAACATTCATTCTTTTTTCCATTATCAACTAGTTTATCTTTCTCAATTTCTATCAAGATTTATTTTCCAGCATCAGACACTGATTATTCTACCATATTAATAAAATAATTCAAATTACTAGAAAAATGATGTTTTATCATTGAAATTTTTTCTTCACGAATATGGTAAAGACTTATCCACATAGTACATACATTATTCGTGTTTTAAGAGATATTGTTCATATTTTATAAAACCTTATCCATAATTTGTCGAAACATCAAAATTATTGACTTCATATAGCCCCCAAAAATAATAAATTTTTTATTAAATCAAATTTCAAATGGACGATGATCATTATATTTTTTGAGGAAATATAAAACAAATATAATCAAAAAATTTAGGTTATCCCAATAAATATTTCTCTGTTTGATATATCCATGCATCCAAAAATATATAACTCTTATGTAAGGTTTGAGATGGTAAAAATATTGAACCATATCATTAGAAGTGAATGATGATAATTTGGGATTTAACTTAACAAAATGAGAAATATTATTAGGTTAATTGTTTGAAGGAAGATAAGACACACCATAATAAGGAACTTACACAAACTTTGCCACTTTTTAGTATGGAATCTTATACGTTCAAGAAAAAAGTGCATAATGCAATTATTCCTTATGAAATTCTGATATAAACTCAAATATGGCATAAAATTTTATTATTATTTTGGGGAAATATAAATCAAAATCCTTATATTGAATTTCAATGAATACATTATATTCAATTAAAACGTAATGAAGTTTTTATGGACATAATAATACTTTTCAAACCATAATCTATTGATGAGTATTTATTTGAAAACATATCCCTTAATAAAATATTCTTTACTAACCATATTATCAAGACTTGTATTGGAAATAAAAAAATCAGAAGACACTAGAGTGTAAACTAAAAATGATGGTGAGTGTTATTGTTGAAAATTATGAAAACAGATGTGGTACAAAAGTTGATCAACATTTTTGTAGGCACATGAAGAGACTATTCATCGTCTAAATTTATTTACAAGGTTGATATTAAAATAATATTCTATCATGATGGTTAAGGTTTGATCAAGAAATGTTTTTAAATATTGATTTGAAATCATATGTTTTTGAATAATAATTTTTTATATAATATAATAGTTTTACTAGACAAGTCATTATGTTTTAAAACAAAACAATGCATTAAAAAATATAATATGTTTAAAAATATTTGTAAAATACTATAATTTATTAGTAAAAAATGTAAAAATAGAAGAGTTTCTTTTGGAGTATAAAAGATTCATTGATTTGAGTTACCTGTTGTTTTTTATATCAGAAACAAATTTTGATATAGTTTATAGAAAAAGAATCATATGAATTTTTATAAAATATTTTATAAAAAAATTGTTTATAGAAAATTTTATAAATGAAAATTTTGTAATCAAAATAATATTTTTGGAATTATTTTTGTTCTGGGCGTTTTGATGAAAAAAACATACTATGAAAATTTTATAAAAATGTTGAATTTCATTTAGGGAGTTTGATAAAACATTTATTAGAGGTAATAAATTTTTTGATGGAATGCCCTTCCTTGAAATACATAGATGAATTGAAAAAAATGTATTTACAGATATAATGGTTTTATAAACATAAAAGCATATGTATTACCCCACTCTGAAAGATTTCATAAATGTATTGAGATTAGTAAAAATAAACTACATATGATTCATCACTTGATATGGATCATTCCATGATAATTTTTAGTTTATTCAAATATATCAGAACTAAAGAGATGAGTGAAAATAATTGTAATCCATTTATTAATTCCATGGAAAAGTAAAATTATATCAGTTTTTTGTGTGTGATTCTAAAGGATGTGGTGTCTTGTGTCTATGTATCTAGAATGTGAGTGATGTGTTTATTTTTTACAAATATTAATGGATCTTGTGTTAACAAAAAATATTTTATTTTTATAGAATCTCAATCCATAGTCAGTGATAATGTGTTGTTGCCACAACACCAAAGCACAAAACATCAATTGATGACATCTTATTCATATATAGTGGAAGGTTCTACTATGTTTTTTTTTCATAAAGGCCATGAAACATAATAATATACTAAGAAATAAAATGTTCAGAATATACATTTCTTAACCATTCTATGTCCTCAAAATTCATCATCCAAAAAACTTTTTAGTTCCAAATCATATCAAAAAAAATAATATAATACTAAATACATAGTAACCTTAAGGTAAAAAATCATTTAACATCATTAATATTGTATTCTTTTAGAATTCCTTGATATATCGAATATAATAATATTGAAAACATTAAATATGGATTTCTAGATGTTTTGTAATGTAAAATTATAATTAAAATACTAAAATTATTCTTATCAATTGGTTTCCTATAATCATTTTGATCTAAATTATTTGTTTATATAATAGGACTACTAAAACATTTATTATTGTTATACTCAAATTTCTTATGTAACTACTATATATATTTTTGTTGAGATATAAAACATTATTATAGTTTTTTTAATACTTTTAATCCTAAAATGTATGTTATGTGTCCCATTATACAACATTAAAACCCATATATCTTAAGATTTACAATGTAATTTTTTAAAAATTATTTAAATTAAAAAATATAATTTCATATAAATATATTTTTGCATTCATAATATTTTTATTACATTATTTATAAAGAGTTGCATCGACAGCTCCCATAAAAAATTATTAACAACAAACTAGTTCACATATCATACAAATATTTAAGGGCTTCTCTAAGTCCAAAATATGGTTGGAAATAATTTTAAACATCTTCTAGATTTTTTTACTTCAGAAACTATGTGGTTGTTCTATATAAACTTCTTCTAGAACATTTTTATTATGAAAAGAAATCCTCGGATCCATATGGAATATTTTGACACTTTAGAATGCTACATAAGCTATAATTATCAAAATATATTGGTGTTTGGCTCTTGAAACATAGGATTCATCATTGTATGTTCGTTATTGTAGATTTTATCTCTTACCAACAATTATATCATTAACTATTTACATTATTCCATTATCAGAATATTTATTCTGAAAAACTCAATTTTACTCCAATTATAGAAGTATCTATGATTCATTCAACTAATGTCTATACTCAGTTTATTATAAACACATTGAGTTCATAATGCATTTCCTTTTTCCGATTTTCATCACCAAAATTCCCATCGTGATTCAAAGGATCAAATTTTGATAATAAATAAAGATGATCAATTTCATTTCTCTATGAACATGTAGTCTCAACATGATGATCTTCATTAACTAATATATTTTCACTAGAACAATTCATAGGAAAGACTTGATCTACTAGGTTTTTTATGTTCTTCATATATAGGTTGAAAATATCCTTTTGGAAGAAATTAAGAGATACATTCATGATTTTATTCTTTTTGAGAATCATTTTGAATCATATGACTATTATCAGTTTTATAAAAATATCCAATGATGTAGCTTGGGGTTAATGGAAACCAAATGATATGATTCATCAAATTTATTATATACTATTACATCAATTGTAATTTCTTTTTTGATTAAAAATATATAATACTTACTCATTGTATAAAATCCTAAAATAATTCCCTCAATGGATTTTGCTAAAAAATTATTTATGTTATATTTAGTATTCAAAATGAATACTTTTCATCCATAAACATTAAAGTAAGAATAATTTGATTTTATCTCTATTTAAAATTCATAAGTGGTGGTATTAATAATTGTTCTAAAAAAACATAGTTTATAGTATAATAACTAGTACTAACTACATCAAATAAAAAATGATTAGAAACTATCTATCCACTCAATGTGTTTCTAGTAATATTAAATTTAATTATATTTCTTTTTTCAACTACACTATTTTTCTATGGAGTTATAGGTTCAATAATGATATGTATAATACCATTTTTTACTATAAAAATCTATAATTTAATTTTCAAATTTTCTACCATGAACACTCTGAATAGTTAACAAAAATAGGTTTTATAACTATTAACTATACATAAATATTTTTTAGAATTACTAGAGGGTGATAATATTTTGTTACAAAATATTACATTGTCTTTATAGAGTAATAATAAACTAAAACATATACAAATTATTTTCCACAAATATGTCTATTTTGATTACGAGAACATAATTCCAAGTGAATTAACTATAAATAAGTAGATATTGAGACTTAAATAATAGTTTTAAAACATTACATAGGTTTCTTACCTTGCTTTCAAGGATAAAAAACATTAGATGTATCAAAACAATTTTCAGATAGATCCTTAAAAGTCATTACATTGTAATTTTATCTAAAGTTATAAGATTAAAATGTACTAGAATACTATTTCATAACCCAAATTTTTCATCCATTGAACTAATGAAAGGTATATCTTGGACCCTATAGTCTTCTAAAGCCAATGAGTAAACATTCTCATGAGAATTGGATAAAAGAATAAAATCATTTTTTGAACATTGATAATTTCATTTTCATTCATAACGTAAACAATAAAACTATCTTCCACATATATGTATTATTATATAAGTGTTTTCTTATGTCCTAGAAAAAACAAAACAATTGAATTTCAGGATTTTCCAATAAGCACAATTTTATCTATACCAACTATTTCCACATGAACATTATCTCTAAAAGTAAATTTTATAACTTTCATATTAATGATGTTGTTAATGAAATAATTTTTTCCATTCACGATTTTATAAAAAACAATATCCATTTAGAAAATGTGGTTATTTTTGGTACATTTCTTATTTTTCTAAATAAATATTAGCTTTTTTAATCCATCCATTCATATTCATGGTATTATCATAAAATATGATTTCATATAACCACATTTTTTGTGCATTATAACATTGACCAAATGTAAGTTAATTTGTAAAATATACTTTATAGAATACTAAGGAATGAAATGTTTTCAATGAAAAACATTCTTTCAATGTATACCTCATTGATTTTTTTATGAAAACTAGGGCCCTTCTAGGAAAATAATAGTTATTACTAAAAACTTGTATTTTACAAGTAAACCCCATTCTAGAAATTTCAATATGATGTCTAATTTTCTTATTCATTTTGTCAAAATTTTACATCCCTATAGTAAAAATTGAAAAAATATACTTTAAAAAACATTTTTATAATAATTTTTAAAACTATATTTTTACACTCAGTGGTAACAGTACATGATCAATGATTTTAAAAACTATTCTATGACATATTTTTTCTTAAAAATTTATTTATGAAGGTCATTTGAATGAAAAAAATTTTCAAATTTATACCTTTCAAGATATTTTCTAAAATATTATATTTGAATAGTTTAAATATTTTACCATGAATTTCAAATTTCATGTTTTATTCATTAAATAAAATTTATATTAGAAATTATAAAAAATGGAGTTTCTGAGAACATAGATACATCTACTAAACAAGGTACGCCACTATTTTCTTCAGCTAAATAAGATTTTACATCATAATTTTTTTTTCATCACTATCATATTAGTTTGTATTTAAAAAATAAATGGTAAGGGATTCAATATTTTGTACCTTTCTCAAGAAATATCTATTCTCCATTAGTATTTTGGAAATTTAACAAATCTTCATATATCCAAAAAATTTATTATAGAAAAATTTATTAAAATAACTACATCCTGAAATTTCACGACATGTGTCAGAATAATTCAAAATGATCATTATTTTATTCTTATAATACATCCTAGTGTTTCTTTTTTATTCCCTCAATTTCTTATCTTCCCTTTTTAGCTAAGGAAAAATCTGGTTGAATGTTTTATTTCTTCTGACATTAATAACATACAACTTAAGATTATTTTTTCTTCTCTTTCATATTCATAAGAATAATCCTTTATCTTTGTTGAATTTATTTCTTCCCCAAAATTGTATTTATTCTTCTATAAATATTTTCTAACTTATTATTATAAGTATATGATGAAAAAGAGTCAAATTCAATAACAAATTTTATTCATCATAGAATATTTGAAAAAAATTTCCAAATGATTTATAATTAGTATGAACATTTGACATTAATTCAAATGAGTCTTCTCCATTATTTTTCTTTTCCTTGGCAATAATTTTTTTATCATCCTTTCTGTTGCATGATAGTACCAATAAGATCATCATGATTTAGTTTTTTAATCTTCTTTATATCACCCAAGGATATCATTTTTGATTTCTATTCATTAAGCATGATTTCTAAAAAAAATCATCTAAGATTCCATATGTATGATATTTCTCTCCAAGAGAATGTAATCTATTCTAAATTGACTTAAATATTCAATTCATTTTTTTCTTTTGATTATCCATTTAATAAGTTAAATTCATTGTAGTATTCTATTGGCGTAGCTCATCCAGTGTAAAAAAATAGATGATATAATGTGAGTTACATAAATTTTTTAAATATGATGTTAGAAGAATTACATGTAGAAATTTGGTTATATATATTCTATATCATAGAGCGTAATTTAGTATTTAATACTATATAATTCAGATGATATAATTGTTTTTTTGATGAGTGATGGTAGAAACATTCTTCTCCAAAATCATATAATCTCTAGTAAGTATGATAAAGTTATAAACACTATTATTGATAATAAAATATTATATTATATGTCTCAAGTACTCAAAATAATTTCTATATTTAACAGTGGTCAAAAGGGATTTATATTTTCTAATGTTCAAACATTAATATATAACTTTTTAAATAAAATAGAAACTCAATTCTAAAAATATATTACTGTAACAATTTTTATAAACAATAATATTGTAACAATACATAATCAACACAATGATGATAAATAATGTAAAAAACACAGAAAGTATATAGTAGTATATCACACTCTAATACCCATTGAAAATTTTTAATAGTGACAGTGGTTACAATAAGGGATATTTTCATTTTAAGAAAATAAATTAAAAGAAAATAATATACCTATTTATTTATAACAGATTAGACTCTTAGATTATATGATGACTACAGTGTCAAAATCAGAAGAAAAATACTGCCCGATTATATCAGGGTTAATTATATTTTACATAATGATTATAATATAAATAATTTAATAATTTAATACATAAACATAAACTATTAAATATATGTATGGAAGTATGAAAAAATTGTTAAAAAAGAAATTGAAATTGATTTTAAATATAATAATGAATCTATGTAATAATAATAGAATTTTCACATTTACTATATGTGTTATGGATTTCTAAAACATTGACATAATGTATCCATAGTTTTAATCATACTGTAATTTCTACCTATACATATAATTAATTCCATTTATAACATGTTAGGCCTCTATGTTCCAAACACCTGGAATGTCATGTTATAATGAGCCATATTTTTATGTCAATCCTCACAAGCCCCGATTATGGTGGATTAGATTCAGCGTATTTGTACACTTGAAATCCCTTAGTGAGTAACATGATTGGATACATGAATATAAAATCACAATTTTATATAATTAAATTTACAACCTAGAGAAGGATTCCAAAAAAATAACTCTATAAAATATTCTCGAACATTTAAATGAGTTTATCACATACAGTAATCTTTAGATGATTTTTTTTGAATTCATTAGATCGAAACTCTTTAAATGAGATACTATTTATAGGAAATCCTACATGGGTCATATTTTTTAGTTGGCTGCAAAGGCTGTTAAAAGAATTAATTTGATAGCTCGTAATATTAGGGTTCACGATCATAAAATCTATGCATTTAATATTTATGATGGCATTTAATTTATCTCTTTTAAAATTCTATTTTTTTAATTAAAAAAACAATCTTATATACACTTAATTTAATATTTGGATAATATGATGTGATTCTGAATTTTTTTAGACCCATAAATTTTGAAAATTTCAATTTGACTTATTAATACCAATGTCGTCGCTATGATCAAGACTTTTGTTAGTCTAAAAAACAATCCATAAGTCTAACCACTATCTAGGGAACAAAGTGGATATGATTTATTAAACACATCATCTTTTGAAAGTATTAGATTGAATAATAATATTTTATATTCATTATATATTATAAGAATTTATTATTTTGGTATAAAATATTTTATCTACAAAAAACATAATAAAATAGTTAGAAAATAAAATATTATCAAAATATTATATTATAAATGTATTTGTGATTTCCAATACTAAGGAACGGAAAATTAGATAGTCGTGTGTTTTACTCAACTGAGGTACCCATTTAAAATTGAGGTTAGGGGCCCTTTTTAAATTTCTCATAATAATAAATTATAATAAATTAATTTATCCGAAGAAAAACCTATAAATGGAATGGGATAATAAGATACTATATGACTGTTTTGTAATACAAAAAATACAATTAAGTTATAATTTGGTTTCCTTTTAAACCTCTTGGTTTATATTAACCCCTTGGTATTTTATTTTTCACCATGACCATGAAAACTATTATTTTATTCATAATGTTACACTAATATTAATATAAATGAAAAATTGACTCTTAAATTGAAAATATATAATTTTTTAAACTAAATCTCCCACACATGGATGTATATTACATTTTTTTGAATTTTGAATAATTTAATACAATATTATTTTGATAAATTAACTTTAATGTCAATTCCGACAGTATTCATTAGTTTGTATTCAAAGACATCAAGAAAAAGTGGAAATAATTATATAACCCTATAAAACCTCTCAAATAATTCATAAATATCTATAAAATTCATTATAAACATTAATAAATTCAAATTATGTCGAAATTAATATTTTTCAATTCATTAAGTTAATTCTTGATTTAATCAAATTAATATAGTATTATCATGTCATATTAGTTAAGGTCATTGTATAATTTTGATAAATTATAAATAAATTTAGATATTGAAAATTATTTCTTTAGTCTATAAATATACATTTATGTACATTAATATGTTGATTTTTTTTGAAAGTGGACACATAAAAGATATTAAATACAAAAATAGTGACATTTTGTAAATATCGCTGATTTAAATTATTTATAAGTAATTTTCATATAAAGTTAACATTAAACTACTTAAATTATAACATAAGGTCTAATAATTAGATCCAATTAATCCCACAATTGTTTAGACAAGTTTATGTTATGGTTTTACCCATGCCTTTTTTATTCAACATCAAATTAACTTTTTTGAAAATAACTATACAATTTATTTTTTATTCTCTATAAGGGTAAATAATTTAACAATAAAATGAAAAATACCTAAAAATGGATTATGGAATATTTAACTTACCAAATCTCAATAAGGTAGCAGAATTTATTATTTTTTGATTATTAATAATTTAATGAAATATAATTTATTATAAAATATTCCTAATCGCAATTGTTATAACCATTAATCACCATGAATTTAGAAATATAAATATAACACATATAACTATAATTAAATATTTTATTATATACTTAATAGTTAATAAAAATATAAAAAATTTAGGGATCAACATAATTATATATAATTATATTTGTTATAATACTTTTCATATCATTTATCTGTTTTTACATCAACTAATTCTTTTGTGTATAATATTTGTTTACACATTTCTGGTAATACAATTTATGCTATAAATTAAAAATAAATTAAAATGATAAGGAAAAACTCCAATATATTCCAAAAAAATATTTATTGTGTAACGCCCCGACCCAAGTTACCCGGAGTCAGTGCATTATTACATAACATTGGCATGATCACAAGAAAGATCAAATCTCGAAAGACCGATTGGTTTAGTAGCCTTGGAAACACTAGATATATTCATAAGTTTTACATTACATCATAAAATGAAAAACTACTACAACAACATAATGTCTCCATAATCCACACTCATATCCCCACATAAAATCCCTGTAGGTCATTCATAATTTACTTCATCACTTCCTGGGAAAAATAAAACATAGAAAAGGGGTGAGCTCAAATGCCCAGTAAGGATAAAAATATAGCAGAAACTTTCATAAATAAGAATAAACATTTAAGGCAATGTATAACTAAAACAAAATCCTTTCAAACTTGATCTTTCAACATTGTATGGAATAAATAAAATGAAATAATGCCATTTACTCATTCACATGGATATTCTACTAATCTAATAATCACATGCAAAATCAATAACCACTTTCATAATGATGGAATGCATAGTGCCAGACTATCATAACCACATAGCCAAGGCCTCGTGCCAAGACTAAAAATAAGATTTTTCCAAGGCCTTGTGCCAAGACACTAGTTTGTCTCATGAGACCTACCGATGCATCGAGGAGCTATAGCGGGCTCCACCCGTCACATATTAAGTCCAATGAATTCCCATATGAAAAGGTTTAAACATAATATAAACATTCGTATTAAAACTAGCATACAAAATGTCAATAATTTCACCATAAACTATGAATGGTATAAAAATAGCACATCCACAGTCAAACATATCACAAAACCTTCAATACAATTTAGAAGTTTTGTATCATAATAAATCAACTTCAAATAAGCGTAAAATCCATCAAAGGATGTTGACATAGATGAAATCAAAACTCTTTTTAGAGAAATATCTCATTGTATTTTTTTTGAAATCATTTAAGATCCATATAAAATAAAACATTTTTTTTGAAAATATTCTTATAAGCTTGTAAGGAAAGCTTTGAAGATTTTATAAAGGTGGAAAATAACCGCACCCGCCGTATAAGTTAAAAAAACATTCTTACCTTAATTCTGTCGAAAAGGTTAAAAAGAACCTTGTTTTGAAAAAGACGAAAAGATTCCTCTTATAAAAAGTAAAACAAGGGTATAAATGACTTTAACCCATATTCTTGTAAATAATAAAAATGTTTTGAAATACATTTTGAAGAAACATGGATGTGGATGATAAAGAGATCCCAGTAGATTATTACGTATAAACAACCTCGGATAATGAAGTGATTGTGAAATAACCCTTACATTGTACTTTTCCTTCGTTGGGGTAGGTTAACCTCCTGTATAATGGTGAAATAATTTTTATTAAATTATAAAAAAATCATATACATTAATATGATATCATATATGATCTTTTAATATGGATTTGATAATAATATCTTAGTATTATCGTTGTTTCGGGTGTTAACTTACTTGTCTTTTATATGTTTTGTTACGTAAGACATGTTTGTAAAGGATAGGTTGTATATTATTCATATCAATAATGATATCAAGTCCTTAAACATCATTTTTAAATCATCAAATGATAAGTATACTTTAACAGTTACGATGGAGAATGAATCTCATCGCGTTCGTGGAGACGGTAGTCCGTACGTACGCACGAGCGACAATATCATTATTTTGATACTAAAAAAATATATAAATGGATGGTATATCATATATAAAGAATCATTAACATCTTATATTTATTATTTACCTGAGTTACACATCATTATTATACCCATCCAAATAATAATATATTGAATAACAATTACACCACGACGTGGAGACGGTAAGTCGTACGTACGCACGTATGGTGACATGTTATTCAAAGGGTGGATAAAATACTGAATATGGTTGTACAATATTTAGAATAAAATCACAGTATATATATGATACTGGAGTTATTATTTTAGAACTGTAACAACAAAGGAAGAAGAAGAGGAAGAAGAAATGAACTTGGAAAAGGGTGGTGAAATCATTACCTCTTCTTCGGGTTCTTCCTTTTGATTTGATCAAAAGGGCTCCTTAGGTTGGATTTCTGATCAAACTAAGGCCTGTAGGTTGTAGTGAGGGAAGTTTGGAGAGTATTTGGGCAGAGTTTGGCCAAACCAAAAGGCTTTAAAGTTGTGAAGAAATGAGAAGGAGGAGTGCCCTTTTATAAGAGGGGTGAGGGGCACCTTTGGAAAAGATAGAAATATTAGTTTATAATAAATTCATATTCGGTTTCCAATGGCTCAAAAGATTATTATTTAAATGTTAAGGTGGGGATAGGTCGAAAAAAACTCAACCAATAGAATTTAGATAGGTTTCGGTACTTATATTAACCTTATCATTAAGTATTAACTCTAAATTAATTAGTTTCACTTTTACAATGTCTCTTTGTATTTTTATATAATATGGTTAATAAACATACAATATACATCTAAGAGACCCCCAAGTGGTCCATTAATGATGAACCTATCATTATATAGTTCTCTTGGACGAACCATAGATTTTTAGGAATTTAATATCAATTAATAATATAATATTTGTTTTAAGAACTCTTTTATGTCAATTTTGACACAATTCCATAGTTGATTTTTTTGAAACTCTTAACAGATTGATTACTTAGAAAAAAGTTAATTAAATCAATCCTAATATATCATATTATCCTAGAAAATTATTTTAATTCATTTAAAGTTTCATATTATATTTATTTGGGTATTTATAATATCAATTATTTTAATGTTTCACTATTATAGTAATTACTACATCATCATTGTGTCATAAATAAATTAAATTATTTAATGTCTAAAAATTATAAATAAAATATCATTATGTATGAAATCTTTTTATATTTCTAATGAATATTTATAATCTAAAATCCAACATATATAACACTATTTAAAAATTGTTCTTATAAAAGATATATTCTTGTGTCATTTTTGTATTCATTTTAACTTAATTAAAAACAAAGTGTCCCTATCATCTACAAGTGGCACCATGGGGTCCCAAAATCGACCCAATGATTCCTATGGTCGAACATGTATCAACCAATATGGCTAGGACACGTTTTAGGGTAATTTAATATTATTATAATATTATTTTTTAACCTATATTTAACAGATTTACCTTTAACCATGGTAAATAAAATATTTAACGCAGTAATTTTTCAAAATGTCTAAAAATAAAAGTTACCTATTTACACAATTTGGACATCCTGATTCCAAATATGGAATCCATTTTTCTAAATTCAAAACACAAAAGTGGCAGAAATTAATTTAAAATTAATTCCCGCTATCAAAACAAAAAGCGTGTTTTTAAGAGATAATAACTATCAAAAGATTGACACTTGTTTATGTTCGGTTTAATTGTAAAATTATGTACAATGACCAACATTATATTAAATGGTAAAAATATATTCTAAAAATACTTTTAAACCACTCAAATTTATAATTTACCACTATTAATTATTTTGTTTAAAAATTTTGTTTTTAATTAAAATTTAGTAATTTTCACTATTCATCAAAATACTAAAGTTATCCGAAAAGTACCAAAATTTCATCTTTGGCTAAATTTGATATTCTGAATCCAAAATTGAAGTCCATTTTGAAATATAAAATATATATAATTTTAAAAAGTAGGTATTACTATTCATAACGGCTAGTTTGAGTGATTATAGTGTGTTAGAACTCGGTGTTGCGTACAACACACGCTATCACATTATTCAATGAGAAGCGTACCGTAGAAGCTTGGGGTGTTAAATTCTCCCCTCCTTCAAATAATTTTGTCCTCGAAATTTCAAGAATACTTATCACATGAAAAGACTCGGGTGGTTTTTCATTATAAGTTCCTCGGGTTCCCACATTGCCTCTTCCATCTTATGGTTTCTCCACAAAACTTTTACCAGACGCGTCGTCCAGTTTATCAGTACTTGTTCTCTCGTATCAAGAATCCTGACGGGCTCTTCAAAATAGGAAATATCGTGTTCTAGTTCTAATTCTTCATAGGTGAGTACATGCGTTGGGTCAGGCATGTATTTCCTCAACAGAGATACGTGGAACACATCGTGAACTTTGGAAAGACTTGGCGGCATTGCCAATCGGTAAGCCACATCCCCAATTCGTTCTAGAATTTCGAAAGGTCTGAAGTACCTGGGACTCAATTTACCTTTCTTACCAAAACGTATGACTCCCTTCCATGGTAATACCTTCAGGAAAACATGATCACCGACTTGAAATTCCAAATCCTTCCTTCGATTATCGGCATAGCTCTTCTGCCTACTTTGAGCTGCTTTGATGTGTTTTTGGATTACCTTCACCTTTTCCACCGTTTCCTCCACCAGTTCTGGGCCTACAAGTTTTATTTCACCAACGTCATCTCAACAGGTTCGTGTACGACATCTCTTTCCGTATAACGCATCATATGGTGCCATCTGAATACTCGAATGGAAGCTATTGTTATAGGAAAATTCTACCAGTGGTAAATATTGATCCCACATACCCTGAAAGTAAAGTGAGCAAGATCTCAACATGTCTTCTATGGTCTGAATAGTCCGTTCTGATTGTCCGTCTGTCTGAGGGTGGTATGCAGTGCTCAAATGAAGTTCAGTATCTAGGGATTTCTGATGACTTTTCCAAAATCTGGAAGTAAAACGGGGATCATGATCAGAAACAATCGATAGGGGTACTCTATGAAGTCTCAAAAATTCATTAATATATAGTCTTTCTAGACGTTCCAGGGGTAGATCTTCTCTTATAGCAAGAAAATGTTCTGACTTGGTAATACGATTAACAATAACCCATATTGCATCATTCCTTCTAGGAGTCCTTGGTAGCCCCATGACAAAGTCCATCGTAATATTGTCCCATTTCCACTCCGGTATGGGAAGAGGTTGCATGACTCCTCCAGGCTGTTGCATTCCATCTTTCACTTGTTGACAAACCATACATCTTGACACAAAATTAGCAATCTCCCTCTTCATGTTGTCCCACCAAAAATGTTCCCACAAATCTCTATACATTTTGGTGCTCCCAGGGTGTATAGAGAAATTGGAACTATGAGCATCATCCAACAATTCCCTTTTTAGATCAGGTATATCGGGAACACAAAGTCTCTTCCCGAATTTCAAAATTCCATCTTTATACACAAATTCTCTCAATCTCCCATCATTCACAGCTTTAATCTTCTTTTGAAATTCTTCATCATCGGTCTGAGAACTCTTAATCCTTTCTAGTAAAGATGGTTTGGCAACCTTTTGAAAAAGCATTGATGTTTCACCTTCCCTGGTTATTCCCATGTCCATCTTCACTAGATCCATGAAAATTGGATCCCTTTCAATTCTCATCATGTTCAAAACTCCATGGTCTTTTATTCTCAAAGCATATGCCACCTTGTTTGCTTTCCCCGGGTGGTAGTGTATCGTGCAATCATAATCATTGAGTAATTCAAGCCATCTCCTTTGCCTCATGTTGAGTTCTTTTTGTGAGAAAATATACTTCAAACTCTTATGATCAGTATAAATCTCACATTTTTGACCATAGAGGTAGTGCCTCCATATCTTCAAAGTAAAGATCACCGCTCCTAACTCGAGATCATGAGTAGGATAGTTTTGTTCATGAATTTTCAACTATCGTGATGCATAGGCAATAACTTTATCATTCTGCATAAGGACACAACCGATTCCTTTCATTGATGCATCACTATAAATAACGAACCCATCATTCCCCGATGGTAGAGTCAATATAGGAGCAATGAATAATCTTCTCTTCAGTTCTTCAAAACATTCTTCACACTCTTTTGTCCAAACAAATTTAACCCCTTTACGTGTGAGCTTCGTTAATGGGTTAGCCAATCGGGCAAAATTCTGGACGAAACATCGATAATAACATGCCAAACCAATAAAACTGCGTACCTCAGTTATACACGTAGGTGCTGTCCATTCGTGGATTGACTTGGTCTTAGAAGGATCAACAGAGATTCCATCTTTAGAGACAATATGGGCAAGAAAAGAAATTTCTTGAAGCCAGAATTCACACTTTCTAAACTTCTCATATAATTCATTTCTCCTCAGAGTCTTTAAGATAATGCGCAAGTGATTTTCATGATCTTCGTAGGTTATGGATTATACCAAGATATCATCAATAAATACCACAACAAATTCATCAAGATACTCCTTGAAAACTCTATTCATCAGATACATGAATACAGAGGGTGCATTAGTCAATCCAAAAGGCATTACAGTAAACTCGTAATACCCGTACCTGGTTTGAAATGCTGTCTTCGGAATGTCTTCCTTCTTTACACACAACTGATGGTATCCAGATCGAAGGTCAATCTTTGAAAAGTATTGAGCTCCATGTAGTTGGTCAAATAAATCATCAATACGAGGTAGGGGATACTTGTTCTTTATCGTTATAGCATTGATCTCCCTGTAGTCGATACATAACCTCATAGATCCATCTTTCTTTTTAACAAAAAGAACAGGGGCTCCCCATGGAAAAACACTAGGGTGAATAAATCCCTTATTAGTCAATTCCTCTAGTTGTTTATTTAGTTCAACTAATTCAACAGTGGCCATTCTATAAGGGCTCTTTAATATAGTCCTTGATCCAGGAATCAAATCAATGGAAAACTCAACTTCTCGTTCTGGAGGATGTCCAGGTAAATCTTCCGGAAATACATCTACAAATTCTTTCACAACAGGTACATCCTATATTTGAACATTCCTTTCCTCACCGACAGTTATTTCATTCTCTTCCTCCCCAATAATTGAATTTAGTTGAGTTATTAAGGGTGGATCTAAATAAGATTTAGGTGGTGACGATTCTGCTCTAAAGATAAGGTGTTCGTTATCATTATCATCATGAATCGTAACCTCTTTCTTCTTACAATAAATCTTCGCATCATAGTCTGAAAGCCAGTCCATACCGAGGATTATATCAAACTCAATCATAGGTATGACGATGAGATTGGCAGATAACGAACACTTATGTGCTCTAATGGGGACTGATTCACAAAACTTTGTTGCAATGATACTTCCCGTAAAAGTTTTAACTGACAACTCCCTTATTAAATCAAATTGGAAATATCTAATTTTCTTAGAAAACTGGGAAGATATGAAACAATGCGAAGATCCAGTATCAAATAATTCATTTGCTAAACTTGAGGAAACCATTAAATTACCTGCCACCACATCTTCCGGAGATTCTACCTCAGCAGTATTAATAGCATAAGCATGGCCTTGATCCCTTGACCTTTTCTGAGGTAAGTTCTCATGATGCTTAGGACATTCATTTGCATAATGCCCCATCTCCCTACAATTGTAGCACTGAACGTTGGTAGCTTCCTTCTTCCCTTTTCAATCACGAGCTTGGTGGCCTTTTTCACCACACTTGTAACAGACTCCCATTCCCTTCAAACAAGTACCGGGGTGTTTCTTCCCACATTTACCACAGGATGGATATTCAACCATTCCTTTCTTCCCCTTATTTCCATTCCCAGATTGATCAGCAGGCCTCTTCTTCTCTTGCTTTGCTTTAAAGTCATAAGACTTAGAGAATTCCTTTTCAGTCTTGATAGCACATGAGACAATGTCTTTGTACGATGAAAAGGATTGTGAGACTAATGCTCGATGGAGAAATGGTTTTAACCCATCAAAGAAACGATCAATATTACTTCTTGGGTTACTTATATAATCACCAGCATACCTTGCTAACCTTGTAAATTTAGCCTCATACTTTGTGACATTCTCATCCTCCTTCTGTCTCAGACTTAGAAATTACCTTTCCATATCTGCTCGATGGTCGCGAGGAATGTATTTTTCTAAAAACAGATCTTTGAACTCCCTCTATTCCATATTTGATACTTCATCATCTTCCTTCTTATTTTGAATTAATGACCACCATTGATCAGCATCTCCAGTGAGGCGGTAAACTGCCATGATAACTTTTTCCCTTTCACTGCTCCCCAAAGCCAGAAATATTTTCTCTATGGAATTTATCAATTTCTTAGCTACTAAGGGATTTTTACTCCCATTGAACATTGGTGGTTGTTGCCTCATGAATCGATCTAACATTGATCCTCCAAGCTTTGGATTAGGGTGCTCCATACGGGTAAGGTTATTATTCATAACCTGAGTAAGTTGTCCCAGTATGGTGATTAGCTGATCGGCCTTAGTTGCATCACCAGCCCCTATATAATTATCTTGAGCAGGAGGGAAATCCCTACATGGAGTGCGTGCATTGATACAGTTTCCATTTCTTCCACTAGGTGCCATTTCTAAACAATGGCATAAACTAGATCAGTTTATGAATCAAAATACATAATCCCATAATTATAAAACACTTAACATAAATTGAACTATTTATGGATATAATCCATAATCATAAAAATGTTTTCTTTGAGGAATTATATACTCATAAAACCTTCATAATGATTTGTAATGAAAATGAGAGTTATCCTAAGCATATCCCCCGGGAGTGTCGTAACCAAGAGTGCAGCAAGGCCCGTTGTCGTGCACCAGTTCCCATTCGAGTCAAGCTCTAAGCGGTGTTTTCGGGTTTTACCCCTAGGTACATCTGTGCCAGAGCCGCCTCTACCTGCTCGTATCCAGACAGGGATGTATTGCTCGGAAAACCCACAAAATCTCTACAATACCAAAATTCTAGGAAGTTCTTCTATACTAATCCTCAAAGTTTATCTTAGGTCTACATGCTCTAATCAGAGTTTATCTAAATCTAGCTTCCAAGGTTTGTACTAAACATCCTCTGATACCAACTGTAACGCCCCGACCCCAGTTACCCAGGGTCGGTGCGTTATTACATAACATTGGAATGATCACAAGAAAGATCAAATCTCGAAAGACCGATTGGTTTAGTAGCCTTGGAAACACTAGATATATTCATAAGTTTTACATTACATCATAGAATGAAAAACTACTACAACAACACAATGTCTCTATAATCCACACTCATATCCCCACATAATATCCCTGCAGGTCATTCATAATTTACTTCTTCACTTCCTGGGAAAAATAAAACATAGAAAAGGGGTGAAAGCAAATGCCCAGTAAGGATAACAATATAGAGGAAACTTTCATAAATAAGAATTAACATTTAAGGTAATGTATAACTAAAACAAAAGCCTTTCAAACTTGAACATTAAACATTGTATGGAATAAATAAAATGAAATAATTTCATTTACTCATTCACATGGATATTCTACTAATCGAATAATCACATGAAAAATCAATAACCACTTTCATAATGTTGGAATGCATAATGCCAGACTATCATAACCACATAGCCAAGGCCTCGTGCCAAGACTGTAAATAAGATTTTTCCAAGGCCTTGTGCCAAGACACTAGTTTGTCTCATGAGACCTACCGATGCATCGAGGAGCTATAGCGGGCTCCACCCGTCACATATTAAGTCCAATGCATTCTCATATGAAAAGGTTTAAACATAATATAAACATTCGTATTAAAACTAGCATACGAAATGTCAATAATTTCAACATAAACTAGGAATGGTACAAAAATAGCACATCCACAGTCAAACATATCACAAAACCTTCAATACAATATAGAAGTTTTGTATCATAATAAATCAACTTCAAATAAGCGTAAAATCCATCAAAGGATGTTGACATAGATGAAATCAAAACTATTTTTAGAGAAATATCTCTTTCTTTATTTTTTTTAAATCAATTAAGATCCATATAAAATAAAAAAATTTCTTTGAAAATATTCTTATAAGCTTGTAATGAAAGCTTTGAAGATTTTATAACGGTGGAAAATAACCGCACCCGCCCTATATGTTAAAAAAAACATTCTTACCTTAATTCTGTCGAAAAGGTTAAAAAGGACCTTGTTTTGAAAATGACAGAAAGATTCCTCTTATAAAAAGTCAAACAAGGGTATAAATGACTTTAACCCATATTCTTGTAAATAATAAAAATGTTTTGAAATACATTTTGAAGAAACATGTATGTGGATGATAAAGAGATCCTAGTAGATTATTACATATAAACAACCTCAGATAATGAAGAGATTGTGAAATAACCCTTACCGTGTACTTTTCCTTGGTTGGGGTAGGTTAAACTCCTGTATAATGGTGAAATAATTGTTATTAAATTATACAAGAATTATATACATTAATATGATATCATATATGATCTTTTAATATTGATTTGATAATAATATCTTAGTATTATCGTTGTTTCAGGTGTTAACTTACTTGTCTTTTATATGTTTTGTTACATAAGACATGTTTGTAAAGGATAGGTTGTATATTATTCATATCCAGATTTATATCAAGTCCTTAAACATTAATTTTAAATCATCAAATGATAATTATACTTTAATGGTTACGATGGAGAATTAATCTCATCACGTTCGTGGAGACGGTAGTCCGTACGTACGAACGAGCGACAATATCATTATTTTGATATTAAAATAATATATAAATGGATGGTATATAATATATACAGAATCATTAACATGTTATATTTATTATTTACATTAGTTACACATCATTATTATACCCATCCAAATAATAATATATTGAATAACAATTACACCACGACGTGGAGACGGTAAGCCGTACGTACGCACGTATGGTGACATGTTATTCAAAGGGTGGATAGAATACTGAATATGGTTGTACCATATTTATAATAACATCACAGTATATATGTGATACTGGAGTTATTATTTTAGAATGGTAACAACAAAGGAAGAAGAAGTGGAAGAAGAAATGAACTTGGAAAAGGGTGGTGAAATCATTACCTCTTCTTCGGGTTCATCCTTTTGATTTGATTAAAATGGCTCCTTAGGATGACTTTATGATCAAACTAAGGCCTCTAGGTTGTAGTGAGGGAAGTTGGTAGAGTATTTGGGCAGAGTTTTGCCGAACCAAAAGACTTTTTAGGTGTGAAGAAATGAGAAGGATGAGTGCCCTTTTATAAGAGGGGTGAGGGGCACCTTTTGAAAAGCTAGAAATATTAGTTTATAATAAATTAATATTAGGTTTCCAATGGCTCCAAAGATTATTATTTAAATGTTAAGGTGTGGATAGGTCGAAAACAACTCAACCAATATAATTTAGACAGGTTTGGGTACTTATATTAACCATATCTTTAAGTATAAACTCTAAATTAATTAGTTTCACTTTTACAATGTCTCTTTGTATTTTTATATAATATGGTTAATAAACTTACTATATACATCCAAGCGACCCCCAAGTGGTCCATTAATGATGAAAATATCATTATATAGTTCTCTTGGCCGAGCCTTAGATTTTTAGGAATTTAATATCAATTAATAATATAATATTTTTTTTAAGAACTCTTTTATGTCAATTTTGACACTATTCAATAGTTGATTTTTTTGAAACTCATAACAGATTTATTAGTTCTAAAAAAGTCAATTAATTCAATCCTAATATATCATATTATCCTAGAAAATTAGTCTAATTCATTAAAAGTTTCATATTATATTTATTTGGGTATTTATAATATCAATTATTTTAATTTTTCACTATTATAGTAATTACTACATCATCATTGAGTCATAAATAAATTAAATTATTTAATGTCTAAAAATTATAAATAAAATATAATTATGTATTAAATCTTTTTATATTTCTAATGAATATTTATAATCTAACATCCAACATATATAACCCTATGTAAAAATTGTTTATCTAAAAGATATATGCTTGTGTCATTTTTGTATTCATTTTAACTTAATTAAAAAAAAGTGTCCCTATCACCTACAAGTGGCACCATGGGGTCCCCAAATCGACCCAAAGATTCCTATGGTCGAACATGTATCAACCAATAAGTCTAGGACACGTTTTAGGGTAATTTAGGATTATTATAATATTATTTTTTAACCCTTATTTACCGGATTTACCCTTAACCATAGTAAATAAAATATTTACTGCAGTAATTTTTCAAAATGTCTAAAAATAAAAGATACCTATTTACACAATTTGGACATCCTGATTCCAGATATGGAATCCATTTTTCTAAATTCAAAACACAAGATTGGCAGAAATTAATTTAAAATTAATTCCTGTTGTCAAAACAAAAAGCTTGTTTTTAAGAGATAATAACTATCAAAAGATTGACACTTGTTTATGTTCGGTTTAATTGTAAAATTATGTCCAATGACCAACATTATAATAAATGGTAAAAATATATTCCAAATATAATTTAAAACCACTCAAATTCATAATTTACCACTATTAATTATTTTGTTTAAAAAAGTTGTTTTTAATTAAATTTTAGTAATTTTCACTATTCATCAAAATACTAAAGTTATCCGAAAAGTACCAAAATTTCATATTAGGCTAAATTTGACATTCCAAATCCAAAAATGTAGTCCATTTTGAAATATAAAATATATATAATTTCAAAAAGTAGGTATTAATATTCATAACGGCTAGTTTGATTGGTTATAGTGTGTTAGAACTCGGTGTTGCGTACAATACACGCTATCACATTATTCAAAGAGAAGCGTACCGTAGAAGTTTGGGGTGTTACATATGGTAACATTTATATTCTATATAACACCATATTAAAAAAAATATAAATTTTAGAATCATAGATGTTACATATTTTAATTTCAATTAAAAATTACTATAAGGGTAGCACTCATTTTCTAATGGATAAAATCATCATATATAAGAACCATGATTTTATGTAGATTAAAATTAATTATCCAATATAATTCGGAATGTTCTAGGATCATTTTATAGTCCTAGTAATTTTATTTTTAAATTATACTTCAAAATCTTACTATTATAATGTTAATGAAAATTACCAATGTTACAATTCATATTTTCAATAAATAAAATTGAAGTATTTAAAAAAAAATTAGAACTTATTACTTTATATTTTTAATAAAATTTTCAAAATCCAAAATCATTAATTTTTAGAATTTAATTTAAAATTAATCCTCACAAATGAAAAGGAAATCTGTTTACTTTAAAAAACAATATTCTGAAAAATGCACTTATACCAATATGCACTATAAGGAGGAATAAAAAAGTTAATTATATTATATATAAATAATTATTACATATGTAACTTTGAGATCAACATATAATCACATCGTTACTATTTAATATCAATATAATAGTAGTTAAAAGAAAGCATGTATTTTTCACTATTCATTGGATTTTTTTTTGGAAATTTCCTAGTAATTCACCCTAATATATTTTTAATATGATGATTGAAAAATTTATTTTCATTATTTAAAATATATATTCTTTTATTTTTAGAAAAATTAATTTTATTTTATTTCACATATAAATAAAGCAACATTTAATTTTTATGATAACATATATTAGAAGAACAAAATAAGTTAACCAATTTTATTAATTTAATTAATAATAATAAATAAATATGAAACATATAAATCTTTTGTTGTATTGTCATTACAATTCACACACCAACATAACTACTAGTTTATTAACATATATCAATGATTATTTAAGAAGGGTATTGTGTGTAATGTAATTTATCAATGATAATAAAATTATTTATAAAGAGATATACAATAATATCATGGGTTGCTAAACTATACCATCCTTCAATACGTTTCATCCACCCTCTAATTGATGTTTTGAAATATATGTTATATATTTATAAATTCTTTTTTGGAAATCCCACATTGTTAAAATGGTTAATAATACAATATTTAAAAAATTGGAAAAGTCAAATGTGAAGGCCACAAAAAAAACTAGGCTTCTGAATAGCATAACATTAGAGGAAAAAAAATATAGACATAGAAGAAAAACATTACAATAAATAATAGATGTATAATAATATAAATCCTAGAAATTAGTATGTTTACCATAAAAATACAAATTAGTTATTGTTTACTATAACATTTATTTGTTAGTAAGGAAAGTAAATGAAAAAAAGATATATTCCAAAATATTTTTCTTTGAGCTTGGGTATTTTCTAATATAATGAAGAGGAAATATTAAATAATCTTCTTTAATTTATTTACATGTTATATTAATAATCAAATCCTTTGGTTGAACTTTAATATTTTATGACTTCATCTTTCATTCCATAAAATGGATATTCGTATGAATTTTTCGTTCTTAAAGAACATTATTGAATAATATTTTCAGAATGGAATTACATTGACCACTAAATATTTAAGGAAACAAAAATAGTTTTAATATTTTATCAAAAAATGATAATATTCAGTGATAAACATGAAAAATTACATAATTAGTTAATCGCGTGAGTTATCCAAAATACGTATAACCAAATTCAAGGAATATAAATTTCTATGGAAAGTCACAATATTTCAAAAAAAAACAACATTAGATTCCCCAAACAAGATAAAATATTTCTTAATTTATCATACTAAATATATGAATTCCTTGATCACTGTAAAACCGTAATGAGATCCTACATTCATCAATGAATATTGGATTCAGTTTTCAAATACAACCCTTAAATTCCAACATATTGTAAACTATTCATAGGAAACACAAACTATCAAATCACTAACAAATTTTATGTTCACAAATATTACCCCATAAACATACCTTTTTCATTATTATCACAACACCAGGTATATATTTAGTTTTATCTTCCCCAAATATTTTGTTTTGGAAATGGTCAACGTACAACAAAATCACATTTTCTAGTTAATGGTAATATTAATCACATGCTTCCAAATTCAAAAAAAAATTACTACAGTGAAATAACTATATATAATATGATTCTTATAATTTGATAAAAAAATTTAAAAAATAATTATTCAATCCAAATACATAATCACATTAGTCATTCCACTTTAGTCCAAAACTATTACCTATGATTTATACTTCCTTCATTCCATAATTTATTTCTAGTATCCTCATTAATCTTAGTAAAACCATTATTATACAACCATTCAGAATCTCCTTGTGAGTTTTTCCTCATAGGATATTAACGGGATTTCCACATTTTATACTTTTAACAATCTATTATACATTTGGGAGGCCATTATTATCATACTATTTCATTAAACAGATTTTTCAATTTTTTCTTTGAAATTACATGATTTTTGTCATTATTTTCACTAACCTAAAACATTTTCCAATTATTCTAAGAAATCCACATTCGTGTTTATTTTAAAAATTATAATATATAGGAAAATGTGTCATATTTGTTAGATGTTCTCCACCACCCCATCCCTCAGTGAACTCAATACTTTTCTTATTTATTGAGATTGTGATTTGGTTAAGGTGAATGTATTTAATCATATATCTTGATCACAGTATCTTTCACCATAGTCATCATCCCATTTGGTTTCTCATAAACTAAATTTCTATTGTATTCATCATTAATCAATATCATTATAGTCACATCCATTTAATAAAAACATATTGAATCGTTAGAGGAACTCCAATAATAAATTTTCAGGAATAATATTTTATTGGATGTCTAAATCATGGCACCATGTTGTCAATTATTGAAAACATAGGTTTACCCTTGGTTATCCAAGTTCATTAATATATCAATAGGATATTATCATTTACATAGACCTATCCTCAAATTCATTAAAAGGGTGTTATTACATACTATAGGATTTATTAAATCAGGTTCCCATGGTTTTTACTAGCCTCTCAATGATACCAAATATAAAGAACCCAATCTTAGAAACCCAGATCTAGTAGCTAATTAATTATATTGTTTTAATATGCAAGGAATCAAATATAAATGAATAGATAGCTAAGAAGTATTAGTCTACTAGATTGATACATGAAATTCACATTACATTATAATATATCCAATAAAAAAATTTCTTTGATAATGAAATTATCCCCCTTCTTATATCCATTTATATTAATATAACAGTCCTCCTCATAACCTAATAAAAATAAAACATAAAAAATATTTAGATTATATTCTCATTAAGGGTATGAATGTAGCATAAAATATTAGTAAATATGGCGTAAATAATATTTCAAGGTAAATAATTGAAAAAAATTCCATTTAATCAATAACATGATCATAATATGATTGGAATTAATGATAATAAATAATTCTATATAAATAATCATATGATAATGAAACATAACAGTGGATATTATTATAATAAAAAATCATAAGGAATATCAAAAACTGAATTCATAACAATAAAATGCATAATATGAGACATTTGAAACTTTTCATTAGGGGCTCTTCCAAGTCAACTAAAAATTAATAGGTAAGGCCCCATCCAAAACACAGTCTAGTTTATAAAATGCATACTACTAATAAAATGAGGGGATATAGTATAAATTTCCATTACTTAATATGTTCTATGAAGTCATTACATAAATAATAAATAAAATTAAATCAATAATTATTTACAAAATAAATAATTATCATTACTAAAAGAACTATTCATATACAATATCAAGTCTTCCCCATTAAAATATATAATTAACCATCCAAAGGAATATGAATAATTTGATTATTATATTACATACTCAAAATTTTTTTACCAACAGATGTTGATGAAGTTGAAACTAATTTGAAAATAATTATTTTATTATTTCTACTTTAAAATACATTTTTTACTTCAAAAAAAAATTTTCACATAAAAAATAGGGCATTTAATAAAGGAAAATTAAAATATTTAAATAATAAAAGAAGATTAAATTATTTAAGGCAACATGGATGGGGTAAATTCCTATCATGATGTAAAACATAAAAAACATTCTTATCATACATTAATAATCAGATTCATAAAGATCCATATTAGGATATGAAATAATGGTTTGTTTTATGTTTTTTTTGTAAAATATAAAAATAAGAAAAAATTAAAACCAAAAGTATTTTCATAATAGTAAACAAAATATAAATTTTTTATAAAACATGTTCTGGGAGATAAATATTAAACAACAGAGATTTTAACATTAAAAATCCTGAATACTAACCAGATTATAAAATAATCCCCAAACAGTTGGGTATCTTTTGAATCGTAGGCCCCATTATAGAAAAAATTTCAAATGAAATTTTATTTATCATTAAGATGAGGGGAATAATTATGTAATGCATAAAATGATTAGTTTATTCCTTACGAAGTAGAAATATGTGGTCGATAAGGCATATATCTCATATAAGAAAAAGTGAGAATATAAACTCATACCATAGGATCATCGTCCGTAAAAGGTTGTCAAAAATCATGTATAATTTATATAAAATTATTAATAATTTATAATATTATATTTTATATATTTTTATAAATTCTTTTATAATCCTTTTACAAAATCAGCACAGCTGTTTACTAATAAAATTACAAAAATTTCATTATTTCAGGTGATATTCTCTTTATTTTATCATGAATGTATGGTCATGAATCATAAAGTTATTTTATATAGTATATAGATGCATAAAATATATTATTATATTTATATTACAAATATCATCTCCAATAATTAAATATATTTTTATAACCATTCTTAAATTTTTATCGTGGAAAATGAATCGTGTCTTGTCATGGAGATGGTTGGAAGTATGTGCACATGAGTAATGATATCATTCCCTTAATTGTGTATGGGTTTAGAAGTAGATGATATATTAGTTTTACTAAATACATTTAATTTAATAATTTCCATATATATATAATATTTCTATCATTATAACCAACCTAACAATGTAGTGAAGAAAACAAAATATGCCAAGATAGGGAGATGATAATCTGTTCTTATCCACACGCAGAGCCTTAAATTTTTAAAGGACAGAGTAAAGGGGTAATATGGTTTTACTATAATAATAATAACATAGAAAAATATATATTATTCTAGATTTATTACATTATAACATAAATAAAACATTAATATGATTTATAAGAAAAAATAAAAAAGAAAGAGTTGGTAAAGACAATTACCTCATCATTAGTGGAAAACGTCTGAACCGTTTTTATGGGATCTAGGGTAGGTACTATTGAAGAAAAATAACCTAAAAACTATACATGATTTGTTTAAGAATAATTTGAAGTAATTGGTCATGAGGATGGCTCAATTTTGTTTGAATAAGTGTTCGAGTAGGGGCCTTGTATAATTGAAGTGGGGGACACTTTTGTAATTTCTCAAAATAATATGTTATAATAATTTAATTTCTCATGAAAAATTTCTCCAAAGGTAAATTTAGTAAAATATAAGGATTGATAATGATGTATTTCCATGAAAAATATAATTTAGACATTTTTTTGTGTCATTTTATATCTTATCAATTTGATTTACCCATTGGTAATTTAATTGTGACCTTAAACATTAATAGCATAATTTTAATTCCAAAGGGTTAATAATGTTACTATAAATTAATAAAGTACTAATAAATTGTTAATGAATGATTTTTAAATGATATTTTCATAATATGGATGAAGATAATATTTTTATGAAAGTTAAATAGGTAAATAAATTATTTTTTTAAAAAATTTCATTAATCTCAATTTTGACACTATTCATTTACATTGAAATAAAATACATCAATACAATGTATATATTATGTTTTATTTCATTAAAAACACTATTATTTATTATAAATATAGTTATAATACATCTGAATCATTAAAACATTCATATTCTATAAAAATTTATTTTTTTGAAATCATATATTTTATTTTTCTTTAAATTAATAAATATTTTATTAGAATATCAAAATTATATAATTTCTAAAATATAAAAACATTATATAATTAAAATAATTTCATTAATATCATTTTATAATTTTAGTTTCATTTATATCTTTATTTTGTGTATATATGGACACATGAATGTGTTTAAATGTAAATGTACTGTAAATTTGTAACTATAACAGATTTGAAAAATGTATTAGCCATTTTCAGGGTGAACAATAATGCCTAGAACCTAGAAGCCTAGATTTTTTGCATTATTATGTATCACTGGTATGATCACAAAAGATCTAGTCTTGAAAGACCGATTAGTTTAGTAGCCATGGAAGTACTAGATACATTCATAAGGATTACATGACATCATAAATTGGAAAACTACAACAACATAATTTACAAAGACAACACTATGATCCCATAGACTATCCATAAAGGTTGGTCATAATATACTTTTTCGCATCCTGGGAAAAATAAAACATGGAATGGGGTAATCGTAGATGCTCAGTAAGGATAACAATATAGCGGAAACATTCATAAATAAGCCTAAACATTTATGGCAATTTATAAAACTAAAACAAAAGCCTTTTCAACATACACTTAACCATAATATGAAAAATAAAAATCAAAATAATTCCATTTACTTACTCACATGGATATTCTACTAGTCGAATAATTACATTCAATATCAATAGCCACTTTTATAATGATGGAATGCCTAATTCCAGACTTCATAACCACATAGTCAAGGCCTTGTGCCAAGACTACAAATAAGATTTTCTCAAGGCCTTGTTCCAAGAAACTAGTTTGTCTCATTAGACCAACCAATGCATCGAGGAGCTATAGCGGGCTCCACCCATCACTTAGTAAGTCCAATGCATTCCTAATATGAAAATGTTTAAACATAACATAAACATTCGTATTAAAACTGGCATACAAAATGTCAATACTTTATCCATAAACTATGAATGGAATGAAATAACACACCCACAGTCCATCATATAACAAAAAATTCAATACAATATGGAGTTTTGTATCATAATAAATCAACTTCAAAAAAACATAAAATCCATCCAAGGATGTTGATAGAGATGAAATCAAAAACTTTTTAGAGAAATATCTCCTTCTATTTTTAAATAATTTAAAATTCACGTATTTATAAAAGAAAACATTTATAATTGAAAATATTCTTATAAGATTTTAAGGGAAGCTACTGCATTGTTATAACGGCATAATATACATGTACCCTCCATATATGTTGAAAAACATTATTACATTAATTTTGTAGAAAAGGTCCTGATGTAGCTTGTTTGGAAATCAATAGAAAGATTCCCTTCAAACCATTTAAAAAAAATTAAAACAAGGGTATAAATGAATTTAACCCATAGTCTAGTAAATAGTAAAAAATTTTGGAATACATTTTGAAGACACATGGATGTGGATGATAAAGAGGTCCTAGTAGATACTTACGTAAAAACAACCTCGGATAATAAAGAGACTGTGAAATTAACCCTTACCTTGTACATTCCCTTGGTCAAGGGTAGGTTAAAATCATGTATAGTGGTGGAATAATTGTTAACAAATTATACATGAATCATATACATTAATATTATATCATATATGATCTTTTTACATTTCATTGTTTATAATATCTTAGAAATATCATCATTTGGGGTGTTAACTAATTCATTATCCTTTATATGATTTGTTACATAATTAATGTTTATTATGAATATTATGTATCTTATTCATATTCATAATAATATTAAGTCTTTAAACATTTTTTAATCATCTAATTAAAATTAGTCTTGAATTGATACGATGGGTAATGATTCTCATCGCGTTCGTGGAGACGGTAATCCCTACGTACGCACGAGCAACAAATTAATTTTTTATTTTAAAATAATATATAATTGGATGGTATATCATATATACAGAATCATTATCATCTTATATTTATTATTTAAGTCAAATACACATCATTATTATACCCATCAAAATAATAATGTATTGAATAACAACTACACCATGACGTGGAGACTATAAGTTGTACGTATGCACGTATGGTGACGTGTCATTAAATAGATGGATAGAATAATCAATATGGTCGTAAAATATTTATAATAACATAATATTATATAGAAGATACTGGATTTATTATTTTAGAATGGAAACCACAATGAAAGAGGATGCAGAAGAAGGAGGGAACTTGATTGAGGTGATGAAATATTTACCTCTTTTTTGAGTTATTTAATTTGATTTGATCAAAAGGGCTCCTAAGGATGGCTTTATGACTAATGGAAGGCCTCTAGGATGAAGGGAGGACAGTTGAAAGGTTATTTTATTAGGTATTTTCTGAGCCAAATGTCATTGAAGGTATGAATTATAGAGAAGAGAATGTGCCTTTTTATAAGAGGGGTGAGGGGTACCTTAGTAAAAAACAAGAAATATTATTTATCAACAAAACCATTTATGGGTTGTAATGGCTCCAAAATTAATTATTTAAAGTCTAAGGTGGGTATGGGTCGAAAACCACTCAACCAGTAGGTTTTAGATAGGTTTGGGTCACTATATTAATTTTATCTTTTACATTTAGCTCTTAGTTAAATAGTTTGACATTTACCATGTCTCTTTGTATTTTTATATTATATGTTTAATAAACATACTACAAACTTCCAAACAAAACCAAAGTGGTTCATTAATGAAAAAAATATAATTATTTAAGTCTCTTGGATGAACCTTAGAATTATTAGGAATAGAATATCATTTATTAATATAATATTTTAAAAAAAAAACACTTTTATGTCATTTTTGACTCTATTTGGTATTTTGTTTTTCTTAAATTTATAACAGCATTATATATTCGAAAAAAATTAATCCAACCAGCACTAACATGTCATATTTACCTATTAAATTAATTTAATTCATAAAAAGTCTCCGATTACATTTATCTGGATATTTATAATATCAATTATATTAATCATTCATTAATATAGTAATTTCTGCATCATCATTTTGTCATAAGAAAATTTAATTATTTAATGAATAAAAATTATAAATAAAATACCATTATGAATGAAATCTTTTTATTTTTATAATTAATATTTATAGTATAATTTAACTTATGTATAACCTTATATTAAAATTTTTTTAGTTTTTAAATTTCGATTTTAACACGTTTTACTCTTCTTTAAATAAAATAATAAGAAATGTTTAAATCAAATCCATGTGGACCTAAAGGATCATATATTTTTTCCTAAGGTTGATTTTTATTTAATTACACTTATCCAATAGAATCAGGACATGTGTGAGGGTTATAATTGTATTATTTTTACCTTTAATTTCCTTATTTACTTTTAACCATGGTAAATAAAAGTAAAAAGATACTATTAACCAAAAATTATTTTCATCTTATTGAACCACATTTTATTTAATGATATCAACCATGTCTCTTGGATTTTTGAAATTCAACTCACAGAAGCTGTAAAATTATGTTTTATACCAATTTGGAAATGCTCTTAGTCGGTGGGTAAAAGACGATATAAAGTTCGATAAAATATTGTATATCTAAACTCATCATAAAATGACTCTAATGAATTACATTTAACTTATATAGGTATTATGCATTTATTTTGACCGAATTTTTTTAAAAAAATAAATAATTATTTAAATTAAAATTCATTTATAAACAATAATTATTATTTTCACTATTCATCAAAAATTGAATGTTCTCAGAAAAATACCAAAAATTCACCCTAAGCTAATTTCGAAACTCCAATTCCAAAAATGAAGTTTTTTTTAAAAGATAAAATTTATAAAATTTCAAAAAGTGGGTATCACTATTCATAATGGCTAGATTGATTGGTTGTGGTGTGTTGGAACACGACGTTGGGTACAACACATGCTATTGAATTATTCAATGAAAAGTGTACCATGGAAGCTTGGAGTGTTACATTCTCCCCTCCTTCAAATAATTTCATCCTCAAAATTTCTAGAATATTACAACATAAAAAAACTTGGGTGGTTCTTCATCATATGTTCCTCAGGTTCTCGCGTTGGCTCTTCCATATTATGGTTTCTCTGTAGAACTTTTACTGGATAAGTCATCTGGTTTCTAAGCACTTGTAATCTTGTATCAATAACCATGACATGATCTTCGCAATAAGAAAGATCAGGTTTGTGTTATAATTCCTCATAGGTGAGTAAATTTATTCGGTCAGGCATGTATTTTTTTAACAGTGATACCTGGAACACATCATGAACTTTGGAGAGACTTGGCGGAACAGCCAAACGGTAAGCTACATACTCAATTCGTTTCCTCCACAAGTTTTGGGCCTAAAAGTTTTCTTTCACCAACATCATCTCAACAGGTTGGTGTAGGAAAAATCTTTCCATATGACGCTTTATATGGTGCCATATGAATACTTGAATAAAAGATATTGTTATAGGAGAATTCTTACCAGAGGAAAATATTGATCCAACATAACTTGATAGTCAAGTGAGCATGATCTCAACATGTATTCTAATGTTTGAATAGTCCATTCTGATTGTCCATCAGTTTGAGGGTGGTAGGAAGTGCTCAAACTATGTTCACTATCCAAGGATTTTAGAGGATTTTTCCAGAATATAGATGTAACATGGGGATCACGAATAGAAATAAACGATAGTGGTACTCCATGAAGTCTTACAATATCATTAATACATAGTCTTGCAAAACGTTCAAGTGGTAAATCTTCATTTATAGAAATGAAATGTGTTGACATGGTAAGACGATTAAAAATTACCCATATTGCATCATTCCTTCTAGGATTCTTTAGAAGACCCATGAAAATATCCATTGTGATATCATCCCATTTCCACTCAGGTATGTGAAGAGGTTGCATGACCCCTCTAGGCTGTTTCCTTCCATCTTTCACTTGTTGAAAAACATACATCATAACACAAAATCATTAATCTCATTCTTCATTTTGTCCCACCAAAAATGTTCCTTGAAGTCTCTAAACATTTTGGTGCCCCTAGGGTGTATAGAGAAATTGGATCTATGAGCATCGTCCAATGATTCTTTTTTTAGATCAGGTATATTGGGAACACAAATTCTCTTCCCAAATTTCAAAATTCCATATTCATATACAATGTCACTCAATCTCCCATCATTCACAGCTTTAATATTCTTTTGAAACACCTCATCATGAACCTGAGAACATTTTATCATTTCTCTAATGATGGTTTGAAAACCATTTTAAAGATCATTCATGTTTCACCTTCAATGGTTATTCCCATATCCATCTTTACTAAATCCATGAAAATTAGATCCCTTTAAACTCTCATCTTGTTCAATACTCCATGATCTTTTCTGCTCAAATCATCTACTACCTTATTTTTTTCCCTAGGTGGAAGTGTATCGTGAAATAATAATCCTTGATTAGTTCAAGCCACCGCTTTTTCCTCAAGTTGAGTTATTTTTGTGAGAAAATATACTTCAAACAGTTGTGATCAGAATAAATATCACATTTTTCACCTTAGAGATTTTGTCTCCAAATCATCAAAGCAAATATTACTGCTGCTAACTCAAGATCATGAGTATTATTGTTTTTCTCATGAATTTTCAAATGACATCATGCATAGGAAATAACTCAATGTTCATGCATAAGGACACAACCAAGTCCTTTCTTTGATTCATCACTATAAATTACAAACCCATCATTCCCCGATGGTAGAGTAAATATAGGAGCATTGACTAATCTTCTCTACAGTTCTTCAAAACATTCTTCACAAACTTTTTTCCAAACATATTTAACCCCTTTACGTGTCAGCATGGTTAATTGGTAAGCCAATTGGGAAATATTCTGGACGAAACAATGATAATAACCTTCTAAACTATTAAAGATGCATACCTCAGTAATACTCGTCAGTGCTGGTCATTCGTGGATTGCTCTTGTCTTAGAAATATCAACAGAGATTCCATCCTTAGAGAGGATATGTCTAAGAAAATAAATCTCTTGAAGCCATGATTCACACTTGCTAAACATCTCATATAATTCATTTCTTCTAAGAGTCTTCAGGATAATGCACAAGTGATTTTCATGATTATAGTATCTTTCTGAATATAACAAGATATCATTAATAAATACCACAACAAAATCATCAAGATATTATTTGAAAACATTATTCATCAGATCCATGAAGATAGAGGGTGCATTAGCCAATCCAAAAGGCATTACTGTAAACTCGTAATGCCCGTACCTGGTTTGAAATGCTATTTTCAGAATGTATTCCTCCTTCACACACAACTGATGATATCCATATCGAAGGTCAACCTTTGAAAAGTATTGAGCTCCATGAAGTTGGTCAAATAAATCATCAATGCGGGGTAGGTTATACTTGTTATTTATTTTTATAGCATTGATCTCCCTATGCTTAATGAACAACCTCATAGATCCATCATTATTCTTAACAAAAAGGACAGGGGATCCATAGGGAGAAACACTAGGGAAAATACATCCCTTATTACTCAATTCCTCTAGTTTATTCTTTAGTTCCACTAATTCCACAGTGGCCATTATATTAGGGGTCTTTGATATGGGCCTTGAACCAGGAATTAAATCAATGGAAAACTGAATTTATTGTTCTGGAGGATGTCCTAGTAAATCCAATGGATACACATCAACATATTCTTTCTCAATAGGTACATCCACTATTTTAACATTCCTTTCCTCACCCACAGTTTTTTCATTCTCTTCCTCAATAATAATTGAATTTAGTTGAGCTAGTGTGGGTGGATATAGATAAGAATTAGGTGGTGATGTTTCTTCACTAATGATAATGTGATCATTATCATCATAAAAAATTGTAACCTCTTTCTTCTTACAATAACTTTTTTCATCATGGTCCAAAATCCAATCCATAATGAGGATTATATCAAATTCAATCATGGGTATGACAATGAGATATGCAGATAAATAATGTTTATATATCTTAATGGAATCTAATTCAAAAACAATTGTTTCAAAGATACTTCCCTTCGGATTTTTTTCTGACAACTCCCTTGTTAAATCAAATTGGAAATATATAATTTTCTTAGAAAACTCGAAAGACAAGAAATAATGTGATGATCCTGAATCAAACAAAGCATGGGATAAACATGAGAAAACCATTAAATTACCTACCACTTCGTCTTTTGGAGCTTCAACCTCAGCAGTAGTGATAGTATATGCTTTTCCTTGATCCCTTGTCCTTTTTTGAGGTAATTTCTCCTAAATCTTTGGACATTCATTTTCATAATTCCCCCTTTCTCTAAAATTGTAGCATTCAACATCGACAACCTCATTTTTTCCCTTGCAATCACGAGAATTATAGCATTTTTTACTACAGATGGAACAGACTCCCATTCCATTCAGGAAAGTACTAGGGTGTTTCTTCCCACATTTACTGGAGGATGGATATTCAACTTTTCCCTTCTTCCCCTTCCTTCCATTTCCTGAGTGTTTAGAAGATCTCTTCTTCTCTTGCGTTTCATTAAATTCATAAGATATAGAGAATACTTTTTCTATCTTGATAGCACACGAGATAATATCTTCGTACGACGAGAAGGATTGTGAGACTAATGCTCGATGAAGAAATGGTTTTATCCCATCAAAGAAACCAATCTTACTTCTTGGGTTACGTATATAATCTTCCATATTCCACACTAACCTTGTAAATTTAGCTTCATACTTTGCGACATTCTCATCCACCTTTTTCCTCAGACTCCGAAATTGTCTTTCCATATCCACTCGATGGTCATGAGGAAAGTATTTTTCTATGGAAATTTCATTAAACTCTCTAAATTCCATATTTTATACTTCATCATCTTCATTTTTGTTTTTAATCAATGACCACCATTGATCAACTTCTTTAGTAACGTGGTAAATTTCCACGACAAAATTTTCCCTTTTTTACTCCCCAAGGTGTGGAATATATTCTCTAAGTAATTTACACATTGCTCAACACCTAGTGGATTTATATCCCCATTGAATGTTGATGGTTGTTTCCTCATGAAGCGATCTAACATTGACCCTCAATGTTGTGGATCAGGGAAATCCATATGGGTATGGTCATTATTCAAAACCTCAGTGAGTTTTCCAAATATAGTTATAAGTTGATCAGCACTAGTTGTATCACCATCTTCTCTATAATTATTTTGAGCAAGATGAAAATCCCTACATAGAGTACGTGCATTGATACAGTTTCCATTCCTTCCACTCGGCAACATTTCCAAACAATGGCATAAACTAGATTAGTTTATAAACCGAAATACAAAATTACAAACTTGTAAAAAACGTAACATAAATTGAATAGTTAATTGATATAATACATAATCATAAAAAATGTTTTATTTGAGTATGTATATACTCATAAACCCTTCATAATGGTTTGTAAAGAAAATGAGAATTATCCTAAGCATATCTCCAGGGAGTTTCGTAACAAAGAGTGCAGCACTGCCCATTGTCGTGCACCAGTTCCCATTTGAGTCTAGCTCAAAGTGGTGTCTTTGTGTTTTACCCTTAGGTATGTTTGTTCCAAATCCACCTCAACCTACTCGTATCCAGACATGAATGTATTGCTTGGAAAACTCACAAAATCTATACAATACCAAAATTCTATGAAGTTCTTCTATACTAATCCTCAAAGACTATCTTAGGGTAATGTGCTCTAATCAGAGTTTACATAAATCAAGTTTCCAAGGTTTGTATTAAACCTCCTATGATACCAACTGTGATGCCCCAACTCCAGAAGCCCAAAGTCGGTGCATTATTACGTATCATTGGCATTATCCCAAATGATCAAGTCTTGATAGACTAATTAGTTTAGTAGATTTGGAAGTTCTAGATACATTCATCAGGCTTACATTACATCATAAAATAGAAAACTACAACTACATTATTTCAATAGACAACACTGATATCCCATCGAATATCCCTAAAGTATAGTCATAATAAACTTCTTCGTATCCTCGGAAAAGTAAAACATATAAATGGGTGAGCTCAGATACTTAGTAAGGACAACAATATAGCGGAAACATTCATAAATAAGCATAAAAATTTAAGGAAATGTATAAAACTAAAAAAGCATTTTATCATAAAATTCGTCATAATATGGAAAATATAAATAAGAAATATTCCATTTACATACACACATAGATATTCTACTAGTCTAATTATCAAATTCAATATCAATAACCACATTCCTAATGATGGAATGCATAATTCCATAATTCATAACCACATAGTCAAGGCCTTGTGCCAAAACTACAAATAAGATTATGTCAAGGACTTGGGTCAAGACACTAGTTTGTCTCATGGGACCTACCAATGCATCTAGGAGCTATAGTGGGCTCCACCTATCACATACTATGTTCAATGCATTCCTCATATGAAACGGTTTAAACATAACATAAATATTCGTATTAAAACTGCCATAGGAAATGTCATTACTTTATCCGTATGCCATGAATGGTATGAAATAACACAACCACAATCAAAAATATCAAAAAAACATTCAATTCAATATTGAAGTTCTGTATCATAATAAATCAACATCAAATAAACTTAAAATCCATCAACAGGTGTTGACATAGATGAAATCAAAACCTTTTTAAAGAAATATCTCTTTCTATTTTGAAATCATTTAAAATTCAAGTAATTATTAATGAAAACCTTTATATTTGAAAAAATTCGTATAAGCTTGTTTGGGAAGCTACGACATTGTTAAAACAGGGTAATATAGCCACATACACCATATAAGTTAAGAAAACATTCATACCATAATTTTGTCGAAAAGGTCCTAATGTACCTTGTTTGGAAAATGATAGAAATATTCCCTTCAAATCATTTTATAAAAGTTAAAAAGTGTTTAAATGCCTTTATCCCATAGTCGATTAAATATGTAAAACATTTTAGAATACATTTTTAAGAAACATGGATGTAGATGATAAAGAGGTCTTAGTAGATACTTACATTAAAACAACCTCAGATAATAAAGAGATTTTGAAATAAACCCTTACCTTGTACATTTCCGTGTTCGAGGTTAGTATAACCTCTTGTATAATGGTGAAATAATTTTAATTAAGTTATACATGAATCATATACATTAATATGATATCATATGTGATATTTTGACATTGCGTTGTTAATAATATCTTAGTATTATCGTCGTTTCGGGTGTTAACTGATTCGTTTTCCTTTATATGATTTTTTATGTAAGTAATTTTTTATGGATAGGATGTATCTTATTAATATTCAGAATGATATTATGTCTTTAAAAATTATTTTTAATCATCTAATGTAAATTATTCTTGAATGGATACGATGGGGAATGAATCTCATCGTGTTCGGGGAGACCGTAATTCGTACGTAGACACGAGAGACAATATCATTATTCTGATATTAAAGTAATATATTATTGGATGTGATATCATATATACGGAATAATTATCATGTTATACTTATTATTTACATCAATTACACATCATTATTATACCCATCCAAATAATAATGTATTGAATAACAACTATACCATGACAAGGAGAAGGTAAGCCGTACGTACGCATGTATGATGACATGTCATTCAATGGATGGATAGAATAATGAATATGGTTGTAACACATTTATATAACATCACAGTATATAGATGATACTGGATTTATTATTTTATAATTGAAGGAACAAGGAAATAGGAAGTGGAAGAAGAAGAGATCTTGAAAGCGGTGATGATATATTTATCTATTCTTCGAGTTCTTCATTTTGATTTGATAAAAGTGGATCCTTAGGATGGATTTATGACTAAATAAAGGAATCTAAGATAATGTTAGGATATTTGATATGGTATTTGGGTAGGGTTTGTCTATGCCAAATGGTTTTGAGGGTGTGAATTAGAGAGAAGGGAAAGTGCCTATTTATAAGAGAGGTGAGGGGAACCTTAGGAAAAACTAGAAATATTATTTTACAATAAAATCATTTTCGGTTTATAATGGCTCCAAAATACATTATTTAAATGATAAGGTGGGTATGGTTCGAAAACCACTAAACCAATAGGTTTATACAGGTTTGTGTTACTATATTAACTTTATTATTTTGATTTAACTCTTAGTTAAATAGTTTGACATTTGCCATGTCTTTTTGTATTTTTATATTATATGGTTAATAAACTTATTAAAAACCTCAAAGAGAGCCCCAAGAGGTTAATTAATGATACACATATTATTATATATGTCTTTATGCCGAAACATTGATTATTAGGAATATAATATCAATTAATAATATAATATTTGTTTTAAAAGTTCTTTTATGTCAATTTTTACACTATTTGGTATTTTGTTTTTTCTAAATTCATAAAAGCATTATAACTTAAAAAAAATATCTACCCAATCCTAAAATGTCATATTAACCTAAAAAATTAATTTAAATCATAAAAAGCTTCAAATTACATATATTTGGATATTTATAATATCTATTATTTTAAATATTCATTAATACGCTAATTACTGCATCCTCTTTGTGTTATAAATAAATTTAATTATTTAATGTCTAAAAATTATAAATTAAATACCATTGTGTAGGAAATATTTTTTTATTTCTAATAAATATTTATAGTCAAGTTTATCTTATGTATAAACATATATTAAAAATGTTTAATTATTAAAATTTTATTTTAACTCTTTTAACTCTTCTTTAAATAAAATATTAATAAATGCCCTAATCTAACCCCTCTAGACATAAAGGATCATATTTTATTCCTAGGGTTGTTTTTGGTGGAATGAAACTTATCCAATAGAATTAGGACATGTGTTAGGGTAATAATAATATCATTTTTACCATTATTTACCATATTTACTTTTAATTGTGGTAAATAAAAGAAAAATGTTAATATTCACCAAATATAATTTTCATCTTATCGAACCACTTTTTACATACTGATATCAACCGTGTCTCTACGATTTTTGAAATTTAAACTCACATATGTTGTAAAATTATGTTTTATACAAATTTGGAAATGCTCTTAGGAGGTGGGGAAAAGACGGTAAAAATATCGATAAAATTTTATATATCTAAACTCATCAAAAAATGACTCTAATTAATTACAACGAACTTATATAGGTATTATGTATCTATTTTTACTTTAAAATTTTTTAAAAACAATAAATAATTATTTAAATAAAAATTCCGTTTTAAAATATAACTCAATGTTTTTCACTATTAAAAAAAATTTGAATGTTTTCTGAAAAATACGAAAAATTCACCCAAAGCTAATTTTAATACTCAGAATCCAAAAATGAATTCCATTTTGAATGATAAAATTTATAAAATTTCAAAAAGTGGGTATCAAAATTTATAATGGCTGGTTTGATTGATGTGGGGTGTTAGAACTCGAAGTTGCACACAACACATTCTATTGTATTATTCAAAGAGAATCGTACTGTGGATGCTTGGGGAGTTACAACAAGTGTCCATTAAACAACTAAAATTCTATCATGTGGTGATAATGGTATTATATCACTCATCTGATAATTTATTTTTCTTGTTTAGGGTAGGGTCATACACATATATTTGGGTTTTAACGTCTCATTAACTCTTTTGACAATTACCATACAATAAAAACTTTCTACTATATAATGATCAATAAATTTTCCATAAAATAAAAAAAATCCCATAAATGGGATATGGTAAATTTTCTTCAAAATATAACATTCATTAATCCAAATATACAATTTTTAGTATTTTTTAATCATTTAATGTAATATTATTTACTATTAAATATTCATAATGTCATTTGTTGGAACTATTCATTACATTGAATTTAACAATATCAAGAAAACATCTATAATTAGAAACAAATTATTTATTACTTCCATAATATTTAATTTCAACCTATAAAATGTATGGATCAACAAAATGTTCCCAATTTATTTTTATCATACTATGTTTCAGGGAATTTATTCAATTTGATCAATAACAAAATATTTACTACATACTCATTTTTGAGAAAATATGGTAATAATATAATAAATAAATTTTAATCACAAAATATAATGGAGATGATACTTACCTATAGACAAAGTTATATATTGGATATCACTATATAAAAAATATTATGGTCATTAAAATCAATAATGTGACATCATTGGTGTTTTTTAAAATAAAATATTATAGGGTTTTAAACACTTCTAAATTGAAACAAATTATCATATATCTTAAATATTGTTGAATATATAGAAAACATATGAATCTAATAAAATAAACCTATGTCTTATGATCATTTTATAGTCCATATCAATTTATTTTTATCATATATTACCCGATTCACCATTTACCGTGGTGACAAAAATTACCAAGGCTAAAATTCCTATTAACCAAAAATAAAAGGGACCTATTTAATATATTTAGAAATTTTGAAAACATATATGGAATATATTTTTAAAATGTAAAAACATGTCTGTTTAATTATTTAATTTAGTATTAATCTTTTACAACGTGACAGAAAATAGTTGTTGAAATGTATATTAATAAAAAAAATACTAACCCAAAAATAATGTATAAGGATGATTAAATTGAAATAAATTATAATATCTACAACTAAATATTAATTATTTATCATTGAGATCTAATGGAAATCACAAAGATACTTTTTCAGATAAAGAAAATAATATTTTCATAAAACATTTTATTTTTCACTACTCGCTAGAAAAATAATATTTCATAAAAATGCCAAAAAAATCAACCTAAAATAAAATTACTATTATTTCAAATGTTATATTAATTTTAACAAAAATATTTTTTAAATGAGTTGAAATATAATTACATTTTTCATCATATATAAATAAATTAAAATTTTCTTTTTTACAAACCATGTATAAAAAGAATAAAATACTTTTACAAAAAATTATGTATTAATTTTATAGGAATAAATAAAAAAACCATATATTATTCATAAAATAATTATTCCCTATCACACCAAAGACATTTATGTCTAGTTTATAATAATATTTTCTTATTTATTTAAGAAAGGTTTTGTGTGAAATGTATTCTATCAAAGAGATTTAACATAGTTATGAAGAGGCATACAGTAAAATCATGGGGTGTTATAGGAAAAAATATGATCATAATCTTATATAATGTACAATGGAACTCTATGTAGGCTTACCACTTTTCCCATGTATATCATGGATATTTTCCCATGATTGAAGTATTCCTTGATATTGATGAAATTTACTAACTTTTTTATAGCTAAACATCATATTTTTATGCATCATTGATCCCTTTAAGAATCTATTGTTGCTAAATTATTTTAGAATGTTATGAATAATAAACTTTTATTATTCCCATGTCCATCATTTTCATTTCCATGAATATTATATCACATATAATCTACATCATTTTTAGTGTTACGGTATCCTTTTTAATCAAATCATCTTCCACATTCTTAACCTTCCCTAGATTATAATTGATTGATCAATCATAATCATTGATTATATAAAAAACACTCAATAGAGAATATTTAGTTTCTTTTGTGTAAATATATATTGGATGGTTTAATGATCGATATATATATCAAAATTCTCCATTAAGAGATAATGTCACCAAATATTAATGGTGTAGATCACTATAGAAGATCCAAGATCATGTTTTGGGTAGTTTTAATCAATGGTCTTTAATTATAATGAGGAATAATATGTCACATTGTTATCATTATTGACTACAAAACCTACAAATATTTTGGATGAATCAATGTATATCAAAACGAATTCCCTGTTAGTTGGTAATGTGAGTATATGTGAGTAAGTAGACTGTAATTTGTCCACATAAATTAATCTTTTTCATTATCTATACTATAGAAAATTCAAACTCATAAAATTTATTTTGTTTTGTGGTATTTATAATCACTATAAGTTAATGATAAATCCACTATAATACCATGATAATATAAAAAAACCTACGTATCTCCATCACAGATGGTTTTCTTGGTCCTCCTTCAACTATATAAATCTTTAAAGGATCTACAAATATTCAATTTTGGGTGATAAAAATCAATATAAATGTTATTTTATCCATCAAAAACATTCATTTTCAATTCATCTTAATAAAATATTTACTTTTAAATTTCTTTATTAAAAAATTTAATAGTCCTAATTTTATTGATTTCTATTTTGTCTAGATAATAATATTATCTCCAAAGGACACCAAAAATGTTTTGAGGTAATCCCTAAAGACTCTTAATTATTTATAGGATGTTATATGGAAAATTAGTGGGTAAAAAGGATTAACTATAAAATAATAGTGTTTATACATTGTGAAAAAATTAGTCCTTGGGAAAACATCATTCTTCACCATTATATGATAATATAATATCCAAAGATCACCCATATTGAATTACTGGGCTCTATGAGAGTGATCCAGCATGCCATCAATTTGTGGGAGATAATAATTTTTATTTACCAATATCTAGTTTAACTCATTATAATCAATGAATGTTCACATTTACTCAAACTTATTCCGTACATTGATGACAAAGGATACCCATGGTGAATCACTTGGGTGTACAAACCATTTATCCAGATTCTCTTTATAAGGCCCCATCCTTAAACATTACATAATATTGAATTAAATTAATAATTAACATTGAGTGTCTTTTCATCTTTAGAGTATTAGAGAATTTGGCCATATATATTACATCTAATGAATTACAAAGTAAGAACTTCTACTTAGTTTCCATTTTTTCATAAAATAATAACTCTTGAAAAAATTCTCATGTCTACTTCCATGTTTTAGACAACATGACTTTTACTTGATCCCATCCCTGACCTTCTTCACCATCATGTCTTGTGAAAAAAAATTCAATAAAACATGGGAAGATCATAAAAAGAAAATAAGTGTTATAAGATAACGAAGGAAAACCATATTCCATCAATAAATGCAAATTAATGAAACCAGACTTTTCAATCATAACATACTTAATGAAATCATATAATTTATAAATAACACATAGAATTCATAAATAATAAAGATAACTTATGGAATCCATAGAGTACTTACATTGTAGCTATCAAATCTATGTAGGGTGTTACTTTGGAATAATCATCCCAATATATTCCCTAAATCTCATAGTAGAAACATTATCATTTACCTTCATCATGTTAACCAATGTATTGGAGAGCTATCTCGGGTTCACCCTCCCTAGGTTTATCACAGAACCACCCGTAAGTGTAAAAATTGATCAATAACAATAATATATTCATAACAAAAAAACATAATCATAAAGGAAAGATAAAATTTCCATATTTCAATCAAAATATTTCATTTCATGATATTGACATAAACTATGCTTTATCCAACCATTTTCAAAACCATTTAAAACATTTAATATAGATATTTTTGAATGAATGTGTCTCATACCACATTGAAACTATTTAATGTAATTTACAAATTAAAACAATAATTTCCATATAAATAAAACTTTAAAACCATTTTTAAAACATAGAAAATGATGAGAATGATTTAGAAGAATAAATCATTAAAACATTTAAAACAATATTTTAGTTAAAGAGTTTTTAACAAGACGAGAGACACTTGAATACAAATAATTGAGAAAAAACATCAATATAAGTTTATAATATCATGATAAATGTGATAATCATGATATAAAACGTCAATGGGTATTGTATACACCATATAAAAGTGAATTTGTGTATAACCAAAAATATGTTTCAATAGTATAGAAGTTGAGAAAAAGTCCCTTCCCAAGATCATATCTTTAGATTAAGGACAAATCAATGACATAATTACGTTTGAAAAATAATAATACACCCAATATAACTGGATATTAAGTGTAATACAATCAGAGTACAATCACACATATTCACAACATGACATAATCAAGAAGAAAACGTCTAACCCAAAGAATTAAAAATGTGTTAAGAAGTTATCTTATAGAAATTCAATAGCCTAACAGTGTCACATTAAAATTAAGAAATTGATTTGATGAGAAAGAAAAGGCTCTATCATCACATGGAATGATAATTTAATTCAATAAGTATGTATAATAACATATACCGATATATGAAAGTGGAAATTAAAATACATAATATAAATTAAGTCTTCTAAAAAGTGCAGGGTGGAATATTCCCTCACTAATTTGGTAAATTACGAAATATAAACCAAATGGATGAAGGAACATATGATAAAGTTTTAAATATCAATAAATTAAATTTTATTAAACTATTAATTAAATCATGGTAATTACATACACAACATAAAATAAAATAGTGGAAAATATAGCATGAATCTCAACCGAATAAAAAGTGAGATAAAAATCTATTACCACATTGTAATCAATCGATTCATATGACAAAAGGATAATAAAAACCAAATTAATCACAAAATACCATGACTATAATGTGAATAATGATAATATATATCAAATTTTAATACAAAATACACTGCATGCAATAAATAAGTGGTGAATAGAGGAAATCTCACAGAATTAAAAGTGAGATAAGAAACCCCTTAGCACGTGTCTGAATTTACCCATTCGTTCTTTAATCACCTGAATAATATAATTAAGTTGATTTATACATGAATAAGATCATTTTTCATTTTTTTTATTCTTTATATATCACTTATTACAATGTTATTAACATTATGCAATCATTTATGTTAATAATGGTCATTTTGTCTATATTTGGTATTTAAGTCCAAAATGAACTTCTTATAGTTACAAGTTGTTCGTGTTGTCAAAATTACATTATATCCAGGAAGAAATTCATGATTTATATAACAGAAATATCATAAATATCTAGTATAAATATGTATTTATAAAATTACATTACACTTGGAGATAAAAAATTAAATGCACCGTTCATGGAGACAGTAAGTCGTACATATGCATGAACGCTACATTCATTTCTATTTCATATTTAATGGAATGAAAACATAATTATACATATGTATATAATAATTATAGTATAATATAATGTTATATATGTGTTACATTAGTTCATTAACTCCATCGTTTATATATTCCATGTATTTCCTGAACGAATCATATCACCCTGAGAGGGAGTAGTCTGCACTTCCTCAAATGAAATTATCGTATTTACACATATTGGAATGAATTAAGGTAAATATGAAAATAAAAATTACGGAAGAATAAGGAAAACATAAATACAATATATATAATATATAAATAGATTACCATCATAATAGCCACCATAAGATGTGATGGGAGATAATTAAATAATCATCAATTCGTGAGGCAGTAGTTCACCATCCACAGAAACATTATGTTTATTAACCATTAGATGGAGGTGTGTGTAAGTGTAGTTATAATAAGTCTCATAAAAACAACTTATTATATTGGGGATAATTTTTTATTTTTAAAATTAAGGAAAAAAATATTTTAGGGTGTTGAATATGTAAAATAAAAGAAAAGAACTTAAGAGAAGACGTTACCTTTAAATCGGGTATCACCCATTGGTTTGAACCAAAAAGTTTAATTGAATGGACTTTTTCTTTAGGTAATTCTTCTGAGAGGAGTTTAGTGATTTAGGAATCATAAATGGGAGGAGGTTGGATAATCCATGGGGCTTGATAAATGTGAATAATGTGTTAGAAGTGATGACTTCTTATTAGGGCGAGGAGGGGATCTTTAAAAAAGATTAAAAAGATTATTTTATTATATAATTATTCTCAGTTTATAAAGGTCCAAAAAATATAAATGTCAAATATATGATTACTCATGTTCTTAGTAAAACCATCCAACAAAAATTGGATAGTTTTTGGAATCTTTTTTAATCATTGTAATCATATTTATTGAAATCATTCATTAATGAGGAAAATACTGCATCATTATTGTGTCATAAATATTTTTAATTATTTGATGTATAAGGATTATAAAAAATTTACATGATGTATAAAATATTTTAATATTTTCAATGAATATTTATAGTTCAAGTGATAACTTATAAACCCAATGTAAAAATTGATTTACTAAAAGCTATATATTTATGTTATTTTTACCCTTACTTTAAATTAATTAATATAATGTGTCATTATCACTCCCTAGTGGCTCCATGGGGTCTAAAAAATAATCCAATGATTCCATTAGTTTGAAATGTATCAACTAATAAGATTATAAAACATGTTACATTAATTGAATATTTTTATAATAATATTTTGTTACCCTTATTTACCAGATTAAACCTTTAACCATGTCAAATAAATTTTTTGCTGAAGTAAATATTCATAATGTATAAAAATAAAAGATACTTTTTTACACAATATGGACCTCATAATTCCAAATGTGGAATCTATTTTTCTAAATTGAAAACACAGAAGTAGAATAAATTAATTTAAAATTAATTCCCGCTGTCAAAATAGAAAGCGTGTTTTTAAGAAACAATAACTATTAGAATATTGACACTTATTTATATCCAATTTCAAAATGATTTTACTTATAATGACGAAAATTGGATTAAATGGTAAAAATTTAATCTAATTATAATTTAAACACAGTTAAAAAGATAATATAAATAGATAAATACATTATATTAAAAGGTAGTTTTGAATTAAAAAACAGTATTTCCCACTATTCATTATGTATTAAATTTTATCAGAAAAATATGAAAATTTTTACCAAACTAAATTTCGATATCATAATTTTAAATAAGAATTTTATTTTTTCAAATAGAAAATAAAAAATTGACCAAACTATATTTAATGATGGGTCCCCATCAAAAGGCTGTATATCAACCATTTAATGAATATTAGAGTATTTATTCTTAAAATCAAATTATTTATTATTTTAAGCCTATAAAATTTATCGGATAAATGTAAAAACATTAAACAAACATGTATGTTCATATTGTATTCATTATTGTCCATTTCCACCTATAAAACAACTAGGCATTAACTACCATTTTAAAATAATGTTATATTATTATTTATCAGTATGACTCATAATTGTGTGCAACATAAGATTTTAAAGAAACCCATTGTTGTGTATCGGGTACGCCATCGAATATAGTATTCCCCTTATAGTAAAATTAATATTTAATTCAAAAATATTAAAAAATTCGAAAATTTCATATTCTTTATTTACCTGGGATGTTACATCCTTCCCCCTTTTTGGAAATTGCATCCATGTAATTTTAAAATTGGACATGGAAACATCATTAAAAGTCCCACATTGGAAAAAATTTCAATAAAAATATCAATTTAAAATAAATAATGTGAAGTAAAAAGGTCACCCAAGACAACAGATACTTGGATTACTTAAAAATATGGATGTGGAAGAGAAAAAAACTCTCATAGATTAATAGAGAGTGATAGATAATGTGATCACAAGAAGTTAACCACCACAATACCAAAAATTTGTGGATGGGTTAAAGTCATATGATAAAAGAGAGATTATAACAATTTTTTCTTCAAGATCTTTTTCATATAGTTGAGGAATTTTTCTAATAACTAGACTAAGATCATGTAGAAATGTACTTACCTGTCATGTAGAGAGTCATCCTTTTATAAAATTCTACCACAAACTCATCTTTTCTCCAAATGGTAAGTATTCAAGATGACTTGGTCACAAATGATGTGCTAGAATAAAAATCTATAATATCACATAATCTACACAAGATGAACTATATATTTCACCTATCTTTATACTTCAACCAAAAAAAATTGGTTAGTACAAGATCAAATAATTCCCAAAAGGACAGTCCTTTATAATAAGAAATAACACTCTTAACATCCATAATTCAACAAAAATAACCCAATGATCAAGAGTGAAAATTCCATATACAACTATCTTTATAATTCTTAAAAATAATCCAAACTAAGATTCAAACCTAAAAATCAGAAGGATTTAATCACATAGTCTTCCACAGTAAATCTTAATATTTATTTCCAAAAACATTGACTACTCATAAAATCTCATACTGAACTGTAATTAACCTAAACACATATTCTCTATGATAGACTAATCATTTCCATAATTAACCAAAATCACCTCATGTCCACAATAAAAAAATATATTCTTCCAAAATAATATTTATATCATTACTCCAAAAATTAAATCCAACAGTATTTTATTTTCATTAAGCATATAATGATGCCAAAAGAGAGAATGTCTTCCATAATAACAATTATTACATGATCACTAAATAATTTTTTTAATACAAAGGATGTCCTTTTAATAAAACATAAGATCAAAAATAAACTTAATATTGATCCAAAAAAACATTTAACTTAAAATAATAAGTCATACTAACCAGTGAATTCACGAAGGGTAGTGGCAGGGGATGCGATCTTGTCACACTTCAGTTGTGGGTTTGATTCCAGTGGCCTTTCTGGATGCGACAGGTTGTCACCCATCTTACGGGTTGTCCTTTTTATCAAGTAAAAAAATATCTCTAACATGATTTAACCTAAATTATTTTCTTATACCTTTTATTTTCATCTCAATATATTGAAACCTCAAAATATTATATATTTTCATTTTTTCAACTCCATGTGATAAAATAAAACTATTACCAATAGAAATAACATCATACCATTATCTTGGTGTCCATATGGTTTCATTATCATCTTGTTCACATAGGTAGAATGTACATACATTGAAAATTTTATTTAGAGATCCTTCAAAATCATTTTCTTCCATCATACAAATACACCTTGTACAATTTGGGTCATATGTGTGTTCATAGAAAAATATTTTCGGAAAATAATCTTGTATGATATATAATTTCAAAACATCTGATAAAATATGATTTTTAAAAAATAGTTGAACAGAATTTGAGTTGAAAATTTAAATAAATGGTCTTTTTAAAATACCATAAGTATGTGATGAGATAATATATTGTAAAATCAAATATAAATTGGTTATGCAAGGGTCTCATTCTTCATATCCTTTTTTAAAATCATAATATGATTCAAAATCTGGTGATAAGGTAAAATATTTAAAAATTCTTTGATAATATTCACCTTTCTTGAAAATATGTGAATATTGAGAAAATAATATTTGATTAAATACAACCCATGGTCCACGATGATATAGAGGTATAGTGGAGTTGTTTGATATCTCAAACAACCTCTTACAAGTGAGTTGTATGGGAGAAACAGTTTCACAATCATATAAACATGATGTTCCAATAATTATTGCCAACCTGTCATCTGGAAGAGACATGAATGTGGTTTGAGATACTCCTCCTTTAATTTGGAACATACTTTACTTGATTTGAAAAATTTATAAAACTAGGATTTCACTGAAATAATAGAGATAGGGACTAACCATGTGTTTAACTAAAACTCTGAATCCCTAAAGTTGTCTAAACCAACCTCTGATACCAACTATTAGGCCCCAACATTAAATATTACTTAATCATGAATTAAATTAATAATTCACATTGATGTTATTTTTAGGTTTATAGTATTAGACAATTAGTCCATAACTATTACATCTAAAAAACATACAATGTATACACTTCTACTTAGTTTCCATTTTTTCATAAAACAAAAACTTTTGAAAAAAATAGTCATGTCAAGTTCCATGTTTTAAATAGCATGACTTTTCGTTGATCTCTTCCCTGACCCTATTCTTCTTTATGTCATGTGAAAAACATTTCAAAAAATCTTGGGATGAGCATAAAAAAGATCAGTAAGGGTTATATGATAAAGAAGGAAATAATTAGTCCATCAATAAATACAAATCAATGAAACCGTACTATTCAATCATAACATAGCTTATGAAATCATAGGATTTATAAATAACACACAGAAATCATAAACCATAAAGGAAACTTATGACATCCATATCATAATTACATTTTAACTATCATAAATAAATAGGGAGTTACATTTGAATACCCATCACAGTATATTCACTAAATATCTGAGGAGAAACATTATTGTTCACCTCCTTCACATTATACAATGCATTGGAGATCTATATCAGGCTCACCTGCCCTAGGTTTATCAAAGAACCACCCATATGCGTAAAAATTTCCCAATAACCATAAAGTATTAATAACACATAAAACAATCATAATCAAAAGATAACATTTCCATATTGCAATCACAATATATCATATCAATATATTGATATAAACAATTCATTAACAAACGATTTTCAAAACAATTTAAAACATTTAATAAGGAGTTATTTGAATCTAAGTGTCCCATAGAACATTGAAACTTTTGATTGTAATTAACACTTTAAAAAAAATCGTGGATATATAAATAAATCCCTAAATCATTTTTTAAAACATGGGCATTAATGTGAAATATTTAGATGAATAATTCCTTAAAACATTTAGAACGATATTTTAGTTAATGAGTTTTTAAAAAGATGAGAGATGCTTGAATAGAAATAATTGAGGATTAACATCAATTAATGCTTATAAAATAATTATAATAGTGATATTCATGATATAATATGTCAAATGGCAGTATATACACAATATAAAAGAGAATTGGAGTATAATAATAAATATGTTTCAATGGAATGTAAATTGAGACGATGACCCTTACAAACATCACATCCTTAGATTGATTACAAATCAAGGAAATAATTATTTGTGAAAAATAATAATACACCAAATATATGTGGATATTATGTTTAAAAAAACCTAGGAAATTTACACATATTCCAAGCATGACATAATCCAGAAGTATAAGTTTAACTCAAATAATTGAAATTGGGTGAAGATGTTCTCTTACAGAAATTCGACATCGTAACGGTATCACATGAAAATTACAAAAATGAGTTGATGAGAGAGAAAAGATTATATCATCACTTGGACACAAAATGTACAACAATAAGGATATTTCATAACATATACCGACATAATAATGTTGAAATTAAATGACATAATATAAATTAAGTCTTCTAAAAAGTGGAGGGTGAAAGATTCCCACACCGATTTGATGACTTACGAAATATACCCCACATGAAAGAAGGATCATACGATGAATATATAAAAAAACATAAATTAAAATATATTACACAATGAATACAATCCTTGGTAGTATTTACACCATATAAATGAAAATAGTGTCATATATATCTTAAATCTCACTTGAATAAAAAGTGAGATTAAACCCCCTTACCACATTATAATCAATCAGGTCGTATGAAAAAAAAGTTCATAAACACTGAATAAATCATATAATACCATGAATATAAAGAGAATAATGATAATACATATCAAATGTAAATATGCAATACACCACATGCAATAAATAAGTGGCAAACAGTGGAAATCTCATGGAATTAGTAGTGATATAAGAAACCCATTCCCACGTGTCTGATTAGACCCATTCGTTCTTTAATATCATGAATAATAAACTAAAGTTAATTTCTACTTGATTAAGAAAATTTTAAATTTTGTTAATCCTTTTATATCACTTGTTACCATGCTATAAAATTATTCCATCATTTAAGTAAAAAATGGTCATTTTGTTGATATTTGGTACTTGAGTCAAAATTGAACTTCTTATAATTACATGTTGTTCATGTGGTCAAAATTCCATTATATCCAAAATGATATTCATGATTTTGATCTCATTTATATCATATATATCCAGTAGATGTTTGTATTTATAATATTATATAAAATTTGGATATAATAATTGAAATGCACCGTTTATGGAGATGGTAAGTCGTACATACGCATGAATTCTACTTTCATTTCTATTTCATATTTAATGGATTGAAATCATATTGAAACATAATTATTCTATAATTACATTATAATATAATATGATATATATGTTACATGATTTCATTAACTCCATCATTTATATGTTCCATGTATTTCATGAATGAATCATATCAGCTTGAGTGGGCGGTTATCTGTACATCCCCAAATGAAATTATCGTATTTACACATATTGGAAATCAAAAAGGAGTTTTTGTAAATAAAAATTACATAATAATAGAGAAATCATATATATAATATAGATCATATATAAATAAAATTCCATATTAATGGCCACCATGAGGGACGGTAGAAGATAATGGAATATTCATTGGTTCGTGAGATAGTAGTTCATCGTCCAGAGAAAGAGTATATTCTTTAACCATTAGATAGATGTGTGTGTATGTGTAGTTAGAATAAATTTCATAAAAACCACCTAGTATATTGAGGATATTAGTGTTGTTATAAAATAAGTGAATAAAAATAATTTAGGGGGTTGAAGAAGTAAAATACAAGAAAAAAACATAAGAGAAGACGTTACATTTAAATCGGGTATCTTCCTTTGGATTGAACCAAAAAGATTAATAGAATTGCATTATGCATAGGGGAAGGCTTCTAGTATGAGAAGAAGGATGTATGGAGATCAAATGGGCATATGTTAGATGATTCAATGGGCTTTATAAGTGTGAGGAATAGGTTATAAGTGAAGGGTTTTTATAAGGGGAAGGATGGGCTTTTTAAGAAAAGTTTAAAAATATTATTTTATTATATAATGATTTTCATTTTCTCAAAGGACCAAAACTTATTAAATTTAAAGATATGATGACTCATGTTCAAAATAAAATCAACCAATATTAGTTGGATAGGTTTTTCATAATGTTTTAATCCTTATAATCATATTTATTTAAACCATTCATTAACGAGGTAAATACTTATCATTATTGTGAATAAATAATTTCATTTCTTTGATGTTTAATAATTATGAAAAAATTACCATGATGTCTGAAATACTTTTACATTTCCAATAAATATTTATAATCCATGATATAGTTTATAAAACCCTATGTAAAAATTGATTTACTAAAAGATATATGTTTATGTCATTTTTGTCATTACTTTAAATTAATTAAAATAAAGTGTCATTATCACTCCAAGGTGGTTTCATGGGGTCCAAAAAATGACCCAAGAATGCCCACGGTTAGAAATTTATCAACCAATATGATTAGGAAACATGTTAGGGTAATTTAATATTATTATTATAATATCTTGTTGCCTTATTTACTATATTTACCCTTTAATCATTGTAAATAAATTTCATACTAAAGTAAATATTCATAATGTCAAAAAATAAAAGTTAACTATTTACACAATTTCAACCTCCTAATTCCAAATATGTAATATATTTTTCTAAATTCAAAGCATAGAATTGGAAGAAATTAATTCCCTCTTCAAAACAAAAAGTGTGTTTTTCAGAAATAATTACTATCAAAATATTGACACTAATTTACGTCCAATTTCAAAGTGAAATTACATAAAAGAACCAAAATTATATTAAATGGTTGAAAAATTAATATAATTATACTTGAAAAACAGTTAATTAGATAAGATAATCATATAAATAAATTATATTAAAAGGTAGTTTTGAATTAAAATATAGTTTTTTCACTATACATTAAGAATTTTATTTTATAATAAAAAATTCCAAAAAAGGCAACTAATGTTAATTTTGATGTCCCTATAATAAAGAAGAATATTATTTTTTAAAATAAGACATATAAAAGGGACCAAAACCTGATTTATTGAGGGTTCCCTATCAAAAGGTGTTAAATTGACCTTTTAATGAATATTAGAGTATTTAGGCATAAAATCGAGTTGTTTCTTATTTTATGCCTCTACCATTTATTAGATAAATTTAAAAACATTCATCAAACATGTATATTGATATTTTAGTTAGTTCTTTTCATTCCCTTCAATACAACTATGAGGCGTTAACTATAATTTAAAATAATATTATATTATTATTTTTCAGTATCACTCAGCATTTTGTACATCATATGATTTCAAAGAAACACTTTGTTTTGTATTGGGTTTTCCATAGACCATAGCATTTCTTTTAAAGTAAAATTAATATATAAATAAAAATATTAATAAATATGAAAATTTTATATTCTTTATTTACCTGGGATGTTACACTCCTATAGTATCTTCTACAACTATCCTAGTTCAAAAGATTCTCTTCAATATTGAGTCTTGGATATTGGAAATTGTTTAGGTAAAATAATGATTTATAATTAAACCACATGTATTATTGGATGAATATGAAATTATATAGGAAACAATTCATCATATTCCCTTAAAACTTTATTTTTCATCAAGAATGATCTTTTCCCTAGTCCCATTCATTTTATATAGAAAATCTTACTCAATAATATATAATATAAATTTTAGAGAAGAAGATACCAATGTAAATTAATCCTCCTAAATGAACATATATAATTTCATAGACTGATTCATGATAAAGAGGGTGAAATCATTATCTCATCAATTTATTTTAACTCATTATAAAAAAATTCAATCTATTCCCTAAATTGAATCAAATTCCACTAATGGGAGTACCACTGGGTTCAGTAGGAAATTTATTCTACAAATATGGATATAGTAATGATTATTTAATTGAAATTCAATAATTTATCAATTTTTTTTAAAAAAATTCTCACATTAATGTTTTAATGGGTGATTGAATAGTTATAATATTCTATCATTATATGAATTAATGTGTAAAACTATAAAAATATATATCATTTGAGGTTTTTGAATAGAACATAATATTACATTTCACTAATTTATTCTAGTTCTAATCAATTAAATCACCTGAAATTAACTTTATAAAGGGGATTTTCAATCAATTAAATAATAAAATGGAATCTACAATCACTAAAGGGACTACTCACAAATGAATTATATTCCTTAACATATGAATTTATTTATTTAATTCTAGGATATAAATGGATTACTTCTAAAGATATAATTTCAGGGAAAAATTTTAGTCCCTTAATAATGGTTCATACTTATATTATGATGTAACTATTTAAAATCCCTTATGAGCATCAAACCATGTTTTCCACAAGGCTTATATGTAATGTATCTGGTAGCAATCGTGTTAAAAACCAATGACCCAATTCTAGGAAAAATAGCCCTAGGTACACCACTTCTAGAAAAATATAATGTTTTAGAATCCACATATATATATATATATATATATATTTCTTATAAACCACTTAATATAACACCATACTATTTTTATGAAATATTTTTCTTCTGGTAATTTGATTTCTTTGATGGCATGCATTACACATAACCCCATGATTTGACAAGCCGCATAACATCATCAAGTTATTATGTTTCTAATATATAATAGGGAATGGATTGAAATTTATGAATAGTAATAAAGAAATTATAAAAAATTCATTATATACAAATTTATAAAATTATTTGATTAGTTAGAAAATGATTGGAATTTGAAAAATGGTTGAAATTAAATGTTAGGCCTTTTGAAAATAATTATGATCAAAATGTTTTAAAAATTAAATTAATTACTAATGAGGATTTATTTTAAATATAAATATATTCATTATAATGAGTTTTGAAAAATAAAAACAATATTTTTTTAATAATCAGATATGAATATATGTAATTTTAAAGAATTAAAAATGATTTTAAAAAAAGGAGTTTTCATCACGTTTTTTACTTAATTTATTTTAAATTTAATCTGTTTAATGTATTTAATTATAGGTAAATATATTTATATTCATAATTAGTGGGTTTAAATTTTATAAATGGTCCCCTTTTATTTTTTTTAATTTGAATAGATATTATGTTAGAATTTATCTCATTAGAAAAGAGTAAAACATGATAATATTGATTAAAATTAAGCGTTATATTATTATATTTTCTCCTTAATTAATATTGGATGAATTTATTTAGACCCATAAAACTATATGCACGAAATTTAGATTTTTAATGAATATGTGACCATGAAAAAGTCTTGTTTAGTATTTAAATCAAGAAATATACAGAATACCACTCTCATTGTTTTTATATCTCTCTTGTGTCAAAATTGTGAAAAATTTATATTATGAATTAATAAAATAATATTTCATAGTAATTATAAGATTATTTTGAAGATAGATATTTATATTTATTTTTAATTAATTATATAACGAACATATTTCATTTTGAGACATTGATGGAGTGTGTCTCCATTTAATAAGAACACATAAAAAATATTTAAATAAATTAAAAATGTAACAATTAAAATGTGTTAATGTGTCGAAAAAATATTATAGTAGTATGTTTTATATAACATATGTATGTATTAATTAGATTCAAAATAACCCTATGAATTTATGTATTTAATTTTTTATTAAATGAATATTTGTAAAAATGAAAATAACGAACTCTTATCTGAATAATATTTTATTTAATTATTTAAAAAAACTATAAATAATTAAATAAGACACAATAGATATTATATGTTCTAAAATTTGATAATTTTAAATTTAGGGTTCAATTTTCACCTTATAATTAAATATTACAACCCTTTAATATTATGAATGATTTCACTACAGATAAAATAAAAATTGATTAACTAAGAGTTTTTAGAATTTTAAAAGGAAAAAATGATACAAAAAAATTGATAAAATTATAATTTATAGGATTATAAATCTATCCTACCATATAAAGTATTTCCATTCTATTTGGATATTTTTTTCTTTCGAATTATTTTATTACAATTTTATCATTTTATAAATTCTATAAGTACCCCTCTCCTCTATTATAAAAGGGATCCTCCCTCCTCACTTATTTACATAACATATCGACTTCTATATCTTCCAAAATCTATCAATTTCTCTTATTAAACGTTATATCCATATTATAAATGTTTTTCTTCCCAATATTCAAACCCCTAGAGCCCTTTAGAGGAGATCTAATAAAATCGCTTCAATGAGGAGGTAATTTCTTTAAACAACCTATTTATTTTCTATATCTATCTAAATAATCTAAATGGATGGTAGTTATAAAAATTTAATAAAATTAGTACTATAAATATTGAAATTTTTTACTATTAATGTGAAAAAATCACATCACATCTATTGTGAAATAAAATGAGAAGTGAATGATTCTCTCGTGGGAATGTACATCTTAGTGTCTCCATGTCTCAATACAAGTCATTTCCCTTAACTATATTTTATAGATGTATATTTTTATGGGTTTCATGTTTATATATAATAATTATGAAATAATTATAAATCCACAATAGTTACATTACACCAATAATTTTAACATAAAATATGTTGTATGATGACATCATCGTTCATGAGTAAGTGTAGACTACTGCCGCCACGAAGTGATGTGATTTAGTTTTCATTTACATTATAAATGTATTATAATAAGGATAGATTTAATTAATATATATCATATGTATATAAAAAATAATGTATCTCGAATGGTGATGTATTTGTTAATTTCATACATTAAATCCATTGAAAAATAGAAAAACAATGTTTATGTGTATGTATGACCTACCATCACAATGAATTGTGTAATTAATTATTTCTATATCTAAATATAAAGATGAATATAAATATTTATATAATGAAAATATAAAAATTTTATGTCATGATTGATATTAATTATATTATTAAAAAATGATTTATGTACAAGGATCATAAATACATAACACAAATACTCATCATAAACAAAAAAGTAACACCAAAAACCAAAAATTTTATTAAGGAATTATTGAGAAATATAGGTTTTGTAATTTTATAATGGTATCATATATGATATTATAAGTATTAACATGATTCACTTGTAGAATTATAATAAATTTAAATGTATATTAATGGTGTTTATAGTAATTTCCATTTTATTAAAACTCGAGGTAAGGGTTTTATTTCACAATCTCGTTAATATTTGATATTTTTTGTGATTAAGTCAACACTGGAATATTTTTATCTCATATTCATGTATTCTAAAAATATTTTAGTGTAGGATTTTACCATTATTCAATGATTCTCTGAATTTATTTTTACACAAGTTTGACTTTTTAACGAATTGTTTAAATGGAATCCTTATGTCATATTCCCAACAATATACTTTGAAATAGTTGTGAAAAATGAAGGAATGTATTTTTAAATTATATGAAATCAACATATTTTCATTCCATTATGAATAACCTTTTTGAATCTTCATGTATATTTTACCAAGTTTATTATTAAATAAAATGTTTTCCTTCATGGTTGTAGAAATTTTTAAAAATAAGTTATTTCAAAATAGAAATTCTAATTTTCCTAAAATTTATTCTAATTAATATCTCGAAATAATTTTACTAATTTATATGAAATTATTTAATGTTTCATAAAATTTACTATGGTATTATTGAAGTATACCTTCATTTTTTTTCTCCTTGTGAATTATGATTATGATAAAAAATGTAATTTTTATGAACCCCATTTCCATTCAATGCATTTTGATATGAGAAAATGTTTATAAAATGTATTTTGGATCATCAGTATTAAAATGATAAATGTTTGATTATTTTCTTGATCACATATATATGATATTAATTATATGACTTATTGGAAAAATAAATCTCTATGATGAATTGTGTAATGTTTTATATCTCATGACTTAATTACGGGACATATGTTAATGTGCTTGATCTACTTTCAGATTCAAGTCGATGAGATTGATCTATTTTAGGATATAGGAGGTGATATATGATCCATAATGTTTCTTTTATCTTATTATATATCCATTACATAATGGAATAGTTGTTATACCAATGATGGTTCCAAACATATATAAGATATGTTTATTATTCATGATAGACTGATGATGGTGTTGTAATCTTATGATCTATTTTTTTTTGAAAAAAATAATATTTATGATATAACTCCTATTTATTATCTATGATAGATGGGTTATAAAATTAATTTCATGATATAATAATATTATTCATGTCATATTATTTCATATGGCCATTGATTGATATTATTCATGGTTATGATTATTTAGAATCTTATGTAGGCAATTTAATATGTTTCATTTCCCCAGGTTATGAAGAATGTTGTTACGTATAATATAATGAAGAATGGTTCTAGTTCTGAAAAAATAAGTGGTAGAAAATGTGTGTATTTTATAAACCAATTTTTTTATTCCTTATTTCCAAGGTTAATATACAATAATGATTCTAGAATATATCTAAATGTTATGTAATGACTATTCAACTTGTGATATGTAATATCAAATTATTAAAATGATGAGTCATTATAGTTTGTATTATAGAATAATAATGTTAGCCTTTGGAATAATAGGTTGAAAAATATTTTTTAATAACACTTTTTATAAGTCTATGTATAGGATAAAAACCAAATTTTATAGTATGAATCATGGATATAAAATGATAAACCAAATATATCATTGATTTAAAACAATGTTTCTTTATTTTTACATCCTAAAATTGATTTAATTCCATGATTATGTTTTTTTTACAATCAGATTATTCATAATCACACCATATTTTTAGCTTTAGTCAATGTATATATCATGAAGTGTTAATGATAATGTTGACTGGGATTTATAATGAAATGATTCTAGTCTTGAGAAACTAATTGTTTTTGGCCTAGAATTAAAAATTGTATTGATATAGTCACAGGAAATTCTCACGTTTTGAAACAAATAGGGCATACAAATGAAAAAACAATGAAATGATGTTTTGATGAGTCCTTAATGAGGTAGCACATGCATTATATTGGTATATATTTATATAAACGACTAGCTAAGTGGTGAACAATAACTATTGATAAAATATTATTTATACTCCAATGATCATAACATGAAATGGTTATTGGAGTGGTTTATCATCTGGAAGGTGAAGTGGAGCAATAGATAATAGTTTTTAAAATTTCTGTAAGAGTGTAATTAATTGAATAAATATGCTGGGATTATATTAAGAGGATATTTTTTCTGCATGTTCATCACCCATATTCTATTTATAATTACCAAGGTGGAATTACTTATTCTTAATAAATGTGATGATAAATCTTGTGGGGCATATGAGTAAAATTTTAAAATATTTTCAATATATAATTCTATATTAATCCGTATATCTAAATTAAAATGTAATCTATTATTTGGCGACTTAAATAAATGGGTTTAAAATGAATTAGATATAATAAACACCAATAAATATGTTGAAATCATTCTATGTGTAGTGAATGTGGAACTAAATAATTTATCTTCCAACCATTATAATGATTACGAAAAAATTGAATATCAAGTCTCATTAAACAATGTATAAATGACATGGTGGAAAGAAAATATCCACTAAAATGACATAAATTTTGGGTGATACAACATAGTAAATATTTGGATGGGACTAAGAAGTTATTTACATGTGGAAATAGTGGTCATAAAGCATGTGATTGCTGAATGTAAAAGAATAGGCTGGTAAATTAAATGGAGGAATTTAAGGAGATAACTAATTACCCACATATACTTTATTTTTTGAAATGGAAGTATAATGGTTATTATGTTAGTAATTTAATGAATCTAAAAATATTTAATGGTCATCAAAAATATCCTCTTATGCCTAGAGACAATGTTAAAAATCGTATGATCAAAAATGTTGAAGTGGGTTATGATAATGATGTGGTGAAAGGTACATTTATCATCAATTCTTGAAAAAATATTATTTATTATTCTATAAAATATCTAGACACTATATTATATATAATTTATTTTTAATGTTTATTGAATTACCAGCCGAAATAGATGATGTTGAGTTGTCGGTGAATACTCATAATTGTACCAGGGGCATATCTTAGATTTATAGTTCAAATGTAAGTGAAGATTGTGGGAATCTGCATTATTTAAATTTATTAACTCTTACTTTATCAATATTTTATGTGATTCTATACTTGTATTATAATTATTTATATCAATATCATATACATTTCCCAGTTATATGAGTCACATTTCATATTCTAAATGAACATATGATCATTTATTAGTGTGAGGATGAATATGAATTTATAAAGGGAATTACTTATATCTTGTGTGCCCGAATTCTTATTAATGATGGAGAGCTATCATATATGGTTTAGGATAATCTTAGCGTAGATGATACAATCATTCTATAATATTTTTTATGATTTATTTTAGTAAGAGTTTCATTATCTGTTATCAAATTCTGAAATGTAGTTTGAAATAGTTATCATTCATAGTGCTCCACCAATATCAAAGAATCATTATAGAGTATCCCCAATTGAGTTACAAAAATTAATGAATTATGTCTAGGATAATATTTATATTGGATTTATACGACTTAGTGCATCAACTTGGGGTTTACTAATTCAGTTTATTAATAAAAAAATGGATCAGTGAGACTATGTATTGATTATCAAGAACATAATAAGATCACTATCATAAACAACTATGATCTTCCCCATACTGATTACTTTAGAGAACAATTTTGACTATATGAATGATTTTAAAAGGATGATAATTATTCTATAGATCACCAATTGAGGTTCATAAAAGAGGATACACCTTAGATGACATTATATAAAATGTATGGAAACTATGAATTTACAGTGATTCCATTTTGAATTATAAGTGAACCATACTATACTCATTGAATAAATATATATAGGATTTACTGATTACCTTAAATAGTTTTTGGTTGAATATTTAGTTGGTATTATTATATATTCAAATATAATAGAAGATAATGAATATCACGTAAGTATTTAGCAAAAGACCCTATAGAAGGATAAGCATTATGAAAAAATTATCATGTCGATTTTTGGATTTTAAAAGATAAAATCTATTATAAAAAAATATCATATAATGGAATATAAATTGAACATTCCATGGAAGAATTTATTGATTATTCTTTCAAGTAAACATCCATGACTGATATCTGTAGTTTTATTGGTTGGACTTGATATTTCCAGAACTTTGTGGTTAATTTTTTAGGGCTATAGATTTCTCTCACAATATAAACTCTAAATTGATATAATTTCGTTGGAAAATATAAATGTAAAAAGTTTCATAAAGAACTAAAGAGATGACTTTTCAGGGAACCTATATATACAATAACCTACTGTGGAAAATGGTTTTTCATATATAGTGATGTTTCAATGAATTCACTGGGATGTATCCCCATGAATAATAATACGGTTATCACTTATTCATCACTATATTTTATGATATATGAAAAGATTACCCAACACATAATTTTTAGTTAGTTATAATAATATTTTCTATTAAATTATAGATACAATATCATTATGGTGTAATGTGATACATATATATAGATTATAAAATATTATTGTAATTTTCACATATAGAGAGCTGAATATGATCCTTCGATGATAGTTGGAATTTGTTAATGATTATGAATATTCAATACATTACCAACCTTAGAAAGAGAAAAAGGTGGAAGATTATATGATTTAAAAGAATAAGTCTTGATTATTAATTATGTCAATTATAAAATATCCAATATTCATGTGTTTTGAAAGGATATAGATGGAAATCTACAAGGAGGGTGTAAAAGTTATATGGAACAAATAAGTGTTCTTCGATTTAATTAGGTAAAGATTAAAGAGTATCATAATGATGATATAGAGCTAAATATTTTTGTGAGAAATTATCTTGAGCTAAACCATTATTATGATGGATTTATATTGTCCATGAACTTTCTAGTTGTCCCTTTGGTACAAGATTTGACGAAGTAGAAGATTGATGAAGCTCATAGTTCCTCAATCTATTCACCGAAGGAGTATAAATGTGTAGAGATATTTGAAATAGTAATTTTTTGTCGGATGGCATGAAGATAGATATTACTAATTATGTACCTATGTTATTGGAATTTAAATAGGTTACTTCTAGAATATATATTTCATAGGGTATGGTATAATAATTTCCATACTAGAATGGATAAAGGAAAACTGCGTCATGGATTTGGTTATCAAACTCCCAAAAATATTCAATGGGATTAATTTTGTTTGGATAGTATTATATATCCATAATAAGTACTGAAACATAATTTTTAGAATAGAATATTTATATATTGATAAACATACTCAATTAAAAATTATGAATGTGTTATGATTTCATGGTGAACTACTCCCAATTGTATGTGTTTGAGGTATGTGGTTCACATCAACGTATTAAAGATGTCTTAAAAAGGATCTAGATACATAGTTACATTCAAGTACTAAATATCATCCTTATATGGATTTTGAGTTTGAGAGAACCATTCAATACCATGAATTCTATAACGACCCATACTTTACATACATTATTAATACTTCACAATTGAAGCACACTTATTATAACATATAACAAAACCATGAAAGGACCGTATAGGTATAGAGTCTTTAGAAACTGGGAAACATAAACAACTAGTTCATAAAACATCTATTTTGCCTCCCATTCATTTCAACATATCTAGAGTCCCTTTTTGGCATATCATACTTAATAACCTTCTTCCTAACCTGGGGAAATAAAACATACAAAAGGGTGAGATCAAATGCTCAGTTAGGGTAAACAAAAGAAATATCAATCAAATCATATATATAAGAACCTAACTTTTGGAAATATTAACCTGCAAAAGAGATCATAATTTTATAACATGGGATAAATATAAGTAGTTAAATGTAATCCCAATAATGATAATGTAAAACATGAAACTTTGTGGCATACACACATAATCATAGAGAATCATTTCTTGTTAGTCAAGACTCATTTCCAAGACTATCTTAGTGGACAAAGTCTATTTCTGAACCGAGTTCACTCTTCGTTTCAGTCCTATTTTACTGAACCGGTTTAACCTGCCGTTCCATCCATGTCTATCTCATTAGATATAAAATCTTTACCCAATGAATTAGAGGGAGATATAGGTCCCACCCATCTCATAATAATACCATTCTTATGTGTGCCACAAAATCATAAATCATACATCATTGCATAACCCATGTAATAAAAATGGGAATCTTGAACATCGTCACATCATAAAAAAAATTCATATAAGATAAAGGAATTGATAAATATAATTCCATCACAACATAATAAAATCAATGTAATAATAGGGATAGAAACAGAACCCTTTATTATCTTAGATGGAAAATAATTTTGATAAAACACTTGATCTCCATTCTTGAGGAAAATATCTTTTCTGTATCAAAAACACTTTTCCTTTCTTAACAGGTTGTACAATTCTAAACTAAAAGAAGTTTATTAAAAATAAACATGAAAACATGTAAAGGAAGCTTCATGGAAATAATGTTTTAAAAATTCATTCATGTCGTATAAGTTAAAAAAAAACATTCTTCATACTTTTGTCAGAAAAGTCAAAAAGTACCTTGTACGAAAAACGACAAAATATCCCTTTCATAACCTTTACTAAAAACTCACTGAAGGGTAAAATTGGATTTAAACAATTTTAGGTGGATGGAAATAATATTACATATTTAGGAAACATGGTTTTGGATGATAAAATACACCCCAGTAAATACCAAAGTTTAAACAATCTCAGATAAAAATGAGATTGTGATATTTCCCTTACCTTAGGTCCAATTTGCCTCGTAAGTGTCAGAACCTCCTCTATAATGATTTAAATAATGTTATTGGATAATTCTAGAATCATAATTATTGTTATGATATCATATATGGTCATATTATTAGATTCTTAGAAGCAATTTTTCATTGCTACTTGTTATTAGGGTGTTTATAACTTTTTGTTCTTATGCGTGCTTTGTCGAATAAATTCTTATTATTCTCGTTAGGTTATAGATACATCATTTCAAGAATGGAATTATTGTACTATATATCATATTTATTCATTCAATTCATTTATATAATCATTATTCAATGAAGATCATGTAGAACGAATCACATCACATCGTGGAGACGGTATTCCATACATACGCACGAGTGATGATATCGTTCCCATGATCGTGGAATTTTATTGGAGTGTATGTATACTATTTCAGAATCAATATCACTTTACAATAATCATATATAGTAATTATCTACACCATTATACCCTTCCAAGTAAGGTGGTGGGGGGAAATAGATTACACCACGGTGTGGAGACGGTATTACGTATGTACGCACGCGCTGTGATTTCGTTTTCCATAGGATGGATAGATGTTGAAATAGGGTTGTTTTATACTTATAATAACATATCATTATATGAGTGATACTGATGTTATTACTTCATAATGAAACAACTAAATAATAAGAAGTTGAAGAAGAAAGAATTTGGAAAGGATCGGTAATGGATATTAACTCTTTTTGACGCGCCTCTTCTTAACCTCCTCATAGGGCACTAGGGTTGGTTTTTGAAGAATACCAGAACCTCTAGGATGATTCTAGGGAAGTGGGGATGTGAAATGGGCAGGGTTTGGCCGATCTTGAAGGCTCAAATTGGTGTGATGAGGAGAGGGAGGAGCTGCCCTTTTATAAGGGAGGAGAGGGGCACCTTTGGAAATATAAGAAATATTAGTTTATATAAAATCCCAACCCCACTTAGAAACTTCCAAAATGACTCATATCTAAATATTAGATGAGATAGGGTTGTAATCCCATCAAAAAATAACTTTTAGACATGTTAGGAATTTATTTTAAACAATAACAACTTGATTTATCCTTATTTATCAATTTAATTTTATTTGTGGTAATAATATTATAAATTTTAAATTATTATTAATAATTACATATGTGTTTTGAATTTTCCATAATTTGACACTTTATGACATTTTCGACCATATAAATTTAAATTTTTAATTTTTAAATATTTCTGTGATTTTTAAACAATTTTATAATATGTTATTTTTATAAAATAACAATAGTGTCAATTTTAACACTATTCATTTATTTGAAATTAAATAAAATATATACAGAGGATATGTTCGAACTAAAAGCTTTAATAGATTAATAAAATGTCATATTTATCTATAAAATTAGTGGAACACATTAAATAGTGCATATAATAACTATTTTAATATTTTAAAACCATTTATTTGATATTTATTTAATAACATAATTTCAACATCACTATTGTGTCATAATTAATTATAATTATTTAATCCCTAAAAATTCTAAATAAATTCCTATGATGTAGATAATTGTATTATCTTTCTGTAGACTATTCATTTTTGAAGTTTCATTATGTTTATCCCCAAATTAAAATTATTATACTTATAATATTTGAGAAAGTTACATGTTGTCACATTCTTTGGTTTTAATAATAATTAAATTATTTTCATGGAACAAAGTCCATTAAATGAATCTAATCTGACCCTTAGATGATATGTGTCGACTTTTAGTCATCCAATAGGATTTTGGCAGGTTTTAGGGTAATTTTATAATCTTATATTTACCCTTAATTACCAAATTTACCTTTAACTATGGTAAATAAAATTTACCGTAGTTACTATTCATAACTCCCAAAAATAAAAAGTAGCCTATTAACATAATTTGGACCCACTGATTCTGAATATAGAATCCATTTTTCAAAATTCAAAACATATAAGTTTCTTAAATAATTTAAAATAAATCTCATTGTTAAGAAAATGGGTTTTAGAAGTTAAAACATTGCCGAAGATTAAAATGTTGTTACCTATGAATTCAATGTGAAATTAATGGTAATGACATAAATTATATTAAATGCTAAAAATATATTCTATCTATACTTTAAAACTATTCAATATTATAATTTAACCATATAAATTATCTCAATGAAAAATGTTTTTTGTAATTAAAAATTAGCGTATTTTTACTATTCATCAAAATATGAAAGTTATCAGAAAGATATAAAAAATTTATCCAAAGTAAATTTTTATATCCTGATTCAAAAGAAGAATTTTATTTTGTCAAATTGAACTTCTAAATGTGTCAAAAACTATATTTAATGTGGGTGCGCCATCAAAAGGCGGAAAAACTGCATTTTTTTTTAAATACTTATTTTACCCAAAAAAAATTATTTTGTTCTCTTACCATGTTCTAGAAAATGTGTAAGATGAATAATAATGTTGTAAAATTCAAAATTCAGTTAATAATATTCATAACGGCTAGATTATAATATTATAATAATAAATCGTTGTTTAGTGGAACTCTGTATTGCGTACTACATACGCTATCGAGGAAGGTCGTGATTGCGTGCAGTGAAAGATTCCTTTGATGATTTATATAACATAAAAACAAAATATTTCTCATAAATGTCTCGGGTGTTACATTCTACCCCCCTTAAATTGAATTTCTTCCTCGAAATTTGTCACTTTGTATCAAACATATGAGGATACCTCTCCCTCATCATATCCTCAAGCTCCCATGTAGCTTCTTCTAATTGGTGGTTCCTCCATAAAACTTTTACCAAGCGAGTGGTCTTGTTTCGTAGGACTTTTTCACTATGATCCAGAATCTATATCAGTTGTTCTACATAAGAAAGATCTTACTCCAGTGGTATAACTTCTGAGTTGAGTACATTTTAAGGATCAGGTATGTAATTTCTCAGGAGAGATACATGGAACACATCGTGAACATGAGAGAGATTCGGTGGAAGCGCCAATCAGTAAGCTACCTTCCCAACACGATCCAGTATTTCGAAATGACCGATATATCTAGGGCTCAACTTCCCCTTCTTTCCAAATCTCATGACCCTCTTCCAGGGAGATATTCGTAAGAACACTTTATCACCCACTTCAAACTCTAGGTCTTTTATTCGGTCGTCGGTATAACTTTTCTGTCAACTCTGAGCTGCTCTTATGTGTTGTTGAATAGATCTGACCTTTTCTGCCATTTCATCAACGAGATCAGGTCCTAATATCTTTCTTTCCCCAAATTCATCCCAGAAAGTTGGAGTCCTGCATTTCATTCCATAGAGAGCTTCATAAGGAGCCATATGAATACTAGAGTGAAAGCTATTATTATAAGAAAATTCCACCAAAGGTAGGTGTTGATCCCAACCACCTTTGAAATCCATAGAGAAAGCTCTCAACATATCTTATAGAGTTTGAATTGTTCTCTCAGACTGACCATATGTCTGAGGATGTTAAGAAGTGCTGATACTCAACTCTGTATCCAGAGTATGCTGAAGACTTCGCCCAAACTTTGAGGTAAACCTCGGATCCCGATCAGATATAATAGCAAGTGGTACTCCATGTAATCTTACCACTTCCTTCACATATATCCTGGCAAGCTGATCTAGAGAGAAATCCTCTCTCATAGTGATGAAGTGTGCAGGCGTTGTAAGACAATCAACTATGACCCAGATAGCATTATTTCCTTTGGATGTTTTAGGAAGTCTGGTGACAAAGTCCATAGTGATGTTTTCCCATTTTCATTCAGGTATGGGTAATGGTTGTAACATTCCCTTAGACTTCTGTCTCTCAGCTTTAACTTGCTGACAAACCAAGCATCGAGAGACATATTCAGCAACATCTTTTTTCATGCCATCCCACCAGAAGTACTCTTTCAGGTCCGAATACAGTTTCGTGCTTCTAGGATGAATAGAGAATGAAGAACTATAAGCCTCATCCAGCATCTCCTTCTTTAATTCAGGGATGGGAGGAATACAAACCCAATTCCTGGACTTTATTATCCCATCACAATCAAGGTTGAATTCAGGAACATTTCTCACCTTCTTTTGTAACTCGACATCTTCTTTATGTGCCTCTCTAATATTCACATGTATAGATGTTTGAACATACATTTGAGAAAGATAAGATTTTTCTCCTTCCATTATAATTCCAACATCCATCCTTTGTAAATCAATAAATATTGGATCTTTTGTGATCCTCATCATGTATAAACGGGCATGGTCTTGTCGACTTAATGCATCTACCACCTTGTTTGCTTTGCCAGGGTGGTAATGGATAGAGCAGTCGTAATCCTTAATCATCTCCAACCATCTTCTTTGGCGCATATTCGGCTCCTTTTGTGTGATAATATACATTAAACTTTTATGATCAGTATAAATGTCACACCTTTCTCCATGAAGATAGTGCCTCTAAATATTTAATGCAATGATTACTGCAGCTAACTCCAAATCATGAGTTGGTTAATTTTGCTCATTAATTTTCAACTATCGTGAGGCATACGCTATCACCATATAATTTTGCATGAGAACACATCCCAGTCCCTCCTTGGATGCATCACTATAGATCACAAACCTTTCTCCACTACAAGGCAGTGTGAGCACAGGTGCACTAGATAACCCTCTTTTCATCTCCTTGAAATTCTCTTCACATTCCTCCATCCAAACAAACTTATCTTCTTTTTGAGTCAACTTGGTGAGTGGATTAGATAATCCTGAAAAATCCTTCACAAAACGTCGACAATATCCAGCCAAACCAAGAAAACTTTGGATCTTAGTCACTGTTGTTGGTCTCGACCAGCTTTCGATAATATATATTTTAGCTGGATCCACATATATCCCCACTTTTGAGATTATGTGACCCAAAAATGCAACTTTTTGAAGCCAAAATTCACACTTGGTAAATTTGGCATAAAGATTCTCCTTTCTTAGAGTCTTCAATATAATTCTCAAGTGATCTTCATGTTATTTCTTTCTCTTTGAATATACAAGAATATCTTCTATAAAGTCTACCAAAAACTGATCAAGATAGTCTCTAAAGACTTTATTCATCAGATCAATGAAGATAATAGGGGAATTAGTAAGACAAAATGGCATCACTATAAATTCATAGTGTCCATACCTTGTACGGAAAGCCAGCATTGGTATATCCTCCCTTTTGACCCTTAATTGGTGATACCCTGAACGAAGATCAATCTTGGAAAAGTATTGAGCTCCCCGTAGTTGGTCAAATAAGTAATCAATGCGTGGGAGAGGATATTTGTTCTCGATAGTGATCTTGTTATGTTCTCGATAATCAATGTAGAGTCTCATTGATCCATCTTTCTTCTTAACAAATAGAACAGGTGCTCCCCAAGGTGACACACTAGGGCTTATGAATCCTTTATCAAGATTATCTTGGAGTTGCTTCTTCAATTCCTGCAACTCAAATGGAGCCATTCTATAAGGTGTCTTTGAAATAGGAAAAGCACCCGGTACGAGTTATATTGAAAACTCAACTTCATGATTTGGAGGAAGACCCAACAATTCCTCCAGAAAGACATCATCAAACTCCCGTACAGTGGAAATATTCTTAATCGTGAGTTTCTCCCCAACCATTTGTGATAAATAACCTTCATTTAGTGGAATCAATACCCATAAAATGGAAGAAATTTCCACTGGATGGTTATGTTCATCCTTGCATCGATAGACAATCATAGATTGATCTGGTATATGAAATGTGACTTCCCTTCTTTGGCAATTGATATGATCTCCATATAAATAAAGCCAATACATGCCAAGAATCACATTAAATTTCACTATAGGAAGGATCACAAGATTTGTAGGAATCACTTTCCCACAAACTTCAATCAGAGAAGAATTATAAACTTTTGATGCGACTGTTTTTCCATTAGGGGATGTCACAGCTAACTCATCGTATAATTGTTGAGGTAATACGATTTTATCCTTGGAAAATTATTCAGAAATAAAGTAGTGGGTGGATCCAGAATCAAATAAAACATTTGCTACTTTAGAGTGGATGGTAAGTGTACCTTTCACCACATCGTTATCATACTCCACATCGCTGATAGAAATTGCATGTTACTTTCCATTCTCTTTAGCCTTAAGAGTTAGTTGATTTCGACCATCATTATCAACCCATGGATTTGGGCATTGATTGGCATAATTCTCCATCTCCATGCACATAAAACATTGAAGTTTAGTAGGTTCATTATGTGTATCCCTTCCTTTGTTTGCATCATTAGACATCTTCTTCCCATCATTGCGGCATTCAAATTCCCTATGACCTTCCTTTCCACATTTGAAACATTTACTTGTCCCTTTAAGACAACTCCCTCCATGTTTCTTTCCACACATTGAGCATATGGGAATGCTCATCTTCTTTTCAGTGTGTTCTTTATATTTTCCTTTGAATTCCATTTTCCTCTTCTTGTCAAACCCATATGACTGATTGGTTACTCTAATCTCCATCTTGACTTTGAGAGCACATCGAACTATTTCGACGTAGCTATAGAAGTCCCTTATGGCTAACGCCCTTTGAAGACTTAGTTTTATGCCACTAAAGAATCGATCGATCTTACTCTCAGGTTGGATAATAATACCAGAAGCGTACCCTGCAAGTCTTGTAAAATTTTCTTCATATGTACCAATAGATTCATCATCATTTTTGCTTCAATTCAAGAAACTCTTTTTCCATCTTTTTTTTAGAGAATACGAGGGAAGTACTTATTGAAAAATAAGTTCTTGAACTTTTCCTATTACATGGACTCAATTTCATCCCTTTGCCTCATATTCTTAATAATATTCCACCATTGATCAGCATCTCCTTCCAAACGATACACTGCTAGGATGACTTTATCATGTTCAGAACATTGAAGAACTGAAAATATCTTTTCAGTAGTACTAATCCATTATTCAGAAACTAATGGATCAATAGACCTGCTGAAAGAAGGTTGACGCTGCCTCATGAAGGATTCAACAGAATGTTTCTCCTTCCTTTGCTTGTTTGGAAGTCATGCATGATTCATAGCTTGAGAACGTTGTGTGATCATGGCTACAAGATTTTTCATTCCAGCTCCCATAACATTTGGTTGCTCAGGGGGACAACCATTGCATTTCCCATCGCATTCCGCATTAACATAGTTCCTTCGGGTTCCAGCAATTGACTAAAACCAAGAAGAATAGTGTGAGCAACACTAATTACAATAGGAAAATCGCATAATCAAGAATAAAATATCACACTTAAGGTCTTATCATAGGTTGTTCATGGCCATTTCTAAAACACTAAGATTTTGTTCTATGCATAGACTTATCCATAGGGTTCTTACTAAGGCTTTCACATCCTAGTTTCAAAGGTTGACTATACCTTTCCTCTGATACCAACTATAACGACCCATACATTACATACATTATTAATACTTCAAAATTGAAGCACACTTATTACAACATATAACAAAACCATGAAAGGACCGTATAGGTATAGAGTCTTTAGAAACTGGGAAACATAAACAACTGGTTTATAAAACATCTACTTTGCCTCCCATTCATTTCATCATATCTAGAGTCCCTTTTTGGCATATCCTACTTAATAACCTTCTTCATGACCTGGGGAAATAAAAAATACAAAAGGGTGAGCACAAATGCTCAGTAAGGGTAAACAAAAGAAATATCAATCACATCATATACATAAGAACATAACTTTTGGAAATCTTAACCTGTAAAAGAGATCATAATTTCATAACGTGGGATAAATCATAGTAGTGAAATGTAATCCCAATAATCATAACTTAAAACACAAAACTTTGTGGCATACACACATAATCATAGTGAATCATTTCTTGTTAGTCAAGACTCATTTCCAAGACTATCTTAGTGGACAAAGTCCATTTCTGAACCAAGTTCACTCCTCGTTTCAGTCCTGTTTTATGGAACCGGTTTAACCTACCGTTCCAGCCATGTCTATCTCATGAGATATAAAATCTTTACCCAATGCATTCGAGAGATATATAGGTCCCACCCATCTCATAATGATACCATCCTTATGTGTGCCACAAAATCATAAATCATACATCATTGCATAACCCATGTAATAAAAATGGGAATCTTAAACATAGTGACATCAAAAAACAATTAATATAAGATAAAGTAATTCATAAATATAATTCCATCACAAAATAATCAAATCAATGTAATAATAGGGATAGAAATAGAACCCTTTATTATCTTATATGGAAAATAATTTTGATAAAACACTTGAACTCCATTCTTGAAGAAAATATCCTTTCTGCTTCAAAAACACTTTTCCATTCTTAACATGTCGTACAATTCTAAACTAAAAGAAGTTGATTAAAAATAAACATGAAAACTTGTAAAGGAAGCTTCTTGGAAATAATGTTTTAAAAATCCATTCATGCCGTATAAGTTAAAAAAATATTCTTCGTACTTTTGTTGGAAAAGTCAAAAAGTACCTTGTACGAAAAATGACAAAAGATCCCTTTCATATCCTTTACTAAAAACTCACCAAAGGGTAAAAATGGATTTAAACAATTGTAGGTGGATGGTAATAATATTACATATTGATGAAACATGGATGTGGATGTTAAAATACACACCAGTAAATACCAATGTATAAACAATCTCAGATAAAAATGAGATTGTGATATTTCGCTTACGTTAGGTCTGATTTGCCTTGTAAGTGTCCGAACCTCCTGTATAATGATTTAAATAATTACATTGACTTATTCCAGAATCATAATTATTGATATGATATCATATATGGTCGTATTCTTAGCTTCTTAGTAGAAATATTTCATTGCTACTTGTTATTCGGGTGTTTATAACTTTTTGTTCTTATGCGTGCTTTGCCGAATAAATTCTTATTCTTCTCTTTAGGTTATAGATACATAATTTCAAGAATGGTATTATTGTACTATAAATCATATTTATTCATTCAATTCATTTATATAATCATTATTCAATGAAGATCATGTATAACGAATTGCATCACATCGTGGAGACGGTATTCCGTACATACGCACAAGCGATGATATCGTTCCCATGATCGTGGGATTGTATTGGAGTGTATGTATACTATTTCAGAATCAATATCACTTTAAAATAATCATATATAGTAATTATCTACATCATTATACCCATCCATGTATGGTGGTGGAGGAAATAGATTACACCACAGCGTGGAGACGGTATTCCGTACGTACGCACGCGCGGTGATTTCATTTTCCATAGGATGGATAGATATTGAAATAGAGTTTCTTAATAGTTATAATAACATATCAGTATATGAGTGATAATTATGTTATTACTTCATAATTAAACAACTAAAGAAGAAGAAGTTTAAGAAGAAAGAATTTGGAAATGATCGGTAAGGGATATTACCTCTTTTTGACGCGCCTCTTCTTAACCTCCTCTTAGGGCACTAGGGTTGGTCTTTGAAGAAGACCAGAACCTCTAGGATGATTCTAGTGAAGTGGGTAAGTGAAATGGGAAGGGTTTGGTCGATCTTGAAGGCTCAAATTGGTGTGAGGAGGAGAGGGAGGAGGTTCCCTTTTATAAGGAAGGAGAGTGGCACCTTTGGAAATATAAGAAATATTAGATTATATTAAATCCCAACCCCAGATAAAAACATCCAAAATGAATCATATGAGAATATTACACGATATAGGGTTTTAATCTCATCAACCAATAATATTTAGACATGTTAGGAATTTAGTTTAAACATTATCAACTTGATTTATTCTTATTTATCAATTTAATTTTATTTGTGGTAATAATATTCTAAATTTTACATTATTAGTAATAATTACATACGTGTTGTGAATATTCCATAATTTGATGTTGTATGACATTGTAGACCATTTAAATTTAAATTTATAATTTTTAAATATTTTTGTGATTTTTAAACAATTTTATAATATGTTATTTTTATAAAATAACAATAGTGTCAATTTTGACACTATTCATTTATTTGAATTTAAATAAAATATATACAGAGGATATGTTCAAAATAAAAGCTTTAATAGATTAATAAAATGTCATATGTATCTAGAAAATTAGTGGAGAACATTAAATAGTTCATATAATAATTATTTTAATATTTTAAAACCATTTATTTGATATTTTAAATAATAAAATAATTTCAACATCACTGTTGGGTCATAATTAATGATAATTATTTAAACCCTAAAATTTAAAAATAAATTCCTATTATGTAGATAATTTTATTAGATTTCTGTATACTATTAATTTTTGAAGTTTCATTAAGTTTATCACCAAATTAAAATTATTATACTTATACGATTTAAGAAAGTGACATGTTGTCACATTCTTTGATTATAATAATAATTAAATTATTTTCATGGACAAAAGTCCATTAAATGAATCTAATCCGACCCTTAGGTGTTATGGGTTGACTTTTAGTCATCCCATAGGATTTTGGAATGTTGTAGGGTAATTTTATAATCATATATTTACCCTTTATTACCCGATTTACCTTTAACTATGGTAAATAAAATTTACCGTAGTTACTATTCATAATGCCCAAAAATAAAAAGTAGCTTATTAAAATAATTTGGACCCAATGATTATGAATATGGAGTCCATTTTTCAAAATTGAAAACATATAAGTTGCAGTAATTAATTTAAAATAAATCATGTGGTTAAGAAAACAGGTTTTAGAAGTTAAAAATTTGCCAAAGATTAAAATGTTTTTACCTATGAATTCAATGTGAAATTAATGCTAATGACATAAATTATATTAAATGGTAAAAATATATTCTATCTATACTTTAAAACCATTAAATATTACAATTTAACCATATAAATTATCTCAATGAAAAAAGTTGTTATTAATTAAAAATTAGCATATTTTTATTATTCATCAAAATATGAAAGTTATCAGAAAAATATCAAAAATTTATCCAAAGTAAATTTTTATATCCTCATTCAAAAGAAGAATTTTATTTTGTCAAATTGAACTTATAAATGTGTCAAAAACTATATTTAATGTGGCTGTGCAATCAAAAGGCGGCAAAACTGCATTTTTTTGATAAATACTTATTTTACCCAAAAAAATTATTTTGTTCTCTTACCATGTTATAGAAAATGTGTAAGATGAATAATAATGTTGTAAAATTTAAAATTCAGTTAATACTATTCATAACGGCTAGTTTATAATATTATAATAATATATCATTGTTTAGTTTAACTCGGTATTGCGTAATACATACGCTATCGAGGAAGGTCGCGATTGCATGCAGCGAAAGATTCCTTTGATGATTTATATAACATAAAAACAAAATATTTCTCATAAAAGTCTCGGGTGTTACAAATTCATATTGAGATCATTATATATAAATATTTAAATGTCCATTAAGATCCACACCTTCCCATAGTCAAACATGAATAAAATAAAAAAATTACTCCAAAATTCAGATGGATTCTTATAAATCCTTATATGGAAGAAATACATAATAAGGTCAGGATGGTATAATTTTTGATAAAAAAACTATTCGTAATTGACCAATATAAGGAAATTATATAGAAGGTCGGATCCATTCAACAACACATAAGATCATACGAGATTCAAAAAAATTGTAATTTTGGAAATTTTTGAAATGAACTATAGTTTGAAGTTGAAGAAAATGTATTCTTATTAATATCAAAATGGAAGAGGGTAAAGATACTGGAAAATAAATATAAGATATTCCCTATTTATATTTAGCCTTTTGAAATTCTCAATTGTATAAGGTTTGTATCTTATCCATTGGTGCTCAAACCAATATCCTTTCAGGTTCTAGATACATTCCATGTATCTATCATGGTGATTTACATACCTCAACATTCATATGTACAGAATGCAGAACAGAAGGAACTAGATTAAAATATTTCTTATTAACAATAACCGGGAGATATTCAGGATCGATTAGAGAATGTGATATGAAACAAGACCGCTCAGCTTTTTATGGTTTATATTGAAAAAACCAATTTGAGAAAGCTAAATGGGAACCAGAGGATGTGATGTAAAAACAATATCAACATTCATTTATATCACAGATGAATTTCCTGTGAAACTGTCAATTTAAATAGTGTATAATTTAACTCAGTAATATTTTTTATATTTTCCCTTTAAATAATATTATTGCTTTAATGGTATGATTTACATGATGCACCATGTCCATATAAACAATATAATATTTCAAAATTATTATCATCTCATTATCTCCAAGTAATTGGATTGGTGTGTAAGTATATTAGTAATTAAATCATAAAAATTTATTATCTACAATTTTATAAAATTAATTTATTAGTATTTAACTTATTCTAATTAAAAATAAAAAATTTAGTCTAATAATAGTGACGTTTAAAAATTTATTTTTATAAAACATTATATTTTTATTTATTAATTAAATTAATCAGTAGTTTTGAATTATTATTATTAAATATATACATGATAAAATATTAAATAAAATAAAAAAAATATTTCACAAGGCATGGGATAACATTAAATAACTTTTTTCCATAGATCTGTATTTTTTTCTAAAAAGTATCATTTTTCAGAATTTTCACACACAATTTAAAATTTCATTTTTGAACATATAGGTATATAATTAGATAAATTAGTTATATATTTGGACTAATAAAATTATTATTTATGAATTGGCCTCTTTTTTTTGGTTAAATTGAATATTCTTTATTGTTTAAAGTTCTACCTTTGTGGAGAATCAATCCTATTAATATGGATTAAAATAAAATGAATAGACAATAATATTTAATCCTAAATATTTTTATATAAATTTAATTTGGCCCGTAAAACCTTATATTTCAAATATATTTTTTAAATGGACACATTTACATGAAAAATAATTATTAATTATTTAAATCTAGAATGTTGAAAAATAACACTTTCATTGTTTTTAGTATCACATATGTTTATAAATAGAGAAATAAGTAAGTTATTAAAGATTATATATGTCTAATTTGATATTAATAAAATTATTTCAATGATAGAAATTTATTATTATTATTATTTTAAATACATAATGTCTTTATATTCTTAAGAAACACTTTTAAAATATGCCTCAGATTAATAAAAACATTGATTTTAAATTTTTGAAAGTGATGAATTTTAAATTATTCGATCAACACCTTGAAATATATTAATATAAATTACATACTATGGTGGTTTGAAATCATTATATTTAAATTAAAACTTTCAATTGATTTATTTGATTTCAAAATAAGTGAAAAGTGTCAAAATTGACAACAATTAAATTTTATAAAATTAATAGTTTTTTATATTATTTAAAATCAATAAACATCAATAAATAAGAAAACATGGATATGATATGGTCTATTATATGATAAATATTTTATTTATTATTCAAGTTTTACCTTATATGAAATAATTATCAACCATTAATACTAGGAATGTTGTAGACCAGATTAAAATTATTAATAGTTAACGTAGGATAAATTAAAATGATAAGTTTTTACATAACACAGAAACATATATAAATTATATTGGTCGATGGGATTACAACACTATTCCACCTTATATTCAAATCCATATAAATTATTAGTTGAACTAATTGAGAATTAGTTTATTATAAATTAATTTATTTAGAAATTGCAAAAGTGCCACTCACCTCAATTATAAATGGGAACCTCTAACCTAAAATAATTACATATCTTTTATCCATATAGACCATCCAAAACCTATAACATTCGCATATAAAAATCCATATATTCATTATAGAGTTTTTTTATTTATCAAAAGAAAAACCCTAGAGCTCTTTATTGGAGATCTAATATAATAATTTCAATGAAGTTGTAATCAACTTTACATATCACTTTATCTTATAATTTTCATTAACTCTTCTAAATATATGGTAATTACCAAAAAATTATAACATCAGTATCTTATATATTCGGAAATTTTATAATGATTTATTAAATAAAATAATACACCCACTTATCCAATAAATTATAATTGAAAGTATTACTTTTGTGTATGTATGAATTACCATATCCACATAATGATACAAATCATTTATCAACAGTAACAATTATATATACGGACTATGAAAATTTAAATGTTAATATATAATAATTATTAGGATATGGGGTAGCCAAGAGAGGCTATGCATGGACGAGAGAGGGTGATGCACGCAGACAACAAGACTCATGAAGCTTTGCTGATGTGGTTGCAACGAATTGTAGATCTGATGCTCCTGTTATCTCTCCGAAACTAGATAATTCCATTAATTTGAAGTAGTTTATCATAGAGGACATGTAGCCATTTATTTTACAATGTAAGAGGTTCTTTTTTACCATTCTAATCATAGATTTTTCCTTGTTGGTAAATTTTTTTTAGCACCATCCCTCACTGTTCTTCTTGAAAAAATCATTCAAATCAATTGGATTAGTTGATTTTGAACTTGGCCTGCTCAAATCACTAAGTATAAAGATTATATTATCCTATAAAGATGACTACTTTCAGATTTTGTTTAGGGGTTCATGGATATTTGGGGGTTTGCAATGAAATTCTTCAAATGGACCCCGGTGTTTGATTTTTCCATAGAACCCAAAATTGCCAATGTTTAATTAGGGTTCTTAGGTCTTCTGTTTTATTTCATCATCCCAGTCCCCATATTCCTTATCTCTAATCTTATATGTCATCCCATTACATTGAACAGTGATACTTAGAACCATACAAGGCCATCATTTTCACTTGTGTGTGTTGAGTTTTATCTTACGAAGCACCTACCATCATTAATTTGGAATCAAATTTGAAATGATTGTTTTTTCCAAGAAGTTTTTTATGAAAATGTACCTATCTACTACATGAATTACCTCCACCATAGAAATTATCTTGGGGAATGTGGTTCTGGGAAGTATTCTATGAGTATTCATTGTATTTGGAAATAGCTACCATGTAAATAAACATCTGTTTAGAATGAGAAAGAGGGAAGGCCTCTTGATGAGCACACTAAACCCTCTAATCTTAAGGTCCCACTTATGTCTTCATCTACCTTAGTTACCTTCCATGCATAGCCCCAGATTCATGATTATGCTTTCTATGGGTTTTTGGATGTGGTCAATAATGCTGAACCTATGGTAGATAATTCATGACCTGTTCCAACCAATTATGAGAGAGTATATGAGTTTCACTATGTTTATAGTAATTATATTTATGCTGATAATGAGAAAGCGCATCCAATTGAGGATTATTTTTTACACACGACATCCATGAAAGGTAATAATGCTTTTACGGATCCAAATGGATTTATTAATCCACATCATAAGAATACTCAAAAACACATTGATTACTCTACATTGGAGAAAACCATTGTCACTAGATCTCCAGGGCTTCGAATGAAGGAAATTTATATCCATCCATATCAACTGTTAAATGAACATCCATCTACTTAATCATCCATTGAAGAAGCGGGATCCTCATCATTATATAAATAGGTACTATACTCTTGGATTAAGGAAGAAGAGGATAGAATTAAGCTTATAAAATGGACTCGTGTTAATGTAGAATGATACAAGGAGGAATTCTACCATTATATTGAAATACAATAATGATTCTCTTTTTGAAGATATCCTAATAAATAAATATTTGTTAATGATTATCAAGATATTAGGGATTTTATGTTTGATAGAGTGGAAGTTGAGAAAGTCTAAAGACCTAATTTTGAAAATCTTCAACATTGGTGGGAATAACATTAATGTGGTTTTGTCATGGATTCTTCTTTCTATTTTGCGTATGTTAAGAAAATGTTTTTCAGCTGTAGGAGGAAATGGTGAACTATCATCATGGTTTCATTGGAGCTTTTATAGTCTTTTTCCATCTCTTACTATATGATGTTCAAGGGGTGTTTTCCTTTTTATCATCATGTTGTCATGTTTTTTGAAGGTTTTTTATTTTCTTTTTTGTTGTTGGCATTGGGATACATCCCATAGACTTACATGGATGGTTTTGAGGAGCCTTTAGATTGGTTATAAGCACATTGGGGCTTCTATGTTTACTCTTGAAGTGTTTGAAGTTGTGGTTTGTATGGGACAAGTAGTAATGAAAAGAGTGCATGTTTTTTTATTGTTTTTCAAACTTACTTCAACTGGATTTGTGTGTTTGGCTTGATCTGGATCTGGTGTTTCATGGAATCTATCAATGAACATGGTAGTCACTATAGCGATACACCTTCGCTACACAGTTTGATAGATTTTTTGAGGCTTGATCCATGGTTCACATACTTTCTGGACATCCATTTCTAAAGCTTCTACAATGATTTTAACAAGGTATTCTTATGTTGGATCATTTTTTCCCTCCTTTCATTTCCTAGTTTCTTTATGTCCATTATACCTCATGTAATCAATGAATTTAATTTTTTTATAATAAAATTTTGGAGGGATATGGGTTGGGTCCCCAATTCATATCCAATATCATTTGGATATTAGATTATTATAACATAACAACAATTATGTAATTTTAATATAACATATAACTTCTTACAATCCAATTCATAAGAAAATTATAATGTTTCTATGTCTTCATCTGGACTACCACCTCCATGAAGCGAAGTGAATCATTTTCATTTAAATTTTTCAATGAAGTTAGTAAGAAATAATTTAGTTAATATATACCACACTTATTCTATGATTAATATTATCCATATTATGGAACTAAGATTAATATAAAAGTATTATAACTGTTGAATGGAAATTTTCATGATAAAAGAAATGACAATCATTTGTAAATAGAAATTTTAATAAGGAAATATTGATAAAATGGGGAGTGGGAATGTTATAATAGGATTATATATGATTATATAATTATAAAAATTAATCTATTATATAATTAAAATAATTATAAATTTAGTATATATGATTTTAGAGTTCATTTTATCAATAAAAAACATGATGAAAGGGTTTTATTCCACAATATCAACAATGTCAATATTGTATATATTTATATATCCACTGGAGAATATTTCTATTACATGACCCTGTTTTTTAAAAAATATATTAATCATTTTTCTCATTAAATTAATATATTTAATATCCTTTTACCCTTGTTTTTCTATTTATAAATAATTTTTAAAGGAATCTTTTTATTGTTTTCCAATTAAGGTACTTTGGGTATTATTATGAAAAATTATAGAAGGAGTGTATTTTTAACTTATATAAATTGATTTTATTTTCTCAATATCATGGGTATTATTTAAATTAGATATTCATTTTCTTGTTATTAGGGTTATTTTTGAATAATTTTTTCTTATTATAATTTCGTATCTTTTAAAAAACAAATGAATTGAAATGGAAATGTTATTTTTCTAAATAATTATCTCATGTGATCTTTCAAAATAATTTTTCTATATATGATGACATCCTTTGATGTTAAATAATCATTATTGGTATATTATCTAAATATACCATCTTTATTCACTCCTTGGATGATCTTTTTTTGGATGTAATGTCGAAATGTTTATGAGACCCATTTCATTTCCATGGGTTGTGCATTAATGAAATGATTATGAAACCCATTACCTTTTTTTGGCTTCCATTATAAATTTTTTATTATATAATGGAACAACTATTCATTATTTTAATTATGTGGGGGTGGGATTAATATATTAGTTCAACGGATTGGGAAATGTTTTAAATCTCCTAAGATAACTATGGGATGCAAGTTAATGTGTTCGATCTATTATCGGAGGAATGTTAATGAGGTTTATATACTATGGGATATATGTGGTTATTAAATATCCTCTATTATTTCATGGAATTGGAAGTTAACAAAGAAATTATGAAATTTGTTTAATACTATTATCTTTTCTACACTTTTATGAAATTAGAATATGATTCTTGATTAATTTGTTATTACATTTCACTCTTACGATCAATTTATTTTGAAATTATAATGTTTGGTGCAATAATGTTTAAGATCTATAAAATATTATGTATAAAAATTAGTATTTATATTCCTGATCATTAACTTATATTATTATCTTATGATTTCATATTATGATATATTATACCTCTCATTTCTACCTATATTGAGCATCAATAACAACAATTTTCCTATGAATCTTTTCCCTAGTATATGAAGAAAGGTATTATGTGGGATATGTATTATAAAGATCCTAGATATGATGAAATTATTTAGATATAATGTATACATTTTATGAACTAATTTATTTTGTCTCTAATAATATAAAAACTCTAGTCCTCAATGATTCTAACATGGATCAAAATGTTAAAAAATGAATACTCTTATATTAATACGTAATATATATGTATGAAAATTATGGTTCAATATAAATACACTACATTTTAAAAAACATATGTATTTTTTCTTTATTTTAATCCTTATATCTGTATATTTATGTAATGTATTCTAATCATAATCCCTAATAATAACTAAACCTCTCATTGATACTAAATATGAAAATCGATGTCCTTAATAAGCCATAATTAACAATTTATTATATAAAGACACACATGAAAACTATATGAAAATTAATAATAATAATATAAAGTAAAATTTATATTTATATTTATATTTATATTTATATAATTTTAATTGAAAGCATTTTTAATTAAGGGTTTTGTTACTAAATTAAAACGGAGAAACATTACGAATATTAAAACAGCTTTAAAAAAATGTGTTTTTACGCCTGACTAGAAACTTATACTAAAAACCATTTTCAAGAATATTAAAAATTAAATTAATGGGATATAATATATATAAAATATAATTCTGTTCCTTTGAAATTAAATTAAAAAAATATATTGGATTTTAATTTAATTATTTTAGTAAAAAATTATAATTTTATATAAATGGATACATTTTTTATTAAAAAAATTCATTATTTTCTAAGAACCCCCAAATTTTCACTCAAATTTAATAAATATTAGTTTATTTAACAAAATATTTCCATTTTACCAAATAAATTTAATTAAATTGGAAAAAAATATTATATTGTTTACTCACAAAATATGGTAAAAATCAGTTTTGAATAAAACATATTTTTGACCAATAAAAAAACATATCTTAAAATTGAGTGACTAGTTATTATAATTTATAAATAAATTTATATTTATTATCAAATTAATATAAATATAATAAATTATTTAATCCTATTTATAGAGTCTAATTTAATAGCTTCGTTTAAATGATCATGTTTAAATTATAATACCTTAATAATATGTCGTGGTTTGATTAAAATTTATCTTTTATGTTGAATACACTACCAAAATAGTTTTCATTTAAAATTTCATGGTAGTACATCATTGATACATGTTGATAGAAATCCATGATATAATTTAATATATACAACAATAGTCAGTAGCTTCTATTTTAGGTTTAGAGAGAGGTGGGAATGAATGATTGTAAAATTTATTTTTAATATAAATTTGAGTTATATCTGATTTATCTCTATATCCATTAATGTCATCATTGGGATGATTCCATAAGATTACTAGTTACTATGTGAAAATGTAATTATTCCTCAACTTTTGGATATATGAATTTTGTTAATCTAACATATATATTGGTAACTTCCATTATACACGTTTCTGGTTTATTAACTACAAATGGTTGTAGTTCAATTTAAATTAATAAAATTAATGGAGATTAAAAATTATAATATAGATGAATATCAAGCATATATTTTTAAATATTACAATTGTTTCTTTAATAATAAATTACATTTATCTCATTATAAAATATTATATTTCAACTATTGAAAACATAATAATCCATGTGAGGTTTGGAGTGAAAAAATAATATTATTTAATATACTCTGAGATCAAATTTATAAATATGATATTTTGTATATATGATAAATTATTAACATCTGAAGATTCTATAGAATATAAAATATTATTTTTAAATATTTTATAATTATTATGTATTTTTACCATTAGATAAAAGAATTAAAAAAAATTCATATTGTAAAAAACTATGGTCATATATTTCTCAAAAAATAATTATATAAAGGGTGTTCAAACAAAAATATCCAAGGTGTTTCTCAAATGGTTTAATTCCAAAATTCAACTACACATTTTAATTCTAGAGTTATTAGTAGAGTTATATTATGAAAAAAACATTTCTCACTACAAATATTATTTTAATACATATTTAAAACATCCCCACCTAATTCACTCCATGTAGTCACTATAGATATGTTTTTAATGATTAAATATGAATAGAACAAATATTTAAAATAGATAGTGCTTTTGATTTATTTTTTCTAAAATTATTTCATATCTATTTGGTGTAATCATCAAATAGGAAATTTGAAAACAATTTTCCATTAATAATTTCAATTTTCATAATTCCAAATTTTTCTAGTCTTACTATCTAAAATGTATAATTTTTTTATTTCACCAGCATGTTTTTAATTGGTCTAATGTGGATTACCATATTGGACTACATGAAATACATTAAAATAATTAAACAACGATTCCATATCATTTACCATAATTAATTTTTTATAAAGTGTACCAATAATCTTATATTACTTTCACATAAACCTTAATGAATAATAAAATATAAATTTTCATTGATATTATTACATGGTATATTTCTGAAAAATAATGTCTTCAATGCCAAATGTGTAATCATTTTTATGCTTTTATAAATAAAAAATGTGTTCTCCTAATAATATTTTGATTGTATATGTATTATTTAAAAATTTTGTGGAGTAATATTCAATAAAAATTGACTAATTTTGTTATTCTTATGTATTATAAAATAAATAATTTTTCAAATAATTGTTTACCATGAAATCAAACATCATTAATTCTGATTACCATAATTTTAGTACTGTCTAAAAATGTAACTTTTCCACCCTTCACATTATGAATCTTATGGACTTTTTCATTATTTTCCACCATATAACAGGAATATAGGTTATCCACAGAATAAATGTTTCAACTATTATTCATAAACCCTCCAACCTAAAAACAACATAACTGGGATCATAGTTCCAAAACATATTCAAGCTAGATAATGTTAGAATATAAAATATTAGAAATCTTCACATATGTAACACTAGAGTGTCTACAAAAATTAAATACGTTCGAATTAAATATCTATAATATCTATATGTTGGACCATTTTTCAATAAAAATTTATTCTTTCATTTTCATATCCTTTGACATTTGGTGAAATCGGTTCAACTTTTTAGAACAATGAAATTTTACCAAAAATGTGGCTTTACTGTTGTATAATAAATTAAAGAATAATTTATAAAAGTATTCAACTCTCTAGAGATCTTATCATACTTTTTTTACCATATTAAATATTTGAAAATATATTTGTAAGACCACTGACTATAGAATTTAAATTCATAAACATATTCTAATTAAACAATATAGAACTAGAATATAATTTGGAATATAATCCAAATAAATGTTTAGAAATATCTTATGTTTATATATAAAAATTATCATAAAACATGGAATGGTACCACATAACATGATCATATTTATTATTTAAATATTTATTTCTCACCCAACGATAAGTCCCATATATGCCAATTTCATTAATGGATGTAATTTCTTCTATATCATCTGAAAAAGGGATATTTAAGTCATTATCGAAATTAAATGATATATTAAAATTTCAGGATAGTTGTGAATGATATTTATGAGTAACCATTAACATGAAACACTAATTATTATTAGGTTAATTAGCATAAAAACCAATATTCGAATGTATTTTCCCATTTTTCTCAACTAAACCCATCAAAAGATGGATCCTCATTAGAAATTATGGTATCATCCATAGACCTAAAATATTTACACATTTTAATTTAAAATAATAAATTACCTTGTTCTTAATATTTAATCAATCCATTATATCTTGATGTGTAATTATCTCTTACATTCATAAAAAATCATCTCATAATTTTCTTTTCTTATCAATTAATTCATTTTTTACTCTATAATCATAAATGAGTTTTTTAATCTATATTACAAATTAAGGAAGATAACATTCAATATAATATAAGTTACTAATATCCTAATGAAGTTTATATTTCATCTATAATTTAGTATACATATATGTATTATTTTTGAATTTAATTTCACTCGAAGTTAATGAAAAATATACATAATTTATAATTATATCCTATTTGAAATCCCTATTACATCTACCCTCATACAACATAACAGTCCAAAACAATTCATCATGATTGTGCTTAGTTATATTTTTTGTATTAATGAAGGTTATCCTATTAAATTCATCTTTTTTTAGAAGTATATCAAAAATGTTTTCAACAATATGGTCATTTATAAATTCCGTATCTATAAGAAATTAGATATTTTTTGTGATAGTCATAATGTGATTATGAATCATAGAAACTAAATCTCCTAAAAAATGTCAATTTTATTATATTTAGAACAGTGTATATATTTTCCTTTATTATGAATATCTTATATTCAGAATTGATTAATTTATAGCTTCCTCAAAATACTAGTGTCCATATCACATTATAAAATATGACTGTACATCACCCATTTCATTGAGAATAGAATATTATTTGAAATTTTTTAATTAGCATATATGTAATGTTTTTTGGCATGATTAAATGTATAAATTTCAATCCAAAAAATATATAATTTATTATTATCATCATAAAATGTTTCACATCAAAATTAATAAAAAACTCATCATAAGGTAACTTTGATACTCATATCCCACTCTATAAAAAAATTCAATATTGATTATAATTTGTTATGGGTTTGATTGGTAATTCATCCATATCAACACAAAAAAATGTTCCACTAAAATACAATTATTGTATAGGAATTTTTGATATGTTATAATAAGTTAATAAATGTTTTACAATATTTTTATAAAATATGATGAAAATATATGATAAAAAATTTTGTTCTAAAAAATATGAAATGAAAATAATAAGTGGGTGAATTTTAATCACAATTTCAACATAACTTTCATTTATTTCTTAATATTTATGTCAACATAGTAATGTATTATCTAATATATAAATTTTTTAAAAAAAATTAATTGAAATAAAACTAATCATATGAACCACAGAATTAATAAAAACTCAGAGATTTAAATTACGATATAATTAATCCTAAAAATTATATTATTATAATTAACAATATAGTCCCAAATTTATTCACTTTAAATCCAAATCCGCAAGTGTCTTGGTAATCGGAACCAAGGTATTAATGCTTGTATTTTGATCTTTCTTGAATAAAAATCCATTATAAGTTATATAATTCAAAACAATGAACTTTTTCGATTCCATGATCTATAGTAGGAAACATAGGAAAACCTCCTCTTCCAACTTCCAATTCATTAGTTGATTCCTCACATTGAATATCAATGAATGTAAACCTATTATAAATTCAAGATTATATTCAATGAAATACTACAAATCACCATGAATGGAAAAAAATATTTCCATGCTTAAAATACCATCATCTACAATTGGTTGGAAAAAGTATCATTAAAATGGAAATTTTAAGTGGATTATAATAAAAGACACACACAATATAGACCATAGGAAGTCCCAAAAAACATTACAATCACTGAATGTTCTCTACAAAATTTTATTTTTAAGAATATTAAAAACAACCATGAATTATTATAGATGTATGTTCACCTCATTTTTCATTCCTCAAAGAATTCATTATATTTATAGCCCAATTTATTACAAAAAAACTATCAAAATTTTAGTTCCCTATGATTAGTTTAAATTATATATATAGTGGAATCTAATTTTTTTTGATTAATACACCATTAACACATGTCATAGGATGTATATAGAAAATACAAATTAAAATCCTCTTGTTTACCAGTGAATGTAATATTCACTTCTTATTTATTTTTTAGATGTTTTATGGATTTACTTAGTTCTCTTATACTATAATTAATTGAATTTGAAACTAAACAATATAAAAATATAATTCCAATTGACATGTTTATAAATTATTATAAATTATATTATGATATTTAATGGTATTTTATTGAGTATTAATTGACAAAACACTTAACTCGCATTTGAATTTAAAATATGAATTCTGCATGATATTAACATAAAAAACCCTTTCCAATTGTTGTTTCCATATCATTAGAACATTTGGTTATTTTGGGTCACACATAACTCTAACATATATAGAATGTGGGTTACATATTTATTACTTGGGGTGGTGATGATGTGTTAATTTATAGGATGGGAGGATGTGAGTTCAGATCTTCCCATAATATTTTATAATACCTAGTCTAATACTCTCTTACATAATTTAGACATGTTCATGAATCATTTTAGAATATATTTTTCAATTAAAAAAATAAATATCATCATTAATTTAAGTGTAAGTGGTATATATACATTATTGTTTTTCCCATTTAGTCCATGAATTTTGTCAATATATTCATTCAAGCCATATTGGTGGGAACTATAGTCTTCATCCCAGTATAAGGAGGCAGGTGTATATTATAGAAGTTAGTGGGAGATGTTTTGTAGTTGAGATTAGGCTCATGAATGATGATTTCTATATATCCCATTAAATTTGAATTATAATCCATATAGTTTAGTTTCATTTAACAAGAAACATAGTACCTATTATGGTTTTTTATTAATTATATATATTGTTCATCTAATGTTTTTACATCCAAAACAATTATGTTCCTTTTCTGGTTCTGTGTCCATGGACATGAAAAACATATTGTGTTCATTAATATATTATAATTAATTGTCTTTTATGGTGATGTGACTATAGTTGTATCCATGAATTTTTACATCATGGAGACTGAATGATATGATATACTGTTTAATCACACAAATCATGGACAATATGGTGATTGGTTCCTAATAATGGCTTGGGTTGTAATTATGATCATGTATCCCTTTTAAGAAATTCTTCAATATGATAAAGGTACATTTATTTTTAGATTTCATCAGGTTTATCTATACTCAAATAATTACTGGGAAACAAATAATAGAATATTGACACTATGTTAATTAGAGAAATCCAAAATGGTAATGAAACTACAGGAATATTTGAGGAAAAAAAGAGGGGAATTTGAACTCATTGTGTTGACAGACAAAACAATGAAGTGAATATCAACACTTGGTGTATTTTAGGAATCATGGAAGATAATATCAACTTAAGGAATACTTGAAGAAACAAGTATAATAATCAATTATCTATTCATATCTAAGGAACCAAAATGGAATATCGCAATGTAAGAAATATTTGAGGAAACCAACATAACTATATCAATCTATGGTAATTTTTGGGACTTAAACATGAAATAACCAGATGAAAAATCATTCCAAAAATTCCTTCTAAACACTAAATTGGTTGTTGTGGTTGAATTTTACTATGTGAATAACATGCGGTGAAATTTTAGATTCCTTTGAAATATTTTCCTCCTTTAAATATATTATTTATTTATAAATTGATGTCTAAACATATGAAAAAACTATATGTTATCATTATACATTATTTTCACTATTCATAGAGATTTTTTTATATTTTATCAATTTTGTTTTACATTATATAGTCTATCTAAATATTCCCACGTTTCACACTATAATAAATAATAATCTCATTATAATCTTTTTTTTCACAAATATATTTCATACTTTTATTATAATTTATATAAAATAGTTTCATTCCAACAATTCTATTAATCTCCCTCAATAACTAAGAAATTTTCATTCTCACTTTTCTCTAAGAAAGTATATTACATTTTAACCACAATTTATTTCTTTTATTTAAAATATTAAAAAACCTAATGAAATTATTTAACTTTGTTATTTATAGAATATGAAGTTAAATAAAAATTAACATCAATATTTTTTATTTCATTTTAAACATATTTTTTAACCTACACTCATTCTATGTGTTTGTTTCAATAAAAAAATGCATAAATAACTTTTTATTATTATTTGTATCATTGATTTATGTATTATTAGATCCTCATTCCAATGAAATTATATATATAATCATATATACAAAATTCTGTTTCGATATCTACTTTTCACCAAGGTACTGAAAGGTATTAAGAATAGTCATGAACCATATATGATTTTATGTAATTGAATCGCCTTATATAAAATCAAAATCTCGATAATCTATAAAATAGATTGGATGATATAGATTTCAGATATTAGATTATACCAAATGTACAACTTATATCATTTCTTGATATTATGAGTTGTTTTACCACAGGAAATATGACTATGTACATTACATTTACTAAAAAACAGAATGTGTTGATAAATTTGTATTTGATTTGATGATCTCTATTTTATTTAATATAAATAGAGATAAAATTATTATATAGACATTATAACTTCAATTCATAATAAAAAATATTCCACACCTATGTTTATAAAACTATATTCATTCAATATCCTCAATACCCATAATCATCATGAACAAATATTATCGGTCTTATAGTATTATGATTTTATAAAATCTCATTTGAAAAACCATCCATTATAAGGAAAAAACATCTCTTCTATACAATAATTTTTTTTGAAATAATTATATATATAGAAAACTAATATGATAATAAATAATATATCATAACAATACACATTATACTATAAGAGTTGGTGAATTGAAGATTATAATAATTTAATCATACACTTTTCCCAAAAAAGTGTATAATGTTTATTAGAAAAGGTTTATTCGAGTGTAATTTATAGTTAGTGTATGAAATATTTTATACAAAATAATATAGTGTAAATATATATCTGTTAAAAATTAGTAAAAATTACAAATAAAATCTTTTATGATATTTGTAAGAAAAAACCTACATAACATTTATAGGTAATTGTCTACACATTATCTTTGATTGTTAAGTATGTCTATAAAAATAAATTATAGTATCAAATATTATAAACTTGTCACAAGGTATTTCCTATTTAACATAGAATCAATCGATCAAAAAAATTATCTAAGATTTATTTCCTTATCCATGGCATCCCTTAATCAAGATGATTGTATATACATCATCTCTCTAAACATTGAGATCCCAAGATCAAAGAGATATTATAAAAAATAAAAAATGAAAAACCTTAATCCTACTATATAGGTATTCCTAACAGTTATTTGGTAAAGACCCTATATATTAATAAAAAATATGTTTGATTAGTTAAAATATGGTAAAACACTTCAATATACATTTTAGATCATTAGTTTTCAAAATAATATTCTCGATCTCAGTTTTTTCATATTTATATGTGACCTCTCAATGATCAGATTGTAAAATCCTTTGGATTTGTTGTAATTGAATCAAAAAAACGTCTCCTTTTATTGTTGATTCAATCAAAATATAACTCCATATAATGAAAATATGGTAAAATACAACTGAAATTATTGGAATATATTGTCAAATAAAAAAATATATTCATCCACTGTATATTGTAAATATTCATCATGTAGTCTAATTTAATGATCATCCAGTTGTATTATATGACTATATCTGATGAATTCTATTGATTATATTTTATTTTTCCCTATTTTAAGGACTTCAAAAAACATCCACCTAATAGTTCTTGTATATATTAAATTGATCTAATTGTACATGTTTGTCTACTATAATTGGAAGATATTCATATGATATAACTATTATTCTTCATATGATATAACTGAATACTTTTTTATAAAAAAAAATAACTTGGGGAATTTAAATTTTAAACACATGAAACCATATAAATATTATTATATGATTTTCCAAAAATAATGTTCTAAATTTATATTTTAACTAATCATTCATAAGGTATGAATATTAATTCATAATTAATTTATTTTTTATAATATTATTAATGTGAATTATTTGATTTAATGATTATAATTTTTCCTTAGTAACATTAATGATTATTATTTTGAAATTATAACTATTTAAAAATTTATTAATGAATATTTTTTATTTGAAGTTGATTTAATGAGTTTGAATAGATTATTATGAACTCTGTGTGTATTCTATAAAAAAATATCATATAGGTTTTCATGAATTTTAAAAATGACTTATCAGTTTAATTTATTTTTATACCCTTGAACATTTTTTTTCACATCCCATGTTCTGAAATTTATTTCAAAGGGTTTAATTAATTTGTGAGATTATTTCCAGTTCAATGGTGGTATAACCCAAATAAAGTTAATTAATTATAAATGAACTAGTAGTGTAAACATATGGACCTATTTTTAATGGAAAAACATGATTTTTTTGGAAATATCAATTAATCTATGTAATTATTTCCTTAATTCTCAACAAATATAATATTAAAATATCCATTAATTATAATAAACTAAAATCTTTTTGAAAAATACTCTAATTGTGGGTCAATTTTATTGTTCAATTATAATCTATTAACCTTAATATTCAACATGAAATGGTCCACAAACATCTCCGGAATCAATTCAAAAAGCTTTTAGGCCCTTTCACTATGTCCACTAAAATGTGGTTTGATAATTTTACTTTGTGTAAATGTGACACATTTTAAAACTAGTTTTAGTTTTAATTAATATAAATAAAATTCTTGATAGATCTTATTCAGGTAATTATTTTATTCCAATCCAGGTCAATGATTCTACAATTGATCAGGTTATGAGTCATCAAAACATTATTAATTATTGATTACCAATATTTAGTGTTTGTAATCTATTTTTTATAGATCATTATTAAGTTATTACATATCATTTAAAATTAAATTCTTTTAGAATTAATAGATATTATTTTTAAATTTGAATATAAATCCATTAATATCTAAAATTGACACAAATATGACATATTTGGAGACACTGGAAAAAAATAACAATTTCATAAAACAATTATCAAACCTATCAATAATATGGCATGGTAGTACCAAAATTTGAGATTACCTATCCATAATCCATTAGTATTATATATCTCCACCAATCATTGTGAGAATTTCATAAATCTATTTGGATTGTGGATTTGTATACAAATTTGAGCCTTCGTTGTTATATCCAATACCAAACTACTAGAAATTTATATGTTACACTTGATAACAAATTCACCTAAAGATTTATAGTTCTTACTCAAAAATGTGTAGTTCTTTTTGTAGTGTCCTCTCTTCCAATATTCAAAACATTACACATCTTTTTCACCTCCAAAAATTTTAATATTTTTTACTTTGAAGGGTTGTGCTCTTGAGCCTTGATCTTAGAGAAATCCTTTGGTATATTTTCCCTTCTATTTCACTTATTGATTGACTATAATTTTCTCATACCTTATATAGTTATCTACATGGTAAATATTGGTCAGAAATTCTATAATTTATATCCAAATATTATTAATATTATTAATATTATTAATATTATTAATATTATTATTAACAATTAAAATAGATATTTTATGAGGAAGTTAGAAAAGAATGAAGTTGGTGCACAACACTTTAGAATCCAAAATACGAATATTTCTAAGAGATAAACATATCTAATCAACATGACTATATTATTACACAATGGATCTTATTCTCAATCATTTGACATTAAATGTTTTTTTATCTTTCATATATCTATTTCTTAACCATATATTGATAAATATCATGGAGATTAGGAATAATTGAGTATAAATCAATTTCTTCATAAATATTCAAGATCTCACCAATCATGGATGTCAACAACAATCACTTGATACTAAGAGGAAAATCCGGGAATATTAGTTAGATAGATAGAACATCATTATTTGCCTCCAAGTTAGGTTACTCATGAAAAATGGACTACAATTATTAAATCGCCTACACATAGTGAAGAATGATTTACTAAAACATATAAATTTCATAGAAGATTCTGCTAATTAAGTTATAATCAGTCTCAAGTTTCGATCATTGTGATAATTTTATATTATGTTATAATTATTAATATAGAAAAAAAATTAATATTTTTATATTTTATTTCATAGAAAAATCTGTAACATAATTAACTATTTATATCATTTAGCCATAATTTTATAAAATGCTAATAAACTTCACAATCAGATTCATAATGATCTCAAATGTGTAAAAGTCATGTTTCAATGATCAATTTATCCTATATTATTTCAATAATGGGTGCTTTAAAATCTATTTGAAGACATCTAGAATATTCAGTCATGAATACTACATTAACTAGTTGATCATTAATCTGTTTAGTGGAGTTAGAAATCCAAAAATCATGGTCATTCAATACATTAACATGATCCTCCCATTTTTATCATGTCTCAAAGAGGTAATTACACCTTGATAAAAATAGTTTCATTCATCCCAAAACATTTTTTAAAACAACTTAATATTCGAAATCCTTATGATATAGTCCAAACAAGTACCTTGAACTTTGGTTTCCTATTAATTCATAAAATAGAATACTAAACCAAATAAGTGTTTATCTTTGATGGATTTTATGATTAAGTTATAATTAACATAGTTGATATTATATCATGGTTAAAAAAACTATACAGATTATAGAATTGTGATTAACCATTTATGTTATAATATATATGCATAATACATTTTTTCATTCCATATTTAATGATTGTTATTTCATTTAATTTATTTTATAATTATTTGAATATAATGAAAATAAAATATTAACAATGAATTTATTATAAATTAAATATATATATATTTCGTGATTTTTATCTTTTCTAATTAATAGTTTATTTTGTGGATGATAAACTAACCATTGACTCTAGAGAATATCACATTAAAATGAAATATGTTTGAGTTTCTATATTCCAAGGGTACTCATACATGTATCCTTTTTTTGTTTCAAATATATTTAAAAATTTAACAAGGGATCATCATCCATTAAATATGTTATTAATCACTAATAGGTGATGGGATCTAATGAAATATATAAGGGGTGCATATAAAAAGAAACCATGTACTTCCAATACCATGCACAATAAATTTACGGGGAAGGAATATATACCACCAATTTAAATTGATAATATTTTTGTTAAAATAACACACGAAATAATAATTAAATAAAATGAAATCGAACAAAATCATATTTAATTATTTTCTTAATAATACAAACAAGGAAAGAATAAACATTTTAAACTATTTGGTATTCATTTTATATGTTATTTATTAATATAATATCTATGGATTAGTAAATTAAAAATCAAAATAATTAGATAATTCATATAATTTAATTGTCTATCTAAACAGTCCTCGAGGATCCTATAATGTATTTTTTAAAAAAACAAAATAAAGTGAATTTAGTTAAAATTAATTATATACATGATGTGTACTTTGAGTCTACATACTCTATTCCTAGATGAAGTCTTTTGTGTTTGATGTTTATCATATCTGTATACCATAGTGTAACAAAACCCGCAACATACCTGGGTTTTCATGTATTATATGGTGTGAAGTTTTTTGTGGATAACTAATTAATTAACTCAATATTTAGTGAAACATGATATGCCTTAGTATACATGGGGTGTGCACTGTTAATTTCGTTGTAAATTAAATAATGTTTATAGTGACCATACATGATTTGTAATTCTAAATTTAATATGGAAATCAAATATTTAGTTATTATTTTATAGACCTTGTCATATAGTGTGTGTTTTAACTACACACCATGATGTTTAGTTTAATCTGAAAACTAATTTCTTCATATTTTATTAATTTAAATTGTATGAATTCTTTTTCAGTGCATACTTTTCAAGAATGGGTATGATATAAATGAAGTACACATTACAGTTACTTATTATGTACCCTTTTTTGGACATAAATGATATATTTCTAGGGTCTCAACACATTATAGTCAAGGAAATTTATGTCTTACTGGACATGTATAATTTCTACATTCCTTGTAGTTCTAACTGGATCATGTTTCTTAGCATTATGTAACAACATGATGTGTCAAAAATATATGTCATGATCTGTGTCCATAACATTGCTTGAAAATGTTTTGGGAAAACCATATGTGGTTTCATGGTTTGAATTCCTTCCACAAAGAGTGTATCCCCTAAAACCATATTCCATCCAGACGGTCAGTATGTAATATGTAACTATAATATATACTGAACTCCATCATGATGTTCTATGTTTTACATGGATTGTCTTGGTGATATGAATTTTTATACATACAATAAAGTGTCAATTACATATCATGTAACCATATATTTGGGATAAAATCCCCCACACCTTTAGATGGGATATCTTGTAGTTCTTTTTCTCTATCCATAAACTATATGTGATCTTGTGATGTTGAATGAACATATTGAATAATAGTTTATATTAATGAACCAATGATCTATAACTGAAATACAAAACAAATTCAAATCTATCATACATTAATAAGTAATTATAAACTAAGACCTCATCACTCTAACACAACTTGATGGTTCTAAGGAAGAACCAATGTTTCCAGACCCAGTCTGAGTATTCCATTTTTATAAGATTCATCATATAGGTCTTTTGAACTCAATTAATGAACCCTCTAAATCCTATATATTCAATCATTCACATATATATTTATAGTTACTTTATTTAGATAATTAATTACCTTATCATTCAATTGTTTCATTATTTATTATTTGAGTAACATCCCTTGTCTTTTTATAATTGCTAAAATAAACCCATGGGTAATAATTTCTCTAATGGTGAACCAAACATGCTCTAAATCCATGAGATGTCAACCTTGAAATTTTGAGTTCTTATGTTGTTGATATTGATTTCTTACATCATTTTCCCTTTTTGTATAGTGATTCCCTTCTTATCATGATCAGTTCATTATGTTCCATTAATTACATGGGATTAGGGAGGATGATTAGATCTCTTAAATATTATGATCATCTTAATTGAAGTTTAAGACTATAAAAATGGAAACTATATATGGGGAATCAATGTGTATAACTAGTACCTTATAATATAAATTATATCATCGGTTATATAAAATCAAGTTATAGAATTTATAGTTTTATATAATCCCTTTACCTATATCATATTCATTGGAGAAACCCATGTAAATTAATAATATAGTTAATTTTTTATTTCATTAAATTTTGAATCACATTATAATAATATAAACGTTTTTTCTTAACCAAATACATTAATATTTATTTAGATTATTTTTAATGTATCATTTTCACCCATACCATTAACCTGGTCTGTCATTCCTCCATGGCATTTCTCGAAAATACAATAATGACTATTTGAAAAATAAATAATTATCACAACATTATATATTTATAAAAAAATTATTATTTATTTTATAACCATGAATAAATATTCATAAAATATTTATCTTCTACATTTATTAATTTTTGGAACACTATCGAAAAAATATGTTTCTGATCAACATAACCTGAATAATATTTTTTTAGATGTTGAGAATAATATACATTATTATTTTAAATTGAAATATAAATTAACTATGTTTATGAAAAAACATATTCTGTGACCCACTAGGCTTTATTCTGAGTAAAATTAGTTTAATATTTTAAAATGTACAAGATTAGCGCCCAAAAAGATGTTGAGGTACCCACAAGTAAATATGTAAAATGTCATAAGGATAATATCTTCCAATGAATTTCACTATCTAATATAATCCCTTAATAATGATATCTCATCAGGAAGGTTTAATTACAGGAGTATTCAACATATATACTTTATATGTGTTTATTTGTATTCAAGAACTAACCTACCAATTATAAACTACAATGTACATGGTTTGAATCAGCCAGTTCTAATCCCATTAACGGGTCTGATATTGACTTCCATTAATTCATATTGTGAAATTATTTTTTAAATTATGAAATAATGATATATCTCTCATGATGCACCTAATATGCCAACATATTTATAAACATGTGGAATTACATGTTTTATCAATACATCAATGTACGAGTCTCGTGGTATTAAATAATGGTAATATCATGTTTAATGACTAATTCACATACATGTAGATTGGAATATATAATAACAAATATAACATTTTTATTTCATACAATCAAGACAATTATCATAACCTCTTCTATTCGAGACTACCATAGAGACACATCTTGTGATAACTTATTAATTTCAAATGAGCCTCTAACTACTAACATATTATATCCTTTATTTACAATTAAATTATTTCACCCATCCAAATAACATGTATTTAAGAATACGGCAATAGAACCTCAAGAATATTATCAAAAATGAGAATTATAATACCTTTACAATGTGAAAAAGATAATGCATGTACATTATCAAAAAAATGTTACATTGAAGAAAACCCACCATGTGATAAGATGTTTATTAATATTCAATGAAATGAATATTAATGTGGTCTAATGTAAAAATTAGTAATTCAAAGGGAATTGACTCCAACATTAAGGATCCAAAAGGGAAACTATAGTGGAATATAGAACATTAAAAACTAATATATTATTATTTAATATTAAATAATGAATTATAAATAACCTACCAAAATTTTTCTCACCAATTATAAAACCTAATAACTATATCTGATCTCTAATGAATCCATGTTAATCTCTTTCAAACCCATATCAGACTATCAACTATGACTAAATATAGTTGCTACCAGAAACATCCATTGAAGATGAATAAAAAAGAATGAATGAAAAGTGATAAGAATTTATCCTTAGATCAAAGGATAAATAACCTCAAAATATTACTAAAGGGATACCCTAGGTCAACTAGTGTTTATGAGAATCAAGTAATTTTAACCAAAATTTTGTGGAAACTAGGATTTTTTAATTAAAAATCAAATGTAATGGTACACAGTGGGATACAATAAATGTTAGTTCTGTATGAATAATATAAACACACATTTGATGATATTAAAATGAACCTTCATTGTGATCAATATTTTAAAAATTAATTAACTCCCCAAAATTATATATGACACAAGAAGGTTAGGGAAAGATGTCTTTCACCACAATATAGTTTTTTAATATATAAATATAACTATCTGGACCTTGATGTTCAACCATAAACCCAATGAACTTAGGCCAACACCACGACATGACCTATGAATCACTGTATAATGTTATATAATAATAACAACAAATAAATTAATAAATCTCCGGATTCATGATACTGTTCCTATAATAATATGATAATTTATCACCGGAAAAGATTAAAATTAACCACATATAATATTACCTGAAACACCATAAATCATTCATTGTAACATTTCATTAATCCTATTAGGTATTCGTTTTCTCATTTTTTTTCCTCATATTGGTGTATTTTTGTGGTTCCCCCATCTTCGGTGAAATCTCATGTTTATAGGGTGATTTTATCTTAAAAACTAGGTTTTTTATGAATGGATATTACACACCATGTATTTGGTTTACATGGAATGTATTTGACATCAGAAACATGTTGTGAAGGTTTATAGGGTGTTATTGGCCAGGCATTATGTTCTAGAAATCATGAAATATATGGAAAAGAATGTATACAATACTATGGAGATTCAATTTTTAGCCTTTTCGTCATTCATGGATTAAAAAATAGTTAATTGTAATAGAATCCCAATAATTATTTTGTCTTCAAAATTTTAGGGGTTTATATGATTTATTTTCATTTCAAACAAAAATGAAGCATTCCTCTTTTGACCACAATCCTTAACTTTGTAGGTTTTGAGATATTTAATACTTATGATTCATTCATTCTATGATTTTTCATCAATAAAGTTTTTTCATTATTCAACATGAGATGATATCCTCCCATGTAGTTTCGCTCAATCTCTCTCTCTCTCTCTCTCTCCTCATTGGATATTTATGGATCATCATGTACTCGATGGAATTGTACTCTTTTTCGTTTGATCATTATTTTATGTTGAGTTTATTTTTTATTCACATCTTCGTTCTTCATTGGTGAGTTCTTTTTTAGGTAATGATTTTTGGGTATTTTATTAAATGGATGGTGGTTCAATTTTTGAATTTAAATTTATTTTGATCCCTTGATTTACCTGATTTGTTTGAATTTATTTTAATTGATTTATAAATCCATAATTTTGAATTATTTGATCATGAGACTTCAAAATGTATGGATTTTGAGAAAAGCCACAAATACTACTAGAATTGTAATTGTGGAATGAATTATCAAAATGATGAATTTTCTTAAATGACTTTATATTTTTATTGATATAATGGATTAAATTGAGATAAAACCCCATGATTGGTCTTAATTAAAAAGGCATGAAATGATAAAAAAATATATGTTTTGTTTTTTGAGAATGAAGTGAAATATTGAGTCTAAAAATTGGGAAATTAAATTGTAAATGATGAATTATTTTAAATATGATGAATTTATAATTATTTAAGTATTGATTGAGAACATGATATCCTAGGTATATATTAGGTTATTTTGGACAAGCATTCGTTGATATTGATCACCTTGCAATGGATTGAAATATGAATTTCTAACCAAACCTACATCAACATGATTATACATGATGGGATGTTGATATATCATATCTATAATAAGACTAAGGGATGTGTGCACACATAAATAGATATAATCACTGAGATTAGAAATATTATGATCTTATATATATATATAATATAATATACACCATGGAAGATGACCATGGTTCTTGTTCTATGTGATTTTATTTATTTTAATTCATTATAGACCTATTATACACATGTAAAATTATTTATATAAATGTGTTTATATAAAATATGTATTTAATCCATGTTTAATATGATTTCCATCTATTGAAAATAATGCAAGTTTTGGTTTTAAATATGAAAAATGGGTTGGAAGTACATTACCAATTTTAATTAAATTCAATTCATGGATGAATTAATTATTTTGAATAAAATATGGAACACTTGGGGATACCCAAGTAATATTTATATCTCACACTATAACTTTTCCTTTGTGTATTTTTACATTCATTATTTTAGGTCTATGTAAAGGGAATGTTCTCGTAAGATAAGGTGGATGTTCTTGATCATATAGAACACATAACGTTTATGGTGATCAGTAGATCTTTCACCCACTTATTACATTAATATTCTAATAGTATTTATTGTGAGGTTATAGTTTTGTTTTTAATGGTTTTCTATCATCTTTGGGTTTTTAATACCCATCTATTTATGTTATGTAATTGACATTGTAGTGCTAATCATATTGACTTGTATCTATAAATTGCCTTTTTATGGGAAAACATGTTCCCTATTGATTGTGTTTGATGCTATGCCACAGTCTCAAACCCATGGGTATCATGGATTAATGTGGATATATGTTACGATTGGATAATGTAATAGGATAGTAGGGTATCTAGGCTATATCATGATGAAGTGGTATCCAAAAGAGATTAATAATATGGTTATGATGTCATTATATGGTATAGTTTGTCTTGATGGGACATAAGAGGTTGTTTTTATTGTGTTTCTAGAAACCAATCACCATAATAATCATTAAGTCACCATGGGTGATTGGGAAAAGTTTTTTATAATGATTTTCTTATGTGATTTTTTTATTTTCCTTGATTTTTATTTGGGTATTTTGAAATCCAAATTATGAAATATTCTCTTCTTGAATTTATATTACTGTATATCTTGTTTGAGTTTCTGATCTATGAATACTTCTGGATTATTTCAATATTTTCAACTAATGTTGTGTAGAATCATACATCTATGAAAAAATTTAAATATTTCCCAAGAATATATTGTTGAACCATAAGGATAAAATACATATATGGTCCAGAATATATTAGAGTTTTTTTGTATGTTGTCTACTCTATGGGAACAGAACCTACAATTTCTCCCATTCATGATCCAGTTGGTAAACATCATAGGGATTAATCTAGAAATTATTCTGAAGAGTTTCCCTACCCAAACAAAAAAAATTACAAGGATATAATGATCTTGAAGAGGCTATGGATTGGTTTATAATGATAGATCTTCTTTTTTTATTTTCTTCAAATTCATAACTTGTTCAAGGAAAAGTGTGATACCATTAATATAGAAGGACATATAAACAGTTGGTGGGATTTGATAGTAACAATGAATAATTACTAGGGTTTTGAGTATAAGTAAATTTTCAATTATATTCTATGAATAGTTATATCATGATCCTATAGTTCCAAATAAGGATATAGAGTTTCTGATCCTCTAGTGGGATGACATGACCATGAAGGAATATGTGAATAACATTGCCAATATTGTCTCATATTCACCTGATATTGTATAAAATGAGAAGATGAGGACTTGATTGTTTGAGAGTGGTCTTAGACGTGATATTCATTGATAGTTTTTAATATTGAAGTGATCCTCCTATATAAATTAGTTGGATATTTTATTGATGGTTGATCATGATCTTGTTGGTATGTTAGGACTGATTGGAGTTCCTTTTTCTCCCAATGGATGTTCGATGACTTCTTTTATGGGATTTAGAATGAGTGATGAGAGACATGGTGGAACATTATAGTAGATTTCTTATAGTCTTATTATATTTTCTATGAAAGGCCAGGGGTCTTGTTTCCAGTTTGGAATTGTTGGGAATCTTAAATAGGATTTCACTACAAACCCCATGATCTGTACTTTCTACTGACACTCAAGTCACTTGAAAAAATATTTATTATAATTGCTTCCCTATATTGTGGGAAATTTTCATCACAACATAATAATATAATGGAAAAATCATATAATTCAACAAAAATATTTTCTTCCCATAGGAATTTAGAATAATGCTTCTTCACATGTTGTATGTGTCTCTTGAGAATGTTGATATTCATATAATGACCATGATAGGTACTATCAGTATAGATTCATCCATACTGATTTATTTATTTTAAACTGGTGCATATAACTTGTTCCTATCGACCCATTTTATTGATTTTATGACCCTTCTTGTGAAGGTTGTATAATATTTGATGGATATTATTACAATCCTCAAAATAGAGAGTGAGAAGTTTCTATAGTGTTCTTATAGTGTTTTTTCTTTATCAAATATTGACCATACATTTATTTTATAGTTCATGATATGAACCTTTTTATAATTATTATCATGATTTATTAACTTGTCACTCATTAGACCTAGAATTGTTTTACCTTTGATAGGCCTTCATTACCAGACAAATGGGCTTTTTTGGTTATTTAGTGATAATGTGACCCAAGATCAAGTAGATCGAGACCATATTTTTTGGATATATAGATTGTGATATAATTGTTTAATTTTTAGATGTAGTTCGAATATTTATGTAAGGATCTCCCTCCAATTTGTTTTGGGAATTGAAGAGTTTTTCCTTCTGATTTATCTAGTTTTCCAATTGTAAGAGAGGTGGAATTTTATATTTATTTAGTTCATGGTACCCAGTAAATATTTATTCTTTCTTACCAAATAGATAACCCTAAACTGAATTATATGATGTCCTAGTTGGATGATATTTTAGATAAATTATTTATATGCTCGAGTGAATCACAATGGGCCACACTCATTCTCTCTTACAATAATCCCAAGGGAACACATCATGTTTTGTTTAATATTGGATGCTCAAATAAGTTACATTAAATAAAAACTATCTATTATAATTCATTTATGATCTATTTAACCATTTGAAATAGGAAAAGTGGTTCTTGAATATTGAAAATTTATATGGTTAACTGGATTTTAGAATAAAACAATTTCATATTAAATAGACTAGCTTCTAGAGTAGGAATAGTCATGTTGAGTACCTTATCATGTTTTTTTTATATTCACAGTGATATTATACTCTTTATGTTTTTGAAAAATAGAATATTTCATGAGTACCAGGATATGTTCATGGTGGTATTTTTGGATGATGTCATTGTTTACTCTCAGTATGAGTTTGATCTTGTGCATCATGAGATAGTAGTTTTGTAAATGTTGAGAAATCACAAAATCTATTCTAAGCTATCAAAATGTGAAATCCAGATTTAGGATGACATGTTCTTGGGACACATGGTGTTGAAACATGGTATCTCAGTTTATCCAGAGAAAGTAAAATATGTTATTTAATGGGAGAAACTAATGAATGTTTTTGACATTCATATATTCCTAGGATTAGCAGGGTATTACTAATGGTTTGACAATGATTCACAGTGTTGGATTATCTAATGACAGGTCTAACCTAGAATAGGGGGAGGTTATCATGGGATGTTAAATTTTGGAATTATTATATTGATATGAAATTTATTTTTCCTTATGTGCTATTTCGGACAATTCTAGTGGCCAAGAAGGGTTATGTGTCATTTTCCACACATTAGGTTCATGGTTGGGTAATGATATTTATAATTTTGATCATATTGGAGCTTATGAAATCAAAAAAAATTAGGCCTCATGAGAATAATTACATAACATATGATATTAAAATCAATGTTCTTATGTATGATTATAGGAGTAATTGGAATTCTCTTTTAATGAAAGTTTTACCATGTATTCCATCAATAAAATCAAGAGATATATCATCTCTATAAAAGATAAGTTTTTTCAGAAGTGATATTGGGTGGAGTAATTGAAATAAATTTATTTAAAAAATTCATATATCCAAGGGAAGGTAACTATCATGGTTGATGCTCAAAGAATAAAACATTCAGATATGGGATTTAAAGGAATCATAAAAAATTGAAATTTGAGGGATATTTTCAAAATGATTCATTTTTGAGTCCATGTGGAAAATGATAAGGTTTTTGGGGAATGTGTTCATTTTACCTTTAATATTATACATATTATTCATCTGTAACAGTTGATTGATGCTGATTTTGGTAGCACTAGGGTCTCTCTTTATAGTGGGGAGCCTGTTAGAAAGTGATTATCCTCTTATGACGGTATCTTATGTTTTAATATCCTATATGTATTTACTTTTCTAGTATGAAAAAATGTGATGGAGGATTCTCCAAAATCTGAGTGGGCAGTGCACTCAGGTAATACAAATATATTCTATGATATGTAGTTACAATTTTGGTGGCCATGTATAAAATGGGATATTTCCTACATTGCCTCATATTGTTATACATTAAAATTGGTTAAGGATATGAAGCATAATCCTTTTGTTTTTCTCTATCTCCATCTAGATCCAATTGGGATGTGGGGTGAGGTTTATATGGTCATTATGCTGGGATTTCCTCATGACCCTTAGAAGAAGAACATGATCCATGCTTTAATTAATTTACAAAAAAAATTGGAACATTTAATTACAATTCACGATACAACTGCTTTTGGGGAGTTGTGAAATCTCTTTGTAAACAATATAGTTAAGTTTCACAGAGTCCATATGTTATTTTCTATAATAGAGACCAAAAAATTACCTCTCATTCATTGAAATAATTTAGGATGTGATTGGATAAAATGGATGGTTGATTATGGGTTACTAAATATGGATGGATTTAAATAAAAATAGATCAATATAGATTTCTTAGGATACTCTATGATCTTGCGATCTAGATTTGGTACAGTTTTGGATTACAACATGGGACTGGTTGACTATTCATAAAACATTAGATACTGGTCCAAAATTAGAATGGTTAATTGTTAGTCCATGTACATAATTAAATGTAAATATCCTTTTTTCTATGAGATATTGGAGAAACATCCCTTGTTAGACTGACTTCATCCAAAGAGATGGCACCAATTGTTTAGTTAGTTCTTTAGAGAATACAGATCATAGATTACCAATAAAAAACATATTAAGACCCTCATAAGTGGTAATAGGAGTTTTATATTAGCAAACATGTGTTCTTGAATGTTTGAACTCTATTTGATCAAATAATACATGTGAGGAAATGGAATATTTCTTTTTATTTTAATAGACATTTCGAGTTTTTTTAGGAGGGGAAAATGGTTTACCTTTTAGAAAGTCATTCTTATTGATAAATATATATTATTTGTTCCATGTATCATGTATTATGATGTATCTATTTACCCATATCATCTATTAAGATGTGAGGATGTTGTTATTATGTCGGATTTATCCATGACTGTTCATCCATTCAGTACTATTGGTTTTTAGATAGTGGTAATTCATGGAAGGACTCTAACATTGGTCTGGGTTCTGTGGAATCATGGTAATGATAGTCATGTAGAATCAATGTATGAGGAACTGATGAGATATTAATGGACTCATCTCTTACCTATAGAAACCATATCATAGGATTTCTATGAATAAAAAGTTTTTATGGTAGGGTGGTTGAAACATCTTGCTACACTTATTTTGTACACCTCTATTCATTTTTTCTTCATCTTAATTATAGTGTCATTTAGGGTCTCTCCCATTTTTTTAGAATGTATTGGATGAATTGGTGATCATACATTAAAAACTGTGTATTATGATGACTGTTGGGTGGTTATCGACAATTTACATTGGTTACATGAGATATATTTTCTACCAGGAACATGTTATGAAGATTAGAGGGATAAAAGGTTACATCAAATCGAAAATCATTATTTTAAAGGCTATGTTTTCCATTATTTCTATCATTTTTTGATTGCAAAACATGTTATGGGATTAAATGTCATGTAATTATCATGATTTTTGGGTTTTAGTGTTATTTATGAGTCATTATCAATTCATCCAATCCGTTATCTTTTTTCATATAAACCAAATCATTCCCTAGGTGACTTTAGAGATAACTGATCCTTCCGGATAGTCTATTCTTTGATTCATAGTCAATGTTGTTTTGTTTCTTCTTTTTGGGTGAGATGATCTCCTCTCATTTTGTTTCTTTATTTATCTCTTTCTCAAATCCATTGAGTTTAATTTATTATCATGTAATAAAAGGAGATAGTTATTTTTTATTGTATATTTATTCTAGGATATGTTCTATGAACTTTCATTCCTTCTTTCTTCATTGGAGAGTCTCGTTATGGATAATGATTTTGGGATAACTGATTTAAATATAGGTGGTTCCATTTGATATTTTATTATTTATTGAATGATATATTTTAATTATTTTTTATAAATGTATAAGAATTGATTTTTAAATCCTCTATATAGAATTATTTGATCATTTAACATGTTTTCGGATGTATTTTTAAAAAACTACAAATTTCAATAGAATATAAATTATTGGATGAATATTGAAAATCTAGTAATTGATAAATTTATCATAGATTTGTTTTTATAAAATATATTCAATTTAAATGATGAAAACCAATTATTGGGTTTGGATTAAAAATGCATAAAATGATGAAACCAACATGTTTTGGTTTGGAAATTGAATTAGAAAAATGAAACTCAAAATCGGTAAATTTAATTATAAATGATGACTAATTTGAAATGATATTATTTGATCATTATTTTTTTGGCTAATTGAAAGAATTTGATTTTGGATATTTAGTTGGTTATTTGGGATAAATATTATATGATCATGAACCCATAGAAATGGAATGACAATGAAAACAATAACAGATAACTAATTCAGAATGATTATACACAATATGATATTGATTATTAATATTTGACCTAGCAAATAAGGTATGTGTTAATACATCATTGCTTGCTCTTACTCATATGAGAAGTGAGGAGCTCCATCATCCAGAAACTAATGTATTTCATGGATGATGATTGTGGTGTTAGTTGTGAATGATTATATTAGACACATAATTGATCATATAACATTATTAGTCCTAAATTATTATTTTTGAAAACTCATTTATGTAATATTTTTATTCAATCCATGATTAGAATATTTTCCCTCTATTTAAAAAATAATGTTTCATTTTAAATATTAAAAATGATGTGTTATTCCATGTCATATTTTACATAAATTGATTTTCTGAGTAGTTTATTAGTATTAAATGTATTATAGAACACTATGTGAGACCTTTCTAGTCTTTTTTCTAACACCATACAATAGAATTATATAATTTTAATATTTTCTTATTCAAGGTCTATGAAAAGAGAATGCTCTAGATAGAGGTGGGGGTGTTCCTGATCATTTGGACCGTATAGTTATAATATCTATCTATTCTAATTATTACATTTGTTAAACAGAAATTCTAGGACATTTGAAAAGTGAATGTTATAGTTTTCTTTGGGATAAATACAAGACTTCATAGAGTTTATTTATACGTTTCAGTTTCAATTGTTTTCTACTTTTAATAATGATGATCATTATAAATATTTTCTTTATATTCCACTTCTTTTTGGGGGAAATTCATTCCATATTGATCTTTTATGAAGCCAGGTTTCAGTATCCAACCATAGGTGATCATAAATATCATTCAAACTATTATATGGTTTTCTTGGTTATTACGGTACCATGGTATATCGGCCTATTTTTGGAATTAATGATACTACAAGATGATATAAAATACATTATATCCCTTAAAAGATTAATTCCAATAACTTCTCATATGATTAACCCATGTAAATCACATCACATATGAATATCCTATGATCTCCCAATAACATTTTAACTATAGCACTACACATCATTCCATAACAAAAAAACCCATTATTTGTACAAACTTTTAACTCTCAAATTCATAACCACATTCCCTTAGAAAACCATATATATCACATCACAAAAAAATTATTATATAAATAATATATCCTAAAAAAAAAGATAAATTCTTAAATCTCAAACATAGGGACCCACAAAACATGATAAACTATAAAATACAATTTAATATTTATAGTGTTACACATTAGAAATATTTTTCAAACACCTCCCTTCTCTTCTCAAAACCCACCAACAAAACATGACAACTATAAAACCTATAACATATGAAATTATGGTTTAACCAAATTATGGTCTCTTAGAACATTTTCCACTCACTAGTAGAAAATAATATTTTAATGTCCACAAATGTGGCCTCCAAGTCCATTTAAAATGATTAGTTGACTACTAGAAAATTGAACCCAGAAATTAGGATTTATTGAATAACTAACCAAGATGATGAGTCATTGAATCATGATCAAGGATGGGGGATGCCTAAAATTATAATTATTACAATGGGAAAGGTGATGGTGTTTTGGGGAATGCGAGGGAATATAACACCCTTTATTTAGGTACTAATTTTATTTCCCTATGTTTAATTTTTCATAATTTTATTGAATTTAATAAAATGTCAGAAATGAGTCATATAACAAATGAATCAAAATAAAAACAAACTATTAAATCAAAATAGATCATAACAACAAAAGCATGTGAAAATAATTTTATCATGCCATATACTATTACAAATATTGAAGATCACGTCCAAAAAAATGCGCATGACATGAAATAGTTATATAAATAGAGAATATTAATATTTTAATAACTAAGATATTCCCTGGATAATCATCACCCTTGAAAATCACTGTTTTTATATGTAAAACTATACTGAAAACACATCATGAATGGGGAATCCATTCCACAAAATCCATAATGTAAATTAAAAGAACGAGAGGTGTGGTGTAATAAATTATAATATAATGAATTTAAATTATTCAATGGTGATGATATAACCATTATCTAACCATTATAAAAGGTTTTAAATTCATTGTATATTATATTAGTAAATTAATTACCCATTATAAATTACCAGTATGATGTTGATAAAAATAAATATTATTTTCATACTAAAAATATATACCCAATTTATAAATAATTAATTTTATATATAAGAAAGTATTTCATAATTGAATAAAATCATAAAAATTTATTTATGGAAACAATTATATTTTTAATGAATATTTTTTTTTGAAATTTAAAATAAATAGATTTAATTAAATTAATTGATGAAAATAATGTTGTCAGAAAATACAATAAAATTTGAAGTGTAATGAAAATTAATATATAAATTTATTAAAGTAAATAATATTTTCTTAAAAATATTATATTTATTATATATTATATGTTTTTATTTAGATGTAAACTTTTTTATCCTTTGGAAGATGATATTAAATGAATATATTTATATATTTATATATTTATATGAATTAACATTAACTTAGTGATTATATATTAGTCATAAATAATAAAAAACATTTAAGGTTCAAAAGAGTATTTTTTAGATGATTTTGATGTGTTTATTTTATTTTTATCTCAATAATTTAAGTTATCAGTAATGAAGAATAATTCTAAGGAAATATTTTTTTAACAAATTTAATAAAATATATTAATATTTACATAATATTTATTAAATATATTTTAATTATAATAAATTCATTTTTGCTCTTAAAAAAATTATGTAATAAAATTATTTTTCTTCATTATGGATTCTTATATTAAAAATGAATTTCATCACCTTTATAAATATTAAAAAATAAAATATATTTAATATTTAGAACTATATATTCTGGATTATTTAATATAGAAATTTTAATTTTTGATGATAAATATAAATATCCAAGGTAGAAAAGGAGTTATCATAATGACGATAAAACACTGATAAAGGGGACTAAGTAAGTGTTAATAAATTAAAATATAATTAAAATATATTTATTGTGTGTATGAGGAAATTATATACCTCTAATTTACATAAATAAAATAATTTCATACTATAGATATATTTTCCCTGAAAAATTAACTTCCATATTATTTGATGAATAATGTTTATTAATATTGTATTATTGATCCCCTATCAATATACCCACCATATACCCACCACAAAGAACACATTTAAATCATTTTTCTATTGAATTAGTGACAAATATTATATCAAAAATTGATATAACTTTTTAAAACCACTGTTTATAAGAAATATCCCAAATGCTTCATTTCTTTGAAGGCTTCTATGAGAAGAATGAATTTATTTAGAAATAATGGCGTTTATTCTTATTCTTATTTTATTATATTATTCTTATTATTATAAATTATAACTTATCACATTAATATCTCCTAAATATTATCATTATACTTATGATAAAATTATATCATAAAAAATCACATCCAAAAAAACTCATCCATGAATTATATCATGTTCTTGTTTGGGTTATTTCAACAACTTACATAGACAATGTTATAAATTCATGTCATTGATAACTTTGGAATCATAATGAATTTTATGATATGGTATTAATATGTAAATAATTATTTAGGATCTATAATGTCTGTATAAATATTTTGATTATTATTAATATACTTCCATTTTTTATTAAATTTTTTGAAACATTATCATTATGTATTTTTTTGTGTGCATCTGCATGTTTTTCCTTGTGTTCATGAATTTTTTTCTTTTTCTTGATAAATTTTTCTTCATATTTTGATGATATATCAATCCATAGTGATTTAATTTAGATGATTATTATCATGTTGGATTGATAATAGTTTTATCTAAAATTTATAATTTTAAGATGTTGTCTGAAAGTTATTTTCTAGTACGCTAAAAATCAATGATGTAAATATTGTTGTATTAGAAACACTATAGTCTATAGTTTTTAAAAGACAATATATTTTATTTACATAATATTTTATAGTTATTATAATTTAAATAAAAAATTTTATATTGAAATACCACATTTTTATTTTAATTTCTCTAGTTTACATTGATGTATAGAATTGTTGTTTTGAGGGTAATTTATTTATTTGATGTTCTACTATGTTACTTTAGAGGTGCAATTTTCCAAAAAAATTATTCATTTTTTGTGTGAAAATTTTAGTAGTAGTAGGAGTCATATTTTCTCTAATATATATTCTATGTAAATATAAAAACTTATCCACCAATAATTAACATAATCCAAAGTATTATTCTTCTATTAAGAGCCTTTAAAATTTTAATTACATTTATTAAATTATATTTTCTAGTTTTTTCAAAAAATATGGTTCTATAACACTACTTTCGAAATAGGACTGTGTATTTTATGGAATCCCTACTATTCTAAACCCTATCCTACATTGATGATCCTTAGAGTACATTAATGTACCTTACTCTACTTCGATGAACCCTATTCCACTTTGATGAATCTTATGATACATTGATGAACTATAATAAAATTTTTGGAATGCTGAGCAATATTCATTGAACCATACATTCATTGAACCCTACATTCGTGTACCCTACATTCATGTATGAAACATTGGTGTACCCTATATTCATGAACCAAACTTATATGTACTCAAGATTCATATACCCTACATTCATATATCCTTCATTCGTGTACACTAATTTCATTTATCATAATTTCATTTTACCAATATTGTGTACCCAACATTTAGGAACCCTACCTTTTGTTTCATACATTGATGCTTCCTCATTGTACTTTTATACTTACCATTGATATGTTTCATATATATTTGGATTGTTTCAATGGGTTTTATACTGGATAATTTCATATTAAATCCAATTTTTATGATCAATTTTTTTATCTCATTGGTGAATTTTATAATGAAAATATTTCAAAAATTATTTCAATTTATTTTTTAATTAAATAATGAGGATGATATATTATTTAATTACAAGTATCTGAATTTACATTAATATTGGGCTACTGGTTTATAAAAACTATTTGGGGCAGGTTTAAAAATACCTGAATAGATTTAAAATAGAGTTGGAAAGCATTAAATTGTATAATAAATCTTTAGATATTATTGATAGAGTTATTGAATTTGTTTTAAATTCTTTTAATTATGATTTATTCTACAAGAATAAATAGGAAATGATGCTTCAAATTTTTGTGGAGATATTTAGGAAACCTCATAACACAATTTATTTTCAATTTCGAATGAAGTAGATCTAGTTCTACTAATAAATTTTTATTCTATATATATATATATATCTGTGGTAGGAAAATAATACACAAGGTTAAAATATTCAATACACATTTTTCAATGAGAATGTACAGTGAACATTTAACCTTCTATGACTTTAGACACCCTTTGACACTATGTTTCTTCACATTCATGATATCGTAAGGGTAAAATTTCATCGGCTTTATTGTATACTTCCTTGAAAAGACATGTTAATCCAAATATAAAGAACTAATACATCTGTCTTCATTGTTTATCTTCACTTTTCTGGTTTTAGAGTTAATAACACTATTTCCCTTCTCTCACACACACTTTATATTTTTTTGTTTATTCTTTTACACAAAAATGAATAACTTGTTATTATTTTTACTCAAGTTATGACACTTGGAATATAATGTTATGATATAAGGGTTGTTAATTCATGTATGTAAGGACATCACTATTTGGGTTGTTATTCCCAGTGTCAAATGTCAGGTAGTATAGAGAAGTACCACAGAGTATTGGTAAATCATTGGGGGCTTAAAATTTTGATATTTAATAATAATCAAGAAACCTATCTGAAAACATATTATCTATCACGTCTATGTTTCAAAACATAATGGTAAGTATCATATGATTTGAATTAGTTAATAAAATGAAACTCAAATTTTTTGATAATTTTTAATGAAAGAAACAATTACAATATTGATTCTGTTTTCAATCATGAGATGAGGCATTTCGGTTTCAATGACTTTCAGGCTGGTGTGTAGAAAATTAATATATTATTGGTTTATTCATGTTTTGTGTTAAATAGGGGTAAGTAGGGATGCTTTGTCTGGTTACCCAACTATAATAATTTGATTTCACCTTTTGAATGGTCATCCACTTATTGAATACTAAAACATAGTGACACAAAACCATAATTATACATAATTGGTCTAGATTTCATAATTATCATACAAAAAATATGATTGATAAATAATGAAATGAAAAAACAGTATCCATAAGGGTTCAATGGTCATGCAATATGAAAATAGAACGAATTGGTATTGATAAACTGTGTTGCAAAAATCCAAAACGAGAATAAGAAATATAAAATAATGCCTTAGAAACATTCCCCCCAAATGTTACATCACAAAGTTGAAAATAGATGTAGTCACTAATTCTATGCCTGAATAGAATTAGAATCATGGGTAAAAGAGGAAGAATGAAGGAGAAGAACGATTTTGAAGTAGGACCCCTGATCATAACTCTCTTTTTCAGCATTCTGTCAGCATCGCTAGACCTCCTCTATTAATGAATATCATAGAAGGGTGTAGAATATGTTCTATTTATAGGAACAAACATCCAATACAAAACCAAAATGGATTTAGTTTTCAAATTACCACCATAATATTGTCATTTAACTCGGTTACACAATATGAAATCTCTTGATCATTAAAATTTTTTAATCTCATTGTTATATATTGAAAAATGTGTCTTGAGATAATTCACATCATGTAATTTAGCTATATGATATGTCATGATGTTTGACTACATGTAATGATTTAAAGACATGTCCTATGTAAAAAAATCATTCTGAAAAAGTCACAACGTGTCATTGTAGTACATGACTTCTAACTATCTTGCATGAGTTTTCTAGCTCTGCTATATTTTGAAAGATCTATTGTCTCACTACTTCTCTGCATTGATGGTGTGAATGGTCATTTATCTCCAAAAATATCAATTTTTCATTTATTTTTCAGAAATCAGTTGTTTCCAGCCAAATTTCATAAGCCAAGTCAATTATATCTAAAATTGGAATGATTATTCAATAATATATAAACTCAAGATATAAAAATACTATAAAATGTATGCATAAAATAAATATATCATAAGGGTTGTTCCTCTCTATAAACAAGTGTATTTCATAGTCATCCATCCAAATGAAATGGATTCTAAAATTGGGTTATGATTCCCCCTAAAAAATTCATTTTAGTGCACATGTGACTCTAACTATATATAGAGGTATAATAGAAGAGTGGGCCTACTTTGGAATGAACTACTATAATAAACATCCTTGGGTTATTTTATTTTTATTTTACTATTTTTCCTTAATAATTATCATTGATAATTATTTTATTTATTAAATCTATTTGTTTAAATTGTTAAATTTGGTATATTCCCCCATATAAGCTGTCTTCTATTACACTATATGGCCTATTAATCAGTATAAGAGGATAACCTTATTATTAATAGATTAGATCTTTCATTCTTATTTTTTCTACTAATAATTTTATTCCTTGTTTTATCATCTATAATTTTGGATACCATTAAATTTTGTTTGTTTTTATATTTAATTATGTTAACCAATTCCTAGACCTTGCTGTTTATGGACAATATCTTCTATGATGTAGGGATTGAACCTAAAAGATGATTGGATAACTCAGATTCCACCACAATTTGATGGTAATGATTATGGCTACTAGAGATCTTGAATGGAATATTTCCTCAAATAGTTGATCATTGAGACCTGGTCTATCATTTTAAAATACAACATACTTCATGAATATTTCCCTGATAATCTCCCCAAAATTGATTCTACAAGATATGTTTTAAATTTCCTAGTTATATTTTTTATATTATTCTATTAACATAAGTGGTTTGAGTCATGTGTCTTCTTTTATAAAAGTTCACATAATTTAGAACATTATACATGTCACTCACCATTGCTTTAATAAACTGACCTGAACCAAGAATGGAATGATTCATACTGAGTACTATTAATTCAATATGGGTGAAGATGAAATAATAAAGCAAATTTTCTACAGATTCATACAAATTAAGAATGGAATGAATTTATATGGAGTGTCTTTGTAAAAAAAATTCTTTATTAAAGTGTCCTATATGTCCTACCAATCAAATTTCTTGAAAATAATTTTTAAATTGGTGAAAGAAATAATTTATAAGATTACACAATAGTTGAAATTATTAGATCACTTCTCCAATTCGAACTAGAAAAGAAGAACATAAATGATGAGGAGTCCAAAAAAATTATTCATTTTTAAATTTGGGAATTTTTTTAGACTGCCTCTTATTATTTTGATATACAGGATAGTGAAAAATATGATATGGCTTAAATTATTACTATATTTTAAAAAATAATGAAAAATAGAGGATTCAAGAACTGGTTTTAAATAGACCATCAAGAAAAAAAATATAAGGGAGATAAGAAAATTAGTAAAAATGTCAATGTATTTTATATAAATAATTATGTGTGAAAGAAAAAATTTCATATGAATCTTGATTATACAAAACATCAGGAAAAATAATAAAAATTTATGTAAAAAAGTAATTGACATCTACATGGATTTGTGCAGAAGAATCTAATTCTTTGAATAGTCTTGAAATGAAAATGAATCTGGCAACATTTTCTTCATTACATCATTAGATAAGGTCTATAGATAAGGTGTGTAAATATATTTTTTATTATTGATGTTCTTATTCTGACTATTATTTAAATAAGATGAATATTATGGAATTACACAGAGGCCTTGAAGGATTAGGAAAATATATTTTCCACACTGTTGATTTATATAATATGATTAAGGAAAAAAATGAAAAATATGTTTCAAAAGATATAGATTTATAATGTAATTAAAAACATCATACTAGTGCTTCTACTTCTCATTAAATTGTTTATGAAATTTTAGAATATGTTTAATATTTGAATGAAAATCTGAAAATGGTAATTGAGTTTCCTAAGAAACATTATCAACAAGTATTCAAGGGCGTGGAAAATATAAATATATGTTTCCATTGACTAAAATAGATAAAAATAAAGATTTTTTTGTTAGACTAGAGATTACCCCATATATATAAAATTTAAATTTATAATGTAAAAATATTATCATACATTATCTTTTTCTTTTTTTAAAAGTGTCATGTAAGTTAATTAATCAAATAATATTTCTCTTGTATTTAAACAACCATTGGTATTTACAAAAACTAACATTTAAAAATATTTATTATCTATTGTACCTTAAAATACTTTCTTATTTTTTTAATTAAATATTTATGTATTTTATATTAATATAATACGAACCATTGTTTCCTGGTTACCAAAAATGTCAAGTGATTGATTTATTTTGGAAAAATTCCTTAGATGTATCAAAAAATATAATCTTGTAAATAGAAAGTTTATTATCTTGGCATATAACTATGTATCCAACAATGGTTACAACATCCAATACATTTTACTGAGGCACTTTTACTTTTGGAGATAATTCTATTGGAAAAATAAAAGTTTTTGATAATGTGGGTATTTCAAATTCAACATTTCTATATAATGTTTTATATCCTAAAGGCTTATAAAATAATAAAATTAGAATATCAAAATTATGAGATGATAGAATGGAAGTTAAATTTTGTAAAGATACATCTTTAATTTTTGAAGGTGATTATTTATTAGTTAATGTTATTAGAAAATAAAATATGTATACTGTTGATTTTAATGAACTATCAGTTCAACGATGTAAGGGTCTGAATGATGTATAGAATGAATAAATCCTTTTCCCTAGATTCTCAGGTCACTTAAATTTCATAATGATACATAAGCTCTGAAAACATGAGATTCTTACATATTCTATCCTTGACAAAAAACATCATGTAGGTGATGCTTCCTTGAAAGGAAAGCCACACAAAATTTGTTTTGGACCCCACAATATGATATGTAATAATAGTCCTTTAATGTTAGTGCATATTAATTTATTTAGTCCCACTAAAATTTGAGTCCTTGGGGGTATAAAATATACCTCATTTTTTTGACGATTATAGTATATTTACTCATGTATAATTTCCTTCACAAAAAAATGATATTTTATCTAGATTTATTTCTTTATTAAAATTAGGTCAAATTGGAAAAGTTTTTATGATTTTATTTATTTTTATTGATAATGTAAGTAAATTCAAAAATATATATTCACAAAAAAATTGTGAAATGAATGGCTATTTTCATAATTTTTCAACACCTATAACTCCAAAAAATGGTGTTGTAGAATGTAAAATACACATCTTATTAAAAAGGCTCAAAAATGATAAGTGTGTATAATATTCCAAGATATTTTTTGGCTTTTTATATTTTTTCTTCTATTAATATATCAAATAGAAGTCTTATGAGATCTATGTAAAAGAAAAATTTTATGAAATATTTAAATATTAAAAATATAATGTTGGTTACCTTAGAGTTTTCATTTTGACTGTTTATATTTTAAATTTTAAGGATATATTATATAAATATTATTCTATTTGTGAAGTTGAATTTTTTTTGGATATAAAAATAATCGTAAATGTTTTACAATTTATAACAAAAGAATCGATGATTATTGAATAATATATTAGTGTTATGTTTGATGAAAATAATGTTCAATTAAATTCTTATTTTAATATTATTGATGATGAGTTTAGATAATTTAATTTATTGTTCCAATTCTACTTTTATTTATAATATTCATCCTATTATTGTAAATGATGCTTTGGGATATAAAAATAGGATTGTTAATATATAAAATTAATTAAATAATTTTATTTTTGAAATAATTATTTGGATTTAGATGAATTTAATGAGGATAAATGGGTAATTGGTATTTAATGTATTTTTAGAGACAAGTTGGATGTGTAATGACATATTTTCCAAAATAAATCTAGACATTTTAATCAATGTTACTCTCTAGAACAAGGTATATACATTGAATATTAATTTTCAAAAGTATCCAAGTTTGACGAAATTATAATATTTTTCACATTTTCATGCTTTCAAGTAATTAAATTATATCAAATAGATTTAAAAATTTGTTTCATTATTGGTATTACAATTGGGGAATTTTATGTTTCTAAACTCCTAGGTTTTGAATGTGAGAAATTTCATAAACATTTTTTAAAATTTTCTAAATCTTTGTACTGTCTAAATCAATAACATTATTCATTGTATGTAATACATTCATTTTTTTCAATAATGGTTTTAATAATGTAATGGTTGATCTAAAAAAATTTATCAAAAGAATATGTGATGATATTTTAATTTTTCAAATCGATGATAATGATATTTTTTATGGTTCGTCTATTGAAATACTTTGCAGTAATTTTTATACTTTGATTAATACTAAATTTACCATAATCTTAATAGGAGAATCAATGTTCATTCTTGGTTTTCAAATTTATCAATTGAAATAAGGAATTATTATGAATCAATATGTATATGCTAAAGAGTTAGTTAAATGATTTAGAAATTCTTCATCTAAATATATCGTAACTAATATGGGTAATAATTTTAAATTAGATATTGATTAATCTACCAAATTAGTTAATATTAATGTTTATAGTGGATTGATGGAATACATAAGAGATTTCACAACATCGATATCTCATGTAATCTTTAGTGTTTGATTATGTGCTAGATTTTATGCTAATCCTAATAAAATTAATAATAATGCTATAAAGTGAATAATTAGATATGTATACTTAAATTTTGATTTTGGTTAATTTTATCAAAATTATAACTTTTAATATTTAATATCTTATTTATTTTCTGACTTTTTAGGATGATGGTTAGATTGTAAAAGTACATCATCTGTGTGTCATTTTCTAAAAAAATATTTATTTTCTTAGTCATCTAAGAAGAAACTATCTGTTACATGATACAATAAATAAGATGTGTATATCTCTACATCGTGTAGTTGCGCTCAATGTTTATTGGTTTAGAAAACCATATGTGATTTTTGTTTTTATATTGATAAACTACATATTTATATTGCTAATAATTCTACAATTTCATTTCAAAAAACCCATACAACATTCTAGAATAATGAATATTGATATGATATTTCATTTTATTAGAGATCATGTGAAAAATGGTGATACTTATTTAAAATTTATACCTTCAATAAATAATATAGAAAATATCTTTTCAATGAATGTAGACACTTACCCACTTGAATAAATAAAATTTGATTTTGGTATGGTGGAATTTTATCTATTTTTTATTATATTTGTTTAGGTGGATTATGTTTTCGATTTTTGTTAATTTACAAAAAGTGGGTGAAATAAAAAAATTAATTTTTTTATATATTTTTAATTGGACTAATATTTTTTGTTATTTAATAATATAGAAGGGAGAGATTGTTTGTGCATGTGCATGTTTTTCTTTGATCATGTGCATGTTTTAATTTTTTATCACATTTCTTATGTATTTTTTATGTTATATTAATAAAATATGATTTGATTTAAGATATCATTACCGCATTGTCTATAAAATAGACTTATCTAAACATTGTTATTTTAAGAGGATGTTTGAAAATTAATTCATAGTACTATAAAAAATCAACATTGATTATGATTTTTCTTAAGAAGCCGTATAGTCTATAGTTTTTAAAAGTTATATAATTTACCTTTATTCATGTTCTATGGTTAATCAAATCACCTAAAAATTGAGTTTTTAAAAATTTAGTGTATTAATCTTTATTTATTTAGATTACATAGTTGTATAAGGATATCATATTTGATAGTCCTTTTTCTACCAAATGATAGGAAATGATATTTTGTAGTTATATTGTTCTATAATATTTTTCATTTTATTTTTTTATAATTTGAGGAGCAGTAGAATTCATATTTGTTCAATTATTGATTCGTTGGAAATATAAAATGTTTTCAGACGAATAAACTTCTTTACACAATGTTTAATTTTCTGTTAAGATCCCTTAAAAATAATTTATATTTTTAATGTATGATATATTGTTTTTTACAAAGTACAGTTTGGAAACCCTACATTCACAACATCTCTATATGTGGTTTGAAAACCCTACTCTCACAACAGTGAATAGTATGGTTTGAAAACTATATATTAATGAACCCTACACTACTTTGATTAATGTTATGCTACTTTGATTAACCCTATGCTACATTGATGAATGCAACACTACTTGGAAAAATACTACTCTATATTGATGATCCATGTTCCACATTGATGAACCCTAAACTACTCTAGGTGAACCCTAGTTTCATTTAACCATACATTCATGAACCCTACATTAGTGTACCCCAAATAAATGTATTCTATTTTTGAGTACCCCACTTTCATTTACCCTACATTGTTTTATCTTACTCTCTTGTACCCTACATTCGTTTACCCTACATTCAAGTAACCTGCATTAATGTACCCTACTTTTGTATACCCTACATTCCTATACACTACATTCATGTGCCCTAAATAATCTACCAATATTTCATAACCCTTCTTTGATTTTTCCACTTTTTTCTTTTATGCTAAACATTGATCTACGGCATATGTATTTGGATTATTTTCAAATATTTTTCTACTAGTTAAATCATATTAAATATAAGGATTGTGATCGAAGAAACTTGTATTATTTTTGTTCATTTTTTAGAGATAAGATTTAACTAATTATATCAACATTATTCCCAATAAAGTCTAAGCTTATAAGATTAATTAAATTAAAATATATTAATTTTATTTTGGATTGTGATGATCTTATTTAAGAACTGTTTTAATTATGTTTAAAAATTATTAAATGTATTTAAATCTATGTTTTAAAATCATTCAATTATTTTATTATTATATATATATTATTGGAAGATTTATTAAATTTTTTTAAAATTCATTTATTTATGATTAATTATATAGAAATGAAGAGGAATCATTGTTGTAATTTTTTGTGCATATATATATATATCTGTGTGTGTGTGGGAAATATCTTGAATTAAATTAGCATGAATTTATGATGGAATAAGAGCTAGTGGAACAACTGAACATTTAATCTCTATGAATATATATATTTTTGGTATGAAAATAATACACATTGTTTAACATATTTAATACACTATTTTCAAAGATAAAGTACTATAAACATTAAATATGTTGTGAATTTTCAATATCTTGTGACACTCTATTTCATCACATAGACAATCTTCCCAAGGACAAATTTTATCTTCCTCCAATTCTACTGCATGGACAAGACATAAAAATCTGAATCTCAAAACAATTACTGTTTCATTCATTGTTTATCTTATCTTGTCTTATTTAAGAAAATATGACATTACACCCTATCTCTCACAAATATTTTTTTCTGTGTATATTATTTTACACATGAATGAATTATTTGTAATTATTCTTACTCTAGTTGTGACTCCCTATATCTAAAGTTAAGATTATTAGTGTTGTGACTCCCACTGTCTAATGTGTACTTGTATTGGTTGTGACTCCCTATAAAAAAGACAGTTTCGTGGAAATCCCTCTACTAGAAAATGATTATGTAATTAGGTTATGATTTCCCCCCTCAAAATAATAATTTAGTTCACATGTATACTTTACATAGTATAGAGGTATATAAGTACAGTAGGACCACATTGGATCAAATAACTATTAAAAATTCCTTATGTTATTTACTTTTTCCGATGCAAATTAACCATAATAATTTAGATTGGTAATTAATTTATTTTATCAATTATTTTGTATGAATTTTTTAATCTGGTCTATTCACACCCCCTCCAGACCATCTTCCCTCACCGACTCTAACCGAACAATTTCATCATTATTAATCATAACTAAAACAACCATGGATTGAACCGATAATATCTTAAATTATTATTGAAATTTTATTCCAATTCCTTGATATTTTTCTAAATAATGACATCATGAACATGTGATGATTAATAGAAAAATTATTTCAAAATAGATTATGAGTAGAAGAAACTAATAATAAACAATGAAAAATATTAACTAAGAATGTTTATTAAAAATTCAATAAATAGATATATAATATTAATAAAAAATTAATTGCGGTGAATATTTTTACAAAATATATTAGAAATGATAATTATTTTAACAAATATGAAGTTAGAGAATATCCATCTGTACAAGAATATGAGGTAAGGGTTTTTCATCTAAATTTTATATTTTATTGAAATATGTTCCATGATCACCAACTATGATCTTGTATGTTGTGTATATAATTACATTTGAAATAATATATAATAAATTAAATTTATTACATGGTATTTACGTATGAATATATTTATCTTTATTCAAATTGATTTTGATTCAATCATTTCCAAATTCATACATGATTTTGTTAACTCGATCTCTTTTCATTCAGTCAGACTCATTCTTCATAGAAAATTTCTATCGATGTTTTATTTATTATTGCCTTTATTTTTAATATTATTTATTATTTTTAATTAGTTGTTATTGCTCTTTTACATTCTCCTTTTACTTTTATTCTGACATTATAAAATTGGGTTTTAAGTGTCCATTTTCTAAATTTTCATTCAATATGATTTGTGTTGAATTATGAACCTATTATTAGTTTATATAGTGTCTTTAAAACCCCTTTGAACTATTTTGTAAAAAATAAAATACATTTTTTGTTATTTTAATGTATATTTCATGATCAATTTCCATGTTATTTTGTTTCAAAATTTATCAAATCCATAATTTTTATTATGGTAAAACACTGATAATATGTAAAATATATATCTTCAATAAAATTTAATTTCATTGATATATTTTGATACATGAAACCCTGAAACAAAATGATCTATAATATTTTATACTTTTAAAAACATGAAATTAAATTTGTTATATGAATTGTAATAAAAAATCAATTAATATTTATAATTTTTTATAAAACTAAACTATATTTACAAATTAGCATACAATTTTAATTAAAGTCGTTACATGCTTCAAAAATTAATTTTTTCTCATTAAATGTTTTTTGTTATTTTTCACATGAAAATAAAATAATTAATAACTTCTCTTAATAGAATATTTATTTCAAAAAATGATGTCAAATTTTGAAATTATCAGTCCGAGAGATTCTCAAATTTAAATCTTTACATGTTTATGAAATGATTAGTTTTTCAATGAATAGTAAAAATACTAATATTTAATGAAAACTATATTTTATTTTCATGAATTTAGAACGATATATTTTTTAAAATGACTTCAATGTGAAATTATTTCAATAAAATAACGTTTAACACAATTAAAGCCATTAGAATCAATTGTATTTATCATTAATTTATAAAAATCTATTGTACATATTAAAACATATTATTCTTCTAAAACCAATTTTATTATTTTTTTGAAGGTTTAATTTTAAATTAAATTCTTTCAGTAATACTAATAGAATATAATAAAATTAATTCATTGTATTAAAAACTTATAATAAATATTAATTAAAATGGGTGTAATAATTTTTTATCACTATGAATTGTAAAAATAGTAAAATTTGGTTATCATTATTATGGTTAAAACATATGTTTCATGGGGATAAACAAAGAGATAAGGGTTTTTTTCTTATTAATAATTTTCAAATATTATTGTTTTGACATATTCTAGACTAATCTTATAAAACCTTTAAATATCTATCTATTTGGAAGCATTTTTCTGGATTATGAATTTATAATTTTAAATCTTTTATTACATTCTACGTAGTTCATCTCCCCGAATTATATTAGGAAACACCTCCTTTATCATATTCAGAACACATTGATCCTTATATAATGACCAAATTAATATAAAATTTTATTCATAATTTTCCATTATATGAATTTTATGGTATTTTTTAAAAAATACCATTCAATAGGTTATCATGATGGGATGTAAAAGAGGCGTACTAATGAAAATGTAATCATCCAACATAACTTATATCAATTTATTTATTCTAAAAAACCTCTAAATATTATTTATTAGTTATAAAACTATAAAATTAGTATCCAAAATATACATAATTTTTTTATTAAGGAGACACAGTTATTCACGATCATTAATATCAAATGGGAGGAGATTGTTTCTCTTGTGCATACATATGGACTACCACTCCCATACAGAAATATAAAACATCTCCCATCACCATATTCCATGGATAATTATTATTTTGGTTTAAATGATTATATGTAACATATAGCACACATTACTTTTTTTAATAATTATAATATATTTTCTAATATTTTAACTTCTTATCCACTATAAAATGATAACATTGCTCGTTTGTACATGTGGACTACCACCTACACAAAGAGATGTAATTTGTTTTTCATAAATTATTTACATTGATTTTAATTAATAAATTTTTAATGTAAATATATTTTAAACCTGATATAATTCTGGTTTTATAATGATAAATCAAAATTTATTATTCTTCCTTTTTATTCATTAGAAAATTTAGAAAGTGATCATTTGTACGTATGACCTACCGTCTCCCTGAATTTTGTAAATCTTGGTTATATATCTACATTCAATGGATGATTATAAATATATAATTATGTAATATATAACACATTTATATCATAAATAAAATTATTTTTCTTTTGGAATCATTATCCATATACACGTACAATTACATCCAATCTAAAAAATCCATGATGAACCCAAAAGTTAACACATGAAAACAACATTTTTAATTATGAAGCATTAACAAATGAGACATTAAATGTTATAATGTGACAGAATTTGGTAAAATAATTAAATTTATTATTCATTAATATAATTACAAATAATAAAAATTTATTGTACCTAAGGTAAATAATCATTCCAGTCATGTCATATTTGTTGTAAAGGGACTCTTTTCTCATTTTAATTTATGTGAGACAAATGTATAATTTACTATTGCATTCTTATGTTTATTGTTTATACCTCACATAAATGTAATTTATAATTATTATCCAGAATAAAAATTTTATATAATATTACATATAATTATCACTCTTTAATGAGGGCTTGATTCCATAAATATCAATGTGGTAGTGGTTTTATGTTATAATCTAATTGTTTAGCAAGAATAATTATAATTATGTTTTTTATAATGAGATTTTATAATATACCACTGAAATATCTCATGAATATTATTTTCCTATAGTTATTTGGAGATATTACATGTTTACATTTAATTTTCCACAGTTTAAGTACTCAAGATAATGAATGTATATTTTTAAGGAAACTCAAATTTATTTCTATACTTGGTAAAAATTAATCCTCATCTATGTCCATGAAATCATTAAAATGATGTATGATATGTATTCACTATATTACCAAGATTGATTGAGGTCATTTTTACCCAACATTTACTTAATTGTAAATGATTTAAAATGTAATCATTGTACCATTATCTAAGAGTGTTATTTTTTATTTTTTTATTGAAACTATATGAGTAATTTTTGTTTTAACCAACATGGATTAAATAGAATTTCCCACCATTATGAAAACTCAATGACTTGAATCCACTTTCACAATTTCCCATGTTTCTTTGAAATGAAAAATTTTCCATTATATTTTCCTAAATTATATATTTTAAATAATTAATTTTAATATAAACTGGTTACATTTCAAAAAATATATAATATATCTTTTTGAGGTGTTTTAATATAATATGACATCCTTTAATATTACTTTTTTATTACTGAGGATATGATAAAATGATACCATACTAATTACATAAATATATGGTAAATTATTATCAGGATAAAAAAATTTTGAACCCAATTAATTATCAACGATTAATGATATGATGATATGATGATATCATTATAAAACCAGTGTTTCTTTACACAAGCTATGATAGGAATTGATTCTGATATAATTACTATTTTATGATCTTGTGATTCTCATTTTCATAATTTTTGTTATGTGATAGATAGTCTTCAAGTTATATGTCACACCAATGCATTGGATATATTTGGATATCTCATGAGATAATAAGAAATTGATTGGGGATTAAACATAGTTCTATAAGGGATTAATTCTACAATGATACTATTGGGAGTGAACATTGACCAAGACTATGAGGGAATGTAAAATGAAACAAATCCACTATTATAGTATTGGTTGACATACATGACTAAGGAAATAAATTCCTAGGATTATGTATCTCAAATAAACATACACCATTTGTTGTTGTTGTAATCTCATGTCTCGTGTTCTTTGATTCATCTATGATTATTATCTTATAAACCACTGTGGTTTTTCCCATGAATCATGATTGTGATATATGATATATTGGGTATATTTTCAATACATCATGATGATTTTCTCAAACTATTGTACTTTTTTATTAATAATTTATAATTGATATGTCCTATGTTCCCCTTTACTGGTAATCTATGCTCACCATTTAATATTTTTTCTTTTCCAAGGGAAATGAAGAAAAAAATTTGTATGGTATGTCTAGTAAGGGTACTAGTTGTGAAGAACTATGTCGGAGCTGATGTAGAATGATTATATTAAAAAAATTATCTATAAATTATTCCATATACAATAAAAATTTATCATTCTTTGAGTGGATATTATTATTATAAAAAGATTTTATATTTATGAATAAAACACGTTGGTCTCTCTAATAGTTATCAGAAATAGTTTTATTTAATCTATTGAAATAATGATTCAATAACATTATAAACAATTCTTCTTATAATTCTATGATTTGTATATAAACGTATCATTTTTGGAAGGCATATTTTATCTAGTTTTATAAGAAATACATCTCTTTCTGGTAATTACAATTTTCTATGGTTTTGGAAAAATTACAACAAATGGTAATATCTAAAAAAAGTGTTTATCAAGTACATATTGGCCATTATTTAGGTACATAGTGAGTGTAACTTTACTAAAATACCTATTTTGATACTCCCAATGGATACACATAGGTTCAAAAAAATTTACATATGATAAATTTTTAATTATTTTAAAAGATATTGTCCATTGATAACATGTCTTAAAGCAAAGGTTCCATTTATTGAATGAAATATTCCACAATTTCGACATCCTATGAATGAGTATCATTATTGATCAGTTTTTTAAAGATTAATGAAATTCATGCAAACCATTTTGGTTATACTATTGGATTAAAGATATAATTATAATATTATGGTGGTTATAGGTATACTCAGATATTGAAGTACCCTATTTTAGAATATTTAAATAAGTTCATATTTCTCAGGAAAGGAATAATTTAATGTAAATTCATAAATTAAATGGATACATGTTGAATTAGTAGTCAGAACCTCTAATGTTATGATGATATCATATCATGTCAGTGATGCATATTTGATTGATATTTGTTGGAATTGTCTTCTCACACATCTCATCATACACCTCTAGTTTAACATGATGTAATTTTGGGATTATATTGGATATATTTATTTAAATCCAATATTCACTAAAATGGAAAGTACTTCTAATTTTATATTTAAATGAAACCTATGATCACCTATCAGTGTGATGATAACTATGAAATTCCAGTGGATATTTCATCCATTGTAGAAGTCCTTATTCAAATAAAAACATGTTTTTATATTATATTATTGAGTATAGTATCATAAATTATTATATGCCCATTGGTTTCATGATTTTTGATTTGAATACAGAAGACTTTCCTTGGATTTTTTCCAAATCAGGATGTCTAGAATAGAATAGAACTCATAAATGGTTCCACACATATTTCAAAATAATTATATATAATTTCCTTGATTGTATTGAAATAACTATGTAATAAAATCTATAAGAACCCTAATAGTGGATTAATTCAGTCAATTATTTCATCATGGGGTGCACGTGTTCATTTTTAAATAATAATTATTGTTAAATTCAACACTATATTTATTCTCTTGAACATAACTGATCCCAATCATGAATTAGTATCCCTAAACCGATATTAATGATGATTTAGATATATTAAAAGAAGATAAATATGTTTTGAATATTCATCAATGATATGGATATTATAAATTTAGAATCAAATATGATGACGTACCCAATATAACATTCCATATGTTGTATAGAAATTATGAATTTATATTAATTCCATTTGATCTTACTAATTCCCCTATTGACGTCATGGATTTAATAAATAGACTCTATAGATATTTCCATGATCAATTTTTGATAGTATTTATAGATAATAAACTTATATATTACAAGAGTAATTAAGAACTCAATAATCACTTAAGGAATTTACAAAAGACCCTATGTAAGAAGATGTTGTATAAAAAATTAACTAAGTGTGATTTTTTCCTATAGATTGATTCATTTTTTGGGTATATTATCTTATATGAGGGTATATCAGTCGATCCATCAAAGGATTAAGTTATTGAATGTCAGAATTGAACAAAAATGGTGATTGATATCCAAATATTTTTTGTTTCATATGGAAATTATAGATGACCTGTAGATATTTTCCCATTGTATTATAATATGTTGAACAAGTAAACATTGATAGTAGTTAAGTTTCTTTAGAAAAATGAATGGGAGGAAAATATAAAGCATATAAAAAAGGTTTGTTAATTTTATTAAGGTTTCACTACCATGTAGTGTAGAAGGGGTTATCATCTATATTGATGCATTGATTAATAGATTGGGATGCATTATCATAATGAATAAGCTGGTTATATATTTTTCCTCAAGAAAATTTAAAGTTGTCGAGGAAACTTTCACCACTCATGAATTAAATTTAGCTACCAAATGATTATCATTAAATATATGAACGAAATTACACTTCTGAGAAGTGTTTTACAAATATAAAAATAAAAAAATTAGACAATATATTCACTCTAAAAGAGTGGATTATGTATTAGAGAAAACGGTTGGAGTTGATTAATGATAATGACTTCTGAATATATTACCACCCATGGAATTTGAAAAATGTGGTTATACTAGTAGTCTAAAAGATCATGATAGTTATTCTATGAGAAGGATCATAAAATGTCCAAAAAATATATTATGTCACAAAATGATAATAAATAATATGGTTTTGTATTTTTCAAATACAAGTTTACCATACACATTCCCTCAACCATGGTCTACTAAATTTTTCATATTTATAGACTACAACACCCATATCCACCTTATCCAACATTTTAACTCATTTAATTCTTTATAAAAGACAACAACACAGTCATGTTGTTTCTCATTATAGATAAAAACCTAATAATACCAAATTTTAGACTTCAAAAGGACAACAAATCACCGTAATTTCACTTATGTATGGATCAACACAAAAACATAAAAGGGGAAGATAAAAATAATGATTAACATATAAGGAAACCCTCCACAACTCAACACCGTACTATATATATATATATATCATTACAACTATTGAAATTTATAATAACAATACTATAAAGTTTATACATCATCATTCTCCCTATGGTTTAATTTTATGTGGTTGTTGGAATGGATTTACTCTCTTTATATAGAGCTCATTTCAATTTCCAGTGATGGGTAGTTGAATTTCAAATAATGAATTAACCAGAGTTCATTTATATATCAAAGGATAAATATGATATTACAATGGAAACTACATATGTATTATGGGTATTTATTCATATAAGTATGAATTCTTTATCTCAAATGTCTTTGAGAAACTCCACAACAATGATATTCTGATTGTATGAGTGTTTTTTGTTGTGTTTCTCAATGAGTTTCCTAACGTTCCTATAAATATAGAAGATGGTTTCTTAATAGGACCCATACTTGGTACATCACATATTCCAAATAATCCATATAGAATGGTCTTGAGTGAGTAGTAGTAATTGAATAATAAACATGTAGATAATCCTGATAAATGATTCATTCTGCAAAGTGAATCTCGCTAGGGTGAACCTATTTATTTTGTTATGAAAAAAATGGATCAATGAAACTATACAATGATTATTGGGAACAAAAAAAGATAATTTTCTATAATAAATAGACTCTAATATGTATTTATGATGTGTTTGATAAATTTTGGGGATATCAACCCCACTAAATTATTGACCTCAATTCTTGATATTGTAAATTGTGTGTCAAAAGAGAAGAATCGCCTAGTTCACCCTTCTATAGATGTATAAATATCATTGATTTATAGTTATTACATTTGGAGATAAAAATTCCTATGTTATCATTAAATTTTTATTGAATATATTCTTTATATATTACCATGATCAATTTATAATAGTCGTTATAAATGATATTCCTATATACTACAACAGTAAGGAAGAGTAAGAAGATAACATACGAATTGTGTTGATGAACACTTGGATGGATAATATATATATATATATATATAATTTATTAAATATTAAATATAGATATATAAAAAACTATTCATGGGACACTGAATCACATGTGAGGTATATCTGTAGTTCCTTCTAGGATTGAAGTCATAAAAATGGCCTAGAAAAGGAAGTGTGACAAAAACATGTAGATGTCATGGATTGGATAAATAAATTTAATTTCATGGGAATAATTTATCATATATTAATATTCCAAAACCTATTTGAACAGAGAAGGAATTCATATACCAATTAACTTATGAACATGAGGAAAAGTTCAATATGATGAACAAAAGGTTTTTCAGTGCACATATACTCACACTACCTTATAGCACACAAGGGTTTCTGATCTATGGTGACACATAATTGAATTAATTTGGGTGTTTCATTAAACATAATGGAATAATGGAATATAATACTACTCATTATTTAAATTCTCATGATAAAAATTCATTGAAACATGACATGGAGTTAGTAGGATTAATGTTTTCATCAATGATATAGAAGAAATATCATTACAGACAGAGGTGTAACATATATACTAATAATAAAATATCAAATTGAATATTCCCATAAAACATTTAATATGAAATATAAGAAATGGTTGGAGTTGATAAATGAGTATAACTGGTCAATACATACCACAATAAGAAAGCGAACAAAGAGGGTGATGATTTGAGAAAAATGTTTGTACTAGCTTATCTATATTGGTTATCACCAATGATATAGTATTTATGGATATACAATGAATCGAACATTGAATTATTATATAATGGAATAAATATTATTTTGTTCCATTGTGTGTTGATCCATTTATACATGTAAATATTATAGATGCCTAGAAGGAAGGTGTAGTTCCATGATAAAGGTAAGAACTGTTCTTAACTTCATAATTGATTATGGTGGAATGGTTAGGTTTTGGAATAGAGTATGTGTTCTTATTATTACCTAATTAATTATGTATATATTGTATAAATATCATAGTTCATCGTTATCTATTCATCGTGGAAGAAATATGGCGTATAGAGTTCTGAAAGATTATATACATTATGATGGCATGAAGAGGTAAATTACATAGTATATATCTTGGTTCTTGATACATCAGCATGTTAAGCCTATGATATTGAAGTAAAATTTTATTTTATAAACGTTTCTCAAAACAAAATGTAAATGGTAAAACATCACATTTTATTTCATTATAATGCTCCCCATGATAACTAAATGGAATAATGTTATTTTGGATGTATTTGATCACCTAACCAATCCATAAAATTTCAATGCTATAGGAGAATATTTTTCCCATGATCAACATTTCCATATATACATTAAATAAGAGGAAATATTTTATAGAGTACCGCATACTATTATATCATATCATGAGTGGTGGTTTGCCTATAGGTTTTAGAGAAGTGTTTACCAAGAATTGGATATGGATTTTAGTTTTAGTAGAACAAATAATCCTTAGATATATGATAAATCTAAGAGAACAATTCCAACACTAGAAAATATTATTTGTTATTTTTTTAATATTTTGATTGTGGTTGGGACCAAAACCACCCTATTATTTAAATCTATTATCAAAATAGCTTTTACTCTAGATTAGGGAGTAATATATGAAGTCCTCTATAAAAATATTTATAAAATTGAATACTTTTAGGATGATGTTGTAGAATTAATGATATTGGTACTTAATATAATGGAGGAAATGAATGATATGGTCATGTCCAATTAGTATCACATCAAAGTTCTTCAAATTCTATGCAAGTGTAAATTTAAAAATGATCATTGAGATATATAATATGATATATATATATATAAGTAAGTATTCCTAAGAATTTACCCATGAAATAATGTAAAGATATTTGGAATTAAGGAATTACTAATACATGGATGTATTTGCCACTACAAGATTCATGAAATAGTATGGATGGAAGCTTATTGATTATCTATTACACTGAAACCCAATAAATTCCATAATATATTCAATGTATTTCTATTGAGGAATTAAATACCTTACCTTTCACTTGATATGAACTCAGAGGTTCTACCACTGGAGCATGATAATTAATATGAGGAACAACTAATGGATATTATAGATCATATTGAGAATGTATAGTGAATGAAGACCACTCACACGCTTAATGTTTTTTTGAAAAACAATAAATTCTTGGATGCTATACAACAACCTGGGGATCTAATGATTTCCAAGTATCATTATATTCATTATATGATATATGAAATTTCAGAGGGAGAACGTGATTTTAAAAGGGGTATAATATAACACCCTGAGATATTATATGTATTCCTTTAAATTAAATTTGAATGTATATGATTTAATTCTACACACACTACTAAAATACTAAATAAATTATGATATACAATGTTATTTATAACCTTGATATTGAATTTGTGGGGTTTTGAAGAATTAAAGTAACTTAAAAATACATATATGTGTGTGTGCGAATTTTTCATAATTATAATGTATAGATTAATTCCTATGATGTAAAAATTAATTGTTAATAAAACCATTTCATGATTGAATGAACTATTTTTCTAAAGTAATTATTTTTTTAGTTGAGAAACATTTTATATAAATTATATTGGGATTATTATTGAAAAAGAATTTCAAGAAATTTATTATTAATTTATCAATAATAGTTTATTTATTAATTTTTTATTGTATTGGAGTTCATATAAAATAATTTCTTCATAAAAGAGTTTTATATATGGAAAATTTTATATGTTTACACAGTGCTTTTATCATAATTAATTATATTAATCACTATTTTATGAATTATTTTGAATCTATTTATAGATTATATGATATATTTTTTAAATATTTTATCTATTTTCTTTTACATGGTATATAATTTGAATAAATTTAGTTTTTTTAAATGAAATTAGATTAAATAGGATTCGGTGAATTTTACGTGGTTATTTTAAAATTGATTTCCTATAGTTATGAAAATTAATATTTATAAAATTCAGTATATATTTGCAATCCACATTTCTAAATTTCATAAGGAGGACACAATAATTTTGGGTCATAATGAATATTTAAAATGGTGAAAATATTTTACCATGACTAAAGATAAAAGATATTACTAAGGGTTAAACAAATAGATAAAGTTTAAATTCCCCTAAAAATGTCCAATTATTATTGTTTGAATATATTTCTACAGTATATTATCTGAATTTTTAATTCATGTACATTTGGTTCCACAATCCTAATAAAATGGATTTATATTATTTAAATCTTTTATGTAATAACAAGTGTGTCCCTCCCCTCGCTTATAAATGGTAACCTCTTGTCCCCCCTTATTCATAAACATTGATTCTTATATCTCTGAAAATACCAACCAAAAAATTACTAGATTCACTCACTATATTCATTATCTTTTTACCCTACCCAAATATCAACCAAATATTTATTAAGGTTTACGGCAAAGGATTTTTTTCAAAGAAGAGGTAGTCATTACACCCGAATATTTGAAGGTTTTTTCATCCTACATATCCTTTAAATTAATTGATTCCATAATAACATAAATTATATATTATAACAAATACATTATTGTGTTATTATGTTAATTTGAAAACCATTTTCCCTCTATTTTCCATTAAAATCCGAATTTAGTGTATCGGTCAGGCATATTTGTGGACAACCACCTCCACATGGAAATATGATTCATTTTCCATAATCACATAACATTGATGTATATAATGATATATATATATATATTAAATTTATATGTTATTTATTTTTAAATAATTATAACAATATTTTCCTTTTTTTGTAAGAATATGAAAGTAATGTTTATGGGTACATAGAGACTATTGTCTCTATTAAACATATAATTTAGTTTTTTATATATTCATTTTTTTGTAGTTATAAATATAAATATATATATATAATGTAAATATATGTGATTTTTATAATTATTAAAATTCACTTTGCGATGTAAACATGATCAAGTTATAGGGACAAAAACATCCCAACAAAAATATAAATAAAAACAAAAAAGATAACACCCCAAAAGATGATGCTAATGAAATATTTTAATTAATGATATATAATATGTTACAAGAAAAACATGTATATTAGTAAAATTATTAACATCAAAATAATATATAATTAAAATAAATTAAAATTTATTATAAATGTTTTTATATAGATTATGAATATGTCATAATTGATGTAAGGATTTCTCATCTAAATTTTGTTTTTGTTAGAGATGTGGTATATTAACCCCTTTTTATTTCTATGTGGTGTATATAGAGTAAAATTTATATGTTATAACTCAGATTATTTATATTATTTCTATTTAATTTTTTCATTTGAATTTATTATTTCAAAGTGGTTATGATTCTAAATTACTATTGTCAGTAGGGTTTTATCATACAATGTAACATTATTCCTGAATTTTTTATTCGTAAATTTTTTTTAATGAAATTAAATTATATATATCTCAAAAAAATATTATTTATTTTATGATACATTAGTTACTTCAGGAAATGAATTGTTTTACTTTCATTATCCCCTCTCTACGAAGTCAATATTATTAAATATCATTTTATGAAAATGGACAGTTTTACTATTCGATCGAGATTTTATTTCTTCCATATACATATTTTCCCTGAAATGTATTAATGAATTATTTAAGGATTATAAAATGATTTATTATATTTATTATTACCCATATTTAACATTATATAAATATTTTCAAAAAAATCACGTTTCATTTTTTTAATGGGGTATTTTTTTAGAAATGTGTCAATATATTTATTATTTTTACCAAGGAAAATTCATTTGAATTTCCTACCATCATGTTTACTCTTTAATTTTAATATTCATTTATATTTTTACATGGGTTTTTTCAAAGAAAAAATTACTTTATTTTTATTAAAAATTTATATTTTAAAATAATTATTCCAAAATGAAAAGTGTATTTTTTCCTCAAAATTATCAACATATCTTTTTATGGTATTTTCATCAATGAAAATATCCATTGAAGGAACACATTATTCATGAGGGATATGATAAAATAATACCATATATATTTTATTACTGTATGGATATTTATTTATATGATGAAATAATAATGATACTCATATTCATTTATAGTGTTTCTAAATAATGAAAATGATAAATATTTTAATGATATTGTATCATACATTTTCGTGAATACTGATAATGTATTGGGTGAGTGTGTTATATCAATCCAATAAATTAGTAATAAATAATGATTTATCTGCTCAAATATTATATAGTTGGTTAGCCCATGTCCATATAAGGGTACATTTTTTGTTATTCCATGTCTAACATGGGTTCATGAGTGTTTCTCTTAATCCCAAGGAGTGTACACGCATGTTGATCCCAATCTAAACTTGTGATAAAAATCTTAGTAGGTATAAGTGAAACATGTTTTATATTATTATGATTATGGAACAATAATTATAATTATATAGATGACATTTTATTATTGTTATGATATGATTACATGGATCATAATATTTTATTCTAATATTATTTATAAGTCATGATATTAAAAATCGATATATCATAATTAACATATATGAATTACTATATATGATTATCTAATATTAAGATCATATAATAATACTCTTATATTAATATTATACTTACTTATGATCATTGAGTGATATCTCACAATTTTACTCATATTTAACTCATTGTCTCTCACTTTCATATATTTCTATTCCAATGATTAAGAAGAAATATTACATGTAGGGTATGAATAAGAAGTGTACATTGTGAGAATAATATTGTGAGGGTTATTAAATATCTTTCTCAAAATAACATTATTATGTATCTAGTGTTTAAAGATCCAAAACAATTATAGTTCATGTTCTTGTGTTTTTTATATGTATTTAATATTCATATAAATTATTTAACATTTATATATGAATTTTTTTAGGAATACTAAATTAGGATAATCAATCATCAGTGAATACCCCATGGAAACGTCTAAGGGACAAAAAAATGTATATGATAACATCCTGATGTTTTGGTAATGTGGGGATTGTATGGTTATATTATTGATTATATAGCCATCAAGAAACCTGAATGATGATATGGTTGTGGAGTAGATTCATATTGCGAAAATCACCCCAATAAAGGATGGTTGGGCATTCACTCAATAGTCATTATGATGCACATTGAGTGGACCTATGATTATAAACCGAGAGATACATTACAATATAATATTTTCTGGTTATTAATATTTTATATACATTACATTATAAATTATTTAGTATGATTTGAAATTTGGATAAAGTATATGATAGAACCCAACCTAAAAACATACATTGAATGAAGAGTGATTTTGGTTGAACGAAAACCTAACTTAATAATTACATCATGTAAGAATTTTTTAATTAATATAATTAACTTATAATAAATTAATGGTGTCTGTAAAAATATTTAGTGCCTAACCATTATGGTGAACTCTCATGCTCAATTTCAGGTAAACTTTTACCCTTGTTTTCATTATGTGTTTTTTGTTTTTATTTATTCTCTTTTTGAAAGAAATTGGTCAAATTTGGAAGCCCATTAGGTTTTTGGTTAGTTCACAGTGAGGGAAACCCATAAAGTTATATCCTGGATACCATGAACCACTTTTTTAATTGATCACCAGTGGTTTAAGATTTGAAAAAATCATATGGCCTCCCTCCTCAAATCATGTACCCTCAGAAATTTGGGATTTTACATTTGGCGTATAGTTTTTCATAATATGCGCATACCTAGGAGTAATGGTGAACCCCCAATGTAGTGGTGGGCAGTTTGATAAAACAAGTGCCACAACCTATGAAACATTGTGTGTGGGATTTAATCCCCCTAAAAGTGTATATCTTTTTTTAACCGATATGTTCTTACACAAAAACAGACCAGATAGAACCTACCATGTTTTCCTTCAATTTTTGAAGCTACCGAGAGGATTATAGAGCACCACAAACCCCTTAAGATAAAAATAATTGCTCAAGTGGTGTGATTTTACCCTTATATCAGTATAAAATATTTTTTATTAAGTTCCCTGCCTATCCTGACTTTCTCTCTTTTTTGGAGGGATTATTTTTTTGGTGATGGTTTCGATCTAGGATTTGAAGATCATGGTTTTTGGACATTGGTTCAAGGTTTTCATCATAAATCTGTTCCATCATTATGAAATCGACTATTCAACATCAAATTGGGGATTTTATATTGGTGAGAATTCATAAATTACCTTAAGGTAGGTAGTCTAATTTTCAATTCACATTGTGTTCATTTTAATTGGGAGTATGTAATTGTGAAATATTAATTTACATATTAGGAAGTTATAAATAAAATTGAATTAATAAATTGATATCCCATATGATTATGGGACCCCATTGGGTGAACCAATATAATTGAAATGATGATCAATGATTAATGTTTGGTTGATAAATGGGATTGTGAATATATATGGTGAATGGAATTATGAAATTGGTTGAATAATGGATTATGGAAATGGCTAATAATTGAGTTATGAATGTTGAACCAGTTAATGTGATATTTTTGAATGATGTCAACACTATGTTGTTGGATCATGACTATATCCCCAAATTCCCATGGGTTATATACTTCTTCCCTATAACCCTTAGATATATATATTTAGTACACATGACCACTGATAGTTGGGATACAGATTACTACACTAAATAACCAATGAGGTGCCAGAATGCTTCTCTAGGAACCCAATGTTTGAATGTTAAATTTAATATTAAAATATAAATTAATCCCATTATAGAATGAATGTGATATAAAATTTAGTGGATGTTTAATACTATGGTATGGGATGAAGGAAGTATTATTTGTTTCATTAACACCATAAACCTATGTGTTAATACCTTAACTCATGCTTTCATATTCTGTAATAAAAACATGTAGTCTTATTTATAAAATATAATTCGAAAATAAAATGTATGTTATAAATTAGAGGAACATATTCAGTCTATGATATGGATAATTAGAAAATGTAATAAAATTCATTATAATTTTATAGAAATAAAATAAAATTACTAATTCAGTTATGATTTGGTAACTCCATAAGGTAATCCATCTATCTTAGATCTTCTATGATACCTATGAAAAAACTTTTTATATCGATGGGTGAGCATAAAATTTCTTAGATAGGGGTTTTAATAACCATTTAAAAATAAATTTATACATACTAATTTAAATTTTACATTTAAAAAAATATATCAAATATATTTATATATCATATATAAACTACGTTTCAAATATATTTCTTATTTTGAAATCCCATTTCAAAATACTTATTGAAAAATTATGACTTCTCCTTGAAATAAATAATTTAAATATAATTAATTCTTTATGGAATATTTCTATACATACAATATCTTGTGAAAGCCACGTGTCCACAAGTAGTATTACTAGAAGAAAAATGTCACATGACATTCTGGGTTCACTCCCCATTCCTCTTCAACTCATTTTACACCTAACTGATGAATTTAACTTTAAGAAAGAATTTTCAATGAATATATTCAATTCTCAATCCCAACCCATTAAAACTCAATTCAAAACTACTTGAATTATTTTCAAAGATGAAAATATTTATTCTTTCAAAAAAGCTACATCATATAAAATTAGATAAGTGATTTTGGGAAACCCTTATTTTAAAAGATATTCACATAAATTTTTCATAACACACTATAATTAACCTAATAATAACATTCCTTATATATTGATAATTAGACACATTCATTAAATACTTATCTCAGTAATCATTTCATTTAAATACTTACATCTAGAGCATATAAACCTTAATCATAGAATCAAAAAAATATTAATTTTCATTTATGAAAAGTGCATAATATATCATGTGTTATAGGTAATTAGAATATCAATATTTTTAATTAAAATTCATTAATGTACAAGAACGTTATGCACATTTAATGATAAATTTTATTACTAAAAACTCATAGAAAATAATAATATTCATTTAATATAGGGTGATAAACAATGAAATTTCATAATATAAATATTTACATAATAATTCTCATAAAATAAAACACCCATTAAAATTTATAAATTTATAAAATAAATGAAAAATTACTTATTTTTTTATCATAAATAAAGATATAAATTTATTAAATAAACATTGAAACTATAATTTCAATTATATAATTCTATGAATAAAGTACTAAAAAATTAATTCTCTTATTAAGGATTTAATAAAATATAATAACAAAACAATAATTACAAATATTAAAATTTAAATTCATACATAAATTCACAATTTATTTTTAAAAATATAATCCCCTTGCATGAAATAAAAGTTTATAATATAATTTCATCCCCATTTCAATAAAATTTTAAGGAATACATAATTTCCCATTTTTTAATTTATATTCCTTATAAGGGATTTATTGAAATATAGTGCATATTTAAAAAAAATTATTTTCATTTTAAAACATTATAATAGATGTCTTTTGAAACGAAATAAGAAAATAAGTCACAACCAAAAAATAAAAATTATAAAAATCATGTTTTTTTAAATAATTACATACCTTAAAACCCCATGGAAGATGATTTCATTATCTTTTGTTTTTCTCATGATGTATGTGTATCACCCTCAAAGTGCAGCACCTACGAAGTGCCTGAAACATAGGTTGTCAAAGTATACTATTTATAATCCCACATTATGTTGGTATTTATATTATATTAAAGTATGGTTAAATTTAATTAAGATGAACTATGACCTACATGACACCAGAAGAACCAATAAAATCATTCTAAATATGACATACAACCAAAACTGTTTTGGTTTTACAACTGTTATATACATCAACAAATGAAAAATCTTCCATCCAAACAATACATGAGTATTCTATGGATTTTTTAGAAATCCAAAGTAACAAAAAAATGAATTTTAATATCGAAACCATTAAATTTATAAATTATATCCTATATATGATAATTCATTATTGGCATTAGTCTATAACCAAAGTCTTCAAAAGGAGAAAAGAGCGACATTTTTTGTTCGATTCATATGAAACCAATGAAAACAATTTAAACTTGATCCAAATTGAATATAAATTGGATTCAATGTAATACCATCATTGAATATATCCATTGGATTAGAAAATGATATTTGATTAAGAAAATACATAACTAATATAATTGGGATTGCTGATAATAATGGTGGATGAAAATTGTTGAATACACTGAACAAGAATGAAAACGTGATACAAATAGAATAGTATGAAATTTAATAATAATATTGAAATCAGGATGATGAATATGGGGAAATTGATATTATTAACGTTATTTAAGATTCAGATACCAAATAAAATATAGAACACTTTTTTATAAACAAAAAGTATAAGTAATGTGGTCGATTTTTTCTATGTTCAAAAATTACTTTTAGATAAAATATTGCTAGAAAAAAGAGAAAAGAATACCCAACAGACTCCCTGAAATCCAACACAAAGAACAACTTCCTCATTCACTATGCATCTAGTGTCCAAAAAATTATCTTCTACTTCCCAACCTTCTACTCATCCACTTTGTCATATCTCAATCTCTCTTGATCTCTCATTTGGAGTCGAACCCCTCTGAGTACTCGATTGAATCTCCTGGTGAAGAACATGGCATACAATCATCCCCCCTTATATAGATGAACCCTCATATTCCCTCATATTCGATTTTCAATTTATTTTTTATTTTATTGATGAATTATATATATATATATATGAAATTCAATTTTTTAATATATAACTGTCATAATTGATATTATTAATATTTTTATTATTTCGATCCCATATAATAAAATTTAAAAACTAGATTTTATATAAATAATAATAATAATAATACAAATATATCATAATAAATTTTTTTTTATATATATTTAAAATTAAATAAATTACATTGAATAAAAATTGAACAATTTATTAATTTTTATAAAAAAATTTATTATATTTAACATTTCATTCTTATTTATATATAACATTTGGCCTTAAAATTGATATTTTATACTTAATATATAACTATTAACATCTTTCATACCTATAAATTTTTTTAAAGTTACTATTAAATGATTTCTTTCAAATTATCAACATTTAATTATAATTTCAAAAATGAATTTTAAATATATATATATATATATAATTTATATTGAAATAGTTTTCAATAAATTAAAATAATATATTCAATTATTTTAAAATGAAATATTACTTTAAAATAATGAATCTTAAATATTGTAATTTGTTAAGTAATGTATATTAATTTTTATAAAGAAACAAAAATATTGTTTCTTGAAATATAAATTAATATTTTATAATATAAATCAATACATGTGTTGATTATAAATAATATCGTATATTCATATAAAATTTTAATTAAAATCATTTCATAGTTAGTTTTAAAATAAACAAAATCTACTATATTGATCCGTAATTAAAATAAAATTGCTATTATAAATTCATTTGATGGTACACCCCCCCCCCAAATTAACTATTTCAACATCATTCATTCATCGTAATTAATAAAATTTTGAATTTATATCTAATGAACTAATAAAATCTAGAACATCTAATTTTCAATATTTTTAATAGAACATAATTACAAAAAAGTATAAAATAAAATTTTATCTGTTGTATTTTTTCTCAAATAAAACTAAATAATTTATAATGTTTTTTGACCATCACTATGTTACCAAAATATAAATACCCAACATTGTACTTATGTTTCTAGTGCTAAAAACGTTCTATGTGAATTTTTACGAAAATATAACCAATAAAATAAAAATTAAATTATATATTCTATAAAATTTTCTAGTCTAGATTTTAGAGAATTAGAAAACAATAAATAATTAATTAGAATTGTAAAAAAAGATTAAATAATTTTTTCACATAAACTAACTCATTTTATGATTCAATAAATCTTAGAATTTTGTGGATTAATATGGTAATACAGTTTAAAACATGAGAGAATCATAAAATTTCCATTATTGGGTTTTAAAATGAAATGAAAAATAATATTATAAATACTTATTTAAAAACACTTTTCAATATATATTTTATAGAATATATACATGATATATAATGTACTTTCAAAAAAATATCATTTTGAAAAACAATTTCATAATTTTATTTGAAAAAAACCCTTAATCTATCATTTTAAATTTAAATACTACAAACCCAGTAGCCAAGAACTGGTAGATTATTTTGTTTTATTGGAATAATAAGTATAAAAATCACACCTCAAACGATATGATAACTTCTTATCATTTCAAAACTACATATAAACATGTAAATTATATTACAACTTGAAATGAAATACAACATACAAACTCCACTAGATACCGACCAATTTTCCAAGATTATCCATACAAGTCAATCATAATATACATGTTGGAATCCTAGGGGAAATTAAACAATCAAAAAGTGGTGAGATAAAATGATCAAAAAGGGTAGTCATATTGATGAATGTATTATAAATAATTATGACCAATGTGAAAATGCAAATATGTAAATATTAATTAAATTAATATATAATTGTAAGCATAATATGGAATGAATAAAATATGATCAAATAATTCAATATAAATAATAATATAAAAATGATATTTATCCATGAATATTAGAATAGTTGAATAATCAAGTGGATTTACATTAAGTGGTATCATATTGATAGGATTTATAACAGTAGACCACATAAATATTTCATCAATGCAATGTCTATGATTTCTAAATAAATGGTTAAGGCCTCAACCAAAACCCAATCAACATTGTCTCATGAGACCTAATGACGCATTGTGGTGTTATAGAGTGCCCCCATCTTAAAATTAATAACTCCACTACATTCCTTATATGAACTAAGTGAAGCATAATCAACATATACATTCATATTGAAACTAGAATATAAAATGTAAATAAGTTTCCCAAAAATTTAAAAAACAATCCAAGGAATTATGGAAAATAGTATTATGATATTACATCCCAAGTAAAAAAATGATAAAAAACATTCTATAAAATAAGATAGATTACATCATATGATTTCAACCCTAATAGTGAATAAAATTCAACAGGTCATGTTTACAATGATGAAAATATAATTAAAGACATTCATATAATCTTAAGAGAAGTACCCTCTTATACATGGGATTAATTTATTTGAAAAGTGACATAATTATAAAAAGAAAAATTTTTATATGAAAATTATAATATTAAATTTTAATGGATTTATTAATGAATTAAGGATTTTTCAATGAAAGATGATCCATTAATAACATATAATATTTTTGAAACCTTTTTTTAAAACATTAAAAAATAACATTTAAAATAGTATTTTTTAACTAACGGTTACCATTATCCAATTGAATAAATTATGTTCTTTAGATGTATCTACACATAAAACAAGGGTAAATAAATATCAGGAAAATAAAAATTCATTTTAAACAAAATCATATCATCACACAGTCATTGGAGTAGATTTTTAACCCAAATAATTGAAATTGGGTTAGGAATTACCTTACCATTATGCATGTAGTCGAACATTATTACCCATATAATAAATGATATTCAAATGATATGTTGTGTAATAAAAATATTAAGTGATTATAGATATGATATATCAATGGGAAGTACACATACATCATTCACCTAAAAAATTTAATAAATAAGTTATATCTAATAGAAATAATAGTGAGATATGAAAACCCAAACATTATGTTTGTATGAGTTCTACACTTGTTCTTAATTTCCAGGATAATTAAATTAAAATTATTAATCTCTTTATTCAGACCCCCTAGAAATATATATTTTTTAGTTTAATTTTAATTAGTTCATTTGTGGTAATTTTAGTGAGTTATATTGATTATATATTTATTCTGAGAGAATTTGTCTCATGGTTTTAGAGTTATCTCCCTTCAGTATAAATATGGGAGTTTTTTTCAAATGGTTATAAATAATAAAAAAGTGTATTTATGTAGTATTAATAAACATACTAAAATTTATTCAATACCATAAATAATTTTCATAAATGTTATGAGTATGATTAATTAGTTAAAATGTTGATGGAGAATGATTAGTTTATATTAATGCTTTTTATGACCACAACGTACTTGTGTCATTTTGTTTAATATTATGTTCATATAAAAGTTCAAATAAATTAATTAACATTTAATACACATGTTATAATAATTTATAACCATAAAAATGGGTATATTTACATCTATTAAAGATGTAATGAAAATAAAAAATTCATCATTGATAATGGCATTGAACCGCTCCTCACAGACGATGCTTTCATTTTTTGAATAAATAGATAAAAGAAGAGAATTAATGGTGAATATTCCATTAAGATAAAAACCTTATAGTATATATATGATACTAGAATTATCATGCCTTTTTTATAGGGGAGTTGAGGGAATGATATGAAAATAAAACAAACTAAAATAGGTGGTGGAGAGTATAACCTCTTTAGTTTCATCTCCTTATGAACCCAATTAGGGAACATGAAAATGAACTATTGGAAATACTTTCAAGACCAAGAGAAGGGGAAGAGCTTTTTGATAATAATTTGGTATAATATAAGTAAAATCCAATTTAAATAAGGTTTTATGAGAAGATGTGGTGGGGAGCGATATTTATAGTTAATGAGATTTGTGTTTTTATAAATATTTAATTTATAGGATTATTATTTGGGATCAATAATATAAATATTAATTATTCCTATGACCAATTGAAGTAAAAGAGATATTGTGAGATCAAGATAATGGCCATATACATCATTAATTACTCATCCATGACTCAATAATTCATTTATTTATATATAATGTGAAATACAGAAAATTATCATCTTCCATTATTCACTAAAAATTCTATTATTTTAGTCAAATACCAAAAAAGACGGAAAATTAATTTTTACCTATAGATTTAAAAAATGGGCATCATTTTTAGAAAAAAAAAATTAAATATGATAAATTTTATTTTTAATTACAATCATCATTTATTTGATTGACTTTTTAAAAAAATATTTATTTCATCTTTGCTATATAGTTATTTAAGGTTACAATTTCTTCATTAAAAGTTAAAAATAAAATACAATGATATAGAAAATTGTTTTTTATTTCAAAATAATATCCATAGTTAAATATATATTCTGTATAAAAATATATTGAATATTATAATGTTAATAAAAAAATGATTGCAGCATTTTGTGATTTTATTTAATTTAAATAATATCAATGTAATTATAATAGAAAAGTCACCATTATGGATGTAAAATTAAAAAATTAAGTGTTAATGGCAGAATAGTAATCATAAAAATACTATTTTGGAATGTTTTAGGATAATTTTCAAATTATTATAATTTTATTTTTAACCTAAATTACCATATTTACCATTTACCTTTATAAAAAAATTGAGAGTGATACCTTTCATATATGTAAACAATTAAAGAGTCATATATAAAAAATTTGGGAATTATGATTCAATATATGATATCTATATAGATATATTATAAAGAAATAAATTTCATATTTTTGTTTTAATTAATCCCACATAATGTAGGAAAAAATATTATTATTGAAAAATGTATTTTAAAGATCAAAAATGTATTTATACCAAAATATGTAATAATGAGGATTAGAATAAAATAAATTATATATTGTAATTATAAATAGTATGTACATTAAATTAATATGATAATAAAATAATAAATATTCTTTTAATGTTGTGAAATATAATATTTTATTAAAATTGATATCTTTCAGTATTAAATGGGAAAAAATATATTCATAAAAATACCAAAAATTTATTCTACGAATATTTTGGAACAATAATTTTAATAATTGTGGTTCTATTTTTTAATATAATTTTTAAAAGTATTTCTATTTATATTTTAAACAACTTTTTGTTTAAAATTTGGTAAAATATAATTATAGAAAATATATATTTTTATTTATAAAATAAGATATATTCATATAATTATCCTATCAAAGATATGAGTTGAATTTAAAATCATTTGATTGTATGTATTCTATATAATGTTAATTTATTTATTTCAATAATAATAATTAATTAAATTTATTATGATAAAATTCCATTATGTCATAAAAAGGATTTTTCTATAAAAAAAAAGATACTTCATGTTAAATTTGTTTTCATTTTAATTTATAATCAATCTGTAACCAAAATCATAATATTATATACATGTGTATATCAAATTTTGATAATTTAATTTATTTAATTCATTCCTAAAATAATTATCAACTAGGTTATGATAATAATAATATTACATTATTTATTTTAGATAGGTTTTTTTTTGAAATGTAATCCCTCGATGATATTGAATTTATTTCAGAATATACATACCATAAAATATACAAGGTTTACATTCTACCCTACATAAATAAATTTTATCCTCGCAATTTTGAAATTTCACTTCGAAAATCAAAGGTTTATACTTGAAAATTCATTTTCAAGTAACCCACATAGTAAATTTGGATTATAATATATCCTCTTAATTAGAGGGAATGAGAATTATGAAGGTCACCATAATATTAATAATTTTATAAGGATAACATTAGTGAAAACATAAAATATGGAAATGGAATAAAAATATAACTATCATGTTCTGATGGAGAGTGAAATAAAATAGGATCATAATAATGACTACCATAAAATACCGTCAAAATTTTATCACTCAAAAGGCTATTAATTTCCTTGAAATAAAAGTAAATGGATTATGATTTTGTTACAAAATATTTTTCATAATGTTGAGTGTTTTTTATTATCAACAAAATATCATGACCAAATAAGCTTACATTATTCATTTCCATTTCATAATCACATTATAACATCCCACGTAAATAAAGAATAATACATTTTCATATTTATAAATATTTACGAATTGAATATTAATTTTACTTTAATGGGGTTGCTATGCTCGATAGCGTACCCGATACGCAACAAAGAGTTTCAATGAAATCTTACGTTGCACTCTAGTAATAAAATAATATTATTTTAAATGGTAGTTAACACATAGTCATTGTATTGGCGGGAAGGGATAGAAATAACTAAAATATGATTATATATGTTTTTTAAATGTTTTTACATTTATCCAATAAAAGATAAATGCTTAAAATAAGAAAAGAATTCAATTTTAGGAATTTATACCCTAATTTTCACTAAAGGTTCAATTATCGCCTTTTGATGGAGAACCGTCATTAAATATAGTTTTGGACACTCTTATACATTCTATTGGACCAAATAAAACTCTTTTTTAGAATCAGGACATCAAAATTTACTTTGTGTAAATTTTTGGTATTTTTCCGATAAAGTTCATTTTTTAATGAATAGTGAAAAATGTTGTATTTTAATTCAAAACCTCTTTTTAATGAAATTTATTTCTATGATTAGATTATCTTTTTAATTGTTTTTAAAGTGATATTAGAATATATTTTTACCATTTAATCCAATAGTGGTCGTTGGAATTAATTTCACTTTGAAATCGGACTTAAACTAGTGGCAATCTTTTGATACCTATTGTTTCATAAAAATATGCTATTTGCTCTGACAGCGGGAATTAATTATTAAATTAATTAATGAAACTTATATGTTTTGAATTTTTTAAAATAGACTAAATTTTTGAATTCAGAATACCAAATATTTCTTAGGGTGAATTTTTGGTATTTTTCTGAAAAACTTCAATTTTTGATGAATAGTGAAACCACTAAGTGGTACAAAAAAAACTGATTTTTCGTTTAAATGAACTTTTACCACCTCTGTGTTTTGAATTTCAAAAATCCGAAAGACATGGTTGTCATTAAGAAGTAAAATGTGGTTCAAGGGGATTAAAATAATTTTTTGGTGAATAGTAACTTTTATGTTTTTAATCGTTATTAGAGGTAATTAGTGTAGTTTAAGGTAAAAATAATGTTTTAATATTATGAAATGAACATGACACATGTCCTACCCTTATTGGATTTGTCATGGAAAACAAAGACAATCCATGGGTCAACTTGGGGACCCCATGGAGCCACTTTGGTAGGAAAATGACATTAATAACCGTTTATTTAAAGTTAAAATAAAAATGTCACAAACATGAGTTGTTTTACTAAAACATTTTTTAAATGGGGTTATAAAAGCTATATTTTTGACTATAAAAATTCATTAGAAATATAAAAAGATTTCATACATCATCATATATTTTTTATAATTTTTAGACATTAAATAAATTAAATTATTTATGACACCATGATGATGCAGCGATTACCTCATTATTTAACGATTTAAATAAAATTAAAAGATAGTGTAAAATCTAAGACCTAAACATGTCCAAAACCTATTTTATAGGTGGATTTTGAACCCTTATCACCTTATCCTAGAATTCTATCAATGTGGGTCCTTTTAAAATTGAATCTCATTTTAAAATAAAGTAACATTTCTTTACTTTCCAAGAGTGCCCCTCCTCTCCTCTTATAAAAGGCCCACACCTCTGCCACCTTACCCACACCTCTCAAACCTTTTGTTTGGCCAAGCTCTACCCATTTTGTCTCTCCACATCCCTCTCTTACTCGTAGAAGCCTCACATTGGGTAGAAGTCTTCCCATGGAAGCCTTTGAGCTCAAATCTAAGAGGGTTACCCGATTTTAAGGTAATGTATTCACTTGTGTTCTTTTGTTTTATTTTGCTTCTCCAACCCCCTAAACTCTTTTTATTCATTTATTTTGTAACAACTTCAGTATCTTCAATATACTAGGATGTTTTTATAAGAATCATTCAAGCTACACTTACACATATCTACATCTAATGGTTAAAGAACATACTGTTTCTGTGGATGGCGAATTTCTGCCTCACGAAACGATGATTGTTCAATATTCTTATAACACCTTCAAAGGTGGCTATTAAGATGTCACTATATTTATATATGATATATATTATGTCTATTCTTTTCCTTAAGGTTCTTTTTTTTCATATATGGCATACCTTTGTTGCTTCTATTATGGGTCTATGCGATATCTTCATTTTAGGAAGTGCAGACTATCGCCCCCTCAATGTGATTTGATTCGTTAATGCCATATGTGGGACGTATAAAGGATAGATTTAAAGTTATTATATATGGTGTATGTTACATATAAATTAATAATATAATTATGGAATAAAAATATACATACCTCTCATTTAGTTTTAATTCCATTAATATGACATAGAAATGAAAGTAGCGTTCAGGCGTACGTACGGCTTACCGTCTCCATGAACGGTGCATTTAATTTCTTAACTATAAATGATTATGTAATATTATAATTACATGTATATGCTGGATATATATGATATGCATGATATCCAAATCATTAATATCATTCTGGATATAATGAACCTTTGACCACACGAACAACATGTAATTGTAAGAAGTCCACTTTCCACTTAAGAACCAAATATCGACAAAACAAACATTATTAACTTAAATGATTACATAATTTTTATAACTTGGTCATAAGTGATATATAAGTAATAATGACCTCGAAAAATTTTCTTAAGAAAGTATAAATTTACTCAAGTTTATTATTCAGGACGTTAAAGAATGATCGAGTCAAGTCGGACCCGAGGTAAGGGACTTCATCTCAATCTACATTCATTGAGGCATACTTTGTTTTATAGAAAACATTCCTTTATACAGTGTATAAACCCTTTTTACTTTTACTTTTATACAAAAATAATCTTTTTCTATGAAGCGTTTTACTAAACGAAAAAAAGGAATGTTTCTTTCAACGTACGCGGTGACAATGACCTTTTCCGCCGCCGCGAGTATTATTTGGTCTTTGGCTTCCACAACAAGCCATAATGTTTTTAAAATGAAATAAATACCATATAATAATTTGTGTATTTTGGTATTGAAAATGGTTTTTATAATAGAATTTTTATGTCAATATATTTATGTGATATATTGTGATCAAAGTGTGGAAATGTATTCTTTCCATTATATTTGTTTTATATCTTATGATTTTATAATGGTACATGGTCATTTGACAGGTGGTTACGTGATAAACCATATGACGAGTGGTGCTGTAAATACCAGGACGGGTGGTTACATTATAACCTCCAATGCATTGGGTATGGAAGTCAGCTGTATGGCTGTTCCATTAAGTGATATGTGTGGAAGTCGACCGTATGGTTATTCCATTAATGTATGTTTATGTCTCAAGTTACCATTATATGTTATGTGATCTTTATATGGGTTTTATGGTAATATTTTGGTTACAAAAGGGTAAGTAATGATCTTTTATTCAGTGAAGAGTTTTTACTACATCATAATGGTGAGAAGTATTACTTTGATAAATTATACATGGTTTACTTGTTGTTTTGATGAACTAATAGTTTTCATTCTTTGTGTATCCCTTACTGAGATTTTTATGCTCACCCCAAGTTTTTTTGAAATGTTTTTCACAGGACTTAATGTGGAATAGGGTCAAGTATGGGATCAAGGGAAAGTCATGCTATATAAAACATGGATCTAGACATGTTTCTTTTTATGAGTTTATATTATATGGAAACTTAGTATAAATGTCTACTTTGTAATCTTTTGAGATGTAATAGTTATGTCCTAATTCTATAAAACTCTAAACCTGAAAAGATCCTCAATGTGAATTATTTATTTAATTCAATATTATGTAAGGTTTAAGGTCGGGGCCTTATAGTTGGTATCAGAGGTTGGTTTAGACAACTTTAGGAGTTAGAAATTTGTTAAATTATAAAGTAATTTATGGTATGATTGAAATGATATAGCATTTAATTATTACCATGTTGCTTTGCCTAAGATATTTCTGTGTTCAGAATGGTTTTCCGCAGAGGAAACAAAGAAGCTATGTTTGGACAACATGAGGAGGAAGACAACCTTCCAAATCATCAACCTGAGATGATCAGAATCGGAACTGAATAGTTTGTTGCAGTGATGGCATAGTTGAATCAGGCTATAAATGGTGGTGGTATCCATGCACGAGATTAGCCAGGTCAACCATTGAGGAACATGTCAGTGGTGGAACATTTCATGAGTCAATATCCCCCATCATTCAGATGATCATCTGATCATGTGCTATCTGAAGGGTGGATTAAAGCACTAGAGAAGATTTTTGATGTTATGGGGTGTTCATAACATCAAAAGGTTATTCTTGCTGTTTAGCGTTTTGAAGGTGAAGCAGATCAGTGGTGGTCGATGGTGAAAAATATCAGGGATAGTGATGAGATTGGTGATATTTTTGTGTTTTATAAAAGTAAAGAGGAGCATGAAAGTCATTTAAGTGTTATTATGAAAACCTTAAAAGAAAATAAATTGTATAGAAAATTCAACATGTGTGATTTTTGGTTACAACAAATTTCTTTCCTTGGTCACATTGTTTCAAAAAATGGAATAACTGTTGATACTGCTAAAACAAAAGTTGTTGAAGAATGGCCAAGACCCACAAATGTAACCGAGATCCATAGTTTTTTGGGTTTGGCAGGTTACTACCAAAGGTTAGGTGAAAAGTTTTCATGGTTATCTAGTCTAATGACTAAGCTGACTCGGAAGGGTGTTAAGTTTATCTGGACAAAAGAAATTGATGATTGTTTTCAGGAATTCAAAAGAAGATTGGTGAATGCTCCAATTTTGGCACTTATTTTTAGGAATAGTGAGTTGGTTATCTACAGTGATGCTTCATTGAAAGGACTTGGTTGCATTCTAAAGCAGAATGATCAGGTTATTTCTTATGCTTCACGATAGTTGAAAACTCATGAGGTAAATTACCCTACACATGATTGGGAATTAGCTACTGTTGTTTTCGCTATAAAAATTTGGAGGCATCATTTGTATGGAGTAAAGTGTGAAGTATATACTGATCACAAAAGTTTAAAGTATATATTCACTCAGAAAGAATTGATTATGAGACAGAGGAGATGGATGGAATTAATCAAGGATTATTATTGTACAATTCACTACCATCCGAGAAAAGAAAATAAGGTGGATGATGCTTTGAGTCAAAAAAGAAATGCTTCATTAACCATGCTACGTTTGGAACGAGATCCTTTGGTTTTTGATTTGATGAACTTCGGCATAGAAGTTGTTGGTGTAGGATGTTATTCTGTTTTGTTTCATGTATCAGTGAAATCTTCTCTATCAGACAGAATTAAGCAAGCACAGAAGCAAGACAACGAGTTTCCAAAAAAGGTAGAGCTGGTTCAGGAGTGTAAGTTTCCTGAATTCAACATTTATAATGATTGTGTTTTGAGGTTTTGGAAGAGATTATGTGTGCCTGGTGATTCACAGTTGAAGAATGAGTTGTTATGTGAGGCTCATAGTTCCCCGTTTTCAGTTCATCCTGGCAGTACTAAGATGTACAGAGATCTGCGAGAGTATTACTGGTTGGATGGAATGAAAAGAGATATTTCTGATTTTACTCTAAAGTGTTTAACTTGTCAGTAGGTTAAATCAAAGTGCCAGTTACCAAAAGGGATGCTTCAGCCTTTACCAGTGCCAGAGTTGAAATGGGAAAACATATCCATGGACTTTTTGTCAGATTTACGAAAACACCTCGAGGAAATAATGCAATCTGAGTTATTGTTGATCGCTTGACAAAATATGCTCATTTCTTTCCTATTCGAGATAATTTCTCTCTAGATCAACTTTATCGTTTGTATCTTAAAGAGATATTCAGGTTACATGGAGTTCCTCACTCCATTGAATCTGACCGTGATCTTAGGGTCACATCTAAATTTTGGAAAGGCCTTCAAAAGTCGTTGGGTACTGAATTAAATTTTAGTACAACTTTTCATCTTCAATCAGATGGTCAGTCAGAACGAACAATTCTGACATTGGAAGGTATGCTACGTGATTGTTCGATGGATTATCCGGAATGTTGGGACCAACATCTTTCTTTGGTTGAATTTTCATATAATAACAGTTTTCATTCCAGTATACATATGGAACCATTTGAGGAATTATATGGTAAACAGTGTCAAACTCCAGCTTTTTGGGATGAAGTGGGTGAAATGAAGGTGATGGGACCTGAATTGGTAGAAGTGATGGAAGAAAAAGTTCAGTTGATTCCGAAACACATGAGAACAGCTCAGAGTAGACAGAAAAGTTATGCAGATAACCTGAATAAGGATCTATCTTTTGAGGTAGGTGATCATGTTTTTCTCAAGGATTCTCCATGGAAAAGTGTGATGCGATTTGGTAAGAAAGGAAAGTTGAGTCCAAGGTTCATCGGACCATATGTAATTCTGAAGAAAGATGCATCAGTTTCTTACCAAGTGTCATTACCTCCGAGTTTATCTCTGGTACACAATTTTTTTCATGTTTCGATGTTGAGAAATTATATGCCAAATTCATCTCCTGTTTTGAGCCCAGAGGTAGTTCAGTTGGAAGAGAACCTCTCTTATGAAGAACAACGAGTCCAGATTCTTGGTCGAAGAGAGAAATTGTTTCGAAATAAGGTAATTTTCCAGGTAAAGGTTTTGTGGAAAAACCACATGGTTGAAGAGGCAGCGTGGGAATCTGAAAATTCTATGAGAGATAAATACCCCCACTTATTTTGATAAGTGAATAAAATTGCGAGGAGGCAATTCCCAAAAGGGGGGAAGGATGTAACATCATAGGTAAATAAAGAATAAAGAATTTTCATATTTGTTAATATTTACGAATTAAATATTAATTTTACTTTAAAGGGGTTTCTATGCTCGATATCGTACCTGATACACAACAAAGAGTTTCAATGAAATCTTACATTGCAAACTAGTAATAAAATAATATTATTTTAAATGGTAGTTAACACATAGCCGTTGTATTAGAGGGAATGGATAGAAATAACTAATATATGATTATATATGTTTTTAAATGTTTTTACATTTATCCAATAATATATAAAGGCTTAAAATATGAAAATCATTCAATTTTAGGCATTTATACCCTAATTTTCACTAAAGGTTCACTTATCGCCTTTTGATGGCGAACCATCATTAAATATAGTTTTGGTAATTCTTATACATTCTATTGGACCAAATAAAAATCTTTTTTATAAACGGGACATCAGAATTTACTTTGTGTAAATTTTTGGTATTTTTCCAATAAAGTTCATTTTTTAATGAATAGTGAAAAATGTTGTATTTTTATTCAAAACCACTTTTTAATATAATTTATTTATATTATTAGATTATCATTTGAATTGGTTTTAAAGTGAAATTTGAATATATTTTTACAATTTAATCCAATAGTGGTTGTTGGAATTAATTTCACTCTGAAATCGGACTTAAACTAGTGTCAATCTTTTGATACTTATTCTTTCATAAAAATATGCTATTTACTCTGACAGCGGGAATTAATTATTAAATTAATTAATTCAACTTTTATGTTTTGAATTTTTTAAAATATACTTTATTTTTTAATTCATAATATCAAATATAGCTTAGGGTGAATTTTTGGTATTTTTCTGAAAAACATCAATTTTTGATGAATAGTGAAACCACTAAGTGGTACATAAAAAACTGATTTTTCATTTAAATGAAATTTTACCACCTCTGTGTTTTGAGTTTCAAAAATTTGACATACATGGTTTTCATTAATAAGTAAAATGTGGTTCAATGGGATTAAAATAATTTTTTGGTGAATAGTAACTTTTATGTTTTTAATCGCGATTAGAGGTAATTAGTGTAGTTTAAGGTAAAAATAATGTTTTATTATTATGAAATAAACCTGAAACATGTCCTACCATTATTGTATGTGTCATGGACTACCAAAACAATCCATGGGTCAACTTGGGGACCCCATGGATCCACATTGGTAGGAAAGTGAAATTAATAAAATTTTATTTAAAGTTATAATAAAAATGTCATAAACATGAGTTGTTTTACTAAAACAATTTTAAATGGGGTTATACAAGTCATATTTTTTACTATAAATATTCATTAGAAATATAAAAATATTTCCTACATCATGATATTTTTTTATAAATTTTAGACATTAAATAAAATAAATTATTTATGACAACATGATGATGCAACGATTACCTCATTATTTAACGATTTAAATAAATTGAAAATATAGTGTAATATCTAAGGCCTACACTTGTCAAAAATCTATTGGATGGGTGGATTTTGGACCCTTATCACCTTATCATCGAATTATATCAATGTGGGACCCTTTAAATCCGAAACTCGTTTTAAAATAATGTAAAAATTTAATACATTCCAATAGTGTCCCTCCTCTCCCTTTATAAAAGGCCCCCACCTCTACCATATTACCCACACCTCTCAAACCTTTGGTTCGGCCAAGATCTACCCATTATGTCTCTACACATCCATCTCTTACTCCTAGAAGCCTCACTTTGGGCAGAAGTCTTCCCAAAGATGCCTTTGAGCTCAAATCTAAGAGAGTTACCCGATTTTAAGGTAATGTCTTCACTTGTGTTCTTTTATTTTATTTTGCTTCTTCAACCCCCTAAACTCTTTTTATTCATTTATTTTGTAACAACTCCAGTATCTTAAATATATTAGGATGTTTTTATAATAATAATTAGATCTACACTTACAAACACATACATCTAATGGTTAATGTACATATTGTTTCTGTGGATGTCGAATTTCTGCCTCACAAAACGATGATTGTTCAATATTCTTCTAACACCTTCAAAGGTGTCCATTAAGATTACACTATATTTATATATGATATATAATATGTTTATTTTTCCCTTAATCTTATGTGTTTTTCATTTATGTCATACCTTTGTGGCTTCCATTATGGGTATACGCGATAACTTCATTTTAGGAATTGCGGACAACCACCCCCTCAAAGTGATTTGATTCGTTAATGCCATATGTGGGACATATAGAGGATGGATTTAAAGTTATTATATATGATTTATGTTACATATAAATGATTAGTATAATTCTGTAATTAAATTATGCATACCTCTCATTTAGTTTTAATTCCATTAATATGACATAGAAATGAAAGTAGCGTTCATGCGTACGTACGGCTTACCATCTCCATGAACGGTGCATTTCATTTATTACCAATTAATGATTATGTAATAATATAATTACATTTATATAATTAATATATATGATATATATGATATCCAAATCATGAATATCATTCTGGAAATAATGAACCTTTGACCACAGGAACAACATGTAATTGTAAGAAGTCCACGTTCCACTTAAGAACCAAATATCGAAAAAACAAACATTATTAACTTAAATGATTACATAATGTTTATAAAATGGTCATAAGTGATATAAAAGTAATAATGAACTTTAAAAAGGTTCTTAATCAAGTAGAAATTAACTCAAGTTTATTATTCAGGTCGTTAAAGAACGATCGAGTCAAGTCAGACCCGAGGTAAGGGACTTCGTCTCAATCTCCTTTCATGGAGGCATATTTTGTTTTATACAAAACTTTCCTTTAAACGGTGTTTAAACCCCTTTGACTTTTACTTTTATACAAAAGGAATATTTTTCTACGAAGCATTTTACTAAATGACAAAAAGGAATGTTTCTTTTAACGTACGCGGTGACAACGACCTTTTCCGCCACAGCGAGTTTTATTTGGTCTTTGGCTTCCTCAACAAGATGTAATGTTTTTAAAATTAAATAAATACCATATACTCTTTTATGTATTTTGGTATTGAAAATAGTTTTTATAATGGATTTTTTATGTCAATATATTTATGTTATATATTGTGATCAAAGTGTGGAAATGTTTTCTTTCCATTATATTTGTGTTATGTCTTATGATTTTATAATGGTACTTGGACATTTGATGGGTGGTTACGTGATAAACCATATGACGGGTGGTGCCGTGAATACCAGGATGGGTGGTTACGTTATAACCTACAATTCATTGGGTATGCAAGTCAGCCATATGGCTATTCAATTAAGTGATATGTGTGGAAATCGACCGTATGTTTATTCCATTTAAGTATGTTTATGTCCCAAGTTACCTTTATATGTTATGTGATATTTATATGGGTTTTATGGCAATTTTTTGGTTACAAAAGGGTAAGTAATGATCTTTTATTCAGTGAAGAGTTTTTACTACTTCATAAAGGTTAAATGTATTACTTTGATATAGTATACATGGTTTACTTGTCGTTTTTATAAACTAATAGTTTTCATTCATTGTGTATCCCTTACTGAGCTTCTTATGCTCACCCCATGTTTTTTTTAAATGATTTTCACAGGACATAATGTGTAATAGGGTCAAGGATGGGATCAAGGTAAAGTCATTCTATATAAAACATGGAACTAGACATGTTTCTTTTTAAGAGTTTTTATTCTATGGAATCTTAGTAGAAGTGTCTACTTTGTAATATTTTGAGATGTAATAGTTATGTCCTAATTCTCTAAAACTCTAAACCTGAAAATATCCTCAATGTGAATTGTTCATTTAATTCAATATTAAGTAAGGTTTAAGGTCAGGGCCTTATACTCATACTTTGGGTGTTCTTTACTCTATCTCCATTTCATTACATAAATATTAAAATAGATATCCATGAAAGCTTTTATGCATGAAGAACATTTATGAATCATAAATCCATAAGTGATTCCTCTAACCATTAATTTTTTTTTTGTATACATAAAATATGAAAAAACTGTTATCAAATATGAAAAATCATACATTAATATTAATAAATTATATCATCAATATATTCCACATGTAGTTAACCATAAGACTCATTGAAAATGTGTCTTTAAAAATTCAAATACAAAAAATATAGAAGGAATTCCACTGAACATCCAAAATCAACACAACAAAATATTTACCCAATTAATGTAACACTTTCCTTCATATAATAAATATATAAATACCTCAATCAGCAAAATTTATAAATAAATTCATTCTTCTAAGAGTAAAATATATCATTGTTGAATATTTTCCTTAAATATAAGAATCTAATTATTCAAGCATAATATAAACTATCAGATCAGTAACCACATATATTATTACTAATACTATACCATAAACATCCACTAATCAATTTCATATCATATTGGTCACATAACTATTGTAATATTTTCCAAATCATTTGTTTTTCAAAATATCAACTTATAGAAGAATCGCTTCTTTTGGATATTGGGGCTACACAACACATGCTTCCAATTTTCTAAAGAAGATGTGTTGCAGTACAATCCTTATATATCTAAAATAAAATAATTTTTTAATATAAAATAATAAAAAAGTTATATTATTCCTTCATATTATTTAATATTAAATAATTATATTATTCATTTATATTATTCTTTTCCAGTATCATTCATTTTACTAAGATGTACTATTTTATTCTCGGGTATATTCAATTGATAAAAGATTTATTAATTAATGTATTGTCTCATAACTCTGTAATTTATGCATGCTACATTGGAAGCCATTTTATTACACATGAAATCGTAAGAATGGTGGCCACTCCCTCAACACCTGTAGAAAAATCCAATTCGTTTTAATAAATTTCCAACGTGTTTATTCCCATAATATTCACTTATGGGAAAATACTGATTTACCTTCTTTATTTAATACATCATTTTATTATTTTTATTCTTGTACTCATTAATTCTTCTCAATACATAATAAATTGATTATTATTTACATGTTTTAGTATGAAATTATACTATAACCTCATATGATGGAAATGATTCTGGTACTTATTCCCTTTGAACGATTGGCATAATATTATAAAATATTTGACCTTCCATACTCTTTGGATCATGTGGTTCTGTAAGGTCTCCATTCTTTATATGAGGGTCCATTTTTAAATGATGAAATACATTTTATAAGATCCTATCATTATGAAACATAGTGTTTTATCCCAATGATATTGAAAAAATAAATTTAAATTAGATTATTTTAGTGTAATTAGTTTTATAAAGAAGGAATGTTTGTGATTTTATTATATAGTTATACATAAAATCTATGTTAGGGTTGTAATATGTAATGTATTATATCTTGAATAAGGTTTCAATGGTTTCTACTAAACATTATCTTAAACAATCATTATTAGCATTAGCTCTAGTATCCAAGATCTAGTGCTTGACATTATTACATTAACATAATAAATAAGTAAATCAAATCCCTAAGTACTAAATAGTTTAGTTTCTTCGAAAAAATAGATAAAAGATGAAGCATAAATTTAAAACCTGAAATAAAATATGGAATAATAATTCTATTAGAGGAACCCCTATTCTCATAGATTATCCCTATATATCAAAGATTTTATATATCCTAGAAATCTAGGGAAAATAAATACACAAGAAAGGGGTGAGATCAAATAAACAGTATGGGTAAGAATAAATCCGAAGAAATCATAAATAATCATTAACAATAAGGAAATGTGAATAACTCAATACACATTCCATTAAAACATACTTTTCCGCATAATTGAGAATGAATACAAGAAAATCAAGTAATACCATATAAATAATCCTATGACATTGATACTTACACATGGAAAGGCTTGTAGTCAAATAATCTTTTGGATTATCAATAATTAATATGATAATGGGGGAAAGAATAAATATGGACGTCATAAATATACCATCACATCCTCATCCAAGAATTAAACATAAATGGGTAAGGCCTCAATCAAAACATGATCTAGTTCATCTCACGACACCTACCAAAATATCGAGGGGATATAGTGGACCTTACTAGACCCATACCATGTAAAGTATATACCTCATAAAAAATGGGTGAAACATAATCAACATATAAATTCATATTTAATCTTTCATAAGAAATTTATTTTATTTCCCTATAACATAATCACAAACTATCTAGAGAAATATTTTGAATGACATCAAGATACCACATCCCCAATCAATACGATGAAAAAAAATTAAATTGAATATGGTAGATGGTATAATTAAAAATAATACTCAATTAAGAATAAAATTCAATAGAGGTTATTGAAATAGATGAAAATAATTAAAAAATCATTGAAATTCTCTCATGAAAAAATAACATTTTTATCTTTAAAATCATTAATTTAAAAAACTGCACAATTTTAAAAGAAAAAAAATTATTTGAAAATGACTTTTTCAATATTTAATGGATTCATCCATGAATTATTGCATCATGAAAGTGGTATTATCCACTCATGGGATATAATATTTCCTTAAAAACATTTCCCATAAATCATTGAAAAAAGAACATTTAAAAGTGATTTTTATAACAATGTGTTACCATTAACCAAATGAAATAGTTGTGTGTATTAGCTATAAATCCACTTTAAAGAAGTGTAAAAACTATAAGTCAAAAAAAATTCATTGGGAACATAATCATTTAAATAAATAATAATTGGAGTTGATGTTTATCCCAAAGAATAAAAATTTGGTTAACAATTACCTTACAACTATGAAAATTGTCAAACTGTATTACCCTTAAAATTAAGGACCATTAAATAAAACATTCACTACCATTTATATTAATAAATATATGAAATTATATATAAATGGGAAGTATAATTACACAAAAACAATAAATAAGTGGTGTATATGGTGTATCTCATAAAAATAAATGTGAGATGTGAAAACCCTAACCTAATGTTTGAAAACATTCCTCACTTACATGTAATACCATGTATAATCAGATTAGATATATAAAATACTTAATATTGAACCAATTATAAATATTTTTCATTTATTATAATTTTATAATGTTCAATTACTATCACTTTTAGGAGTTTTGATGTTTTATTTAATTATTATGGGAGCATTTTTGGCATGGTTTTAGACACGGTTCCACGGAGTATAAATATGGGAGTGCTTGTAAAATAGGAATAAATTCCCTAGAAGTGAATTCATAAAGTAGTAATTAAATTCAATAAGGTTATATTATTTAATATTTCATATTTTTAATTGTATGATATACATTCATTTGATAAAATGTATATGAAAAATGATTAGTATATTTTGGTTGTTTTTACGGCCATCATGTACTAGAATCATTTTATTTAATATTATGTTTATATTCTACTTTATGACTAATAAATAATTTTTAATACACATATTATAATATTTTTGTACAGTAAAAATGGTTTTATAATATTTATTGATGGTGGTAATGACAAACGGATACTCATTATTCACAAAGGTGGTAAATTAACAGGTCATGGATGATGTATTCATTTTTATAATAAAAGGATAAGAGAAGAGACACGATGACAGATATACCTTTACAATAATAAAATTTCATTAGAATTATAATAATGTATTTAATAAGACACTTTTTATTGGGAAGGTGAGGGACATATACGAAAAAAAATAGATAAAGTGCGATGGATTTACCTCTTGAGTGTCATTTCCATGATAAAATTTTTAAGGCACATTGAAATGGTATTTTTGGGAGACCAAAAATACCAATATGTGGGGAAGAAGGGTGGGAGAAGAATTTGATAAAATATATGTAATATCCAAATCAATGAAGATGTGAGGAGAAGATGTGGTGAGATTCGGAATTTATAGTTGAGGATAAAGGTATTTTTTTAGGATATTTATTTTTTTATTATTTTATATCAAAAATATAAATAATATTGATTACTATTACTAAATATAGTAACACAATAATTTTATTTCTAGATAATTTACACTTACATAATCCATGAATCAATAATGAATCAAAAAATCAATTATTTACTTTTAATATTAAATACTATAAAATACCATATTTCACTATTCTAAAAACATCAAAAAATTTGGAAGAAACCCCAACAAATCAAGATTAATAATTTTTTGATGTTTAAATTTTAAAAATGTATATCCATTTTTTAAAAATATTTTTCTATATATAATTAATTTAATTGTAAATAAAAATCATCATTTATTTTCTTGATTCATAAATAAAATAATTACATCATTGTAGTATAATTAATTATGATACAAATTTCATTTTTAAAAATTAAAAATAAAATACGATGAGGTATATAAATATTTTATCTTTAAAATTAATATCATTAGTTGAGTAAATAATCTAAATAACACCATATTAAAATTTATATATTTTCTAAAAATATGAATTTGACATTTTGGGATTTTGTTAAATTTAAATAATATCAAATTCATTTTCTTGGACAATTTCGCATTAAAAAAATCAAATTCAAAACCTAGATTCAAAGTATCGAATTGAAATTATCAAATATTTTTCGTCATTATTTAGTTTTATATTCCACTTTTTATCATTTTATTTTTAACATAAATTACCAAATTAATAATTTACTATGGTTAAAAAACCACCAAGGTTATTATTCAAACTAGTTAAAAACAAAAGAGTCTAAGTTAAAATATTAATAAATTATTAATGGAAATATAAAATCCATTTTAAATAATTAGAAAATAGAATTTGTAGAATTTAATTTAAACATAATCCAATAAAAATCAATGAAAAATATTTTTCTTAAAAATTGTATTTATAATCCAAAAAATTTTGGTGAAATAAAATAAGAATTAATGATGTCTAAAATCAAGTAATATAAAAAACTTCTATCTAAATTTTATTTATTTTACATTTAGATAAATTTAAAATCATAAACTGACTTTTAATATATTGAAATTGATAGTTTTGAAAAATTGATATCTCTTACTATTCATTGGAAAATAAATATTTTCAGAAAAATAAAAAAACACCTTCTAAGAAAGAATTGGAATAATGATATTTAAAATTAAGTTTATTTAATTCAGAAAAATTTAAGAAAGTTTAAATTTTTTTATCTAAAAAATGAACTCTAATAAGAGGTAAAAAATTACATTTTTGAAAATATTTCTTGTTAGGCATAAAATTTGAATTATTATAATCATTAGAATATACCAAATTTTGGATGAATTTTAAAAAATTTGATATGATATTTATTATATAAACACAATTAATATAATACAGTTATAGTGATTATGTTAATTTGTTACAATAAAATTCCATTGTTCTCATAAATTTTTTTTTTTGAGAAACACATACATTGTGATAAATTTATTTTTATCTTCAACTCTAATAATTTGATAACCAATGAATTAAATTTATAAACATGTCTAAACTATATTTTCATAATATACATAATATCATTTATTTCCCCAAATTAAACATCTAGGATATAACAGTTATAATATTTCATTATTTATTTTAGCAGGGTTTTTTTACAACATAAGACATCAAATATATTGAATTTAATTAGGAAGTGACAAACCAATAATTTTTGTGGTGGAAAACAAAAATAATTTTAAATATAATTATTTCATTATGTATTATTTTGATATGTGAAATATATTATGAAAGATATGTGTCCATAAGAAATATTAATTGAAGGAGAATGTCTCTCAAGGTTTGGGGATTACACCACATTCCTCATCCACTAATTTTATAACAATGTGATGAATTTTTTTAGAAAAAATTTATTTTAAGATCAATGGGTTTCAATAATAACCGATTACAAACTCTTCCAAAAAAACGTGAATTATTTTCAGAAAATACAGTAATTATCCTTTAACAAAAAACACTTTCCGTAAAATTATGTAACTATTTTGGAGAAATCCATAATTTGGTATAAATTCATAACACTCTAGAAAATAAGATTAAAATAAATTCCTTTAAATACTTTTATAATTTAACACATTCATTAAATAATTTTTAAATGGACATTTCTTATAAAAACATATATTAAATTAACTTAACCTCAAAACATATATTCATAGAAAATGAATTTGTGAGGGTATTATAAATTCATGAAATGTTATGTTTTATAGATTATTTACATATATAATATTATGAATAACAATTATAAATTTAAAAGAACATTATAGAAATATAATGATTGTTTTATTAATTAAAAGTCACATGAAATGATAACTATCATTTATTATAATAAAATAAGTTAATATATATCCTCAATGCTAATATTAATATAGTGAGTTTTATAAAATAAAATACCAGCTAAATTTTATAATTTTAAAAAATAAATTAATAATTTTTTTATTTTTTACGTCATAGATCAAGATATAACTTTATAATTAAAGATTTAAAATGTAAATTCTTATAAAGAATTCATATAATAATTTTATAAGAAATTAATTATCTCATTATTGGTTTAATAAATCCGAATAACTCAATTGTAATTATAAATTTTGAAAATGAAATCATAAAATAAAGACATAATTAAATTTAGAAAAACCATCCATTTAAATTAAACTGTATTTTTGGAAATATTTTTCTTCCACATTTCTATATGATTTTCATGAATATAATATTAATAATTTTATATTTACAAACCCTTAAGAGAGTTTCATTAAAATGAATTTAAAAAATTATTAGTTATAATTTGAAATCTGTAAAATATAATGGTTTTGAAACAAAAATATAAAATACCACACACCCAGAAAATATAAATCATAAAAATCATATTTACATTTTAAAATGATACCTTATATAGAAAACAAAAAAAATTAACCATCGTAAATGATATATTTACATATTATTTGTTTCATGAAGAGTGTGCAACACCCATGCATTGTACCACCCATACATGGTGTGCGGTTTTGAGTAATGAAGCTCTCAAATTATAATCTTGCATCACTGTTTACATTTATATAAAATAAAACTATGCATATATTTATTTAAGATATATTATATCAAACATATAAACATATTTCCCGATAAATTCATTGTAATGATGACATGTAACCCCAGAAGTTGTCATTTTATAACTTTTGTATACATGTAGTGATGAAAGCTCTTCTTTCTAAACTATGATGGTGGATTATATGGAACCATGAGCATGATAAAGAAACAGATATTGCAGTTTTTAATGAAAAATGTTTGATTTATAAATTATAATTTATATACAGTAATTCAACAGAGGAGTCCATCCATAACATGTGTAAATAGATGATGAAAATAAAGGTCTTTTATGTTTGATTCAGACTAAAATAATGAAAAATAATTTAAAAATGATCCAAATACAACCTTGAGTGGTTTCAATATAATCCATCATTGAATAAAGAATCTTTATTAAATAAGGAAGTTGGATGACGAAAAGAGAGAATATTTAAGATGGAATTCTAATGATGACGAAGGAAGAAAAATGAAAAAGATGATGAAAAATCAGTAAAACCATATATAAATCATATAGTTAGACATTTAATACCAATATTGAAATGAATATCAAGACAAAGATTATGATTTTAAACTGAAAGTGATTCATGATTTAGCTACAGAATAAACTACATACTAATTTTCTAAAAAACTAAAAAAAGGCGACGGATGGTGATGTAATCTATCCACGTTTGAAAACCCCTTCATTATTTATATATGTATTGTGTAAAGAAGAAAAAATTCCTAAGAGTCACTCTGATGGCCGACATGAATCACAAATACCTCACTACTTATACTTATAGCATCTAGAATTTCGTTCAGAATGCACTTACAGGTAGTGCCTCTCGTTTAGCTAAGTCCAATCTTACTCGAGCTCTCATCTAGGGTCAACCACCACTAAATACATGACCCTAACTCCAGATTAATCCCTCACCCTACTCACACACTTCCATTATGAATATGAACCCTCAGATCACCTAATTTCAAATTTTTAATTCATTTTTCTATTTCATTGTTTCACTTTTTTATTCATATATGCAATTGTATTTTGATAAATATAATTGTCATACTAATATTTATTGATTAATTTATAACATTATAATATTTTAAAATAGTTTATATCTAAGATTTGAAAAAAATAATAATAATAATAAAACACAAATGTCATAATAAATTTTAAATTATATATATATTTTTAATAAAATATATTACCCTTAATTAAAAATAATATTTAATTCATATTGATAATAAATTTTTTGAAATTTAAAATTCCACCAAGATTTCATAATACTTCATGGAATTAAAATTTAAATTGTATTCTAAATATTAATTATTTACTGAATTCTTATTTATAGAGTTTTAAAATATAATATTAAATACATTCAAAAAAGTTATCTAAATTTAAATATAATGTTAAAAATGCCTTAAAATATATATTTAAATAAAGTTTATATGATAATTTTTTTCCATAAAATAATAATAAATATTTAAAAGATTTAATATGAAATAATAAATTAAAATAATTATTCTTAAATTGTATAATTTTTAACAATAGAGAATTTATTTAAAGAATAAGTTAATTTCATTTCATTTATATTTAAAAATATTATTCCATGAAATATGTAATACTATATTATAATTTGATAAAACACATATTTTTACTATAAAAAATATCTTAGTGACATAAAAGGGTTAATTTTAAAACCATCCTATGTTCGTTTAATTTAAAAAAATCTATTTGATAATTTGTTATTTAAATCAAAATTACTATTTCAATTTCTTGGGATGTTACACTGAGGACCTATGTGGTTAATTAATGAAAAATTTTCTATGAAAACTATTTACATTATCATTTCTTCTTTTTTATATATACAATATCATAGTCTCTTATGGGATAGAGATTTCATTAGACAACATTGGGGTTTTCCTACTATGTTTTATCCACACACTACACAAACTAAATGATCAGTACCCGAATATAGTTCATGATTGTATGAATGAATAACTGAAAGTTCCATGTGTTATGTGGATGAGTTGGGACTCGAGATGGAGATTTCATGAAGAAATTTTACAAGTTTTAATGTTTCACATATGAGTTTTTAGTGTACTTTTATTGTGGGTTTTCAATGGGAAAATGATTTTAATATTAAATGACATATTTAATACTTTTGTTTTCAATATTTTTTTCCTGCATTAGACCAATCATGAGATGTTTAGTGATTATTGGTTGTGGGATTTTATGGTTTATTATTTATTCTCATTTGGTTGTTTTATTTTTTTTTACAAAATTTTTCATATGTGATAATGATGTTATAGTTTCGACATGTTACATTTTAGACCAACAAAGGTAGTCATAATCCTCAACCATATGAGGAGGGGTACATGAGGTCATGAAACTAACCAGCTTAGGGAACCGACAAGTGGTACCCAATACATGATGTTATAAAGTGGAATCAAATATATTTTCTTTTTGTTTTAGTTTTGATACTATTTTGGTACTTTAGATAGATTATCAGGATGAGTCATGCCTCTGTATTGAGTTTATTCATTTGTGCAGCAAACCCATGTTAGTGGGGACACCCAAGTACCCATCATGGGACTATTATTCATCATACATGCTATTGAAATTGATTTTATATGACCTTGTGTAAAACACATGTAGTGTGATGTTATTATTATATGAGATGTTTCTCATGGATATGGGTAGAATGGGAGTAGAGCATACAAGAATCATTATAGACACGTAGACTTTTATATGACAATCAATAATTTTGGTATGCATCGAAATAAAGATTTTTTGTGAGTTGTTAAAATGAAATTATTTTTGATTAATTTAAAATAAATATATTTATAATTTTAAATTTACAATTATATATGATACTAAATGTGGTAATCTAAAATGGTTAAAATTGGATTATAATGGGAGTAATTGAACTGTAGAAGTGATTTACCAAAATTTATCCATGACCTGGGTGAGGTATGGTTAAGTGTAGTGATTGATTCTTGGTTTTCAACATGCAGTGGGGTGTAGGGGATGAATTTTCATGGATTTATGTAATTAAATCCTATCATAATGTTTTTATGATGTTTCATGTGTCTAAATATATATATTATGAAATTATAAACATATGCCTCACTGACGACTCTTATTCATATGATGATTGGAGGACATAACAAGAAATGTTCCTCCATTAATGGAGATAGTGGCTCCAATAGTACCAGTTGGATTGTAGGGAGATAATTTCTATGATAAAATTTCTATTTTTTTGTAGTTTATACAGATATATGTAGGGTTTGTTGTGCAGTATATGTATGACCTAACATGGGAGGTCTATTCGTAGCATCCTCCCACCATTACTGGAGGGGGTGGACTTAATAAAGCATTGTTATTGATTGATTCGATCCAAAAAATTAGTTATCATTTATTTAACCCTACACAAATTAGAGTTATGTAGGCATCTAACATGTTGTAAGAATTTACGAAACACTGCCGAGATATTTAGACTTAGGACGAGTAGCTGGAAAACATTTTATAGAATGAATTTTAAGAGAACAACATAGAACACATTTTCTAGATAAGCATAGTTAATGAGTGGGTAACTGTGTTTATATGGTTGAGATTTTAATGTTTTTCATGATAGAATATATCTATCGCTTCACCAATTTGTTTTAGTTTGTTTTAGTTTTGGAAATAGATAAGAAAACTGTAGAAAATGATTTTGAGGTGAGATTAAAAGTGAGATTATGTCAAAGGTGAAAATCATTCTATTAAAGAATATTAATGAGGGGTTGAATTAGGATATCTTTTTTAGGGGAAAAATTGATTCACAGCTAAGAATTCAGGTGATTTCTTATGGAAGACCATGCGGCGAATCTTCCATGTGTATGCATCATCACTTAAAAAATCATAATCCATGAAAAGAAAACAATATGAAAAAAAATGTATAAATTACTTTGAAAAGCATCAAAATATTTTTCCTCCTTTTTTATAGGTAATGTAAAATTCATACATAGTGTCTCCAATGACCAACAGAGTATTGAGCCTTCATAAGGATGGGTCACTTATAGATGTATTTTATAAACCATCCACTATTGAGTAATTATATAGGAGTGGGTATGAGTAAGAGTACTAGAAGGGGGTATTCTACACCATTTAATTTGGGAAGTTGTAGTTATAATATTAGTTGTAGTTAAGGAGGTGCCTTAGAACATTTGGGAAGCATAAATCGTATCTAAAATGTGATGCTTCTCGGGGACTCATACTACTGCAAAAAAAGGAGGAGTATGACAGATTCATGTAGTTAAACATAAATGCGTGGAAAGAGATTTTGGGCCATCAATAGACAAGGGTTGTTATAATATATAATCAATGATTTCATGTTTTTTATTTGATATAATATTGTAAAATTATTTTCTAAATACTTATCTAGAATGTTTTGAGTCTGAAGATGGAGTTTTTTAGTGGGGTTATGAAGACCAACACAACCTTAGGTGTGTGGTTGAGAGACACTAATTATTGTCAAGGGTTCACTATTGATATTGGTAAGTATCTTTTTCATTGAAATATTTACATACTCGATATTTCGTGTTTTGAATTAATTTATTTTATGAAATGAGTTGTATTTTACTAAGTCCACGTCGATTGTTATCATGGGAGGTTGATCATTATACCTCATGAGGGTAATAATAATGTTCATTGGGGAGAGTGGGATATCCAGGTAGGATGTGCATGGATTGTTCATTCCCAATTGGCAGAGCTTATTACCCAATTTGAATTTTTTTTCTCAGATGATGTACAGTGTGAACAACAATTTCTTTTAACCTATAGATTATTGGTTTTATGATGTGTTTACAGAGGACATATCCAGGATTCCACCATAGAGGGATGCTCAATTTTAAAATCGAGCTCATGCCGTGAAATTAACTTATTTCCATTAGACCCTATATAATGGAAAAAATAGATCTTGAATAACTCCAGACATGGCAAGATGATATTATTAATAAAGTATTTTTATGTCTTTATATGTTACTATGGGGTTCTATAGATTTGTTTCTTAGAATGTGGATGGGATGTTGAGTTTTTGAGATCATTACCAAAAGTTGACTCTGTTTTCAATGAATAATTGATAACCTATTCCATTTATATATGATTTGTTTAACAATTTAATAAGATATTTATTACTCTATATTATTGAATTGAGGATGTAATATCATTAGTTGAGAGTTATATATTTTGATATACAACTTAATGATATCCGAAGAATGTGTGACCTATATGAGTTTGTAGTGATACTGTTTGAGATAAAGAATGCTCTTGATATATTTGTGTTTGTAATTCCCTAAATATATCACCCCTAACTAGATCATTTTGTTGTTTTTCATTTGGATGAATTTAAAACCCCAAAGATTTATTCTACATCTATTTTTTAAATAAATATAATCTCTTTGATATCTTACTTTCCAAAAAACAGTCAACTTAAAAGAACTCCAAAATATTATTATTTGAATATAATCATTATCAACTAGAAATTTGAATAATAGGAAAGAATGAGATTAAATAAATTAAAATAATATTGTTTACACATTTTTATTTAATGAATTCATTCATTACCAATTAATTATATGTGTAAAAAATCCAACTGAACATAATGGATGTGAATTTTTAAAAAATACAATTTTTATGCGGACAATTTTATTTTATCATAATAAATTGAAATGATAAATATTAAATATATATTATAATTAAATATATATGGTACATTTATAAAAAATTAAAATTCAATCTAAGAGTATTATATAATTAAAATATAAAATAATTATAATTTTAAGCATAAAACGATAAATGTTTCTAAAAGAAAATTTCTTCACCATTTATTGGCACACATATTTTAAAACTACAATTTTAAAAAAGTAGAAGATATATATTAAAATATAATATTAATTATTTAAATAATTATATCCAAATTCGCTTTGGGTGATTTTTTTGAAAGTTTCTTTTTTCGTGAATTGTAAAGAATACATCATTTTAACTGAAAAATTATTTTTATATTATTTTTTTATGTGTGTGGATAATGTTTTTATTTTCTAATAATGTGTAATTAGATATATTATACATAAAAAATACAACTTAGGCCATTTAAATTAATTTCACATTGAAATTAGTTGTCAAAACATTTCAAACTTTAGAAATTTTCACATTAAGAACACTCTTTTTCATTGTATCTATGAGATTAAATATAAAATAATATTCCCATTTATGTAACATTAGTTTATTAACATGGATTAAATATTTTTATAAATTTCTACAAATTACTATTTGATTTAATTTTAATTTTTATTCAAAATAATATACCATAAATAATAATTATTTACCATGGTATAGATAAAAAATGAAACATGTTATAGATAAAATGTTAAATTCATAAATTATCTAGAAAAATAAAAAATTTAATTATTGTTTGAGTTGTAGAAAAAACTAAAATTAATCTAAAATATTAATTTATATCCAAGTTTTTTTAATTCAATTCTACATCAAATTAGTTGACTTTTTATATAAAATATTCATTATTTTAATCAGTTACTTCCACGTATCTTCATGTATAAATAACACCTATCATCATGTTCTTTCAACTCAAAAGCCATGTATATCCTAAAATATCCTCCCAAAAATATCTTCATCACACTCTCAATCTGAATATACTACTTTTCTCATAAGTATTCCAATTCACATGTTCTCAACTGTCTCTAAAAGAGGTGATATTCAAGAGGTAATACACTCAAATCACATCTCTTAATTTATTTTATACTTATACATTCTCATATTCTATTTTATCCATCAAGGAATAATAATTATAGAATGTGTCATATACTATAATAATATTTTTCAAGTATAATATCTTATCCATCCATTTTATTTTCTTACTTAATTCAATGAAACGTAAATCTTTTCAAAATAACGGGGGTTAATCGCCTCCATGAGTAATGTTTTTGTTCATTTTCCATCACCACATTCATGTCTTTTAGTAAAAATATTAAAATGGTTATATTATTTTTTTTATAATTTTTGAAGATCCAATTTAATGTACTTTAACTAATATATATTCAAAATAGTAAATACAACGAAACTAGTTTGTTTTGTTCTGATAAATAGCCAATATAAAATAATCACTTATCATTAACATGTTATATAATTATTCATAATCATGTATCAAATAAAAAATATATATAGTAACATAAATAAAGATAAAATATCATTTTTAAAATTTCATTGCACTTTTTCAGTTATAATCCCATTTATATAGGATCATCCATAATTATGAACAAATTAACTGATCATGTAACCATGAAAATATTGCACCAAAAAACAAGAAAATAATGATATATTATTATTGAATGGGACATGATTTGTTATAAAATAATAACATAAGGTATTCTAAGTATTTATACATTTATTTTTTCAGTTAATAATATTATTTGAACCACTATATAGGAGGTTAATGTATTCCAAACCTAAAGTGAAGAAAGAATTAAGGGTTTCTTGTCAGACTTTTTATTTTATGGTATATATGCCTTATTCACCACTTATTTCCCTTGTGTGGTGAGACTACATCCCATGAATATATAATATCATGAATATAATTATCATGATGTTATTAAATGTATCATTTGATAATTATTAAATTTACAGGGAAGGTGATACGACATATTGCAACATGGTATGGGAATTATTCACCGTGTTCTATTCATTGGGTCCACCATCAACATCATTGATTATATAATGAAATGATTATGTGTTGGTTGAATTTTTATTGTCCTTTGTTATTTTTTCAATTTTTTATGTGTCTTAATAGTGAATACACATAATCTATTAATTTTTTAATGATATCTTTAATGATATGATATAAATAAGGGATTGTTTTAAATAAAATAACCATATTAATGATTACCTAAATAAAATAATTTTATTCATGGTATATGTTTTATAATTTTTTTAATTTTTTTATTCTTATTCGACAATTATTTTTAATAAATTTTTACTGATGTATTTATTTTTACAAAATTCTTCAAATATATTTTTTTTCTTTTTCTAAGCAATGTTTTTATAGAGTTTAGAAAAAATATGGATTGAATGTTTTTTATTACTACTGAGTGTATTTTTCCACCTTCATGATGTCTTAATCTCTTGATTTTTTTTTCAAATACGTTTTTTTTCAGTGAATATATTATATTTTATAATTACACTCTGTTAAAAATGTTTTGAAAATAGAAAGTATATTTTTATAAAAAATTATTTCAAGTGATCTCTTAAAAAATATTTTGTGTTATATATGCTTTATTGGAGATATTATTCATTGAAATTATCCTTGTACATTTTTTCAATTTTTTATATTTATAATGGATTGGTATTTATGAATCCAATTTCATATTAGTGGGTTATGTTATGATGAAATGTTTACAAAACTGATTTCATTTAAAGGGTTCTAATTTGATTTATGATTTAGCTTCTTATAAAGAGAATATTAATGGATTCCATTTTGTGATGGGTGGGAAATATATATCCCTCTAATGAAATTTTTAATGATGTTATATATCATCGAATAGACATGAATTGAATTTGTACTAAACTTGGTTTAGATAGGAATTAAACAAGAATTAATGAAGTTCTATAAAGAATTTTTCCACCATGATGGTCATGGAAGTGAACCTGGACTACTATTGTGGTTTGGGGAGTGAATCCATTCCACTATAATAGTTTTAGAAAAATTCATTGACTTATAATGATTTTTTCAATTCTTATATGTTTTTCCATAGTTAACAGTTTTTTTCATGCAATTTTTTATGATTCTTGTCTTATGAAATTTTATGATTTATTTAATATTTTGATAATTAATATACAGGGTATTATTTTATAATGTTATTATCATATTATTATACCCTTATTTTTGTGTTATGATTCATATCCCCATTAAATACCCTTACAGATCATCTGATATCAATCTTTTCATATGTTATTTTCCTTTGGATATGAATAAAGGGAATTATGTTTGATATTTCATAAAAGGTTTCTCATTACAAAGTAATAATATAGAGATAGTACATAAATTTTATGAACCACTTATCTATGTTTAAAAGCATCCAAATACATAGATCCCATAAAATTTGGGTGTAACATTGTTCTAATATGAATATTCATCTATTTCGACGTGATATCTATGTATGAGAAGTGCAGGTCATTATAGGTTGTATCAGAGAAAATGTTGAGTTAACATTTGGAAACTATGATGACAAAACCATAGTAAGAACCCTAAGTGTAATTCAATGAAAAATTCATAGAGATTCTGTAAAAATCATTAATAACATAGGATTAAACCTAAGGTTTCATGTGGTGAAATTTTATATGTACATTCCCATTATATTTTCATTTTCTTAATATGATTAGTGATAAAAACTCCATTGTATTTCATTTTATTAAATGAATAAAAATTGAATGAACCATGTTAATGATAAATTTAATGATCAATAAAATGAATTTCTACCTAAAAAATTATTTTGTGAGAGGTGGAAGAAAAGGTCATATTGTCATAATCATATATGATATTATTTATTCTACACTACCAAATTAGAAAAATATGCGATTATAATCTATCGAGTCTTTAAAGAGGCAACCTCTATCTTATTTTTGTGGGTGTTTCAATACACCCGTGGTTGTTAAATGGATCAACATCCTTGAAAAATTAGATTATTCTTTAATTATGAGGATGCGAAATTTATTTTCTAATTATATATTATCTATAAAGAAAAGAATATCAAGGGTTAAATATTATCCGTTATATGATACAATAATAAGATATTGAATTTATTCAATGGTAATAGTTTAAGGTGATATTTATCATAATGAACATACATTGTATTCTATGTAAAAAGTTTAAGGGGGAATTTCTTGATTTTAACAAAATGGATGAAGAATCCATCTATACATATATGGAAAATTTCAGAAGGATTACAAGGTATACCTACAGTTTAATTATCAATTGGGAAAATAATATTTATCAATTCTTTAGTTTTCTAAAATAAATTCATTAAATGGAAGTAGCTATAACTGAAATTGGTAACTATGAAGAAATTTCTTGATTATCTCTCTAGGTAGAGATCAAAATCATAAATTCTGATAAATATAATGGGTCAGATAATAAAATAAAAATATAATTAAAATGAAATCCCAAATCCCTTGTAAAAAAGAAGATGAGTAATCATTTATGCTCAAATTTTGGGAAGAATAATAAGGGAAATAGTCTTATGGAAAATGGTTAGTATTTTATGTCATGAAGTGAAGGTCACTAAGAAAAAAAATGTACTGATATTAAAGAGAGAATATAGGAATTGATTAGAATAGATATAAATATATACAGAATACCTGACCATATATAAATGATTCATTTTTAAAGAAAATTTGAATTATCCTAATAAATGGTTATATTTAATGGTTATCTATGATGATTGATGTCAGTAGTGAATAAGGCCAATGAAAAGAGAAAATCATATGTAATAATTATTGGAATTGTGGAATAATACAAATATGTAGTGGATTGATAATGTTTTTATTTATTAGTAATAAATAATAATTTTTTGGAAGTAAATTTTAGATACTATAGAGTAATAAACTATTTATGGATTGGTCCACTATAGTGTTTCCTTAAGGATATATTAAATAATGCTGATGATATGGAAACCTAATTCACTCAAAAGGTGTTGTTTTTTGAAAACACATAATTAAGTGAATTATAACACTTAATATATGAATATTCAGGGATAAATAATAAGGTAAAGATATATTTTTTGTAAAATTATTGTGATAGTATTGATGACCTTGTAAGTGACTAATATTATGATGAAAATGTGGTTTATGGTTTCAGTTTATAGTGTTTTTTGATTTATAAGGAAGGAGATAATTTAAGAATGTATTCATATCTTTACAAATGATTATTGACAATTAATGATATTTCCATTTTTCTAAAGAATACTAGATATTGATATTCACATGAATATTGTGTCAAAATTAAGAGACACAACGATGTGTTTTCGGTATGAATGATTATACATGTTTAAAAATTTATTGGCCATCATTCAAATGTTTTTGAATTTATAATTTTATATATAAATATTTAAATAGTTTTTTTCATTGAATGTTGGATAATGTTTCTAAAATTAATGTTTTTATTAACCATAAGAATATTTATGTGTATTGAATAACCCATGATAACCATTTTGTATGGATGATAACTAGAGACAAAAGGAATGACTTTTCATCCCATTATGAATCTTATAATCTACAAGTTCTATATGAACTAATAAATTATATTTATTCATTAGATTATGAAACAAAGAAAAAATTAATCATACATAAACCAAAGAGTGAGATCAAACTTATTCGGTTAAATATTGTAAATATATCTTCTAATGTTGTTTTTGAAAAACAAATTATCTTATTATCATTATTTTTAATGATATCAATGAACCTTTTCTAAACTATTTGGTGTAGATTTCTGTTTTAATCATCATTTTAATTTCTATTTTCTTTACCCCTCTCCATCAGAAAATAATAGTTATAATACACTTCCACCTCCAGGATTTCATTTTCAACTACTGTTCTCCTAATAATATACCTAGTTATGTGGTTATCTTCACATGTTATGTTCCCTATTTTTAAGAGGATATTTTATTGACCCTATTTTCAATGTTGGATTTCTACCGTTGAAATTTTTACACAATTATCTATTTTTTTGAAGTCCATTCTCAATTTTTTTATGGTGAAACATTTTTCTAATTAATAATCATATTGGGATTTTATCATATCAATTTGATCTTCCACTAAATATCCCTCTAGTTAAATATGTGTTCCATAGATGTCACCTGAGTTAGTACACACCAGATCCTACAAATATATTAAGCTGTTTTTTGATACAAATAGATAAATATAATTCTTATAATGAAAATATTAATGTTGATTACGTGTTTTAATTATAGCATTATCGAAAATAAGACTACTCGTATGGTTAATGATTTATGGGGAACCCGACAATTTGAGTAAGATACAAGGGAACTTGGGGATATAGTGAGGTAGAGGTATCCTCATCAGTTTATATATATGTAAAAAATTTGGACTAAGAAAATGTTTTTACCGGTGGGTATAGTATTACACCCACTAATTTTATATAATGTATCTTTTGAAAATAAATTTAAGCTCATTGATATCATACTTTTCAAAAAAAAATTAATCCTAAACAAACTCCAAAATAAAATTATTTTAACACATTCATTATCATATCAACATTTAAATATATTAAATGGGTTATATTTTAAAAATTATAAAAATAAATTATTCCCATGTCTAATAAATGAATACATTTTCCACTAATTAATTAGAAATGTAAGGAAAATCTATTTTGATCTTAAAGGATATCTCTTTATAAAAAAATTATCCATATGAACACATATATATTTTATCTTAATAAATTGTATTAATTATTATTTATGAATTATTTTATTTATATTTTTTTGTTTTATATTCAACTAAAGGTTTTTAAAAGTAAATTAATGAGTTTTATCATCTTATAATAATAAATAAATAAAATTTTAATAAAAAAAGATATAATTTTTTAAAAGAAAATTTTAACTCCTTTTAACAGAGAGACTATTTTAAAACGAAATTTTCACACTTTTATAAGTTATATATTACAATATAAATTTCAATTTTGAAAAAAGTTCACCATTATTATATTTGGGTGAGTTTTTTTCTGATAAGTTTCATTTATTTATGAATATAGATGAATACAACATTTTAAAAAAAATGCTTTTTTATCTAATTTTATTAAATAATATTTGAAATTGGTATTAATTTATAATTATATCAATTATAGATAACTAAATCCAATTTAGTTAATTGGAATCAATTTCCTTGTGAAATTGATTATAAAAACATTTCAACCATTAGAACATTTCACTTTAGAAATCCGTTTTTCATTATGTCTATGGGATTAATTTTATATCTAATTTTATGATTTTTGTAAATTGATCTATTAAAATTGAGTAAATATTTGGAATAAAAAATATCCAAAAAAGGTTTTAAATTTAATTTAACTTTTAGTCACATAAAAAGATACAGAGGAAAATTCTTATTTACCCAAATATAGATAAAAAATGAAACATGTTATCGTTAGAAATGTAAAGGATTAAATATGATAAAAAAAATAAAAAAATTAATGGTTGTATGAGGTGTTTATCATCAATAAAACCATATAAAATATAAATTTCTAGCCAAATTCTTGGTTTTTAATGTGACATCAATCTTTTTGGATTTTTATAGAAATAATTCATATTGTAAATCACATACATCCACCTTTACACAAGTATAAATAACCACCCTAACCTCCCTCACCCCAATATTTCAACCCACAAGCCTTATAGATCCTAAAATATTGAATCAAACCTATCATCTTCTCTATATACACTTATATGTGCTAATAATCTCACAAAAATATAATATAAATAGTTCTTAAGGGTTTCTCAGAGATGTGATATTCAAAATGTAGTTCTCTCAACAAAAATCTCTTAATTTATATTATTCATACTCATTATACTAATCTATTTCATCCATAAAATCATAATTATTACAATATTTGTTAAATAATATAATGTTATATTTCTAATGTAATATCTTATTCATCCTAAGTTATACATAATCTTATTCAAATAAATTAATTTATTTTCCATATAATGCCGGTTAATAGCTTCTATGTGTAATTTTTTTGTTTATTATCCAATAGATATTTCATGTTTGTTAAAAAACTATTATTATTGTTAAATAATATTTAAATTACTATATTATATATTTTTTCATGTTCTAGAACTAATTTATACTCAAAATAGTAAATAAAAAAAATCTTGTAATGTCTCGGACCCAGATACAACATGAAATAGTGCTCTGAGGATGGTTGCACACAAGGCCTCAAGCTCATATCCCAAAACACCAGAGGTGTCCGACTAGCAGCAAAGGACTAGGTGAGATAGGGGGAGACTATTTCCTCATTACCAAAGTATCATAGTGGATGTCAAATATATACAATAGTGGAAGTGAAATAAATATCAGACAATAGAATGTAAGACAAGAATACATGAATACATAATAATAACCAAATGTGTATCATATGAAAATTGTAGCAGATGGAACAAGTGTCTTCAAAATAACCAGAACAGTATGTTGAAATACACTACAAATATCCCAAAAATATCAGAAGACCAAAAAGGTATCCCAACATCACAAGCCTCAGATTGGTACTTTCCACCCCTATGCCAAAGCCACAATCAACAACCTATACTATAGAGTTATCCCCTATCATCACCTCCAATCATATAGTTTTTTTTGGGTCCCCATAGAGTCCAAAATAGGGTGTGAGATAAACATCATAGTAGGAAACCACCCAGATCTATATAGTTCTAAAAAAATCAACAAAAGTTCTTGAAAGTGTAAACAACTGGTAAGTAAGTTCATATTGCCTTGGAATTAGTCTAATGTAATGTTAAACTGAACAACCCTCCTGGATAATTGTAAAATAGAGTTATCTCATAGTAAGGTAGCTATAAAAAGTAATGAGAAAGTGACATGGCCATGCTATACATCCATATGTGTCATGTAACCCACAACCATATTGTATATATAAGTATCATCCCACGACCATTCCATATAGTGAATGTAGAATCCCACGGCCACACTGTATAGTGAAGTAGCAGACATCAAGGGCCATATAAAAGGTGTTAGAACACCAAGACATTTAAGTAATTAATATCTAGACCACATAGAAATGGATCTAAGGAACTTATCCAAGCATCCCATCGAGTCCCATGTCCATCCCTAGTGTGAACTCAGTTATTCACTAGTTGGGGTCCTAGGATTCGGTCAATATAAAGTACTATGCGAACCAAAACATGTCGGATCCTATGGTGTAGCAAGGCCCGAGGAATCCGACGAAATCCAGACCCAAGGGGAAGAGTCAACCCAAGGAATCCACTATCGTGATCCAGATCCAAGGAGAGCATTCCAAGGAATCTATCAATCCATTCTTTCATTCATTCATGCATTCATATCATACATTTATAATCATGTGAGTTTAAACACTCACATTAACATTCACAAGCCATGAGTATACCCACTCATGAAATCCATTTTACAGTTACCATGAATATGGGCCTACCATCACATATAATCCACTTAACATGCTAGTAGTCATTTACATATAGTTATTCCCACCAATATAAACACATTTCATTCAGGGCAAGAAATCAAAATAGACTAGTAATAACATGATATTCAATGATAATGGGGTAATTAAATCTTCAAACAAGATTAATCAAGCTATCTAGTCATCTAAGGGCTTCATCTAACTAGGAAAGAACAAGCACAAACCCATCGGGTGGTTTAAAAATGCATTAAAATGTAGTTCCCATTAGGAACACCCCTTAGGCTGAAATCAAAATTTACAATGGGTACCAACACACCAAAATAGAACACATAGTCAACCTCACTAGGTCCAACTACAGCTACAGAATGAAAATCGATCAAAAATTAGACCTCTCCGGAAAGTCAAACTAATGACATATTTGTTGAACGCCTAAAAGAAACCTTAAAATTTGAAAGAAATTGTATACCACCTATGTCTCCTTGGAAGTAGACAGCTTGCCTTGTATCGTGTCCCGATTCATCTAGGTTTGGCTGAAATTTGAAGAACGGATGAAGAACTAAATATTATGTCATAAGAGTCTAAAACCAAATAATGATGTCATTGTTCCAAAGAATCATTAATTAATATAAATAATTGAATAACATACCGATGTGGATCTGTAGAGAAGATCATCGATGAACATGGAAGTCGAACGGAGGATTGGGCTTAAATCCTACCTTAGTTGCCAAAATTTGGAGCTCCATAGGTCCTCTATTCATGGGAGAAATTAAACCCATTATGTTTTGGAAATAAATATTTATTTTAATATAAAATTGAAAAAACACACAACAGGGGTCTCGTGGATTACCCTCATGGCTACAAAACCCATCTAAAAACCATGTGCACCTCTCAACCTAAGAGGGGTGCTTCACATGGTTACCCCCAGACAATTTTCCAAACCCTGAAATAACCATGTGGAACCTATCTATCCAAAATGTATAGTTTCTCTGACCCCTCACACAGTTAATCTAAACCGTGGGCAACCCATTCGAAAACAATGCGCCAGGTCATTTCTATCCAAAAAATGGTTCTGACATATGAATAAGACCCATACATCTCAAAAACTCTCTTCATCTAGATAAACATTCACATAAGGGAATTATAATCCATATAAAATGAATGGAAAAATATTTTTACCTCATATGAAAACTTGGGTTCTTAATAAACTACTTCATGATGTTATTGTAAACATCCAACACAAACTAGTCATTTTTCATTAATATTTATTATAATAATTCATCCTCATGTAAGAAACAAAAATGATATATATGACCATTCATTATTTTGGAATTCATTTAATACTATTTCATTCCAATTTAGTGTTATAATTCCAATTTAATTGGAATCAACTATAATTATACAGAAATTATTTGATCATTAAACCAGGAAACAAACGTACCTGAAACCATGAAAATTATGTAATATTATTAATGAATGGATCATGATATGTTATTAAATAATCACATAGGGTATTATAAATATAAATAATGTTCTATCATGGGTTAATATCATTCTATATTCCCTTATATATGATGATAGGCAGTTCGTAATCATATGGGAAAGAAGAGGTAAGGTTTTATTATCTCACTTTTTCGTCTATGATATATATGCCTCATTCACTAAAAATATAATAGGTGTAGTGTAGCTACTGAACATTGATATATCATTTAATTAGTTTCATTATCATAATTTTATTCACTTTTTATTTTGATAATTATTACTTTTATAGGGGTGATTCGATGGATTACATAGTGGTGGGGGAATTCTTCAACCAAATTCCATTATTTGTGTTAACCTTCATAATCATTGAATATATTATTATATGATTATGTTTGGGGGGAATTTTTATTTTTAATGTTGTATATCCACATTAATTACGTGTATGCATATTGTATAGACAAAATATATTAATTTTGTTAATGATCAGTTCAATGGTATGATATTTATAACGAATTTTCATTTAAACAACTATATTTTTAATGTTTCCCTTCAAAATATCATTTTCATCCATTTAATTTATTTATAAAATTAATTGAGAATTTTTTTTACTTTTATCCTATGATTTTTAATGCCTTATTAATCATTTATTATTTATTCATATATATTTTTGAGGATTAATTTTTCATTATTAAAGGAAGGTATTTTTATAAATATTCCAATAAAAATATAGATGGAGTGTTTTTTATACATCATGAGATGATATTCCCACCATCATGATGCATTATTTCATTAAATATTCAATTAAAATCTTATGTATTTATTTTGAAGGAAAATTTTTTATTTAATAAATTTATATCCTTTAAAAAGAATGTTCTCAAAATAAAAAAGAAATTTTCCAAAAAAATTATTTCAATAGACCTCTTAAACTTATTGGATGTTTTTTATGATGTACTCGGTATATTATTCAAAAAAATATCTAAGTTATTTTTATGGTTTTTTTATGTTTATGATGGATTCAAATTTATGGATCTCATTTTTTTTACATGGGTTATTCTATGATTAAATTATTATGAAACCTGTTTATTTTTACTTATTCTAATAAGATGAATTACTTTTTTATTAAACATATATATGGTTTTCATTATTTTATGGGTGTGAACTATATATACCTCAAATTCATTGGGTAATGATATTATATCTCATGATATATATATAAATGCATTTGGAATTGACCTCGTTTTATAGATGACCAGAATGGGAAGTGAATCCATTTTAGTAAAGGGATTCTTTTTTCGAGATAGTCATGGGAGTGAACCTTGACTACAATGATGTTCTTTAGTGTGAACACATTCAACTATTATGTTAATATAAAAGATACGTGACTACTAATGAAATGATTTTATATATTTATATGTTTTCCATAATTCTATTTCTTATTACACGATATACCTTTATGATTCATGTCTTATGAATTTTTATGATTTATTTTATATTAATGTTATTTATATGAAGGGAATTGATTTTAAATGATATTATCATATTATTATACTGTAATAATTGTTATATGATTCACATTTCAAATTTCAGTCCTTAATATTTTTCTGAGATAAAAATTTTCTAATGTTTTTTTCCCTAGGATACAAAAAATTGTATTAGGATCGATATGTCCAAAAGGGTTCTTGTGATGAATGAATAAGAAGAAGACAATGTAGAAATTCTATAAACTATTGTTTCTTTAAAAAAAATCAAAAGACCATAAACCAATAAAATTCTAGAATATGTTTTTTGTAATATAAATTTTCATTTATTTAGATGTCAAATCAATTTATGAAAAGTGCATGGAAATATAGTGACATATTGGTTTCTTCTAGGGCTCATAAAGATATTCTAAAACATTTTGTTACTGTATTGAGTATATTAAGCGAGCATCAACTATAAACCATGATAAATACATGTATAATTTTCATCTATATAAAAGATTCATTGCATCACAAAATCTCGGATGAAAGTGTTTCTGTAGAACAAAATAAAATTCGTGTATTTGATTCTTGGGAGAATAAAAATAATGTTTTTGATATCCATATATTTTTTGTCTTTGCATGCTATTATATAATGTTTATTAAAGACATTTCCCACTTGGTAGAATCAAATTCTAGTTTCTTGAAGATGTTTATCTTGATTGAATGTTTTTGGGAACGTGATAATACATTTCTAGTAATTAAAGAATAATTTTTCTATCACATTGATTTTGATTCCACCCAAGATGGGTGAGATGTATGCAGTGTTTTGTGATGTGTCCGGGATCAGACATAGTATATTTTTTATGCCCAAAGGTCATGATATTGTGTACGATTCACATTAGTTTAGGCCACATGAATGGAATTTCCCTACACATTACCATGATATTTTAATGGTGGTTTACATTTTAATGTGTTTTTGGAATTACCTATTATTTGAAAAGTTTAATGTTTACAACGATCACTAAAGCTTAATTTATATCATTTTAAAGCCAGACATAAATATTTGGAAGCCGAAGTGGGTTGAGAATATGTAGTCTTTTGACATTGAGAAATAATTTAGGAATCGAAAGGAAAGCAATATTTCCAAATCATTGAGTATTAAATCACAGTGTTGAGTGGTTCAAGAGTCCAGTAATGTGTGTAAGACGGTGCCATACTGGATAAGATGCATATTCAGGTTTATGGGGCCATAGAATATTACCCTTGTATCCTTATCTATTTATTCCAAATATCTAATTCAGGTTATAGAGATAAATTATGAGGATCTAGAGAGTTTGGACTTGAGGGAGGGTCTTAATGTTGGTGAATCACCTTTTAATTGGACTATTAATAAAGATGAGATAATATATATCTAGAAACATGTTTTTTCCCTAAAAGTATGCAAGAGGAGTGGATGCATGACTGTAATTCCTCAATGAGGGAGGTGCATCCGGGTTTGAACAAAATGTACCATGACATACATCAACAATAATAGAGGTTAGGCATGAAAAGGGTGATTGTATGTTTTTTGACATGATGATACCCCTGACAGTTGGTGAAGGCTATGAATCAATGACCTGGTGGTTTATTATATCAATTTATCATTCTAATTTTAATTTGATATTAAATTACCTAAAATATCATGATGGTTATTCAGCATAATCCATAGAATAATGATTTTATTTGAATAATTATGGACTGATTGATGAAAGTAGTTCATTTATTTCCTAACCAAGAGGAGTTCACATTGGATCAATATGGAGACATATATGTTCAGAAGATAGTCTATTTTTAGGAGGTATCATGGAGTATTGTTTTACTTCCTGATTCTCACAATACATCATGATTCTAGTGATTCTTGACAAAGATGTTGTGTTCCCACATATTTATATGTATGTTTTTACTCTAGTAGATAGATTGGATGTTGGATCCTTCTATTCTAATGCTAGAATACATGTTTACATCACAAATCCTAATATTTAGTGCATTTAGGGTGAATAACTTTTTCTTTGGTGAGTTTTCCAATATCAGTCATTATCATGTTACTATTCATATAGCACTATAAAAGCTCTTTATTGTAGGATATTCATATCCCCTCTATGTTGATGGAGGCTAGTGAGTATATATTGTTGGGACCTAGTATTGTTCAGATGTCATCGAAATTATTGTTGTTAATTCATAAATATATTTATATTGAAATGGTAGAAATAATTCAAATGTTGATCTACATCTAAGGCCCCTTGATTTTACATTGAGTAATGATTTATTATTTTAGTTGTCACTAATATTTTTAATGTAATATTTAGAAACAAGTGATGTTAGTTCCCATATTTGATGGACCTTTTTAGATTGTGGATAGGATCTAACTGGTGGAATATTGATTTGATTTTCCAAAGAGGTATTGATCTATGAATTATTTTTTCTTGGATCATAGATTTTCCATTATAAACCTGAAACTTCTCATGTGATCGACATTGTTGATGATGAAATTGTGGTTGATTCTTCCTTTAAGATACATCTGATTCATGTCATGAAAGATAATGAGAATTTGTTCCTGGGAACAGTTGTGCTGATTGATTGATGGTTTCTGAAACATTTCCATGTTTATGAGGAAACATGGGATATGGAAGAAGATATCAGGCTCAGTGGCCTAACATTTTGACCTTGAATTCATATCGAATATTAAGAGGATATTTTAAGGATCAGTTTTTATAAGGTGGGCAGACAGTTAGATCCATAATTTTCTTGATATGTTTCATGGTCATTTTTATGTACTATTTGGAACTTGTTTTTTTACTATTTATATTATTTTCATAGAGATACATTATTGATGTACATATTCATTTGATAACATTTTCAGAATATATTAAACATTACATGAATGGATGATCATAAACTATATAATTTCCAAGTCTTTGGAAACATAGAAATTGAAACATTAGTACATAAGTGAGCTTCATTATCTACCACTACATTATTCATGACAAGAACCCTTCTTATACACATCTAACATAATAAATATCACCATAACCTGAGGAACAAAACAGAAAAAGGGATGAGCTTAGATGCTCACTAAGGGTAAACAAGAGAGACATGAAATAATAAATATGATCACGAGGGTATGAGAATATGATAAAAGCATTATAAGATCATACCCTACATATTAAAGATCATAATCATGAATCATGGAATAAATATTAGATATACCTATTACATGAAACATAATGAAATAAATAACATATTCTTTGAAATCATAACATTAGAAAAATGAAGTAATTGTGTAGAACACATAACATATTATGTTATTTCTATATAACTCAATGTGTCTCTTCCAAATCCATCTTGGTAGTAAGGGTTCAATACCCTTATCATCTCGGTAGTCAAGGTGCACTCCCTTGGTCATCATAGTAGCACGAGTTCACCCCAAATATAATCATGATTTTTCTGGTTGACTTGCATGGATATATTAAAAGCATGAGATCACTCCTCATACAATATTGTTAGTAATGGTTCACTCTTATGGCCATATTAGTAGTCAAAAATTACTCCCAATATTATATTAGTCTATCTCATGAGATATAAATCTTTTCCCAAGTAATTATAGGGGGATAAATGTCTCACCTATATCATAATTAAATCATCCATAAATATTCCAAAAAATCATAAAAAATATTATCATAGCCTAGGAAATGATATGGGAATTGTACACATTTAATTATATTAAAAAAATTGTAAATAGATAGAGGGTTCATATTAATTTTTTCAAATGAATAATGTATGAAAAGAATAAATTTTTAAAACAATATAACTCTTGAAAGAGAAATTAATTTCATCATAATGTCATAAAAATATTAAACATTCATATAAAAAATATGAATGGAATTATAGAATCATTTCCCCTAAAAATATTGAGTAATACCAATAGATTTCTTCTTAAATGGGAAATAAATTTAAATGATTTTTTAATAAAATGATTGAGAAAAATATTATTTCTTATTTGAAAATGGATCTTAAAACATAAATCATTTTGAAACACATTTTTTTTAAAAATACATAAAAAATATATATTTAAGTCTTAATAATTTTTGGAAGTCATTTTTACATGATAACTTATAATAGATTCCCAAAAAAGAACTAAAAATTATTTATCTAAAAATATATAAATGAATAATAAAATAAATTTGAAACTATTTTATTTATAATACATAGAAAATATATATATATGGATGGGGGATGTTTTGAAAACTATTTTCCTTTAAAACAAATTATATAATATTGAAAACAATTTGAAAACAATTTTACGTAAAAACATAATAAATTAATCAATTTTTTTAAAACTCTTTCTTGAAAAATACATTGAGAAATTTTTAAAAAACCCTGAAATATTTATGAAAAGTATTTCATTGAAAATTAAATTCCTAAATTATTTTTGAATGATTTACCATTTAAACATGCAAAGAATGGTTCGTAAAAATGAAGATACATAAATCCGTAAATACCATATGATGTAAAAGATATAATCCTTCAGCACGGTACAAAGGATAAAAAATTTCATGTTTGAAATAGGATAATAATATTCCTTTGAAAAAATTGGTAAAATAAAATTGGGTGATTTTTTTAAATATTATATTTTAATATTTGAATATTCTTGGAAAATGTTTTTGTAAAAAATGGATTTGGAGGAACACAAATTTCCTATCAATTATAGGGCGTGGTCTGGGTTTCTTAAAAATAGTATCTTACCTATATTATGTAACAGTTAGTAAAAAATGGTACAAATAGATTAAAATATCATGAATGAAAATAAGAGAAAAAAATCATAAGAATTATTAAGATATTGTTCATAATATTACATCAAGAAAATTAAAAACATAAACAATCTCAAAAAGTAAATTGATTGTTTTGACAAACTCTTACAACTCAATAACCATGAAACACACACCACATTTAATAAAATGATATTAAATGAACATTAAAATATTATGAATATATGTTTATTCTGGATATAAAATTTCCAATCCATTAAAACACCTTAGGGAGAAATATGGATTCAAAACATGATATGTGACTTATAGATGGAAAATTGTGACAAAATTTCTTTTTCGGTTTGGTAAATTTGGAAAAATAAATCCCATTAAAGAAAGATCATTTAATGGATATGTAAATTCAAAAAAATTTAATAATATTTATCATATAATTCATTCCTATGTAGTATATTCACCAGGAAAAATAATAAAGTGGTGAACATGGCATCTGTCTCACAGATATAGAAAGTGAGATGCAATTCTATTAACTTCTGTCTTTACTCTCATTATACATGTACAAAATTCATGTATAATAAATATAATTTTATTATAAATATATAAATTAACCATATTATTCAAAAAATAACATATATATTTTACTATGACATTATATATGATTATTCATAACAATTCTATGATATGATTTCACTTAAGGTAATATCCACTTTGTTCATCACATGTGTATTACATTGTTATATCATATATTCCTTATTCTTATATAATTATTTATTGAATATAAAAAAATATATAAAACTAAATTATATTAAGTAAATTTGTATTATAATAATCTATATAATTCAGAATTGTGAAATGGAATAAACCGTTAATGGATACTGTAGGTCGTACGTACACATTAACATTGTTTCTGTTTTATTTTGGTATTAATGGAAAGACAGATAATGATATATATCTGAATATAATAACATTAAATTATCATTATTATGTCATATGTATCATCTATGTTCTCTAAAAACATCCTTAATACCATTCATGCAATATATAAATGAATCGCGTCGCTTTGTGGGGGCAGTAGTCCACACATCCACCAACGAGACTATAGTATTTTAATAAAATGGAAATTCTAAGGACATGTTTTATAAAATTATTAATTAGTAATATAGAAATAAAAAATAAAAAATAAAAATATACCCTCCATCATTATTTCCACTATGAGAAGTAGGGAAGGAAAAATGAGCAATCATCATTTTGTGAGGTGGTAGTTCACCAAACATGTAAACTGTTTGTTTGTTACCCATTATATGGATGTGTGTGTAATTGTAGGTTTAAAACATAGAATATCAACATCCAATAATATTGAGAATATTTTTTTTATAATAATAGAATAAGAATATTATTTTGGTTGATAATGGTACCAACATACAAGAACTGGAAGAAGAACATTACTACTTATTGGGGTAACTCCTCTTGGTTTTCACAGAAGGGCATCCATGGATTGATTTCATCCCAAGGGGAGGATTATTAGATGTTTTTAGGGATTTAAAAAAGATATTGGGAAAATATTGATATAGAAAAAGTTGATTTAGAGGTGTGAGGAATTGGGAGGAGATGACTTCATTTTTATATATGAGTAGTGAAACTCTTGTAAATTTTGGGAAGAGGAATTCTACCCATGGTTTTCACTGGTAATTTGGATCGAATATCTGAACGTAGTATATAAAAATTCTTATAGGGTCTAAATATGGTAATAATAAGAATTTTTTAATAATTTATAGATAATTTAATCCCAAATGTATAAGGTTTAGTAATTTGTTAAGCTAAATTTAACCTTAATTGATGTAGTTATTTTTAATTACATTCACTAATATTTTTCATAAAAAACTATATTTACATTATTTTAAATTATAAATTATGATGATTCTAAAAATGTAATATAAATTTCCTTATTCTAATCATATAATTGGAAGAAATTAATTTAAATTTAATCCCATAGTCGGGTTTCCAATTGGAGTTTTTAACGTCAAAACATTCAAAATTTTCCTATGTTATTATTTTCAATATTAAAGTGAAATTGATTCCAACGAAAAAAATTGTAATTCATTTTAAAAATACTATCTAATTAAACATTTAAACCAATTTAACAAGTAATTTATGCTTAAAAATAAATTATATAAAGAAATAAATTTAAACTAACATTAAATATATTATAACTATTCAATAAAAATGAATCCTTTTAGAAATATACAAATAATTTACTCTAACCTAGTTTTTATATATCAATTTCAAATATTTTTTAAATTTTGACTTATATAGTCCATAAAATTTAGAAAAATTGGAATTAAAATTATTTTTCAATTAAATGATTGAAAGTTTTTATAAAAAGACCTATATTATATTTTTCATAAAATTGGGTTTGTATTTATCTAATTCATACCAAATATATTAGTGGAATATTATAAATATTATACTGAATATATAATATATATCATATAAAAATCACTCACTAACTCTAATTAATTTAATATTTTAGGGTAATGCAACATTGAGAGTATAATATTATTTTTATTTAAATTGAATTGTTTTTTATATTCATTTGTATTTAATTTATATCCAATGAATTAATTAAATATTTTTGTATATGATTTATTTATCAATACTGTAAATATTTTTCATTATATATAACATAATGGCTATGTCATATTAAATAATATATCATCATTCACTAAAACTCAGTGTTCCATGTTACAAAAGTCATTGTTTCGTATATCACAAACTCAAATTAGTGTCCTAAGTAAAGCCATCTAAAATTTATGTTGTGTGTAGTGCATGATTAAATTGTTTTTTTCATATAACACATGTAAAATATAGTTATTTATTATAAAAATAACATTTTTTAGTGTTGCATGAAATAAAAAATATCAAAAATATTCCATTAATATGAAAAAAAATCACCAAATCTCATCATGTTATATTCTTCCACCCCCCCCCCTTTAAAATGGGGTTCTCACCAAATTTTATTACGGAAATCAAAGTTTTAATAACATTATTTTCCTTTAACAGAATCCCACATCAAAAAAATTAACACTAAATCCTCCCTTAAAATGAAATTTGTAACCATAACGGTTTACCAGAGTAACACATAGCTGGATTTTCACAAAGTAGAACATAGGTGGAATGTTAAAACATGTAAATGGAAGAGAAATATAATTATCATGTGCTAGAGGAAGGTGATAGAGATCCTAGTGATGATAAATTTAATAATCACATATCTATATATCTATAATCATCTAAGGGACCATATAATTAATCAGGAAATAAGTTACTAGGATAAAAAAAATTCATAATATATTCCCTATCATTGAAGAATCTTCTTGATAATTTATACTTATTTGATTTAATTACCTATAATAAGTAAAATATCAAACTTTGGTCGTGTCTTGACTAGTTAAAACTTCTCCTAATTCTCTAACAGGAAGGTGAATTTTTTTCATTCCTATAGAAATAATAGATCTTGTTATCTATGATTTGTCATCCAATCGCATTTCAGATACCATCAATACAAAATTATTATATTATGTTATCCATTATGCATAAATACTTATTTGGTGAGATAATACTATAATGTCACAAATTTCATCCAAATTTGAATGTAAACATCCTATAATGTTAAACATTTTAACCCATAAATATGATGACAATACAAAATGGTAGGAGGAATGGAATTAAATCTCCTTAACATTGATCTCCCATATATAATAAGGTAGATCTTGGTTTTCACTTTCCCAACACGTGAATAACTTCTTTATATATTCTCTTAAAACATGGTAATAACATGAGATACCATAAATAATTTTGGAAAACATGCATGATTACTTATTATAATCCTTACTTGATATACTAATTAAATCTATTATGTTCTAAACATCATCCATAATGAAATAGACAATTCTGTTTACAAATCAATAATATGTTCTTGATTACATTAATATTTACCTTCCATTAATAAAAATATAACATTTTTAACTCATCATAACCTTGACGTATATCTTTAGAAATTCATAATTGAAAAAATATACTTTAAATACTGGTATATTTCAGGATTCACGAAACATAATATGTGAATTAAAAATAATAAATTCTTCATTCATCTAACATTTTTATTAATCCATTAATAATGATTCATCAACTTATTCCATAATACCACATTCCTAGAAAATGAAATATGAATCATGTCTTAACATTCCTAAAATACAATAAAATCAAACTTCTTATGTTTAATTTAAACAACACTGAAAGAATATCACATACTGTTCACTTTTCGTTTGTAGTATCATTATCATAACACGTATATCCAATATTAATAACCCCTTCATGACTACATTTTTCAAATATAAACATCAGAAATGTATTTTCATAATTCCCATACATTCTATATCCAAAACATTAAATGATAACTGGGTTCCTTCTAGTCCACTCTATTGAGTGAAACTACAAATCACAAGGTGAGATTCATATATCATAAAAGAAAAACACATAATCATGAAAATTAATTATAGGATGCATAAGTCATGAAAAAAAACCTTAATATATTAAACACTATGTTTATACTAGGTTATGCATAGGAAAATTCCATTTAATTACATTATGATGGATCTTGAATATATTGTGAATTCTCAAATAATATCGCCTAAGAGTGTCAAATGAGGTGTGAAACAAACCTTGTTGTTGTGAACTAGATTACCCCATGTCAATCCTAGAATATATTTTCAATGATGTTACTCTTAGGTACATATCTGCAAGACCAACATAAACTTATAGTATCTATGGAAGGATGTATTTATACGAAACAACTTACTCTATCCTTTTCAAAAAATCCATGGCATTTTCCTACACATTTCATTCTCCTTAGATTTATCCATCGACATGTCATTGGGGTTCCCACTATGGTTTTCACATTATAACTTATAATGGTTAACTAAAAAATTTATATGATTCCAAATAAAGAGACCGAGTCCCTACATACATATAAATTACATCATTTTTTTGGAAAACATAATTCATTACAAAAAAAAAGATGTCGAAAAACATTATTTTTTTTTGTACCTTTGGATACATGGAATCTTAGAAACTTGTACATAAGTGAGCTAAATTATCTCTCACAAGGTTCTTCATGATTTTAACCATTCCACAACAAACAATTCATAATACATATCATAATAACATGGGGATTTAAACATAAAAAATACATAGATATAAAACTTAGATAGGGTAACCAAGGGAGACACATAGTCATATACATGCGTATAGGGGTATGTGAACGTGATAAAAATATTAGAATATCATGCATTAGTTATCAATGATTATAAACATGAATCATGAAATAAATATTGTTAGTGCCTAAGACACAAATCATATGAAAATAAATAATATTATTAATGAAATCATATCATAGGAATGAATCATGTAATTGTGGTAAACACATAAGAATATAATATGATTTCTATAGCATTTAAGTCATTTCTTCCAAAGCCATAATGGTAGTATGGTTTCACTCTCCCTACAATATTGGTTGCTATAGTTTACTCTCATGGAAATATTTCTAGCATTAGATCACTCCCCATACAATATTGGTAGTCCTGGTTCACTCCCATGACCATATTAGAATCATGATTTCACTCCTCAAACTAACTCAGTAATAATGGATCACTCCCATAGTCATCTTAATAGCCATGGTTTACTCCTGTGAACATCTTAGTCTATTTCATTAACTGTAAATATTTACACAATTCATTATAGGGAGAATTAGGTCCCACTAATATCATAATGATTTCAAATATAAATGTTCCAAAATATCATTTAAAACCCATATCTTAGCCCATAAAGTTAAATGGGTATCCCAAACAGGTAATAATTTCATAACGAACTAAAATAGATAAATGTTTCATAATAATTTTAAAAACATTAAAACCTATGAAAATATGTGTGTTCCAAAAATATATAACCCCTGAAATAGAAATGGGGTTCATAATCATTTCATAAAAACATAAACCATTCAGAGAAAGAATATGAATGGAAATATTGAATTATTTCCCTAGAATTGAACAAGTAACATTAACAGAAGTAATATTACATTGGACAATTATTTTAAATATATTTAAAAAACATTTCATAAGTAAAATAAAATTTCTTATTTGAAAAATTCTTCTTTAGACATAAAATATTTTGAAACCCATTTTATTTTAAAATTCTTAAAAAAAATTGAATGATGTCTTGAAAACATTTTGGAAAACTATTTACCTTGAAAACCTTTATAATAAGCTTGAAAATGACTTCAAACCTATTTAATTAAAATACATTAAAATCATGTAAATAATTTATAAAAATATTATGAAAACAATTTTTATTGAAAACATATAGAGGAAGGTTTAAATTAGTTAAAAAAATTTACATGAAAATATAAAATTGAAGATTGAAAACAAAACCTTCTTTGAAAACACATTGAAAACATATAATGAAGTATATTAAAGAATGAAAATAATTTCATTGAATGTTAATTTCTAAAATAAATCTTAAAAATTTATATTTTAAACATGAAAATCAATGTTCAAATGAATGAAATGATTAAATCCATAAAATGAACATTTTTTCATGATAAAAAGTTCAGAAAATTCCTTGTTTGGAAATTTAAAAGAATATTCATTTGAAAAAAATTTCAAAATAATAAAAGGGTAAAATTTCATTAAAATATTACAGTATAATACTAGAATATTATTGGAATCCATTTTTAGAACACATGGTTTTGAGGGAATATATATCTCTGACTGAAGAGAGAGTAAAATTGGGCATTCATAAAAATAGTTTCATAATTATAATATGTAACAAAGAATGAAAAAATTGAACAAATACATTAATATATCCTCAATAACTAGAGGATATTAAAATTTATGAGTGTTCGTGACATATGGATCCTAATATCTCATCACATGAAGCTTATACATAAAAAATCATGAAAAGTGGTGAGATTGATTCGATAAACTCATACCAATTGTTAACATTGAAAAAAACCCCATCTAATAAATTAAACTTATATGACGAATAAAATATCATGAAAAGATGTAGATCCATGAAATAATATTTCAAATGCTGTATATACACCTAATAGAAAAATATGGGTGCATAACATTTAATGTATCTTAATGAATGAATGCTTAGGAACAATTACTTTTCTGATTGAGTAAAATTTGAAACATAACCCCTATAAATAAATAATCATAGAATTCATATGTAAATTAAAAATTAATAATTATAATAATCATATATTAAAATAATGCGAATTTTATACTCCACGAAAAATAATAGAGTGGTGAAAAAGGCATTTATCTCAAATATACAATAAATGAGATGAAATTGCATTGTCTTATATCTTGACTCTCGTTATAATTGTACAATCTTAATGTATAATAAATATAAGATTATTATAAATATATAAAAAACAATATTATTATATCTAATAATATAAATGTTTTTATTATGACATTATGTTTTCTTTTATTAACAATTATATGTTAAGGATTCACTTTATGTAATAACCTCTTGGTCCTCTGCATGTTTCTTGATTTCTTATATCAATGGTACTTATAATTAAACAATTGTTTCAGGAATTTAATAAATTAAAAAAAATTACATTCATAATATGTGTATTATAATAATCTATATTATATATAAGTATGAAATGGAACACATCAGTCATGGAGATGGTAGGTCATACATACAGATAAGCATTGTTTCTATTTTATTATTATATTGAATGAATGACTGAAAATGGAATATATGTATACAATAATAAAATCAAATTAAAATGTAATTATAGTTTCATATATATCATTTAAATTTACTAAATAGATCCTTAATAAATTTCATGCAGTGGGTGAATGCATCACATCGCTTCGAGGGGTCGGTAGTCCACACATGCTCTAATAAGACTTTCGTATTTAAATAAAATAGATTGTAAAAATTTATGTGCATTAAAATAATTAAAGAATTTTAAAAATATATAAATTATAACATATAATGAATATAAATATAGTTTACATTATAACTTCGACAATGGTAGGTGGTAAAAGAAAATTTAACAATCATCATTTCGTGAGGCTGTAGTTTGCCAATAACTTAAAAAGTATGTTAACTACAAAGTAGATAGAAGTGTTTGTAAGTGTAGGTAAAACATATAATAAAAACAACATATTATATTTAGGATAATGGTGTTTTATACAAGTATGTTATAAGAATAATTTAGGGGTTGGATAATGTAACTAATATAAAAGAACATGTGGAATAATGTAAACTCTTATTCATATAACTCCTTTTTATTTACACCAAATGGATTCATTGTATAGAATTCATTAAAAAAGGTGTCATATATGATAAGGGGAGGAACATATAGGATCAATTTTTAATGACTTGTTTGAGCCAAAGGGTTTTACATGGTTTGGGGATGTGGTAGGAAATGAGGCCTTTTAGTATCGAGGATGAGTGGGACTCTTGTAATTTTTTGGAAATAGAAATTCATCTATGGTTTCCCCAGGGAAAGTGCATCCAATAACATTAAAATGTTTATAAAAGTGGTGATAGGAACAAAATATGGCCATTCAATGTAATTTGGAAAATTTTATACGTAATTTCGGCTCTTATGATTATTTTTTAGTCCTTAGTTATTCTTAATTAAACATTAATTGACTTAATTAATTTTAATTACATTCACTAATCACATTATTAAAAATATAAGATTTATTATTTGAAATTAGAAATTATGTTGATTCCAAATATGGAATCTATTTTTCAAAATTTCTGTCATTGATGTGGCATAAAATAATTTAAATTTAATTCTATTTTCATGATGACATTACAATTTTTTAATGTAGAAACATTAAAATGTTTGTTAATTTTTCATTTTTAAATTCAATGTAATATTGATTCAAACTTAAAAAATTAATTATATTTATAAAAATATGATCTAGTAATTTTTTAAAAAATATTAATGTATAATTTAGCATTATAAAAAAATTAGATGAAAAAGTAGTAATGAAGAAAAATTTAGCATTTTTTACATATTAGTTGAAAATGAATCCTTACAAAAAAAATTCAAAAAAAGTAAAATATATGAATTATTATGTTTTTCATTCAAATATTATGTTTATTTTTACATATATATTCATGAATGGTTGAAATTTTTTCGATTTAACATAGGTTCTCTATTAATATATGATAAAAATACCTTAAAAAATATAACATCTTATGCATTATTTTTTTGTTTTTATCTTAATCCTATAAAATATATTGGATAAATATAAAATATTTATTTAAATATATATATAATTTATATATCCTATTAATATCACTCAATAATTGTAGTTAATATAATTTATTAGGAAAAAATTCTTTGTGGGTATAATAATATTTTTTATTTATATTCAATCTCATTCAATATTAATTTCTAATTAACCTGAAAAAATGAATTCATTTTATATTTCAATAAAACATGTATTTTCATAATTTAGTTTACCATTTTCATAAAAAAAAAATTAAATGCATGGTTATATTAAATAATATATCATTATTAAGTAAAACTCTGTATTAGGTGTTCCAAAATCCAATGAGGAAAGTCATTGTTACCTGTAATGCAAACTAACATCTGTGTTATATGCATAGTCTGCAAAATTTTATGTTTCATGTTGTGAACTATTACCATGGTTATTTGTATAACTAAAGAAAAACATATTTCATTAATATAAAATAAAATATATTTAATGTTGTGTAAAATTTATAATATCAAAAAGATTAAATTAATTTGAAAAAAAATCACAAAATTTTGTATTGTTATAATTTTATATGTAGTTATTTCATATGAAATTAGAAACATATAGAGGATATTGGGTAAATGGATTCATTTTTAATAGTTATAAATAACCACATAGTTTTCCATAAGAAATTGTTCACCCTTTTTCGATACATAGTACATGGAAAACATTTGGACTACTCCTTGCAACCTCCCTCCCCAAACTCTGCACCCTCTAATGTAGGGTGTTTTCATTGATGGTGTACGTTTTATAAAATCATTAACCCACATTGGAGTAACCTAGATTCCCCTCAATAATGGAACAAGGTTAAGGCACATAGTTTGGAAAAATATTTTCTTTTTCCCAAGAAACTATATGTGCTGGTTTTAAACCTCAAAAACTTTTTATTAAAACTCTCAAACACCTCTATTATTACACTAAACCACCCCGACTGAACCCTAAATGTTTTATATTGATTTTGGAATCTCCTTAGATGATTCTATAGATCTATAATCCCATTTTTGTGAAAATAAAAAATTTATTAGATGAATTCCACCCCTTTTCCTTATACGATCTCTTCTGATTTCTTTTCTTCCCTCTCCCAAATATTTCTATCTTCTATTATATAGATGATTTCCACCATTGGAGATGGATTTGATCTTGGTTTTAATAGTTGTTTTTTGTCAGATATGGTCTAAGTATTTGATCGAAGATATCTTATGTCACTAAAAAATTGTTCATTGAACATCCGAATAGATATTCCAATTTTGTAATCTTTCAAACTTTTCCTGGAGTTCTGCTATGTAATTCTCAAATTCAATATTATATATTATAACTGGGTTTACGTGGTTGTGAAATTTTAATTTCCATATTCATAAATTGAGTTTAGAGTTGAACTATTTAATTAATTTCCCATGTGATTATGAAAACATATGGAGTGTGATAATATAATTGAATTGATGATATATGATTTACGAATAGTTGAAAATTGGGATTGTAAACATGGTTGATAAAGGGAATTCTGAAATTTATTCAATAATGGGTTATATAAATGATTGATAAATGGTTTCTGTATGTGGAACCAGGGTATGTGATATTTATGAGGGATGTGAAAATTGATTTATGGGACATGTACTTCTAATCCAATCACCCCCAACGTGGCACACTACTTATCTATGACCATGAGGTATATATATATATATTTCATGAATATGATAAATAAGTTTTCATATAGGAACTACTAGTAACATCCCATGTAAATAAATAATAAAACATATTTCATATTTATTAATATTTGTGAGTTAAATATTTAGTTTACTTTAAAGGTGTTGCTATGTTCTATAACACACCCGATACGTAACAACATATTTCTTTGAAATCTTACATTTCACACTAATAATATAATATTATTATATTAAATAGTAGTTAACTCATAGCCGTTGTATTGGAGGAAATTAAAAAAACTTACTAAAGTATGATTATACATTTTTGTTTAATGTATTTACATTTTTCCAATAAAAGTTAGAGGCTTTTAACATGAATGAATTTAATTTTAAGCATAATTTACATTAAAATGTTGATTTACCACCTTTTAATGGAAAACCCTCTTTAAATATAGTTTTGGTAACTTTAATACATTCTATTTGACCAAATAAAATCCTTATTTAGAATGGGGTGGACCTCAAAATTTACTTTGTGTATTTTTTTTGAATTTTTTCGATAAAGTTCATTTTTAAAGAATAGTGAAAAATAGTCTATTTTAATTCAAAACTGTGTTTTAATCTAATTTTTTATATAGTTAGATTGTCTTTTTAATTGGTTTTAAAGTTTTATTAGAATATCTTTTTACCATTTAATTCAATTTTTGTCATTGTAATTAATTTTACTTTGAAATTGGACATAATCAAATGTCAATATTTGATAGGTATTGTTTATTAAAAAAATTCTATATGTTTTAAAAATGGGAATTAATTTTAAATTAATTAATGAACCTTATATGTATTTAATATAGAAAAATAGACATAGTTTTTGAATTTGGAATATAAAAAATATATTAGGCTGAATTTTTGGTAGTTTTCTTAAAAACATCAATTTTTATGAATAGTGAAACCACTTAGTAGTAGTTAAAAAACTGAATTTTCCATTAAAATGAAATGATACCACTTCTGTAAATTGAATTTAGAAATTACAAAATACATGGTTGTTATTATAATGTAAAATATGGTTCAATATGGTGAAAATAATATTTAGTGAATAGTAACTTTTGACTTTTATTACCGCGGTTAAAGGTAAATAGGGTAAATCAAGGTAAAAGAAAGATTATAATAATTCAAAATTACCATAAAACTTGTCCAATTATTATTCTAGTATTTTATTTAGGCCATGAGTCATCTTATCTTCGACTTTAATTAGTTTTGGACCTTTAGAAACCGAATAACATTATATAATAAAATAATATTATCACACATTCCTAAAGAGACCCTCCTCCCCCTTATAAAAAGCCCTCACTTCTATTCAATTCCTCACATATATCAAGACTTTTGGATCATCCATACTCAGAACAATTAAGCTCCCTATATCCCTCTCATCTTTCTAGAAGCCTTACATTTTGGTAGAAGGCCCTTCATGAAGTCCTTTTGGTTCAAACAAAAGGAAGATGCCCAAATTAAAGGTAACGGTTTCTCTTAACTTATTTTCTTTTATTTTACCTCTCCAATAAATAAACACTTTTTATTCATTAATTTTATAAAATCAATAGTATCCTCAATATACTGGGATGTTTTTATTAATATTATTCGAACTACACTTACACACACCTCCATATAATGGGTGAAAAACATATTGTTTCTGTGGATGACAAACTAACGCCTCATGAGATGCTGATTGTTCGATTATATCTTACTGCCTATCATGGTGTCCATTAAGATGACACTATATTTATATATGGTATATATTATTTTTATGTTATCTTTACCATTCTATGTTTTTCGTTTATAGCATACCTTTATGGTTTCCATTATGGGTAAACGTGATAATTTAATTTGATGAAGTGCGGACTACCGCCCCTAAAAAAGTCATTTGACTCGTTAATTCCATATGTGGGACATATAAAGGATGGAAGTAATGATATTATATATGATGTTATACTAGAATTATAATATTCCTATGTCTCATTATGTTTCAATTCCATTAAAATAATGAATATAAATTAAAGTAGAATTCATGCGTACGTATGGCTTACCGTCTCTAGGAACGGTGCATTTCATTTCTTACCTCCAAATGACACGTACTGTTATAAATATATATATACTGGATATATATTATATATATGATATCTAAATAATAAATATCATTCTGTATATAAAACACTATTGACCGCATGGACAACTGGTAAATAGAAGGTGTTCATTTTTGACTCAAGTACTAAATATCGACTAATCGAATGTTAGTAACTTAAATGATTACATAATTTTTATAACATGGTAATAAGTTATATAAAGGGAATAATAAACTTGAAAATGGTTCTTAAGTTAGTAGAAAGTAACTTTAGTTTATTATTCAGGAGATTAAAGAACAAACGGGTCAAGTCAGACATGAGGTAAGGGACTTATTCTCAATCTCTTTTCATTGTGGCATATATCATTCTAATAAATGACTTTATTTTGTACTATGTATAAAAACCTTTGACTTTTTATTTCATTCATATGAAATATTTTTATATGAAGTGTTTTACTAAATGTCAAGAAGGAATTGTTTTTACCTAAGCGGTGACAATAACCTTTTTCTACCGCCGTGAGTATTATTTGATCTTTGGCTTCATTGACAAGCCATAATTTTTTTTAAGGAAAATAAATACCATACGATTTTTAAATATTTTGATATTGAAAATGGTTTTGATAATACAATTTTTTATGTCAATATATTTTAATGATATATTGTGATTTTAATGTAGAAATTTCTTCTTTCCTTTATGTTTATTTTATGTGTTTTGAATATGCTATGGTTCTTGGGAATTATTTATGTATACGGGTAGTTCCATGATAAACCTTGGGCGGGTGAGCCCGAGATCGATCTCCAATGCACTGGTTAACATGACGGAGGTAAATGTACTTGTTTCTCGTAAAATATTTAAGGAATATATAGAGATTGGTATTGCAACATTACTCCCTATCTAGATGTGATAGTTATAACGTAAGTATGATATGAATGCCATAAATATTTTTGTGATTTGTGATTACTATGTGTAATTCATAAATATTAGGTTTTAATGAGGTCAGTAAAAGAGTTTATGTTTTACTTGTATTTATGAACTAATGTTTTCTTTCTTTGTTTTATAACCTTTATTGAGATTTTTATGCTCATCCCATGTTTTGAAATGTTTTCAATAGACTTAATATGAATAGGGTCAAGTATGGGATCAAGGAAAAGTTATGTTTTCTAAACCATGGAACTAGACATGACTCTTTTTTTCAATAGTTTTTATTTTATGAAAAAAATGGCAACTGAGTAGAAGTGTCTACTTTGTAATATTTTTAGATTTAATAGTTATGTCCTAATTATCTAAAAATCTAAAACTAAAAACATCCTCAATGTGAATTATTCATTTAATTCAATATTATTTAATGTTTAAGGCCTGGTCCTTGTATTTGGTATCAATGGTCGTTATAGATAAATTTTGGAGTTAGTGTATTTTTAAATTAATATCCATAAAATAATTTATGTTAATATTGAAATCATATAGCATTTACAGATTACCATGTTGGTTCGCCTAAGATATTTCTGTGTTTAGAATGGTTTTCCACAATTGAAAAAGGGTAGCAATATTGGGAGGACAATAGGAGGAAGACAACCTTCCAAATCAGCAACCTGAGATGGGAAGAATCAGAACTGAACAGTTTTTTGCAGTTATGGCACAATTGACTCTGTCTATAAATAGTGGTGGTATCCATGTACAATATTAGCTTGATCAACCATAGTGGAACATGTCAGTAGTAGAGCATTTCATGAGGCAACATCCCCAATAATTCAGAGGATCATCTGACCCGGTGCTAGCAGAAGGGTGGATTAAAGAACTGGAAAATATTTTCAATGTCATGGTTTATTCAAAACATCAAATTGTTAGTCTAGATGTTTACCATTTTGAAGGTGAAGCTGATCAGTGGTGGTCGATGGTTAAAAATATCAGGGATAGTGAAAAGATTGATGCTCTCTTTTGGGATGAATTCAATGATATGTTTCTTGTGAAATATTTTCCTATGGTTGTTTGTTATAGAATGGAAAAATAATAACTATAATTGAGGTAGGCGGATGACTCAGTGGATACTTATGATGTAAAATTAACTCGACTGTCAAGGTATGCTCCAAATTTCATAGGAGATCTTGATTGTAAAATCTACCATTTTTTCTCAAGATTAAAGAAAATTTATCGAAGGGCTTTAGATTCTCATGGGTTCAAAAATAATGAAAAACTTGTTCATTGTGCAAAGAAGGTGTAAATAGAGTTTTCTGATGATCAGGTGTTCACTGAAAAACATCAGAATAAGTGGTTGAGGTGGTAGGAAAAATGTAATAACTCTACAAAAATGTCTGATTGTAAGAAACATAAGTTTACTGTTTGTAAAAATTGTAGTAAAATTCATGTTGGGGAATGTCTTTTTAATTATGGTAAGTGCTATTGATTTGGTAAAATGGGACATAAGGCTCGTAATTTAACTGGAAATGATCAGTGTAATGGTAAGACGAAATCTGATTTACAGTCTGTAAATTTTTTTAAGTGAAATGAAATGGATCATTATGAAAATGAGTGTCCACAAACAACTCAACTGAGGGAAAGTAGCCAGACTACAAGTAGAAAGGTGTGGTGAAATCCTTTGAAAATACATCATCAGATGTTGGGCCATCAAATGAAGTAGTATCTAGTACACTTTTTATTTGTTTAGATTATTCCAATTTGTTGTTGGATTCAGGTTCTAAACACTCTTTCATTTATGAGAAGTTTTCTAGTAAATTGGAAACTCCATCTCAACATATGAATTTTGAACTTACGGTAAAAACACATTTTGGAAATGTTGAGACAAGAAGAATACATATGATCATTCATGTCCATGCGTGCGGAAAGAATCTACCTGCAAACATTATTGTTTTTCCTCTAGTATAGTTTGATGTTATTTTGGTTATGGATTGGATTTCTATTTATCATGCTAAGATTTACTACTGAACTGAAGATGTTTCTTTTCAGAAGGATTTTTAGTTTTTATACAAAAATGAACCCTTTCTTTTGTTAACATATCAGGATGCTAAGAAACTAGTAAAAAATGGAAATAAATGTAACCATGCACATATTGTTGAAAACGAACGAACAGTTTAGAAAAATTATGTGCCAGTGGTAAATGAGTACCTTAATGCTTTTCCATATGATTTGCCTGGTATTATACATGATTGAAAGTTGGATTTACTGTTCAATTAGTTCCTGATGCTAACCAAATTTCAAAACCCCCTATCAAGTGACTCAAATTGAACTTTTAGTGTTAAAGAAGCAATTATAGAAGATATTAAATATTGATATCATTCGACCTAGAACATCACTATGGGGTGCTCCTACCTTGTTTGTTAAAAAAATGGTGGTTCAATGAGACTTTGCATTGATTATAGTGCATTGAATAACATAGCTATTAAGAACAATTATCCTTTGCCTCATATCAATAATTTGTTTGATCAGCTCTTTGGAGCCCAGTATTTTTTGAAGATTGACCTGGGATTGGGGTAACATCAGTTGAAAGTAAAGGATGAAGACATTCCAGAGACCATGTTTCGTACTAGATATGGCTAGTATTAATTTCTAGTTATTCCTATTGGTTTAACCAATGCACCTGTTGTATTCATGGATCTTATAAATAGAATATTCCATGAGTTCCTGGATAAGTTTATGGTCGTGTTCATTGATGATATTTTGGATTATTCCAAAAGTAAATAGGAATATGAAATTCATTAAAGGTTTATCTTGCAAACCTTAAAAGAAAAGAAACTTTATGGGTAATTCAACAAGTGTGAGTTTTGGTTGAAACAAATCTCTTTCCGTGGACAAATTGTTTTAAAAAATGTTATAACGGTTGATCTTGATAAAACTAAAGTTGTTGAAGAGTGGCCAAGACCCACAAATATAATCAAGATTCATATTTTTCTTGGTTTGGATGGTTTTTACTTGGGTGTTGATGAAATGTTTGCATGGTTATCTAGTCCAATGACTAAGTTAACTCGAAAAGGAGTTATGTTCCTCTAGACAAAAGAATGTGATGATTGTTTTTAGGAATTAAAAAATTATTTTTGAATGCTCCAGTTTGGGCACTGCCATCCAGAAATGGTGAGTTTGTTTTCTACAGTGATTCTTCCTTTAAAGGACTTGGTTGTATCCTAATGTCGGATGATTATGTAATTTCTTATGATTCACATCAGTTGAAACCACATGAGTTAAATTTCCTTACACATGATTTAGAAATAGCTACTGTTGTTTTTTTTATTTAAAATTTTTGATTCATAATTTCTATGGTGTAAAATGTGAAATATATACTGATCACAATAGTTTAAAGTATATATTCACTCAAAAAGAATTGATCAAGAGATAATGGATATGGATGGAATTAATAAAATATTATGATTTCACTATCCATTACTATATGAGAAAAGCAAATAAAGTTGTTGATTATTTGAGTCGAAAAAGTAATTATTCATTAACCATGTTAGGTTTGGGAAAAGATCCATTGGTTTTTGATATGATAAATAATGACATAGAAGTTGTTGATGCAGAAAATTCATCTGTTTTGTATCAAGTGTCTGTGTGATCATCTCTATCAGATAGAAGTAAGAAAGCACAGAACGAAGATAGTGAGTTATAGAAAAAGGTAGAGCTGGTTCAGAAGGGTAAGTTTCCTGAATTTAACATTGATAAAGATTGTGTTTTGAGATTTGGGAAGAGATTATGTGTTTCTTGTGATTCACTATTCAAGAATGTGTTGTTATGTGGATCTCATAGTTCCCGATTTTCATTTCATCCTAGAAGTACTAAGATGTACAGAGATCTTCAGGCTAATTACTGGTGGGATGGAATGAAAATAGATATTACTCATTTTGTTGTCAAGTGTTTGACTTGTCAGTAGGTCAAATCAGAGTGGCTATTACGAAAAGGTCATTTCAGCCTTTACGGGTGCCAGAGTGGAAATGGGAAAATATATCCATGGACTTTGTTGTGGGATTACCGAAGAAATCTCGAGGAAATAATGTAATCTGGGTTATTGTTGAACTATTGACTAAATCTTATAATTTCATTCCTATTCAATATACATTGTCTCTAGATCAACTTTCTTAGTTGTATACTTAAAAGCTAGTCAGGTTGGATGTAATTACCCGCTCCATTGTATCTGATCATGATCCTTGTTTTATTTTTAACTTTTGGAAAGGCCTTCTGAAGTCTTTGGGTACGGAATTAGATTTTATTATAGCTTCTCATCCTCAATCTAATGGGAAATCAGAACAAACAATTTAGTCATTGTAGGATATGGTACATGCATACAAGATGGATTATCAAGGATGTTGGGACTAACATATTTCTTTGGTTGAATTTTCATTTAATAACTGTTTTCATTCCAGTACACAGATTGATCCATTTGAGGAATTATATGGAAAGCGTTGTTGAATTCTAGATTTTTGGGATGAAGTATGTGAAAGGAAGCTGATTGGACCAGAATCGGTAGAAGAGATGGAAGATAAATTTCACTTGATTCAGAAGCACATGAGAATAGCTAAGAGTAGACAGAAAAGTTATGCAAATAACCGGAGGAAGGATCTTTCTATCGAGGTTGGTGATCATGTCATTCTCAAAGTTTTTCCATGGTAAAGTGTGATGTGTTTTGGTAAGAAGGGAAAGTTGAGTATGGGGTTCATTGGACCTTGTGAAATCATAGAGAAATTTCGATCAGTTGCATACAGAGTGGATTTTCCTCTAAGTCTATACCTGGTACATAATGTTTTTCATGTTTCGATGTTAAGAAAGTTTATTCCAGATCAAACACATGTTTTGAGCCTAGAGGTAGTTCAGTTGGAAGATAATCTCTCTTATGAAGAAAAACCAGTACAGATTGTTGACCATAGAGAGATAGTGTTGAGGAATAAGTTAATTCACCAGGTAATAGTTTTTTGGAAGAATAATATAGTTGAAGAGGAAACATGGTAATCTGAAAATTCTATGAGGGATAAATACACCCACTTATTTATAAGTAAAGTTATGAGGACGCAATTCCCAAAAGGGGGGAAGGATTTAACATCTAGGTAAATACAGAATAAGACATATTTCATATTTATTAATATTTTTGTATTAAATATTGATTTTACTTTAAAGGGGTTGATATTTATGATAGTGTACCTGATACGCAACAACGAGTTTCTTGAAAATCTTACGTTGTACACAAATAATATATTATTATTATTTTAAATGGTAGTTAACTCCTAGTCATTTTATAGGTAGGAATGAACAAAACATACTACAATATGATTATATGTGTTTTTTAAATGTATTTACATTTATCCAATAAAATTCAGAGGCTTAAAATGTGAATGAATCTAAATTTAAGCATAATTTATATTAAAAGGTCCATTTATAGCCTTTTAATGGAGAAACCTCATTAAATATATTTTTGGTCACATTAATCCATTTTATATGAAAAAATTAAATCCTTCTTTTGATTGGGGACATCAAAATTTACTTTGCATAAATTTTTGAAATTTTTTCAATAAAGTTCATTTTTTAATTAATTGTGCAGAATACTGTATTTTAATTCAAAACTGCGTTTTAATATAATTTTTTATATTGTTATATTATATTTTTAATTGGTTTTATAGTTTAATAACAATATATTTTTACAATTTAATCCAATATTGGTCATTGAAATTAATTTCACTTTGAAATTGGACATAAACAAGTTTCAATATTTTGATAGTCATTTTTTCTTAAAAACACTCTATTTATTTTAACAATGGGAATTAATTTTAAATTAATTAATTCAGCTTCTATTTTTTGAAATTGGAGAAAATATACATCATTTTTGAATTTGTAATATCAAATATATATTAGGCTGAAATTTTCAATGTTTAATGAAAAACGTTATTTTTTGATGAATAGTTAAACTACTTTGTATTTGTTAAAAAACTAACTTTTAAATTTAAATGAAATTTTACCACTTATGGGGATTGAATTTATAAATTCCAACATATATGGTTGTTATTAGTATGTAAATTTGGTTCAATAAGATGAAAATAATTTTTAGTGAATAGTAACTTTTGACTTTTATTTACCGCGGTTAAAGGAAAATACGGTAATTTAAGGTAAAAAGAATATTATAATAAATAAAATTACCTTAACTCTTGTCCAATTATTATTGGATGATTTTATTCCGACCTTGAGTCATCTTATCTTCAAATTTAATTAGTTTTGTACCTTTAGATACTGAATATCATTATATAATAAAATAATGTTATCACACTTTCCTAAAGAGCCCCTCCTCCCCTTATAAAAATCCCTCACTTTTAACCAATTAATCACACCTCTCAAGCCTTTTGTATCATCCAACCTCAACCCAATTAATTTTTATACATTCTTCTCCTCATCCTAGAAGCATTACCTTAGGCATAAGGCACTTCAAGAATTTTTTTTTGTTCAGACCAAAGGAATTAATCCAAATTAATGGTAACTGTTTCTCTTAACTTTTTTTCTTATATTTTACTTCTCCAATAACTAAACTCTTTCTATTCCATTATTTTATAAAACCAATAGTATACTCAATATACTAGGATGTTGTTATGAAAATTATTATAACTACTCTTACACACACCTCCATCTAATGGGTGAAGAACATACTGTTTTTATGGATGGAAAACTAATGCCTCATGAGATGATGATTGTTCGATTATCTCTTGCCTCCTATCATGGTGGCCATTAAGATGAAACTATATTTATATATAATATATATTATGTTTATTTTTTCTTTATTCTTCTGTATTTTTCTTTTATATCATTCCTTTATTGTATCCATAATGGGTAAACGCCTTAATTTCATTAGAGGAAGTGCGGACTACTGCCCCCAAAATAGTGATATGACACGTTAATGCCATATATGAGACATATAAAGGATGGAGTTAATGATATTATATATTAAATTATACTGGAAATTTAATATAACTTTTTAAAATTATTTTTAAATTCCATTAAATTAACAAATATAAATGAAAGTAGTGTTTATGCGTATGTAAGGCTTACCGTCTCCATGAATGGTGCATTTCATTTCTTACCTCCAAATGACATGTACTATTATAAATATATATTTACTATATATATATATATAATATATGATATCTAAATAATTAATGTTATTCTGTATATAATGGACTGTTGACCTCATGGACAGCATGTAAATATAAGTAGTTCATTTTTTACTCAAGTACCAAATAACAACAAATCGAATGTTATTAACTTAAATGATTTCATAATGTTTATAAAATGGTAATTAGTGATATAAACGGAATAATAAAGTAGAAAAAGGTTTTTAATCAAGTATAAATTAACTTTAGTTTATTATTTAGGAGATTAAATAAATAACGGTTTAAGTCATACACAAGGTAAGGGACTTCATCTCAATCTCTTTTCATTGAGGCATATTTTTTTATAATACATGGCTTTATTTTATACACTGTATAAACACCTTTTACTTTTCATTTCATTCAAATGGAATATTTTTATACAAATCATTATACAAAATGACAAAAAGGAATTTTTTTTTTATCTTAAGCTGTGACAAGGACCTTTTTACACCACCAGGAGTATTATTTGATCTTTGGCTTCCTTATCAAGGCATTGTATTTTTTAAAGGAAATTAAATACCATATAATTTTTACCTATTTTGGTATTGAAAATGGTTTTGATAATGTATTTTATTTATGTCAATATATTTCAATGATATATTTTTATTGAAATGTTGAAATTTCAACTTCCCTTTATGTTTTTATTATGTGTTATGAATATGTTATGGTTTTGGGAAATATTTACGTATACGGGTGGCTCCATGAAAACCCTACAACAGGTGAGCATGAGATTGATCACCAATTCAATGGGTAACATGACAGAGGTAAATGTGTATGTTTATTCTAATATATTTAGGTAATATACTGAGATGGGTATTCCAACATAACTCCAAATGTAGCTGAGATAGCTACAATGTATGTATGATATGAATGCGATAAGTATTTTAATGATTTGGGATTACTATGTGTTATTCATAAATCTTTTGTTTTCCTAAGATGTGTAAAATTGTTTATGTTTTGTATGTATTTATGAACTAATGTTTTCTTTCTTAATTTTATAAACCATTCTGATCTTTTTATGAACATCCCATGTTTTGAAATATTTTCACAGGACTGGAAGATAAATAGGGTCAAGGATGTTATCAAAGAAAAGTCATGTTGTCTATAACATGGTACTATACATGACCCTTTTTTTAAGAGAGTTTATATTTTATGAAAAAATGGAAACTGAGTTGAAGTGTCTAAATTGTAATCTTTTGAGATGTAATTGTTATGTCCTAGTTCTATAAAACTTTAAACCCGAAAATATCCTCAATGTTAATTATTCATTTAATTAAATATTATGTAATGTTTAAGGGTGGGTCCTTATACTACTACTCCAAAAATCCCTTTGGTACAAGACTACTGTACTAGGCACCTAATTTATGAATTTGAAATTGAATAGTAAATGGTAAATTGATCCCATAATATAATGTGATGTGATGTCCCTTTGGTGGATGTCTAAGAATATGGTATGAGAAAAGGTGGTAACTATGGGTTTGTATGTCACTGTGAACATGGGGACCTACGTCCCTAATTAAAGAAAAAATTAATATAAAAATATTTACATTATCATCTGATATTTAATGTTTATTTGAACTTAGACATTGTTATATACTCAATATTTCGATAGACCCCATTGGTGGGGGCCTAATGAGTATAACTAACACCCAAATCTGGATTCCTTTTTAAAGGTCAAATGTACTTCATGTTTGCCGGATTGGATGAAGTCAAGAGGCCATTGTTAAATTGCTGATATGGGACTTGATATGGACCATGGTGGAGACAACCATACCTTGTTTCAAGACCCAAATGGTAGTTTTCATGTTATCCGTATTTTCCATTTTCATTTGGCACATGACACTTATATAACATGACATATTCAATTATTCTGATTTGGACATTTTTTTCATGTTTTTTATTCAACTTGTGTTGTTGGATGGTTATTGATTGTTGTATTATGTATTTTATTTTTTATTTTCATTTTGTTATTTTATATTTATTTATGATGTTGTGATGATTTGATATGGTGGTTAATACGATAACCCTGCATTTATTACAAACATAAACCTGATTTATTACAAAAAACATTCAATTGATACTTGATGAAAGATCAAGAGGTCTAGGGTATTTGGGGATTATTGTCATTAAATAAAAACTTAAAACATGAAATAAAACATCTTTATTGAAAACTTCCTGTACATGACCACTACATTCCCTCGTGCATAGCATTGCATTGGAAAACATGAGGACATGCATAAGAAAATGGAGATCTACAAAGACTAGTATGGGAATAAACATGGAATAACATGAGGAATACAATACATGTTATAAAATATCCATATCCATAGAGCACAAGAGAATAATGAACATAAGGGCATGATAAAGCATGATAATCATAACATGGAAATGTTGCAATAACTCTTAAAATGGAATTAGCATGGGACAAGGCTCATTGCACATAGATCATGAGTAAACCCTCATTTCACATGAAGCATGATTAAAACCTCATTGCACTTGAATTATCATGAGTCAACACCCATTTCTCATTACGTGTCATCATACTATACTTTACCCAATGCATTGGAGTGCAATTACGGAACACCTTTCTTAATCATTTCATTTCATGCATAAGTGTGCTACATGGATCATAAAACATCGATTCATAAACCATCCTCAATTATTCCACAATAAAATAATGTGGAATTCATACCTAAAAATTTATAATAAATATGTAAATTTGAATAAGGGTGAATACCCTTAATAGAGAAATGGGCATTGTATTCACTACATAATGACTTTGGCCTGGAAAATCGATGCAATTTCAGCAGTGTAACTGTGTGACGTAAGAATTCATGAAAATTTTTGATGAGAGAGAGTGATATGTGTATCATCATATTTAGATGACATGGACAGTAATGGGGTCATATATATACAATTCCCAAAATTTTTAATGGAATTTAGATTCATGATACAAAATAATTGTGTGACTGTAAATGAGAAGCGAGAAATTCCTTTTAGAATATTGGCATAGTAATGGGTGTAAATGGGAGGAATTTAATGAGGTAGAAAGGGGTCTCTCATCATTCAAACATAAATAGATAATTATGGGGGAGGTGAAAAGTAATACCCCAATTTATTATTAAAATTAAAAGAGCATAACAATTTCGAAAATATTGGAAAAATGATAAAGGAGGAAAATCCATTACTTGGAGTGTGCTTCAAAAGGCTTGAGAGAGGCTTTAGAGAGGCTTCTTGGTAGCATAGGGAACCTTGGGAAGATTCTAGAGAGAGTAGGTAAGAGGTTGAACAACTCGAAAGGCTTTGAGTGAGGAGGAATTAGGAGTTTGGGTAGATTTATACAAGAAAGGTGAGGGATTTCTTTATTATTTAGGATTGGGACACCTCACATTAAACTAATCCAAACCACAAACCAACCCGTGGTTTTTTCACATAGTTTTTGGAAAATGGAAGTGGAAAACAATATTTTATATGGCCAAAGATCAAACTTCTTAAAATAATTGTCTGGCTTATGTGGAGGTGAGTCACACTCCCATGGAAAATTTTTTAAAGAGACAAGATGTTTAATAAGTTTTGAAGGGTCCATTAATGCTTTGTAAAATAATTCAAACAAAAACCAAAATCACATTATTTTATTGTTAAAACAGATATTGGCCGAACATAAAGCTTATAGTATTTTATTATATCACTATTGGGTCATTATGATGCCATAAAACACAATATATATTTGAATGGTTTTTAATTTTTACCCAAAAAATTGATTGTCTCAAAAAATTATGAAGCATTAATTGTTGGATAATTTCGACATCCTAATTCTAGAAATAATATTTTTTTATACATATCTTTCTAAATATTTTAATTTTAACATTTAAAATAAAAAATCGACATTTACCGAAAATTCACGGGTTTTGACCAAAATGGATTTCAAACCTTAATAAAAATTAAAATTTCATTCATTAAATATTATGATAAATTATATATAATAAAAATTAATTTATAAATAATACTAATAATATTTTATTAAAATCTTATTTAATACAAAAATCCATGAATTCATCAAAATTGATTTCATAGTTGAATATTAACTAGAAATACTATCTGTGCTTTAAAAACTATATACAATGTAACAATAACAAAAGGAAAGTATATTCATTTTTACATAAAAACTAAAGTACATAACCATAGTACTATGTTCTTGTAACATAACACCTCAAAACACCAGCATAAGAATGATGGGTGAGGTGTGCGATGGTGACAGAATCTTGGGGTGGTTCGGATAACATCCCTTGGGTGGTAATCTCTATTTACTACACTTCTCTCGTAGGAAGTTTCGCTCAAGATTAACGTGTTCAATATTGGATTGAGCATGGTCAAGAGAAAAGATGAATGATTCCACCTCCTTTCTGAGATCTAACAAATGGACTTCATACGGGGCAAGTCTACTGGATGAGGTCATCGCATCCTTTGTTTGAATAAATTGGATTTTTTAAAGCCTGTATTTATATTAATCATGTGATCATTGTTCAATGGCTACAAAAGAAACTATCACAATTCATAATAGTATTTAAAAATCTAAAAATATAAATCAAAATAAGTACATATGTTTTATAATCATTTCACATATTAAGACATTTAATTAGATCAAGTGAGATTTTCATTAACAATGGTTTGGGTCGTTACAATCTTCCCCCATTAATAAATTTCACCCCTGAAATTTCATTTTACATTTTAGGCCACAAATAGGTGTGGGTACTTTTCTTTGATTTCGCCCTCCAGTTCCCATGTTTCCTATTCATACTTGTGGTTTCTCCATAGTACCTTGACCACATGAGTAGTCTTTTTGCGTAGAACATTGTCTATATGATCCATGATCTTCAGTGTCTTCTCTTAATAGGAAAGATTATCCTCTAACTGTACCACCTCTGAAGATAGTACATGTGAAGGGTCTGGTATGTACTTCCTTAAGAGGGATACATGAATGACATCATGTACATTGGAACTGGTAAGTGGAAGTGCTAGTCGATATGCCATAGCCTCGACATGATCCATAATCTTGAAGGGGATGATGTACCTTGGACTTAGCTTCCCTTTATTTACAAACCTCATGACCTTCTTCCAAGGAAATATGTGTAGAAATACAATGTCTCCAACTTCAAAATCAGAGTCCCATCAACGGTTATCTGCATAACTCTTCTGTCGACTCTAGGATTCCTTGATATGCTACTGAGTGATTTTCACCTTCTCCACCATTTCTTCGATCATTTCTGGTCCAAACATCTTACTCCCACCAACCTCATCCCAACATTTCAGTGTTCTACACCTCTTCCCATAAAGGGCTTCAGAAGGTGACATTTGGATGCTTGAGTGGAAACTGTTATTATAAGAGAACTCAACCAGAGGAAGATGTTGATCCCACCCTCCCTTTAAGTCCATTAAACATGCTCTCAACATGTCCTCACGTCTTTGGATAGTCCGCTCGGATTGGCCATCAGTTTGAGGATGATAATCCGTACTGAAGTTTAGCTAAGTATCCAGAGCATGTTGAAGACACTTCAAGAACATCAATGTGAATCTAGGATCACGGTCGGATACAATAGATTTTGGTACTCCATGCAGCCTTACCACTTCCCTGACTTAAATCCACGCATGTTGATATAATGAGAAGTCCTCTCGAACCCTGACAAAGTGATCTTTCTTTATAATATGTTCCAAAATGACACATATAACATTATTTTCACATGATGTCCTTGGAAGTCCATTGACAAAGTCCATGGTAATGTTATCCCAATTCCATGTTTTTATGGGTAGTGTTTTCATTATCCCCTTATACAATTGTCTCTCAGCCTTCACATGTTGACATACCAGACACATTGATATATATATTCTGCAATCTCCCTTTACATATTGTCCCCCCAAAAGTTTTCTCAGAGATCTCGATTCATCTTTGTGCTCCTTGGGTGGATAGGGAAGGTAGAGTTATATTAATCATTCAATAGATCTTCTTTATCTCTGGGTTAGATGGTGCACAAATTCACATCCTAAATCTTACAACTCCTTCCACATCTACATTAAAATCATAGAATTTCCCTATTTCCAAAAGCATCCACCCTTTTCTGAATTTCCACATCTTTTCATTGAGCATCCTTTATTCTCTCCAAGAGGGATGGTTGAGCAATAATTTGAGATAGGATTGAAGATGTTCCTCCATTAATGATTCCCATGTCCATCCTTTGCAAATATAAGAATATATGATCCTTTTCAACTCTCGTCATTGATAATGATGCAGGATAATTTCTACATAGATCATCTGTCACTCTGTTTACCATACCAGGATGGTAGTGGATTGAGAAGACATAATATTTGAAGACCTCTATCTATCATCACTAGTGAAAATTAATCTCTTTCTTTGTGAATATATATTTTACACTCTTGTGGTCAGTATATACCTCACATTTCTCCCTATAGTGATAATGTCACCATATTTTCAAGGCAATGATCACAGCCACAAACTCCAGATCATGTGTTGGATAGTTTTGCTCATGTATTTTCAACTGCTGTGAGGCATAGGATATCACTTTATCATTTTTTATTATCACACAGCCAAAGCCCTTATTTGAAGCATCATTATACACCACAAAGAGATCTCCACTTGTAGGGAGTGTGATTACCGACGCAGCAATAAGCCACTTTTTCAACTCCTTGAAACAATCTTCACATTCCTGTTTCTAGAAAAACATTACTCCCTTTTGTGTCAGCATGGTCATTGGGTTGGAAAATCATGAATATTTCTTCAAAAATCATCAATAATACCCAGCTAGACCCAAAAAGTTGTAGATCTTTGTTACAGAAGTTGTCCTTTTCGACTCCTAAATTTCCTTCGTCTTGGTAGGGTCCAAATATATCCCATTTTTGGTGATAACAAGCCCCAAGAATGATACTTCCTACATCCAGAACTCGCATTTACTATAATTTTCACACAACTTCTCCATTCCCAAAGTCTTTAACAATGATTTCAAATTCTCATCATGTTCCTCTTTCTCTTGGAGTATATCAGAATATCATCAATAAATACTACCAAAAATCTCTCGTGGTAGTCTCTAAAGACTCTATTCATTTAATCCATCAAAATTTTCAGAGGATTAGTGAGTCCGTAAGGCATCACAATGAACTCATAGTGTCCATAACTCATTCGAAAGGCAGTCTTGGGAATATCTTCCTTCTTCACCTTTAATTGTTGATATCCCAACCGAAGGTCTACCTTTGAGAAATAACTGGCCCCATGAATTGGATCAACAAATTCATCTATCTATGGTAGGGGATATTTGTTCTTTATCGTGATTTTATTCAGCTCATGATAATAAATATAGAGGCACATTGATCCATCTTTCTTATTGACGAAGAGTATTGGCGCACCCCACGATGATGCACTTGGGTGTAAAAAACTTTTCTCCATATCCTCTTGTAACTGCTTCTTCAACTCTTCCACCTCTACGGTGGCCATTCTATAAGGTTTCATTGAGATTAGTAGTGATCCAGGTATAAGTTCAATTGAGAACTCAACCTCTCGTTCTAGAGGAATACCAGTTAACTCTTCAAGGAATATATCTGTGTAATCCCACATGATGGGAGTGTCTTCAAGCATGATTCTCTCCTTTGTCTCAATCATTTGAGAAAGATATGAATTCTCATAAGGCAACAATATCCACACCTGAGACGATGATTTCAAAGGAGATCCATCTCCCTCCTTTCACTTGTAATGAATTGGGGGATGCTTCGGGATGTGAAGAGTGATCTGACTTTCCTAGCAATAGATAGTGGATTTGAATAAAGACAGCCAATCCATGCCCAAGATAGCGTCAAACTACACTAAAAGAAGTATCATGAGATTTTCAGGGAGGTTCAGTCGAAAAATGTTAACCAGTGAGGAGTTCTTAACCATGGATGAAACGACTACCCCATTTACAATTCTCATAGATAACTTTTCCTCCAAATTTTGAGGGGGTGTTTGAATTGTTCTGCTAAACAAGCAAGATATGAAAGAGTGCGTAGAACCAGACTCAAATAGAACGTTCACGATTCTTGAATGAATAACTAGCGTACCTATCACCACATCGTTGTTCGGGTCCACCTCAGTAGTTTTGATAGTATAGGCCTATTCCATGTTTCCTTGGAGGTTTTTGTTGATTGCATCCAACAACCCTTGGCATAGGGAAATGGTTTTCATAATTCCTAAGCTCCATGGAGTTATAACACTACACTGATGGCTGAGTGTTGATTTGAACCTTCCTTTCTTATTCAACATTTGTAGGACTTTTCATATCCTTTTGGTAGTTCTTGGCTAGATGACCAAACATTCCACATTTTATGAAAATCCCGGTTCCCTTGAGATATTTACCAGGATGATTCATCCCACAAATTTTTCAAGGGAAAAAGTCATGATTCTTTCCATCATGGGATTTGTTTGATGGACCACCCATGTTGTTTTCCATTTTATACTTCTTGTCACTGGGCCCAATAGACCATAGAGTGTATCCAATCTCTATTTGAACATTGAGGGAAAAATGGACAATATCCTTATAACTGTTGAAGTCTTGAATCACCAACACTTTCAATAGAATCAGCTTTAGTCTGATAAAGAAGCGATCCACCTTCTTTTCTATGTTCATGACAAAGCCATAGGTGTACCTTACAAGCCTTGTAAACTTTTCTTCATACACCCCGATGGACTCTTCTTCCTTCTACTTGAGTTTAAGGAACTCTCATTCCATATTGAGATAGAGGGTTCAAAGAAAATTATTCTTTTAAAAAGATCCTCTTGAATTCCTCCCAATTTATGGAATTGATTCCTTCTTGGGACATTGTATTCCAGATCAATGTCCACCACTGATCAGCTTCCCCATCTAAATGATAGACCACCAGTACAACTTTTTCCCCTTCTGAGCACTGGAGGACGGAGAATATTTTTTTAATATAGTTAATCCATTGTTCCAAGAGGAGGGGATCAGAAGATCCTCTAAATATGGGAGGCCTTTTCCAAATATAGGATTCTATAGAAACATTCTCTTTATATAAAGGAGGAGGGTGTTCTGCCTGATTCAATTTATTATTCATAATTTGAGCCATTTGAGAATGTTCTTTCTTGATATTTTTAGCACCCAATACGGTCATATTTGAAATATCAATAGGGAAATTTTCACATTTCCCATCACATTGGTTGTTGGAACATGTTCTTAAATTTCCTACCATTAACTAAAAAAGAACGTATAATTAGAGGTCTTAAATACTTAGCCATTGATCTTAAAAATGAATCTTTGAACATACAAGTATAAAATTATAATAAATAACTATATCCTAACTTGTGATTTCTTAGGTTTAAATCTAGGTTATCCTCAATATATTTCTTAACATATAATATTATGGGAATTTTTTGTCCCTTAAAAATGGTTTGTACTAAGCTCATGAATATACCAAAGCATATCCTCCGAGAGTGTAGTAACCAAGAGTGCAGCAAGGCCCATTGTCGTTCGTAAGTTCCCATTCGAGTCTATCTCAAAGAGGTGTTTTCAAGTTTTACCCCAAGGATACATCTGTGCCTGAGCCACCTCTAACTCCTCGTATCTAGACAGGGATGTATTTTCTCGATAAACCACTTACTCAATCTTCACCAAAACTAGGCATGTATTTATTATACATAGTCTTGTCTCTAAGGCTTTACTAGGGTTTTCTAATCATAATCTAAAAAATAACTAAACCTATCCTTCGAAACCAACTATGACAACCCTGCTTTTATTACAAACATAAACCTGATTTATTAAATAAATCATTCACTTGATACAACATGGAAGATAGAGAGGTCTTGTGTCTTTTCTGCATAGGATCATTACATAACAAATTAAAACATGAAATACAATATCTTTATTGTAATCTTCCTTTACATGCCCACTACATTCCCTCATTCTTAACATTGCATGGGATAACATGAGGACATGCATAAGAACAGGGTGAGGTACAAAGCCCAGTAAGGGAATATACATGGAAAAACTTGAGGAATACAATACATGTTAGAAAATTGGCATATTGATAGAGAAAAATAGAAGCATAAACATAAAGGAAAGATAATTCATTATAATCACAACATGGAAATGTGTCAACAACTCTTAACATGAAATTAGCATGATCTAAGGCTCATTGAACATAGAGCATGAGTAAACCCTAATTGCATATGAAGCATGAGTAAACCCACATTTAACATGAATTAGAATGAGTCAAAACCAATTACACATAACATATCATGATACAATACATTACCCAATGCATTAAAGTGCTATAAGGGCACACCCTTCTTAAACATTTCATTTCATGCATATGTGTGCCACATGGAACATAGAATATGGATTCATAAAACATTATCATATATTCCATGAAAAAACAATGTGGAATTAAATCATGAAACTTTATAATCCAATGTAAATTTTCGTAATGGTGAATACCCTTGATAGAGAAATTGGAATGTTATTCACTACACAATGACTTTGGTTTGGAAAATCGATGCAATTTCAGTTGCGTAACGGCATGAAATAACATACATAAAAAGGGTTAATGAGAGATAGAGGGTTGTCTCATAATATTTACATGACATGGACAGTAAGGGGGTCATATAAATACATTTCCCAACAATTGTAATGGAATTTAGATTAAGGATACAAAATAATTTCATGAATGTAAATGAGGAGAGATAAATTGCTTTAGGATTTTTGGCATAGTAACATGTGTAAATGGGAGGAATTAAATGAAAGAGAAAGGGGTCTCCCATCATTAAAACATAAAAAGGGCAGTATGGTGGAGGTGTGAAACCATACCCCATCATTTATAATTGAAATTAAAATGGCATAACAATTTAAATAATATTGGACAAAAATTAGAAAGGAATAAAAACCCTTACTTGGAAGTGTGATTCTAAAAGCATGAGAGAGGATTGAGAGAGGTTTCTTGGGTTCTTGGGGCACCTTGGGAGGATTATTGAGAGAGTAGGTTAGAGGATGGATTAACTCCAAAGGCTTTGAGTGAGGATGAAGTTAGAGAATGGGTGGGTTTATATAGGAAAGGTGAGGGAATTATTTATTATTTAGGTTTGAGACATCTCACATTAAACTAATACAAACCAAAAACCATCCCATTGTTTTTGCACATGTGTTTTGGAAAGGGGAAGTGGAAAAAAAATATTTTATAAGGCACGAGTTTGAACTTCTTAAAATAATGTGATTTCTTATGTGGTGGTGAGTCACACTCCCAAGGAAAACAATTTAAAAAGACCATGTGTTTAATATGTCTTTAAGGGTCCATTACTGCTTTGTAAAATTAGTCAAACAAACCCAAAATCACATAATTTTATTCGTAAAACATATGTTGGCCAAACATAAAGCTTATAATATTTTATTACATCACTATTGGGTCATGCGGGGAAAGTCTACTGGATGAGACCATTAATTCCTTTGTCTGAGTAAATTTTATTTTTTAAAGCCCATATTTATACTAATCATGTGATTACTCTTCAACGGCTAAAAAATTAATGGTCAAAATTCATTATGGTATTTTTAAAATCCAAAAACATAAAACAAAATAAGTTCATATGTTGTATAACCATTTCACATATTAAGGCTTTTAATTAGATCCTGAGGGATTTTCATTAACAATGTTTTGGTTCGTGACAATTAAAGTCTCCCCACATTACATTTTTGACCCTTACTACTATTATTTATCATTTGGAACACACTACTAGAATTATTACTTTTGGTGGTGGGAGACCTATAGCGGCCTCCATTTGGTGGATGCTAATTATATCAACAGTGACCGCTGCACATAATATCTAATTTTACCCCATTTCCCGACCCCCCCCCCCCAATTACACTCCCCAACCCCGCACCCCGACCCTGTGACCCCTACCCCGGTGACCCCACCCCCGACGACCCCTCCCTGACCCTGTGACCCCGACCCCGAAAACCATCCACGACCCCGGCGACCCCACCCCCCACGACCTCGCCCCCGGCGACCCCACCCCCGGCGACCCCGACCCCTGGTGACCCCTGCGACCCCAACTCCCAGCGAGCCCCTGCGAGCCCCGGCGACCCCTGGCTACCCCCGGCGACCTGACCCCCGGTGACCCCAACCCCCAGCGACCCCCGATGACCCCGACCCCGCGCTGCACTACCTGCAACCCCGGTGACCCCCTGTGCCACCCGCAACCCTGCACTGCGCCATCTGCAACCACGTGTTGCACCACCCGCAACCCCGATAGCATTCACTGCACCTTCAGAAAATCCTTCCCCAACCCCACGATACGCCACCTGCAACCCCGATAGCCAGCATTGCACCTTCGGCCAATCCTGCCCCCTTCATCCCCTCTCGGCCCCGCTGCATACCTCCGGCGAGTCCTCACGTCCTGCCTCTATCGGACCCTTCCGATTCATCATGCCCCACCATATAGAACCCTCCCACGCTTCATCCAGCGGTTCCACCGCTTTCGATTTCGGCCGTCGAACCCCTTTTGTCAAGTCATTGTGCCATCATGAATCTGCAATCGATTCACACCCCATTAGCCTCGGTCGATTCCTCTACATGCAATGTTTTTTATCCTTTAAATTTAGCTTTCAAGTCATTGGTTTTTAAATTTAATGATATGTGTTTATTTAAAATTTAAATAAGATATTTCACTTTTGATTTCTATTATAAATACAGATATGGATAAGAGCTGGATTGATATGCAAGATAGGTTTTCAGCTGAATATTTTGAGGGGATTAAGCAATTTATGGATTTCACCAACAGATTTCCAAGCGATATGATTAGTTGTCCATGAAGAAAATGTGCAAATAGAATTGTGTTAGAGAACATTTGTTTTTGAATGGGTTTTTGAAAAATTAAAAGTCATGGACACATCATGGAGAAGATTATGTTTCATGTCATCACTCATAAAGTATTCATATGAAGGTTGATTCGAGAACAGTTGATCCGATGAACATAATGCTCAACGATATGATGCGCCAGTTTTAACCTGATGACAGTAATGTCATAAATGATGATGTTGGATCTAGTAATCCCTGTTCTTCTGCAGAAGGAGAAGCATTGAAATTCGTTGAAATTATTGACAATGCACATACTAAATTATATCCTGGCTGCACTAAATTTAGTAAATTGTCATTTATCGTTGAGTTGTCACACATGAAGGACTTGAACCAGTGGTCAGACACCTCATTCGACATGTTGTTGGTATTGTTGAAGAAAGTAAACCCTGATGGAGTGAAGATTCTGGAGTCATTCTATCAAGCTCGGAATTTGACCGGTGATATTGGTTTTACATATGATACAATTGATTTGTGTCACAATAATTGTATGTTGTTTAGAAAATAGAATGAACAATTAAATAATTGTACTGTTTTCTATACATCCAGGTGGAAGACCAATGTGATTAATCAAGGTAGTCAGATTCTTCCTGGGAGAGTCTTGAATCAACTGAAACATGTTGCTGCTAAACAGATGTGTTATTTCCCACTAAAACCGAGACTGAAGATATTATTAATGTCAAATAAAATTGCTAAATTGATAACATGGCATTCCGAGAGAAAGAAAGAGGTTGACAAATTAACTCACCATGCAGATTCTTTGGCATGGAAAGAGTTTGATCAAAGACACCCAGACTTTTCCCAAGATGATCGTAATATTATAATGGGTTTGGCAGTAGATGGCTTTAACCTATTAAGTCCATGGATGCTGCGACATATAGTACGTGGACAGTGATGTTGGTTCCATACAACATTCCCCCATGGGTTTGTAGGAAGAAACCTTTTCTGTTACTGTGAATTCTAATTGATGGACCGAGAGGACATTGCGATAAAATCGATACTTACATGCAACCTTTGATTGACGAGATGCAAGAATTTTAGGCCGATGGTGTAATGACTTTTGACATGGCAGCTAATGAAATGTTTAGACTTCGGGCCGCTTTGTTATGGACAATTAATGATTTCCCAGCGTATGCTAACTTATCATGTTGGAGTACAAAAGGTGAATTTTCTTTCCCTTATTCTAATAAGAGATAGAAATCAATATGTCTTAAGAACTATAGAAAGTGGACATATCTTGGTCACATGTGATTTCTTCCTCCATTGCACAGGTTCAGGAAAGACCGTGTATCATTTGATGGGAATTGAGAGTATGAACCATCACCACAAATACGGTCTGGGGTTCAAATTTGTGCACAACTTGATCAAGAAAACATCCGTACAATGTATGATTTTCATGATTTATTGGCTCCTACATTGCCTTCTTTTCTAGCTGCAAATAGACAGCGCAGTCAAAATTGGGAGAAACGGAGTTTTTTTTTAATTTCCTTATTTGAAATATAATATTTTAAGATAAAATTTGGATGTGATGCACATTGAAAAAAAATGTATGTGATAATATACTGTGCACCATTTTAGGCATCAAGGGGAAATCAAAGGATAGTGTTAATGCTTGACATGATTTTCAAGAAATGGTATTGAGAAAACCATTACATTTACAACCGGGTGAAGGAAATCGTGCATACATACCTGCTGCACATTACACAATGAGTAAAAAAGAGAAACAAACATTTCTATCAATTTTGAAGACTCTTAAGGTGCCAGACGGTTATTGCTCTAATATTTCCAAGCGTTAGAATATGAAGAGCATGATATTACATGGGTTGAGAAGTCACGATAATCATATTCTGCTTGAACAGTTAATTCCTAGAGCAATTCGTGATTTCTTACCTACCCAGGTTGTTGAGTCGTTAATTAGAGTTTCTAATTTTTTCAGACAACTCTGTTCAAGGAATCATCGCATGAGTGATATGGAAAAGCTGCAGGATATGATTGTACTTGCACTATGTCACCTAGAAAAACTACTTCCACCGTCTTTTTTTGATGTCATGGTTCACATGACCGTTCATTTAACTGGTGAAGTCACTACTGGTGGTCCTGTACAATTCAGGTGGATGTATCCAATAGAGCGATACTTAAATACATTGAAATGATATGTGCGCAACAAAGCTCGTCCGAAATCCCCAATTTCCAAGGGATATTTAATGGATGAGTGTACTAATTTTTGTGCTTCATATATTGATGATGTTGAAACAAATATAGATAAACCCTCATAGAATGACTAGGTTCCAATTGGAGAAGGAATAACGTTTGATATGCAGAGTGATGAGTGGGTTCAAGCTCATCGATATGAGTTGCTGAACACTCCATCAGTTTTTCCATTGATACTGTATGTTTTATAGTTGATGTGTATTCTGTTTCTATATTTATTATATTTCATACCTTATATTGTGTTGTGATTTAGGATGCATATCGCTGAGTTGACACGTGAAAGGCCCTGTGCAACTGACTATCAAATCCAGAAACATCATTTCAACACATTTCATGAGTGGTTCAAGACACATGTATGTATAATTGATTTAATATTATTATAGTGGAATTTAGTTGTATTTTCACAATCATTTATCCATTAAACTATATATGTGAAATTTGCAGATTCAAAAGTTACGTGATTTAACCCATCCTGTGAATGAAGAACTCAACCAACTAACTGATGGTCCATTTATTACAACACGAATCTACAAGTCTTTGGATTCTAACAGATTCCGATTTCGTATTAGCAATGTTGACATGAACCGAACCACACAAAATAGTGGCGTTGGTTGTGCTTTTATTGTTGTGGGTTATTATTATGGATTACTGAGAGATATTATTGAGGTTGTTTATGGTCGTGGTTTAAAACCCTTATTGGTAAGGTGTGATTGTGTCGATCCGGTTCGTGGAAGGAAAGTTGATAACTTCCAATTTACATTAGTAAAATTTAGAAATATGCTATATAAAGATGACCGAGTAAGCAGTGAGCCCTTCATACTGACATCGCAGGAAGAACAAGTTTACTTTGTCGGCATTGATTCTGATTGGAAAGGTGTGGTGAAAATGTCTAGAAGAGGGAATTTTCTGATTGACCAAGAAGAACCTGACGTTGTCGCATTTCCTGATCAAACACTTGGCCAAACAACAGTAGATGTACGAGATGAAGATATACCATGGGCTAGAGAGAAAGTTGAAGGAGATACGATAGACTTTCATGATTAGTGAAAATTGTAATTGTATCCCCTGTTATTTTTTTAAAAAATATTTATAAGTTGTATATGTATAAAAATTGCTTGATTTAACTATAATTTACATTAATGTAGGCGTGTCGCAGGGTAGTCACAGTGGTTCACCTGATGTTATCGGTATGTATGTTTTCAATTTTTTAAATTAATTGATTATAATGTTCTGTGTATATTTCCCTAACCGTTTCTAATAATTAATTTATATTGTAACTAAATTATGAATTTATGTTTATTAGGATCTAGTGCATCTTCCAGCAGACGCAGGGGTCCTAGTGGACATCCTAGTGATATTGGTGATCCAGATGAGGATAAACCCCATGCATGAGGTAATTTAATTTGTGTTGATGAATTACCTAGTATTTGTGGATGACATCTTTATGCACTCCAAAACTGACTTGATCAGACCCATATATTGACATCATCCAGATTATACTTATTGAGCATCAACTATACGCCAAACTATATATATGTCACTTTTTTATTGATTAGGTAATGTTAATGGGTCAAATAATCTTAGAGGAAGGTGTTTCAGTGGATGGAGAGAAAATTCAGGTAGTTGTTTCCTTGGAGAAGCCCAAGAACTCTTTCAATATCTGTATCTTTCTAGGGTTCCTAGGATTCAATGTAATTATTATTCTTGACGTGTACGTGGAGACGACATGTCAATCGGACGTGCGGTTTGCGCGCAACGGCTCAATATTCGATTTTTAAGTGTTGAGTGTCCTTCCGAAACATGTGTGGGGTGGTCCAAAACAGCCGAACGATGTCGGATTTTCCAGAAATTGGACAAAAACAAAGGGTGAGTGAATTGTGAAGTGGTCGGGAAGATGGCATGCCAATCGGAGGTGTCGTGTGCCCACGCTAACTGAGAACGCCCTTCTGGTGCCATAAACAGCCAAAACAGGCCTCAAACTATCAAATTCAGAGCGTAAGACATTGAATTGACCTGAAATCATTGGGGGAACACTTTAGATATTATTCTTGATGTGTAAGAGGAGACGGAACGTCAATCGGACATGCGGTTTGCACGCAACGGTTCAATATGCACTCTTTAAGTGTTGGACGTGCTTTCGAAATGCGCGTGGGGTGGTACAAACCAGCCGAACGACGTCGGACTAGCTTGAAATCGGACGACAACAATAGGTGAGTAAATAGTTAAGTGGTCGGTAAGATGGCACGCCAATCAGAGGTGTAGTGTGCCCGCACTGACCGAGAACGCACTTCTGGTACCACAAATGGCCAAAACGGGCCTCAAAATGTCAAATTCAGAGTGTACGACATCGGATTGACCTGAAATTACAGGGGGGAACACTGTAGTTATTATTCATGATGTGTAAGATGAGTCGGAAGGTCAACCGGAAGTGCGGTTTTCACATAACGGCTCAATATGCGCGTTTTAAGTGTTGGTCGTGCTTCCGAAAGGCGCGTGGGGTGGTCCAAACCGGCCGAACGACGTCGGATTGGCCTGAAATCAGAAGACAATAACAGGTGAGTGAATTGTGAAGTGGTCGGGCCGACAGCATGCCAATCGGAGACGTGTGTGCCCGAGGTGACTAAGAACGAACTTCTGGTGCCATAAAAGGCTAAAACGGGCCTCAAACTATCTAATTCAGAGCATACGACATCAGATTGACCTGAAATCAGAGATATAATACTTTAATTTTTATTCTTGATGTGTAATAGGTGACAGAACATCAATTGGAGTTGCGGTTTGCGTGCAACGTCTCAAAATGCACTTTTTAAGAGTTGGGTGCACTTCTGAAACGCGCGTGGCGTGCTCTTGACCGGCCGAACGACGTCACATTGGCCAGAAATTGGACTACAAAAACGGGTGAGTGAATTGTGAAGTGGTCGGGGAGACGACATGGAAATCGAAGGTGTCGTGTGCCCGCGGTGACCGAGAACACACTTCTGGTGCCATAAATGGCCAAACGGGCATCAAACTGTCAAATTCAGTTTACAACATTGGATTGACCTGAAATCGTATAGGGAACACTATAATTATTATCCTTGATGTGTAAGAGGATACGGCACGTCAATCAGACGTGTGGTTTTCACGCAACGTCTCAATATGCGCTTTTTAAGTGTTGGACGCGCTTCCGAAAGGCACGTCAGGTGGTCCAAACCAGCTGAACGACGTCAGATTGGCCTAAAATCAGACGTCAAGAACGGGTGAGTGAATTTTGAATTGGTCGGGCAGACAGCACACCAATTGGAGGTGTCGTGTGCCTGCGGTGACCGAGAACACACTTCTAGTGCCATAAACGGCCAAAACGGGCCTCAAACTATCAAATTCAGAGCGTACGACATCAGATTGACCTGAAATCAGAGTGGGAACACTTTAATTATTATTCATGACATATAATAGGAGGCATCACGTCAACTGGACATGAATTTTTCATGCAACGGCTCAATATGCGCTTTTTAAGTGTTGGGCGCGCTTCCGAAACGTGCATGGGGTGGTCCAAACTGGACGAAAAACGTTGGATTGGCCTGAAATGAGACGAAAATAATGGGTGATTGAATTGTGATGTGGTAGGGTATACGGCACACCAATCGGAGGTGTCGTGTGCCCGCGCTAACCGAGAACGCACTTCGGGTGCCATAAACGGCCAACACGGGCCTCAAACTGTCAAATTTAGAGCGTACAACATCGGATTGACTTGAAATCAAAGAGGAGCACTTTAATTATTATTATTGACCTGTACAAGGAGATGGAACATCAATCAGACGTGTGGTTTTCATGAAACGGCTCAATATGTGCTTTTTATGTGTTTGACGCGCTTCCGAAAGGCGCCTGGGGTGGTCCAAACCGGCCATACAATGTCGGATTGGAATGAAATCGAACGACAACAAAGGGTGTGTGAATTGTGGAGTGGTCAGGTAGACAACACACCTATCAGAGGTGTCTTGTGCCCGTTGTGACCGAGAACGCACTTCTGGTGCCATAAACGGCGAAAACAGGCCTCAAACTGTCAAATTCGGAGCGTACGACATCGGATTGACCTGAAATCAGAGGAGGAACACTTTAATTATTTTTTTTGACATGTAATAGGAGACGACACATCAATAGGATGTGGGTTTTGCACGCAACAGCTCAATATGCGCTTTTTAAGTTTTGGGCGCTCTTCCGAAACGCGCATGGGGTGGTCCAAACTGGCCAAACGACGTCGGATTGGCCTGAAATCAGACGACAACAACGGGTGAGTGAATTGTGAAGTGGTCGGGCAGACGGAATGCCAATCGGAGGTGCCGTGTGCCCGCGGGGACCAAGAACGCACTTCTGGTGCCATAAACGGCCAAAACGGGCCTCAAACAGTCAAATTCAGAGCGTACAACATTGGATTGACCTGAAACCAAATAAGAACATAGTAATTATTAATCTTGATGTGTACGAGGAGACGACACATCAATCAGACGTGCGGTTTTCACGCAATGGCTCAATATGCACTTTTTAAGTGTTGGACGCGCTTCCGAAAGGCGTGTGAGGTGGTCCAAACCATCCGAACGACCTCGGATTTGCCTGAAATCGGATGAAAACAACGGGTGAGTGAATTGTGAATTGGTCCGACAAAAGGCATTCCAATCAGAGGTGCCGTGTTCCCGCGGTGACCGACAATACACTTCTGGTGCCATAAACGGCCAAAAGGGGCCTTGAACTGTCAAATTCACAACAGAAAACATCGGATAGACCTGAAATCACATGGGGAACCCTATAATTATTATTCTTGACATGTAAGTGGAGACGTCACGTCAATCGGACATGCGGTTTGCGCGCAACAGATCAATATGCGCTTTTTAAGTGTTGGGCGCGCTTCCAAAAGGCGGGTGGGGTGGTCCAAAACGGCCGAACGACGTCCGATTGTCCTGAAATCGGACGAAAACAACGGGTGAGTGAATTGTGAATTGTTTGGGCAGACGACACACCAATCAGAGGGGCTTTGTGCCCATGGTGACCGAGAACGCACTTCTGCTGCCAGAAACGGCCAAAAGGGGCCTCAAACTGTCAAATTCAGAGCGTACGACATCAGATTGACATGAAATCAGAGGGGGAAAACTGTAGTTATTATTCTTGATGTGTAAGATGAGACGACACTTCAATCAGACATGCGGTTTTCACACAACGGCTCAATATGCGCTTTTTAAGTGTTGTGTGCGCTTCTGAAACACGCGTGGGGTGGTCCAAACCAGACGAACAACGTCGGATTGGCATGAAATTGGACGACGATAACAGGTTAGTGAATTGTGAAGTGGTCGGGTATACAGTACACCTATCGGAGGTGTAGTGTGCCCGCGCTGACTGAGAACGCAATTCTAGTGCCATAAACGGCCAAAACGGGCCTCAAACAGTCATATTCTGAGCGTACGACATCGGACTGACCTGAAATCATAAGGGGAACACTGTACTTATTATTCTTGATGTGTACGAGGAGATGGAACTCCAATCGGACGTGCGGTTTGCACGCAACGGCTCAATATGCGCTTTTTAAGTGTTGGACGCACTTCCGAATGGCACGTGGGGTGGTCCAAACCGGCCGAACAACGTTGGATTGGCCTGAAATAGGATGAAAAAAATGGGTGAGTGAATTTTGAAGTGGTCGGGTAGAAGGCACGACAATTGGTGGTGTCGTGTGCTTGCGGTGACCGAGAACGCACTTCGGGTGCCATAAACGGCCAAAACGGGCCTCAAACTGTCAAATTCAGAAATTACGACATCAGATTGACCTGAAATTAGAGGGGGGAGACATTAATTATTATTCTTGATGTGTAAAATGAGACGACACATCAATCAGACGTTCGGTTTGTGCGCAACAGCTCAATATGCGCATTTTAAGTGTTGGGCTCGCCTCCGAAACGGGCGTGGGGTGGTCCAAACCGGCGGAACTACGTCGGATTGGCCTGAAATCGGATGACAACAACGGGTGAGTGAATTTTGAAGTTTTCGGGCAGACGACATACCAATCAGAGGTGTCGTGTGCCCGCAGTGACCGAGAACGCACTTCTGGTGCCATAAACGGCCAAAACGGGCCTCAAACTGTCAAATTCAGAGTGTATGACATCATATTGACCTGAAATCAGAGGGGGAACACTGTAGTTATTATTTTTGACATGTAAGAGGAGACGGAACATCAATTGAAAGTGTAGTTTTCACGCAACGACTCAATATGCAGCTTTTAAGTGTTGGGTGCGCTTTCAAAACGTACGTGGGGTGGTCCAAACCGGCCGAATGACGTCGGATTGGCCTGAAATCGGATGAAAACAACGAGTGTGTGAATTGTGAAGTGGTCAGGTCGATGGCATGTCTATCGGAGGTTCCATGTGTCCACACTGACCGAGAACGCAATTCTGGTGACATAAACGGCCAAAACGGGCCTCAAACTGTCAAATTCAGAGTGTACGACATCGGATTGACCAGAAATCACAGGGGAACACTGTAATTATTATTCTTGACGTGTACGAGGAGACGACACATCAATCGTTCAGGCGGTTTTCCCGAAATGGCTCAATATGCGCTTTTTAAGTGTTGGACGCACTTCCGAAAGGCGCTTGGGGTGGTCCAAACTGGATGAACGACTTTAGATAGGCCTTAAATCAAGCGAAAACAATGGGTGAGTGAAATGTGAAGTGGTTGGGCAGACGGCACGCCAATTGGAGGTGTCGTGTGCCCGCGGTGACTGAGAATGCACTTCTGGTGCCATAAGCGGCCAAAACGAGCCTCAAACTATCAAATTCAGAGAGCACGACATCGGATTGACTTGAAATCAGATGGGGAACACTTTAAATATTATTTTTGACGTGTAAAAGGAGACAACATGTCAATCAGACATGCGGTTTGTGAGCAACGACTCAATATGTGTTTTTTAAGTGTTGGGCGCGCTTCTGAAACACACGTGGGGTGGTCCAAACCGACCGAACGACGTCAGATAGTCCTGAAATCAGACGACAACAACTGGTGAGTGAATTTTATAGTGGTTGGGTAGACGGCACACCAATCAGAGGTGATGTGTGCCTGCGCTAACCGAGAATGCACTTCTGGTGCCATAAACAGCCAAAACGGGCCTCAAACTGTCAAATTCAGAGCGTATGACATCGGACTGACCTAAAATCAGAGGAGAACACTGTAATTATTATATTTGACGTTTATGAGGAGATAGAATGTCAATCAGACGTGCGGTTTGCACGCAATGGCTCAATATGCGCTTTTTAAGTGTTGGACGCGCTTCCGAAAGGCACGTGGGGTGGTCCAAACCGGCCGAATGATGTCGGATTGGCCTGAAATCAGACTACAACAACGAGTGAGTGAATTTTGTAGTGTTCGGGAAGACGGCACACCAATCGGAGGTGTCGTGTGACCGTAGTGACCGAGAACACACTTCTGGTGCCATAAACGGCCAAAACGGGCCTCAAACTGTCAAATTCAGAGCATACGACATCGGATTGACCTGAAATCAGAGGGGAACAATTTAATTATTATTCGTGAAGTTTACGAGGTGACGACACATCAATTGGAGATGTGTTTTGCACTCAACGGCTCAATATGCACTTTTTAAGTGTTTGACGCGCTTCCGAAAGGCACATGGGGTGGTCCAAACCGTCCGAACGACGTCAGATTGACCTGAAATCGGACGACAACAATGTGTGAGTGAATTTTAAAGTGGTAGGGCAGACTACATGACAATCGGAGGTTATGTGTGCCTGTGATTACTGAGAACGCACTTCTAGTGCCATAAACGGTCAAAACGGGCCTCAAACTGTCAAATTCAGAGCGTACGACATCGAATGGACCTGAATTCAGAGGGGGAACATTGTAATTAAAACCATAGAATTAACAATTTTATATTTTAAAATGATAATATAAATTATGAATATATTTTGAAAATCATATACTTTTGATCTGTTATAGTACGTTTGAATTGAAATATGTTAATTTGTTTTAATTATTTGGTTATAGGCTTTATTTGGTACTAATTTTATTATTAAATTTTGATATGTAGTTATATTTGATGAGGGTTCTAGAGCATGGAAGATGAAGATGATATTTTTGTGCTATTCATAGTAGTTTTTATATTTTTTTAAAAAAATTAATAGCTATAGCGGCCGCCATTTGGCGGCTGCTTTAGGCATGACCAACAGCGGCCGCCAAACAACTGCCGCTGTTGGTCATACCTGCTGGCCTTTAGTGACCACCAAAATGGTGGTCTCTAATAGAAACAATGATAGACCAAAATCAGCTACCATTTGGCAGACTCTAGATAGCCGCTATAGACCTTTAACGACGGCTTTTGGCGGCCGCTATAGATCATTAGTGATGGCTTTTAGGGAAATGACACGAAATATCTGAGCCAGGAAGTTAGAGTTTCTCATGTTAACTTCATTTATATTTAGTATTGGATTGATCTATAATGACCCAATGTATTTTTTGATTCCATTGAGAATGTGATGAATATCTTGATGAAAAACATAGGATTAGCGATGGAGTTAGAAATCTTATGAATATTCCAAATAGGGCACCCCAAATTCTGATTTAACTATGTCAAAAAAACCAAATTCCTAAATACACTAATGAATTGAGAGGTGCAGTCTCCTTGAATTTCATGTGACGAATATGGTGAAATAAAAAATATATAATTTTTTACATGTAAATAAAATGGGTAGAATCACCTCTATAATTTATTTAATGGAAATTTATATTGATATATTTTTGAAAATTATGGCCATCATACTAAAGGATTAATGTTGAAGGGGTATTTAAAAAAAAAAATTAATTACATGAAAATTGAGAATAATTCAAATAAATTCACTAATATAACAGCCAATTGGGAAAATAGTCACCAGGAAGTACCTATAACATAAAATTAAGGAAAACATTCATAAAGAACATTATTGAAGTGGGTAGTTATTCTTTGATCTATATTTTCCAAAGACTTATGAAATTTATATTTCCTAAAACTATTGCATATTGAGTTATAAGTAAAAATAAAATGTTTTAGAATTATAATTATACCTTCTTCATGATTTTTAGGATGTTATATACTTTAGATATAGTTTTTCCCTTAATTTTATATGGTATTGGAAATTTATTAACTCTCTTTACTCTAGGATTATGTTAATTTATTTATTCCTAAATCTAATGGCATGTCATAAGTCAACTAATAACCATATACCTATTATGAAAATTAACATAATATAGAAATTACATTTATTAAATAGTACTTGATTAAAAATAATATGTTTCTTTGTATTTAAAATATTATGTTTGATGTTTCATTTGAAAATAAACTCTTTTTCTTTTATATACATTGGATACCCCCAATTGGTTTCTTTAGAGAAAAATTATTAAATATTAAATGTATATGTTTTATTTATGTTAGGGAAATGTAACAACCAACTAAAAAAGATTATATGTTTGTATCTCTTTTAAAACATAATGTGTTCTATAGCTTCTCACAAATGCAACACTGAACCGAAAACAACAAATGAAATAATATATGACCGTTAAAATATATTACTGGTGGGTTAAAAAATAGGTAACTGTATAACACCAAGGTAATTATATAATAAGTCATCTTGATATCTATTAATATTAACGAATTATATATTAATTTACTTTAAAGTGTATGCTATTTCCAATAGCATACCGACACAAAAAATTGATTTCTTGGAAATCGTATATTGCACACTATATTGAGTTATACAAAAAATTATATATTATTAAAATTATTATTTTATGTTCTAGTCATCACATATGTTTTTTAATAGAAATAATGTATTATATTAAATAAATTATAAAAATAGGGTTTAAACATGTTTAGTTAATGATTAAGTGGTCACCATATTAATTGATAAGTTACGTAATAACCAAATGGATATAAAAGATGCGTTTTTTTGGCAAAACCATTTAAATGAAAATAATTGAGTTTATAAAAAAATAAAATCAAATTTATGGATTGTGTTAACTAAATATATAAGTTAAATATTAAATGATATATTTAAAATTAGTCTTAAATGTTTTTTAAACATGATATAAGAAAACATTCAATTTTCATAATAAAATAAGTTCATTTCATAATATAATGTCGTTTTACTACCTTTTGAAGGAGAACCCTTTTTGAATCATGTTTTTGGATCATTTATATGTTATATTTGAAAAAAACATATTCTTTTAAATATAAACAAAAAAATTTAATTTGGATGAAATTTTGGTATATTTTTAATAAAATTTTTATTTTAATGAATAATGAAAATTACAAAATTTTAATTCAAAATTTCCTTTTATTTTAATTTATTTGTATTTTTATATTATTATTTTAATCTTTTTTAAGGTATATTTTGATTATATTTTGAAATTTAATACAATTTTGGTCATTGGACATAATTTCACATTTTAATATGATATATGCACATGTCAATATTTTAATAATTTTTAATTTTTAAAAACCCTATTTCTATTTCTAACAAGAGGATTAATTTTTAAATATAATTTTTTCTACATCTGTGGATTTAATTTTCATAAAATAGCATACATAGTTATAATCAGTATTAAATGTTTTGTTTAATAAGGTCAACCTAATTTTGACGAATAATAGCTTTAGTATTTAATTTTCCACTATTAAAGGGTAAATCATATAAATATGGGTAAATTAAATATTATAATAATAAAAAACAACCCTGAAACATGTCTTAATCATATTGGATAAGATATGGACTACCAAGACAAATCTTGGGAAGAAATTATTTCATTTTATGCCACTTGAGTTTGATTATGACATTTATAATTTTTAATTTAATGTAAACGAAAAAAGTTCCATATCATGAATCTTATTACTAAAAAAATTTAATATGGGGTTATATAAGTTATATCATTGACTATAAATTTTCATTGTAAATATATAAATATTTCCCAAATCAAGGTATTTGTTTATACTTTTTAGGCAATAAATTATTAAATTTAATTATGACACAATGATGATGAAATAATATATCTATTGAATGAAGAATAAAATAATAGATATTAATAATTTTAAAATAAATATAATCTAAACTATTTTATGCCATAATAAATATTTTTGGGAAACTGTGAAAATTTTTATCTGAGTTAATGTATTTGTTTCGAAGGTATAAAGCTGTTATGATATTTTAAAAAATACATCTATCGAATAGTTCAAAAATTGACATAATTCATATATTAAGATTTAAAATACTTAATTGAATGATATAAAATTCATCAAAATATAATTTCGGTAAAAATTGTTTTTATATATCTAGAAATGAAATTAATGTATCTTTTATTTGACTTTTTTCATGGTTTGATAATAATTTTAACCTAATAAGTGTAAATTAGTTTATAAAATGATAAGAGTTAAATGGTGTTAAATAAAAAAGATAAAGATTAAAATTACTAAAAATTATATAGTTTTTTATGATGTTGAATCGACCCAAAATTATCATATCATTTAACGAAATGGGTTATGGACCATATAGAACTAAAATTTAATTTATATTAATTTTAATACTTTTAAGAGTTTCAAAGGGTGCCCCTCCACTCCCCTATAAAAAGTTACCCACTCTTATCTAGTACTCAAACATCCAAATACTTTTGGATAGGCCATAGTCTAACCAAAACAGTTCCATAAATACCCTTACTCATTCATGAGGCCTTAGTTTACTAATATCACTCTCTATAGAGGTGTTACAGAGTTCTTCAAAGTAGATCAACTAAAAAGATTTATGATTTTCTCTAAGTAATTATTTTTTATTTTTTATTTCACATCATTCAAATATTCTCTATCCATGATGAAATCATAAATAGAGTTTCCTAAATTTTATAATATATTATTATAAAATTATAAACACCTAATTCAATCTCTATATCCATTAAATGGGAAAATAATGAATTGGTTGTGCATAAGTGTGAACTATCACCTCCACAAACCAGTCTAATTTGTTTTCCATAACCATTTCTAATGACTACTTATTATAATGGATTTAATGTTTCAATGTGATATTAATGATATATTAATTATTATAAGATATAATAAATAAATTATGTTCATACATCCATCCATACAAAAATTATTATTTCATTCGTGCGTACGTGTGAACTATCACCTCCATGAAGAAATGTGATTCATTTTTTATATCACATTTATTATATATATATTTATATTTAAAATAATAATATGATAATTGTGATTTTTTTATCATTATGCAAAGATAATATAATACTTATCTTTTTTCCAAATTGATCAATGAAAATTTGAAAATGTTACTCATGTGTATGTATGACTTTCCATCTCCATGATTATAACATTGTTCATTTTTTATAACAACAAATAATGGTTTTATTTAAGGATATAATTTATGATTGAAAATGATAATAATTTCGTGAATATGTTTCTAGAGAGGATAAAATTATAACCACCGGGATGAGTGATATCATACCTTGTTAATGTTCGACTCATGTACCCAATATCTACAAAAGTTCTTATATGATCTTAAATAATTATGTAATTTTTAAAACAATGTTATAAATAATATAAAATATATAATAAACTAGAATAATATTAACATTAAAGTTGAAATTAATATATGTTTATTATTCAAGAAGAATAGGGAACATATTTGATAGAAGAGTCTGAAGGTAAGGGATTTCTTCTCAATCTCTTTTTATTGAGGCATTTATTCATAATATTCACCTTTACTCTTTTATAAGGTGTATATATAGTGTATATGATATTTTATATCCATTTTTTCTATAATAATCTTATTTAATATTTTGTAAAATGTATTAATTCAAAGATATTATGACTTAAATTTTCCAATTTATATGGGACACCTTGAATATTTAATGTCAGAATTATAAAATCATTTTCTTCTTGATATTAATTTACATATTTATTTATATGTATATAAAATTATTATGTAAGGAATTTTATTTCTATCTTTAATTTTACTAAATTTTTTCAAAATGAATCTTTTTATATGATGCCTTTTACATTCTTTACTAAATGGAAAAAAGTTATGTTTTTCGTTTATACAACGACAATGACTTCTCTGTATTCAACAATATTATTTGATATTTGGATTACTCTATAAGCCTTAATGTTTTGAAAATGGAAAAGAAATTAATTGTTACCTTTTTTGTTGTTTTGTTATGGAAAATGGTTTTGAATGTGAATTGATGATTTCAATATCTTGAAATGATTTCTTAGGATTAAAAATGATTTTTTTGGAGTAAAATATTGATAATTGTATTATTTAATTTGTATGATTATATATTTGTATTTGTACATTTGACGGGTGGTTACGTGATAATCCAATGTTGGATGGTTACATTATAAACCAAATACGAGTGGTTACGTGATAAACCAAAGACGTGTGGTTCCGTGATAAACCAAAGATGGGTGGAAACATTATATCCTATAATTCATTGGATATGGAAGTCAGTCGTATGGATTTTCCTTTTAGCTATATATGTTGAATTCAACCATATAAAAATTATAATTATGTATGATTATGGCCCAAGTAACCTTTATATGTTATATGTGATTTCAATGGGATTTGTTGATCTCTTTTGATAATAACAGTGCTAATCAATGAGATTATATTAATTAAAGAGTATTTACTACTTTATAATTGTGAAAAGTATTGAATGATATAGTATTCAAGGTTTACATGTTTTCTTATGGCTAATAGTTTGTCTTCTAATTTGGGTATCCCTTAATGAGATTTTTTTATCATCCCGTGTTTTGAAATAATTTAAACATGATTTAAGGGAGAATAGAGTCAAGGTTGAGATTTCGGAAAATTTATGAAGATTATAAATGAAATGAAAATACATTTTATTTTAATGTTTTATCTTATTTTGAAGAAATGGATACTCTTTGAATTCTCCACTTTTTAATTATAAGGGTTTCCATATATTGATTATGGCCTAATTCTCTAAAACAGAAAACATAAAAAGTTATCCAATGTGAATTCATAATTTAACACAAGATTTTGTAAGATTTAAGGTTTGGGCCTTATAGTTGGTATCATAGGATGGTTCAGAAAAATTTTGAGATTAGGATGTTTTCCTAAGAGTTAAGGATATTACCATGGGTTTATAATATTACAGTTGACCATAAGATCAATTGCCATAGAAACCCATTTGTAGGATTTATGTTATGGAATATTAAGTTCACTGATTGATTTTTCATAGACATTCTCTTTTGAAGAAAATATGGGTTATTAGTTATGGGATGTAAAATGAGAGGTATTAAATAACCATTGAGGATATAATATCTTATAATTATTTTTAGAATTTTATCTGAATTTTTTAGAATGTTATAAAATTATATTCTTTTTGAAAACGACAACACACATACTGTGTGACAAACCATCACTTTGGACATGGTTTCCAGAATGTAACCCACAACAGATGTGTGACAGTGCTTTATCACGTACCACTGGCCTACATGAAGTCCCCCATTAGAAAAAATCGTTATTTTTATTTAAATTAATTTATCGATTAATAATAAGTAGATTTGGGTTCATATTTTGTATTAAATTGATAACGTTGTGATTGGAAATGTTTTTCCTATTAAGTGATATATGTTATGTGGAAGGCATTCACTATTTTAAGAACATTATATAATTAAGGTAAATAGAACACTGTGGGATTTTAATGGAGAAATTGATGAATTATATTTTGAAAGAATCTATGATTTTAGTGGTGGACTTATGGGAATTGTTTTATTTATAGAAATGATTATCATATCATGGAGAATATGTGATTAGCTTAATTACGTTTCAGTATGATACTCATAGAGTGGTTGATATTATTTGGAGATAAATGTTATGATTTATCTTGGAAGACTATGTGGTCAAATCCTTTTGAATATTCAGATTCAATATTAGTTTGCATTATTTTGAGGAATTTCAAGGATAGTTATTTTTTAATGGTCAATGTTAAACATTTGTTATCAATGTCAAATTATGGAAATTGTTGTAATTTTTTTATAATATGAAGGTTTATTAATTTTAGAGAACTATCTCACCTTGTACAAAAAATATTGGTTTTGGTTAATATTTCGGGATAAGATAAATATATTGTTAATATTTTTTAGATTATGTGGTTCTATAGAAGTTGATTCTATTGTTTCAGGTGTGAAATGTTCATATTCAATACTTATCATTTAGGAAAAAGATTATTTTGTGGTGGAATTCAATTAGATGATTAAAATATAATAGTCATGTAAGTATATTTCTGTATGTTCATATTATAAGTAGTTAAGAAATTAAAAAAATAGATGAAAAAGATCTTAGGAAAAAAATTGACCATTTAATTTCCCTTCTATGAAACAAATGACCGTTTATCCTAACATATTTTTGTTGTTTTATGATTTTTACTTTCCCCTAATCATGTGTTTTGTCACTCTCCATCAAAAGTTGATGGTTAGTTTTCTATTCCATATCAATTGTTTTTTACATGGAACACTAGAATGTAGTATCTTGGGAGACATTGTACTTCCCATTATATCTTTTAATTTGGATGTGTTCTTAATACTTTTTCTGATGTGGGATTGCAATAATGTTATTTTGAAATGTGAAACTATAGTTATTGAGCCAAAATATAAACTTGGGTGGAAAAAATTTTCAAAAAAGGGGGAAGGATATAACATCCTAGGTAATTATATAATAATAATTTTTGATATATACTAATATTTATAAATTAAATTTTAATTTTACTTTAAATGGGGTGATACGTCTAATAGCAAACATACCCCCTAAATTGGGATTTTCTGAAACTGTACATTAGACACAAGATTGAGTTGTACTAAAAAATAATATATGATTAGTATTATTATTTTAGGTTGTAGTTATAACATAGCTATTATAATGGAGGCAATTCATTATATTAACTAAGTTATGAAAATAGGGTTTACACATTTTTACATAATAATTCATTGGTTAACAAATTAATTTCGGATTTATATAAAAACCAAATGAATATAAAGGATGTGTTTTTCAAAAACCATTTAATATAAAATAAGGTAGTTTATAAAATAGTAAAATAACATTTTAGTGATTTTGGTAATGAAATATATATGAAAAATATTCAATTTAATATTTTAAATTCATCTTATATGTATTATAGATGTTATATTCGATAAAATTCATTTTTTGGGATAATCATAATTTTTAAAAAATGCAGTTTTTCTGCATTTTGATAGAGAACCATTTGAAATATAGTTTATAGAAAATTTTAATGTTTTATTTAAACAAATAATCTATCACGACCCGTCCCCTGGGGCTCGTGCCGTGACTACCCCAAGCCTGCCTTCCATAGGCCTGGGGCTGGCGACTAGCACCAAAGGCATAAATCCCTAAAACTAGAGATACATTGATTTTATGACTTGTAAAGGCATAAAACTAGATACAAAAAATAGATAAACTATATAAAAAAAGAGTGCTGAAATTAAAGGGTTTGAAAATACAATCGCAACAGTAAAGTACAAGGAACTGGAAGTACCCGTTCAACTGATGAAAGGAAAGAAGCTGATGTGTCATTCTCCAAAATGCCCACCTGAAGTGTAGGTACAGATAGCCTCATCATTACTCCACTTCAATTAGTCTTTTCCATGTACCGACTCATCGTAAGGTCTGCCTCTGTGTATGGTCCAGTCTTGATACTCTCAGACTCATTCAGTGTTTTCCATTGTCTGCATCCAACAAAACGAGGATAAAGATGTATGAAATCAACAGATATCCCCACTTAGGTATATGCCCCTAAATATACCTAAGTTATCAAGTAATTCATCTCAATAATGAGGTAAAAAAAAATGTTACTGACTCAGCACACACATGCATACACCTTATGTAGAGATATAAAGATGATCAGATGTAGCCACTGAATCATCTTCTTTGTCAAACCCACGTAAGATCCTGGTACAGTAATCTGAGCTGTCAAACCCACATAGGATCCTGGGACCGTAGTCAGATCTTTCGAACCCACGTAGAATCCTAGAACAGCAGTCATAGCTGTCGAATCCACATAGGATACTGGAATAGTTGTTAGAGATGTCGAACCCATATAGGATCATGGAACAGTAATTAGAAAGCAGCCTGCCACAGGGTTCCTGCACAATGCACACTTGATTCTTGGAGGGTTTTCTCTTCAAGCCATGTATCGATTCATCAACTGCCACGAAGTCCCAAGAAGATGTACCCTAGAGGACCTCCACGTCATAAGGGTCTCAACGCAACTGAAGGTGTGTCAATCGGACTCCCGGTCTATGAGTTATTAGCCTTTTTGTCCTGGGATCTCGGTTAGATTCATGTTCGATCCAACCAGAATGTATATAAAATATACCCATAACTCTAGTGGGTGATACACAAAGGGTCCGTCACGCTCCAGGAATACCAGCCCCACTGACAATTCGTCAAACGAACATCCAGTGCCAAATATATGACCAAAAAAGTAAATGGTAGGTTGTAGGCCCAGGTCCGGTCTGACCTGGCCTGACTTTGTCTGGGCTGACCCAGTTCAGGTTCATCCCCGCCCAACCCATTCTGTTTGGCCTGCCCTACTGGACCCGACCCATTAGGCCGTGTGGGCCGTGAGAACCACGAGGGTGTGGACTGGTCGTGGCGGCGCAGACCGGTCATGGGTTGGTGTAAAGGCAGTTCGGCCCGAAGATGCTGTGAGGGGCATGGGAGGCCGGCTCGGCCAGGTGCGCATGGGGCACGACTTGGCAGCTCGACCCGGGAGGTTGGGGACGGTTCGGCCCACACCGCGAGCGGCACAACTTTGACGACGCGACCCAGATGGTCGAGGCTAGTTCGGCCAGCAATGGGGCGGGGCGCACATGGCACACATAGAGCATTGAGGCCGGAGGACAGTGTGGATTGGGCCGGTGGGGCCAGTGTGGTTCTTCCTGGGAGCTGTGAGGGGGGTCATGGGCTGGCGTGGTTCCGGCCATTGGGACCTGCGTAGTTCTGCCATGCTATGGCAGGCCAGTGGGGCCGGGAGGTGTGGGTGGCTGGGAGGGCACTGCGGTTCGACCAGGGTTGGCGTAGCCGGTTCGGCCAGTGGACGGGGCAGCTAGGAAAATTTCGTCTAGTGGATGGCGTAGATGGGGAGAGGTGTGGGTCACAGAGGGTGCGGGTAGCGCAAACGTTTCCTACGTCACATTCGTCATCTCGTCGCCCCATCATCGTGCAGAAGAAAATCACAAACTAGAACGATGGAGGAGTTGGGTCATGTTGGTTTGGGACACACCCTCTGCGTTTAGGGTGGTACCAAGAAGATCAATTATTTCTTTTATTAAAAATAATTAACAGGAAACAATGATTGAAGAAGAAAAGTCTATCAACACCCCGCATCTTCCCGCAAAAACAATTCTGAACCCACAAGGAAAATCATCAACAACAATTCTTTGTCTTAGAAGTGAAAAATTAAAATAATAAAATCATATTCAAATAAAACCATTACTTGTTCATTGTTCGTTGACGGAGTCACAGGGAAGAATTTGGAATTATCATCGTTCTTCGCATCTGTCCCATTCTCCCAATACTGAGCTTGTGTGTCAGTTCATTGACGACAATGAGGAGGGAAGGTCAGTCATCGAAGACGTCGCACGTCAGTAGGAGTCCGATGATGAAGGTTAAAGGAGATCGTTCTTCATAGTCGAGGTGTCCCTCATCGGCGTTCTTCTTTGGGAGTGTTCTTCATTGGGAGCTTTCTCCCATGCTCTCTCTCTACTCCCAAATTCCACCAAAATGCATAGAGCTGCCGAAATAGTATATTAGGCCTACTATAATTTTTTTGGTGAGAATTCAAAAAACCAAATTAATTATTTTGGGTGGCCTAATTAATCAAGAGAAGGTCTGGCACATTTATTTGGAGTGTTGGCATAATTAATTGAGTTGAGGAGGTCAAGAGACTCTCCCTCATTTATAAGAGAGTTCAGTGGTTTCTCTCATTCAATTGGGGGGTTTTGTCCTGGGTGGTACCCAGACCATAACCTATCGTGGTAGGTAAGTTTCGGTGGGCCCCACCACCATAACCTCTCATGGGATGTTATGGTGTGGTGTTCCCCACCTCCAACTTCCACTTGGGTGGTTATAATAAAAAATGTGTCATTTTATTTTATTATTTCCATAAAAAAACCCAAAACTATCTTCCACCCTTGACCAACTAATGTCAAGGGAAAAGTCTTCTTAAGTGAATATCGGTGCTGCGAGTTCTACGGTGCCCTCGAATTTCAATTCCGAGCACCAGTTCAAAAGTTATAAAAACCCGCTCGTACTTTTACTGAACGTACCCAAAGTAAACATCAGAAATTTATTCTGAGCACACCAACCCTCAGAATCATGCACCATTAATTTTTGTAGACTCGTAAAATTTAAATGTATTTATGAAAAAAATTCCTTGGAAATTCCTGGTCTTTACATTATCACCACCTCAGGGATATACATCCTTATAAGTAACAATTGACAACTAAGTGAACAAGTGGGGGGGGGGGGGGTACTAAGCACGCATATGATCCTCCCACTCCCATGTGCTCTAAATGAGGTTCTTGTTCTACGAGGGAATGTGAAACAGAGGTGTCGACCATCCACGTAGGACCCGCTCATGTTGATCCTCAATCTCCATTGGATCCTCCATAAAATTATTCCCATCATCGACGTCTAACTCTGTAAGTTCGATGATGTGAGAAGGTTCATGCACATATCTCCTCAGCTATGATAATAGGAAGACATCATGCACCCGGTGTAACATAAGTGGAAGAGCTAAGCAGTATTCCATCTCGCCAACTCTTCTGAGGACATGAAAAGGACCGATGAAATGTGGAGATAACTTTTCGCCCCATCCAAATCTCTGTAAACCTCATCAAGGTGAGACCTCTAGAAAGATGTGGTCACCATTCTTGAACTCTAGTGGTCTCGGTCTCCTATCGGCATATGGCTGTTTTCTGCTCCATGCAGTCTTCATCTGTTCCTAGATAATCTGCACCTTCTCTGTGGTAGTCCGTACCATCTCTGGTCATACTAGTTCAGACTCCCCAAGGTCAGTCCAACACAAAGGTGACCTATATGGTCACCCATATAACACCTCAAAAGATCACATCCCATTGGTGTAGTTATAGATGTTGTTGTATGAAATATAAACCGAAGGTAATTGATCCTCCCAGCTATGACTGATGTCAAGGAAAAATGCATGGAAGCTGTCCTTGAGGGTCTGAATGGTCCTCTCAGTCTGACCATCCATCTGAGGATGGAAGGCGGTGCACAAATGATGTTGCGTCCCAAAATCCTCCTGCAACCGCTTATATAAGCGGGAAGTAAAAAGTGTGTAACTATTGGATACAATCATCTAGGGTACTCCATGTAGCCACACAATATCTTGCACATAGAGGCATCCCAAGCTCTCAACTGAAACCTTCTCTCTGAACAGTAGGAAGTGGGCCAACTTGGTGAGTCGGTCAAAAATCACCCAAATCGAGTCGTGGAACCTAGATGTATGTGGAAGTCCTATCATGAAGTCTATAGATATCCCATCCCACTTCCACTCTAGGACCTCTAATGGTTGAACCAAGCTTGCTGGTACCCGATGCTCTGCCTTCACTTACTAGAAAGTGAGGCATCAAGAGACAAACTTTGCAACTACTTTCATTATTCCAAGCCACCAATGCTATTGTTGAAGATCTTGGTACATCTTTTTCTCTACTAGATGTACCGCTAGAGAGGATGTTTGAAACCCCTCATCACTTCCTCGTGAAGTTACACGGGTACCATGGTACGTCTTCTAAAGAGGATTTTGTGCTCTCCACCTTCATAGAATCCATCAGGTGCCTGCCCTGTGGATATGTGAGGCCTTCGTGTCTTGCAGTCTGTGTCCCCACACTGTACCTCCCTGACACAATGAAGAAGTGGGGATGTGACTGTAAGCGACTGTAAGAAAGTTGCTCTATCTTTATCCATAATGGTTATCTGCATAGCGTCTAGCTTCTCTATCGCTTCTCCTAATAGACATATACCAGACCTTCTACGGAGATCATATGTAACAACGTTCACCTTCCCAGGAGTATAGACTATCTCAATGTCATAGTCCTTGAAGAACTCAAGCCAACGTCGCTATCTCAGGTTTAGGTCCTTCGGGGAGAAGATATACCTGAGAATTTTGTGATCAGAGTACATGGTAAAACGTTCACTAATCAGATAGTGTCACCACATATTCAAGGAGAATACCACTACTGCTATCTCTAGGTCATGGGTAGCATAGTTCTACTCATGCTGTCTCAGCTGCCAAGAACATTATGCGATCACTGCTCTCTCCTGCATCAGGAAAAATTTGAGTCTGGTACCTGATGTGTCACAGTAGACAATGTACCCTATGCCCTTCTCTATAATCATCAAGATTGCAGAACTAGTCATCCTTTTCCTAGCTCTTGAAAGCTGTTTTGGCATCTCTTCGACCACACGAAGGGTTTACCCTTATTTGTTAAGGCTGATAGTGGTGCTGTAACTCTAGAGTAGTCTGGTACAAACCATCATTAATAACCAACAAATCCTAGGAAACTCTATACTTATGCCACACTCCTAGGTGGATCCCAATCAAGTACCACCTCAATATTCGCTGGATCTACTGCAACTCCAGCTTCCTATATGACATGTTCCAGAATGTGAATAGCATGGATCTAGATCATGCACTTCGAGAGCTTACCATAAATCAAGTGCTCTCAGAGTGTGTCTAGTACTATCCACAAATGATAGGCATGCTCCTCCTTAGTAGTCGAGTAGATCATAATTTCTTTGATGAAGACTACGACAAAGAGATTGAGGAATGGCTGGAAAATCCTATTCATGAGTCACATGAACACTATTGGAGCGTCGGTTACTCTGAAAGGCTTAACCAAGAACTCGTTGTGGCTGTACCGACATATGAAATCTATCTTCTCTACATCCTCATCTCGAACTCTAAGCTGGTGATAGCCTGATCTAAGGTCTATCTCGAAGAACCACTGCGCTTCGTTCAGCTGATCAAAGAGGTCGTCAATCCTCGAGAGTGGTTACATGTTCTTCACAATCACCTGGTTTAGGCGATGGTAGTCAACACAAATCCTTAAGCTCCTATTCATCTTCTTGGAGAATAGAATCGGGGCTGCCCCACGAGAAAAACTAGGTCGGATGAATCCCTTCCCATGTAAGTCCTCCAGCTCCACCCACAGATCACGATGCTCCACAAGATCCATCTGATAGGCTGGAGTTGATATCTGTGCCATCCTTGGATACAAGTCAATGGAATATTCCAAATCTCTGTTAGGAGGTAGTCCTAGGACATCACAAGGGAAAACATCTACATACTGGTCCACCACTACAAGATATCTGAGACTCTCCACAACTACTACTTCGAGGGTAAGGCAAGCCAACTGATGAGTGATTGGATGCACCTCCCTCCAGGTAGTTCCATCATGTACTGCAAAGGCTCCCTTCTTTCTGGTGAAGGTAAACCTAGTCCCATCTGTGAGGACACGCCATACATTGCACCTAATATACTCAATAAGAGTATAGACTCTAGATAACTAGATCATACCCAAGATGACGTCGTAAGGCCTCGACACCGCTACTAGGAGATCCCAGCTGAAGCTCTCGCTTCTTATAGTATTCTCACACAGCCGGAACCAGTGTGTAATCATTGAATCTGCTCCCGTAAGAGTCTCTAGGTCTAAGGATCGAGCTAACGGCTCCGTCAGAATCTCCGAGATCCAAACGAGGGTGGTGGAAAAGGAAGAGTGACTGAAAGCTGTGTCTATAAGAACTGTAGCTAAGGGGGAGTAGACACAGATCATACCTTGAATAATCTCTAGAGTTCCATGATCTTAAGCCTCAACTTCCTGGAGCTGATCTCTCACTTGTCCATCTTATCCCTGTGGTCGGGGTGCACCACCTAGTGGTGGTGGTGGAAACACCTCATAACATCATCCACTGCCAGCTGCACGACTAGATCATCTACCACATACGAATGCTCCTTGTGGATCTCAGCGATCGAAACTCTTCCTTTTCCTAAAATGTCCCTCAACTATCTACTGATCAAATGTATGGAGAGTTGGACAATCTCGAGCCAGGTGACCCTACCCATCCCATGCGTAGCACGACCTGTTCCTCTTATGACTGGATATGTCTTGTGTGCCTCACTCAACCGAACCCATGTTCTGAGGTCATCCACCAGGTGGTCTGATCGTCTTGGATCTCTGCGACATCTATCTGCTTCCAGTTATAGAAGACTCTGCTACGTGATTCCCAGTGGTGGGCCTCACTACTAGTGACTTCTCAGCAAAAAAACTATCCATTTATAGGGCTCACTCCATTACCTCAGTCTGTGTCGGGATGCTGAGGGAGATCATTAAAGCATTGATCTCTTGCCTAAGCCCATGCTTGATGGTCCGAGAAGTGACGAATGGGTCCCGCTCCATATCTATGGTGTAGTGTGAGAGGTCTGTGAACCTCTTTGAGTACTGTGCCACAGTCATGCTCCCCTATGGCATATGAAGTAGCTCCTATTTTCGCCCTGCACATAGGGTGGTTGGGACAAACTCCAACCGAAGCAGGCTCTCGAAGTCTGACTAGAGAAGTTTCGCCTCGTCATGCACCTAGAGTATTAGGCTCCACCATCTACCTACTATTACACGAAGGAGGTTCGCGGAAAGGATCACCATAAGGTCGACTGGTGTCCCTGCCAGTCTAAAGACTTTCAGTACCACCTCAAGTCAATCCTCAACTGCCCTCAGGTCTATATCACCCCAGATCTTGGGCAGCCTCTAGCGCTAGAACTCATGCAATGCGCTCAGCTGGCGTGCACTGTAGATACCCAAAGCCTGACGTACATGGAAATTACATTACTTTTGAGGAATACTTAGTACATAGCAAAAACACACACACATGGATCGTAATAGTTTAGTGTCTTTGGAAACTCGGAACGTAATCTTCTAATCACGGTGAAAGATCTTCAACATCTCCCATAAATATCTTCTTCTTTTTATACCTAAAACCTTTCTTTATATCCTGGGGAAAAGAAAACATAAAAGGGTGAGCTCAAACGCTCAGTAAGGGTAAACAAAAGAAATATAAATCACATCAAGCACATAAATTTTGGAAATCTTAACCTGCAAAAGAGATCATAATATCATAACATGAGATAAATCATGGTAGTGAAATGTAATCACAATAATCATAACTTAAAACATGAAACTTTGTGGAATACACACATAATCATAGAGAATCATTTCTTATTAGTCAAGACTCATTGCCAAGACTATCTTAGTGGAAAAAGTCCCTTTCTGAACCGAGTCACCCTCGTTTCAGTCCTGTTTCACTGAACCGGTATAACCTACTGTTCCAACCATCTCTATCTCATGAGATATAAAAACTTTACCCAATGCATTGGAGGGAGATATAGGTCCCACCCATCTCATAATGATACCATTCTTATGTGTACCACACAATCTTAAATCATACATCATTGCATAACCCATGTAATAAAAATGGGAATCGTAAACATCGTGACATCATAAAACAATTAATATAAGATAAAGAAATTCAAAAAAATATTTCCTTCACAACATAATCAAATCCATTTAATAATAGGGATAGAAATAGTACCCCATATTGTCTTAGATGGAAAATAATTTTGATAAAACTCTTGAACTCCATTCTTGAGGAAAATATCCTTTCTACTTCAAAAACATTTATCCTTTCATAACATGCCATAAAATTTTAAACAAAAAGAAGTTGATTAAAAATAAACTTGAAAAATTGTAAAGGAAGCTTCTTGGAAATAATGTTTTAAAAATCCATTCATGCCGTCTAAGTTAAAAAAAACATTCTTCGTACTTTTGTCGGAATATTCAAAAAAGTACCTCGTACGAAAAAACAACAAAATATTCCTTTCATATTATTTACTAAAATCACACCAAAGGGTAAAATTGGATTTAAACTATTGTAAGTGGATGGAAAAAATATTACATATTGAGGTAACATGGATGTGGATGATAAAATACACCCCAGTAAATGCCAAAGTAAAAACAATCTCGGATAAAAATGAGATTGTGATATTTTCCCTTAACTTAAATCTGATTTGCTTCGTAAGTGTCCGAACCTCCTGTATAATGATTTAAATAATGTCATTTACTTATTAAAGAATCATATTCGTTGTTATTATATCTTATATGGTTCACTTATGACTTTATATTAGCCGTTCTTTTGTAAATTCCATGTTAAAGAGCGTTTTGGGTAAAATTGTTTCATTTGTCGTCCGTGTCTTGACTTGTAATTATTCATATGATTACTTAGATCATGATTACTTAATTCCAGAACATAAAACATGATTTATATATATATATATATTCAGGATATACATATATATAATAAATCAGTAAATGGAATGAAATACACCGTTCATGGATACGGTAGTCCGTACGTACGCATGAACGCTGTTTTCGTTTCCTTATTGAATTGAATGGAATTAAGTAGATGACATAAATATAAATATAAATAAATCCAGTATAATTATTATTTCATATATTTCATTAGTACTTATTATATATACTTTATAATCATTCATGAATGGTTAATCATTGAGAATGAATCTCATCGCGTCGTGGAGACGGTAGTCCGTACGTACGCACGAGCGATGATATCATTCCCATGGTCATGGAATTGTGTTTAAGTGTATGTATACTATTTCAGTATCAATATCACTCTATAATAATCATATATAGTTACTCATTACACCATTATACCCATCCAATTAAGGTGGTGGCAGAAAATAGATTACACCATGGCGTGGAGACGGTATTCCGTACGTACACACGCGCGGTGATTTCCTTTTTCCGTAGGATGGATAGAAGGTTAATTAGAGTTGTTTCATATTTATAATAACATATCAGTATATAATAAATACTGATGTTATTACTTTATCATTAAACAACTAAAGAAGAAGAAGTTGAAGAAGAAAGAAATTGAAAAAGACCGGTAATGGATATTCCCTCTTTTTGACGCGCCTTCACTTATCCTCCACTTAAAAGAACTAAAGATGGTATTTGAAGAAGACCAGGACCTCTAGGATGATACTATAGAAGTGGAAAAGAGATTTTGGCAGGGGTTGGCCGAGCTTGAATTCTCAAATTGGTGTGAGGAGGAGAGGGAGGAGGTTCCCTTTTATAAGGGAGGAGAGGGGCATCTTAGGAAAATCTCAAAATATTATTTTATATTAATGTAAAATTCGGATTATAATGGTTCCAAATGATCTTATTTCAAAGATAAAGTGGGGATGGGTCGAAATCCTCTCATCTAATAGGATTTATACAAGTTTAGGTTTTTATTTTAACCTTATCAATTAGATTTAACTCTAAATTAAATAATTTAACGTTTATCGTGTCTTTTTGTTTTCTTATACTATATGGTTAATAAACTTACTATATGTAGCCAAACGAACCCCAAGTTTTTTATTATTAATATATCTATCCTTATCTATGTCATTTGGCCGAACCATAGATTTTTAGCAATTAAATAACAATTAATAATATAATATTTGTTTTAAAAACTAATTCATGTCAATTTTACACTATTTGGTACATGATTTTTATGAAATTTCTAACAGAATGATAAGTTCGAACCAAGTTACTTAAATCAACAATAACATGTCATATTAACCTATAAAATTAGTTAATGTCATAAATAGTCTCAAATTACATTTATTTGGGCATTTATAACATCAATTATGTTAATATTTTCTTAAAAAGGTAATTACTACATCATCGTTGTGTCATAAATAAATTAAATTATTTAAAGTATAAAAATTACAAATAAAATACCATTATGTTGGAAATCTTTTTAGATTTCTAATTAATATTTATAGTCTAAATTATATTATGTATAACTCTATATTAAAATTTTTTTAGTAAATAAACTTTGATTTTAACTCTTTTAACTCTTCTTTGAATTAAATAATAATAAATGTCCTAATCTAATCCAAGTGGGTCTAAATGATAATATTTTACACTTAAGGTTGTTTTTGGTCGAGATACACTTGTCCAATAGGATTAGGATATGTGTTAGGGTAATATTAATATCATTTTTACCCTTAATTACCCTATTTACTTCTAACCGTGGTAAATAAAAGTAAAAAGTTACTATTCACCAAAAATTATTTTCATCTCATTGAACCACATTTTACTTACTGACATCAACCGTGTCTCTCAGATTTTTGAAATTCCATTCATAGAAGCGGTAAAATTAATATTTCTGAAAAAATTAATTTTTTTTAACTACCACTTAGTAGTTTCACTATTCATCAAAATTTAAAGTATTTCAGAAAAATGCCAAAATTTCACCCTAAGCTATAATTGATATTCCGAATTCAAAAATGATTTCTATTTTACAAAATTCCCAACATATAAGTTGCATTAATTAATTTTATAATTAATTTCCGCTGTCACAACAAATATCATGTTTTTAAGAGATAATAACTATCAAAAGATTAACACTTGTTTATGTCTGGTGTAAATGTGAAATTACATCCAATGACCAACATTGTATTGAATTGTAAAAATATGTTCTAAATATACTTTAAACCCACTCAAATTAATAATTTATCACTATTAATTATTTCGATTAAAAAAGTTGTTTTTAATTAAAATTTAGTAATTTTCACTATTCATCAGAAAATGAAAGTTATCCGAAAAGTACCGAAAATTTCACCTTAGGCTAAATTCTATACTCCGAATTCAAAAATGAAGTCCATTTTGAGAGCTAAAATTTCTAATATTTTAAAACGTGGTTATTACTATTCATAACGGCTAGTTATAATAATATTTTAATGGCATATCGTTGTTTAGTGAAACTCGGTATTGCGTACTACACACGCTATCGAGGAAGGTCGCGATTGCGTGTAATGCAAGGAAAGTCAAGGATGTGTGTTATGAAATCTCCTTTTGGTGTAGCGTACAACACAAGAAATTAATAAAATTAAAAAAATATTTTTCATAAAATCCCGGGCTGTTACATTCTACCCCCCTTAAAATGAATTTCGCCCTCGAAATTCATCGGGGTTATAAATGGTTTACTATTCGAAAGTTTCTTTAATAGAAACCCACATCATAAAAAGGAATACCAAAACCAATCTTTAAAAAAACAAAAGTATGAAACGTAACGGTTACCCAAATAAACTAATCACTGGGTTTCCACATAGGTGAAAATATGGATATAGAAGAGAAATATAACCATCATGTTCTGATGGAGAGTGGTAGAGAACATGGCTATGGAAATGACAAGAATCACAAAGCCATAAATTTGTGACGATCTAGGGTACCATCTGATTCATTGGATATAAGGGCACTGGGACAACATTTTTGGTTTTCAAGATCATTACCCTAAAGTTGAAAATTTGAATTAGAATAAATACTTACTTTATTTTGGTACAATCTCACTGTTGTTCGTGCCTTGAACAATTTCCACTTCATATCTTAAATAAATGAAGTTGAATTTGTTATTCATGAAGTGTTAGCAGATCATGTGAGAGAATGACGGGTCATTCCATCTGTCTCAAACAAAAGGTTCGAAAAAGTTATTAAATATACATAAGTCATTCCATTGTGAGATTAATCATATATGGTACCTAAAATGGACTTATACTTCATATATCATACTGCTTAATATAATAAAACTAGTTTCTACTAAACAGGGACTTCATGTAGGCCAGTGGTAGGCAATAAAGGCCAGTCGCACTTCGGTTGTGGGTTCGATTCCCACAGCCTTGTTCGACGCGATGGGCAGTCGCCCGTCCTGCAGGTTGTCCTTTTTCTAAAGATATATTACTATAACATCCCATCAATAATATCGAAAAAAAGTTCTATATTTAAACTATACTTAGCATATGTCCAACATAATCCATTCCAATATTTAGGCTTATCTAAAATACTTCGGTCCAAGATCATAGTATAAAGAAAACAATTACTTGAAATGGCATCAACCAAGTATGTGAATACCATCATTTATCCCCCATATATCATATGATATATCTTGTTGGTCAAATTACAAACATGTGAATACCTTAATCATGTATTCTCTTGAAGAATGAATATCCATTAAACCTTAGTGAAAACATGAGTGCAGTTAAAAGTTAACACTTTCCACATACCAAAATCCAAAAATTCTATATACTCAATCCATTACATAACCTTCTCCTCATATCAGTCATGAGCTCATGAATACTATCAAACATTTAGTTTTCTCCTTATCCCTTAATTATGTGCATATCATCTACATTCCAAAAATATCTGAATAATCTTTCATGGATACTGGTACCATTAATCATACACTTTCAATACTCAAGGAAAGACAACAGTGTAACAATCCTTATATGTCTCTTTATTCCATAGTACCATGAGATTACTTATACGACATTACACTTCATAAACATGTAATCATTCCACTATATTCTTAAACCATTGACCGAGCTTTAACAATTCTTTCATCTCACATATCATTTGTAGTCTCTTCATCATCATCAACATAAATACTACCCATACGACCATACTGATTCTCTTCATGAGACTTTACCTTAGGGCATTGTTCTGCATAATGCCCGTACATCCCACATTTAAAACATTTAACCATTGTTGATGTTGTAGCAATACCATTATCCTCATCCCTGGTGTTAACTGAACCTTTTCCTTTGCACTTACTGGCTTTGTGTACTTCTTTTCCACACCCAAAGCATCTTCCAGTTCCTTTGAAACATTCTCCTTGATGCCTCTTCCCACATGATTTACATAGGGGAAATTCAACTTTCTTTCCTCTATGATCATCATAAAACTCTATCTTTCTCTTATTAGCCGAGTCAGGAAACATACCAAATTTTACTTTATTGATCATATTATGAGATTGCTGATTCGGCATAATAATGATGTTTGGACTTCCAAATACCGTTTCATTTGGTTGCTCATGAAGAAAATCATTCCATTGTCCATCATATCCTCCATTATCTTGAATCACCTTGTTTCCAGCCATTTTCTAAAACACAAAAAGAATAGTGTGAGAGGAAAAAATCATAATAAAGGGGGAGTAACTTCAATATCTAACATATTTGGTTTAATCTAATATCGTTACCATAGTTCTATGACTATATCATATACGTATACTTATCCTTAGGGACATCCCTAGATATACCTTATAAATATCTCTAGGGATCTCACTAAGGTTTTCGCATCCTAGTTTCCAAAGGTTGAATAAACTTTTCCTCTGATACCAACTATAGCGGTCTGGAATTACATTCAGTGGAATACAATTGATACCTATCAGGGCACTCCATGGGCGGCTACACCCCTTGGGCGGGACACACCACCATCCCCAGTGGCAGTCATTTCCTCATGAAGCCCTTGGGCGGAGAGCCATGCTTCGTCCAACGCTCACATGTGAGAGTTCCCAAGGATCAGATACATTCCTACCTCCTTTGCCTCTGATACCAACTGTAGAGACTCGAAGCCTGATGTACATGGACATTACATTACTTTTGCGGAATACTTAGTACATAACAAAAACACACACACAAGGATCGTAATAGTTTAGTGTCTTTGGAAACTCGGAACGTAATCTTCTAATCATGGTGAAAGATCTTCAACATCTCCCATAAGGATATTATTTTTTTATACCTAAAACCTTTCTTTATATCCTGGGGAAAAGAAAACATAAAAGGGTGAGCTCAAACGCTCTGTAAGGGTAATCAAAAGAAATATAAATCACATCAAGCACATAACTTTTGGAAATCTTATCCTGCAAAAGAGATCATAATTTCATAACATGGGATAAATCATGGCAGTGAAATGTAATCACAATAATCATAACTTAAAACATGAAACTCTGTGGCATAAACACATAATCATTGAGAATCATTTCTTATTTGTCAAGACACATTGCCAAGACTATCTTAGTGGAAAAAGTCCCTTTCTGAACCGAGTCACCCTCGTTTCAGTCCTGTTTCACTAAACCGGTATAACCTACCGCTCCAACCATGTCTATCTCATGAGATATAAAAACATTACCCAATGAATTGGAGGGAGATATAGGTCCCACCCATCTCATAATGATACCATTCTTATGTGTGCCACAAAATCTTAAATCATACATCATTGCATAACCCATGTAATAAAAATGGGAATCGTAAACATCGTGACATCATAAAAAAATTCATATAAGATAAAGGAATTCATAAAAATATTTCCTTCACAATATAATCAAATCCATGTAATAATAGGGTTAGAAACAGAACCCTATATTGTCTTATATGGAAAATAATTTTGATAAAACTCTTGAAATCCATTCTTGAGGAAAATATCCTTTCTACTTCAAAAACTTTTATTCTTTCATAACATGCCATACAATTTTAAACAAAAAGAAGTTGATTAAAAATAAACTTGAAAACTTGTAAAGAATGCTTCTTGGAAATAATTTTTTAAAAATCCATTCATGCCATATAAGTTAAAAAAAACATTCTTCGTCCTTTTGTCGGAAAAGTCAAAAAAGTACCTCGTACGAAAAAACGACAAAAGATTCCTTTCATATTCTTTACTAAATACTCACCGAAGGGTAAAATTGGATTTAAACTATTGTAAGTGGGTGGAAACAATATTACATATTGAGGGAACATGGATGTGGATGATAAAATACACCCCAATAAATGCCAAAGTAAAAACAATCTCGGATAAAAATGAGATTGTGATATTTTCCCTTACCTTAGGTCCGATTTGCTTCGTAAGTGTCCGAAAATCTTTTATAATTATTTAAATAATGTAATTTACTTATTACAGAATCATATTAATTGTTATTATATCATATATGGTTCACTTATGACTTTATATTACCCGTTCTTTTGTAAATTCAATGTTAAAGAGCGTTTTAGGTAAAATTGTTTCATTTGTCATCCGTGTTTTGACTTCTAATTATTCATATGATTACTTAGATCATGATTACTTAATTAAAGAACATAAAATATGATTTATATATATATATTCAGGATATAAATATATATAATTAATCAGTAAATGGAAAGAAATACACCGTTCATGGAGACGGTAGTCCGTACGTACGCATGAACGTTGTTTTCGTTTCCTTATTGAATTGAATGGAATTGAGTAGATGACATACATATAAATATAAATAAACCCAGTATCATTATTATGTCATATATTTCATTAGTACTTATTATATATACTTTATAATCATTCATGAATGGTTAATCATTGAGAATGAATCTCATCGCGTTGTGGAGACGGTAGTCCGTACGTACGCACAAGCGATGATATCGTTCCCATGGTCATGGAATTGTGTTGAATTGAATGTATACTATTTCAGTATCAATATCACTCTATAATAATCATATATAGTGACTCATTACACCATTATAACCATCCAATTAATGTGGTGGTGGAAAATAGATTACACCACGGCGTGGAGACGGTATTCCGTACGTACGCACGCGCGGTGATTTCCTTTTTCCAAAAGATGGATAGAAGGTTAATTAGAGTTGTTTCATATTTATAATAACATATATGTATATAAGAAATTATGATGTTATTACTTTATTATGAAACAAATAAATAAGAAGAAGTTGAAGAAGAAAGAAATTGAAAAAGATCGGTAATGGATATTACCTCTTTTTGACGCGCCTTCACTTATCCTCCACTTAAATATCTAAGGATGGTCTTTGAAGAAGACCAGGACCTCTAGTATGATACTAGGAAAGTTGAAAAGAGATTTTTTCAGGGTTTTGCCGAGCTTGAATGCTCAAATTGCTGTGAGGAGGAGAGGGAGGAGGTGCCCTTTTATAAGGGAGGAGAGGGGCATTTTAGGAAAATCTGAAAATATTATTTTATATTAAGGTCAAATTCGGTTTATAATGGTTCCAAATGGTCTTATTTCGAAGCTAAAGTGAGGATGGGTCTAAATCCTCTCATCCAATAGGATTTATACAAGTTTAGGTTATTATTTTAACCTTATCAATTAGATTTAACTCTAAGTTAAATAATTTAACTTTTACCGTGTCTTTTTGTTTTTTACAATATATGGTTAATAAATTTACTATATGAAGCCACAATAACCCCAAGTTGTTTATTATTAATATATATATCCTTATCTAAGTCATTTGGCCGTACCTTAGATGTTTAGGAATTAAATAACACTTAAAAATATAATATTTGTTTTAAAAACTAATTCATGTCAATTTTGACACTATTTGGTACATGATTTTTATGAAATTTCTAACAGAATGATCAGTTCGAACCAAGTTACTTAAATCAACAATAACATTTCATATTAACCTATAAAATTAGTGCATGTCATATAAAGTCTCAAATTACATTTATTTGGGCATTTATAACATCAATTATGTTAATATTTTCTTAAAAAGGTAATTACTACATCATCGTTTTGTCATAAATAAATTAAATTATTTAAAGTATAAAAATTACAAATAAAATACCATTATGTAGGAAATATTTTTAGGTTTCTAAATAATATTTATAGTCTAAATTATAATATGTATAACCCTATATTAAAAATGTTTTAGTAAATAAAATTTGATTTTAACTCTTTTAACTCTTCTTTGAATTAAATAATAATAAATGTCCTAATCTAATCCAAGTGGGCCTAAATGATAATATGTTACATTTAAGGTTGTTTTTGGTCGAGATACACTTGTCCAATAGGATTAGGACATTTTTTGGGGTAATATTAATATCATTTTTACCCTTAATTACCTTATTTACTTTTAACCGTGGTAAATAAAAGTAAAAAGTTACTATTTACCAAAAATTATTTTCATCTCATTGAACCACATTTTACTTACTGACATCAACCGTGTCTCTCAGTTTTTTGAAATTCCATTCAAAGAAGTGGTAAAATTATGATTTATGAAAAAATTAATTTTTTTAACTACCACTTAGTAGTTTCACTATTCATCAAAATTTGAAGTTTTTCAGAAAAATGCCAAAATTTCACCCTAAGCTATAATTGATATTCCAAATTCAAAAATGATTTCTATTTTACAAAATTCCCAATATATAAGTTGCATTAATTAATTTTATAATTAATTTCTGTTGTCACAACAAATAACTTGTTTTTAAGAGATAATAACTATCAAAAGATTAACACTTGTTTATGTCTGGTGTAAATGTGAAATTACATCCAATGACCAACATTGTATTGAATTGTAAAAATATATTCTAAATATAATTTAAAACCACTAAAATTAATAATTTATCACTATTAATTATTTTGATTAAAAAAGTTGTTTTTAATTAAAATTTAGTAACTTTCACTATTCATCAGAAAATGAAAGTTATCCGACAAGTACCGAAATTTCACCTTAGGATAAATTCGATACTCCGAATCCAAAAATTAAGTCCATTTTGAGAGCTAAAATTTCTAAAATTTTAAAACATGGTTATTACTATTCATAACGGCTATTTATAATAATATTTTAATATCATATCGTTGTTTAGTGAAACTCGGTATTGCGTACTACACACGCTATCGAGGAAGGTCGCGATTGCGTGTAATGCAAGGCAAGTCAAGGATGTGTGTTATGCAAGCTCCTTTTGGTGTATCATACAACACAAGACATTAATTAAATTAAAAGAATATTTTTCATAAAATCTCGGGCTATTACATGCACTCTCTGCTACTATGTCTGGTGGCATCGGTGGCCCAACGGGTAGTGGTACCGCTGGTGCCTCCGTTGTGATAAGGACCTGCACTGAGGCCTCGTCCCTTGGTGGGCTGCCATCTCATACAAAGACTTGAACCCTGGATAGCAGTTTGTGTGGGGATATCCTAAAAAGAAATAGGTGTTCCATGGTCAATAAGTTATATCTGGAGAGCTGACTCAATGAAAAAATTTTAAAACACACACACAATCAGTGTTTTCATACACTGAGTTGAAAATCAGAAGTCAGGGTCCTGGTGTATGGATACGTTGGCCACCACACCGACACTAGACTCCCTGAACTGAAAACCTCACTTATTACCCTTAACATTATTACTTCACAGAAAAGATTAGAGTCCAAAGTTATACTGTAGAATCGACTCCTCTGATATCAGTTTATCACAACCCGTCAACTAGATCACGTGTCGTGACTACCACTAGCCCACCTTCCCTAGGCTAGGGGATGGTGGCTAGCACCAAAGGCGTAAATCCCTAAAAATGGGAAGGAATTTCTTTTAGGACCTATAAATGCACATATCTAGATACAAAACAGTAGGTATATTGTATAACAAAAGAGTGCTAAAATGTAAAGGGGCTGGAAATACAAGCCTAACTGTAAAGTACAAGGAAATATAAGTATAATTAAAACTGAATAAAGGAAAATAATTGTAGGGTCATCCTCCAGAGTTCCCACATGAAGAGTAGGTTAAGATAGCCTCTTAGGAACTCTGTATCCGTCTGTCTCCTCCATGTATCGATTCATCGTATGGTCCACCTCCAGGTACTGTCCAGTCCTGATACTCTTAGCCTCGATCATCGATGTCTATCGTCTGCATCCAAAAAAATGAGGTGTAGGATTATCATGTGTAGTGGTGAGTATAACGATGCTTATTGGTGACCCTGAGACTCTCAAGGTCTCATAAAATTATAGAGAGCATAAACCACAAATTATGAAATCAACAGATAATCCCACTTAGGTATATGCCCATACATATACCTATGTTATCAAGTAATCCATCTCAATAATGAGGTAATCAAAAAAGTTACTAACTTAGCTCACACAGGTATACAACATATGTAGATGAAGAGAGATGATTAGATGAAGCCACTGAATCATCTTTTCTGTCGAACCCACGTAGGATTCTTGTATAGTAATCAGAGCTGTTGAACCCACGTACGATCCTAGGACACTAGTCAGAGCTGTCAAACCCACGTAGGATCCCAGAATAGTAGTCAGAGCTGTCGAACCCATGTAGGATCCTAGAATAGTAGTCAGAGCTATCGAACCCATGTCGGATCCTGGAACAGTAGTTAGTGGTGTCGAACCCACATAGGATCCTGGAATAGTAATCAGAAAGCATAGAGACAAAGGGTTCCCGCACAAAGTATGATTGATTATAGGAGGGTCTACTTTTCAAGCCATGTTTTGATACATCAACTACCACGAAGTCCCACGAATATGTGTCCTAACGGTCTGCCACATAGTAGGAGTCACAACACAACTGACAGTGTGTCAATCGAATGCCTGGTCTGTGAGTTATTAGCCTTTTAGTCACGGGGGATCGGTTGGATTTTTGGTTTATCCAACCTGACCATATCTCATCTATAACCAAAACTCCAGTGGTGTATACACAAAGGGTTCTTCACGCTTCAAAAATACTAGTACCACTGACAGTTCATCAAACGTACGTCCGGTGCCAAATATTTTGCCAAAACAATGTAAAGGGTAGGTAGTAGGCCCCAGTCCGGTCCCACCCAGTCGAACCGACCCAACCCAACTTAGTCTAGGATGACTCAGTTCAGGATCACCAAGGCCTGACCCGTTGGGTTTAGATCGGCCCTCTAGGCCTAGCTTAGCCGGCCGTGAGGGCCGCGAGTTGATCGTGGGTGCAGACCGGTCGTGAGTGTGCAGACATGTCGTGTGTCGGTGTAAAGTCATTTTGGCCAAGAGGCACTGCATGGGGCGCCTGAGGCTGGCTCAGCTAGGCATGCATGGGGAATGTCCTAATAGCTCGGTTTGGGAGGCTGGGGCCGGTTCATCCAGTGCTGCGAGGGGTGCGGCTCGGAAGGCTCGTCCTGAATGGGCAAGGCCATTTTGGCTAGCGGCGGCGCAGGGTGCGTGGGGCACACAGAGCATGTAGAGGCTGGAGGATGGTGTGGATCTGGCTGTCGGTGCTGACGCGGTTCATCCAGGGAGCCGTGAGGGGGTTCGTGGGCTGGCGTAGTTTAGGCCGACGAGATCGGCACGATTCAGTAGTGGCGAGGTGGTCCGGAGGGGCTAGGAGGCACGGGTAGTTGGGAGGGCATCGCGGTTCGGCCCGGGGTGGCCGAATCGGTTCATCTGGTGGACGGGGTGTCTGGGATCGGTTCGGCCAATGGAAGGCACAACCAGCGGTCAGTGCAGATCATGGAGGCCGCGACCAGCACGGTCGTTTCCTGTGTCACATTAATCATGTCATCGCATCATCTCCATGTCGAAGAACATCACAAACAAGAACGGTGGAAGAGTCGGGCCATGTAGGTTTGGCTTGCACCCTCCAACATTAGGGTGGTAGCAATTAGACCAATTGTTTCTTGAATTACAACGAATTGACATGAAAAGAAGATAGAAAAATAAAAGTCAGTCGACACTCCACATCTTCCCATAAAAAAATTCCAAAAACACAAGTAAAAAAATCCACAATAATTCATTGTTTTAGAAGGGATGAATTAAAGGAATAATATCTTATTGAATTAAAATCCCTACTTGTTTGTTGATAGAGTCACGGGAAACAAGATGAAGTTGTCATCATTCGTCGCATCTGCCGCAGTCTTCTAATACCGAGCTCGTGCGTCGGTTCGTTGAAAGCATTGAGGAGGGAAGGTTAGTAACCGAAGACATCCCACATTGGTAAGAGTCCAAGGATGAATGTCAAATGAGAACGTTCTTCATAGTTGAGGTGTCCCTAGTTTCCGTTCTTCTTCGGGAGCATTGTTTCTTGGGATCTTCCTCCCATGCCCTCTGTCTTCTCCCAAATTCCACCAAAATGCAAAGAGCTTCCAAAATAATTTATTAGGGAATCAATTATTTTGTTTGTGAGAATTTGAAAATCCAAATTAATTAAGGTGGGTGGCATAAATAATAAATATAAGGGTTATCACATTTAATTGGTGGATTTTAAAAATTAATTGAGTAGATGAGGTCAAGAGACTCTCTCTCATTTATGAGGGAGTTTAGTGGTTCCCCTCATTTAATTTGGGGGGATTATTCCCGGGTGGTCGCAACACTGTAACCTCTCGTGGGAGGTTAGGTTTGGGTGGGTCCCACCATCATAACCTCTCATGAGAGGTTATGGATTGGTGGTCTCCACTTCTAACTTCCACTTGGGTCGTTATAATAAAATAAAACATGTGTCATTTTATTTTATTTTTTCCACGAAAAACCCAAAAACTATCTTCCACCCTCGACTAACTGTCGTCAAGGTGAAAGAGTTCTTAAGAGAATATCGGCGTTGTGAGTTCAATGGTGCCCTCATATTTCAATTCCGAGTAGTGGTTCAAAAGTTATAAAAACCTGATCATACGTTAACTCAATGTAACCTAACAAAACTACAGAAATTGGTTACGAGCAAACCACTCTTCAGAATCACGCACCGTCAATTTTCACAGGCTCGAAAAATTACCATGCATTAAAGAAAACATTTTGCACAGAAATTCTGGGTCTTTACATAATTTTGTTTTTTGTAATAGATATATCAAAATTTCTTATGTTTAAAATTTTGTATTTTTCTGATAAAATTGATTTTGAATGAATAGTGAAAAATACATCATATTAATTTAAAATTTTGTTTTTGTTTAATTTATTTATTTTGTTATAAAATAATTTTAACAGATTTAATGTTTTATTAGATTATTCTTTTAAAATTTAACCCAATTTTGGTCATTGGGTGTATTTTCACATTGTTATTCGATATAAAAACATAGAAATAATTAGATGGTTTTAACTTTTTAAAAGATTGTTTTCCCATTCTAACAATGAGAATAATTTTTAAAATAAAATTTTCCACTTCAGTGGATTTAATTTTCAAAAACATACATATATGGTTTTAATAATTTGGAAAAATTATGTTTAATAAGAAAAAATTAATTTTTGGAAAATTCTAAGGTTAGTATTTTATGTACCACTATAAAATGGTAGATGGGGTAAATAAGGATAAAATTAATTTTATTGTAATATGAAACTACCCTAACACTTATAATATAATTATTGGATGAGATATTGATGACCATGAAAACCCTGGGGATTAAAATTTGTCCTTTGGAAGTCACTTGGGCGTGATTGTGACATTTATGACTTTTAATTTAAAGTTAACGCAAAATTATCCTAACCATTACTATTATTACTAATTTTTCTAATATGGGGTTTTATATGTGATATCATTGACTATATATAGTAATTATAAATATAAAAATATTACATATATCAAGGAGTTTAATTTATAATTTTTAGATATTATATAATTTAAATTAATTATGACACAAGGATGATGAAATAATATATCTATTCATAGAAGACTCAAATAAATGATATTAATAATATTAAAATAAATATAATTTAAAATATTTGATGCCGTAAAATGATATTTTTTATGACTATGACGTTTTTTGATTCATTTAATGTATTTTTTTGAAGGTATTATATTTTTATGACATTTTAAAAAAACCATTTAATAAAATGTTCCTAAATTGACATAATTCATATTTTAAAATATTAAATATTTAATTTAATGATTTTAAATTCCTAAAAAATTAATGACTCATAAATATGGTTATGATATTTCATATAATTTCATTAATTAACGATTTATTGGCCTTTTGGAATGATTTTGTAATTTTTTTAACTCTCTCAGTGCAAATTACTTGATAAAATGATAAGAGTTAAAAGGGGATTAAACAAATCGTTAAGGATTAGAAAATTATTACAACTTGTATCATTTTTATTATATTATGGGGATCTGATAGAAAATCATCATATATTATAAATAAATTATTTTGGGTCAATTTTAATCTAAATTGAATTTATATTAATTATATACATTTAAGAGTTTCCAAGGGTTCCCATCCCCTCTCCTATAACTAGTTTCCCACTCTTACATAGTATTAACACTTCGAAAGTCTTTTGGTTCATCCAAGATCTACCCAAAACTCATACTAAATTTCTACTCCAATTTCCTAAGGCATTATATTATCAATATTCCCCTCTTTATAGGTGTGGAGATGTTCTTCAAAGGGGATCAACTAGAGAATATGTATCATTTTATTTATGTATTTCAATTTAATTTCATCATTGAATTATTTAAAATATCTTACATCCATGATAAAATATTAAATCTAGATTTATTAATATTAGGAGATTTTATTATGTTAATATCATCACCTTAATCCATCTTGAATACCATTAAATGTGAATGGAATAAATTGTTTCTATTGTAGGTGTGAACTATCACCCCCACGAACCAATATAATTTGTTTACCATAACAATCAATAATTAATTGTTATAAAAATGGAATCAATTTTCATTTGTGATATTAATGAAATATTAATTATTATAATATATAATACCTGAATTACATTCATACATCCAAGCACAAAAAATGGCAATGTCGTATGTGAGTACTTGTGAACTATCACCTCTATAAAGTGATGTGACTCATTTTTTACTATAACACTTGTATGATATATATATAAGTATATATAGAAGATCAATATGATGTAATTTTATTTAATTTTTGAAATATGAAATATTAATTACTTTATTTCCATAACGTTCAGTGAATGTTGGAAAAAGTTACTCATACATATGTATGGATTTTCATCTCCATGATAATAACATTGGTAATTTTTCATACCCATACATCCTAGTTTTATATAATGTTATAACTTAGGTAAAAACATGATAATAATTATGTGATTATTATTATGGAGATGATGGACTTAGGACCACATGGACTAGTGATATCACCACATTTTCATTTTCAACCCAAGTACCAAATATCAAAAAAACATCTCATATGAACTTGAATAATAATGTGATTTTAATAACATCATAATAAGTGATATACAAGAAATAATAATCATGAAAAATTTTCTCAATAATTTAGAAATTAACCTAAGTTTATTATTCAATAATAAAGTGAATATAACGATGAATCAAAAATAATGTAAGATATTGTTTCTCAATATCCTTTCCTTGAGGCATTTTTTTTGAAATACACACCTTTATTATTTTATTACACATATATATATATATATAGATATTATGACATTTAATATCCATATTTGTTTATACACTAATGTTATTTAATGTTTTGGTAATTTTATTAATTCATATTTGTTAATATTTAAATGGTGAAAGTGGTTTGGGTCACCTTGAACTTTTAACGATTTAGTTATCAAATATTTTTCTCCATGATATTAATTTAAATATTTATTTTTATAGATATAAATGGATTATAAAGGATATTTTATAACAATCATGAATTTCACTAAATGTAAAAAAAATATTTTTATATGATGTGTTTTACTTTACTTATAGAATTAAAAAAGGATTGTTTTCCTGTATACGGAAACAACAACTTCTTTGCTGCTGTAACCGTTATTTGATATTTGGATTATTATATATGTATTAATGTTTTCAAAATGTAAAGTAAATTCTTTATTCCATTTTTTTTGTGTTTTGGAATTGAAAATTGTTTTAAAAGTGGATTGAATATATCAATATCTTGAAATAATTTATTATGATAACAAATGAAATTTTATATATGAAATATTGATAATTTAAATATTTAATGTGTTATAGTTATATAATGGTACTTGTATATTTGATGAGTGGTTATGTGAAAAACTAAATATGGGTGGTTACGTGATAAACCAAATATGGGTGATTATGTGATAAACCAAAGATGAGTGGTTCCGTGATAAATAAAGAACGTGTGGTTATGTTATAACCTCGAATTCATTGGATATGGAAGTCAGTCATATGGTTATTCTATTTAGTATTATGTGTGGATTTTGAACCTATGGTTATTCAAATTATGTATGATTATGTTTGATGTTACCTTTATATGTTTTATGTGATTTCTATGGGTTTTATGGAAATCTTTTTATTACAAAATGGTAATCAGCGAGCTTATATTACGAGAATAGTATTTATTAATAATTAAAGATGATAAGTATTACACAATAAATTATTCATGGTTTACTTGTTTTTGAAAGGATAATAATTTTTCTACTTCATTGTGTATCCCTTATTAAAAAAATTTATGTTCATCCCATGATTTGTAAATTTTTACCAGATTTAAGGGAAAATATAGTCTGTGATGAGATTAGGGAAATTTTATGATGATTAAACATGAAAAGAAAATAAGTTTCATTTAAAAAGATTCTGTTTTATCAAATAAATGGAAATTATTGGAATGTTCTCTTTTATATTTCTCTTTTTTTTATTTAATAGTTATGGAATATTTCGGTAAATCTATAAACCTGAAAAGATACTCAATGTGAATTATTTATTTAACATAATATTTTGTAATTTTTAAAGATGGGGACCTGTAAAATGAATTATAATGTATATGTATTAATAAAAAAATATCATCAAAATTGTCATAAAATTGAAAATTTAAATTAGTATAGATAAATAAGTAATTTGACTCATTTATGCTTTAATAGATAAGCATTATAAAAACTAACGCATTTATGTTTCTTATATAAATAATTGAATTGTGGATAAACTATATTGTTCATATTAATTCTATAATGACTCCAATATGATTAGTATTTTATAATAAATAAGAATATGAATAGTTAGTATTTTGAAAAAAACATTTCGGTAAAAATAGTTTTCATTATATTGTTATATTATTATATAAAATTTAAGTTCCTAATTTTAAAAAATTAAATTTAAAAAATAAAATATATTTTTATATTCATTATGTCTGTTTTGGTTTAAAAATATATTTTTTTCAGATCGCAGGTCATAATTTCTTGATTGATGGGATGTGTTGGATAATTGGTATTTGAATTTCAAATTTGGGATGGTTGTTTGTCTGTTTCTGGATTTTTAATTTTGAAATCATGATAGTGGTTTTATTCGACTCTATTGAATGTGAGGTTACACTTATCAATAAATTTACTTTTAAAAAATAAAAAAAATGGATTTGGAGATGTAAATAAAAATTAATATGATTAAGGTTAGTGACCATGATAATCTGAATTTTTTACGTTCCAAAAATAGTTTTATTATTCTTGTGTAATTTTTATATAAAAAATTAAAATAATATATTTTAAATAATTATTCTTATATGAATTTTAATCAAATATACTATAATAATAATAATAATAATAAATTAAATTGTAATAAATGCTAAATATGATTATGAAAACATAATCATAAATACATCATTTATGTAAAAAAAATTGGATATATATAACAATTTATCTAGAAGTTAATTTTATCTAAATTTTATATTAAGCTAGATTTAATATATTTTATATATAGTTTCACCACACAGAGTAAGTTATGATTTTTTATTTAATATGTTTAGTAAAACATATGTTACATGGGTGAAAATAGGTTTCTTTGATAAAAGAAACAGTATACGAAAAAATGTCTTCCAACATGTTTAAATCTATGGTGTAATATATTTTTGTTGATATAATAACAAAATAACTATTGGTATTCCATTATTTTCCACTTTTAGTTCAATTGACCCCTAAATAGTTTCATTCTAATTATAACAAAAATCGATGTTTATAAAAGGTCCATTTTCATCACATGTTTAATTAGATCATTACATCCCATCATGTAAAACCACAAAATTATAAAATAAAATTTTCTTTTTGAATAACATATAAGATATGAAAAACTGGACTTAAACAACCAATGAACTATATTTATTTAAAATTTTTCACTTCGATAGTTTTAAATATATGCAACCCCATGTCTATGTAAATAATAATATAGTATATCATTATAACTTAGTTGTTAAATTTGACGGTAAGATAATTGTTATCTAAATTATTTAAATTATGTTAGTTTATTTATAATAAACAAGTTATGAGTCATTTAAAATAAAAATTGATTTTTTAAATAATATTTTTTTATAAAAGATGTTTTAGTCTCTCTTTGTGCGCATAATTTAAAATTTTTATTAACACATTTTTATAATTTATTTGAAAAAATATACAACATTTTCTAAATTTTAATTAAAAAATAATGTTTGTTGAATGATATCACTTATGTTTTACCTTGTGAAGAATTTGAACTCACCCCATCCAGTATTTCTATATACCAAGGTTAAAAGCCAAATATTACATATGATGTGTCTATATAAGTAGCATGTCCGGAGAATTTTTTCAGAATACATTAAAGTCATATCATGGATTAGTTAGAATCATATATAGAGTTAAAAATAACTATTTAATGAGAATGAAATTGGATTTATTAGTTAAATTTTTTTCTTAACTCTCTAAAACACTAAAACTAAATAGTCGTTCGAATATATAGGACTAAATATTTTTTTTAGATCTTAATTATTGATGGTGAAAATTTGGTCACTCTAGATAATGTGATAGTAGGTATGTAAAGATATTGTTTTTTCACACTGGATTCTAGGACTGTAGGTATGGGGTGCTAAACTAATTATCCTTTACGTATGTAGTTATCTTCATTTAATACCATAACATAAGTAGTGGAATTTATTTCCCACCGTTAAGCAACTTATGAAATGAAACCCTTACCATTACAAAGGTATTGAAATTTAACATTTACCATTACAAAGTGTACTAAATAATATTTTTGTATGTGGTGGATATATTTATGTACCTTTATGTAAAATACATTGGTAATGAAATTAATAAATTAACTTTATGTTGGTGGAAAATTTATCCCAAAATTATTTAGGGAATTATCTAACACTTCTAAAACAACTCAAAAATTACATAATAAATATTGAGGCCTTGATGTATGGTTAAATAATAATTTCCCAGAATTATTAAAACAATTTATCTCTAATATATCTACATATGAACTTCCAAGGTGCATCCTCAATCATTCACAACATTTTTCACCAAACACATGATGATATATTGACAACTAATCAAAATAAATAATTTGGAAACAAAAATCTCCCCCTTTATTTTTTTTAAAAAACCTCCAAACATATGTGTCAATATATTGATTTTCTATACCCCTTATTAATAATAAATGAAAATGATAAATGGGTTTTTTCAGATGACGTCAATCTATTTCCCATTATATAAATAAAAATTATATCTGCTGTTAAATATTAACTTAGTGCAAAAATTATCGAAGGATAACCACACCTAATTTTCCATACCATTGAAAATGTCGATGTTATATTATAATTCTACATATGATATCCTAATGTAGATAAGAATATGTTTTAATCAAGGGTAATCAATATTTTCCATAAAAATGTAATTATGTGATATCTTTTTTAGAAATCATTTTATGTGTAATTCACTAATCGTTCATGAAATAATTTTAAGTTATTATGGGGTTTATAAAATATAAAAATTTATAAAAAAAAACTATTACTAACATATTGAATTTTTTAAGGGTATGTTTTAGCATTTAATACATGAGATGTTTTAGGAAAATTTCTATAATTAATGCTATTAAATGATAATGATTGTAGATGTTCTCAAATTTTTATCAAGACATCATACAATGTTTTTCTAATTTTGGGATCATGTGTTAGTGAGTGAATTGATGAATTATTTTGTAATTTTGTCCCTAATTATGAATCTATGAGAGCCCTTGGTCATTGTGCAATATAGATATCTAATAAATGTTACTTTAAATATTGTCAATTATGTTAGGTTATCAATGATCATAGTGATACAAGAATATATTTAATCATAGTTATTATAATTCATAAAATGGACATATACATATCAAAACAACTAATAATTCACATAAAAAATTACATTCCCATTAATTCATCTATGCTATTGATAATATAAAAGGATATTCATAAAAGGTGAATATTAAATACACAAACTTACATGGAATAACATAGAAAAGAATAACAACTAGAGGAATCATTAATTATTTTATTGATTGGATAAAAGAATATTGTTATATCATTTTATTGATTTGTGATATTTAAAATATAAAGAATATATTAAACCAATGAGAACAAAAAATCATTTAATTGTAACATGGATTTGATTTCTGGAATAATCAAGAACATTTCATATATGAATATAGTTCAATGGAGGAGAATCTAATTTTACTTGAAAGTAAACCCACAATCTAAAATTATGATATTTATTATATCATATCTAAATTCATAAGATACATACTAAATGATCTACAGTAATACCTTTTCACATCCCCATGAAATATCAAAAGTTTGAATAATTTAATTTCAATATTTATAATCATTAGGTAGTTTTTTCTCCTTAATAGTTTATTCATGTAGTGTTCCCACAATATCATATTCTATAGAAGTTTTTGTATGAAACCAAATACACATTCATATAGATCTAATATCCATATTGTCATTAGTGATTACTTATGAAATAGAACAAATCCTTTCATTATGTAGCCTCTCGCATTTCATAACTTTTTTCACATGCATGGGCTGCCATGCTCATCTCTGTGAAAAAATCCGTCATGTTATAGGATTTATAGATTTATTTATAGGTATTAACATGTAATAGACCATGGTGTTTTAAATTTTTAGTTATGTTGCCAACGAAAATGTATATCTTGTTAGTGTATAATTATCCTTTTTATCCACCAATATCCAAATATTATTTTTGTCGACCAAATCTCAGACTAATTTTTTTTAAAGATCTAATATTTTTCTTTTCATCCATGGAAAATATAATGGTGGGAATAACATTTTGATCACTATTTCATTATATCTAAAATCCTTGTTTTCCATAAGAAGGAACAACATGAGTGTTGTACTACCCATTTCATACAACTTTCTCATACAACATTTAAATGACCTAGATCGAGTTCCTATCACCATTCATGGATTATTCATAATTACAAGGAGTCACCTCATAAATTTGTGGTGTTCCATGTTGTATACCACTCTTAAAGTGGCTTGTTATCTCTAGATCAATCACTCTAGTTGGTGGAAATGGTGTTTTTTCTGTTATCTATAGCGTTTTGATGGACATGTGTGGTGGAAACAAGTAGTGAGTTTTGTGTGAGGTGGGAATCATTATTATAGAGTGATGTGAAAATATTTTGATAAATTATAAATACTCAATTATTACCTCTATATTGGTAATAAGATCGCCATTGTGTCTATCTATTTTATATACTATTGGAATTATTTTTAGTCACTAAAATTGGTCAATGTGGTATCATGTCATTCCGTGGCTCCCTTGCATGTGTTGACATGCATGATAGCTTTTTGACTTCATGTGTCAGGCTTTGCTATTTGATCTTCTATATGTCATGCTAAGTCTATGTTTAATTTTTGGTCAAATATTTTCTTTACTAGTTTTATGCATCCTTTTCAGGATATTTCATTTATATGGTTTGTTTGGTAAAATTATCATCAATGTTTAAACATTTATTTTAATTTTATTGATTCCTTAAAAATTGCTTTAAAATAATATTTTCCCATAAAATGATTAAAATAATTAATATACGGTGAAAAAATTTAGTTAAATTAATAAATTATTTAAATTAATATATAAAAAACATGTACATGAATTATAAAAATTAATTACCCCCAAAATATAAACACATAAATGTCCTCAATGATATGATATAAACACATTTATAAATGAAGCTCGCCATATCAGTATTCAAATGACATTTTCAACTGTTCTAGTTGATGCAATGGGTAATTTAATGTACCTGAATTATATATGAAACCCACTTAGACAGATCATTTTTTTAAATAAATTCATTTATAAAATATTTAAATTTTCTATCTTGAAATGTACTTTCCCATAATGTATTTCATTAATATCCTCAAATTCATTAAAAATGTTCATGTAATTTAGAGTATACATTTATTTATTTATTTTATATCAACATTCCAGGTAAAATTCTAATAGATATTTCTAATACCTTAATATTATTTCAGTTTTTGTATGACCACAAAAAATCATGAATCTTTACATTATAAATAAAAATATCACAGAATACCATGCGCAATTTGTTTTGACGAGTAGATGATTTTAAGGATTTATGTTGATAAGTGATTAACATTAAAAAATTAAGGAATAAAAATGATACATACTCCTAAATATATTTCATGATAATCAACTAGTTACGTGTGTTGAAAATATCCTATAAAAAATCTCATCTCTTAACATTCCCCCATTACTCATAAAGAGTTCATGAATATAACATGAATTCAATATAAACAAATAAACCCGTGTTTTTTTAATATTGAATATAGTAAGATTCTCACATCCTCCATCCAAACCCAAAATATCAATATCATTGGTTATGAAAATTATAATTTTTTATCATCAAAAGACACAACCAATTTTTCATATTTTTTAAGAGGGGTTAACATTGAAGTGGAATAATAAAAAAACATTATCCTTCACACTATCCTATGAATGAACACAAAAATTTTCTCCCATATAATGAAAGAAATATATTTTACCATCTAAATCTCCCAAAAACATATTCAAATTAATTTCCTTAAAAATGATTAGAATAATGACAGATATGATATGTTTTGATATTAATATATCCGTTCCTTTTCAAGAATATTTATATTCTATAATGAATTAATGAAGCTTAATCCTTATACTTGCTCAAAGGATAATATTAATTAATAAATTATACTAAATCATGGTCATATTGACATAGTATAATCAATTCAATAAATATATGAAAAGTATGTTCTAAAAGAAAACATGCACTGATTATGTATAAGGAAATATTGTCATGAATTAGTGGAAAAAATATGCATTAAAAAACCTACGGAATGATAAAATAAAATTTTATGAAATAACTCATGGTAATACATTTTTTTTAATAATCACAACTTTTATGAAGTCTGGGTAATGGGAAATATTATAATATTTTCATTTACAAAAATAAATAAGTTACTTAAATTTTTGATTCTTCAATCCAATCTCACTTACATAACTATAATTATTATTCATCTTATTTCATAGTAAAATTAGTTTCTAATGAAATATAAAGCATAAAATAATGGTTATATAATATGTCATATTCCTTCTAGATCCAAAACTTATACAAGATAAATATGGGGCATGAAATTAACAATTAATTTATAGTGAAAAAAATTAGAAATAATTGTGGTGAAAAATGTTATGAATTTAAAATAATGGACCCATTTTTCTATTATAGCTAAATTATTATAATATTTATATTATTGATCATATTCATATTTTTTCAATTCATTATGGACCTGTAAATGAAATCATAAAAAGTGAAAGCCCATGATCAAATTTCAATTTATCCTAAAAATAATAAGGGAGAGTGAATCCAATATCACGAATCATAATAAAACATTAAAATCATTGTTTTCCTCCCAAAATTTATTTGTTTAATGTCATTATGATATACCATACCTCTATTTTACTCAACTATTAGAGGATTTAAAATAGTTTACTCTGTAAGAATCCATAAATGTTTCATATTGAGAGAGATATATATATATATATATACTGATGTATCCTCTTCTTTCCTCTAAAAATATCTTTATTATTTCATGTGGTAAGACTTTATACACATCCATCTAGTAAAATATCTAATTCTTGGATAGTTTTTTAAAACCAAACTATATATTTTAATTAATCCAAACATTTAGACAATCTTTAAACGCTTGTTTTCCATTTTTCCTTCCATCGTCATGGATCATATCTATTAGTTATCATTCTATTTATTTAACATTTACTTCTTTTTATCAAGTCTAGATAGGATAAAACTCTTTCTTATATTTGAGGATAAAAGTTATGTACTTTATTTCATTGATTATATTATCATCCTCAAATTCTATCATTCTTTTTTCATCTATCTCAAACTACATTTTATAATAGTCATCATTTACTAGTTAATATTAATCATTTTTTCTTACCACCAACACATATTTACAACTCACTAATTTTTTTATAAATTTATACTATTCTCATAGCCTGAAAATGGCTTATAAAAATTATTATGTTCATCACCTCATCTATATTCATCAAATTAATGTAAACTGAGATGGACCATTTATCTATTATAGTCCTGAAATCTTTAACCAATCCCCATTGATGTACCACCATTATGTCAGTAATCTGAATAATAACTCAATTGGACATCATATCTTCTAATATTAATATCATAAATGTGGATTATGAAATATTTATCACACTTAATCAATGATCACAAATTGTATTCCCAAATTTATATGTCCCAAAATTAACAGTAAAAGAATAACTAACCCTAAATAGTTATTTCATTTGTAGAAAATTAGAAATTATCATCAAACATTACCTCAAGAGTGGTATTATAACAAATTCCTCAGGATTCCTCTTATTTGATACCAAACACTTCATGAATCTGTCAAATATTATTGCATTCTATAAATACATAGAGAATGGATTATTAATTTGGACATTCTTAAATATTTCTCAAAAATATAACTAAATTTTCTTATAATTTAACATAGATTATTTTTTAGAGAATAATATCCTTAGTTTGTTGGGTAGTGGGTCCACCTCTTTATTATAATTATCCTTTTATTTTACTTTTTTGCTCTCTGCTATTGTCAATATTTTACACCTTTTAAACTTTCTTCTCTTTCTATTTTCTCTTATACTTATCACTTTCTTCACTATTTACCCAATAAGAAGAGTGACATTATTTTTTTCATATATATGGGTTCACTACCAGGTATCCAGATAGTACTCCTCTTATCCCATTTTGAGTTTATCATTAATCTGGTAGACTTGAAATTCTATATTTCGTAGATTATGTATTTGGTCATTAGTGTCTTCTTTGAGTGGATTAGTTAAATCTCCAGTTTTCTTAATAATGGTATAGAATTTATCGTCTAATGAATGAACTATTAATGTGAGTGAGTTACCAAATTGTCATTTTTGTTGAAATCCCTATTGAATCAATTATATTCCATCATATTGTGGTTATTGAGGCCTCAATTGAAAATTTGTATTTTTTTCTATTTTTTCAAAATAATTATAATACTGATTATGCATACCAATGGGGTAATATAGAACCACCATTAAATCCATTTTCTTATTCATAGTCAATATTTGAGAATCTATCAGGCCATTGTCCACCATGTACACTGCCTTTGCTTGAGCCACTATAGATTTCCTATAGATTCCATTTAATACCATATAATCCATTAAATTGTGTCATTCCTTTGAATAATTTAACATTAGTGGTCCTCTATATGCAACATAAAGAAAATTCAAATTTTCCAATGAAAACACATTATAATAATTTAAATTAAATCACTTATATTTATTTTATGATGTGGAAAATTTTGTTGTTAATTTTCCAAATATGTCTCTAAAATTATATAATGAATCATCATTGAGTTGACGGAAGTGTAAAAATTCAACATGAATATTAATGGATTTTGATGGGGGAATGAAGCGGGTTAATGAGTTCATTACAAACTCATTCCATGTAGCTATAAAATATAGTGGGAGGCTTTAAATCCATTCCAATTTTTATCTCATAGTGTAATCAAATGAATATAAGCCTCCTTACATCACTTATAAATTTTTTGTTGAAATTTATAACGTAGTTTATGAAAAATTGATATGTGAGTGTTTGGTTCTTCATATGGGATCCTGTAGAATTGTATTGAGTTAGTGAAAATTTATATAATGGATGGATTGGTCACTGAGGCTTAGAGAATTGTATCGAGTTTGTGATCATCTAAATAATGGATCGATTGATCACCAATATGTGTGTACTAACCAAAAGAACTATAATAATTGGTTATACCCCAGACATGATGTCCAACAATTTTCCATTATCATTCCCATATTCAGATTTTTTAGGTGAATGTCTTTAACAATGACTTTTATAGCTCCATTAATATTGTCTTCTTCCATGAGATTCTTTTTTTAGTCTTCTATAACTTCAGATCACATACAATATCATATTCCTTTTTCAGTCTCATATGATGAGTAATCATATGTCATGTTTTTTCCAAAACTCATAATAAGAAAAGAGTAAATATAAGAGATAAAATGAACATTAAATTAATTAAAATATTTCCTAACAGACATTAGGATTCTTAAAAACCACCATGAACAATACTTCCATATATTTGATTCCTCTTAAAATCATCATTAGTTCAAATGGGGTTTATATAATTTATATGTTTAAAAAAACTCAAGCCAAACTCTATAAGATAAATAAACAAAGTATATTATATATTTCATTAATTAACCCATTTGAATGTTTATAAAAATTAATAATTTAAACTGATTAAATAATATTAAAAGTAGAATTCTAAAATTCATGATTGAGATAATGTAATAATATTTATAATTAGAAGTTAATCTGTTACTGGTTGAAGTGATAATTTGTTTTCACATGCTGGAACTGGAGTTGAATTCATGAAAAACATTAGTCTTAGTGATCCTTATGGAACTCATCAATCCCCATTTTCATAGGGTCAACTGTTTATTTTTTTCATTGAGATAGGTGATCCAATACCATATTAATGATTGTGAATCTAAATATTAATTCCAAATTAACTCATTAATGGTATTTGTAACACCAGAGACTTTAATGAGAAATATTTTGTTTTTATGTTATATAAATCATCAAAGGAATCTTTCGCTGCGCGCAATCGCGACCTTCCTCGATAGCGTATGTAGTACGCAATACCAAGTTCCACTAAATAACGATATATTATTATAATATTATAAACTAGACGTTATGAATATCATTAAATGATTTTTAAATTTTACAACATTATTATTCATCTTACACATTTTATAGAACAAGGTAAGAGAACATAATAATTATTTTGGGGTAAAATAAGTATTTATCAAAAAACGCAGTTTTGCCGCCTTTTTATGGCGCAACCACATTAAATCTAGTTTTTGACACATTTATAAGTTCAATTTTACAAAATAAAATTCTTCTTTTTAATCAGGATATAAAAATTTACATTGGATAAATTTTTGATATTTTTCTGATAACTTTCATATTTTGATGAATAGTAAAAATACGATGACTTTTAATTAAAAACAACTTCTTTCATTGAGATAATTTATATTTTAAAAATATAATATTGAATGGTTTTAAAGTATATATAGAATATATTTTTACCATTTAAAATAATGTATTTCATTATCATTAATTTCATATTGAATTCATAGGTAAAAACAGTTCAATCTTCGGCAATGTTTTAACTTCGAAAACCCGTTTTCTTAACAACGGGATTTATTTAAAATTAATTACTGAAACTTATATGTTTTGAATTTTGAAAAATGGATTCCATATTCAGAATCAGTGGGTCCCAATTATGTTAATAGGCTACTTTTTATTTTTGGGCATTATGAATAGTAACTACTGTAAATTTTATTTAACATAGTTAAAGGTAAATCGGGTAATTAAGGGTAACTATAATATTATAAAATTACCCTAACACCTGCCAAAATCTGATTGGATGACTAAAAGTCAACCCATATCACCTAAGGGTCGGATTAGATTCATTTAATGGACTTTTTCCATGAAAATAATTTAATTATTATTAAAACCAAAGAATGTAACAACATGTCACTTTCTTAAATCTTATAAGTATAATAATTTTTATTTGGTGATAAACTTAATGAAACTTCGAACATGAATAGTATCCAGAAAGCTAATACAATTATATATATTATAGAAATTTATTTAGAATTTTTAGGGATTAAATAATTATCATTAATTATGACACAATAGTGATGCTTAAATTATTTTATTAATTAAAATATCAAATAAATGGTTTTAAAATATTAAAATAATTATTATATGCACTATTTAATGTGCTCCACTAATTTTATAGATACATATGAAATTTTATTAATCTATTAATGCTTTTAGTTTGAACATATCCTCTGTATATATTTTATTTAAATTCAAATAAACGAATAGTGTCAAAATTGACATTGTTGTTATTTTATAAAAATAACATATTATAAAATTGTTTTAAAATAACAAAAATATTTAAAAATTATATATTTAAATTTATATGGTCGAAAATGTCATACTGTGTCAAATTATGGAAAATTCACAACACATATGTAATCATTAATAATAATTTAAAATTTAGAATATTATTTCCACAAATAAAATTAAATTGATAAATAAGGATAAATCAAGTTGATAATGTTTAAAATAAATTCCTAACATGTATAAATTTTATTGGTTGATGAGATTACCATCCTATCTCATCTAATATTTGGATATGAGTCATTTTGGAAGTTTTTATGTGGGGTTTGGATTTAATATAATCTAATATTTCTTATATTTCCAAAGGTGCCCCTCTCATCCCTTATAAAAGGGAACCTCCTCCCTCACCTCCTCACACCAATTTGAGCATTCAAAATCGGCCAAACCCTGCCCATTTCACTTCCCCACATCCCTATAATCATCTTAGAGGTTCTGGTCTTCTTCAAAGACCAACCCTAGTGCCCTAAGAGGAGGTTAAGAAGAGGCGCGCCAAAAAGAGGTAATATCCATTACCGATCCTTTCCAAATTCTTTCTTCTTCAACTTCTTATTCGTTAGTTGTTTCATTGTTAAGTAATAACATAAGTATCACTCATATACTGATATGTTATTATGTATGAAACAACCTTATTTCAACATCTATCCATCCAATGGAAAACAAAATCACCGCGTGTGCGTACGTACGGAATACCGTCTCCACGCCGTGGTGTAATCTATTTTCTCCCACCACATTACTTAGATGGGTATAATGGTGTAGATAATTACTATATATTTTTATTGTAAAGTGATATTGATTCTGAAATAGTAAACATACACTCCAATACAACTCCACGATCATGGGAATGATGTCATCGCTCGTGCGTACGTACGGAATACCGTCTCCACCATGTGATGCGATTCATTCTACATGATCTTTATTTCATAATGATTATATAAATGAATTTAATGAATAAATATGATATATAGTACAATAATACCATTCTGGAAATGATGTATCTATAACCTAAAGTGAAGAATAAGAATTTATTCGACAAAGCACGCATAAGAACAAAAAGTTATAAACACCCGAATAACAAGTAGCAATGAAATATTGCTGCTATGAATCTAAGAATATGACCATATATGATATCATAACAGTAATTATGATTTTGGAATAAGTATATAACATTATTTAAATCATTATACAGGAGGTTCGGACACTTACGAGGCAAATCGGACCTAAGGTAAGGGAAATATCACAATCTCATTTTTATCCGAGATTGTTTATACTTTGGTATTTACTGGGGTGTATTTTATCGTCCACATCCATGTTTTCACAATAACTAATATTATTTCCATCCACCTACAATTTTTTAAATCCTATTTTACCCTTCGGTGAGTTTTTAGTAAAGGATATTAAAGGGATCTTTTGTCGTTTTTCGTACAAGGTACTTTTTGACTTTTTCGACAAAAGTACGAAGAATGTTTTTTTTAACTTATACGTCATGAATGGATTTTTAAAACATTATTTCCAAGAATATTCATTTACAAGATTTCATGTTTATTTTTAATCAACTTCTTTTAGTTTAGAATTGTATGACATGTTAAGAATGGAAAAGTGTTTTTGAAGCAGAAATGATATTTTTCTCAAGAATGGAGTTCAAGTGTTTTATAAAAAAAAATTCCATCAAAGATAATAAAGGGTTCTGTTACTATCCATGTTATTATATTGATTTGATTATGTTGTGATGTAATTATATTTATGAATTCATTTATCTTATATGAATTTTTTTATGATGTCACAATGTTTAAGATTCCCATTTTTATTACATGGGTTATGCAATGATGTATGATTTATGATTTTGTAGCACACATAAGAATGGTATCATTATGAGGCGGGTGGGACCTATATCTCCCTCCAATGCATTGGGTAAAGAATTTATATCTCATGAGATAGATATGGCTGGAATAGCAGGTTAAACCAGTTCAGTGAAACAGGACTGAAACGAGGAGTGATCTCGCTTCAGAAATGGTCTTTGTCCACTAAGATATTCTTGGACATGAGTCTTCACTAACAATAAATGATTCTATATGACTATTTGTGTATGCCAAAAAGTCTCATGTTTTATGTTATGATTATTGGGATTACATTTCACTACTATGATTTATCCCATGTTATGAAATTATGATCTCTTTTGCAGGTTAAGATTTCCAAAAGTTATGTTCTTATGTTTATGATGTGATTGATATTTCTTTTGTTTACCCTTACTGAGAATTTGAGCTCACCTTTTTGTATGTTTTATTTCCCCAGGTCAGGAAGAAGGTTATTAAGTAGGATATGCCAAAAAGGGACTCTAGATATGATGAAATTAATGGGAGGCAAAGTAGATGTTTTATGAACCAGTTGTTTATGTTTCCCAGTTTCTAAAGACTTTATACCTATACGGTCCATTCATGGTTTTTTTATATGTTGTAATAAGTGTGCTTAAATTTTGAAGTATTAATAATGTATGTAAAGTATGGGTCGTTATAGTTGGTATCAGAGGAATGGTATAGTCAACTTTTGGAAACTAGGATGTGAAATCCTTAGTAAGAACCCAAAGGATAAGTCTAAGGATAGAACACAATCTTAGTGTTTTAGAAATGTCCATGAACAACCAATGATAAGACCTTAAGTGAGAAATTTTATTCTTGATTATGTGGTTTTCCTATTATAATTAGTGTTTCTCACACTATTCTTCTTGGTTTTAGTCAATGGCTGTAACCTGAAGGAACCGTGTTAATGCGGAATGCGACAGGAAATGCAATGATTGTCCCCCTGAGCAAACAAACGTTATGGGAGCTGGAATGAAAAATCATGTATCCATGCTCACAAAACTTTCTCAAGCTATGAATCATGCAGGACTTCCAAACGAGCAAAGGAAGGAGCAACATTCTGTTGAATCCTTCATGAGGCAGTGTCCACCTTCTTTCAGCGGGTCTACTGATCCATTAGTTGCTGAACAATGGATTAGTACTACTGAAAAGATATTTTCAGTTCTTCAATGTTATGAACATGATAAAGTCATCCTAGCAGTGTATCATTTGGAAAGAGATGCTGATCAATAGTGGAATCTTATTAAGAATACGAGGCAAAGGGATGAAATTGAGTCCATGGAATGGGACGAGTTAAAAAACTTATTTTTCAACAAGTACTTCCCTCATATTCTCTGAACAAATATAGAGAAAGAGTTTCTTAAACTGAATAAAAAGGATGATGAATCTGTTGCTACTTATGAAGAAAATTTTACAAGACTTGCAAGGTACGCTTCTGGTATTATTATACAACCTGAGAGTAAGATCGATTGATTCTTTAGTGGCTTAAAACCATGTCTTTGAAGGGTGTTAGCCATAAGGGACTTCAATATCTACGAGGAAATCGTTCGATGTGGTCTCAAAGTTTAGATGGAGATTGGAGTAACCCATCAGTCATATAGGTTTGATAAGAAGAGGAAAATGGAATTCAATGGATAATCTAAAGAGCACACTGAAAAGAAGATGAGTTTTCCCTTATGCTCAATGTGTGGAAAGAAACATGGAGGGAGTTGTCTTAAAGGGACAAGTAAATGTTTCAAATGTGGGAAGGAAGGTCATAGGGCATTTGAATGCCACAATGATGGGAAGAAGATGTCTAATGATTAAAACAAAAGAAGGGATACACAGAATGAACCTACTACACTTAAATCTTTCAAGTGCAAGTATATGGGGAATTATTCCAATCAATGCCCAAATCCAAGGGTTGATGATGATGGTCGAAATCAACAAACTCTTAAGGCTAAAGTCAAAGGAATTTCACATGGAATTTCTATCAGTGATGTGGAGTACGATAACTATGTGGTGAAAGGTACACTTATCATCCACTCTAAAGTAGAAAATGTTTTATTTGATTCTGGATCCACCCAATCCTTTATTTCTGAAGAATTTTCTAAGGTTATCACCGTATTACCTCAACAATTAGACTTTGAGTTAGCTGTGACAACCCCTAATGGCACAATAGTCACATCAAAAGTTTATAATTCTTCTCCGATTGAAGTTTGTGGGAAAGTGCTTCCTTCAAATCTTGTGATCCTTCCTATAGTGGAATTTGATTTGATTCTTGGCATGGATTTACTTTCTATTTATGGAGCTCATATCAATTTCCAAATAATGGAAGTCACATTTCATATACCATATCAATCAATGATCGTCTATCGATGCAAGGATGAACATAACCTTCCAGTGGAAATTTCTTCAATTTTATGGGTATTGATTCTACTAAATGAAGGTTATTTATCTCAAATGGTTGGTGAGAAACTCACGATTAAGAATATTCCCATTGTACAGGAGTTTGACGATGTCTTTCAGGAGGAATTTCCAGGTCTTCCACCAAATCGTGATGTTGAGTTTTCAATAGAACTCATACTGGGTGCTTTGCCTATTTCAAAGACACCTTATAGAATGGATCTAATTGAGTTGTAGGAATTGAAGAAGAAACTCCAAGAGAATCTTCATAAAGGAATCATATGCCCTAGTGTGTCACCTAGGGGAGCACCTGTTCTATTTGTTAAGAAGAAAGATGGATCAATGAGACTCTGCATTGATTATCGATAACTTAATAAGATCACTATCTAGAACAAATATCCTCTCCCACGCATTGATGACTTATTTGACCAACTACGAGGAGCTCAATACTTTTCCAAGATTGATCTTCATTCAGGGTATCACCAATTAAGGGTCAAAAGGGATGATATACCAAAGACAACTTTCTGTACAAGGTATGGACACTATGAATTTATAGTGATTCCATTTGGTCTTACTAATGCCCCTTCTATCTTCAGGGATCTGATGAATAGTGTATTTATGGACTATCTTGATCAGTTTTTGGTAGTCATTATAGATGATATTCTTTTATATTCAAAGAGCAAGGAAGAACATGAAGATCACTTGAGAATTATATTGAAGACCCTAAGAAAGGAGAAGCTTTATTCCAAATTTACCAAGTGTGAATTTTGGCTTCAAAAAGTTGCATTTTTGGGTCACATAATCTCAAAAGAGGGGATATCTGTGGATCCAGCAAAACAGAGGTTATCAAAAGATGGTCGAGACCAACAACAGTGACTGAGATCTGAAGTTTTCTTGGTTTGGATGGATATTATCGACATTTTGTGAAGGATTTTTCACGACTATCTAATCCACTCACCAAGTTGGCTCGGAAAGGAGTTAAGTTTGTTTGGATAGAGGAATGTGAAGATAATTTCAAGGAGTTGAAATGAAGGTTATCCAGTGCACCTGTGCTCACACTGCCTTGTAGTGGAGAAAGTTTTTTGATCTATAATGATGCATCCAAGAAGGGACTGGTATGTGTTCTCATGAAAAATGATATGGTGATAGCTTATGCCTCATGACAGTTGAAAATACATGAGCAAAATTATCCAACTCCTGATTTGGAGTTAGCTGTGGTAATCTTTTCATTAATGATTTGGAGGCATTATCTTTATGGAGAAAGGTGTGACATTTATACTGATAATAAAAGTTTAAAGTATATTTTCACACAAAAGGAGCTGAATATGCACCAAAGAAGATGGTTGGAGCTGATTAAGGATTACGACTGCTCTATCCATTACCACCATGGGAAAGCAAACAAGGTGGCAGATGCATTAAGTCAACAAGACCATGCCAGTTTATCCATGATGAGGATCATAAAATATCCAATATTTATGGATTTACAAAGGGTGGATGTTGGAATTATAATGGAAGGGGAAAAATCTTATCTTTCTCAAATGAATGACCAACCATCTATAAATGTGAAGATTATAGAGGCACAGAAAGAAGATGTCGAGTTGCAAAAGAAGGTGAGAAATGTTCTTGAATTCAACCTTGATTGTGATGGGATAATGAAGTTCAGTTATCGGGTTTGTGTTCCTCCCATCCCCGAATTAAAGAAGGAGCTACTGGATGAGGCTCATAGTTCTTCATTATCTATTCATCCTGGAAGCACGATGATGTATAGGGACCTGAAAGAGTACTTCTGGTGGGATGGCATGAAAAGAGATGTTGCTGAATATGTCTCTCTATGCTTGGTGTGTCAGCAAGTTAATGCTGAGAGACAGAAGTCTAAGGGGATGTTACAACCATTACCCATACCCGAATGGAAATGGGAAAACATCACTATGGACTTTGTCACCGAACCTCCTAAAACATACAAAGGAAATAATGCTATCTGGGTCATAGTTGATTGTCTTACAAAGTCTGCACTCTTCATCGCTATTGGAGATGATTTCTCTCTAGATCAGCTTTCCAGGATATAAGTGAAGGAAGTTGTAAGATTGCATGGAGTACCACTTTCTATTATATATTATCGGGATCTGAGGTTTACCTCAAAGTTTTGGCGAAGTCTTCATCATACTCTGGATACAGAGTTGTGTTTCAGCACTGGTTATCATCCTCATACAGACGGTTAGTCTTAGAGAACAATTCAAACTCTAGAAGATATGTTGAGAACTTGCTCTATGGATTTCAAATGTGGTTGGGATCAACACCTACCTTTGGTGGAATTTTTTTATAAAAATAGCTTTCACTTCAGTATTCAGATGGCTCTTTATGAAGCTCTCTATGGAAAGAAATGCAGGACTCCAACTTGCTGGGATGAAGTTGGGGAAAGAAAGATATTAGGACCTGATATCATTGATGAAATGGTAGAAAAGGTCAGATCTATTCAACAACACATAAGAGCAGCTCAAAGTAGAAAGAAAAGATATTCCGACAAGCGAAGAAAAGACCTAGAGTTTGAAGTGGGTGATAAAGTGTTCTTACGAATATCTCCCTAGAAGAGGGTCATGAGATTTGGAAGGAAGGGGAAGTTGAGCCCTAGATATATCGGGCCTTTCGAAATACTGGATCGTGTTGGGAAGGTAGTTTACCGATTGGCGCTTCCACCGAATCTCCCTCAAGTTCACGATGTGTTCCATGTATCTCTCCTGAGAAAGTACATACCTGTTCCATCAAATGTACTCAGCTCAGAAGTTGTACCACTAGAGAAAGATCTTTCTTATGAAGAACAACCGATACAGATTCTTGATCGTAGTAAAAAAGTCCTACGAAACAATACCACTCTCTTGGTGAAAGTTTTATGGAGGAACAACCAATTAGAAGAAGCTACATGGGAGCTTGAGGATATGATGAGGGAGAGGTATCCTCCTCTGGTTGTTACAAAGAAACGAATTTCGAGGGAGAAATTCATTTTAAGGGGGGTAGAATGTAACACTCGAGTCTTTTATGAGAAATATTTTGTTTTTATGTTATATAAATCATCAAAGGAATCTTTCGATGCACGCAATCACGACCTTCCTCGATAGCGTATGTAGTACGCAATACTAAGTTCCACTAAACAACGATATATTATTATAATATTATAAACTAGCCGTTATGAATAGTATTAACTAAATTTTAAATTTTACAACATTATTATTCATCTTACATATTTTCTAGAACATGGTAAGAGAACAAAATAATATTTTGGGGTAAAATAAGTATTTATCAAAAAAATGCAGTTTTGCCGCCTTTTGATGGCACACCCACATTAAATCTAGTTTTTGAAACATTTATAAGTTCAATTTGACAAAATAAATTCTTCTTTTGAATCAGGATATAAAAATTTACTTTGGATAAATTTTTGATATTTTTTCTGATAACTGTCATATTTTGATGAATAGTAAAAATAAGCTAATTTTTAATTAAAAACAACTTTTTTCATTGAGATAATTTATATGGTTAAATTATAATATTGAATGGTTTTAATGTATAGATATAATATATTTTTACCATTTAATATAATGTATGTCATTATCATTAATTTCACATTGAATTCATAGGTAAAAACATTTCAATCTTCGGCAATGTTTTAACATTAAAACCCGTTTTCTTAACAATGGGATTTATTTTAAATTAATTACTGCAACTTATATGTTTTGAATTTCAAAAAATGGATTCCATATTCAGAATTAGTGGGTCCAAATTATGTTAATTGGCTACTTTTTATTATTGGGCATTATGAATAGTAACTACGGTAAATTTTATTTACCATAGTTAAAGGTAAATCGGGTAATTAAGGGTAAATATAAGATTATAAAATTTCCCTAACACCTGTCAAAATCTTATTGGATGACTAAAAGTAGACCCATATCACCTAAGGGTCGGATTAGATTCATTTAATTGACTTTTGTCCGTGAAAATAAGTTAATTATTATTAAGACCAAAGAATGTGACAACATGTCACTTTCTTAAATCTTATAAGTATAATAATTTTAATTTGGTGATAAACTTAATGAAACTTCAAACATGAATATTATCCAGAAAGATAATAAAATTATATACATCATATGAATTTATTTATTATTTTTAGGGATTAAATAAGTATCATTAATTATGACACAATAGTGATATTGAAATTATTTTATTAATTAAAATATCAAATAAATGGTTTTAAAATATTAAAATAATTATTATATGCACTATTTAATGTGCTCCACTAATTTTCTAGATACATATGGAATTTTATTAATCTATTAATGATTTTAGTTCGAACATATCCTCTGTATATATTTTATTTAAATTAAAATAAATGAATAGTGTCAAAATTGACACTATTGTTATTTTTATAAAAATAACATATTATAATATTGTTTAAAAATCACAAAAATATTTAAAAATTATTAATTAAAATTTATATGGTCGAAAATGTCATACAGTGTCAAATTTTGGAAAAATCACAACACATATGTAATTATTAATAACAATTTAAAATTTAGAATATTATTACCAAAAATAAAATTAAATTGATAAATAATGATAAATCTAGTTGATAATGATTAAAATAAATTCATAACATGTCTAAATTTTATTGGTTGATGAGATTACAACCCTATGTCATCTAATTTACAGATATGAGTCATTTTGGAAGTTTTTAAGTGGGGCTGGGATTTAATATAAACTAATATTTCTTATATTTCCAAAGGTGCCCCTCTCCTCCCTTATAAAGGGCACCTCCTCCCTCTCCTCCTCACACTAATTTGAGCCTTCAAGTTCGGCCAAAACCAGCCCATTTCACTTCCCCACTTCCCTAAAATCATCCTAGAGGTTCTGGTCTTCTTCAAAGACCAACCCTAGTGCCCTAAGAGGAGGTTAAGAAGAGGCGCGTCAAAAAGAGGTAATATCCATTACTGAACCTTTCCAAATTATTTCTTCTTCAACTTCTTATTCATTAGTTGTTTCATTATGAATTAATAACATAAGTATCACTCATATACTGATATGTTATTATAATTATGAAACAACCTTATTTCAACATCTATCCATCCTATGGAAAACAAAATCACCGCGCGTGCGTACATATGGAATACCGTCTCCACGCCGTGGTGTAATATATTTTCCCCCACCACCATACTTGGATGGGTATAATGGTGTAGATAATTAATATATATTATTATTGTAATGTGATATTGATTCTGAAATTGTATACATACACTCTAATACAATTCCACGATCATGGGAACGATATCATCGCTTGTGCGTACGTACGGAATACCGTCTTCACAATGTGATGCGATTTGTTCTACATGATCTTTATTGAAAAATGATTATATAAATGAATTTAAAGAATAAATATGATGTATAGTACAACAATACCATTCTGGAAATGATGTATCTATATCCTAAAGAGAAGAATACGAATTTATTCGACAAATCACGCATAAGAACTAAAAGTTATTAACACCCGAATAACAAGTAGCAATGAAATATTGCTACTAAAAAGCTAAGAATATGACCATATATGATATCATAACAATAATTATGATTCTGGAATAAGTCAATAACATTATTTAAATCATTATACAGGAGGTTCGGACACTTATGAGGCAAATCGGACCTAAGGTAAGAGAAATATCACAATCTAATTTTTATCTGAGATTGTTTATACATTGGTATTTACTGGGGTGTATTTTATCATCCACATCCATGTTTCCTCAATATGTAATTTTATTTCCATCCACCTACATTTTCTTAAATCCTATTTTACCCTTCGGTGAGTTTTTAGTAAAGGATATGAAAGGGATCTTTTGTCGTTTTTTGTACAACGTACTTTTAGACTTTTCCGACAAAAGTACGAAGAATGTTTTTTTAACTTATACGGCATGAAGGGATTTTTAAAAAATTATTTCCAAGAAGCTTCCTTTACAAGTTTTCAAGTTTATTTTCAATCGACTTCTTTTAGTTTGTAATTGTATGACATGTTAAGAAAGGAAAAGTGTTTTTGAAGCAGAAAGGATATTTTCCTCAAGAATGGAGTTCAAGTGTTTTATCAAAATTATTTTCCATCTAAGATAATAAAGGGTTCTGCTTCTATCCATATTATTACATTTATTTGATTATGTTGTGATGGAATTATATTTATTAATTCCTTTATCTTATATGAATTGTTTTATGATATCACGATGTTTAAGATTCCCATTTTTATTACATGGGTTATGCAATGATGTATGATTTATTATTTTGTGGCACACATAAGAATGGTATCATTATGAGATGGGTGAGACCTATATCTCCCTCCAATGAATTGGGTAAAGATTTAATATCTCATGAGATAGGTATGGCTGGAACGAAAGGTTAAACCAGTTCAGTGAAACAGGACCGAAATGAGGAGTGAACTCGGTCCAGAAATTGACTTTGTCCACTAAGATAGTCTTGGCAATGAGTCTTGACTAACAAGAAATGATTCTCTATGATTATGTGTGTATGACACAAAGTTTCAGGTTTTAAGTTATGATTATTGGGATTACATTTCACTACTATGATTTATCCCATGTTATGAAATTATGATCTCTTTTGCAGGGTAAGATTTCCAAAAGTTATGTTCCTATGTATATGATGTGATTGATATTTCTTTTGTTTACCCTTACTGAGCATTTGAGCTCACCCTTTTGTATGTTTTATTTCCCCAGGTCAGGAAGAAGGTTATTAAGTAGGATATTCCAAAAAGGGACTATAGATATGATGAAATGAATAGGAGGCAAAGTAGATGTTTTATGAACCAGTTGTTTATGTTTCCCAGTTTCTAAAGACTCTATACCTATACTGTCCATTCATGGTTTAGTTATATGTTGTAATAAGTGTGCTTCAATTTTGAAGTATTAATAATGTATGTAAAGTATGGGTCGTTATAGTATTGAAAAAATATGAAGATATATATTGATTTTGAATATGAAATACCAAACATAACATGAGATAATCACTACTATAGAAACTGGTTTACACAGCTCCACCATTTAACAACACTAAAAAAAACTGGTGATAAACAGGGTACTTTTATCATTGCTAAAAAATAATTGATAAAATATACTTTTTGAAGAATTATAAAATTGTTTTTAATATTAACACTTTATCATATCCATTTTTAGTGATGAAAAAGGTACATAATTTAGAAAAATTTCCAGTGCTATTAAAAGTACCCCAATATGAGCACATTTTTAGAAGTGTCGAAAAAGACAACCCCTTATGTATGATTTTTTTTTCTAGTGGTGATAAAGGGAATGTTTCAAAATAAAACATTTCATTAAAAATAGTATACTAATATATACATATATTTATATTTATATGAATCTAATATATTTTTTCAAATAAGTTTTTGATATGGAAAAATAGGCACTTACACTATATATATATTGTATTTATAGAAAATATCATATATAGTATTTTTTTAATAATAATTACTGATTTTGTAATTATTATTTAGTTATAGTCATTAAAAACAATTTGAAGAAAAAAATAAAAAATATAACAAAGGATATAAAATGAGTTGAAAACATAACTCGAACATCAAATAACCATAACATTTGATTCGGGAGTCTGTTTGGTCTCTACCAAATATCAAATTGAATATTTGTATGACATCTATGAACTGATGAATTGGGGGGTGGGGGTGGAAGTTGCACATTTCATGGAAAATTTATTAATGTTCCCCCAAAACTTATATTTTAGTTGGGTACCCAAATTTTATAACATTAAATGGATTTTTAGCATCAATTTAAGTGTATTATTGAATTTTTTGGTGGAGACACAAATTATTTCCATGTAATATAATCCTAACAATATGATGATGTTCAAATTGTTTTATTTTCAATAATGTACTATTATTTTTAATTATTTAAATAAACATTTATACATTTTTGTATATATTTTCACAAAAAATTAAAATTTTATAAATAATTATGTAAACATATTTATATATAAAATACCATTATAAATATATAAACCATTATTTATTAAATTTATTATCCATATTTTTTAAAATAAAAATATATGAATATTTAAATACCTATATAATTTGTGGGAAAATATATTTTTCGTTGTGTTTATATTAACAAACTAATATTTATATATTATCTATATATATTATAATATATATATAAATATTAATATATAATATATGTATATAAATAAATATTAATATTAATATTTATCGATACACATATAATATTTATATATATATACATAAATGTATGTATTTATTTATAAAAATGCACACACAAAACATATTTCATATATGTATTTAAAAATAAAAATAATATATATATATATATATATTAATAAGTTATTTAATATATGTAATATAAAATATATTTATATATACAAATATATATTTATATATCATAAAATGTAGAAAATGAAACAAGGAGAATTGGTAAGGGTCCATCAACATAATAGAGAGGTCTTGGGTACGAATCCAAAGGGCATTAGGGGATCATTGGTGAGTCCCTAGCGCTATAAATGGGGGTTTTAATGTGTATTTTAAAACGTGGGATATGTGGGGAGTGAATCACAATTAAAGGGGCCTTCAATCATTGATTAAATGGGTGGTCCCACCTCATTCAAATTTTTTAATTATTGATTTAAAAAAATTTATTTTTTTGACAATTATCATCACTTTTATTTTATTATTGATAAAATACTTAATTTTGGTAATGATTTTTTAGATTTGGAAAAAGGGGAAGTTATTAGCTATTTTTATAGAGATGATAAAAGGGGGCCCTTTTATCACCACATAGATTAACAGTTCATTTTCAGCACTATTGATGTATTTTTCTAACAATATTAAAATCCAAGTAGTGAATATAGAAAAAATACAAACATTAATAAAACCCCATTATATCATTTCATAGAAGAAGAAATACTAGTCCCATATGTATTCCATGAGGGAGAATAATAATGAAGAGGATAAAATTTAAATACGAGTAGTACATATTCCTTGAACAACAATAGGGATTCAATGTGATCTAGAATTGGGGTTATTTTATTAATGATTTTAGTTTAGTGGTAAAGTCCCTTAATTTATAAGCATGTAATCCCATTTCCTTTGACTTCTCATCATTGAAATTTCAACATTAAATTTATCAAATCAATTAGTGAATATTAATGAAAATCCCTCTTTTCTTTCCCCTGAAATCACATAATTTTGAATAATTTTAATTATTCTCATAATGTAACCACAACTTAGATATTTATAATAACTTATTTCTATACATGTTCATGAAGTATATGTTACTCTAATCATTCATACATGGAACCATGTTAACCCCCACACTGAACCAATATCAATTTTGTGTTTTTTTAATCCATGTTCAACACATCCTCCCTATACAGATATATCATTAGGAGTTTCAAGAATTCCTTAACATAGATGAATTTCCACAATTACCACCACACCAAATTCATTATTCTTCAATGATACATGCATGATTCTAAAGAAAATATATGCACCATATACTTAGGTATTTAGAAATATATGTTCTCTTGTAAACCGTTGTATGATGTTCTTCAGTATACCTTGATCTTGAGCTATATAGGTCACTATAATGTCATTTTATAGTGTTATATGTCATAGAGGGGGGGATAATTTAGTGAGACAAGTGGAAATTCATGTGTGAGGTGTGTGATGAAAATTGTGCGTAAGGCGATGTCGTTTTGATTAATAATGAATAGAGTCCCAACGTCTATGTGTCCCACATTTAATCTAGGGAATTTTTCCCTCTTGTATGACATATTAAATATTTTTGAAACAAAATAAATAGCTGACTAAGGTACCAATTTGTGCCTTGTCTCCCTATTAACTACACACATCATCTACTCCTCATTAATCATCCCTCTATCATCCATACATATTAATCACCAATTTCCTATTGATTATTCATCTAGTTCAAGAAATTTATTTATCACCTACTATTACATATTTCATTTTATAAATTATAATCATTGTATGAACATTTAGTTTCTTTCCATTACTTTAATTAAAAATGAATTGAAATAATATTTACCCATAAATTTATTAAAAAACAAATATTATAAGGTAATATAAATCGAATAAATTTTCAAATTAATTACATTAAATAAAAAAAAATATGTCATGAAATACCAACATCACTCATACAAATTTACGATGAAATAGTTGTATCTCTATCTCACAGTTACAAATATATTAAATTCATCTATTTAAAATCCTAAAACTACACAATTTTTTCATTTTTTATTATTACAAACACTCAAAATATGTAAAAACGTTTGATAAAAATAAATATAGAGGATAAAATTATTACTGGATAACTATTTTACTTATTTTGGTATTATTGTACATAATTTATAGATTCATATAGTCTATAAATTATTTATTGTTATAGGACATGTTTTATCCTCTTAATGGGGTGTATAGAACTTCTCTACATCATAGTAGTTGAAAAACACCATAAATTATATGTTTTTTTTCCTGAAATAATATCATCAACACATATCCTTCATTTCCCTACTAGTAATAATATATATAAATCATTAATTAGGAATAAGGTTATACATACTAGTTCCATAAGAGTAACAATTAGTCTGAGAGTTTATTAGTAACCTAATACATTTTCTCTTTTCAACCTCCTCACTTATTTTCTGTCCAAATATGTAATGGGATTTTTAATCATCTAATCCTTTCAAATTTCTTCTTATTATGATGTAGTTTTCTTCACCTCAGATGTCATAGATATTTTAGGGACTCATGATTGATTCAGTATCTTTTAAAATTAGTCCTGTGAAATTACAATATTAATAGAATAATTGATGATATTTATAGTTTTCTAACTCCTTTTACGCACCATACTTTGTTTTTTTACTCCAAAACTTTTATATTATTCTTCAATAATCTTAAAATATTCTTCCAAAACTGAAATCACTTTTCCTGGTAACCAGAGCATCTAATGACTGACTGAAAATTAATTTATTATTATGAAAATGTGGGGAATACCAACACATAAAATGGATAGAGGGTTTTTAGTAGTTTAATGTATCCCGAAATGGTGACAACCAAGAGAATCCCCTTACATGATGAGCTCAATGAAATTTGGCATAGAACCCATGAAGGTATAAATGAAGAGTCTATCATTTTCTCTTCCTTCATAGGATAGAAAGTCCACCCAAAGTCCCCATATATCTGAACGTCACAAACAAAATTATTGTGGTTGGTTCTTGATTTACCGTTCCTTACATAGGAGTCAAAATACCATAGAGGGTACACTGCCACTCAAAATTTTGAATCCAATTCTTCATATAAAGATTCAATTTCAATGATCTAAATATTGTAACTATAATGCAATAATATTCCAATAAGTATAGAATTTTTCTCCACAGCAATGGAGTTATCTAATCTATAGAATGTATTGAATCCAATGACTATCAAGACTCTAATGTCTCTCCCCACCCTCCACATCCCCTTACATGTATGTGGAATCCAATTTTAGAAAATGTCCCAACTAGAGGATTCCATCTTATCCATCAACCCTAGTTGTGATTGTAATAGCCAATATTCATATAGGTTCTTAGGAAAAACCTACCCATTGTGGAAGATATCCAACCATAATAAATAATCTCCCCTCATTTTGAAACAAGTCCCCTCATCCACAACTAGAGTAATAATAAGTATTGTTCTGTATTCTCATCATATTTGTTTCTTGATACCAAATGGTTACAAAAGATGATGTAAAATATTAAACCACATATCTTTATTTCCATCCATAAGATATTCTTTCCATTTAACCAGTAGAAAAAACAACTCACGAATGTAATTCCTAGTATTGATAAAACCGATTATTTTTTCCATGGAGTCCCATTTAGTTGTATCCCAATCATATTTGTAAAATAGATGCATAATAGATTCCAAATATGGCCTATCATAGAAATTTAACCATCATTCCATGTTAACCAATTTATGTTGCACGTACTAATACATTAGAAAAACATCATTTCTAATACATCAGACCAAGAAATTCATTTTTTTGGGATATCCTTATAGCATAGTTTCATTTCCCACTCATCCATATCACTTAATCTATAAATTGGGCCTAGTAATTTCAAATACTAAATCCAAATGAAGATGAACATGTAAAAAACTCTTATCACATTCATTCACTAGTTGATGTTCACCAAAACCTCCCCGGATCCTTATTGTGAATGACCACCATTAAGGTTGTGATTTAGGTGGCTTCCATGAAAGAGATATTTGGTGTAGAACAAAATGGGATGTATAGTATATCTTTATCCCATTTATACTATCAAATATTAATATCTCCTTGTCCAACCACCCATTGATTATAATAATGCAGGTCCAACATATTGTGTATCATGCACCTCGACAGGCTTGAGAGGTTCATGTTTCAATTATTTAGTCCTCTCATCTGCCTCAATTTCTATCCCTGATGATTGTTTCTCATAATGATCATTCATTGATAATGTCACTTGTGATCTATTCCTGTATGGCATGTGTGGTTTTGGAAACATTTTGTTAGACCACCCCACCCTCCTTATTCAGGTTTTTCAAATGTTTCCTCATGGCCCAGTGACACTGGACCACCTAATTAGCATCCTAGAGGAAGTATATACTGAAATTTAAAACATAGTGATTATCCCTTTTGTTTGGATAATAACAGATAACAAATGAAATTTAATTATGGTTGACATGATATGGATATAAGTTATCATCACATTGTAGTTTAATAACTTGTTCTACAAATGGAATATTATCCACATGAACTTTTTGATGATTTATCAAAGAGTTATTTTTTTCATTCATCCATTAGAAATACGGTATATGTGGTAAGCCATTGGAATGTTTTTCATAGTACAACCAATATACCATGTATTTCACTACATCATCATCCTAAAAAACTTCTTGATATGAATACATTGTTTTTTGGGGACTGATGTATTCGCCAATAACTTTTAAATATGTTGAAATGGTTATCAATAATCCTTTGATTTATCTTATCCATCCATTGAAGAAAATACATCAAAAAAATGAAGGATAAGATTGCTCCCATGTCTATTGGTGAATGATAACATTCTCCTATTTTCCCACATTTGGTGAAAATTATCAAAGAGTTCCTCCTCACCTAGTAAGATGGGATGGAATGGGTCTCCCTATCTACCACCACACACATTCTTGTTGAAACAAAATCCCTTACCCATAAGTTAGATAAAGAGTACTTATTGGGATTATCACCAATAATATAAATCATAGAACCATTCTGAGAATAAAATTCTTCTCATAACACGGATAATGAATCCCCAACAATGTTTGTTATTGGCATTCTTATGTCAACATGGATGATAACACAAGATAAAATTATTATCTTTTTGATGTCATTCATCATACCTTTAACAACACCAATTCCCACTTGGATACTTCTCCCATTCATAAAACAATTCCCCTTCTATGAAAACCGATGTAATAATTCCACTCATCATACAAGATACTTGATTGTCCAGAATATTTTACAGAAAATTGGACACGCATATTGGGTTGTAAAAGCTAAGTGTTGTAGGGTCATTTTTCTGAAGGATCAAGACACATCTGGAAGAACAAAAACCCATTTTAAGAGATCCGCCTCTAAAATTTCATGTCATACATCCTCACTTTATTCCTTTGCAATTTTCTAGGCTGCAACATAGAAGGATCCTAGGAAACCATCAAAACCCATTTCACTTTCTTGATTTTGGATGAGGGTGGTCTCTTTGGTCTCCTCCTATTTTTTAATTTCCAAAAATAATTCATTATAATTATTCTCGAACATTATAAGTATATAATCCATACACAGATCTTCCTCCTAATATATTGAATGTCCATCACAACTGTGGAAAATTGGTCTTTTTATTAATAAATCAATGTGGTATAATGCCATTATATCTTTGAAATATATATCAGATGTGTTCGAACAATTTATGAGTACTAAATTGATAATAATATTTTTCCTCCTACATTTTAAGAATTATTCAAAAAATTCTCTATTCTAGTATCCCTCTTTCAGCCACAAATTTCATGACTTCTGCCTTTAAAATACAACAATCTCAAATAGTTTCATAGCCAACTTTTTTCATTTGTCGATATGGAGTGAAAAGATTCTAACATCCAATATTTCTTAATGACATTCATCTATCCTTTCAATATACCTACTATGTCCATATAGAATTGTATCATTATTATTATTATCTAATTTTCATTAATATATGTACTTATTCAGAAAAAGAAGTTGATTGGAAAGGCTACCCCATGAACTCATGTTAACCGCACACTCCCACAAATAATTCATCATCTACAAAAATGTTGTACTTATTTTTCGATCAAGTATAATGAAAGAAACATTTTTTTGTTAGTTCTCCCTACTGAAGAACCAAAAATAGTAGAGCACAGTCATACAAGGATCTTATCAAGTGAGAAATAATGGCCTAGGAAAAGGTGTTCATTCCATGCATATTGGGAAGGAAATGATCTAGTCCAATACAAATGAGGATCTAAGGATTATGATTATTACAACATGTCTATTTGTTATGAATCAATGTCATTTTAATAAGGACTTTAACTTCCATGACTTTTTTGATGTCTTTCATGCCACTGATTCATCCTCCATCTTCTACTCTTTTCTCTGAAATATCAACAACTATGTTGAAGTCCTTATAAAATACAATGATTTTTTAATAGGTGAAAAATCTCCATATGACTCTAATGTGTCACTCTCCCGATTTCCTTGTATATTACATAAAAAAATGAAGAGAATATCTCATTTCATCTATAGATAAATTTTATGCTAATGCATTATGATATTGCACCCATGAACTCAGCAACAATACCTAGTTTTCAGTAAATAAAAATGTGTATATACAATGGAATTCATGCATATGATATTCATAAATCATTATATTGGAATAAACATGAATATGATACACCTATGGTATCGGTTCTATAATGACCATAATAGTAAAAAATTTGTTATGGCTTCATTACAAATGATGGAACATTTTATGTAGCCCGCACTCCCTAAGTGTTCCAATGAATAAGGGATAACATTAAAAAAGGATAGGTTTGTACCTATGGACTAATAGTAAATGATCGTAAAACCAAACCACATATAATAACCTGCCTTTCCCTATATAAGGTGATGGGTCCATAGACTCCATTAATTGATATAAAAATTGATTTGGGTGCCTCGTTCTTATCCACATCATTATCCAGCATTGTCCTCCCCTTAGTCTCATCTAATACTGAGAATATAATGAAATATGTAAAAGGTGGATATCTATATCATGGTGGTACCCCCTCCATGAAGAATGAGATAATAATAATCCACTCCACCAAGAGATTATTCTCATAAATCTCTATCAACACACTTATCACATAGAAACCTCAGGGCAGGTTCCCTTAACAATCAAAGTAACACTGAATCTGTCGATCAATGATAAGGGAAAATATTTTGAGAAAGAATATCCACACAAATATCCACTAAGAAAATGATCAAAGGATTCAAACCATAGAAAAATATATCCACTCCTTATGTTCATCAGGAAACCAATGCACTGATAACCTGAGGAGGTGCTGACACGATCGAGATCCCTCAAACAGAAAAAGGATTCCCCCAATCAATATTTCCAATGAATAGATTTTTAGGGACAAGATAGTTATGCTCACCATATCTGGGCAGCAATGCGTGTGAGGTACATGAGTCAGGTTCTTGAGAGATATTTTTGGAACCTGAAACAACCACCGAGTCATCACTACCGCACATAAGAGAGGAAGAGGTGTCCATCATGGACTTCCCCAACACATCTATCTTCTTAAACTCTACTAGGGGTCTAGTATTCCCTTCAAACTATTATCCTCATAGAATTATCCACTCATAAAAATAGATTACTTAGTTCCCACATTAATTTTCTAACAGGATTCCACCCAGTTCTCATGAAAACCACAAACCATGAAAAATATAGTGGATCCTGAAAAACTAAACATTCCCATCATGGGAAACTATTTCCATCCATAAATAGAACATGTGATGGGAATCTCTATACCTGATTCATATCAACACAAATATGGGGGTTCCAAACTGATTAAAGACAGTATGTGATCTCATCCACATAAAATAATCCACACACTACATTTCGGAACGAATGAAAGATAATTAGATTATGAAACAGTAGTGGAAACCATAAAACCTAGTCAACACACTTCCATATATAAATCATTACCATGGTGAGCATCTAAAGAACACCAGAATGTAAAACCCACCACACACCATAGTGAGATTCACCCTGTACCAAGACATCACGATGTCCATCCCACTAAACAAGTGGATACAGAATTCATAATTTGAATGATATAAAATTGCCACTTGCTAGAGGATACCCCAAATATCCATGAATGATTTGAAGAGGTCAATATGATTCTTCTATAGGATAATGTGAGTAGATAGGGTAAGACCTTGGTATGATTCATCATTATAATGTTCATCTTCCAATAGTTCCTCCAAATGGTGAACATCCTCCCTTGAAGAGAATCTGGGCACTAGCATAATTTCACAACATCTAGGAAGGTGGTGATTAATGGAGGAAGCTGAAATGCATACCAGTGAATCCTTTTAATAAATATCCTTCATGAAACAAAAAGGGGTAATGCCTATATCATAGCATGATGGAGAAAAAATCATCATTGATCGATCACTATGAGGAATCAACGAGATTTGGAAGAACATCCCTATGACTGTGGAGCATCATAAAGGTAACTCTTAGATCCATATCTCTAGTTTTAAGCACCACCTGAGGATCTATTGAATCTTACTACACATCTTTATAATTTTGTTTTGAGTCCAATTAAACTATCAAGACCTTATTGAAATTCTCATATTTCATAGTTTTCTCAACTGGTATTATGACCACATTATCGTTGCATGAAATTTCATTAGTTTCTTCTTCAATTATATTTATATTTACATTATATGGAACATCCCTAGAGAGGATAGTTAGCAAATAATTTGATTTTTTATTCAATTATCCACCTTTTATGTACTTATTTTACATATCAAAATACTTTTTTTTGAAATATTTTCTTCCAATCATGTTTTATCTCTTATACTTTGTTAATTATGTATCATTTTCAAAAACAATATACTCCTAGGTTATTGAATCATTTTGAGAAGATATATATTATTCCATAAATAACATTATTTGTGACTATTAATTCCAACAAAAAACAATAACAACTCAATTCTGACCTCCCATTGATGAGTTTATATTTTCTTCCTTTATTTTTAGTCATCTTTTTCCATGGTCAAATGGTTCCTCTAAATTATCTTACCATATGTAACCATAGAAGATAATATATAGTTATTATTCTTAGTATAAACGGGTTTAGAATTATTTTTTTTGAAATTAATTGTAATAATTAACCTATTAATTTGATACAAGTCAAGGTTCACATTCAGAATATGTGTTAGGGCACATCATCTCACCGTCAGGAGACTATTCTCCCTTAATCTCAGTTTCTATTAAGTATTTTTATGTGACATTCAATAACATAGTTTACAAACAAATAAAAATGTGTTTTGTCTTGAAAAACTCTTCTTTCCTTTTATTCAACTTTTCATTGTGACCTCTCACAATTTTCACTTTATTAACCAAACAACATTTTTTCCCTGATCTCATTAATAAAATTAAAATCATTCACAGTATAAACATATTTCTTAGTAGAATTTTTTTATATTATAATATTCCTCTTTTATTTCAGGAGTTGATCTATCTTCTCCATAAGGAATTATAATTTATATTCCTATTTTCACTCAATAGTAATCATTTAATCTTGATCATCACTACTAGTGAAAAACAAATTCTATAATTATTCGAAAAGAGATTATCCTCAACACGTGATGTGATGATTGATAATAAATCAACATTATTATACTTTCCTATAAGTTTTCTCATTATACTATATAATGAATATTAATTATCTTTTCCACCTTCCATATGTGAAGAGTTATGTATTCCACAAAAAAAATCAACATCAAACACCTTCTATATTGGGTTAACCTAGGAAAGATGTTCTTTGCTACAAAAATTCCATCTTTTTGTATATTTAATTTTCATTACATTCAACTTACCATTTCCAAACAATTTTAATATTTGGGAAATAATCCCATTATGATAACTATCATATTACATGGTTTCTGAATTATGTTATTCAGTATCCTTTAATTCATTATTTTTTCATTTCTCGCATCATTAAAGTCCATCATATCTTTTTTACTCTTCTTTAATGATTGGAACCTATCTGGTCTCCTAAAAAATGAGTATATTTTGAAACAAATCTATCCTTAATTTATCTCCTTCTTCTATGGATTATATTTTTTTATGCTCACTTATGGATTGTGTGATTTTAATGTCATATTTGTTATAAACATTCAATATATGAGTTCAGAATATGGTTGTTGGATTGATTATAAAATCTATAAAAAGATATTGAAGTTGTTTCCCTAATGGTTTAGAAATAGTGGAAATATCGTTTCATCCACTATAATTAAAAAAACAAGCCTCGCATATCAGAAGAAGAGTTTAGATAAGAATGATCCCTTTTAATATTTATCTTGTATGGTTTGGAAGGCTTACATTTTCCATTATATGATTTTTTGTGTTATTCATAATGTGAAATACACAGAATTAATTGTTATGTTATAACTATAATAATCCCATTAGAGGTGATGCATTGTTTTTGATGAAAAGTATCAATAATAAATTACTGTAATGACTTGGATTATCAATGTATTATTTTTTTATATTGTAAGGATTATATTTTTGATCAATAATGGTGGTGGAATGAGATTCTGAGGCCCAGTGTTCCCAGAATAAATGTTCAAAATATATTTAAATATATTAAAAATAACAGACATGTAGTTTCTTAAAAATTGGTGTATATTCTAAATAGTGGGAATGAATTATAAATATAAACACCCCATTGAGTTTAGAATGCAGGTTTTAACTTCGGTGTGACATAGAATTTATCAATATGGGGTGATTCTAAAAATGTCATCGTAGAATTTAAAATAATTAAATAAAACTATATTAATTCATCCATTGGAGATGAAACCTAATTACATATAACAGTATGGGGTTATAATGGAATATATGGTTAGCTTCAAAACCATGGATCCAATAGAGAGATTGTTGGAGGGTATCTCCCAGATGACCTTCTTACAAATCATGGATCTACAATCAACATGCAACGACATTAGAGGATATCACCAATGACAATAGAAACACATAAATTTTCTATATTGATCAATCCATATCATAGTCGGATGTTTTTTTATTTGTATTCATTATTAGTTAATGATTTATATAATTTACACAGATCAATCATCCAAAAAAATTTCAATGGATAATTTATTTTGTATGAATTGTTAGATTATTTTTGGATTGGAAGAATTTACTTATGATTATGTTTTATATATCTATTCATTTCTTTGGTAGAAACAAATAGAGTTCATCCCAAATATAGATGGAGGTCTCTTTCACATCATTTATATTTGTTCTTTTCTGCCTTGAATCTTTATTCATCATTAGGGTTATTTATTAGGCATGTGGTTCACCATATAACAAGGAAATATATCATTGTGAACCCACTACTCAGTGAAATGATTTATTGTTGTAGACCCAGACACAACCAGATGCGATTGTGGTATGATCATAGAAGAAGTATTAGATCAAATGATATAGAAACCTTATTTTGTTCTTCAGCATGAAAAATATATTGAGGCATGATGTAATTTTTTAAATGTATTGTTGTTTATAGTTTGATGTTTTATAATATAAAGTGCCAATCTATGATTATCCTTAGTTATGGCATGGGGTTTGTATTTATTTGTTGTTGATATAGTTCTGGAGACACGTGTAAACTAGATTTTGGATTCTAGAAAATATCATAACGCATGTCAGGTAATTAGATACTGCATGGTGTGTCGGTCCCTCTTTATGGAGGCAAGTGTATGGGAGGGAGATAAGAATTCAACTGCGTGTGAACATGTCCCATGGTGTCTATTCCCCCTTTTTCACTCGAAATGTATGATTGAGGGTACATGGAAAAGGCATGAGAGTATATGGCCAGTGGGACACAATATACTCGTAAACAGACACTAAAAAGCTATAATGTACATGTTCTATTCCATGTACTGGTGCATTGTCATAGTACACGGTCAATAAAATGCTATATAGAGTGAATCGGTCATGGGAACAAACCAAAAAACAGGTTGTTTACACAGGTAGGAGATGGGGTCAAAGGGACACGACAAACACCCCTACTACATGTCGTGTACTCATAAAATTATAGCTTATAGAAATTTAACTCTGTATCATTTAAATGTTTTTCATGGGTATGTTCCCCATATCCATTCTTTGAGGGATAGTACGTATATGAAAACACTTATCTTTATTACACATAAATTGATGATTTATTACATAATTGTACACATAATACAATATAAATGTTAAATATGTGTAATATCATTACGAATTAGGTAAATGACATAAAAAAATAAAATAATGATTACATAATGATTAATAAATATTATCATTAAATGATCATATTTTTCCTATATATATAGCACTGTATGATATAACTTGGGAACATACAAAAGAAACGGCTAAGATATAATGCCCAGTAATTGAATAAAGTTGAAATAACATGATGAATGTAGTACATGTTTGAATATAGGCATATCTACAGGGCCTTAATGGAGTGAAACTCATAATCATGAAAATGAGGCATGTTATATCATTATAATCATACAGACAACATGAGAAATGTGAAAAAAACATAAAAAATGCAACATAAACATTGGTCAAGGATAAATCCCAAGACATCATTATGGAAAAATACCAATGAGAGATATGGTTATCTACCTAATCTATTGCATTATGTCTCATGAGAATAAATAATTACACAGTTAATGGATGTGCATTATAATTCTAAGTAAACCCTTCTCTTTAAATTAATTCACCTGCTTAAGTGTTCTACATTGATCATAAAACATGGAATCATTTTACTTCTAATTTTATTTAGTGATAAAGGAGTGTGAAATAAATACATATAATTCCATAATAAATTCATTATATGTTCATAAATTTGAACACCTTTAATTGGAAATTGGTAACGGTATTCATAATACATTTGTTTTCCATGTAAAATCGTGGTGACATTTGAGTAGCATAACTAGGGATTATAAATTTTCATGGGGGGATTAATGAAAGAGAATGGGGTCAATAATATTTAAGAAATAATAAGGTATGTAATGGTAATATTTAATAATATCTTCTAACATTAGAAAATGGAGATAACACGCCTAAGACAATGAATACACATGAATAATGTATAGAAGGAAAATATCACTTACCATGATATTGTGAATCCAAATGTTTGGAAGGAGCTTATTGATAGAATGAAATCCCCTTTATATAAATCTAGAGAGAGTCAGGTAGTGTGCAGACATGGTACATGTATTTAGATAAAAGATAAATGGGATATTGAGTGGGATTAAATAGTAAAAGAGGGGTTCGATCATTATTATCTCCCAAAATCATGTTTTTTACAAAATTTAAAAAATAACCAACACCAAAAATCATCCAAATAATTTTTCCAATGGTATCTACCAGAAATTGGTGTTTTTCATTATTTTATATGGAAAATGTCAAAAATTATTAAAATAATACACTTGGATCTAAGGATGTGTGGCATGATCTTAATTAAATGATTTTGAATGATTAAAATTTATTATAGGATTTGGAGTATTCTTCAAGGATTTATATAATTAATTGAATAAACACAAAATTACAATATTATAATTTGAAAAATTATATTTTATCACGGATACCCTTTTTACTAGTTATTACATCACTTTTTTTGACAGTATGGTGTAATAATAATCATCGTATATATATTTATACATTATTATATTTTTATAGGAATATGAAATTTTTTTATAAAATTTTCCAAAATTCAACATTGTATAATTTTGGAATTATAAATCTAGAAATAATATTCATTTTATCAAAATAAATTCCTAATTTATTTAAACCTTCACTTTTAAAATAACAATTTACATTTATTGTGAAATATTTGGGTTTTTTACAATAACAAATTTTGAATACTTATAAAAATTAAAATTGACTTCATTCAAATTAAATTATAATTTATAAATGAAAAAAATATTTACTAATAATATTTTATTAAAATATTAATTATTATAATAATACATTAATTCATCAAAAATAATTCCTTAACAAAATTTGAATATTACCCAAAAATATAATTTTTTTATTGAATAAAAATATTAATATTTAACAATGTAGTGATAATTAGGAAATATAAACATTATTATATTGAAAATATAATATAAAAAATTATATCATTAGGGTGTTGATTCATATCTCTTTAATACACTAGTGTATACCCTAAGGGTGTTATGCACGATGATGATATATTAATGGTGTAGTTATCCGTCATGGTTTGGGCTATGATATTGATGATCCTAAACTGATCCCATAAATTATTACTCTCATGAATAAGTTTTTGGATCTCAACATGGTATTGGATTAGAGAAATGAATAGTGATTCTATATCCTTTATAAGCACTAATAAATTGGTTTCATAAGTTTTGATCATACATTTTGATTGAATCAGTTCCTTTGACATTGTAAATTGGATTATTTAGTACCATATATTTATACAAATCATAAGATCACTGTTTAATGGATGTATTATCAATGGTAATGATGATTAATATACTTTTAAATCCAACAGTATATAATAAATAAACATAATTTAATGTGTTTTCTATAACCATAACAAAAAAAATTCAATTAAATCAATCATAAGGGGATTTTTATTTATAAAAAATAATGTTGTTACAATATTTTCTACTTTAGAAATTTTTCCTTCAAAATATTAATTTCCCACAATAAAACAACTAAGGATAATTTTATTTCATCACTTACAATGGTTCCCATATCTGTTCATCAATCATTATTTTTTCCATGTCACTTTGGCCAAGTGAATTGTTTTATTTTATAGAACATTGTCTATATGATCTATGATCTTACCAAGATCCTCCTCATATGAGAGATCATTCTCCAACAGTACCACAACTAGATTGAGTAAATTAGTGTGATCTATAATTTAATTACTAAATATTGATACATGGAAGTCATCATGTACTTGATATTGGGTTGGTGATTATTCTGGTCATTTGGTCACCGCTCCAATGTGATCAATAATCTCAAAGGGACCAATGTATCTTGGAAAAAGCTATATGTTCCTCAAAAATAGAATGATATTAATCCTTGGATATGTGAATAAGAATTACATGTCTCCAACCTCAAGTTAACGATATCATCTATGATTATCTGCATAACACTTTTTTTGACTTAGAGTGGCCTTGATGGGTGAATGGTCTTCAACTTTTCCACCATTTCCACCATTATTTTCAGACCTAGAAATTTTTCATAACAAAAATCATACCACCATGTTGTATTTTTTCACCACTTCCCATAAAGGGCTTCATAAGGAGTAATTTGGATTCTTGAGTGGAAATAGTTATTTTATGAGAACTCTACCATAGGAATATGTTGGTCACATCCCCTGTTGAAATCAATTGAGCTAGTTCTCAAAATTTTCTCAAGTGTCAGGATAATATAGTTAGATTCACTATGAGTTTGAGGGTGATAATCTCTATATAATCTCAAATCAGTATTTTCATATGTTGTAGATTCTTTGAAAACATGGAGGTAAATCATAGCTCCTGGTCGAAAAAAAAGGATATTGGTGTTTCATGCGTCGTGACCAGTTCAATAATGTATATATTTGAAATTTGATCAATTTTTAATTTCTCATAGATTTAAATGAATTGATTGTTCTTATAAGATGATCCACAAAAACCATATAGAAATATTTATTCTTTATGTATTTGGAATACTAGTGACAAATTCCATGGTGATTTTTTCCATTACTATATAGGTATGGGTAATGGTTTCATCTTACCATTTATTTTTTCCCTTAATATTTTATTTGAGGACATACATGTCATCTTTATTTATAATCCACGATCCCTATTTTCATAATGTCTAAAAAATTGTGGTCTATTAGATCTCGATAAATATTTTATCTTCCTAGATATATGTATAGAGTTGATCAATGTGCACCATCCAACTTCTCCTACAATAACTCATGATTTAATGGTATACATAGTCATGACCCACATCTCACAACACATTATTCGTTAGAATTAAACTCTGAGGAATTCATATTCCATATAGCTTCTTTTATTATTTGAATTCCAATATCATCTCCTTGACATTCATTTATCCTCTCTTGAAGGGATGGGTGAGAAATAATTTGTGAAAATAATGCAGATATTTCTTCCTTTATGATTCCCATGTCCATCATTTTTAGGTTGATGAATATCAGAGCCTTATCAATTATCATCAACGATAAAATTTTTGATCCATTCAACATATAAAATATGTTACTTCATTAATTTTTCTATGATGGTAGAGGATGGATAATTTATAGCCTTTTATCAAGTCTATCCAAAATCACTGGTAAATATTCAACTCTTTGTAAGTGAATATATACTTGTCTCCTAGAATCTATATATAATAAAAACATCACACCCTATGTGTTAAAGACAATATATTTTCAATGCGATGTTTAAAATGACCAACTATATATCATATGTTTTGCAGTTATGTTTATTACATTTCAATTACCTTGAGTAAAAGTCTATCACTTTTTTATTCTTTATTAAAATACATCCCAATACCATCATTGAAGCACCACTGAATTCAATAAAAATATCACCACTTTGGGTAGTAAGAGTACATGTGAAGTGATAAGCCTCATTTTAGCTTCATAGAATCTCTATTCACATTAAAATTTCCAAACAAAAACTAGGAAACACTGCCACGTAATTTGGGTTATATTGTTTTACAACCGTGGAAAATTTCTCAAAAAATGATGACAGTACCCATCAAATCCATGGAAATTGTAATATTTTGTCATAGATTTTTTTCTCATCCATCAATAAATTTCATTTGTCATTTAATGGTCCATAAATATCCCACTTCATGTTATTATACTCCCTATTAATGAGATTTCAGTCAAACACAACTCACTTTTTCTCTAAATGGAATAATATTATTCTTTAACAATGTCTTTTGCACAGTGCTTTTATTCTCCTCAAGTTCCTCCTTGATTTTTGAGTATATTAGAATAGAATCTGTAAAGAATAAAAAAAAATATTATCAAGGTAATATCTAAATAATATATTCATTAAATCTAGGATCTTTATCAATAATTAGTGAGGGACAATAGAATTACATTGAACACATAGTTTTTATACCTTTTATGTAATGCAGTCTTGGGGATAACCTACTTCTTATACCTAACATGGTAATACACCTACCAAAAATACACCATGGAGATGTATATTTCTCCATGAATCTGATCAAAAAAGGTAACATGCCATGATATAGGATACTTTTTATTTTTCCTAACCCTATGTGCTCAAAATAATCAATGAATACAGGTATTGAACCCTCTTCATTCTTGACGAATAAGACTAGTACACCCCATTGTCAAGAATTTGGGCATATGAACCATTTATCCAAATTATACCATAGTTGTTTATTATGTTAATAATTATACAAAATAACCATTTTATACAGACTCTTGGATAATGTTAAATTTTTAGGTATAATATTTATTGAAAATTCAACCTCTCGGCTAGGAGGAAGTCCATAAAATTATTCAGGAATCACTTAGGCATCTTCCCTCCCAATGGAAATGTCTTTATGTATGATAATTTTCATATAATCAATATTTATTTTCATGATATTCATTATCATATGGAAATAATATATATTCTTGATATAATGGTGATAGATAAGATTAATATGCCTCCTTACATATGTATAGATCAGAGGATGACATGTGATATAGAGAGTGAGTTACTTCTCCGTATAATTTCTGTTGGATCTATATAGGTAATTCCAATCCATATAGATAATTATAGAAAATTAAACTAAAAGGAGTATTACAAAGTTCATGGAGAAATTTATTCATCAGAATTTGGAATTGGAGTAATTATATACAAGGGATGCAATAATTTCCTGATTTTTTGATTTCACCAACATCTCTACATCCATGTTTTGGGAGGTGTTTGAATTTTTATATTAAAAAATAATATGTGTAAGAATTTGTAGAACGAGAATAAAATATAATGTTTTTTTATTCATGACTGAATACATAAATACCTATCACCCTTCTTCGTTTGGATCCACCACAATGGTTGTGATACGGTAAGCTCACCCTTCCAACCATGGATGTATTTTGTTGTCTTTGAAAACACTTAGAATAGTGCATTGGTTTTCAATGTTTCATGTTTCCTTATATTTAAAACAATGAAAAATGAGCTAAAGTTTGACTATAGAATTCATTTCTTCTATTTCAGCTGTGGGATTCACCCATCAGAAATCGCTATCTAGGTTTCCATCTTTCCAACACAAAAATCATTTAATTGTTCCCCATAAGCAATTTATTGGGTGCTTCTTTCCATATTTTTTTTCAACTGGTATAACTGAATTTCATTACACCATTATATTTATCCTATTAAAATATATAATTAAACACCACTATCCACTACTTATCCCCATGATAACCTTGTGATTTTCTAATCTCCATTTCAACTATCTGGGCACATGACACAATTTCCTCCTAGCATTAAACGTATTTGATCACCAAGTATATTCATACAAAAGATTTTATCCCATTAAAGAAGAATTCAAACATGAATTTAGGGGTAAGAAAAATTATAGTGGAATATCTTGAAACTCCTAGTATTTTTTCCTCATACTCACCAATAGATCCAACATTTTTTTTTCTTGGGGGTGAGGAAATCATTTTCAATTTTATTTTAGATAGTTTGGAAAATGTTTATCGAAAAACACTTTCATAATTTACATCTTCCCTATTTATTTGATATCATTACCATGTTTCATATTCTAGATCAATTTCCACCATTAATGAGCTTCTCCCTCGATATGATAAATAACCAAAGGAATCTTATCTTTCTATGTAGAATGAAGGATACAATATATATTCTCAATGGAGTTTATCCTTTTTTTTGAATAATTAAACATTTGATCCATTTTATGGTAGAGTAATGTTTTTATAAGGGTACCAATTGCAGTTAGTTCATTATTTGTGGGATTTGGGTGCTCCTCCAAATTCAGGGTTCAATTCAGAACATGATACAACTGAGAGAGTATCATCATATAGTTAATTTTTCTTATACTAATCTAGTTGGGCATCAATTTTGTATAGTCATCACATTAACCAACACATTGGTTTTTACCTAATATCATTTACATTAATCCACTGTAAAGAATAAATTAAAAATAATGGATGAGTATGTTTAAACAACTAAACATATAAAATGGAATACTTTGAAATTGATGGGATGAATTATAAATACTATGTATTTATTAACATTTTAATTTTAAGGATTTAATCTATGTTATCCATGTTATGTTTTCTAGAATATATAATTATGGTATTTTTTGTCCCCTTAATACTTTTTTGTAAGGATATTGTGAATTTACGAGTCTGTATCCCTTGTTAGTATCAAACTAGATGTCTAGTGAGGCTAGTTATCATGCCCCTGTTCAATGTTAACTCTACCTCAACATAGAGTTTTATTGTTTTACCCCTATGTACATCTATTAAAGATCCACGTCAACTTATATTGACCATATGTTGATATATTTTATTTACAAACCATTTAATCTATACATTACCAATATTTAGGTAGGTTTTCCATTATATAATTTTATGCCTAAGGCTTTCCCTAGTGTTTTGTAATCATAATCTAAAAAATAAATAAACATTCATTGGATACTAACTATGAAATAACTTATGTTTACTAAAATAAATTCATGATTTATTAGATATATGTACACATACAATGGCCCTTAATGTTGATAAGTAAGTGTCTATATAAATTTGGTGTGTTTCATAACAACATTAATTAGGTGATACATCATCTTTATTGAAATTTGTTTCGAAAAAACCATATTATTACTTCATATATAACACTATATGGGATAACTAGGGGATGTACATAAGAATTTAATTAGCTATAAAGACAGTAATTAATAAATAAGAAATTACATGAATGAATTAATACGTGTTAGAAAATAGGAATAAAAATTGTGCATAAAAGAATTGATAGTCATAATCATGAAAACTTAGGCATGATATTGCATGATAATCATAATGACTATATGGGAAATATGAAAAAAAAACCCCTAAAACAATTAATCATAATCATATTTCAAGCATAACATCCAATACATGATAATGTAAAAAGTTATATCATGTATTAGATTCAATTTTTTAATAGCATTAATGATGTCTCATAAGACTAAAACACTAAATAATGCATTGAATAACTATATGATTCTAGTCTCACCCATCACATTCATTTCATTTGAATGCATAAGTGAGGCACATTAATCATAATACATGGAAAAAATTATCATCAAATTTTTTTAAAAGAACACGATGTGTGAAATAGATAAATTTATGCCCCCAATAAAATATTGTATGTTGATAAAAGTGAGAATCCTTGATAGAAATGGGTATGTTTATTTAGTACAAATTTGTTAATCATGGGAAATCATGGTGAAATTTATTCATCATGATAGGGGAATATAAATGTTCATACGATGTCATAATGATAGATAAACTAGTCTATAATTATTTATAATTTATTAGATAAATAATGTAGATATGTAAGATAAAATCCCAAAACTTGAAAATTGATACCAAAGGTATAAGATAATAAAGATAATTAAATAAATATGATAATGTAAAGAACACGTACCATAATATTGTGATTACAAATGATATGTAAGAGATTCATGAAAGCCTACATAAACCTTGGGAGGACTATATATAGTGAAGGGAAGTGTATGGACTTTATCAATTAATTTTTATGGAAGATTATTGTGACCAAGGATGGGTTTATATAGGGAATGATATGGGAGTTCTTTCTTATCTCCCAAACATTAGTTTTCGATTCTATATAATAAAACCACTAACACAAGAACAATTTCCCTGATTTTTCCCCATGGTTTCCACCACAAAGTCTTTTTCCACTATTTTTTTTATCATGTATGGAATTTATTAGAATATTACCCATTGTTATGATTAAAAAAACCGTACTCTTAATGAAATGATTCTAAAACCTTATATTATATTATAGGTTTAAGAGGATTCATTATAGATTTATAATAACACTAAAATAAAAATAAAAAATTAAATAGAAAATACTTATTTGGTCATTGATAAACATTTTCGTATTTATTTGATATCATTACATTCATTATGATGTCATAATACACACTATAAATTTTTATAGTAAATAATTTTTACCCAAAAATTTTATAATCTATGAAAATTATGAAACATTTACAATTATTTAGTTTTGATATTTTGATTGAAAAATATATATTCATTTTATCAGAATAATTTTTTTACATATAATTATTTTCTCATTAAAAATAAGAATCGACATATATGGCGAAATACATGGTTTTTTCAAAATAAAAGTATTTAAACTTTTATAAAATTTAATTTTACTTCATAAAAATTATATGATCATTTATTTTTGATATAAATTATTTATAAATATTACTATATTAAAATATTATTTATTTCAATATATATACACTAATTCAACGCAATAAATTCTTTAATTGAATGTTAATATTCCAAAAAAATGCAATTTTAGTTTTCTTTTATCAAAATAAAAAAGATATATAAATATAAGAGAAATTTTAATGTAAAAAAATATATTAAAAATAAAATATACATATTCATATTATTATGGTACTCTTACATATCCCTTTTATACACTAGAAAATGACCTAAGGGTAATTTGCGAGATGGTTATGTTTTCATCGGTTTATTCGGTGTATATGTTTTGGTTCATGTTCTCGATGAGCTTGAACTTCAGGTATAAATGGTTTCTCATTGGATTATGTTGTTGGATCTCATATTGGTCATGGTTGAGGGAAAATCATAGTGATTATGTCACCCTCATTTTCTCCGATAAATGGCCATCAAAGGGTGTGATCCTACATGTAAAGGCCATCATTGTAATTTTCTGTGTCAATTAGATTTTTAAACCCCTATATTTATACTAATCATAAGATCATTGTTGAATAACCTTATTATCAATAGTAATGAGTATCAATAGAAATTTAAAATCTAATAGTATATAATAAATCCAATGAAGTAAATGTGTTTTGTATAACCACATTATAATAATATCAGAATTAATTAAATTTAAAGAGGAATTATATTTGTAAACATTCAAATTGTTAAATTAGTATTTCCTATTACTCAATGGATAATGATATGTTCAACATAACTCTTCTATAGATTTTTCAAAAGACTTCTACGTGTGTCAGTGTGAGATCCATTTTTCATCTTTGATCCCTAGGCAGAGTTCTTGGTATCATCATGACTAATTGTACTCGAGCATTGATCCTCAAATTATATGATTAATCCATATTTATCTTGATGTATCCCCCATGGAATTGAGTTTGATCCTCATTTATGTACCATATCTCTTCAATCCTCTAATGTATAAATCTTTTTCCATGACCTAAAAACCATTACCTAAAGGAATAATGTAATCAATACTATCAGACTTCTGGTGTGTGGTCTCTATGATGGATACTATGTGGAACCTTTGACATAGAATTGAAGGGGGTACTGTTATTATTACATTAACTTTAGTTTTGGTGTCTTTGTTTAACATATATTATTATTATATATATATTTTTATTGACCTATTCCAAGGGAAAGCTAAATGTATCCTTCTGGTATTTTCTTTTTGATTTTGAGTTGTCCTACTAGGAATTATTACACTAACCCCTACATGGGATTTACCAACATGTTTCATGTCTTATTCAAAATATGGATCCTTGGATGAAGACTTAGAGGCACTATGACTAGGTTGTTCTTAGTGAGACTGGATAGATCGATGTTTGTTCCTATGTTATCTAGATAGTTTTCCCCATATTAATTTCATGTGGTACATGATTTTATACTCTTTATGGTAGGATGTTATTTGGACTTCTTTACATCACTTACTATTGTTGACTAGTTATAGGATTTTGATTTGTAAATACATTGTAGTTTCATTTATTTACATTTCATCATTGAATTCTCTTGGATATATGTGTGTGTAGGTACTTAGGCTATGGCCACCCATGTTAGAGATATGCCTACTCATCACCAGTCGATAGCCACTGGCCTATTGGATTCTAGCTTGGGGAGTTATAGAACATGACACATTGGTACATGTTGTGATATAGTGGTATTATAAGATTCAATTTAACCTTATGAATAGATTGTGTGTGATTGGTTTGTGGCAGATGTGTTAGGTGTTTCGAGTCCGTCACATATTATAGGGTCTCTAATGTTGGTGTGGTGGTCGATGTTTTCATACATAAGGACTCTGATAACCTACTTCTGGACTTGGTATATTATAGTTCTAGTAAAAAGGAAAACAATTATACATGAAACATATAATAATTGGTTGTGGTTTTTAGGTTCTTCATTAGTCATATATTTAGTTATACTCATTGAACATGGTACATTGTGTATATTCCATGATTCCTCTGTGATGTATGGCATCTCGGATTGGGCATCAAGATCATCAAGATGATCAAATCAATGAAAAGGCATTGATATAGGGACCACCGCCAATTATTTTACTTCCAAGTGGGGCACCATTTATACCACCACCTATTGAGAATCAGTTGGCATCAACAATACTAGAAGAAAAGGTTGGTAGAATGAGTGAACTTCCTTATTTTTAGTGACAAAGTACCCTTAGATTCCAAGGTGAGATAAAACGATAGGAAGATGAGGAATTTCATGAGGTGGTAATCATATTTTTCCATCTTTTCTGGACACCATGTAACTAGGTGGTGGTCTGGACGATGAGCCTTATCCATTTTTCTACATGATAATGGTGTGGGTTTTGACCCATTATTATAATGAGGAGACAATAATATATTAAATTTTGACTTCCTTTTCTATTAGGAGTTATCTTCTGCTATGCATAACGATGTATATATTTAGGATCTATTACAACTTGAGTAGGGAGCACGATACTATCTGAGTGTTTATAAGGGTTTAGCAACCTTTTTATGTACTCAAAGGAAACATTTCGGGATCTGTTCTTTCGAGATCATTCATTGGATCAGGGACTACATAAAGACATTTGATCTAGTGTTATACCTCAATGAATATATACCTATAATGGGGTCCAAGAGAGATATTTAGTGGTAGATATTTTCTTTCTATGTAGACATATATTGTGGTTGTTTTTAGTGAGACTAAAGGAGCAGAGACCTAGGTAGTAGATAGCCGACATCAGTCTCAAGAACCTGGACATGCAAGAAATTTCAGTAGGAGGTCCCAAGAATGATGTTATATAGATCATTTCTCATATGGTGGGCCCAATCAGTTGAGGTAGAGGTGGATATACACATGTTAAAGTAGGGTAAAACAGACACCATATTGTTTGACCCACTATATGGCTGGAAAAGAGTCCATAGTTGTGATACAGAGGTAAATGCACCAGCATGAGTTGATAAGTTTTCATGGTGGCATGAATATAAAAGGATCTATGAGATCAGTATTAGTTTGTTATTTCTTTGAATTGTTACCACCATCACCCCCAGGTGGTCTACACTTGGATATGGGAGCTAGTGGACAAGGGTGGGGACAGCATTAGGTGGTCGTGTCTTACGACCCATAGAATCTAGGAATGAGAAGAGGTATGTTCCACGTACATTCTACCCTAGCTATAATACTAATTTTCACATGTCTTTTTCATTCATTTAATTACTGCTATATAGTTCATTTTATAGAGATTCCGGTTCATCCCATTGTTAAACCCTTACTCTTGGAGAGTCCGACTATCGATAAATAAGTTATCATACATTTGTTTCCGTAGTAAGACGTGACTCTTAGAGGTAAGAGTTCATGTATGAATCTATTTGTTTTAGTGATTCGTCTATATGATTTTATCATAGGTATAGACTGGTTAGCCACATTTCATGTCCATATTTACTATTTTAGGCATAAGATTCTGTGTTTCTACAGTGATGGGAAAGGGTTTTCCACTTTGGGTTAAAAGGAAAAGAATGCACCATAGGATGTACACAAGCATAGGATGGTGTAAACAATTACTCATCAATTTTCTAGTTTAACCCGTGGTTCATTATATGTTATGTTTTTCTATTTTCCTATAGTTTAAGAAGATTATAAGGTGTTATTCTATAAGGATGTCCCATGTTTCACTTTCCACTGAAAGATGGACTAATGCATTGATCTACGCCCAAGGAAGAATAACAATTTTTTCCCAGCATATCGCATGTATCCTTTAGGGTTTCACTAGACTAGGTTGAAATTGGATGAATTTGGGTGGAAGTGGTTTGTTATGGATAGTTTTTCACCTTGAGAAGACATAATTGTTTGAAAAATATGGTTGATATGAGCGTGAGGTTATGTGTCGGGAACCAGTGCATGAAATAATTAACTATGATGAAAATGTTTTTACAACAGAATTTTATGAACATTATGTTAGATGAGAGGGGAATGATGGTCATTAAATGTTGAACTTGGGGTAGGCAATCATCAGTTCGGAGCACAAGATAAGGATATGAAAAAAACAATATTCAGATGTCTCTATGGTCTCTATGATTACGTAATGATTCCCTTATCCATGAGCATTTCTCTAGCAGTGTTCTTGAGACTTATTAACCATATATTTTAACCTATATTAGACCAGTTAAAGTTAGTCTTTCATGATGAAATTATAGTGTACTCGACCTCTAAGTAGGACCATTCAATAAAATTGATGATGGTTTTTACGTACTCTAAAGGAACCATATTATTGGGAATCTCTCGAAGTAATTGATTTGGGTTTAGGAGTTACAATTTATAATACATGTTATCTCTGCATATGGAGTGGAAGTGGACACAACCAAGGTAGAGTTAGTGTTATCTTATGACCTTCCTATGAGAGTGAGATAGGAGTATAGCTTCTATGGTTTGGTAGACTATTACCATATTTTCATAGCTATTTTCTCCAAGATACCATCACCCATGAAAACATTAACCCAGAATGGGAATCCATTCATGAGGGAAGGGAGGTTTCAGTAGGATTTTCAGTTGTTGAGCCAAAGGTAGATATGTTCTCCATATTAATATTACTGGAGGAGGGTCTCGAGTATATAGTATTCTTTGACGAATCCAATACCTTCCTCAGTTGGGTTCTAATATAAATTAAATAGGTGACTGTCAATGGTTCAAATCAGTTAAGGCCACTTGAGAAAAACTATGTAATCCCTGATCTTGTTTTTTGAGTGGAGGTATTCTAAATAATGATAGGTTGAAACTACATGAAGGGATAGAAATTTTTCATCTATTATGATCACAAGAATCCCAATAATATCTTCTCTCAACATTACCTTATCATGATAAATATGTGATGGATAGAGATCCTCCAAGATTATGAATTTATTATTTTCTATACTCCTAAAAAGGGAATATTTTTATCATATTTTCATAGTAGGAGATATTTTTTCCTATTGTTTAATTATGTGTTATGGAATTTGGCCTCATTGTAATAATATGTTTTGGATGGAGATGAGGAAGCATACCTCATTTAAATGGTTTTTACTCATCCACTTTTATAATGATTCTAGGAGTAAAAACATGGGGATGTCGACTATGAGGCCCTATATACTCAGATATCCAATGTACATGATCGTTATTTATTTTCTGAAGGTAGGGAGAATGTAATTATTTTCTTAGGATACAAGATGATACCAGTAAAGATTCATTAGGATGATATAATAGAGTCTCATACATCTCAATATTGGGTATATCTAATAGTGTAAAATATGTACCAGGATCACCAACATTAGTTATGGGGGTTAGGGATGAAGAAGGGAGTCTTAGAGTCTGTCTTAAGATACTTTACTATTTATTTAGTTAAGGTAGACCACCAAGTTCTACCTCATTTTTATCAACCCCTATATGTTCGAGAGTTTATGTGGGATTTTATATCCATATACATTGTGATGATATTACCATATATGTATAAGGTAATTGATTTTATCTGGGTAAGCGTAGACCAAATGACCATGTAAGTCCACTTCGTAGCTATTGGTGATCAATGTTCAGTCAAAAATCATAGGAGTCAACTACATGCATGTGATTGTCCGACTCCACGAATTTTCCTTTCTGATCTTTTCTGATAGGGATTCTCCCTACACATATCAATTATGTAAGTGATTACAATAGTATTTAGGAACTCAATTATGCTTGAGCATAGAATTTCACCACAAGACTGACAACCACACATAGCATACAATCTAGATTCTAAAGGACATGATGCGAACTTGAATTTTGGAATTTAATTATATCTAGGAGGACCAACTACCAATGTTGGATTTTCAAATAACAGAAGCATCCATTCCACTATCTATTTTGAACAATTCATGATCTTATACAGGTGACCCATTGAGTGACCACAATGATTAAATGTCCTAGGAGAGTCGGTGCATTTGGTCCTAGAGATGGTTATAGATAATACATTGATGATGAAAAACATCTAGAAGTGGATGGGGACTACAGAAATCCATAAAAATATTACGAGGACATATGGAAATGTAATTTGTTGTTTTAGGATGGAGTCATTGAGTTCCCATATGTTTCACAAAATCACGGATTATTTATATTATGACGGGTAATCAACAAACCTCTAAGATTCATTGGCCCATTATAAATACTATGTAGTGTTAGAATTGTGGCATACCTATTTTCTATATCTCTGTTGTTAGACCATGTAAAGAACATCTTCCATGATTTACTGATGAGGAGGTACATCCCTAAACCATCACACATTATTGACTAGGGGGAGATGGACATTAAGGAAAGAACTATATTTACTGAGTAACTGATAGATATTGAGAATCAGTAGGATATGATCTCATTGGGCAAGGAATTATATTAACGTATGTCTAATGGAATCATGGGAATCATTAAGAGAGAACCATGGAGTGGGAGCCTCACATTCTTTCTTTGTACCCACGTCTCTATAAGTGGCCCTTATTTAATTTTTTAGTAATGAATATTTTAACAAATCATATTATCCCTATATTAATTTTGGATATTTTATGGATTAATTTTGTGTCCAAGCACTTAGGTAGCGTGTGATTATGTGCTCTGATGTTCTCAGAATATTTTTTAAAAATATAATTTAATATTTTAAATAGCACACATATATATATTTTCTAAAAAATTTAAATGAATATAAATGGGGGATCATATCATAAATACAAGGGCACCATTGAGTTAATAACAATGTGGTTACCTTATGCATGACATAAAATTTCTGGTGCATGATATTTGTTTAGAATACATCATGGGAATACAAATGATTGAAAAAATTAATAAAATTAATAAAATTATAAGTTCATGAAGTGACCTAATTCCATATCTTATTATGCGGTTAAGATAGAATTCCTTGTTTATCCTTATAGTCCTGGAATAGGTGGAGAGAGTGTGTATGATCCCTCTCAGATGAAATTCTTCTATACTGTGGATTAGTGATCGGTGTGCAATGAAATATAAGGATCTCCCTAATGACAATGATGCTATGTAACTATTCATTATCAATCAATCCTAATGAAGATATAATGTTTATATATTTGGACATGATCCAATTTTATGATTTCTATGATGAAAATAGAGAAATATAAAATATATTGATTCATGGATCTTGTGTTATTATTAATGTGTTAGGTTATTTAATAATTGGTAGAATTTAATTTTGATTATTTTTTATCTCTTTATTAATCATTCCAACTAAAATGAATCAAGGTCAACATGAACATCAATTGTTGTACATTTATCACAATTGTTGATATTTTTTCTTCCCAGATTCATCATTCATCATAGGATTTCCTCACATGGCCTATAGTTTACATATATATATGAAATAGATCCTTACAAACCTTCTCATGGGTCAATAATTAGATATCATAGATCAAGGGATCTTCATGACATGATAGTTTTGTGACACTATAATTAGATGTAGCTCAACTTATGGAGATACCTAATTGTCTCGTTCTTTATATAACAATGAATAATGATGTCTCGGAGTAATTTATGTAACACCCCGGGATTCTACGGTACGCTTCTCTTTGAATAATGTGATAGCGTGTGTTGTACACAACACCGAGTTCTAACACACCATAACCAATCAAACTAGCCGTTATGAATAGTAATACATACTTTTTGAAATTATATATATTTTATATTTTAAAATGGACTTCATTTCTGGATTCGGAATATCGAATTTAGCCTAAGGTGAAATTTTGGTACTTTTCGGATAACTTTCATATTTTGATGAATAGTGAAAATTACTAAATTTTAATTAAAAACAACTTTTTTAATCAAAATAATTAATAGTGATAAATTATAAATTTGAGTAGTTTTAAAGTATATTAAGAATATATTTTTACCATTTAATATAATTTTGGTCATTGGACATAATTTTAAAATTAAACCGAACATAAACAAGTGTCAATCTTTTGATAGTTATTATCTCTTAAAAACACGCTTTTTGTTTTGACAGCGGGAATTAATTTTAAATTAATTTCTACCACTTCTGTATTTTGAATTTAGAAAAATGGATTCCATATTTGGAATCAGGATGTCCAAATTGTGTAAATAGTTAACTTTTATTTTTAGACATTTTGAATAATTACTGTGGTAAATATTTTATTTACCATGGTTAAGGGTAAATCTGGTAAATAAGGTTTAAAAAATAATATTATAATAATACTAAATTTCCCTAAAACGTGTCCTAGCCGTATTGGTTGATACATGTTCGACCATAGGCATCTTTTGGTCGATTTTGGGACCCCATGGTGCCACTTGTTGGTGATAGGGACACTTTTTTTTAATTAAGTTAAAATGAATACAAAAATGGCACAAGCATATATCGTTTAGCAAAATAATTTTTACATAGGGTTATATATTTTGTATTTTAAATTATAAATATTAATTAGAAAGATAAAATGATTTCCTACATAATTATATTTTATTTATAATTTTTAGACATTAAATAATTTAATTTATTTATGACACAATGATGATGTAGTAATTACTATAATAGTGAAAAATTAAAATAATTGATATTATAAATACCCAAATAAATATATTATGAAACTTTTATTTAATTGAAATAATTTTCTAGGATAATATTATATATTAGAATTGATTAAATTGACTTTGTTCGAAGTAATAAATCTGTAATGAGTTTGAAAAAAATCAACTATTGAATAGTGTCAAAATTGACATAAAAGAGTTCTTAAAAAAAATATTATATTATTAATTGATATTAAATTTCTAAAAATCTAAGGTTCGGCCAATAGACCTATATCAGGATTGTCTCATCATTAATGGACCACTTGGGGTCGATTTGATGTATATAGTATGTTTATTAACCATATTATATAAAAATACAAAGAGACATTGTAAAAGTGAAACTAATTAATTTAGAGTTAATACTTAAACATAAGGTTAATATAAGTACCCAAACCTGTATAAATTCTATTTGTTGAGTTGTTTTAGACCTATACCTACCTTAACATTTAAGTAATCATCTTTGGAGCCATTTTAAACCGAATATGAATTTATTATAAACTAATATTTCTAGCTTTTCCAAAGGTGCCCCTCACCCCTCTTATAAAAGGGCACTCCTCCTTCTCATTTCTTCACACCTTCAAAGCCTTTTGGTTCTGCCAAACTCTACCCAAATACTCTCCCAACTTCCCTCACTACAACCTAGAGGCCTTATTTTGATCAGAAAGCCAACCTAAGGATCCCTTTTGATCAAATCAAAAGGAAGAACCCGAAGAAGAGGTATTGATTTCACCACCCTTTTCCAAGTTCATTTCTTCTTCCACTTCTTCATCCATTGTTGTTACCATTCTAAAATAATAACTCCAGTATCATATATATACTTTGATGTTATTATAAATATGGTACAACCATATTCAGTATTCTATCCACCCTTTGAATAACATGTCACCATACGTGCGTACGTACGGCTTACCGTCTCCACGTCGTGGTGTAATTGTTATTCAATATATTATTATTTGGATGGGTATAATAATGATGTGTAAATCATGTAAATAATAAATATAACATGTTAATGATTCTGTATATATGATAATCCATCCATTTATATATCATTATAATATCAAAAGAATGATATTGTCGCTCGTGCTTACGTACGGACTACTGTCTCCATGAACGCGATGAGATTCATTCTCCATCGTAACCATTAAATTATAATTATCATTTGATGATTTAAAAATGATTTTTAAGGACTTGATATCATTCTGGATATGAATAATATACAACCTATCCTTTAAAAACATGTCTTACGTAACAAAACATATAAAAGACAAGTAAGTTAACACCCGAAACAACGATAATACTAAGATATTATTATCAAATCAATATTAAAAGATCATATATGATATCATAATAATGTATATGATTCTTTTATAATTTAATAACAATTATTTCACCATTATACAGGAGGTTAACCTACCCCAACCAAGTAAAAGTACAAGGTAAGGGTTATTTCAGAATCTCTTCATTATCCGAGGTTGTTTATAGGTAATAATCTACTGGGATCTCATTATCATTCACATACATGTTTCTTTAAAATGTATTTCAAAACATTTTTATTATTTACAAGAATATGGGTTAAAGTCATTTATACCCTTGTTTGACTTTTTATAAGAGGAATCTTTCCACCGTTTTCAAAACAAGGTCCTTTTTATCCTTTTCGACAGAATTAAGGTAAGAATGTTTTTTTAACTTATACGGTGGGTGCGGTTATTTTACACCGTTATAAAATCTTCAAAGATTTCCTTACAAGCTTATAAGAATATTTTCAAAGAAAATGTTTTTTTATATGGATCTTAAATGATTTCAAAAAAAATAAAAAGAGATATTTCTCTAAAAAGAGTTTTGATTTCATCTATGTCAACATCTTTTGATGGATTTTACGCTTATTTGATGTTGATTTATTATGATAAAAATCTTCTATATTGTATTAAAGGTTTTGTGATATGTTTGACTGTGGATGTGCTATTTTTATACCATTCATAGTTTATGGTGAAATTATTTAAATTTCGTATGCTAGTTTTAATACGAATGTTTATATTATGTTTAATGCTTTTCATATGGGAATGCATTGGACTTAATATGTGACGGGTGGAGCCCGCTATAGCTCCTCGATGCATCGGTATGTCTCATGAGACAAACTAGTGTTTTGGCACAAGGCCTTGGGAAAATCTTATTTGTAGTCTTGGCACGAGGCCTTGGCTATGTGGTTATGATAGTCTAGCATTATGCATTCCAACATTATGAAATTGGTTATTGATTTTGCATGTGATTATTCGATTAGTATAATATCAATGTGAATGAGTAAATGGCATTATTTCATTTTATTTATGCCATACAATGTTGAATGTTCAAGTTTGAAATGCTTTTGTTTTAGTTATACATTGCCTTAAAGGTTTATTCTTATTTATGAAAGTTTCCGCTATATTGTTATCCTTAATGGGCATTTGAGATCACCCCTTTTCTATGTTTTATTTTTCTCAGGAAGTGAAGAAGTAAATTATGAATGACCTACAGGGATATTATTTGGGGATATGAGTGTAGATTATGGAGACATTATATTGTTGTAGTAGTTTTTCATTTTATGATGTAATGTAAAACGTATGAATATATCTAGTGTTTCCGAGGCTACTAAACCAATCGGTCTTTCGAGATTTGATCTTTATTATGATCATGCCAATGTTATGTAATAATGCACCGACTCTGGGTAACTAGGGTCGGGGCGTTACAGTTGGTATCAGAGGAAGTTTAGTACAAACCTTGGAAGCTATATTTAGATAAACTCTGATTAGAGCACGTAGAACTAAGATGAACATTGAGGATTAGTATAGAAGAACATCCTAGAATTTTTGTATTGTAGAGATTTTGTGAGTTTTCCGATCAATACATCCCTGTCTAGATACGAGCAGGTAGAGGCGGCTCTGGCACAGATGTACCTAGAGGTAAAACCCAAAAACACTGCTTTGAGCTATACTCGAACGGCAACTGGTGCATGACCACGGGCCTTGCTGCACTCTTGGATACGACACTCCCGGGGGATATGCTTAGGATAAATATCATTTTATTTACAAATCATTATGAAGGGTTTATGAGTATATACATCCTCAAAGAAAACATTTTTATGATTATGGATTATATCCATAAATAGTTCAATTTATGTTAAGTGTTTTATAAGTATGGGATTATGTATTTTGATTCATAAACTGATCTAGTTTATGCCATTTTTTAGAAATGGCGCCTAGTGGAAGAATGGAAGCCGTATCAATGCACACACTCCATGTAGGGATTTCCCTCCTACTCAAGATAATTATAGTGGGGCTGCTGATACAACTGGTGCCGATCAGCTAATCACCATACCGGGACAACTTACTCAGGTTATGAATAATAACCTTACCCGTATGGAGCACCCTGATCCACAGCATGGAGGATCAATGTTAGATCGATTCATGAGGCAACAAACACCAACGTTCAATGGGAGTAAAAATCCCTTAGTAGCTGAGCAATGGATAAATTCCCTAGAAAAAATATTTAAGGCTTTGGGGAGCAGTGAAAGGGAAAAAGTTATCATGGTAGTTTACTGCCTCACTGGAGATGCTGATTAATGGTGATCATTAATTCAAAATACAAAGGAAGATGATGAAGTATCAAATATGGAATAAAGGGAGTTCAAATATCTGTTTTTAGAAAAATACTTTCCACGCGACAATCGAGCATATATGGAAAGGCAATTTCTATGTCTGAGACAGAAGGAGGATGAGAATGTCACAAAGTATGAGGCTAACTTTACAAGGTTAGCAAGGTATGCTGGTGATTATATACGTAACCCAAGAAGTAAGATTGATCGTTTCTTTGATGGGTTAAAACCATTTCTCTGTCTAGCATTAGTCTCACAATCCTTTTCATCGTACGAAGACATTGTCTCATGTGCTATCAAGACTGAAAAGGAATTCTCTAAGTCTTATGACTTTAAAGAAAAGCAAGAGAAGAAGAGGCCTACTGATCAATCTGGGAATGGAAATAAGGGGAAGAAATGAAGTGTTGAATATCCATCCTGTGGTAAATGTGGGAAGAAACACCCCGGTACTTGCTTGAAGGGAATGGGAGTCTGTTACAAGTTTGGTTAAAAAGGCCACCAAGCTCGTGATTGCAAAGGGAAGAAAGAAGCTACCAACGTTCAGTGCTACAATTGCAGGGAGATGGGGCATTATTCAAATGAATGTCCTAAGCGTCAAGAGAACTTACCTCAGAAAAGGCCAAGGGATCAAGGCCAGGCTTATGCTATCACTACTGCTGAGGTAGAAGCTCCGAAAGACGTGGTGGCAGGTAATTTAATGGTTTCCTCAAGTTTAGCAAATGCATTATTTGATTTTGGATCATCAAATTGTTTCATATCTTCCCAGTTTGCTAAGAAAATTAGATATTTCCATTTTGATTTAATAAGGGAGTTTCCAGTTAAAACTCCTAAGGGAAGTATCATTGCAACAAAGTTTTGTGAATCAGTCCCTATTAGAGCACATAAATGTTCGTTATCTGCCGATCTCATCGTCATACCTATGATTGAGTTTGATATAATCCTTGGTATTGACTGGCATTCGGACTATGATGTGAATATTTATTTTAAGAAGAAAGAGGTTACGATTCTTAATGATAATGATAACAAAAACCTTATCTTTACAGCAGAATCGTCACCACCTAATTCTTATTTAGATCCACCCTCAATAGCTAAACTAAATTCAATTATTGGGGAGGAAGAGAATGAAATAACTGTTGGTGAGGAAAGGAATGTTCAAATAGAGGATGTACCTATTGTGAAAGAATTTGTTGATGTATTTCCGGAAGATTTACCTGGACATCCTCTAGAACGAGAAGTTGAGTTTTCCATTGATTTGATTCCTGGATCAAGGCCTATATCGAAGTCCCATTATAGAATGGCCACTGTAGAATTAGTTGAACTAAAGAAACAACTAGAGGAATTGAGTAATAAGGGATTTATTCTCCCTAGTGTTTCTCCATGGGGAGCCCCTGTTCTTTTTGTTAAAAATAAAGATGGATCTATGAGGTTATGTATCGACTACTGGGAGATCAATGCTATAACGATAAAGAACAAGTATCCCCTACCTCGTATTGATGATTTATTTGACCAACTACATAGAGCTCAATACTTTTCAAAGATTGACTTTTGATCTGGATACCATCAGTTGTGTGTAAAGAAGGAATACATTCTGAAGACAGCATTTCGAACCAGGTACGGGCATTACGAGTTTACTGTAATGCCTTTTTGATTGACTAATGCACCCTCTGTATTCATGGATCTGATGAATAGAGTTTTCAAGGAGTATCTCGATGAATTTGTTGTGGTATTTATTGATGATATCTTGGTATACTCCAAAACCTACGAAGATCAAGAAAATCACTTGCGCATTATCTTTAAGACTCTGAGGAGACATGAATTATATGGGAAGTTTAGCAAGTGTGAATTATGGCTTCATGAGATTTTTTTTCTTGGACATATTGTCTCTAAAGATGGAATCTCTGTTGATCCTTCTAAGACCAAGGCAATCCATGAATGGTCAGCACTTATGAGTATAACTGAGGTACGTAGTTTTATTGGTTTGGCAGGTTATTATCGACATTTCGTCCAGAATTTTGCCCGATTGGCTAACCCATTAACGAAGCTCACACATAAAGGGGTTAAATTTGTTTGGAAAAAAGAGTGTGAATAATGTTTCGAAGAACTGAAGAGAATATTAGTCAATGCACTTATATTGACTCTACCATCGGGGAATGATGGGTTCGTTATTTATAGTGATGCATCAAAGAAAGGACTTGGTTGTGTCCTTATGCAGAATTATAGAGTTATTACCTATGCATCACGACAGTTGAAAATTCATGAACAAAACTATCCTACTCATGATCTCGAGTTAGCAGCTGTGATCTTTGCTTTGAAGATATGGAGGCACTACCTCTATGGTGAAAAATGTGAGATTTATACGGATCAGAAGAGTTTGAAGTATATTTTCTCACAAAAAGAAATCAACATGAGGCAAAGGAGATGACTTTAATTACTCAAAGATTATGATTGCACGATACACTACCACCCGGGGAAAGCAAACAAGGTGGAAGATGCTTTGAGTAGAAAATACCATGGAGTTTTGAACATGATGATAATTGAAAAGGAACCAATTTTCATGGATCTAGTGAAGATGGACATGGGAATAACCAGGGAAGGTGAAACATCAATGCTTTTTAAAATGGTTGCCAAACCATGTTTACTAGAAAGGATTAAGAGTTCTCAGACCAATGATGAAGAATTTCAAAAAAAGATTAAAGCTGTGAATGATGGGAGATTGAGAGACTTTGTGTATGAAGATGGAATTTTGAAATTCGGGAAGAGACTTTGTGTTCCCGATATACCTAATCTAAAAAGGGAATTGTTGGATGATTCTCATAGTTCCAATTTCTCTATACACCCTGGGAGCACCAAAATGTATAGAGATTTGAAGGAACATTTTTGGTGGAACAACATGAAGAGGGAGATTGCTGATTTTGTGTCAAGATGTATGGTTTGTCAACAAATGAAAGCTGGAAGGCAACAGCCTGGAGGAGTCATGCAACCTCTTCCCATACCGGAGTGGAAATGGGACAATATTACGATGGACTTTGTCATGGGGCTACCAAAGACTCCTAGAAGGAACGATGCAATATGGGTTATTGTTGATCGTCTTACCAAGTCAGCACATTTTCTTGATATAAGAGAAGATCTACCCCTGGAACGTCTAACAAAACTATATATTAATGAAGTTGTGAGACTTCATGGAGTACCCCTATATATTGTTTATGATCGTGATCCCCGTTTTAATTCAAGATTTTGGAAAAGTCTTCAGAAATCCCTGGATACTGAACTTCATTTGAGAACTTCTTACCACCCTCAGACAGACGGACAATCAGAACGGACTATTCATACATTAGAAGACTTGTTGATATCTTGCTCACTTGACATTCAGGGTATGTGGGATCAATATTTACCACTGGTAGAATTTTCCTATAACAATAGCTTCCATTCGAGTATTCAGATGGCACCATATGAAGCGTTATACGGAAAGAGATGTCGTACACTAACCTGTTGGGATGACGTTGGTGAAAGAAAACTTGTAGGCCCAGAACTGGTGGAGGAAACGGTGGAAAAGGTGAAGGTAATCCAAAATCACATCAAAGCAGCTCAAAGTAGGCAGAAGAGCTATGCCGATAATCGAAGGAAGGATTTGGAATTTCAAGTTGGTGATCATGTTTTCCAGAAGATATCACTATGGAAGGGATTCATACGTTTTGGTAAGAAAGGTAAATTGAGTCCCAGGTACATCGGAACTTTCGAAAATCTAGAATGAATTGGGGTTGTGGCTTACCGAATGGCAATGCCGCCAAGTTTCTCCAATGTTCACGATGTGTTCCACGTATCTCTGTTGAGGAAATACATGCCTGACCCAACGCATGTACTCACCTATGAGGAATTAGAACTGAATACCGATATTTCCTATTGTGAAGATCCCATCAGGATTCTTGATACGAGAGAACAAGTACTGAGAAACCGGACGACGGATCTGGTAAAAGTTTTGTGGAGAAACCATAAGATGGAAGAGGCAATGTGGAAACCTGAGGAACTTATGATGAAGAACCACCCGAGTCTTTTCATGTGATAAGTATTCTTGAAATTTCAAGGACGAAATTATTTGAAGGAAGGGAGAATGTAACACCCCAAGCTTCTACGGTACGCTTCTCTTTGAATAATGTGATAGCGTGTGTTGTACGCAACACCGAGTTCTAACACACCAAAACCAATCAAACTAGCCGTTATGAATAGTAATACCTACTTTTTGAAATTATATATATTTTATATTTTAAAATGGTCTACATTTCTGGATTCGGAATATCGAATTTAGCCTAAGATGAAATTTTGGTACTTTTCGGATAACTTTCATATTTTGATGAATAGTGAAAATTACTAAATTTTAATTAAAAACAACTTTTTTAATCAAAATAATTAATAGTGATAAATTATGAATTTGAGTGGTTTTAAAGTATATTTAGAATATATTTTTACAATTTAATATAATGTTGGTCATTGGACATAATTTTACAATTAAACCGAACATAAACAAGTGTCAATCTTTTGATAGTTATTATCTCTTAAAAACACGCTTTTTGTTTTGAAAGCGGGAATTAATTTTAAATTAATTTCGGCCACTTCTGTATTTTGAATTTAGAAAAATGGATTCCATATTTGGAATCATGATGTCCAAATTGTGTAAATAGGTAGCTTTTATTTTTAGACATTTTGAATAATTACTGTGGTAAATATTTTATTTACCATGGTTAAGTGTAAATCTGGTAAATAAGGGTTAAAAAATAATATTATAATAATATTAAATTACCCTAAAACATGTCCTAGCCTTATTTGTTGATACATGTTCGGCCATAGGCATCATTGGGTCGATTTTGGGACCCCATGGTGCCACTTGTAGGAGATTGGGACACTTTTTTTAATTAAGTTAAAATGAATACAAAAATGACACAAGCACATATCATTTAGAAAAACAATTTTTACATAGGGTTATATATTATGGATTTTAAATTATAAATATTCATTAGAAATATAAAAAGATTTCTTACATAATGATATTTTATTTATAATTTTTAGACAATAAATAATTTTATTTATTTATGACACAATGATGATGTAGTAATTACTATAATAGTGAAGAATTAAAATAATTGATATTATAAATACCCAAATAAATATAATATGAATCTTTTAATGAATTAAACTAATTTTATAGGATAATATGCTATATTAGGATTGATTTAATTGACTTTTTTCGAAGTAATCAATCTGTTTTGAGTTCCAAAAAAATCAACTATTGAATAGTGTCAAAATTGACATAAAAGAGTTCTTAAAACAAATATTATATTATTAATTGATATTAAATTTTTAAAAATCTAAGGGTCGGCCAAGAGACCTATATCATGATAGGTTCATCATTCATGGACCACTTGGGGGTCTCTTGGATGTATATATTAATTTTATTAACAATATTATATAAAAATACAAAGAGACATTGTAAAAGTGAAACTAATTAATTTAGAGTTAATACTTAAAGATAAGGTTAATATAAGTACCCAAACCTGTCTAAATTATATTGGTTGAGTTTTTTTCGATCTATACCCACCTTAAAATTTAAATAATCGTCTTTGGATCCATTGGAAACCGAATATGAATTTATTATAAACTAATATTTCTAGCTTTTCCAAAGGTGCCCCTTACCCCTCTTAAAAAACGGCACTCCTCCTTCTCATTTCTTCACACCGTCAAAGCCTTTTGGTTCGGCCAAAATCTGCCAAAATACTCTCCCAACTTCCCTCACTACACCCTAGAGGCCTTAGTTGGATCAGAAAGCCAACCTAAGGAGCCCTTTTGATCAAATCAAAAGGAAGAACCTGAAGAAGAGGTAATGATTTCACCACCCTTTTCCAAGTTCATTTCTTCTTCCACTTCTTCTTCCTTTGTTGTTACCATTCTAAAATAATAACTCCAGTATCATATATATACTGTGATGTTATTATAAATATGGTACAACCATATTCAGTATTCTATCCACCCTTTGAATAACATGTCACCATACGTGCATACGTACGGCTTACCGTATCCACGTCGTGGTGTAATTGTTATTCAATATATTATTATTTGGATGGGTATAATAATGATGTGTAACTCATGTAAATAATAAATATAACATGTTAATGATTCTGTATATATGATATACCATCCATTTATATATTATTTTAATATCAAAAGAATGATATTGTCACTCGTGTGTACGTACGGACTACCGTCTCCACGAACGCGATGAGATTCATTCTCCATCGTAACCATTAAAGTATAATTATCATTTGATGATTTAAACATGATGTTTAAGGACTTTATATCATTCTGGATATGAATAATATAATCCCTATCCTTTACAAACATGTCTTACGTAACAAAACATATAAAAGACAAGTAAGTTAACACCCGAAACAATGATAATACTAAGATATTATTATCAAATCAATATTAAAAGATCATATATGATAACATATTAATGTATAGGATTCTTGTATAATTTAATAACAATTATTTCACCATTATACAGGAGGTTAACCTACACCAACCAAGGAAAATTACAATTTAAGGGTTATTTCACAATCTCTTCATTATCCGAGGTTGTTTATACGTAATAATCTAATGGGATCTCTTTATCATCCACATCCATGTTTCTTAAAAATGTATTTCAAAACATTTTTATTATTTACAAGAATATGGGTTAAAGTCATTTATACCCTTGTTTGAATTTTTATAAGAGGAATCCTTCCGTCGTTTTCAAAATAAGGTCCTTTTAAAACTTTTCGACAGAATTAAGGTAAGAATGTTTTTTTAACTTATACGGCGGGTGCATTTATTTTCTACCATTATAAAATCTTAAAAGCTTTCCTTACAAGCTTATAATAATATTTTCAAAGAAAATATTTTATTTTATATGGATCTTAAATGATTTCAAAAAAAAATAGAAAGAGATATTTATCTAAAAAGAGTTTTGATTTCATCTATGTCAACATCCTTTGATGGATTTTACGCTTATTTGAAGTTGATTTATTTTGATACAAAACTTCTATATTGTATTGAATGTTTTGTGATATGTTTGACTGTGGATGTGCTATTTTTATACCATTCATAGTTTATGGTGAAATTATTGACATTTAGTATGCTAGTTTTAATACGAATGTTTACATTATGTTTAAACCTTTTCATATGGGAATGCATTGGACTTAATATGTGACGGTTGGAGCCCGCTATAGCTCCTCGATGCATCAGTAGGTCTCATGAGACAAACTAGTGTCTTGGCACAAGGCCTTGGCAAAATATTATTTGTAGTCTTGGCACGAGGCCTTGGCATTGTGGTTTTGATATTCTGGCATTATGAATTCCAACATTATGAAAGTGGTTATTGATTTTGCATGTGATTATTCGATTAGTATAATATCCATGTGAATGAGTAAATGGAATTATTTCATTTTATTTATGCCATACAATGTTTAAAGTTCAATTTTGAAAGGTTTTTGTTTTAGTTATAAATTGCCTTAAATGTTTATTCTTATTTATGAAAGTTTCTGCTATACTGTTATCCTTACTGGGCATTTGAGCTCACCCCTTTTCTATGTTTTATTTTTCCCAGGAATTGAAGAAGTAAATTATGAATGACCTGTAGGGATATTATGTGGGAATATGAGTGTGGATTATGGAGACATTGTGTTGTTGTAGTAGTTTTTCATTTTATGATGTAATGTAAAACTTATGAATATATCTAGTGTTTCCAAGGCTACTAAACCAATCGGTCTTTCGAGATTTGATCTTTCTTGTGATCATTCCAATGTTATGTAATAATGATCCGACTCTGGGTAACTAGGGTCATTGCGTTACATTTTAAAACAGTATTAATGGGAATAATCCAATGTTCTTATGATGGAAATGGTTTACCATAAATGATAATTTATTCCATCATGAGGTGTGGATGGATTGGTTACTAGAGTATTGGAGGAAACGTGTGGAAACCAGATATCTGATTCTTGAACATCCTATAGCACACGACATGTAATAAATTACTAAGCAGTGTGTGGGCCCTCATAATTGTTGTTACAGTTTAGGCAAGGAGAGTAGTATCACATAGTGTGTGGACTTGTCACATTTTGTGTGGTACCCTTTTTTATCTTGAGTTGTATTGTAGAGGTTAAAAACACACAACCTGTGAGTTCACAACTAGAGGCCCCCAATGTACTCTTACACGAACACGACTAAGAGGGAATGTACATGGTAACAACTGTGTACTCATACATAGGTAGAGTACATTTCCATCTTTACACCATGTACTATTACATAGAAATGGGAACAGACATGGACATAGGTTATTGACATGGGTGGGATGCACGGTTTAAGGTATATGATGTGTACCCGTACAACACGATGTGTACTCCTAAAATATTAGTATGGTCCAACTTTCCTCTACATCCTATACAAGATTCATTATTATAAACTACACATACCTTTTACTTGAGGGTTAATATGGAATCACCTTCTAATAATAGGATGTATATCCTTTTAGTTAGGCTTCTTTGATAATTTTATTGGAATCATTATGTGTGGATCGAAGTTAGATCCTCTATCCATCTTCATTCCCTTGGTAGAGTTCATAGTATCTACATTACCAAAACTACACCAGAACTAATCCTATGCCTGGAGGTTTAATACATATTGTGTTTTTAGTATCCCTAATGGACATAGTTTTATCATCATTCGATTATTGTATTTTCTGGTACATCCTAAATATATATATAATGGAGTGACCCAAATAGGATTACCTCTTAGAAGGATGTCATTAGTGCCATTAGACTAATGAAGTGTGTTCACCTAGATGAGTGTTATGAGGAACCTTCAAGCTAGACACCTAAGCTGGTATTACTATTGCGACTTTACAATTATACTATGTTTCTTTTTTGAGTATACTTATCTATTATTTGTATATGAGCTATAAAAATATAAATTTTTAAATATAAATATATTCTTTTGTTATATGCTTTTTTATTTTGAGGTGTCCAGCTGGGTATTGTAATACATTCCCATGCACAATATTTTCTAATAGTTGATGTGTCTTGTGTAGACGATCGACTATTTGATTGAGTCCTAGGTGGTGCGGACCAAGCGATGCTTAGTGAGACATGATAGACTGAGGTGTGTTCCTGTGGTATCTGGATACAATTCCCCACCCTCAATTTATAGTTAACATTATTTTAGATACATATTGTTTGGATTATATTTTTTAATGTCTACATTCCTTAACATCTATTTTACATGGGTAGTGGGATTTTGATGTATGAATTTATGGAAAATTAGGTTTTTTACATTTTATAATTTTATGTTCTTGGATATGCATGTTTCTGTATAGGTACGTAGGGTATGGCCTACCATGTTAGTGATATTCGTACTCGGAGGTAGTCTCCAGCCCCTAGGAAATTAGAGGTGGGCATGTGGATTAACAGTATTGGACCCATTATAAAGGGTTATGACAATTAATTTTAGAGATTTCATGATATTTTAAATTGGATAAATTAAGTGGAAATATATTTGATAATCCATCATTGTGTGATAATATTATTTTATACTAAATTAAAATTTTGGGAACAATTGAGCGATAATATATAAAGGATAAATATGAATCATGAAATAAAAGGTAGTGGAATTTCATGGGATCACTCAACCAGAGTATATAATATATATCACTTCTTGGGAATAATTTTTTGGGGTATATTGATATTTTCTAAATCCCCAAATTTTATTTGAGATGTTTAATAATTTATTATAATTCTTAAAGTTCATTTTATGTATTATTCATTACACTTGGAAGAAGTCTTTATTTTAGAGATGAAGATGTAAATACTATGAATTCAATCTAGCATAAGCCTTTCTGTTGCAGCATAAGTCTTTTAGTATGTATCTATTAGAAAATAATATTACATAACTATTGATTATAAAACCCTGAAAACTATGCATAAGAAGATGGTTGTACCTATGTAATAACTAGTGAGTTAAATCCCTTCTCAGTTTATTTCTTCATAGACTTTAAATTTTATATCCCCAGTGTAAGGCTTCAAAACATAGAAAATTTTCATAGTTCAATTGAATAAAATACTCATGATTCCATATTCAATTTTGATAAAGATTAAATTAAAGTGGAATGATTCTTGAACTATTATATACAGATTTAATCATCATAAACTCCTAAATATATTTATGATCAATGTAAAAATCTAAGGATATAATATCTTCAAAATTGAGAGAAGGATAATCAATGGAAGATGATATTACTGAATAACTTTTTATATCAACAATACATAGAAACAAAAAAACTATCTGTAAATAACTTCTAAAGAAACATGGGTAATTCCTCCAACATCATAATTTCAAGATGCTTTTAAAATCCATGATCCCTGTTTGGTTTGAGATTTATGAATGATTTGAGTTAAGGATATCATTTTTAAAATTAATTACGATTTTAAAATATTTTTTTGAAAGTATTTTCTAGTGATAAATATGATGATAAACTTAATGATTCATAAAAATATTTGTAGTGATCTAAAACTTTTATAGATAGATATGATTGAAGAGGAATGAAAATGATGTTGAGACCTAACAATGTTTCTATAAGAATGTATTGATAATATTGAAGACTACCTTTTTTCTACAATGCATATCATGATTTAAATTAAATTTTATAAACCATATATGGTAAATTAAATGAAATAATTATATGGATGAGGAGATTAATGTGTAACTAGAATCAATATTTATAGTTAATGGTTTTTTCAGCTTCCTGTCATGGATTTGTTTACAACAACATAAGGAAATATAAGTTGGTTATTCTGAGAAGATAAAGATGACAGTCTTGAAATGATTGGAAGATTCATGAATATCTACAAAATATAAAATTAAATAAATTAACTAAATCACTAGTATTTAATGGGACGAAACAATTGAGAAATAAGTTCACTACAAAGACCATGGGGCATTGCTATGTATGAATGGTTATAAAAATTAAATAACGATTATAGGGACTTAATGTTTTGGAGATATTATTTGTTTCATAATGGATAATGTTATTCTAGTAGAATACATATGAATGAAAAATTATTAAAGGATAATTTTAAGATCAAATATATTTATTTAGAGAAATAGTGGGATGTGTGATATTATAATGAAATCCTAAATAATAAAAGGATGTATATATTGTAAAAATAAGAATATATTTGATGTTCACGGAAAATCCATGCTTATGATGAATGTACACATAATCTATTGAATAATTCCAAATTATCAAACAAGATGTATAATAAGTTATAAAATAATGGTTTGTTTCATTTATAAAATGTAATACCTATTCATTGATGTATTTGATTAATGAACATTGTAACCCCCTAGGTTTTTATGAATTATATTTGTTGAACAAATTAAATTTCATAAATATCTAATGTTATATGAAACACCATGTTAATCGTTTATTAGAAGTAACACTAAGTAAATATTGCACAACAGGCAATACTATGTTTTATTTTTTAACACAAGATACATATTTTTAACAACAACATGATATGTTATTAATAATTTTCTTTAAACACAATTCTTATAATCTATCCCTTAAAATTTTCAATATGAACAATATTAAATACTGTTAAATAATTGGTATAATGTTTTTTTATAAATGAAATATATTGATAGAAAGCTCATAATTTACATTAAATTCTTTAAATGATTAAAAAAAATACAATTTTATCAAATTATTGTTTGTATATCTATTTGTAAAAAATAATGGAATAAAATATCGAAATGATATCAATTTTTTGAAAAAGTAATTTTTGAAATAAAATTAAAATTATAAATATATTTTAGTAATTATTTTTTGGATTATTCATAGATGTTTAATTTTTTGGTTGAATAGTGAAAATATTGAGTTTTAATAGAAAACCACCTTTTTTTATTAATTTATTTATATAGTTAAATTAGTTTAAAAATTAGTTTAAAATAAAATTTTAGTCCATATGTCATTTTATTCATATTAATATTGACTTATGATATAAACCCATTATAAAATTTTGAACATTTACACTTTCAAAATCTAGTTTTTCACCGCATCCACCAGATTAATATTTAAATTAATATTTTACAATTATGTGAATGGAATTTGGAAAAAAATATATTATAAATTTTGAATCAGTTAAATATAATTTATATAATAATTTAAAAATTATTTGTTACCAAAATTACATGTAAATAGTAAAAATTATTTATCCTAGTTGAGGTGATAATATGTTTACTAGGGGTTAATAAATAATATATTTGTGAAATTTACCTATAAACATTTATAAAATATATTATATGGTAATATGTTCACCATATCATTTAGAAGATAATAATTTTATCTTTTGGGGCCCTTATGAAATGTGACATACATGGGTACACTTTTTCTTATCAAATCAATTACAAGTGTGCCCCTCACCTCAATTACAAAAGGCCACCAGCTATCCTCTCTTCTTAACTCCATAAAATGAATTTGTTTCAGCCAATAAATACAATATTAAAGGACAATTTCCATATATGATATTATTATTATTATAACAAAACTAAATCCCATATACCTTCAAAATTTCCATTTTTTGGAATATGATATCCTCACTCATGTGTATGACTTACTACCACCACATGTAGTGATGGGATTCATTCATGATTTAAATGGAATGTATTAAGTTTGTGTTTGATAAAAATATGTGATATATGTGATATTAATAATATTATACAATTATAATATATTTCATTTACTTTTATTCCATTCAATCCAACTAGAAAATTGAAATAACATTCAAGAGTATGTACAACCTACCATCTCTATGAACAATGAATTTAATTTTTAATATTTAAAATATTATGGATTAATTTTCAAAAAATATATAATAAATATATATGATATTTATATCCTTGATACCATTTTGGATATGATGAAACCATGATCCAATTAAGAAAATAAATTAACAAATCAAAACATATATGAGAAACAAATCGATAATTGTTTGAAACAAGATTTTAACATGGATTTGTTAATTAATGAATAATAAATTTTCATAAAAATCATATATGATTTGATTTATATGAATATGGTTCTATAATATACTTATATTAATCTTATGCTTGTTATAACTGAGTGTTGAATGAGTATGATGAATGTCAAGGATTAAGGTACGAGACTTTTGTCTCAATATACCTTCTTTGAAACATACATTATGTTAGGAACCTATATTCTTTCATGAGGTCTATATATAGACTGATTAAAATTTTACATCATAAATTTATTTAACCTCCAGATATTTTAATATCCATTTTATGTCATTCCTTAATGGATCATATGATCTAGTGTTACCAAAGGGCTAACGAGTTTATAATACATTACCATCGATTATCAGTGTTATTTATTATTAATTTTAGGATTACGAAATCTTATGATACATCTCTCTAGAAACTGATGAAATTTCTTCTCCCTTAATTATTCTAGATGTTAAGATTTCCTATTATACATTATCTGGTACTTAACTAACATAAAAATTGTTTTTACGAAAATATGACTTTATTTATATCTTCATTCTAAAATCCGGTTTCTCCCAGAAAAATATTTTCTAGAAATGTATTCATAAATAATTTTGTAACAACCCGAATCCAGATTATACTCAACATGTGAACGTACCCTATTGGTCACATGGTCCCAAGAAGATTTTCCTAAACACCAGAGGCTGTCAAATAGCAGTGAGGGCCTAGGGTGTGATAGTTGGGAAATTATACCCCCATTGGAAGAGTGCAACACATCAGAATAAATAATAACAAAATAGCAGAAGCACTAAACAACTTATATATGATTTATACAGTGAAATACTAATAAGGTAAATAACCAATCATAATTCCATAAAAGATGATGCATCATGTTATGTTCTATGAACAAAACCAATGTAGGTACACTACCGTATTCTATAATATGTTGAAAAATGAAAAACAAAATGAAAGGAAACTATGGAGAATCGCAAGCCATAGATCAATGCCATGCTCTCCATCTCCTAAAAGTAATCCCAGGTACTGGTAGAATGGTGAATTCCCGTTTTTACACATGAAATGATATAATCTTTTGTGGCACAAAATCCGGACCCAAAAAGGTGTGAGAATAAATCCCAATTATCGACCACCCAAGACATGTGCCTATCTATCAGTGAGTATATGAAGAAAAATGTATAAAAAATGGAAAAGAATCAAACTAAGAAGTACTCAAAAGTAAATAATCATATAATTCATATTTTAAATTTTCATTCATTATGTTCAGTTCAACCATTCAATTATACTGAATTATATAAATCTTGAGGACCGTCTTAAGCCAATGAATCCCCCGTATAAAGAATTCTCAAAAAATACCTTAGATGGCTATATAAAAATAATGTGGAGAGTAAATCCATTATTTTTCTTTGTCTTGGAAGTCTCATCGTAATTCAATCCATTCAATATTCAATTCATCATATCGTCCATAGGTGTAGAAAAATCATTCCCATGGTTATAACTATTCATCTCCCGGAGGCATAACAAATCTTCACCCACATGTATGACAATTACTCTCCCATAAGAATAAAAAATCCCTACCATAAGGCATATAAGTCACCAAGGTTGAGCCTGCTATATTTTAGTATAATAGACAAAACATGTAAATTAAACTATTATATGGTTAACATAATAATAAATCATATGAGTATCATAAAAAAAGAAAATGGTTTTTGATCAATCACAAGGCTTAAACAATAATACTCACATGGGTAGTTCATATCATAATCCTAATAAGTAAACTATCAACTACCAAGATTAAACAAATATACTCACATGGGTAGTTCATATTAGAAGCCTAATATGTAATCCAACAATTACAAGCAATAAATTATTTTCATCTCTTGTGGGAAACTTTTAATTAACTAATTTCATTTTAAACAATCCCAATAAGGGAATCTATGTAATTTTCATAGGTTCCCTTGGATAAATGAAAAAACAATGGTCATCCAAGGGAAACACACCCACATGGTGGCCCTTAATCTAACCATCAAGATTAAACATGATTTAATTAATTTAATTCATGACCTAATCTTCATTAGAAAAAAACATGGGCCAATTACCATTCATGGATACACACTAAACACTATACAATGACACTACTACACATATAAAAAAATTACATTGATAAAAAGGCACAGGACCACCTACCTCATTATAGTACGACTCTCTTCATCCGACGTCAAACTCCAATTCAAGAATAAATGATGTAGTTCTTCAAAAGGATCATAAAATCTAAACCATAAATCAATTATTTGAGATAAAAATCATGAATAATGGCTCAAAAGGAATTGATATCTTACTTATTGGGTTCCAATGCATCCAATGGTTATCAAATCAGATTTTAGACCAAGAATCTAGAGGGAAAACCCTGTTTGGTGTTGTTGTTTATGTAATGGGGAGATCCCTCTGTCTGTACGAAGAAACATGAGACTACAACCCTATTTGTGAAGAAAAAGTAAATGGAGTGTACATGAGACTACACACTCTATCCGTACAAATTCTGTCCAGACCATTACAAGGTTGTGTACTGAGATTACATGGCATGTAGCCTTCCATACATAGTGTTTACCAACAAGTGCATAGTGTGTAGTTGATATTCACATCATGTAATAGGCCTATTGACATCCCATTCCCCTTACCCCCATTTTCATACATATAAACTAAAACAGAAATGATCTATACCTCAATAGCTGAACTAGGTTCTTAACCCCCCCTATAAAGAAATTCTTCGAAGAATTTAACATCAAATGTTTATGAAGAGAAAATAGCGAACAACTCGGGAAATTGTAATCAAACATAGAACTCCCTCTCCCAAGCTTCTTTCTACACTCTATTGTTCAATTGTAGCACTAGTTCCAATAAAATAGACTAGTGAGAGATAATCATAGTGCTACGATCCACAACAGAAATTGGATGCTCCCCAATGGATACATATTTCATCAACTCCACTTCCTCAGGATAAAAGGTGTGAGATGGGAAACATCACAACTGGGAAATGTGAAGACTTAATGTATAGCCTCTTCCCTCTAAGGTAACTGTAATCGATAGGCAATTGTCCTAAACCTCACACGAATCTAAAATGGATAGATATATCTCAGTGAATGACTACCATGTCCCCTACTTCTCTTTTGTCCCATCCTCAGTGAAACACTAAATAAAACTCAATCCCCAAAATTGAACTCCGAAGGCTATCTATATTAATTAGCCTAATATTTCTAACGACACTATGCAATAGTATTCTACTTATGAATCAACTATACATTCTCGAAAGTCTCCTCCATGAGACATTGTCCTTGTAAAGCTTCCCCACCCACCTCCTGTCAGCACAAGGGTGATCGACATGGCCTACCACACAAATCCTCATATTCCATCTCTATAGTATCCTAGAAAATTTTATTACTGGAAAATTAAATAAGGGGAATAATACTTTCCCAGCATCGCCCAAACTCTAGGATGCATGCACGCAGCATGTCCTCCAACACCTTAATCGTATGCTCTGACTAGCCATCAGTCTAATGGTGGTATGATGTGCATAGAATCACCTATGTACCAAGCCCCAACTGGAAACTGTTATTTAAATTTCATGTAATTTTGGCGTCCCTATTTGAAATGATAGAACGATGAACCCTATGATGTTGTACAACCTGAAGAATATACTTCATCCCAATCTCATAAACCCAAAAGGTCTCCATGATCAACAATAAGTGAATGACCTTCATATGCCATTAAACAGCCACCCACACTATAATGTTACCTCTAGGAGACCTCAGTAAACCGTTCACCAAATCCATCATGACATCATACCATTTAAACTGAAGAATATGAATCATCTACAAATCCTCGGTGGCTGCTGATTTTCAACCTTCACCTACAGACATGTGAAACACCTCGTATAAAAACTACCCAACCCTCTCGTCATACCAGAACACCAGTACTGATGTCAAATGTCACAATACATCTTGGTCAATCCAGTATGTGCTTCCAAGGATGAAGAATGAAACACTCACATCAATTACTCACATATGTCCACTTGAACCCAGACAAGTCCATGGAACACAAGATCTCATCAACACAAACCATCCATCCAAGAGGTGGATCTTCACCTGCTACTCTCTCTTATAGTACAAGGCCCTAAAAATATAATAGTCGTCTCATCTTCACTCTATCCCGAAGATTACAATTCATAGCTAATAAAAAAGGAATCTCTGGAGCTCACTATTGAGAACCTCCATGTTCATCTCAAAGAACAATTCCATATGCTCACACTCACTACTGGACTGCTTCACTGTCTATATCAATGTACTTATACTGAGTGCATCATCCACTTCATTCCAATTCCAAGGATTGAAGGAATGCTTGAATTCAAGAGATTGAAGGTATTCTACCCAACTTCACTACCTTCAATTCAAATCACACTGAGTAAAGATGTACCTGAGAATATTTTGGTAGGTGTACCTCACAAAATGATACCACAATAAGAAATTTATCTAAAAATGTATGTTTGAACATACATGTGTATGTCTAGATATTGCATCAGATAGTTCCTCTCATGTGACCTCAACTGCTGAGATTCATATGCAACAACATTTTTCACCCTTCATAAGAACTACTCCAAACTAGATAGCTGATGTGTTGTAGTACACCATGTAACTCATTCTTGGATCTATAAAAATCATTATCTGTGATGATGTTAATCTATTTTTCAGCTCATAAAAGTCTATCTTGTATTAATCTATGCCTATGTACTTCACAACCTTATTTTTCAATCCCTTCATCTGCGCTTCTAATTGTGATATGTTTTGAATGAAATTTTTGTATTAACCTTCCATCCTTAGAAATCTCCACACCTCAAAGACGTTCTTAGGACGCTCGTACTTAACTACTACTATCACTTTATCTAGGTCCACTAATACCTTGTACTTCAAGATGATGTGACCCAGGATGTGAGTCTAATCCATCCAGAAATGGCACTTTTTGAGCATATCATAAAACTGATGCTCTCCCAGTGTATTCAAAACATTCTCAAGATGGTTGGAATGATCATTTATATTGTGATAATATAATAAGATATCATCCATGAAAAAAATACATGTAAGGAAGGAACACTCATTTGATCAGTTCTATGAAAACTGCAGGTGCGTTCTTGAGACCGAACGACATAATAAGATGATCATATAAACCATACCTACTATGAAAAACGGTACGAGATATGTTTGAAGGTCGAACACTTACCAGGAGAAATGCTAAACCTATGTAAATTTTCACGAACACATGAGGTACCTCAAAGCTGATGAAATAGGTCATCTATTTGTGGCAAGAGATGTCATTTTTTAATAATCAGCTAGTTCAGCTTACCACAGTCCACATATAGCCTAAGGGTACCATTTTCCTTTTTCGAAAAAAGGACCAGAAAACCCCACAGAGAAGTATAGGATCGAATAAAACCCATTGAATCTAAATCCTATAGCTTCATCTTGAGCTCTTGAAGCTCTGTCGTAGAAATATTGTTAGGAGAAATGTATACCGGTGAAACTCTTGGCACTAGCTCAATCATTAATTCCACATCTCTCACCATAGGTAACCCTTAAAAGTAGTCCAGGAAAACATCCTTGAAATGATACACCACTAGAGGGAGATATATCTGATGCATTCACTAGTCATCCAAATATAAAATTATAATCTTTTTTGTCATCGTACTCAACCCCCATTGCTAGTGTCCATCTCGGCTTGCCTGAACATCCAAATCCTTCTTGTATATAAACGATCCTCCCTCTGGTGATGTAATACTCACCCTATGGTGATAGTAATCGAAAATGGCCTAACAGGAGACTAACGAGTGAATTCCATGTATGAATTCAATGCATGTGACCTCTAAGACACAGTGATCCCACAAGAAATGATGCACACTAACCTCAAAGGGAACTCCTTACACTAATGAAAATATTATTTACCTACCTCTAGAAATGTGTCTAGCATCATAACATTATCAAAATAGAAAACACAGAGCCCAAGGATCTCTATAACTAGAATAGATATAAATCTATGTGAATCCCCTATATCAAATAATGAAGATGAAGGAACTGAGGAGACTAGAATAGTACCTCTAATAGTAGAAGGTCAGGGATCCCTCTCATGATGGATCTATTTCACTGCATAAGTCTGACATGTACCATGTCATTGAGACAATACATGGAAACCATGAGTTTAACCACACTATTCTTGTTGAGATCATGAGGTCTGGCTATAATGTCAATGACCTCCACCTCTTCCTGAATGACCAGACGTATTCGAATACCCTGACTTGTGAAAATCTACTACCCGAGCTCCTGAACATAGAGTCAGTTTAGAATCTCTCTCACTATATGCTAGTGATAATTCCTTGAAGAAGCATTGTAGATGGACCATCATGCTTTATACATGTGACTCAACTAGGTCCACCAGAAACTATAGTATCATATGCCCATATCATCTACACTAATAGAACCTCTATGGGAAACCAAATAAAATTGACTGCTCGAATCACCATGAGAAGGATCAATAGAACCATTCTGACTATCAGTCAAAACAGCACCATATATTGATGTCAAACTGCTCTACTTTACACCTCTAACTTTATACAAATTATTCTCGGTTATCATCACCTAACTCACAATGGAATATACTAGAGGAAACATGAAATTGTTTACCAGGGATCAGATGTTTTACCTGAGACGAGCCTCGAATATCCTAGACCTTGATGTCTCACCACCCATTAGAAATAGTTCTAATATTTGACGCTCGGTGAAATGGTAATTGTAGTCTATCACAAACATAGCATCGTACTCTAGATTCCTTAACTCCAAGGATCGGTTTTCCCTCAGCATATTGGTAAAAATAGTAGTCAAAGAAGACCATCTGAAAACCTCCCCATTCTATATCCTGATGATGCTTTTTATGTGTGATAACATCCCCCACCTCCTGCCTTAATCACATAACATTTAAGTTGTGAGATATACTATCCTCTCAAGAGAAGACTCCATATTCTTGAAGATTGTATGCATCGACTCCATCCATGACTCCGCAGCATATAGTCTACCATCTCTAAAAATGTAGATGGATGCTTCTACTGGAATACTCACGTCAGTTCTTCTGATGATGTGGAAGGCTGAGGTACTCCCTGAAATGAATGTATTAACCTCATGAATCCATCATTGAACCATTCATCGACACCTATTTCTGGTATAAAATATGTTTCTACAACATGGACATGTAGAGGATCCTCTGGTAGTCCATGGCCAACCACCTCTGGGGTATGATCATTTCCACTATCCAAGCATACTATGTGAGGTCATTTTAGGAGAATTTATCTATATATTCTAGAACATACTCCTCAGTATATGTTTATTCATCATGGTATGATGTTCAAGAGATAATGACCTAAACATGATAGGAAAATCCTAAAATGTTCCCAAAATATGAGTACACATCATGTGGGAACCTTAAAGTGAATGTACAAATATGCCCATATATGGTTGATTAATCCTCCTGAAATGGGAATGTAATCAACCTTGGTACACATCATGTAGGAACTATACATGACATTAACACCTAGGATCTTACATGGTCTTGTACTCCCACTGACTTAGGCATGTAGAAACCCTTGGTACATGATGTGTTAGTCTAGTACACTGTGTGTACGCAAGTCTTCTCTACCAACTACATTCTTTTATATGTCCAGTGCTACATATATATGCCTATATAAAACTACATAGAGGTTATATATGTATGAACCAGTTTTTTTTCTATAAATGTCTTTGGAATATTTTTTATGTTATTTCGGAGCATCACCTTTATACGACGTCCGATTCTGAACCCTGGTGTGGCCAGAATTAAATTTTCAGTGTTTTCACACTATGTACGCAAAATAAGTGGAATAAATCTTAAACGGAAGCTTGGATGGGAAAACCGAGGGCACTGTTGAGCCCAGAGAATGACATTTACCATTGGAGGGGTGTAACTTTTGCAGGTGTGGGCCTGCTATGAAAAATGCCACTAGGGGTGTATTCCTAATTTAGAGGCATGGGGTGTTATGTTTTATAACTTTTGAATGGATTGTCAGATTAAAATTCTGAGGCCTCTGTTGTGCTCGGGATGGGGTGATTACCATAGGATAGGCATATCCTCAACCCTGTCGAGAGATTTGGACATGGGTCTTCTGGTGGGTGTTTAAAAAAATTCTTAATAAAAGTCTAATTAATTCTCTACATAAACCAAACCCACCCCTTCTATTCTCCATTTTGTTTCCTCTAGTGGAAGAACTCTCACACCTCCCTCATTCCCTCTTAACCTCCTCTCCTCCTTCCCCGAGCCAAGCAGAAGTGACATCGGTGGTGGTGCGGCGAAGGTTTGAAGCATCGGGCTACTCCCAAGAGGTAGGAGTTCTTCGATTCAACTTTTAATTTCAAACCTCCACTTTGAACTTAAATTATGGCCTCAAATTGCTGTTAATTTTTCGGGTGAAGCCCATAATTTCATAATATATGTTCCGAGATATCCAACACGTGTTTTGGATTGAAAATCTGAGTTCTGAGGCGATCGTAGTCGTCTGCCGATGATCCATGGGTTTTTGGAGAGTTTACCAGTGAACCTGAGTTTTTCGGCGGGTTTCAGGCTGGTCCAGCGGCACGCGCGGTGGCCTGGCGATCCAGTGGAAGCAGGGCTCTCCTCGGCAGTGGAGGTCGGAGCGGGGTGGCTCCAGCTTCAGTGGAGCCGGTCTGCGGTGGCGCGCGATCAAGCCGAGCAAGCTGCTAATGGCGTTCGAGGGCGTTGGTCAGTCAAGCGGGCTCCTCAGGGCTAAGGCGGCGGGGGTCAGAAGGCGAGTCCAAGCATGTTGGTAGGGCTCCAGAGGGGGACGATGATGTGGAATACCGGGGACAGTGACCCTGGGCGGCGGACAGTGCACCCGCTCTTTGCGGGTCCCCTCGTGGAAGGAAGACTGACCTCCGGGCCAGTCCAGATTGGTGGACCATAGTCTGGGTGGGCAAACTGAGGGCCACGATGGCTCAGCCGGCTGAGCTGTGGGCTGGTCGACGTGGGCCCATCTAGTGGGTGGGGACAGGCTGGACCAGTTCGGTCCACCCCCACTTGGTCCGATGATGTTTAAACTGGCTTAACGCCTAAACCGGGTGTCAGATTCATGTGTTGATTGCAGCGACGCATTCCTTGGATCGAGAAGAACGTTTTGAAATTTTCTCGGGAATTTTTAATTTCTGAGATGGGGGCTCGGTGGCACAACACGTCCGTCATGTGGTTTAGCGTTTTCTTTCCGAGATTATTACTTCAGTAGGCGCGGGCACATCAAAAGTCTGATTTGGGCGTCGTCAATGGATTTGGGACCGTGGCGTCGAGATGGAGTTTTCCAGGGTGGTTTCAGGAATTGAAAATGGAGTTGAGGCCTGGGCCCCATGGCTCATCATTTAATCTGTGAGCACCATTTTGTAACCTTTTCATCAGATGCCCGTTCAGGGCGTGGGAGTAGTCGATTCTGGGTGTTTTCTTGAGGGCATTGCAATGCTGCAATCTTCCCACTTTAATTCAGCATGATGGTGCGGGCCCACAAGGGTTGTTTTGGGCATTGACGGTGAATTGTATCTTCTTCACCAGGTGTCCGTTTTGGACAAGTGTTTAGTCAATCTTGTGTACTTTCTTGGGAGGAACGCAACTGTGCAATCCGTTTGTAGCGCTCCAGGACCGGGATGTGGGTCCCCCGAATCACCGCTCGTGTGCAATTGGAGAAATGCAACTTTTTCTCCGGATACCCATTTTCTGCAAGTAAATTGTCATTTTGACATTTTTTACTAAGGGGATCGAAATGGTGCGTTGCGCCCGACTGTTTTCAGGGCCGAGGCTCGAGATCACGGGACGTTGTTCGGGCGTAAATCGGCATTGGCTACATTTTCGTCGGATATCCATTTGAGGTGAGTAGATAGTCTATCTCACGTATTTTTATTCAAGGATTACAATGGTTTGATCCGTTTGGATGTGTGGAGTCTCTTTCAAGATCTCATTTAATGTGGATGCATGAAAGATGTATCGGTGGTGGTTCTTCCTATGGTGTTTGTAGAGAATCGTTGGCATGTGATCACATTCACTCTTGGGAGAGTTAATTGAATTCATAAAGAGATGTGGTCGGTCATGATAGGGTCGTGGAAGAAGCAGGTTGGCGAAGTTATGTTTATGCATTTTTTTTCATTGACATTGGGTGTCGTGTTCACGATATCCCTTGGGCTGGCAATGTGGCATACTCTAAGAGTATACAGTAATTATTGGAGGTACATATTGTAGTTTGTACCTAAGAACGTTTGTGATCTTGGTTTGGATATTAGTTTGGGCCACACATCGTGTGGGCCCCATGTCTGTGTCATGTTCTACATTAGGTACCTTTTACCTCTCATGACATAGAGGGTCATTCTATTCTTGATGGTTTTGACCTATAGGGTTGAGTGGGTTTCCCCCTGGTCCTATCCACGATGTATTAGACTAGTAGGGTAGAGTGGATTTCCTTGGTTCTGTTCTCCACGGTTTGATTGGCGGATTTTTTTTGGTTTCCCCTTTCTCCTTTATCTATGTGGGCATTCAGTATCACATCCCTTTGTGTTCCCTGGTAGAATTTTGAGAATTCGGTGTGACCAATACATCACGCGGGCACCGATCCTCTACCCCGGAGGTTGCCTCTAGTAGGGATGACCAGAGCAGTTCTGGGTTTACCCACTAACGGGTCTGGGAAGTGTGTTTTCCATCGACTTCTCTGAGTTTACCCTCCAACAGGGCTGTGAAGTGGGATGCTCATCAACTTCTTCGGGTTTACCCTCCGGCGGGGAAGGGCAGTGGGTTTCTCATCAACTTCTTCAGTTTTACTCTCCAACGGGGCTGGGCAGTGGGTTGCTCATCGACTTCTTCGGGTTTACCCTCCAGTGGGGCTAGGCAGTGGGTTTCTCATCAACTTCGTTGGGGTTACCCTCCTGCAGAGACTGGGCAGTGGGTTACTCGATGACCTCTTAGGTTTTACTCTCCAGCGGGGTTGGGCAGTGGTTTACCTGACGACTTCTTTCAGACTCAGTCCTTTCTAATAGGCTAGTCTATGGATTTTCTCCATGACTACTGGAGCAGGATCCTTGGTTGTACGGGTCAGTGATGTAAAAACATTGACTTTGAGAATACCTCTCGATTGTGTGACAATGAAGAGGTGTGGTTTGACTTCCCCCAGAACTCTCATGTACGAGGGGTGCTTTCCTCATCGAGACGCATCCTTGTGACGCGACCTAAAACCGTGCGGGCGAGTCAGTGCGACCCAAATCAGATAGTGTCGAGGTGTGGAAATTTGAGCCCCTTGTCTTTCAGTTCAGGGAAGATGTGCGGGTTGCTAGGCATCGATGGTGATTACTTCTTAGGTTGTTGGCTACTCACTTTCTTGGTTTGATCTACAAGATGGATATCCACTTACGATCTAGTTTGGGAATCTTGATTGAGCATATGTATATGTATATACCTTGTTCCAGTACCCAATTATTAGGTTTTGGTTACTCTGTTTCTTGGAGAGGCAAAGATGCGTGGGGTATGCCACGTGCTTTCCGTGTCTAGATTCTCATGGTTGGATGTATCTACTCTCCTTCTATAGGTAGCGAAGACTCGATGAAAAGTTCATATTCTCACCATTTCTAGCTCCTTGTGTTTGGACGAGTATACTTCCTTCCTCTTGTTTGGTTGAGTTGTACTCTTTACGGCACTGATGATTGTACTATTTTAATTTTCCTTGTTCGATCTACTGCTCACCTCTTCAGTACCTCCTTTGTTGCTCCCTCGAGCCTTCGGGTCATCCTACTGAGTATTTTTATACTCACCCCTACTTGGGATTTTCCCGTACATGGTGTGCCCTTGCAGATGATGGAAAAGTTGGTCGTGACTTCAGCAGAGCTTCAGATTTCATGAGCATGGACCGCGTGTGGTGGTCATAGTCAGCTTCCAGGTTTGGGACTCTCTTAGTGGTTTATCTTTTGTTTACTTATTTCAAGGTTGTGGCACTTGACTTGTTGGGATCTTGTTTTTTCCTTTTTATTTCAGTTTACCATCAACACTTGCTTTGTACTGTTTAGAGGTCGATGCACTTTGTGGTTTATTTATAGCTGTTGGTACGTTACTTTTATTTTTTACTATGAACTTCTACATTGAGTGGGTTGCGTGTGTGTGTGTACAGGTACTCAGGAAAAGGCCTCCCCAAGTTGTCTAGCATTCGGCTCTTGTCGCCATCCCCTGGCATATGGAGGTGGTCTTGGGGTAGTTGCGGCTCGATCCTGGGTAGGGTTGGGTCGTGAGAAAGTGGTATCAGAGATGGTTATTTCCTTGGGAAATTTTTCTAACATCCCTAAAAAGGAATTGTTTGGGATCTTGGGAAACAATGTCAACGTGTCTCGAGAGAGGATCTTAGGCCAAGGAGTCGAGTGATGGTGTGGCGGCCGACATATCCATTCACCAGGACCCTGATAACCCACTTGTTGACTCGGAATGCTAAGACTCTAATTGTAGGGAAATTGGTTTTTCCATCACATAGGATTTATTCTTGACTGTCCTTATTGAGTCAGATCCCCATTCTTGTAACTTTAATATACATATATTCTCATCTGATCATGGAAATCGTTGATAACATTCAGGATGTCTTTTCGAAAACAGCCAGCTGAGATACTAGCTTTGGTTTATGAAGATGACCCTATGAGCTATGAGGCCTCAGTAAAGAACCCATCATGAGAGCCCCTTTCTCCGGGAGGGCCAATAGCAGCTCCCCCACCTGGTGAGCAGCATACAACTCCAGTAGAGCAGACAAAGATTTATCATAGGTTGAGAGCGCACCCCGAGTTCCAGGGGCAGAGACCGTTGAGTTTCAATGGTGAGCTAGACCCTCAAGAAGTAGAGGTATGTGTAGAGACTGTGGTTTTCCACTTCAGGAATGTGCAGACACCGGCAGGTCTGATAGTGGATTTTTCCTCCATCCTTTTCCACGGAACAGTTGGGCGTTGGTGGAGTCTGGTGACTCAGTTACTCGATGAGTCGTCACTTTCATGGGATGGATTTCAGTATCTTTTTCATGAGTAGTTTTACCCCTCATGCTTACACTCCATTCGGATCTAGGAGCTCTTACTGTATCAATAGGGAGGGATGACGGTGACTGTGTACGCTACTAGGTTCACGGACCATGCACATTTTTACCAGGACTTCTTCCATGACGGAAAATTTCGAGGGCGAAAGTTTGATCAGGGTCTCTGCAGAAAGATTCGTGCTATCATAGTACCCTTGTGCATTACCACTTATGTCGAGGTGCAAGATCAGGTGCTGGTGACAGAGAGCTTCCTGTCACGCTTTACGGTTGGTTGTGGCAGTCGACACGATAAAGCCGAGACGTCTACAACATCAAGAATTTGTAAATCAGAGGGAACCTCAATGAAGGTGGCCTTCTCACCGCCAATTTCGAAGACGTGGTCGTGCACCATTATGGCGGCAGAACACAGGGCCTCAGCTGAGGAGACCCTTCTATGAGTGGACTCCAGGACATGGTCATACACCACAGTGACATTGGAGGGCACCAGGGAAGCCCAAAGATCTTCGGTGTTATGCTTGTGATGGGCGAGGCCACATGGCACATGACTGCTCGACCTGGTATGCAGAGAACATTGGGCAGGAAGCAGGTGCACCACCACAGCGGAGGCAGTGCCGTGATCAGAGTGGTACCCAGAGAGGTGGTGCTAGTACAGGAGTAGGAATAGCTCGAAGTGGGGGAAAACATTACGAGGTATTCCCATTGCCACTAGGTGGTCTACGTATGACTCCAGGAGCTGACAATTTGGACCGTGGATAGCCGCAATCTTTGTATGCCTACAATCCTGCAGAGCATGAGGTGGCAAGAGGTACGACCTACAACTATTCTACTTTTTGCAGAATATTTGTTAGGATTTGTGTATTAAGTGTTCTTTTTCTCCCTTCTACTTGCATGAGGTGTTACCAGGGTGACGCGGGGCATCAATATAACCCTGTGTCAGAAAGGTAGAAGGTGTGTGACCTTTTACTTTAGTTGATGGTGTCGACCCCTTCACTCTTCGAGCGTGTAAGAGAGTCTTGTTTGTGTGACATAGAATGTGAAATATTGTGTGACCATATATCCTTGGGTGTTTCACCATATGGATATTCAGAAGGAGGGAATCGCCGGGATTTGTACCAAGTCCAAACGGTGATTCCAGTTGCAACGTGTGACATAGAGGTGCATCCGGGGAGGTGAGATACCTCTGAGGTCCTTCGGTCCATTTGAGATCGTGCGCAGGGATGGTAAGGTTGTCTACCGCCTTACCCTAAACCCAAAGCTGGTTTGGGTGCATAGCATCTCTCACATGACTCACCTGGGAAGAAGTGTGTGTGAACCTATGCATGTCATCATCGAGGGAAGGACTCACAAAAATGGATCAAATTCTTTGGTCTATGTTTGGTGAAACAGAACTATGAAAGATTTATTCTGGGTATGGGAGAGCAAGGTGTGGGCATAGTACCCTGAGGTATTCCCCTAGTTTTTCTTTTTGAGGATGAAAATCATGAAGGAGGGAATGATTTAAGAACCCGGGTTTTTCTATAAAAGTCTTTGGAATATTTTTGATGTTATTCCAGAGCAGTGCTTTCAGACTGTGCGCGATTCTGAGCTCCGGTGTGGTCGGAATTAAATTTTCAGTGTGTTCACACTAGGTTGGCCAAATAAGTGGAATAAATCCTAAACGGTATCTTGGACGGGAAAACTGATGGCATTGTGGCATCCGGAGCGTGCTGCATACCATAGGAGGGGTGTAACTTTCGCAGGTGCGGGCCTCCTGTGAAAAATGCCACCAGGGGCATTTTCGTAATTTAACGGCATTGGGCGTTATGTTTTATAACTTTTGAACGGATCGTTGAATTAAAATTCTGAGGCAGCCATTTTATTCGGGAGGGAGTGCTTACCCATGGAGAGGCTTAACCTCAACCCCGTTGAGAGTTTTGGAAACATTTCTTTAGGTCGGTGTTAAAAAAAATTATTAATTAAAGTCTAATTAATTCTATACTTAAACAAATCCCACCCCTTATCTTCTTCATTTGGTTTCTTCTGGTAGAAGAACTCTCCCATCTCCCTCAAGCCCTCTCAACATCCTCTCATCATTCCCCGATCCAAGCAGAAGTAACAACGGTGGTGGCGTAGCGATGGTTCGAAGCTTCGGGCTACGTCCAAGAAGTAGGAGTTCATTGTTTTGAGTTTTAACTTCAAACATCCCCTTTGATATTAAATAATGGCACTGAATTGCTGTTAATTTGTTGGTAGAAGCACATAATTGCGTAATTTTTGTTCCGAGCAATCCAACACATGTTTTTGATTTGAATTCCGAGTTTCGAGGTACTCACAGTTGTCCACCCAAGATCCGCATGTTTTTGGAGTGTTTACCAGTGAACCAGGTTTTTCCGGTAGGTTTCAGGCTGGTCTGGCGGCACGCGCGGTGGCCCGGCGATCTAACGGTGGTGGGGCTTCCCTCGACAACAGAGGTCAGAGCAAGGGGATGGAGACTTTAGTGGAGCCGGTCGGCAGCGGCTCGTGGTCGAGTGGAGCAAGCGGCAACAAGCGGTTGGGGGCGTCGGTCGGGGTTTCGAGCTCCCCAAGACAGGGGTGGTTTGGGTCAGACGGCAAGGCCGAGAGCGGCGGCAGGGCACCAACGGGGTGCGACAACGTGGAAGACTGGGGTCAGCGACCCCTGTCGGCGGCAGCAAACCCACTCTTTGCGGGTCCCCGCGTGGAAGAAAGATAGGCTTCAGGGCCGGTCTAGATTGGTGGACTGCGGTCCCCATGGGTGAAACGCGGGCCGGCCGGCTCGGGCCTGTCCAAGGGGTGTGGACCGGCCAGGCTGGTCCAGTCCACCCCCACTTGCGTCCGATGAAGTTTAAACTGGCGTAACGCCTAAACAGTGTTTCAGATTCATGTAATGTTTGTGGCAACACATTCCATGGATCTAGAGGCATGTTTTGAGATAGTATTAGGAATTTTTAATTCCTGAGATGGGGTCTCGGTGGCGCTACACGCCCGTTAAGTTGTTTAGCGTATTTTTTCTGAGATTTTTCTTTCCCTCGGCACTGGCACATCCGAAGTCCAATTTCGGCACCGTCAGTGGAGTTGGGACCCTGGAATAAAGACATAGTTTTCCAAGGTTGTTTCAGGTTTTCAAACCAAAGTTGAGGCATGGGACCAATGGCCCACCTTTTAAGCCGTGAGTAGTGTTTTGTAACTCTTTCGTCGGACGTCCGTTTAGGGTGTGTGGGTAGTCATGTTTGGGTATTTTTGGAGGGCATTGCAATGGCACAATCCGTTCGGTTTAATTCAGCACGATGGTGCTGGTCACATGAGGGTCGTTTTAGGCATTGATGGTGAATTGTATCTTCTTCATCGAGTGTCCATTTGGACAAGTGTTTAGTGAATCTTGTGTACTTTTCCGAGTGGATCCCAACAATACAATTTGTTTGTAGTGCTTTGGGACAGGGATGTGGGTCCCATGAAGCACAACTCGTGTGCAGTTTGCAAAACACTTCTTTTTCTCCAGATATCCATTCCACACAAGTAAATAGTCAATTTGACATGTTTTCCCGAGGGGATCTAAATGGTGTAATGCGCCCGACGGTTTTCTGGGCTGAAGCTCGGGATCACAGGACGTTGTTCAGGCGTAAAGCGGTGTTGCCAGCTTTTCCGTTAGATATCCAATTGAGGTGAGTAGATAGTGTATCTCACATGTTTTTCTGTGAGGATTAAAATTGCGTGATCTGTTTGGATGTGCGGAGTCTCCTTCGAGATTTTATTTAATGTGGAATCATGAAAGGTGTATCGGTGGTGGTTCATCCTCCGGTATTTGTAGAGAACCCTTGGCATGTGATCACATTCACTCATGAGAGAATGAAGTGAATGCTTAAAGAGATGTGGTTGGATGTGCTAGGTTCGTGGAGGAAGATGGTTGGCGATTTATGTTTATTCCTTTTTGCATTGACATTGGGTGTCGTGTGAACGATAGCCCTTGGGATGGCTATGTGGCATACTCTGGCAGAATACGGGAATGCGTGGAGGTACATTTTGTAGTTTGTACCTGAAAACATGTGTATGCTTTGTTTGGAGATGAGTTTGGTCCACATGTCATGTGGGCCCCATGTGTGTGACATGTTCTACTTTACGTACCATTGACCTCTCGTGCCGTAGAGGGTCCTCCTTTTCTGGATTTTTTTGAGCAGCAGGGTTGAGTGGGTTTTCCCCTGGTCTTATTCATGATGGTCTAGACTAGCAAGGTAGAGTGGTTTCCCCTGGTTCTGTTCTCGATGGTTTGATAGGTGGAGTTGTTTGGGTTCCCATTTCTCATTTATCCGTGTGGGATTTTAGTACCACATCCCTTCATGTTCCCTTTTAAAATTTTGAGGATTCAGTGTGACCAATACATCACACGAGCACTGATCCTCTACCTAGGAGGTTGTTTCCAGTAGGGATGACCAGAGCAGTTCTGGGTTTACACTCCAACAGGGGTGGGCAATGGGTTGGTCATCAGCTTTTCCAGGTTTACCCTCCAGCGGGGCTGGGAAATGGTTTTCTCATTGACTTATTCAGCTTTACCCTCCAGCGGGGCTGGGTAGTGGGTTTCTCATCGACTTATGGGGTTTACCCTCCAACAGGGATGGGTAGTGGGTTGCTCATCTACTTCTTCAATTTTACCCTCCAGTGGTGCTGGGCAGTGGGTTCCTCATCGACTTCATCACATTTACCCTCCAGCGGGGCTCGATAGTGGGTTTCTCATCGACTTAATCAGGTTTACCCTCCAGTAGAGATTGGGTAGTGGGTTACCCGATGACACTTAGGGTTTTACCTTCAGCGGGGCTGTGTAGTGGGTTACCCGATGACTTCTTTCAGACTCAGTCCTTTATACAAGGCTAGTCTGTATCTTTTCTATGTGACTACCAGAGCAGCCCCCTTGGTTGTACGGGTTAGTGATGTGAATGCTTTGACTTTGATAAGGCCTCTCGACTGTGTGACAGTAAAGAGGTATTGTTTGACTTCCCCCAAAACTCTCATGTACGAGGGGCCCTTTCCCAATCAAGACACATCCTTGTGGAGTGACCTTAAACCATGTAGGTGATTCAGTGCCTCCTAATGTGGATAGTTCAAGGTGTTATGATTTGAGCCCCTTGACATGCAATTCGGGGCAGACGTGCGAGATGCTGGGCATCGATGGTGTTTACTTCTGGGACTATTGGCTACTCACTTTCTTGGGCTGAGCTACGGGATAGAGATCCCCTTATGATCTTGTTTGGGCTTCTTGATTGAGGATATGAATATGTATATACCTTGTTACAGTACCCACTTCTTGGGTTTTGGTTACTCTCCTTCCAGGAGAGGCGAAGACGCCCGGGGTATGACACGTGATTTCCGTGTCTAGCATCTCATGGTTGGACGAGTCTACTCTCCTTCTATATGCAGTGAAGACTCGATGAGAAGTTCATCTTCTCACCGTTTCTAGATCCTTGTGTTTGGACGAGTCTACTTCTTTCCTCTTGTTCGGTTGATCTATACTCTTTACTGCACTCTCAGTTGTACTCATTTACTTTTCCTTGTTTGATCTACTGCTAACCTCTTCAGAACCTCATTCATTCCTCCCTTAAAATTTCAGGGCATCCTACATAGTATTTTTATACTCACCCCTGGATGGGCTTTTCCTGCACATGGTGTGCCCATGCAGATGATGGACAAGTTAGTCGTGACTTTAGAGGAGCTTATGAGTTCAAGAGCTTGGACTGCATGCAGTTGTCGTAGTCGGGTTCTAGGCTTGGGAGTCTCCCAGTTAGTTTACTTTGTTTACCTATTGCCGAGTTGTAAAACTTTACTAGTTGGGCACATGTTTTTCCCTTTTCTTTTCAGTTTACATTCAGCAGTTGCTTTGTACTATTTAGAGGTCCATGCACTTATTGGTTTATTTATAGTAGTTGGTACTTTACTTTAATTTTTTACTCTACACTTCTGCACTGAGTGGGCTGCGTGTATGGAAACAGGTACTCAGGAAAAGGCCTCCCCGAGTTGTCTAGCCTTTGACACTTGTTGTCAGCCCCGGGCCTATGGAGGCGATCTTGTGGTTGTTGCGGCTCGATCATGGGTAGGGTCGGGTCGTGACAACATAAGGTACATGACGTGTTCTAATCAAAACTGAACAACCTATATTTTCTCTCACATGACTAGTGACACAACGAACTATCACACAACGTATCGTCAAAGTACACGGTGTGTATATGAAAAAGTTTTCCTCTTCTTAAAGAGAAGAACTCGTGAAGTGTGTTCATTGTACTACTTGACATTTTCCCCTATTTTCTTAATAGTATACCTCAAAAACGTCCCTAAAACTATATTTTTTATAAATAAAGAAATGGTGTGCCAAATTTTAATCCATTGGGGCCCATATTTCACATGAATTAAAGAGAATCATCCACATATAGCACATAACAACACAATTTATGAACCATTACAAAAACATGATCTACCAAATTCTTATTGAAGAGGGCCCATACTCCTCAGGGATCAAAATTTGGCATCAATCTAATTCATCAATAACACATACAATTACAACATTCACAACATCATACATATCTATCATGGATCCTATAACCAAAACATGTATATTTATCATAACATCTATCACAGTAGAATGAAATAAGTAATGCTCTAAAAATGGCTTGGCAAGAATGTATAGAATGTGATTTCTAACAAATACCTATATGATGCATGATAAGGATTACACTCATCTACTCAGGATGTATAAAAATTAAATTGCACTTATATTAATAATAACAACACAAAACAAATTTTTCACCCAATGGTTAAATCAAATCAACTTTAATAGCTCGTAGCCAAAAATTACTATTTCATTTTAGGAAATTTAGAATTACCCTATATATGGGGTAGCTACTCCCAAGGATAGAATAGTACCAAATCCCTTACATTTCCATCTCTGCCAATTTTCGTCAAACAATAATATAATAAAAAATTAAAAACACTACAATACCTCTTTGTAACATCTCAGATACATATTCCACTCAACTGGTTACCATAACTGGTTGGTCACATGGCCTCAAGCGGATTTCCCCATATGCCAGAGGCTACTGACTAGTTTCAAGGTTCTATGGTGTGATAGTTGGGAAAAATTCTTTCATTGGTAGAGTGTAAAACAGCAATATAAATAATAATACAATACTAGAAGAAGTAAATAGAATACATATGAAATAAACCTTGGATGACTTATAAGATAAATAACCTAGATTCATTCCATAAAAAAGATGATGAAACTTGTTATGTTCTACGAAAACATCCAAAATAGCTATAATACAAGATTCCACAATATGTTCCAAAAGATAAAATAATGAAAGGAAACTAAGAAGCATCGCAAGCCTCAACTTGGTCCCAAGCACTCTACCTCCAAAATAATTTCTCAAGTACCTATGTAGGGTTACATTCGTTTATCAACACCTGCAACATTATAAAATGATTTGGCCAAAAACAAATACCCAAATAGGGTGTGAGAATAAATGCCTGTAGAAAACCAGCAATGATATATTCCTATCTATCAGTGATTATATGCATCAAGTAGTATTAAAAAAGGAAAAGGAGTAAACACAGATGTAATCAGAAGTAAATAATCCTACATGTCATGCTTTCCATTTTCATTCATTATTTTCGGTTAAAGCACTCAATGACATTGAATTAGATAAGTCTATATGTTCATATTAAGCCTTTCAATCCCCTATATAAAAATTCTCAATAGTTACCTCATAAGTGTATCTAAAAAATAATGTTTTGAACGAATCCAAGATTTTGATTTCACTTGGTAGTTTCTTCATAAGTCATACCATTCAGTATTGTTTTAAAAAATCTCCCAAAGGTGTAGACAATCACTGACCACATGCATAATTGATCCTCTCCCATAGGCATAAAAAATCCTCGCCTGAATGAATAACAAATCTTCACCCACCGGCATAAAAAATAATCACCTATAGGAATATAAGTAAACTGGGTCGATCCAGATATATCACCATTTTATCATAATAGAAAACAAATATAAATTACACAATTACATGATTAAGATATTAAAAACTCACATGGTCATCATACAAAACTATAAAAACGAGAATCAAACTATCACAAGGCTTAAACAATTATACTCACATGGGCAGTTCATATAACATGTATAATATGTATTCTAACAATTATAGGGCTTAAAAAATTATAATCAAATGGTTAGTTTATATCACCATCCTAATACGTAATCTAATAATTACAAGTCTTAAACAATTTTAATTTCACATGGAAAACATTCAACTATCCAATTTTATCTTAAACAGTCCCAAAAGGAAAACAAGAACATGCCCATATGCTTCCTTATCCAAATGGCCAAAAAATGGTGATTTGAGGAAAAAACACCCATGATGAGGTCTATAATAAAACTTTCAAATTCAAACATGCTTTAATTAATTTAATTCCTGACGAAATCATCAATAGTCAACATCAAGGGTGAATTACCATCCAAGGCTACACCCTAATCATCGGTGAATGACCCTACAACACATATAAACAACTCAACAATGATAGAAAAGCACCAAACCACCTACCTCATTGTAGTATGACTCTCCTAGTCCATCATAGACCACCAATTCAAGCTATATTGACATAGATATAAATAATGATGATTAATTATCAAAACTAAATATTTTTATTGATAGAAAAAATCATGACGAATGGATTAAGTCGAATCGATAACATGTCAATTGGGTTCTAATATATCCAATGATGATATAATAAGAGTTCAAATAGATAATCCAGAAGAAGAATCCCATTCAATGTTACTATTCATATAACTGAGCATGCCCTATTTCTGATTGATTAAACATGAGGCTACTACTTGATTTAATTAAAAAAGTTCACAGCGGGAAATTTAGACAACATGCCATTTCCATTCATATTCTGGCCTGATCATTATATTGTCATTTACCGAGATTAAATTGTTTATAGCCTTCCATACTTGACATTTACCTATAAATACATGATGTTTAGTTCACAGTCACGTCATGTAATAGGCTTGTAGCTGTCCCTTGACATTTTCCCACAATTTATTAAGTATAAACTGAAAATAATGATCTGTGCCTCAATAGAATAATAGGGTTCTTAATGTATTATTATAAATCAAGGATTTTTTAATATATTTTTTTCCCGTGTTTGAATATTTTTAAAAATAATTCAATTAAATCATTATAACATTTTCCAAATAATGTCAATTTGAATTTTTTTTGAAAATGGGAAAGTAATATTTTCATAACATGTACTAAATGAAAGAATCATCTTGCCATCATTACTAATCATTTCATCTAGAATTATTTATAATTATAAGAAATTAATTGAAAATAAAATCATTTTCTATATGTCTTGTATTTAGAAGCTTGTTTTCCTAAGTGTAAAGTATATTTACATCGAGATATATATTAAATGATCTTTCAAAAATAATTTAATAGACAAGATTACATCTATTGATGATACCTATGATTTACTAGGGACATGATACCATAAAATAATAATTATTCATTCTTATAATTATTAAATTATTTTATGGGAGGATGTTTACGAACCAGTTTTTCTTCCACAGGTTATATCATGATATTATTCTTATGAATCCCACTATTTTTTCTACAAATTATGCTATGATGAAATAAATAAATGATTATTAATACTATCTTTTTTCCAAAGGTTATGATATGGTGTGTGTTTTAGTAACCAATATAATTTCATCGGTTTTGATATAATGAGTGTTTTATGATCTTATTGAAGTAATAATTATGGTTTTCATTATGAGATGGTTGGTACCTATTTATCCCTCTAGTGAATTTTGTAAATATATATATCTCATGGGATGAATAGGATTATAACGGGGAGTAAACATTATTCATTAAGGGGAATTGTCTACTATGATGGTATTGGGAGTGAAAATTTACATCTATGATAGATTGGGGAGTAAAATAATTTCAATATGATAGCCTTTTACAATCCTTCGATAAAATAGAAATGATACTATATGCTAACATGTATACCCTAAATCCATTATCTTATGAAAATCTTATTTTCTCAAAACTTGTGTCCATTGATGGCCTTACAATTCCATCTTATTAAATTAAAATTATTATTCCTTGAGTCAATATAAATATCGTTAATATGTATGGTATGGTTTTTATATTGAAAAATCATGAGTTTATACATTTATTTATATGTATATTTATTGTTTACCCTTACTGAGCATATGAGGTCACACTTTATTATGTTTTTCCCTAGTTTTTGAAGTTGTCTATTATTTATGGAATGTTCATGAAGGTTTGTATTCATAATTTTCATTGTTGAATACTATTTAGTTTACCTATAGAATCGTTTATTATGTTTCCATGATATCAAACACACTAAACTATTATCGTCTGTAGGTGTGTTTTTGTGTAATGTAATAAATATTCATAAAGAATGATGTAATATCTGTGTATGATAAGGATGGGACACCAAGTCGATATGAGATGCTATGCATAGTTAATGATTGGAAACTGTGATGGGAAAAAACTATGGATATATCTATGGATATATTTAAGGATATGTCTAACGATTAGTCATTGTGTAGGAAAATGTCCTGGAATATTGGTAAACGATAAGATGAGTGGTTTCTATGCAGTTATATCTCCATCTAGATAATAAAAGTTAATGTGATTCCAGTACAAGGGTACCTAGGATTACTAACTCCAAAATGGTGAATTTTTTAGACTCAACCATGACTTGGTGATGTAAAACAAGCCTTTATTCACAAGTAGTCAAATACTACAAGGGGATATGATTTGGAAATTCAAAAAATCATTACAATACAACATGAAGGTTTACATAGATGATTTATTTGATTAACCTCGCATAGATATAAGATATATTGTGTTATGTAAGGATCTTGGATTTAGATATAAAATAAGTTTTTTATGATTATATGGTTTGACAATATGATGATTGTTTCTTAAAACATTTTTTTGGTATTAGTAAATGAATGTAGACTGTAGAAACAATTTTAATGATGAGTGTGATGGAAAATACAGATATCATCATCCTGAGAAAAATATAATATGGGAGGGGGAATGAAAAATATCATTTTTATTATCAAAATACATACTCAAGCTATGCATCATTGTAGACATCCAAAAAAAATGATTGATCAATATTTTGTGGGTTCCTTAATGAAAAAATGTCCACATTCTTTCAATGTGACTTCAGATATTCTTATTTTTGAAATTGGATCAGTATGATTGAAAAGTTATTTTCCATTATACATTGTTTTGAACATGAAACAATATATTTTATATATACCTTTTGGAGAGTGATGTTGATCAATTGTGGAATCATATAAAAAATATAAAGATAAAGGAAGAAATTGAATAAATTGATTCGTATGAGTTCAATAACATATTTTTTTTACATGTATATTCATAATATTCTCTATATCAATATGGAAAAGGGGGTTCTTTAATAAAATAAAATGGTTGACGAATCCATTTGTACCTATGAGGATAGTTTTACATGACATGGTTGGTAGACTTCTTATAATTGCATCCAGACTAAATGTAAGGTTTATCAAATATTTAGTGACTTAAATCCAATAAAATGAAGGAATTTGTCGATAGATACATCAATATATATGAAAATATAGTAGTATTTTATAACAATGTAAAAATCGGGGTTCAATTTAAAAATCAACCACAAGGTTTTCACATGAGAATGAAGGTTCATTTCAAAGGAAAATATTAAAACCACAGAAAGAAGAAGAAAATAATTCATTTATGCTAAATGCGTGGGAAAAAATGGAGAAAATTGTTTTAAGGGAACTATTAAGTGTTTGAATTATAGATTTTATGGTTATTATTATTTTTTTGATTTTATGGGAAGATGCCAACTAATGATTAAAATTTAGAGAAATTTGCATTGAATGCACCGCCCCTCTCCATTGTTTCAAATAAAAGGAGTATGGGAATTGTTCTAACAAATTAAAAAATATAGAGGTTATTAATGATGATTAATGTTGGTAACCTCTTAATTAATGTAAAATATGAAATGTGATGTGATAAGTGATTTGGATGAGGTGTTTGATAATGACCTAGTGAATGGTACATAAACTATCCACTCTAGAACTACTGATGTCTTCTTTGACAATAGATCTACCCATTCATTCATATCTATAGGATTTTTATGGTTATTTAGATTACATCAAAATTAATATATGTGGAATTATAAATGAAACCCCCTAATTATATGATGATAACACCTCATCTATATTATTCCTCTTTAGTTTAGGTTTTTCGTAATGTGCTTTGGAAAAATATTTTTATTCTTTAAATAGGGGAATTTTATTTCAACAGAGGAATGTATTAGAATTATTTTTAGAAGTACAACATCAATTTTTGATGAGTTCCCTTTCATTACATGTAATTGATTAGTCAAAATAATACATCATTCCCACCCACTTATTTTTCCTTATTGTATATTATGTAATACTTGGTTATAATGATTTTTTGATCATATATAGTTATAACCTATAATATAGTTGAGTTTTGGAATCTATAGTCAAGATATTTTAAAAAATATAACCATTATAGGGATACTAATATTAATTTTATAAATATTAATTCTTCCAAATCAAACATCAAGTTATTATATACTAGGTGTGTGTTACACATTTGTTCTAACAAACACAGACTCAATAATATAATGAAAATGGATGGTGGGTGAATTTTTCTCCCTTATCAATAATTCAAAAAAGAGTTTTCATTACATGTTTTAGCTTATGACATATGTTCATGAATATTAATTTTAGAGTTGAAAATTTTTTAATACAATCTTGTTATAAGTATGAAATTTAATTTTTCATCTTATATTTACAAGGTGGGATTTTCAATAATTATGAAGAACATGAGATTTTAAGTTTTATGAATAAAATACTTTATTGTTTTGGGAATATATTGAATGGTTCACATGTTATATATTTGTATAATAAAATTTATAACATTCAAAAAAATAAATTCAAGAGTAATACTAATTTCACCTATTGTTGACATTGTCACCATGGAAATATAAATGATTAATGTGTTTAAAGACTCTATAGATATGTATTTTTGGAATCATTCTCCTATGAACCATTTCAAACACGTGAATAAAATATATTGGGAAAAGTGGCCAATGAGACATTGAGTGGAATAGTTATTGGTCTTGTGGATTGGACATCATTCAATATGATGTATGTGATTTAATTATTATTCATGAAAGTGATTGTTTTAGGTACAACATTACTTTTACTAATGATAGTAGAAGAAATGGATATTTGTATCCTATAATGAAAAATTGTACTTTTTTTATTATTTTATATAATTTTAGAAGAATATATATAGTAAAATAAAAAGGTATTAATATTATCTGAACATTTTATAGTTGGGAATACTTTATCTAAGAATTCATATAATTTTTGCAGGATTGTGAAATTATCTCACAACACTATTCAACTAAAAAAACCATAATGGAATGGTGTATCTGAAAGGGGAAATCATATATTGTAAGATATGGTTCAATCAACGATGATTTTTGTAAATTTTATAAAATATTTTGGGTTTATGATCTAGGCGCTGTAACATTTCTATTAAACTACATTCTATATAAAATAGTCATGAAGATTCCATATCGTATATGTTATGCGAAACATCTTAGATTGTATTTTTTTAGGACACAGGGTTGTCAAACACTCATATATAGGTATAATTCTAATTATCCCCATATAATAATATTTCTTATTTTGTTGTTATACAAAAGAAACTATGAGATACAATTTACAAAACTCCAATAAACACAATGGTTTTGTGGTCTAACACACTATTTAACTTAAAAAGAACCTTGTAATTGGGGTTTCTTTAGGAATATAAATTAACCTGGATGAATTCAAGTCCAAAGATATTATTTTTTACTGATATGGATATCGATATAATTCGATGATGTTTTTTTGATGAATAATACAATGAAGTTTCAAAAGAACACTGAACATCTAGTAGATTAATCATGAACCTATGAAATTTGGATTTGTAATGGAAAATTAAAATAAATAAAAATTAATATTATGACTACATTCCTACAAAAATAATATTTAGAGTTCTGATTATGAAGAGTGGATAATATCCATGGAGTATAAAATGAACTATTCGTACACTAACCCTATTTTAAACATTGATGATACACATAATTGGTTATGAACAATATATTGAATGTGGCGATTGAATAAGAAAAGTAAAATTGGTTGTAGATTTTATACCTATAAGGAACACCTTGTGGAATATTGATAAAATGAAATTCATGGTATAAAATATTAAAAAAAATCTTTTAACCTATTATGATGATAATTTCCATTCAGGGTTTTCTTGTTATATCATCTCATTATGGTTACAATATATGTCAAATCGATATCAAAACTACATTCGATAATGGGAATTAATATTAAGACATGTAATGATACAACATTATGGTATTAATTTTCTAAATGATATAGAAAAGTTATTCCTCATGATATGGTATATTTACAGATTGATGCAAGATTCATCAAGATGGAATATTCAATTTAATGGTTAAATCAACTAGTTTGGTTTCATAATGAATTTCAATGATTCATTTGTATTCAATCATTTTAGATAATGTATATTAGTATATATGATATTGTATATAGAAATGATACTTCATATTAGAAATTAAAGCTCGACATGTATTATATGAAGTTTTGTCTAGGTAAATGTTTCCCAATGAATTGACATGGGTAAAGTAGGCAACATACTGGGTATAAACACACACACACACACACACAGATATATATATATATATATATATCAATGTGGTTTCCTATAATCATTTAAAACACATATTTTTATATTGTGATAAATAATTTTATGACTCCAAAAAGGGTCGTTGATATTGTTTCATTTCAGAAATAATATAAATATTTTTTGATCCAAATAAAGAGTTAGAGGGGATGTATAAGATTCTATATATGTCTAAAATATGATCTATAAAGTACTACATATTGTATACTGATCATGATGTATTTTAAACATTGATTAGAAATAGTAAATTCTAATCTAATCTTTCTAAAGATCAACAGATTGATGTAAATAACACTGCTTAGTACATAAAAAGGACTACAGATATGTACCTTTTCCTTGTATAGGATAATGAGATCTATTTAAAAGGTTACACATATACTAGTTTCTAATCCAAAAAATAAAATCCAATATCTCAATATGGATTTATATTTTGAATAAATGCTAGAGTTATTGATTACAATATTTAAAAGTAAGACATCATCGGTAACTCAACAATAGAGGAAGAATACATCTATATATTTGGTTCTTTGAAGGAGGATATTGGGAATAAAAAATATCATTACTGAACTTGGAGGGGTTCCTAGAGTCAGTGGGGAGATTGAGCTATATTATGAAAATAATAAGGAAGTTACTCAAGCTAAGGGACCCCAATATCACTATTAGACCATAAAAATACTTCATAAATGCCTTCTCATTAATGAGATCATTAATAGGGGTGTTGTAAAGCAATATTATGTGGCTAAAAAGGTAAATTTAAAATATCTATTAATAAAAATGTTACCACATCTACAACATGATGGTCATGTTGAATATCTTGATATAAGACCCAATAAATATTCGTTTTAATGGTTATAAAATGTATCCTTTTAATATAAATTAAATCACCAACTACCATTCATTAAGGTATGTTGTAATCTATTTTACATGAATGGTAAATTGATATTATCAACTAAAATTTAGAATATATGTTATGCCAAAATTATTATAATCATTGAGTTTTATGGGTTGTCAAGATATGTTAATATTGGAATGAGTATAATATAAAACTAAATTAAAATAGTTTTATATGACATATGAAGATTATATTCACGAGGTAATAAGTAGAGACTTATTAAATGGACTATGCCACCTGTGTAAATATCATGGAATGTCTTTTAGTCATCATTATACATAGGGGTGTTTTATCATTATCAATATTTATTATCTAAGTGTGTTAATATACCTATAATGATATCTTTTATAAATTGATACCCAATATACAATTTTTTTAATATAACAATGCTAATATGTGGGTTGTTTAGTGTGTTGTTGTTCATGTCATAAGTTGGAGAAAAACTATGAAGGGATCTATAGACTTGTATAATGATTAATTACATATGGTGTAAGATTGAATTAGATTGAGGAAAAATACATCCATTCTTATTTGAGTTACATATTCCTAGTTTAGCTACCCAAAGGTGCAACCTGAGATGTTCCCATCTATAATATGAATTACATGTGATGTATTCACCAACCTGGTCAATCACTTTATAAAGATCAAGAAATGATTATTTTGCTATATTATATTGACATTTAAAATGTGTAATGGTCAATTGATGCCATGGAAAAAGTATTATATTGATATTTATGTGTATTTCATGATAAATCATGTAGTAGAATTATTTATAGAGAGATATGATTATATTTCGTGGATATCACATCAGACACATTAATTTCTATAGTTGTACTTATGATTTTCTAGGGGATATTGTATTCATATATATATATATATCTAGGTATTTCCTATTAATTTACAAAAACTAATAAGTCTAACATTATTATAGTATTATACCCTTGAATATGGATATGATTTTGGACAATGTATTTGTTCAAAATGATGATAGGTTGATAAAACGATATACAATAGAGTTTGTATGGATATATAGGGAGTTCTAAAGAATAGGAATAAGTCCATAATGATTTTAATTGAAAGTGTAAGATTGATTGAAGAGAATTTAAAATTCATTCATGTAATTGATGTTTAATTCATGAATATGACTCATATACACTCAATCTATTTAACACCTCCAAATAATCTCACATAATATTTAATTAGTTATAACCCAATGGGTTGGTTCATTTATGACATATGATACTTATTTATTTGAGTGAATAATGAATGAACACTGAAATATGTATAACTCTGGGGTTCTGTGTGATGTCACTCAAGTCATTTTTTTATGATCGTTGATCCTTATGAAATGAACTATGTCAATATATCTTCATAAGAGGATATAATAAAATATTGTTGGTTGTGAAAAAATACAGCTGGGATACAAATGATACCCAATTCTTAATTAACGTCCCCTTATGATATAGTGATGTTTATACCACCCCACAAAAGTTTTAAGAATCTTCTTTAATCAGAAATGGATCTACTCATTAGTGTAATCCCACATAGGTAAGAAAATGATGATTTTTGTTTTAGAGATTTTTATAAGTTTAAATCTATCAAAAGAATATAGTGGATTATACTATTGTAAAAAAATCATTGGTACTCTACATTATGATATATTTATATTTTTGGTTCATTAAGAATAGATCAACACTTTTCATTTTATTTTATACAACCAATGATAATGATATGATCAAATAAAATCCAATTGATGATCAATTTGTATCAAATCTAAACAAATAAGGAGAATACATCCATCATTATGATCCTAATCCATGCGATCTGAAGTAATGAGAAGATGAAATTGAGTTGAGACCAATCAATGGGGAAGTTTCTATTTATTTAGATCAATCCTTTCAAATATTTAGTGAGATTCCTAGTTGAACAGTTTGTTTAAGAACATCAAAGAGGAGATATTATAATTTACTAAATTCCTCGTCATGTTCCTATCTATTAGTATGAATTCCGTGATATTACTATTATAAATAAGAATATTAGATATAGATGGTGGAAATACATAATGGGATTAACTATAAACCATTATTAAATAATTATCCTTGAATAAACACATTCATATATATGGTGGGATTCCTTAGAACATATGTGACTCAGGGTATATAAGGACATAATAATGGAATTGTGTGACTAAAGTTAAAATATAATGAGTTGGTATATTGGAAAAGCGAAAACCAATTCATATTGGATATATGATGTTTTTGGTGAGTCATGCACTGAATCAACATATAATTATATACAATATAATTTACGAAGAATTTACGGCATCAATATCATAGGAATGTAAATGAATTATCATTGGTAAAAACTCTTATAAAATTACACTTTTTAATTAGTTATTCTAATAGGAATATAGATGATAGTTTCTTGATAAAAAGTATTTAGACCCATTTAAATTAATCTAGACCATATGTTATATTAGAATTATATATAATGATCCAAAAAAATAACAAGTAATTGGTAAAATTATTCAACACATTATTCACACCTATGTGTATACAGTAATCCTCAAGAGAATCTATGTCTGCATTAGAGAAAAAGTTATCGTTGAATTAGATCTAGATTTAATGTTCCCTTTAATTATTATCACATTCTAATGAAGTGGATATCTTAAGACATGTTTAATTTCGGTACACACGTGAATAAATATGATTATATTAACTTTTTTCATGTGCAAGTATCTACTATGGATTTGGGGAAAAGGATTAGTAAATTGCCTAAGAAGCTTAGAAATGTTTCATGGGAGATATATGATCAACCATTATCTAATGATACTCATAATGGTAATTTAACATCTGTTGAATATATTAACTATTATTTTTTTGATGACTATTGTTCAAGATGTATTGATCACCAATAGACTAAAATAGTGAAATATTTTTTCCCTCCTGTTAATGGATATCTAAAGAATGTTCTCCCTGATTATTTTTTATATATTCTTGTTTTTATCATGGAAATATTTTATGAATAATTTAACATAATAGTTGAAACTGATTCCATAGAGAATACATTTATAAACATGTTTACATATGTAAAATTCTATAATCACTTGTTAACACAATGAAAGAAAAATCCACACAATCTAATGATAACATGTCACTAATTTTATTGGTTACATTGAATTTTATTATAGAATAAATTGTCTAAAATATTTAAAACTGAGGTATTCCATACATAAAAAAAATATAAAATTGAAATGTTTGGATTACCTCCTTCTAAGATAAAAAAGTAATACTCAAATAGAAAAGCATGAATTAGAAGATTATGTTGAAAAATCCATAATTATTTCATGTTAGACATTCATAGATTTCTGGAAAATAATATTTCTACCATTTAGTTTTCATAAAATAATATTCCCTCATGATAGATTTTATATGATGGAAAAGATAGATTAGAATGTTAAGGGAATAACCCACCTTAAAAACATGGTTGGGGATCATCAGTAATTCTAAAATAAATACAAGCATTGAATATGATTTCTCAAATAAGTTTGGAAAAAGGGAAAATTCTATAAATATGTGGCAAAATAATTTTTTTGATAATATGACCAAAACATTAAGGGTATATGTGAGAAGTATTGGACTGATTTTCCCCTTATGGTGTTCAAAATATAGGTGAATCAACCCAAAAAATATCTTCCATATAATTCTATACTAACTGATCCTTCAAATAAATGAAATAGGTTTTTTAATATTGTTGGTGTGAATATAGATTCAAGAATAGGGAAATAGATATTTGAAACCAAATTTTATAATTTTGATGTTAGATAATTCTAATATATAATTCGAGAATATTTGAATGTTTTAAAACCCCTACTGGAATGAGGTGTACTACAAAAAAGGGAAAATTTTCCCATGTAAAATTTATTTGAATCACAAACAATTTGTGTTATGTTTTGAAATATTGTTCATCATTACTATGATGAATTCAGTTAAAAACCAAAAAAAATATAATTGACATATTAAAGAGTGGAATGATCCACCATATTTCAATATGTAGGAAAATGAGAAAAGAATGTTTCTCTTAAGATCTCAACTGATGAAGAAATGAAAAATATAGAATATTGTAAAAAAGGAAATCTAAATGTTCAAATAAATAGAATGAAATACTTATGTTGTGGTATGAAATGACACATCATATATCATTATAAAATTATTGTAAATTATAGGAATTAATTTAGTAATCATAAAATCAAAAGGGTGCGAATTCCAGAAATAGATATAGTAATTGGTATGGTTATTGAACTCATAGTAAAGAAGATGAAAGGAATCCAAAAAAGGAAGGCATAAAATCTAATAAACGTGTGAATAGAAGGTATAAAAATATTTATCAAAGTGGTATGAAATATATGAAATTTTTTCTCTATAATAAGAGTTTGATGAAATATAAAATGAAGGAACACATAAAGTCATGTTAAAAAAATTGTTGACATGATGATATATACACCTCAAGAAAGAACATAGTATTATCCTAATGATATATTGATCATATAGAGTTAATAGTTGGAATATACTGGCTGGTTAGATCCGGATTTGAAAGAATCAAAATTTTATTGTTTCATAAGTAAAGGAACCTATTTCCACTAAGAAGTGTGATTGAAAATATAAGAATTGTCTGAGACCAAGACGGGCGTGGATCTATAATTGCAAATAAATTTCTAGAATAAGGATGTATATAGTCATTATAACATTAATAAAAAGAGTTTTCAGGTTCTGAAATTTGTCTTCACCTTATTTTTTAAGATAATAAGATTTGGAGTATCAAAACTCTTCCCACACATATTTCTTATACATAAATGATGGGAATCTGTGGTTAATGGGAATAGATTCCTTCAAAAGAGTGCATCTATAAATTAATTGAGGCTGTTGGTAGTATATAATTTCTAAAAAAATATGGAATCTATATATACCCTAAAAACACTTATTTTTTTCTCTATGATACCCACTCTCATATAATTATTATGATTTCATACATTAGAATCATTATAATGGGGTTTTGTTTATAAAATTCTGATGTAAAATAACATAACATAGATTATATTTATGTATATTTAATTATGAGTGACAGTTTTTGAAATTTATTTATTATCTATTTTTTACAACCCCTAAAAAAAGGTTTGTGTTTGTACTTCATTGTGTATTAAATATAGAGATATTTAAGGATTTAGAAAACAAAACCTTTTTTTCACTAATGGTGTAGCCTATGTAATCATTTAAAAGGAACATATAGGAATCATTTCTCTATAATATATGGTGCCTTACATCTTTAAAGGTAATGTAAGATTAATAGAGATAATATGGTTCTCAAAATTATATGATAATGAGGGAGAAAAATTATCTTGTGGTAGGCCACCTAGTGAAACAACTGTATTTTAATTTTTTTATTTAAGTGAAATCAAAATATTTTACCACACTATATTTATTGGTTTTATGGGGGATAAGATAAAATTTCAATTAAGGTGTTATTGTTCTATTGAAAACAATACCAGGGGTGGAGATTAAAGATACAATATATACTGTGTAATGTCAATGGTGTATTTGTTTTCAATTATCAATGTATGAGTGGAGAATATGGGGTATGGATTAAGTATTCTACCATTACATAGATATTTAACATGTCACCATACAGTTTGGATAAATAAAAAAATATTGTTCATCAATTACAAAATCAATTTTTGCCAGACATGTTATAAAAGGAATTTATACTTTTTGACTGCCATAGAACAACTTTATAGATAGGCTCTAAAATCACTCCCTTAAGTCAGAAAATTTTAGTTGCTATTATTTCTCTGAAAGAAATGTGTTGAAGTGTTACATGTTTTTTATAATAGTCCCACATGATGTGAAGTCATAGTTTTAATGACCAGTTTCAATTAGATGTTATTTCTAAAGTTTATAGGCTAGGTTAAATGTAGAAATTAAGTAATGGTTTACCGTTAAATCATTTATATGAGGTTTTTATGATTTACTATTAAAATAAATGTTTTTGTAAAATAAGATAATGATTTATAAAGGATGAGTTTGAATCTTGGAATGGATAGTATAGGAATTTCAATGAAATACAGAAAGATTAGAATATATCATGCATAAGTGCTTTAAAATGGATATTTAGTGTATAAATTTGTTTGATACATTAGAAATGGTGATTTGATATGTTAAATAGTTTTTATGTTTCTTTTAGTAGATTTTTATAACCCTTATGTTCATTTAGATTATCATTTCATTTTATATTTGAAGTTATAAATTGGATGACATTATTCAAGCATGAAATTATGAGTCACCAACAAAATTCATCAATAATATGTCTAAAAAATAGCTTAATTCAATAATGGAAACATTCCTTTTAGGGTTAGGTTCATTCAATTGACTAAGTGTATGTCATACCTAGTCAGTGTAATCAATTGTGACCATAAGCCTTATAATAGTTTTAATTAGAGGATCCCAATAGATACCTTCAAAATGTCGAATATGTTCAAATTCATACTGGATGAACAAAAATAATGTTTCCAGATTCAAATATAAAGATAATGAAACTAAAACGGGATGATTATTGATATATTTTATAACTATATAAATATATTAATGGTATTTTGATTCATGATATAAATTACGATGATATTTTCTTCAATGTTATGGGTATGAAGATGAATGGTTGATGTTAATTTTGGTACACATATTTTTTTTGAAATATGTAGAAATTATGTAATTAATTATAAAAAAGTTAATAAGATGTTTTAAATACTCCTCAAGGGAAAAATCTAGGATTCTTAGAAAATACATGATACACAATTTGGTTGATATTGAATAATTATATGAGATGAGGATATCAATTTTCAAATTATTTTTGAATTTTCATATGTGAATAATTGAAATTTCATTATGGGGGTTAAGATAAATACATACATGAAGAGTATTTTTTATTATACGATGTTTTAAATATCTCCAAGAGATATGTGATTCAATATGAATTAAAATGTAGTTGATATGTATACGGGTTGTTTTCTAAAATTGATATCATATTTATAATTATACTACTTCTACTTATGTTCTAAATCTAAAACTGAAATGAGATGAACTGGATGTCTAAAATGTTGAAAAGAATATACACAAATGAGGAGTTTGAAATGAATTATGTTTGGACATTTAATGTTTAATAGTATATATGTTCATTATAATGGATCAATTTTCTAATACATAATAAATAAGAATGTAATTATTCTTAGAATTTTAGGATGAGAGCCTCACATATGATCAAGAAATTTGTAATATCTACAACTAATAAATATTTTATAATTCCAAGAAACTCTTTATATTTCCCAAGAGGAAATGGTGATGTAAAAAGTATAATATTGTGATAATTGTTCACTTCAACATATGAAAATCTAACATAACTGAATGAGGATCATGGCAATCAATTTTTTTGGATATTATTTCTAAAAAGATATTATGATTATTAGTAACCATCATAAAAAAGGAAACTGATGAAATATATATTTAAGACTATATATATAATGAATTTAATATGTAGTGTGTAGTGGGATATTATGATGAACACTCAATGCATAAGGCGAACATAATACTATTTTTAAAAGAGGAAGAATATGTAATAAATATGACATAATATGAATAAGTCCTCTATCATTTTGATAATAGTTTATGTGGTCTAATTTAGTGTTAAAAATAATATTAGGAGAGATTGAATTATTGTGTCAGATATGATCATTTGGATTGATCCTTTAATAGATTAAGTTTGATATTATGGTGATTATTTTCTGTGTAGACCTATGAAGCTAAGATATTGTTAGTAACCATGATGCAATAGATGTTGCTTACTATTAGTTGGTATTCAATGATAGTAGTGGCGTGTTCAAGGAGAAGGGATCTAGTTTTTGAAAATACATCATTTGATGATTTGGAATGAAACTTAAAATAAAATTCTCGAATAAAAAATTTATTATATATTGATTAATTCAATATAATCTCTTAAAATTTGTTTTTATATGGACATCATGTTTTGATTCATAGACTATAATAGGAAGAAATTGAAGACATAATGGGGGAAATGGATAATAGAGTTTATTATGTTTCATGACGTTGTATGAGAGTGATTCATGTAAACAACTTGTAATTCAATATAACAATTTTTGGTTAATTAAAGTCCATGAAATCCCATGAGTGTTAAGGATTATCGATTAGAATTGAATTTTCTGAAAATGTTGGGTTTTATTATTATCTTCATTACTTATTTGTATTAACTTGATAGTTTCTTTGTAAAACCTAAATAGATCCCATTACAATAACATGAAATTAGGATTATATTATCATTAGGGGTTCGAGTTCTTTATAATAATGGGTAATTGGTAAAATTATTTAACACATAATTCATCCTCTCATTCCTAGGGGTCTACAAAAATCTTAAAGTGAATCTCAATTTTTAATCAAATCGTTATTGAAAATTTCACATCCATTTATTTATATTGAACGAATATCTCCACACCTCACCAAACACATGAATATTTATTAAATTATAATTTATTGAAATGATTTTGCACAAAAGTATTAATAATTATCAATTAAAATTTTCATAAACATACTACTCTAAACATTATATTTTCCATCATTTACATTAAAATAATCTTAATAGTTTCTTTATAAATATTCTTTTATCTCATTTTTTTGAAGTCCCAATGCCCTTGTGAATACGTTTTATGATAAGGATATCATGCTTTAAATTTGAGGCATTACATTTAACTCTATATTTATCTTATTATCTTCTGTCATAGAACCACATTTAGTAATAGGTTAAATTAAAATTATAACTATATATCTAACCCATGGTATATGTGAAATTAGTTAGGGAAGTATCATATTCTTCTAGCCATGATAATTCTATAAAAATAATTTGGGAACAACTAAACTTATTATTAAGGTAATATTTTAAATTCCTTTTAATTATTCTTGGATATTCATATGGATCCTCACTATCTTAACATTAATTAATCCCAAGGACAAATTTGTAAAAACAGTGAGGGGGTGAATTAGTGTTAATTTTTTTTAATGAAATCTACTTCTTAATTGAGCCTCAATAACATTTTATGATTCTTAATCCTCTTAGATGAATCTCATAGCATCATATCATGTGAGATAACAGAAATATGTGTTGAACACCAAATAATATTGACATAGTTTAGTATAAAATAAAATTCCATGTGTTATTTGTTAGAAAATCAAACCTGAATTTCCCATGGTATTTGTAAGAGGCTACACAATAGTTAGTGATACAGCCTAACTACAATGATCTCATTCATCTTCGGGGTTTCCTTTATGCCTTGAATAATAAATCATCGTCAAATAGATAATAGGATCTCATTCACATATGTATATCATCTCCAAGAAAAAAATTCCTTGTTGGATGAATCTTTTCTCCCTGAATCCCTCCTTTGATTAGGAGTTATCTTCTCCTTCATCAAATTTTTATATACTCAGGAAATGTGGTCTTATTCTCCATTAAGGGATCCCAATGTAGACAAACACACATATAAATATTTCTTTCCTCGTTACTGTGTTGTGTTAGGATCTCAATAATTCTTTTATAGTTCATCCAATGGTATCTATATTTTTTTATATTGTTATTTATCACATCCTTTAATTAATTTATAATCACAGATAATAACATCATGTTAATATGATTATATATATTTAAAGGATAAAAAATCTATGAACCGTACTTATAGGTGATATCTATTCATTTAAATTGGGGGAAAATATTATTGATTTACTCCTCATTTAAACTCATTCTATTACATATTTAGATATTAATTTATATATCATGAAGATATAAGATTTTTACTTCAATTAATTCTCCAAAAAATATACTTCCTATAACTCGTGATAGTTTTACAAATGCATGGAAGCATTCACCGTTTCTATATTGGATCTTATTCTTTCACTATCAAACACACATCTAGATTAACCACACCATTTGAATTACCACATTTCTGGATTAAACCAGAATCTGTATCAATCTAACCAATCAAAAATTTTATAATGTTAATCATACATTTCAATCTATACTATGTGGATCGACTCCATGTACGAAATTAATATAGCTCAACTGATATTCATGTTACCTCTTTGTGTCAAGTGAATTTCTCATCAAACTATTACATATTTAATGAAAATATTATTAATACATTGATGTAGTGCCTCTTATAATTTTCAATGCACATGAACATAATACCTCTAATCAACTTCAAAATATTTCTCATAACATTCTTGCAGCTCTTGGATCTACGTTTCATAATGATTTATCTTCATAAAATACTTCAATATATGTAGTGTAACAATTTTCATTCCATTACAATATTCAAAAAAATTAATGAATTTCAATGAAATTTGAATTTGAATTACTCATTTTTCATTTTCAGTATTACTAAACTACCTTTACCAAGGTAGTTATAATATTTTTATACCCGAATGAAACATTTATTTATATGGAGTTAACTTTATTTTGATAATGTAAATGGAAATTTACCTCTACATAGGTATCCAATTTAGATGGAAATCATTTATGAAATTCCCAAAAAAATCTCAAACAGAATTTTTATTTCCTAATCAACCATAAGGCCTTTCATATCACATAAAATATTCTATAAAATGTTCTATCACTCACAAAAAAATCATTTAGTTCCATTAAATAACAATATTAAAATCATCACATATACTATTTTTGTTAATTAACTTGAATCATTTCACATATTAATATCGATGATGTTTCCTAGACCAATCACTACATCATGCACAAAACACATATTTAAATTTATAAAATAAATTAATCCAAAAACTTTTTGAATAAATACCTATAACATTCATAATGAGTAATAATAACCATTATATTCCCATGGATTATCTTATATTAGGAATGAAATTAATAAGGGGGCCCAAACCATTAGGTTCCATATTCATGGATTTTTCTATGATTTTCACTTATTTGGGAAATAATAACAATTAAAATATCTAAGGGATCGAGCTGAGTATATCCACATAATTGATTTGGTTAAATAGTTATCCACTAAGATATCTATGAGTAAAATATGAGTCTATACAAAATTGTATCCCATTAGATATTTTCATGGATTTTAAAATTATTCTAGGTGTATGTTATAATGAATTATATATATTTTTATAAAATTACTAATAATTAATTTAAACATGGTCATCATTTTTTATTAGGTTCTTATTAAATAAATTTATATATTTAATGTTCATAAAACATGGAACGCATATTATAAAATAATAATTTTTTGAACTAATCATCATCATTATGAAAAATTAAATTGAGATTAATTTTATAATAGGAGGAACATAATTTTAAGAATTCCTGTCAATGGTAACATAAAAAGAGGTCAATGATATTGAAATTTTATGTGTTAGAGAAAAACAATTCAAAGTGTCCATTTATTGATGTTTTTTAAAAAATATTCTGATGGTTATGGGATTCAATTAATGATTCACTGTGGGTTTTAAATAAATTAGACACCAGATGACCTAAGTCTTTATAGTATCCACACTTCTAAAAAATGAAATTTTTTGTGTTTATGATGGGAGAAACAATCTATTCATATTATGTTTATTGTTATTAAGAAATTAATTATATATAAATCAATAGAAATGTTACTATACAATGAATTAATTCAATAAAATATCAAAAAAAAAATTGGTTGATAAATGACCATGAAATATAATGATTCAATTCTATTAGTGTATTAATAGTATAGGTGTCTTAAATTTCAAAATAGAGGAATAAAAATCAGTTATTTAGTTTAATTAGGATTCTTTGTTTGTCTATTTGAGTTCATTTAGACCTGATGTTATTATGAAGTAGTAATAATTCTATGGAATGTAATTTCCCAAAATATGTAAATGGATTAGTGAAACTCCGTAAATGTCTATGTTCAATATCATTTTCATAAAATTTATATATAATTTAATATAGTTATATATATATACAATGAAATTGTTGTAAATATATGTAACATTAATATAATGGGAAGAAATAGGATTCCAAATTTTTGTAACTCAAGAGATAATGCAATGAGTTTTGACATCAATGATATGAATATAAATTATTTTATAAACATAGATGGATATATATAAATCTTGGGTTTAGTCATGTTATTTTTTATATTATAAGTGGTGTTGTTTTATCAATAATTCATTATAATTAATGGGTAAAAATTAATTCAATATAAATCCACTATGACTCACTAGATTCCAAAACATGTTTTTAAAAGTAAAAAAGGTATAAAATTATCATTTATAAAATTGTTTATCCAAATTATTCGTATAATTTGAGGAAAGATGTTCCCATCAACCATAAGTTTTATATTTTAATAAATGGTTCCTTTTTTAGGTAAAATTATCCAAACACATAGAATGTCTATATAATATAGAAATAATAGTTTATTATCTATATATTATAACTAAAATAAAATAACTGATATTTCATAAACACAAAAGAGATAATGTATCTTAATATTATATTCTAAATTGAAAATAGTGTTTAGAGGCTAGGGGATGTATGTTTCAACCTAAAAAATTATAATTTTAACAAATAAAACATTATGCAACTAAAAATTCAAGGTGTGATTTTATATAATATCTTAAAAAGGTTTCTGGTGTGGAGGTGAAGATGACTTTAAGGAGTGACATTTATGTAATTTATATAAATGAATTTCCCATAATCTTTAATGAGTATTGGATGTTTTAGAAAGTAATGGTGTATATAATTACAATATTTACCTAAATATTTAAAGGTAATTGATATATTTAAAGGGTACTAAGGACGATGATGAAAAGCATGGAAGGTGTTTCAATGGGAAATTAAGAATTAGAATTAATATTTTTAATGTTTTGGAGTTAATAAGTTTAAATATGGTCCAGGAGTTTGAAATTATGAATATGTGTTACATCCAATTGTTGTATTTTCATTTGTTATTAATATATCAATATGGGATTTATTTATAAAGTTTTCATTCATTGAGGGTTGTTATTTATTATTTCCTAAAAATAAACATACGATTAATGATGTTTTGTTCTTAAAATAATTCATGAATGGTGTTGGTGGAAGTATGAAATGTCTATTATAACTACGTAGAGGTCTTGAGATGATTGAGAAGTGACAGAGTTTATTTTAGGTGGATCTATTTTGAAGATTTGAAATTATTGAATTTATTAACTGATATATACATGGATGATTGGTTCTACATTTGGTTGTTTAAATACCCATTATATCACATAATATCTTGATTTATACAGGTGTCATCTAAAATGATATATTTGATTTAGGTTGACATATGTGGTAATCAAGATTGGTTAATAGAGTCTATAATTAATAAAATAACTAGATATTTTGGTTAAACATCTATACATGATAGAAAAATTGTGTAAAAATGAATTAGATGGTGCTAAATATGTTTTCTTCATTAATGAAACCCCATAATAAGATTTTTGTTCAAGAAATGATGTCGACGAATATGAGAGGTGAGTAAATAAAATCAAATTGAAGTCCATTTTACAAATATGATAAAGATAAATAAAAAATGACAACATTTACACAAAAATACGACTTTTGAATGATTAGAAGTATTTGGAAGAACATAATACAATGAGAAGAAGCATAATAATTTGAAGTTGTTTGTATGGATTTTAGCTACACATGTATGTATTTAATGATAATATGTATTATGATTGTATCCCTTTAAAGAAAAGAACCTAATTACATGAAGTAGAAAACATATTGTCTTATGAATATAAGACCATTTCTTAGAACTTAAGAATAGGATATAAGCTAAACATAATTATTTCACTAACAAAATGAACATCAGCATAATAACTTAATTCCTAGAGAACATTGAGGTGGGTTTCAAATTGAAATATAGAGGATGATGTGGAAATGATGTATGATACCATTAATATGCTAATCTCAAAGGGTTTAAATTAATTGAAATCATTATAGAATGAGAATAAGTTAATTTTATAAATCTTATAAAAAAAATAATATAATATTTTGGAAGCTATTTTAATGAGTTTTAATGAAGAATAAATAGAAAATTTTTCTATCTGATTTAAACAGGAAAATTATTTATTATTTAGATAATAGATTTTCTATATTTAAAACATGGGGAATAATGTAAATTTATTATTATTATATCTGATTATAAATATTTATTGGGAAGTAAACCATATTTGAGATAGTGATAAGAATTGATAAATAACATTCATTTTGGTCTAACAATAATGGCCAAATACATATAGTATTGGATAAATGCAAGAAGATTATGTAAAGTCCCATTGAATAAGTAGGACGACTATTAGGCATACGAGTGCTCCTGAATGCTAAGGAAGATCAATATAGAACCTGATCTTGAGGGTGTTTGAGAAAAATGTTGTAGCTAAATTCATTGGGGGAGTACAATTTCAGACATAATGGCCCATATTCTAATAGTGGTAGATTTGATTCTAGTGGTTCAGAGAACACTATGACAAACATTTCATTCTAAAATGGATCACATTTTTTAGGAATCATTGTATCTTCTAGTAGACTCAACATTTGATGATGATAATAGCGGAACTGTGTTGTAGAATTCTATTAGTGATAATGGAGAATACATTATGGGGATATAACTAACATATAATGTATTGGTTCCTTTGCCAAATATTTTAGCTACTATGTGTATCTATATTTTTTTCTATTATGGAATTTATGGTGGGTTTTAGAATATAATCAAATGGATTATGAACCAGAACATGCATTAAATGAACGTTTTAAATGGAACAAGTCATAAATAAAAAGAGACCATTATTTTAACCTCCCACTCCCATGGATCTAATTATATATGGGAATAATAATAAGAACAAATAAGGCTCACTTTAACGATATTGTGTATACGTTCTTGAGAAACATGCAGATTATCTCATTTTCAAGAAGATGATGAGAATCATTTCAGATATATTTTATTCTCATGATACAACCATTGAGTAATGAGAGTATTTTTTCCTTCATGAATTTCACAATATTCTCATGTAATCCAAGATGAGAAAGGAACTATATTTCATAAAAATTTAAAAATATAACATATCATTTGAATCGATGAGAATAAAAATAGAATAAGATGTTATAAAATATAACGATGAAGAATAATTTAAAAAAATTATTATTATTATATCAAAGAGATTCATTATTGTTAAATATATAGGAAAAGGTATAAAATTCCCTCAATGTTATTACTTTGAATATACTATCCATATTGAAAAATTATTCTTAAAGAATCATGTTGAAGATTTTAAATTAAATCAAGAGGTTGATGAGATATAAAACAAAAAATAAATATGAAGAATCATGTTAGAAGAAAAAGAATATGTTTTATGAATATGAATGAAAAAAATTAAATGCCAATAAACTCAAATACTAATGTCATTTTATTTTAAATTATTGATAAAAGTTTTGAATAATTAATAACCATTGATGAAGGAGAGGAAATGGTGGATATTTAATGGGAGATGAATGGAAAATTAAAATCTTATCTTCATAATATTTCACTAACCCAATGCTAAAAAATGATCAATTGATAAATAAAAAAGAATAATAAATAAAAATGGGAGATTCTCAAGAAATAAGTGGTATATGTTAATGATATTAAGAATCATAGGATAATTTAATATGGATGAGAAAATATTATCAATGACATTATAGAGAATATGGAAATAAGATAATAAAATCCAGGAGAAAGAAAAATTATTTCTATTGATGTTCAATATGAGATGTAAAATTCTTAAAATACTTCAGAAAAATATGATGTTTTTAAGGTTAAATTAAAAAATGACAAAAAATTATGGGATCTAAGAGGAAAGAGACATCTCATATAAATCTATCCCATGTTATATATATTATCTATAATATTGTCAGTGAAAAACACAAATTAGAACCTCTTCAATCAATAAAGAATCATCTGAGACACTATTTCCCAATACAGTAGGAATATAGGACATGATGTCCACTTCATCATATTCAAAAGGATTCACAGATTATAATAGGAAGTCAATATAATAATTTTAGAATGACAACTTAATGAATGAATTATATAATTTTATATGTTTTTACTTGTTTTGTTAATGGCATTAATAAGTTTCCTTTACTTGTTTTTTATTATTTAATTTACCAGCAATATATAAAATATATGGGAAACATTTTGTGAGAAACCAAATATAAAATATCAAAAAGAATATATAACATGACTTTTCCGAAATCAATCAGGACAAAATAGATTTGTATTATTATAAGATATAAATGACTTATGTGGTCAACACAAACACAAGGATAATGAGCTTATTATTAGAATTCAATGAATGATTCTATATGTCATAAAAATGAAGAAAATTAATAAATCAAAATAAGAAGAATCATGAAAAACATTTAGTATTACATGTGAGAAGAATAATTTAGCTGCTCAAGTCAAAGACAAATATTATATATCTAGTCAAATTACTTGTATATGGTCATGAAAAATGTATAAAGTTGATATAAATGTTAAGGAAAATAGAAATAAGAAGTTTTTATATGATATCACATAGCCTCATGCGAATATTCACTAAAGTATATATTTTCTAATTCCAGAAAAATCATTTGAGTTATGTTGTCAGTCAATATAAGGTTCATATAATCGTATGATATTATTACAAGATCAAGAATAGTTTTACATGACGTAGATGCAATCATAATATAGTTAATTTTCCTATACATATGATATGAAGAAATACACATAGTTGAAATGATTTCTAAAAAATTTGTAAATAGAATAATATGTTATATTTATTAAGAGCAATATAAAATGTGAGTTGGGAGAAATGAATAACATAATTTTAGAGGAAAATATTACCCCGATTATTACCTCTGGGGAATAATAATGTTATTTTTATTCCATGATATTTATATTAATTCCTGAAAACAAAGATGGAATTTAAGTAATTGAATAACTGTTGTATAAATAGTTTAGAAAGTAATTCATTATTTAAGGTGTATTTCATTAACCCTGAAGTGGATATGTTGAGTGCATCCCTTGAGGGGGGAGGGGAGTAAAAATGAGAAGTGGTTAATGATTACATGATGCAGGAATCCATAATTTATCAAATATTTTATTAAATCTAAAGAATGTGACATTATAATTACACTTCAAACACTAATGTTTTATTTTTCCATATATATTTTGAAGAATGATCACCAATTGATAAAACTATGAGACAATGAAGGGGTTATATTTTATTAACACATGAATTTTAATGTGTTTGTATATATTTCTAAATAATATAATCTTCTTCATAATGAATCTGAATGCGAATCCACTAAATTGAGTTTTGAACATGGTATCACATATAGGTGGCTTGTTGAAAATATTTACAACATTCATTAAATCCCTATTTTTTCTATAATGAATCAACCCACGTAGAAATTGAATGAAAAAAGTAAAGTTTATTTTCCAAGGAAAAGTATGTTGTGTCATTCATCAACCATAATTGGTTTAAAATGTTTTTTAATATAGTAGAAGAGGATGAAATTAATGGATTAGATATTGAGTGAAATAAACTAATTAGAATTTTATTTCTAATAATTTAGAAAAATAAATAACTAATTACAACATTATAAATTTTTTGGGATATTGAAAAGAATTACAAAGGTTAATATTCATATTTCTAATGGGTATGATTTCATATTTTATTAATATGTTAAAATGTATTAGCTGTAATACGTGGTTGTTCTTGGAGAATTTTTATGGATTTTATCCTTAAAATAAAAATGTGATGATTGATTTGTTGTTGTTCAAGTATCTCATCTTAGGTTTTGTTGGAATTATAGACATAGTATAAAACATCTTGAAGGATATATTTATTTGATTTCAAATGGACCGTGTTTTTTGGAGGATATAGTTAAAAATGAATAATGTATGCAATTTTTTGATTGATAAAAGAATAAATAGTTTGTTGTTCATATTTTTTATCAATTCACTGTTTATAAATTGATTATATATTCACATGGTCAGCTGAAATAAACATGGGGTTTCTCTAATCAGATAGAATATTCTAACTCATACATGAAAACAATATTGGTTTCTTTATGTGGTCGATAAATTGGTCATAACAATTTTATATTTTTCTTTTTCTTCTTCACCTTGTTTATCCCTTGAGTAGAAATCAATCAAATAGAACTAAAGTGATTATCTACATTGATCAAACATCGTAATGTTATTTTCATTCAATAAGGGATGTTATTGAAGATTATAGTTGAGTGAAGAACATAAAATCAAATATTATGTTATGAATAAAATTAATTGGAAAATTAAAAATTAAAATTTTCTTGAATCTATGATACAATACTTATAATATTTCTATTTTTAAACATTTTTCATTGAGTAAGAGTGTAGTAATTTGATTTTTTCCATAGGAATTTGATATTTATATTATGTTATTATAGAACATAAGTTATCATAGAATAAGTCTTTGTAGAGGAAAATATTATAATATTTATCGTGATTTCATAGAATATAATCATATTATATCTTGCTACACATATATTTTGGATAAACACAATACCATTGGTGTAAGATATTTATGCAGTAGGGAATATTTTGGAGGGTTCCATGTAGTGATATTAAGGTCAATTTAGATAATATTCATTCAATCTTGAATATGTAGATATCTAATAGTCAAAATAAAGTTGATTCTATATAGAATTAAGGAACGAAATTATCGAACTATCCATTATATTCAAAGGAAATCTTGAAAGGGAATTTAAAGTAATTTGAATCATTAATAAATCAATAAATTTATTGAATAATATATATGTGGTGATCCAACCTGTTGAAGATCATAGAGTTTCCATTTATCAAACAAGGAATAAAATAGTTACATGGTATTATTTGATGTGATTATAAATGTATATTGGGAATGAAAATTAACAAATAGTGTAATAAGAATAGATTACTCACATACATGGTGTGAGACATCAGAGAGCCCAATACATCCAATATGAATGATAGAGAAAGATATGAAGATGGGTTCCATTAAAAAAGAATCAGATCAATTTTGTACCTCATTATTCATGATGGATGAGGAAGATTCAGATCACAAATGATATAGAGAAATTACTATGTCATGTGTTTCTAATAACTTTATTTATGAATTATGAATAATGATTAATAATCCATATTCTCCTAGAGTTAGAAATACATATCGGGAATTAATAAACACTGTAAGACAAATGACATTCTTGACTAGATAATATGTGTGAATAAACAATGTTCACCCAAGGTATTGTAGAAGTGGTCAGGTTAACATTGGACTCTATGTTTCACATGAAAGTTGAAGATATTTTATAATCCCAATTGGTAGGGACAATTAACCTATCATGGAGCATGTATTTCATCCAAAACAGGTAAATATTTTCTTCTAATAACCTTAATTATATTATTTTACACATGTTGATGCTATGAGATATCATTTATTGTATCATAAACCTGAAAAAGTTACAAAATTCATCACTGATTCACCTATCTCCCTATAGGTGATATAGTAAAATTATTGAATAACAATATTATTCCAAAATCTCACCACTATTCTAACATTATTTCTTCAAATATTTTACTAACTAAAGCGTTTTTTCAGAGGGTCGTATTGTGTTTCCCCAAAAATATGAAATTAGAATTACATATATCTATAAAGAGTTAACGAAATTGTTGATTTTGTGTTAAACATAAGGATAGTCTCCCAAATTTTACATACTAATGTGTTTAGTGATATGGGATTCCTTTAGCCAAATGTGCCACCATTGAAAGTACCAATTATTTTTGTTAAAAAAAAATGGTGGATCACTGAGAAAATGAATTAATTAACAATTTCTAAACAATATAACAAATAATAACAAGTATCATCATCCACATATTGATTCCATGTTTTATCAACTATGAAAAGCTCAATAAATTTACAATATTTACATTCATTATGTATATCATCAATTCAGGGTCATGAAATTGGATATACCCATGACAACATTCCACACATGTTATAGGAACTTGGAATATATACTTATTCCATTGGATCTTACAAATTCGCCCACTATCTTCATAAATTTAACGAATATATTCGTTATATAATAACTTCATCAGTTTGTGGTAGTCATTATATATGGTATTATTATCTATTCAAAGAGATATAACGATCATGATGACCCCTTTATAATTTTACTAAATATGGTTAGAATGGAGAATCTATATGAATAATCTACAAGAAGTGAAATTTGGAAGAAAAATGATTCATTTTTTTTAATATAATTTCTAGATATGGAATATTAATATATTAATAAAAGAGAGATTATATGATTTGAAATTATTAATCTATATTTTCCAATATGAGGATCACAAACTTTCCATTATTATCGATTTTTAATGTTTTTTAATCCTGAATAAAGGGGACAAATAACATCTTATTCAATATAATGTTAATCCATCTATCCATGTGAATATTAAAGTGGTGATAATGGATGATGTAGATTTTCAAAATATGAATAAAATTCTCCTAATTTATATTCCATCAGGATTTAATGATAATTTTCCTTAACTGTGTATCTGTTCCACCTATACCAGATATAATGTTTCAGTTGTTAGTGTTGAAGTGCCCGGATCAGTGTGAATTAATGAGAGGGGGAGTGAATCAGTGATCCCATTGAATTTGTTTACTAATTTATTTATATTAATTAACCCTCTATGGGTATTTAAATCCACAATCCACTCTTTTGGTGTCTCTAAGACTTACCTCGATTGATGCTATAAATGAAAATCCCTTAAACACATGGATTTACATGTTTTGGTTCAAAGACCCACTCCTTGCTGTGATGGTTATTATCCCAACAGAGATTCTCCACTGTAATATTTTTATCAATTACAATGGTTGATACATATTCCTACTATATCTCTCTTGATTACCACATGAGATTATTTATACAACTTTCCATAGTGTTACCAAAGTCCCACTTGCTTGCTTCAGAGTCTTAATGAAGACTTCCTCCTCCTGGCATTCACAAGTGATGCTTCTTGATTCACTGTGGATTGATCTTATGATCATCCCTCCTGAGATTTTTGAATCACACATGCTTGTGAATCTCTTTGAGAATATTCAATAGCCTTTGGTAGGGTCAGTTTTCCTTGCTCAATAACTCTAATCACTTTTCTGATTAGTTCTTCATTGAAAAATTCTCACGAAATTCATTATTCTTATATTGAAGACCTTGCCTCACTACGATGTGTGCAAGTGATCCACACTTATTCTTCAATAATATAATATGAAAGAGTTATATTTCTCAATATCTACACTATATTGATATCTAAATAATTATAAAATCATATAGAAGATCTTCTCTAACACTCTCTGGATTCATTCTCAAATCTCATTTACTACATACATGGATTGCATGGGATCTAATACCTCTTATTTATTGATATCTCAATGAATTATTGCACGTGCAGGTGAATTTTTATGATTTCATTGATACTTATTTTTCTTTCAAACTCAAACACACACAATTAAGCTCCATGAGTGTCTCTCATTCACATGCACTATATTTCTTCTTTTCTTCACACACATTACACACACAAAAATTCTTCCTTTAAGTGTATTTATGTCTGCATGTGAATTCATGCATGCATGCACAATTATTTTCTTCATTAATGTGTGAAAACCCCAATGGGTATACACAACTTCTTCTCCTTATCTTATAAATTTTAGTTTATTAGCACACAAACACTTGTTATTTTAATTTTTGTTCAATGATTTATTGTTATTTCAAACCTGAATAGGTGTATACTATTATGTGTGTAATCATTATTTCAATCCTCCTCCTACTTAAAAAATCCACACACAATCTCTTTTTGATTTGTGCTCTTTTTCAAACCTGAATGGGAGTGTTCAATGTATGGCTTCATCATTCACACATGTATGTCTCAAATCTTGCACATGAATGCATATGAAAAATTCATGTGTTTTCTGCACTCTCATGTGAAAAAATGATTCTTAAAGTGATCTTTAAATATGCATATTAATGTATGTACGCACAAGCTCATGCCTTTATGAAATCTTCATGTTCATAAAAAAACCCTAAAAAATAGTTCATATAAATGGTTTAAGAAATAGGGTGTTCTTATTCTTTGTGAAAACTGGAGATCACGTGTTCTTCTCCTTCATGCACATGGTCTGCATGGATATCCTTAAAAAAACAAAACTATTCTTGGCTCATTCTTCACAACGCACAAGAAGGGCACATAACACAAGATGTGTGTTTGTAGTTTCTTCTTCACACCTAAATCTCAACGAGGGTTTGAAGGAACCTATCGCATGTTATACAGTTTCTTTGTATAGAGGGTGTAGTTTCTTTCATGAACCAAGGGGTTCACGATTCCTCTCTCCTAAAACAATGAGTGGTGTGTGGCTCTACTTTTCATAAGAGGTCCATAGGAATTATTCTTCAGTAGACCATTCAACAGAGCGTAGTACTTTTCGAAAGGTATAGGAATCCTCTTCTCCTTGGCATATAAAAACTATGTGCTACATAAACCTTTTGTGCTCCAAAGAGGTTCACTTTAGCTCTATTTATTCAAATAAATTGCAGATAATTCTTACAAGATGGAAACAAACAATTTCAGCACGATACCACTCCTTTTATAGGTGATAATTCATGTTCGAATCACTGCGGTTGAAGTATTTTAAAGCCCGATATATCCACAATTTAAAACATTCAAACCACTAGTCAATATATGATGATTCTTTCAGTTTGTTTCTATTCAACGATTCTCATTATCTATTACAGAGAACATCCCATACATGTATTTAAAAATGAATACATCCATCAATCATGAACGCCCGAGGCCTATGACCTGGACACACATATTTGGTTGCTTCGACCACAAAAGTTCATCTTCATTCATTGCTGGCATTCATGTGTAGTAGAATTCATGGTATCGTGTGGCTTAGAAGATCATTATGCAATGAGGTTCAAGATTTAACGGTGGCCAAAATTCAATCAAGGAGGCCCAATAGTGGTGAGTACGTATTGGTTCACATCTAGTGGGGGGAGGTTTATGAATACAGAGTGAAGGAGGTCAAATGGTCCATAATTAATGGTGTGAGATGCAGGATCCGACGAGCAGTAGTGATTGGAAGATCAAATCCGTTTTGAGACGTGCAGCTAAGATATTATGCGAGATGAGATGGATCACGGGGATTCCTTTCATGGGTTAAAATTGTGTCCCACATCGAAATGTGGAAGCGATATGCTCATAGTTTATGTATCAAGTTGTGGAAGCCAACACATAGAATTCTCTTCCTCCACTCACTGTATAGCCCCATAGCATGTTTACCCTATTGGCGTACCCTGCACACAATCACTTCTTCTTGGGCGCGTTCCTAGTTCCCACTATTCTCCCTTGTCACACATGTTGATCACTGTGCATACTCTTATGGGATTATACCCAGCCCGCGCTCCTGCCTCATGTAGTGAAGTCTGTGAGGCTTCCCTCATGTGCGGTTGACCCTCAAGTCCCACAGGTGCCTGTGGTCAAGGACCTAAGATATCTGTCTTGGTTGGCCCCAGTTTTTTAATATAAGGCCTACATCGTTTAAAACCATGTGTACTTAATGTTCATGGACACCTTCTTCCTACAAAGCCCATGAATGGGAAATTATCTATGTATAATCCATCTTAATCTCGTACATGCATCTTTTCTCATTCTTCATCTTCCACCATCATCCTAATATTATTTTTGGAATACCAAATCCAAGACCCTCAATATTCCCCCATTGATTCAATAATAGATGATTCGTGGAACACTTCTTCACCTCATGAATTAAATCATAATTCATGGAATCATTTTTCTGAGTGATGTGTTCTATTTTAGACACATTTCTTCTTCAGTGAGGATCAAGATAAATAATAACATGATTTTTTTCATCAACTTCGTCCAATTAGAAGAAATTGGATGGATATTCTAATTTCATAATGCAATTGTTTATTTCATGGGGTTCTTCATGTGTTGTAACATTTTGTTAATCATTGAAACATGATTTGGAATGTCCAATCAGTTCAACAATTGTATGAATTATATCTTCTTGGATAATTGATTATATGAAGCATTCAATGCACTGAATCAACAACAATTATCCAAGACTTCAACAACATATTTTTCAATACCAATAATTCACATATTTACTTCTCATTGACTATAAATTAATCACTTATGCACTTCAATATCCCTATTTTATTTTGTTTTCAATGCCTTATAAATCACACTTCATCAATTTTCATCATGTGTGCCAAATTTTTCTCCCCCATATTTGAAACCAAATGCAATGTTCTGATGGGGTCTTGTCAGAAACATATTCTCCTCCCTTTAAAGAATATCATTTTGAATATTTCCAAGATAGAGGTATGATTTCACATGGTTAACATAGATAAGATCCTTTAACTACTCAACTATCAGTATACTAGGGCTATCCTAGTGTAGAAAACAAGAGATATATAACCAAGGGTTTAAATGTTGTCCATAAATAAACATAAATTTTAAATCATGGTCAGAATGTATCAAATCTTAACCATGGTGTTAGGGATAATAAAATTTATCAGTGAAGTGCTGAATCATGCAAAAACATCACCAAACATATTAAAATGTTCATGTGAAAATATAAATCTCCCCCTTTCATGCCATCATGTCATCAATCATGAACTCCCCCTTAATTGACATGATAAATAAAATTAAATACAATGGATGAATGTGTGATTGGAATACCTCAACATCATCCACTTGATATGATAAGAATCTCAAGGTTTGTGTTGACATAATCATTGATATAATCTACATCATTTTGTATCACAATCAAGTGGTGCACTCCCATTGATTTTCCTTGGGGGAAAATAATCATTAGATGATCCTTAAGATATTCATATTGATAATATTCCATTGTTGAACAATTCATGTAATTATATAGCCATGTATAATATTTCTAACTTGTAGTTATCCAATTTGTTAATTTAATTCTCATTTTTAGAATGACCTTCATCTTCAATTCCATGCAGGGTAAGAAAACATGTATAAGAAAAGTATAAGGGAATAAGATGGAATCTCATTTCTTCAGAAATGATAACATAAACATTGTGATGGTTTCCCTAACCAAGATGCTCCATTTTATCTACTCTTCATACTTTGATGTGTTAAATTCATTGATGATTGTGAATATATGGATATCACTACTTATTCTACCTATTTTTATGTGAACCATCTTCCTTCCTGTGCTATTAGAGAACTAGAATCTACTGGTGAAATTTTCATTCTTTTGAGAAATTGTTCTTGATCAGAAAGAAGTTACATACACTTCTTAATAGTGTGACCAGCTTTCTAAAACCTCACACACAAGTCTTTTTAGACCATTGGGTTGTCATGTGTTAACCACCTCTCACGAAATCAAATTATTTCTACATATGGAATGACATGTATCCCCATTTCTATATATTTATCTATAACTTCATTTTTTTATATTTGTAGTTCTCTAAAAATTTATAATTTATTAGGCAAGATAACTAAACACTACTCGTAATTTTCAACCTTGGAGATTACACTAGGCTTCTTTAATACATTCATTTTACCATTCTTAGGTAAATTATCTTCAATAAATCCTATATTCTCCATTATTGATTGTATTATTAAGTTCATCTTTCTTCTATTCACATTCATGGCTTGTTTGTAGGGATATATGGTATGAATTATCTTTCCATAATAGAATAATATTTTATTGGTTGTGATTTTTGATCCATCAACCTTCAACTTCTAGTATTTTTAATCTGGTGACTTCTCACTCATACTTCTTGAAATCATCCAGGGAGCTTCTTTTTAAACCATTCTTATGCTTACTTCTAAAGGATGATTCTTATTTCATAGTAATCTTCTATGATTTTCCTTTCATATTATAATTGGATAAATGTTGGTATAAATGTGTACCGACAATATGACCACTTTTATTTCATATATCAATTATATTATCAAGAATTTAAAATCTTTTTGTACTATACATATGCTTTTGGATTAGTGGATGTTGCTTCCTTTTTCTGGCATGCTCCCCCTTGAGTTGGGCATCCTTTGTACTTTTTATTTAGGGGGTTGTACCACATTCAAGTTCATAATTCCCATAATTACTACTACAATAACATTGACCCCGAAATCATGAATTCTTGATATATTCATCAAGATATTGTTGGGTCTCCTTCTTGAGGTGCAGTGAACTCTATGGAGAGCCATCTTCTAAGTTCTTCTTCCTATCCACCCTAGACATGGTGGTAGGCTTCTTATAAACATTCCTCATCTATGTTTTTTTAGATTTTTTATTCCAACCTGCATATGGATACCCATTTAGAAAAAATAGTAAAAGATGGTATGGATGGTACATTTTCCTTAATGGATTCCATAATTAGATTAAAGGATGAATTAATAATCCTTTTGGAATAATTATCATCAATTAAAACTTTAGTGGAAACATATCTTCTTCCAGGTGGTTGGGATGTTTCATCTTGGGGTGATTGTTGATATTTCAATATCATCTCCAATTATAAACATTACACGTCGAAAGAGTTATTCTCATCCCTATCTAATCTATATTCTATTTCCCAATTACCATTAATCTTTATTATTTATTCATCATGCATTCTACTAAATTCTTTCAAAGAAATGTCAAACTCCATTACCTTGTTAGCTTTGTCTTCTAATTGAGCATATTTGACAATCATAAAACCATTTTGAAACTTTTCACATGCATGTAAAGATTCTAAATAAAAAATATCAAAGAATTCCATCTCACAAATACATCATTGAAATTCATCAGTAACTTCATCAATTCTTTCATTACAATACGAAATTGGTTCATAAAATACTTTCGCAAATTTTGTGTGAGTGTTGGATATGCCATCCCTTTTATCCAATGTATCTTCCATGGAATCAGATTCTTCATTCAGTTGTAAATTTTAATCGCAAAGAGTATTAATGCTTGAAGCAATATTATAATCCACTTCCTTGGAGGAATTATTTAGATAATATTTGGGAGTAGTCTGAGGATCATTAATTGATCTATCATAATCACAGATTAAATATTCTTTATGAGAAGAGTAATAAGTATTGTTAGATGTTGTACTATTCATATTACCTTTAGTAGAAGGTGTCTCCCCATTTTTATTATGTTTTGTATTACTCTTCAATGATTATATCTTCTTTATGATTTTCTAAGTCATAGAAAAAATATCCATTTGAGTTTGCCCACTCATTTCATGAAATCTGAACTTCATAAATACTCCATTGGATCTTTTATTGGTATCCCCACTCTGATACCAATTAATGTGCTAGAATCAATGAGAATCATTTATAGGGAAGGGGTGAATCAGTTATCCATTTCAATATTTTTTACTAATTGGTTCTTTTCAAATAAACCTGTATGGCTGGTTAAAGCCTTGATCCACTCTTACTGTGTCTCAAATCCTTACCTCGAATGATGTTGTAAATGTAATTCCACTAATCATAAGGATTTAAATGGTTTGGATACAATGCCTAGTCCTTGATGTGTTGGTTATTCTCCCCGACACAAATTCTTCACTACTATGTTATTATCAGTTACAATCATCAGTACAGAGTCCCTCTATATCTCTTCTAAGTCCCACATGAGGTTCTTTATACTTCTTTTCATAGTGTAACTAGAGTCCCACTGGCCTGCTTCAAAGTCTCACTGAGGACTTATTCCTCTTTGATTTCAGAAGATATGCTTCTTGATTAATTATGGATGGTTATTCTGATCTTACCACATGCGATTACTAAATCATACTTTCCTGTAAATCACTTCAAACATCTTCAACATAATTTGTTATGGTCTATTTTCCTTGCTCAATAACTATGATCACTTTTCTAATAACTTCTCAGTTCAACAATGTGCATTCAATTCATTCTTCTTCAGGTGAATACCTGGACTCACAAAGATGTGTGAAAGTGATGCACACTTATTCTTTATATAATATAATATTGAAGGGTGATATTTTAAAATATCATCAATGTATTGAAATCACGATTTCTAAAAACTTAGATAAAATATATTCTTTAACTCTATGTGGCTTCAGTCTCAAATTTCATTTACTTCATACATGGATCACAAGGGATCCAATACCTCTTGTATTTGGATATCTCAATGATTGTTTCATTTTCATATTATTATGTATCATATAATGCATTCATATTATTCTTGTAAACTCCAACACACACAATTAGGTACAATATGTTTCTTTCATTCACATGCACTATCATTCTTCTTTTATGCATTCACTTTTCTCACACAAATATTATTCCTTTAAGTGTCTTCACATGTTCATGTGAATACATGCATGAATTCCCAATTCTTTTCTTCTTTCTTCTGTGGAAATACCAATGGGTATACACAACTTATTCACTTTACCTTCTTCCTTTTTTGAATTTAGCACATACTCACACTTGTTAATTTAAATATATTTAAATTATGTGTTGTTATTTAAAACCTGAATAGTTGTATTATTTTGTGTGTGTACTTATACATTCTTTATTCATCCTTCTTCAAATATGAACACACTATCCTATTATTATTTTTTCTCTTTTTTAAACATGAATGGTTGTGTTCAATGTATGGATTATTCTTTCACACATGGATGTATTAATTCATGCATATGCATGAATATGTACTACGCATGTATTTTACTCTTCCTATGAAAAAATAAAGCATCGAGCCCTCATTAAATATGCATGTGAATGCATGATCACACAGTATCATGCCTTTATGATTGATACATGTTCTAAAAAAACAAACCCCTACCAAACAATATATATAAATGGTGGAATCAAGAGGGTGTTATACATCTTTGGTAAAATAAGAGGGAATGTGTTACTCTTTTTCACGTGCACAATCCACTTGGATCTCAATCATTGAACCTAAAATATTCTTGGTTCATTCCTCACAATGCACGAAAATGGTACATAGAACCATTTTTTTCAGTTCCTCCTTTATGCACGAAGCACAATGAGGGTTCTTAATAACTTGTTGTGTGTTCGAGAGTTTCCTCACAAAAAGGGTGTGGCTTCGTTTGCGAACCAAAGGGTTTGTGGTTCTTCTCTCTACGAACAATGAGTGTTGTGCAGCTCTCCTTCATCCAAGGGGTGTGTGGGACTTTTTATTCATGTGTCCCTTAGAGAGTTTGTAATATTTGTTGAAGGGTAGAGGGATCTACTTCTCCTTCACCTAGAAAAGTTGCACGGTACCAATGCATTTTCCAAACCAGAGAGGTTCTCTTTATCTCTGTTTCTTAAGAGAAATAGTACGTCCTTTCTACAAGATGGAATAACACAATTTCGACTCAGTGCCTTTCCTTTTATAGGTGAGAATGTACATTTGTGTCCACATGATTCAAGGATTTTAAAGCCCAAAATATAATCTATATAAAACATTTAGACCACTGGTCATGAAAAGCTGATTTTGTTTCGTTGTTTTCATTGAATGAGAATCCTTATTTCTCGGTGTGTACATCAATTACATGCATTTAGGAAATCATGCAGCCCACAATCATGAACTCATGAGGTCCATGATTTGGCCTCGCACCGTCACGTTCATTGGACACTTGTGATATTATTTATTTTTTGCATGTATGCATGTATTGTTGCATACATGGTATTGTGTTACATAGACGATAATTTTTCTTGGAGGTTCGAGCTTCAACGGTTTCCACAGTTCAATAAAGGAGGCCCAACAGTGGCGAAGATGTAATGGTTCATGTCGGGTGGTCGACGGTTGAGGACAACATGGTGAATGAGATCAGGCGGTCTCAGTTTAACATGGTGAGACTCTATATCAGATGAGAAGTGCTCATATCTGGAATAAGATGTGTTTCTAATATCTTATGCGAGATCAAATGGACAGCGAGGATTGCTTCTGTGTGTTAAAATTTTGGCCCACATCGAAACGCAGACACATGATGCTCACAGATTAAGTATCATGTTTCAGCTTCCAACACTCAGAATTTTCATCCTCCAATCATTGTACATCCCTATACCATGTTCCCCATGTGGGTGTTTTCTTCGCCCAATCTATACTTCTTAGGTGCATTTCTAGAACCCACTACGCACCCTTTCCGCAATGGTTGATCATTGTGCAAGCTCTTATAGGCTTATACCTGGCCCGCACTCCTGCCTCATTTAGTGTTGGCATTGAGGCTTCCCTCATGAAATGTTATCCCTTGGGTCCCACATGTTTCTATGGTTGAGGACCTCATCTAGACCTTTTGGTTAGACCTGTTTCTTAACGTAAGTCCTACTTGGTTAAAACCCATGTGTACAAAGAGTGTGTGTCAAATGTCTTCCTAAAAATACCATGCATGGGAAATGCCCACAGTTTATTCCATATTAATCCCATGCATGCTTCTTTTCTTATTCCTCATCTTCAAACATCATCCTAATATTTTTTTTGAATGAAAAATCCATGTTCTTCAATTTTCATCTTTTGATTCAATAATAGATGGTGATTTGAACACATTTTAACGTCATGCATCAAATCATAATTCATAGAATCATTGTTTTGAGTGATGTGTTCTCTTTTAAACAAAAGTATTTTTCTTTGATGACCAACATAATCAATTATCTATTTTATTTCACCAACTTCGACCAATTAGAATCTATTATGCTTTTTTATAAATTAATTATGCAACTGAGTATTTCATGTGGTTCTTCAAATGATTTAACAATGTTTCATTTTATGACACATGATTTGGAACTTAAGATCAGTTCTAAAATTATTTGAATTATATTCTCTTAGATAATTGACTGTCTATAGAATTTGGTGCTTTGAATCAACAACAATTCTCAAAGGTTTCACCAATATCTTCATTAATACCTCTCATTCATATATTGACTTCTAATTGACATGAAATGAAACTCTTATGCACATCAAGTGTAATATCATAATTTTTATAATATATTTATCCTTGATGTATAAAGATGTATATATGTTTTAATAGTATTTTAGAGGGTTGGAATATATAGAGATATCATAGAGTTTGTATAACTATGCTTTGTATGATAACATGTTAAGTTTGATAGAAAAAAGAATAAGGGGGTGTTACATCCACTACCCATACCATAAGAGTTATGGGAATACATCACAATTATTTTGTCATTGGAATCCCAAAATAATCTAATGGGCATAATGACATATGGGTTGTAGTTGTCCTCCAAACTAATTCTGCGCGCTTCGTTGCTATTTTAGAATACTTCTTTTTAGGATAAAAATTTGTGTATATCCATTAATGAAGTAGTAAGGTTGATTTGATTAATATATTTCGTTATGTTTGATTGAGATTTGAGGTTTACTATAATGTTCAATTAGTTACCTTAGTAATCTAACAATAAATAATAGATTTTCATCTATATGTATCATCCTTAGAGATAAAGATTGTGAGAAATATAAATCTGAATGCTAGAGGATAGGTTGAGATCATGTTCATTTAATTTCAATGGTGGTTAGAATCAACACCTTTCTCTAGTTGACTTTTCATGCAAAAATATATCTCACTCATGAATTCATGTGGATCCTTATGAATCCATCAATGGAAGGAAATATAGAGCTCCAATGTGCTGGAATGTTGTTTGAGAAAGAATTCTATTGGGATAAAATATAGATGAATAAATGGTATAAAACATGTGATCTATAATTTGATGTTGGTGATGAGGTGTTTATAATAATTTCTCCATCTATGAGTATATGATATTTAGAAAGAAATGTAATCTATTCCCTAAATATACTGGTACCTTTGATATTTTTTATCATATCAGGACCATATATTATCTCCATGAACATAAAATAAACCTCACTCATGTCCATGATGTGTTCCATGATTCCCTCTTGAAGTACATACCTATCCCATAACAATGCAAAACAGTGAGGTCATACCATTAAAGAAAGATCATTATAATGAGGAATTTACAATGGAGTGTCTGGATTTTAGTGAGAATTTTCAACAATATAATACCACATTACTACTTAGTGATTATAAGTCCCTACCTTAAATATTATATAATCTCCAGTTATGTCAGAAATTAACCTTGAGGATCTTTTCAGGTTTCGTGTTTTAGTAATTAGGAAATAACTATTACATAACAGACCTAGGCATTATATGTGGGTAGTTAGACACAGTATCCAATTTTTCTACCAAAGGAAACCTTTTAATCAAAACATGACTTCTTTTTCATGATAAAAATCTTCTTTACTTATTTCTTTCTCTTATCCATCCTTATAAAAATTGGAAAATATTTCAAAAAATAGGATGGGTATAAAATTTTTATTAATAAATATAAAATAAGGAATATAAACATTAGTCCAATAATATTTAAAACCCTTGAAAATATTTTCACAAAATCGTACTTCTCACTCATAATAAACTATTTAGCATATATCATGTAATCATAAGATTCCAACAAAACATCACTGATATTCTAAAACATAAAGTTAACTTATAGAATCTATATCATACATACACTGTAGATTTCTACAACTTCATGGGGAGTAACATTCAAGGTTATGTTTGGAATACCCATCAATGTATATTCCTTAAACCTATTAAGGTAAACATTAACATTTACCTCTGTCACAATACCCCATTAATTGGTGAGATATCATGGTATCACTCACCTCATTATATCAAGGAACCACCCTTGTATATATAAATAATTTCCAAGAAAACTAACATTATCATAAAACATAATTCCAACTTAATGGATAAAAATAACATCTCTATATTTTCATTCAAAAGATATCATTTCAAGATGTTAAAATTATAAATCCAATTTAAAAAACACATTTAAAACATTTAAAAAAAATATTTTTGAATCAAAATGTCAAATAACAAATTGAGACATATAAAGAAATTTACATTTTAATAAATTAATTTCCATATAAATAAATAGTTAAATACATTCTCAATACATGGATTATAATGTGAAACATTTAGAAGAACAGTTCTTTAAAACAATTAAAATGATGTTTTAGTTAAATAGTTTGTAATCAATTGAGAAATACATGAATAAAAATAACTAAAGAATAAAATTAAATAAAAAAAATATAATATCATGAGAATAAGGAGACTCATGTCATATTATGTCAATGTGAATTATATTCACTATATAAAAGTGAATCAGTGCTTAACAGAAAATAAGATTCCATTGAATGTAAATTATGAAGAAATATCATATGAAGATCATAACCTTACATTAATGATAAATAAATGACCAGATTATGTGTGAAAAATATAAATACACCCATTATTTAGGGATATTTGGTGTCGAAAATAATAATTCTTTGACACATATTCATTGAAAAACTAAACAAATGACATGGATATTTAACTCATTGAAATGATGTAAAGATTAAATTTCTCTTACATTGAGATAGACTGGTCACATAAAATCATTATGTTCTAAAATAAAATACATAGGGTAATTTAAAATTTATTGATATATTTGTTCAATGTTACTATGTCTCTTATATATCTTATTACTATGTTTTAAGATTTACATATTTATTTAATTTCATATTGGTCATTTTGTCAATATTCGTCACTTGAGAAGAAACTGAAATTACATTGATGTAAGTTGTCCTTGTTTTAAAAATTACATAATATAAAATATATTATGAATGATTTAAATTTCAAATATATCCAGTTTATATGTATTTAGTATTGTACATAACATTTGGGGATAAAAATTGAAATATATCGTTCATGGAGATGGTAGGCCATATGTACGCATGAAGGCTACTTTCATTTATTTTTCATATTAAAGGAATAAGAAATAAATTATACATAGGTATAATATAATTTCAGTATAATATATATGTTTTAAATTTCATGTAATTTCATTAAATCCATCCTTTATATGTTTCATTTATGTCATGAACGAGTCATATTACATTGAGGGGACGATAGTCCACACTTATTCAAATGAAATTATCATATTTACACATTATGGAAATCGTAATGGAATATTGTAAATATAAAATAAATAAAATTAGAGACAATATAAATATATTATATATCATATATAAATACAGTCCAATCATAATGGCCACCATGAGAGTTTGTAGGATATAATTGAACAATCATCATTTCATGAAGTAGTAGTTCGACGTACACATAAACAGTTTGTTCTATATCCCTTAGATTCATGTGAGTATATGTGTTGTTATAACCCATAACATAAAAACATCATAATATATTTAGGATATGTTTGTTGTTATAAAATAATTGAATAAATAGAGGTTAGGGTGTGTGGAGAAGGAAAATAAATTAAAGGAGCTTGAGAGGAGACATTACCTCTAAATCATGTAACTCTTTTTGATTTGATAAAAAAGGCCTTATTAAATTGACTTTATCCAATGGTATGTATTCTAGGATAATCTTAGTTTTTTTGGATATTATTTGAGAAAAATTTGGGTGATAAAAGGGTCTTGATACGTGTGAGTCTCTGGGTAGAGTTGGTGACCTTTTATAAGAGGGAGGGGCACTTTAGGAATGTCTTGAAATATTATTTTATTATAAGTTAAATTTGTTATTATAACAGATCCAAAGTGATATATTTCGAGATTAATATGAGTATGGGTTGAAATAATATCATGAAAAATGTTTTATAAAATTTTAGGTCAGAAATTTAACGTTATCATTAGGCTTTATCCCTTAGTTAAATAAATGAACTTTTACCATGTCTTCTTTCATTTTTACACTATATGGTCAATATAAATACTATAAACAACCAATAGAAACTCAAGTTGATCACTGGTGACATTTTTAAGATTATCTATTTTAGTTTTCAGAATCTCTTATTTTTATGGCTATTATATCATTTAATAAAATAGTATTTTTTTTAAAAACTCATTTTTGTCATTTTTGACACTATTTAGTAAATGATTTTTATTAATTCTATAGAAGTCTGAATGATTCTAAAAAAACACATTAAGTCATATATAACATGTAATAATCATCCATAAAGTTTTTCAATTCCATAAAAATGTTCATAAAACATTTACTTTAATTTTTATAGTATCATTTATTCAAATCATTCGTTAATAATTTAATCATTGTATCATCATTATGTCATAAAAAAATTTTTTATTTAATATCTAAAAATTATAAATAAAAAACCATGATTTGGTAATTATTTTTATCATTATTATTATTATTTATAATTAGAGATATCAGTTATATAACAGTATATTTAAATTGTTTTAGTTAAAAATTGCAATTTTATGTTATATTTCTCTTTACTTTTAATTAACTATTAGAACATGTCATTATCACACACACCTAGCTTAATGGGGTCCTTAAATCCACCGATGGATTATCATGTTTGGAAATATCTCATATAATAGGATTAAGACACATGTTGGGGTATTTTTATATTATTATAACACTAGTTTTTACCTTTATATACTTGATTTTTCCTTTAATAGTGTTAAATAAAAATAATTACAAATAATACTATTCATTATTTTTAAAAATAAAAGGAACATATTCAACTAATTTGGGACTTAGGATTATAAATTTGGAAACCATTTTTGATAATTAAAAACTCATAAGTTGTAGTAATTTATTTATATTTAATTCCAATTATCAAAACGGAAAAACTGGTTTTTAAAAAGTAATAACCATTAAAATATTGATGTGAGTTTATATCTAATATCAATATTAAATTAATTAAAATAACTAATATTGTATTATAAGATATAAATAGAATCCAACTAAACATTAAAACCAATTAAAATGAAAATCTAAATATATATAGAAAAATTAGATGAAAATGAATTTTTGAAATAAAATCCCATATTTTTCATTATTTATTAAAAAATGAATTTTATCATAAAAATTCCAAAATTAAGCCAAAGAGAATTTATATTTCCCCATTTGAAAGAATGAGTTTATTTTAACAAATAGAACATATAAAGTTTACAAAAATCACTTTATAAAGGCTTTTCTACCAAATGATAGTAAAACAATCTTTTTTTGGAAAAATACTACATTTATCTGAAAAAATTAGATTTGTTCTTATATCATATATAGAAAACATATAAGATAACTTTTAATCAATAAATTGACTATATAACATATTAAAATCCATAAAGTGTAATATGATTTTATAAACACAATTTTTATCATTTAAATAGGTTTTTATTAAAACATATAATTTATATTAAATTGGTTTTTATTTCCATTTCTAATAAATTTGGTAACAAATGATTAATTATTTAAACATGTTTAAACCATATTTTTATAAGTCATTTGATAATATTCATTCACTGCATTCTAATGTATAGTTTATAAGGACAATATTTAAATAATAATATTTAGATTTTTGTTTATGCTCGAGGTAGCATATCATGAAAGATATTGAAAATAGTGTTCCTTTCTTCATACTAAGGATATTACATACTCCACTTCCTTTAATAAATTGTGTTCTCACAATTTGAATTTTCCGACAATAACTAGTGAATGAATTTTCAAAATACATTGATTACAAACCAACATCAAAAAAGTGTTAATAATTTTCTACATTAAAAGATAGAAAGTGAATTACAATAGTCCCTTGAGATAACAAATATTAGGGATACATGTACAAAAACATGGGAATGGAGTAAAAATTATGATTCAAGATATGATTGAGAGTGATAGAAAAAATGATCAAAGGAACTTTAACCACCAAAAAACCACATACTTGTGATGGGTTTAATAGTATTTGATTTCATTGTAGGATAATGTAAACAAAAACTATTTTTTATTTAAGATACACATTAGGAAGATGAGGAATTATTTTAATAATTATAATAATAATATAAGGAAATATACATACTTGTCAAGTATATTTTCATCCTTTAATAAATTTCTTCCACAATCACAAATTTTTCTGCAAACGATGAGAGCTGAAGATGAATTTTTCATGCCTAAAGAACTATAATCAATATATAAAAACTCATATCATCCAAAAAAGGTTTACTATCTAATTATCCAACCTTAAAACAAAAAAAATTAAAATGGTTAGTACATGATTATATAATCATCAAAAATAATAATCATTTAAAAAGAGAATGACAACTTATAATCTCCAAAATTCAATAGTAATATCCGAGTTCTACATAGACCATTTGAAAAAAAATGTCATTAAAATTATTCAAAATAATACAAACTATAATTGAAACACAAAAATTATTAGATTTTTATCACATAGTATTTCATGATAATTCATAAAATTTAACTCTAAAAAAACATTGACTACTCTTAAGGTATCATATTGAAAAGCAATATCTTAATAAAAAAATTTCCATGATAGGTTAATCATTTCCATAAGTAAACCAAATATCCATATTTCTACAACAAAAATATACTATTACAAAATAAAAATAAACAATTACATCTCAAATGAAATCCAATAGTGTTCAATTTTTCGTAGCCACATAGTGTACACAAATAGTAAACGTCTTCCTAAAAAAATTTATCACTTAATCAGCAAACCATTTTCCTATAGTAATGATATCAATTTGATAAAACATAAGTCCACAAAAAAAATTTCTTAATCCATAAAAACTAATCAACTAAAAAATAATATTTCATACTAACAAGGGTCTTTATATAGGCTAGTGGCATACGAAAAATCCCAATATCACTTCGGTTGTCGGTTCGATTATCGTAGCCATGTCTGATATGAAAGGTGGCCACATGGTCCATGTGTTTTCTTTTTTTTTCAAAAAAAATATATAATTTTATAACATTCAAAAAAATATGATAAATGTATCAAAAAAACCCATAACATATTTAAACTTTAATGGTTTTCTCATAACTCACATTTTTAATCTCAAAAATTAATAACCCACAATTTCTTCAAAGGTTAATATCTCCAAAAAACCCGCTATCACCATAATATTTCAGATCATGACGCCTATAAAGGGGTTTCTAAGACATTCAAATTATTATATACCATATGATTATAAAACCATGATGATATCTATACCCTTAAAAAACATTGTAATCACAAAATTGGTCTAAACCATCCTATAATACCAACTTTTGAGCCCCAGCCTTAAACATTACATAATCCTGAGTTGAGTCAATAATTCACATTGAGAGTCTTTTAAGGTTTCTATATTAATATAATCTTTCCATAAAAATTATGTAATAGGGAAAGAGGGAGACATGTTGATCGTTACACCAATTATCCACATTTTCCAAAAATGGAACCCCTTTAAACAAAAACTGATTTCTTTTTCATGGAAGAAATATTTTTTACCTCTTACGTTATATTACCCAACCTTATACCTTGTAGAAAACATTAAGGAACAAAGGATGAGCATAAAAATATCAGTAAGAAATATAAAATAAGAAATAAACCCATTAGTCAATGAATATTTAAAACCCATGAAAACATTTACACAAAATCATACTTCTTAACCACAAAACATAAACTATTTATCTTACATCATGTAATAATAAGTCTCATACAAAAAACTAGTAAAAATTTATATATAAAGGTAGCATGTGGAGTCCACATCATACAAACATTTTAGCTTTCACATCTACATTAGAAGTAACCTTCATGGTTACTTTTGGAATACACATTATAGTATATCCCTTAAATAACATAGGAGAAACATTAACATTTACCTCTTCCACGTTACCCAATGCATTGAAGAGCTATCATGGGCTCACCCACCCTCAGTTTATCAAAGAACCACTTGTATATATAAAAAATTCTCATGAACAATAACATTATAATAAAAGATAAAACTATTTTAAAGGAAAATTAACATTTCCACATTTTCATTCACAAGATAACATTTCAAGATATTGACATAATCAATCCAATTAAAAAATTACCTTTAATACATTTAAATATAAGGTTTTTGAATCAAATTTTCCCATGACACTTTAAAACATTTAAAGGAATTAACATTTTAAAACACTAATGTGCGTATAAATAAATCATTAAATAATTTTTTTAAATCATGGACATTATTGAGAATGAATTATAAGTATAAATATTTAAATAATTTAAAATGATGTCTTAGTTAAATAATCCCTTATCATTTGGGAAATAATAGAATAAATATAATTAAATAATAAAATTAAATAGAACATATAATATCATGAGAATAATGAGATTAATGATATAATCTATGAAATGTTAGTATATAAACCATATAAAGGTGAATTGGTGAATAATAAAAAATAAATCATAGTGGAATGTAGATTGCGACAAAATCAATTACAAATATTACATCTATATATTAAGGATAAATCAATGAAATAATTATGTGTGAAATATATAAATACACCAAATGTTTGCATATATTTGTTTTAAAGCAATCAGAGGTCATTCACACACAATCATCTAAAAACGAAACCATTGACATGAATATTTAACTCAATAAAATGAGATTTAGTTAAGATTTTTGTTACCTTGAGGATGACTCGTTCCTTACAATCGTTATGTTATAGAATAATAAACATAGGTTAATTTAAACATTTTTGATAAATTTTGTCATTTTTATTATTCCTTTTATATCAGTTATTACCATGTTATAAGAATTACATAATTATTTATGTTTACATCTGTTGTTTTGTCGATATTCGGTACTGGAGATGAAAATGATCATGTTTTGATATAAATTGTCCATGAGGTCAAAAGTATATCATCTAAAAAATATTATTAATGATTTGAAAATATTATATATCCATTATATATGTATTTTAAACAGTCAATAATATTTGTATATAATAAATGAAATGCACCGTTCATAGAGATGGTAGGTTGCATATACGCATTAACGCTACTTTCATTCCTTTTTCATATTAAAAGAGTGCAAAAAATTTTAAATATTTATATTATAATTACAATATAATATCTATGAGATATATGTTGAATAATATCATTAACTTTATCTTTTAGATGTTTTATTTATTGCTTCATCAAGTTATATCACATTGAGGGTGCAGTAGTCCACACATCCTCAAATAAAATTATCATATTTACACATTATTGAACACATAATAGTATGATGTAAATAAAAATTAAATAATAATATAGATAATATATATCATATATATCATATATAAATTCAGTTTTATAATAATGGTAACCATGAGAGGTGGTAGGAGAAATTGAATAATCATTATTTCATGAGGTAGTATTTCACTGTACATAGAACATTATGTTCTATGTCTATTAGTTGGTGGTATGTGTATTTTTAGGTATAAACCTTATAATAAAACATCCACGTATATTGAGTATACATTTTTTTTATAAATTAATGGAAAAAAGATATGGTATACTGTTGTTGATGAAAAATAAATTAAAGCAGTTTGATTGAAGGTGTTACCTCTAAATCGTGTAACATGTTTTGATTTGATCCAAAAGGATTTCATAAATTACATTCTACCAAAGGTATTTATTATAGAAGTAATGGTGGTATGTTATGAGATTATGTGAGTATAATTGGGGTGATCCGTGGGGATTTAGAGGTGTGAGTAAATGGGTAGAGTAGGTTTCCTTTAATAAGAGGGAGGTGGCACTTCAGGAAAGTCTTTAAAGACTATTTTATTATAAATTTATTTTCAAATTATAATAGCTCGAAAGTGATATATTTAAATAATAAGATGAGTATAGTTACAAATAATCTCAACTAACTGGTTATATAATAGCTTAGGTCATGAATTTGACCTTATCTTTTGGCTTTAACCCTTAGTTAAATAAATTATCATTTTCCAGGTCATCTTGAATTTTTACACTATATTGTCAATATAATATATAAAAAATGCCAAGATAACCTCAAGTAGATCATTAGTAAAATTTTTAACATTATATAAGTAATTTGAAAAAATATTATATTTTTATGACTATTATATAGTTTAATAAAATAATATATGATTGAAAAACTCATTTTTTTCAATTTTGACACATTGTTTTAATTTTTTTTATACATCTATAAAAACATGACTGAATGTAAATAACAATATTAAATCATATATAGTATTTCATAATAATCCATAAAATTTGTGGATTGCATCAAAATGTTCAAATTAAATTTATTTTAATATTTATACTATCATTAATTTCAATGTTTCATTAAAAAGGTAATCATTATATCGTCATTATGTCATAAGTAAATTTGTTTATTTAAATTCTAAAAATAATAAATATCCATAAATGATGTAGTAAATCATTTAACCATTATTAATACTATTTATAGTCAATGTTATTATTTATATAACACTACATTAGAATGGTTTTATTAATAATAGACATGTATATTTTATATTTCCATTTAATTTATATTAATTATTATATCATGACTTTGTCACACCCTAGTGGCTCCATGGAGTCCTAAAATGGACTGAATGATGATCATGACTGGCAATGTCTCATCAAATAGGATTATGACATGTTTTAGATAAGTTTTATATTATCATAATATTATTTTTTACCCTTATTTACATGATTTTCCCTTTAACAATGGTAAATAAACATAATTACTAGTAACTCTTCATAATGTCAAAAAATAAAAGGGGCCAATTTAAATAATTAGTATTTTATGATTAGAAAAAGGAATTAATTTTTTCCAATTAAGAACAAATAATTTTCACTAATTAATTTAATATTATTTCATATTGAAGAAATGATTAAACTAGTTTTTAACAAATTATAACCATCAAGATATTGTCTTGGGTTTATGTCTAATTTCAATGTGAAATTACCTATAATGAACAAAATAGGAATAAAAGATAAAAACATAATACAATTAGAAATTAAAAAAATGAAAGGCATTATTGTTGTATATAAAAAATTAGATGAAAAGGCAGTTATGAATTAAAATCTATTATTTTTCACTATTCATTAAATAATGAATTTTATAATAAAAATTAAAAAAATCAGAACAAGTAAATTTTTATGTCCTAATTCAAAAAAATAATTTTATTTTTCAAATATATTATATAAATGTGACAAAATGTGATTTAAAATTAGTTCCACATCAAAAGGTGATAAAATAGTAATTTGTTTGAATAAATCTTCTTTTATCCGAATTTTTGTTGATTCATTCTTATATCATATCTAGAAAACATATAAGTTTAATTTTAAACATTACATTGGATATATAAAATATTAATGTCAATATTGAGTGATATGATTTTATAAACACAGTTAATCTCTTTCAAATATATTTTCATTATAATAGATATTTTATATTCATTTGGTTTTTATTTTAATTTATAAAAAATTTGTAACCAAGGAATCCTTATTTAATCATGTATAAACCATAACATTATAGTTCAGTTGAGAATGTTCATTCCCTCCATTCCAAGTGAAAGGTTATAACAGTAACATTTACATAATAAAATTTAGTAGTTCTTTAAAGCTTGAGGTAACATATCATGTGTGCTATTGAACATAATCTTTCATTATTAAAAAATTGGATGTTACAAACATTTTCTTCTGAACCCAATAGTCGAAGGATGCTACATGGGAACCGAAGGATACGACGAGGTGGGTTTATCCTAATTTATTTAGCCTAAGAGATGGATTTCAAGAGAAGTGTAGTTTTTAGTTGGGTATAATGTAATACCCAATGTTTTATAATGTTTTCAATTAAATTAAATTTATTTTATATTTTATGTTACACACAAAACCATGTTAAGCATTCACTATATAAAACATAGGGTTAGATTGTGTTACACACTAGACTCTGTATTAAAAAAATAATGATATATTATTAATATAATTATTTAAACACGAATTATATAATCTAAGACATTAAACATAATGATATTAATAGTACTGACTACTTTTTAAATATTATTTATAATTTTTTAGATAAATAAAAATTATTGATAATAATATACTTAATTTCTAAATAATATCTTTATATGGGTTGGAAATACGATTTTCTCAAAAACTATTTTTTTATTTAATTTTTGAACCAATTATAAAAATTATTTTTAATACTAATAAATTTAATATTATTAAATTAATGAAATTTTTGATATCATAATAACAAAATTATCTAAGGTTTATTTTTTTATAATTTTGAAAAGATCACATTGCTAATAAATTGATACAATACTAATTAATTATAGAAAAATGCCACTTCATTTGAAATATTCTTAAAGGTAAATTATATTTTATATTATTTTGAATGTGATATATTTTTTATTATATATTTATTAATATTATATTGTTCATTGAAATTAATTTCATAATGCCATTTTTTATAAAAAAATATGTAATCTTTGGGACATATTCTATTTAAAACTCATACATCTCGTCATATCACCGGGATTAATTTTAGATAAATTTTTTATTTAATTATGTGAATGAAATTTTAAAAAATGGATTCCATTTTTAATATAAAAATATTTTATATTATCAAAAAAGGATAATGTAATTTTTTGAAAAAAAATGTGATTATTAAAATAGTAAATGATATATACTATGCATAAGTTAATAAGGGGATTACCTAGGGTTAAATTCCAATAATAAGGGTTATAAATATCCCAAAACAGGTCAAAAAGCTATTTACTTTTTATATTATTTCATTATCCCTTATATCATCAACAACGATCCATTTTAGAACATTTTTATGTTAAATATGTGGGTATACCATTTTCTTCTAATACAATACCACTATGCCACTCACCTCATTAATAAAAGTCCTCCCCTTCTCCTCTATTATTATTAATTTAAAACGCTTTTGCTTTATAAAATATCTATAGAAAATGTTAATTAACATCCCTATTATATTACTAGAGTTATTATTTTACAATGAAATCCATATTAAGAAATTTTCTAGTAAAAGTCAATGAAAGATACCCAAATAGGCGATTATATTCATCAATGAGGGTTTTTTATGTATTTCTACCACCTCGTACATAAATTTTTGTTATGAAAAAATTATATAATAACCTTAGAATCTAAAATTTAATTATATGTTGTTTTGGTAATGAAATTTCCTAGAACTATCCCCACTTCCATCTAATGGGTAAAGGTATCATTTTCCGTTTTTTTGGGAAGACTACCTCCATGCTAATTAAGGTCATTCGTTTTTCTATTGTCACCTCTAATGGCTGGATATGTTGATGGATTTATTTTTTAAATATTATTTTTATATTATTATAATATTATTGAATAATTATATATTTCATACCTTTATATATTCTATTCTCTGAGAATACTATAATGTAATTCATGTGTATGGAAAACTACTACTATATGAAGTGATGCAATAAGTTCACTCTTTGCAAGGAATATAATAAGGGTATTTTTAATGAATATTTTATATATATATATATTAAATATAAATGATTATGAAATTATAATATCCCAATTACCATTATTTCTTATAATTTGAAATGAAAATGGAAATATTATTGATGCATATGTATGGCCTGCCATATTTATAAATGTGGTATTTAATTTTTTATCCAAAAATATTATGTACTAATATAAATACTATTATAATGAATATATATACTATTTATATCATTTTTAACATTCTGAATATGGATAAAGCATGATCAATGAAAGAGTATTGAATATAAAAAATCAAAATATATATAAAAAACAACGTGGTTATTACCTGAAATATAAATTTAACATTGGATAGTTAATAAAAGAATAATAATATGTCATATTAAATTCATATATTCTAAGATATATATAGTTATTTTTTAATATATTTATAATAAAATATATATATTATTGATGAGGTTTCAAGGAGTATGATAGAATTCAAGACTTCTGGAAAGCAATTTTTCTCACAATATACCTTCCTTGAGATATATGATTATATTATAAATCTATATTATATTAAGATGTGTATATAAAACCCATTTGACATATAATAAAATTATTTTTTTTAAAACCCATTATATATAATGTCTATCTTAATTATATTCCTTCTTAGGGCTTATGTTTCAATATTAACAATGTTTTAATTATTTAATGTCACAATCTTATCATTTATCATGATTGTTTATGATTTTTTTTTCAATAATAAAATATCATTATCTATCTATAATGAAAATCATGGATTTTAATATCCTATATTTATTGATTGTATTATTTTAGAAATAGTATCATTTTCACACTCTTTGGTACTAAAAATAATAGTTATATGTTTTCAAGAAATTATTAAATTGTTACTTTCTTTGGTTAGAAAATTCATTTTCTACCAAAACCAGGTTTTTAGAAAAATATGTTCTCAAAATATAACCACTTGTTTCTTATTATTTTGAAAAAATATTTTTACACATGATTTTCTTTTTTAAATGAATAACCCAGTATTTTTTCATACAATAATTATTTGACTCCTACTGAAAATATTAAAATATCATTTTTTTACCATGAATGACCCAAAAAGTATTTACCACTATCATGACTACTAAATGATTTCAAGATTCACATACAATATTTTATAGATATTATCATTGAAGATATTATCTATATTATTTTGGGAACTCTTTTAGATTTTAAATTTATGATTTCTATGGGGTATTGATTTTTCCTTAATAAATATTTTAAATGATTTTGAATGATTATTTTGTAATTTTTAATGTTTGTTTATTTGGGAAAATTAGTTCAAATTTTTTATCTTTTAAAATTTAATTTTCATATAAATGTTATCTTTGTCAAGAAAATATCTATGTGATTTATCTTTCAAAAACATTTTCCATCTAACATGTTATCCTTTGATATAAATTAGTATTTATGAGTGATGTGAACCAATGATAACTTTATTAATATTTTTATGATTTTTATGATGGAAATATGTTAATGAGAACTGTGTCTTTTCGACGGGGTATACCAAGAATTTTTTTTGATACCCATTTATTTTTCCATGGTTTATGAATTGATAAGATGGTGAAATAGTTATCAAACACGTCTATGTTAAATAGATTATGATATGATCAGAATATTTTTCAAACCAACTTCATTTCATGGGTTATGCTATGAAAAATGTTTTATAAAAAAATGGAACAAAAACATATTATTTTCATTTAATGATGTTAGGGGCTAATATATCCTTCTAATTCATTGGGAAATGATTAATGTTATATGATATCAAAGGGAGCATGATAGGTTATCCCTTAATAGTAAAAGATAGAACTGGAAATCATACCAATACTAAATTAGGTACATTGGTGGTTATCACAATCCAGACATGTTATGAATTTCTTGGTGGGAAGCCTTGAAATATGATTTATATGATTATATATATGCAAGAAATCTATATCTTATTCCAATTTTATGAACTTAGGGTTCATTTTATTTAACACCCTTATAATACATGTCTTATTATGTAACAATATTAATTCCATGACTTGATATTATGATCTGTTGTATTAAGGGTATTTTTTTCAAATGTCATTCTCACAATAACATACTCTAGTACTCATGTTTCACACAGATATATATATATATGTATGTATACATATCCTTATTTACCATTAATAATCATCTTAACTCACCTTAATTATGTTTCCTTTACAAAGTTTATGAAAAAATTAATTAAGTATGTTATTTCTAAAATGGTTGAAATCTATGAAGAATATACTATGAGAATATTTAGTTTGAATGTTAACCATTTTTTTGTGTTTTTGGTTTTCAAGAGGCTCTTTACCTTTATGATCCCCATTCATGTGTTTTCTTTGAGTAATAAATGTTCATAAAAATATTTAAAATATTTTTAGGATAAAACTTGATCATTTAAATGGATCATTGATCAATGTAATATGAACAAAACTAAAAAATAAAAACATATAAGATATATAAAGTGGTTATTTACCAAAACGTTATTTTAATAAAAACAATTAATAAACATGTAACAAATATCCATAAGTAAATTATATATGTTATAATATATATTTGTATAGATATATATTGTATTTATATTAAACAAACATTTATTATATTAGAGTTTCAAACATGTACGAATGATGTAAATATTTCAGGTAAGGGGTTCTAGTTTCTCATTTATTTCTGGGAGACATACAAAAATTCAACACTCATTTATTTTATATTATGTATAACTACAAATTTTTCATGTTATATAATGAATCTAGTTATTTTTATGATATATAATGTTTTGTTTAATGGTATTATTTATTATGGGTTATGTTAAGTAAGATTTCTAAAGTGGTAGGGTATTGTTGTCTTAATTTTACTTAGTTGAGAAATGTAATATTAAATACGCCAATATTATTTTATGAGTTGTATAAATAACCCCCTTGAAAAGTAATATCATGAACTTTTCTTTCCTAATGATATTTAAATTTAAATTTAATGATATTCCTTCATTGTTATTATGTTTCAATGTTAAAAAGGGGGCCATGATTTTATGTTATAATATCATCATTTGATGATTTGTTTATGATTATGTTTTTGATGATGAAATATTATGATCTATATATATAGAAAATCTTTAGTTTTCATCACCAGGGGATATGTCATGAGAATACACGTTTTCCTTTTACATTCCTCTATATATGTACCCAATCATTCAACATAATGTTTTTAATATTTTTTTAATTTATCTCCTCATTCAAAATATGTTTTTCATTCAAACCCAAATTTTCTAAATGTATTCTAAAAAATATTTTTATCATTTTTTAATAATTTAATAGATTCATTATTTCAGTGTTTCACATTTTGAATTACTTCATAATAAATCATCATGTTATTTCTCAAAAAAATGCATGTTTTTATTTTATTGAAAATGTTATAATGATACTTTTTATCATGTACAATTTGAATAATATTTCTCATTTTAATGATAGTTCAATGAATTCAATGTTACCTAGAATTTTTTTCAATTTAATTTTCAGTGAATATTGTTTTTCAATAATTTTTACGATATTTTTATATTTTAAATCAATTATTGGAAACCAAAAATTCACTTTTGAAAGTGATGGAAAAAGTGTTTTTGTAAATGGAACGGATACTTTTCTAATGATATATTTTGAATGATATTTATATCTCCATTTTTTTGTTTTCCATTTTATTTATAATGAAATGGTTTTTAAAAAAATTTATTTATTTATTTAGTTTTAAAATGGGATTTTCAACATATGGTTATATTCCTCGTGAAATGTTCCAAGTTACATTTCAAAATAATTTTTCCTGTAAGATTACATAAATTAATGTTACTTTTGATTTACCAAGGATATGATCTAAGGTTACCATTTTTAATCTTTTCATACAAGTCTTATTTTTATGATTACAATATGTTAATGACAGTCATTTCTATTCCATTTGGAATAGCATGATAAAATTCTTATTAAACAGTCCACTTTTTCCATGGTTTATATAATGGTGAAATGATGAAGTTATTTTAAAACCTAACTCTCTTACAACATTTGTGATATGATGATTTGTTTATGAAACTCAATTAATTTCATTCGATATTATATAATTAATATTTTATCATCTTTTGGAGAATATTTATTTTATATTTATTATGATATGGGTGGGACCTCTTTCTACCTCCAATGCATTGCATAATGATTTATCTCATCAGTTATATAAGACCAGAACATGAGTGGGAAAAATTTAATAAGGAACTTTTTACATAAATATGGCCTTTGAATGTTCCATGACTACATTGATGGTTAGAGGGAATTAACTCATTCCACTATGATTTCCTTGGCTGTGAAACTTGAACAGTATATAAATTATTGTATATGAATATGTCTATGTAGCAATTTATCATCATATAAAAATGTTATTATTTCATGAATCATGTTTTATTTTTCAGTTTTGATTAATTTATTATGAATTTAAAATCATTACTATATGACTCAACATTTTGATATTTGATATGTGGGGTATGGTTTTAAATTTTTATTATAATGTTCTTCAAAACTAATATTCATGTTATACATACGTATCACTCTTTTTTACCCTTATTGAGCATATGACCCCACCCTTTCTTATGTTTTCTTTTCCAAGGTAATCATGAAATAATTTTAGTAGGGTAGTTTTGAGAAAAGCACTAATGTGTATGATATTTATTTTATATGTTGAAGACATTTCACTAAATTGGATGATTTTTTAGCTATTCCTCATAGAAAATAAACTATTATAGTCCTCAGGCATGTGTTTGTGTATCATATTAAATATTCATCAAATAATATGTAATATATATGTATGAGAGGGATGGTTAAATTATTTGGTATTAAAGGAATGGTTTAGATAACCTTTGGAATATTGGATAAGTAATCCCTAGAGATATCCCTAGGTATTTTTGTAATGATATATATAGGTATGTTTCTAACTATAAGTATAAGGATATGTCTAAGTATAATAGAATTTCATTGAATTTTCATAAAAGATGGAGAAAGCGGATTTCAAAAAAAAAATACATCCCTAATTAGATATTGAATATGAATGTGTATCTATAATAGATTTACATAATGGTAATAGCTCTGAAAATTGAACATTGTGTTAGAATCGATCATCAACTGGTGCACAATAAGAGGCTATACAACACTCCTAGTTTGACACAATTTGAGGATGATGTGATGATGTTTAAAAACTATTTACAAACCATAACGACTGATTTAAATAGATAATTATCATTTATGAACTAGGTAATACATAATGTGTCATATATTTAAAAGAAGGTGCTTTGATTTAGAAATCATGTAACATATTTTTTACACTATGTGGAATTTCATTATTATTAGTGCTTTCACGTTTTTTTCATTATGTAAATAGTTGGATTCATAATGAACAAGGTTAAAAATGAATGTGATGGAAAAATTCATGTTTTGTATACAAATTGGATAGTAACAGTAGTGATGGATATTGACATTTTTCCTAATAAAATATCACAAGACATGATTAAAAATGATCACTATGACCAACTGTTTGACATGCCAAAGAAGACAAGGATAGAGTTTACTGATAGTTCAAGTAGTGGAGATCATAGAAGAAACAAGATTCAATTAACAATATATCTAGAATGTAGGATGAAGCACTCAAGTGTATGACATAAAGGAATTAGAAAATATTTTATCTGCAGAAAATAAGGACACAAAGAAAGTGCCACCAATGTAAAAAAATAAGATGTTCTGTTAATATAATAGATTAGAAAAATGGTCTTTATAAACTATTGTCTACTATTGAATGTTTTAATTGAATAAATAATAGGAATTATGTAAATTGATATGATTATATTATACCTCTTAGTAAGAATCAATAATGTTTTAAGAGTAATGGTTTTTTAATGATAATGAGACTATGAATAATATATCAAGAAAAGGTATTCAAGAATAATATGATGAATATTATCTTATTCATATGTTTGAGGTGGAATAATAGATGTTTTACGTATTACAATTCCAAAAGTATATTAAAATAGGGTTTTGTAGTATTAGTTTTCCATTAAGGATGTTCAAAAATATGTTCAATGTTATTGATTGACTATAAAAGTGATTTAATAGAAATTTTGTTTTCTGATTAAGGTAAGATAAACCATATTATGTTCTCGATATTGAGATAAAAATACTGAGATAAAGAATTGTTGGAAATTAATATTATAAATTATAGAGTATTAATTATCTAGGAGTAAATTAATTTTTTTTTGGAAAATGTTATTTCTGCTATCATATATGGTGTTTAAAATATTTTTTATTTGATGAATATATCCAATAATCTATTTTTTATGTAAGGAATGAGGTCGAAAATAACACTTCAATAATGCTTTTTAGTATTTCAGGATATAAACATGACTCAAGAGAACACATGATGAAGTTATTCACATTATATTTTTATGTAAATCAAGATCCACTTTATGATATATGTGGGATTAATGATAGGTTGATTTTTGAGAAATTTAGTGACCTTATATATAGTTTTCTAATTTTAGATTTGTTAAAATTGTATCCATTTATTGAATGTTTTGTGTTGGAAATTGGAAAAGGATTTATAGATTAATAAATTACATCACTATATGATGATTTATGCATATTGGATAACCAGTGAAAACCATTTTGTTATGAGAATAACTAAATATTTGTAGAATGAATTTTCGTTGAATTGATGGATATTATGATCCATTAATGCTTTAGTCGTAATAACTTCACATTCATTACTTAGAGTAAGAGATGATGTTCAAATTGATCAAAGAAAAATCATTGCATGTCATTTTTTAAGTGATATGGTTTAAAACCTAGTTAGTATATCTTGTCAATAATATTCATCAACATTAAGAAATGTATAATGAAATGAAATGTTTTTTTGATATCATCATGTTAGATGATATCAATTACCATTTCACTATTTTTATGGTCTTGTGGTTGTTAACCATCCCTAGATCACCCACATTCTTATCATTAATGATATTTATCACTTATAATAATTATTTATGATTTTTTCCCTGACCATATCTTCAAACCCCACATATGTTCTCATATCTTAATACATTTTCTATGTTATTCCTGGTGACGTTCATAAATCACTTTCCCTTTTTTGAAGATGGCATTTTAACCCTTTTTACAATGAGGTATTCCATAAAGGAATTTGAAAATGTTAATCCTTTGGTGATAATGATTATTTTTAATGGAAAAATTATGTTAAGGTTGTTTAATGTAACCAACCATCATTTTGGTGAAATATTGTTTTTAAATGAATTTGATCTTTTTGATATTTTTCAATCACATAACAGAATGTATAGCAGGTGCTAAAAAACATAGAGTATAAATGAAATGACGAATATTATTAAAACCTTATGATAGTTGTTCTAAGAATTGATATTTAATGTAGGAATATAAATTCCCAATGTATGTAAATTAATTGTTGAAACATGTATATTGAATTAATTCTATTTTATAAAATTTACTTAAAAATTAAAATAAAGATACTATTATTCAGAAAAACTATTTTTATATAGAAAAATAAGATTTACCTTAATGAATTAAAAAACCAATTTTGGTGCATTATATTAAATAAATATATATATTATATATTCAATAAACTATTTAACATTTTTCTTATTTGTATTATATAAAACATAAACGAATAAATCAAATTTTGCACTTGAAAGCTTATTTTTCCATAAAAGACGCTTATTCATATTTGTTATTATTTTTCTAAAATAATATTTTGAGACATTAAGAGAATTAATTTTAAAAAATAAACATCATTTTTTGAAATAATAATATCAAAATTATATTAGGGTAAATGTTTTTATAATTTTCTAAAAAGGATAACATTTTGATGAATAGTGAAATAAAAGGATTTGTAATTGAAAAAACCTTTTCATATAAATTATTTTTAATTTTAAATTATACATTAAATTATTATTAATTTAAAATTAGTTTGATTATATATATTAATCCAATTAAATTCATTTTAATTATTTTTATTTCAAATAGTATTTTATATACATTGTATACCTTTAGACATTTTCCATCTGAAAACCATCATTCTCATATCATCTATAGGATTAATATTATGTTAAAATATTCTAATTCTATGATTTTAATTAAAAATTGGCATAAATATTTTTAATCAAAATAACTAATATTATATAATAGTTCAATTAAATTATTTTTCATATTGATTTGAAAAAGCAGTAAAAATAATTTAATGTAGTAAAGTTAAAAATGGGACTACTGGGGAAAACACAAAATATAATGGTTAAAATATGAAAAACAATATTTTAAAAACTACTTTATTGAAATATTTTTACATTATCATATCTAAATATAAATTATAATTCATTTTTTCAGACACATTTATGATGTTAAAAATGTTTAATACATATTTTTCGTTTCAAAATTTACAGGTGTCCCACTCACCTCACTTATGAAGGGTCACCCACTCTCATTTCCTATTAAAACCTTAAAACATTATCAATTTATAATATCAATAACAAAATCACTTCCCATATTCTGTCACATCATTCTAAAATCCTTGTTTTTCAAATAAATCCTAACTACGATGAGTTTGATGAAAACTTAAGGAGGATATCCAAATATTAGGTGATGATCTCCAATGAGGATTTTTTTTTATTACTCCACCTCCTTAAATTATTATTTTAACATGGTTATATAAAAAAATCAATATATTAAATTTTCCTGGACGTTTGTATTTAAGGTTCATGAACTAAAACCATCCCCAATACCATAAAATGGGTTTCAAAATCATCATTTCTGTGTTTGGAGGAGCACTTCCTTACGAACCGATGTCATTAATTTTTCCATTAACACCATTCAGAGTTGTGTATAAATATAGATATAAAGTATATATATGAAATTTATAATATTATTATAAATATTTAATAATTATATCATATATAACTTTTTAAATTCTATTTCGTATTGGGGAAGCAAACATCACATGTCTGTATAGAAGTCTACCACCTCGCGAATCGATGAGATTCGTTTTCACTAAATCAACAAATGATAGATAATTAAGATATTTTTAATTAAGATAATACATATACATAACATAAGTAAGATATTAATGAAAATTTGATAATTCTTAATGGATTATATATCATTTAATTCCTTATATTTTTACTTACTAAATGATGATAACATCATTTGTGTACGTGTGGACTACCACATTCCTGAGGCGATGTGACTCTATTTTCATCACAAAATAACATTTATGATATGTATAGTTTTATTTAAAGAAAAAATATTGTTTTTATCATATTATTATCATTATATAAGGGTAATATAATTTCTAAATCATTTCTATAAAGATCGTTTAATATAGAAACATTACTTATGCATACATAAAACCTAAAATTTTCATGATAATAATGTGATTCATTTCTCAAACCCATATTTCATGATTGGTATTTAAATTATAATTAATGTCAAAATGGGAAAATTATTTCATATTTAGTATTATTATGGACAATATGGGACCATGATCAAAGTAATAGGACAAACATATTACAAATCAAAACATATACAAAAGCATAGTGGTTATTACCCTATACATAATTTTAAAAAATAATTAATTCTAAAAGGATTAGAAACAGTAATATTTAAATAATATATGGTATAGTATATGTAATTATTTTTTTATATTATATTTATAGTAATTTTATATTTATTATACAAGATTCTTAATTGTTTACTGGAGAAGTTGAGATTTAGGGTAAGTAATTTATAGTCATTATTTTATTTCAAGAAGATGTATATAAATTCACCACATTTTTTGTGGTTTATATACCTCCCCTTTGACATTTTACATCATAAATATAATATAATATAATTTATTTAATTTTTAATTTATTTTTTCTATTTATTTTTTCTTATGATTCAAACAATTGTTAAAGTGGAAATGGATTTATGTTTCAATTTTCGTTATCTAAGACATATGTTATGTTATGCTCCTATCATCTTTTAAGAGGTGTGTATAAAACTCATTTTACAAGTAATATCATGAATTTTTATGTCTTTATGATATTTAATGTTTCATATATTGATATTCTTCCATGGGGCATAGGTTTCATTGTCACCAAAAGAGAAATTATATTATGTTAGAGTCAAATAAATTATCTATATAGTTTATGATTATGTTTTTGATGAAAAAATGTTATGATACATATAAATTAATTAATTAATTTTTTTATTACATAATAATGTCATGATAATACATTTTTCTCTTTAATTTTCATATCTATATATATCCAACAATTTTATAAAATGTATTTATGAAAATTGAATTTGTTTCTCTCTTTGATTGAAACCACGTTTTTCATCCAAAAAATATTTTCTAAAACAATTTTAAAATTGTGTTTAAAATTATAAAAATTATTTATTAGTTAAATATTTACTAATGATTTAGTTTAAAAAAAATAATATAATCATTATTTGTTTTCAAAATAATGATCATTTAGATTTTTTTAAAAATGTGAATAACAATTATTTTTAAAATATGTATCATGAATAGTAGTTATCACTCTCATGACCACTCAAAAATTTCAATATTACCTTAATGGATTTTAGTTTTATTTTCAATGAATATTTTTCCATTATATTTTGTAAATAATTATATTTTGAATAAAATATTTCTATTTTAAAAAATGATTTTTTTTAAAATTATTTCAATGTGGAATGAATGTTTTTCACAAAATATGTTTTAAATTAGTCTTAAATATCACTTGAAATTTTTTCCATTTTATATTAAAAGAAAATTATTTTGATATTTTTTATGATGGTTTTATTTTTTTAAAAGTATTTTCAATGTAATTGTATCTTTCTCATGTAATATTCCATGTAATCATTCAAAATCATTATCCATATAAAATGAAATCTTTTGATGTAAATAATAATTTTCTTGAGATATGATTCAACGGGACCATTATAATTATTTCTATGAAATGTTTATGTTAATGATGTCATGTAGTTTATGAATCCTATTTTTTATCAACTTGTTTAACAATGATAACATTATTATTAAACTCGATTATTTTTCCATATGTTGGGGCATGGTGAAATGACTAAATAATTATGAAACTTGCCTATTTTACCAAGGTTTTGATATGATTATTTTTTTAGAAAAACCATTTCATTTAATTGGTTATGAAATAATAACTATTTTATATTGTTCTTAAAAACATATGTATTATTTTTGTTATGGGATTGTTGAGTCATATATATCCCATTAAGGAATTTGGAAATGATTCATATCACACGATATAGGCAGGACTAAAACGTTGGTGGACCAATTTTATATGGATAATTGTACATTATGATGGTCTTCGATGTGAACCCTTACACTAAGATGGAATTTGGAGTGAACCCATTCCACTATTATATCATTGGTAGTTGTCTTTTACTATAATGGAATTTATTTCATATGTTTATATAAATGCCACTATTTTTTGTCTTATACTGAATTTATGATCTCTTGATTTACTTTCTCTGTTTCCCTTATGATTATTTCATTATGAGCTACCAATTTTTATTCCATGACTCAATATTTTTATTATATACAATAATGATATGGTTTTCAAGTTTTATTCTTTGATTCTCATACTCTAATGTTAATCTAATGCTTATATATCTCTCTTTTTGAGCCTTAACGGGCATCTGGGCTTAGCCTTTCTTATTTATACATCCCCCCTGTAATGAAGAACAATTTTATGTTGGGTATTTTATGTAATAGTAGTGACTAGGATGATCTATATGGGATTTATTGATGATATTTCACCAAATTAAATTATTATGTAACTAATTTCTAAAGTTATTAAATATTTATTTTCCTCGATCATGTATTTATGAAAGGAATTAAATATTAAACTGAAAAGTTATAATATTTATTTATGCACATTCTATTTCACTTAAACATGATTTGTTTATAAATATTACTATGTTTCCATCATCACATAGTTTACAAAATCTAATAATGTTTTTCATGATGTCATCAACAAATAGAACATGCATATATTTTAGTTTTTGAGATTTTATCATAGTGGCTTCTTTTCCATAAATTTTCATGGAACTATAATTTTACAATGTAACTACACAAACTTCATTGTTTCCAATATATTTCAATATTTTTATATATTCGATAATCTGTGGGTAACAAACAATACCAAGAGTTAGTGGATTTTTTATTTATATAATATTTTAGTGATATACCATAAATATCTTCTCTTTATTCAAAATACAATATTCCATCTTCATTTTTATTGATTCAACTATAAATATCACTTCAAGTGTAGTCATACATTCTTCAAAAAAGGACATGGTTTATCAAAATTTATATAAACTTCTTCCAAGAAGTCAAACTAATTTTTAATTGAATATTGTCTAACATCTTGAGATTTTTCATTTTTAACTTCTTACGTCTTAAAAAAGATACACATTCTACATCCATCATTACTTCCAATATTTTCACACCTATTTCCTATAACATTAATTTTATTAAAAATATTATAAGTTATATGGACATAAATTAAATATTAATATAAAGACCGAAAAGTCAATATTTTTTCGATGTTTGATTTATATATATATATATATATTATCAAGATTGAGGACTTCATTCTGTTATTACTTTCTATGGCTATGGTATATATTTCATATAGAGGTAATTATTTATATTTAAACGATGTGATAGGTCCATTATATCCCGTGTAAACCCATGTTTCCCTAAAAAAATTTAACATCTGAAATAGCTAAAAACATAGATGAACATTTACGGTTTGTGGGAGAAGATTTCACCTGATTCATAGAAAGATATTTTTATAACGTATTAGGTGAAAAACATTATATTTATAAATCTTTTATTAACTATTAATTAATAATTATTAATTTAATACCATCCTAAATGATTATTGATTGATTTTTGTTAAATTAATCTTCCATAGTGTCAAAATACTTATCGATGTATTCAAACATCATCCCCTATTCAAAAACTCTAATTTTGTCGTTTATGATCTTCTAGAAGTACTCTTAATCATGGATATGTAAATATATTATTACTTAAACAAAAATTACACCTCATATCTTCGTCATTCTGATTTCGTTATTAATATATTAATTTTTTCACATGACATGTTATTTGTTCATGATCTGAGATTACACTCGCTATAAGATTATTTAACTCCTCCTTCTTCTAATCTATTTGATGAATCATAATTTGTCTAAAATATTTAAAATATTGTTTTGATTTGTTTTTAAGAGTAATCTTATAATGAATGAATCTCATCTAATTTAAATTCTACTTTTTTAGTCATTATTCTTATTTAGATTACAATGATCCATTTTATTTACACCAATATAATCCCCTTAATAATTAGATGTTTTTTAGGATTCTAACATTGAACATTATCTTCGGGATGATCTTCAATTTCACTAACATTATATATAGCTAAATTCATAATAAAGTTCATAATTCCAATCAACTCATAAAATTTGAGAGGATTTTTCATCATATATACCCATTCCTTTTCAATTATTATTAGTCATAAGAGAAATTATTTTTTTATTCAACTCATAATCCTTCTTATATTCAGAATCAAGAGAATTATCAAATTTAGAATAATGAATTTTCATATTTTTCATATCATCAAAATCAATTTCATCATTGATCTTATTTTTTAATATTTCATATTATAACATTTCATAGGCAATATGAATATTATGCAATTAATCAAGCGAAAAATATTATTTATCCTCACAAGAAGAGAATTCAGAATCAAACCTATCTGAAATGGTTCCCATTATTTTCATAAAAATTATATATTCTTCAATGAAATCTCTGAAACCACTGATGATTCATAAAACATCATTAACTCTGGGGAAATACCCATAAATAGTATCTCCATCTCTTATCATTATGTATTCTAATGAACAATGCCAGATTTTTTTATTTTCTTCCTTCCATTTAGTATTTACTTCTATAATAATTCTTATATTTTCTCATAGTATCATCTATATTTTGAGACGCATCACCTTCATGTAAATATTAACAAATAGTGATATAATAGAAGAAATTATAGCCTCTCCATCAACATAAATGTTTATATTATCGATAAATGTCATGGGAGAATTATTCCTCATTGTTGGAAACCCACGTTTTGATACATCAAAAACATCCAAGCCATAAGATATAATATTGGGTATCATTATATTTTTTTATCCATTATATTTTTTCAACACATAATAAAATATACTATTTTTGATGGAATTGATAGTTTCCATTATAAGAATTTTATATGGGAGCATGTACTCTGATACCACATAGATATCTTATGGATATTTAAAAAACTAATATGGGGGGTAAGTTATTATATTCTTACAATTTTTTATCATTATGAAACATACCCCATGTAAACTAATTTAGTTATCTCTTTATCACCTAATAGTAAACTTACAAGAATGAAATATTTGGAATGTAAGAATAAAAAAATATTTATAAGGCTTCTCTATAATCATAGAGCAAACATCATTTCCATTTCCACTCCATTGGGTCCATGTAAATACACTATTACTAAAAAGTGAACACAAATCTTTGTAAAACTATTATTAGTATATTTATTTATACTTATATGTATGAATATTTTATGCCTTATATTTTTAAAAATAATCTTACAAAATTTGGGTCACAACAAAAATATATAAATTTGAGAAATATGCCCCCACAAATGTCTATTTAGAATCTCTATATGATATCATCTCTGTTCATTAACTTCATCTTGTAATATTTTCCAAGTGTACAAAATCCAATGAACCATTAATAAAATTAGTCCTAAAAATTTTGAATTTTGTGTAGTTACATAAAACTACACCTTTCAGATACTCAGTCCAATTACTCGGTAATATATTCCTCATATTCACACTATAGGTCATATATTTTGAACATAGGCTATATTTGATAATCTAGTTCAACAAATCTTTCAAGAATATGTTCTTTGACGAAAACTCTACTTCAATTCAAAACATTATCCTAAAACCAAATATGTAGTGTTTTAGCTTTTCTACATAGATGAACAGTCTCAAGTACCATTGTATATTGTAACCCTATTTAAAGGTTCTCTAGAAATAGAAAACATTGAAAATATGAATTTATTTCCATATAAAGTAATTCATAAATCCATATTTCATAGATTTGTGAATTTTATTTTATCACTTCTCAAATATTCTCAACTCTTTGGGAGTATTTTTGGATCTACAATACTTCTCCAAAACATCTGCATTCTAAAATTTTCTTGTCATTATAATGTTATAACATTAAATAAATGTTTTGTATTGATATTTTCTTCTTGAACCTCTCCATCAGGAAATATCATCATCTATATGGTATTATTGACCCCCTTGGAACACAATCCAACAAGAAAAAAAAATGATCCCATGAAAACTCAACTATTCTCAAATAACAACTTCTAGAAAAATATTTCTCATGAGAATTATTAAGGGAAATATTTCAAAGTGACTTTCATAAAAAATTATCATCCAATAGTAATTAATAATAAATTCTTAGAAACAACATAACTTTGGAATTCAACCGTCCTCTATCATATCCTATTGACACACTACGGAAAAAACTCTAAAAAGTAAATTGATTAAATATTTTCATATACTTTTTCTCTAAGAAAACATAATATGGTTCACTAAATTTATGAAAATATAAATTCCTCAATTGTATGATTTTATTTTCATGTATTCGAATCTAAATTTTTACAATTAGTTTTTTTTCTAGACACTTCCTCCATTCTATGACATCAAATATTATTTGTACAAAATTTTTTGTTTTCTTAAAAAATTGAACATTACTCACTTGTTTTCACTTATACACCAGAGCATATTCTATCTATTTATGTATCTCCAAAATTATTCATACATATCTATATATAAGAGTTCATCTAAATCATTTTTAGAATCATTTATTATCACCTTTTATTCTCAAAACACATTAGAATTCATTATTTATTTAAAAATGCATTTCTAATCATCTTGACTAATAACCTTAACTTTAATTTTATCACACTATTTACGAAGTCCAAAACATTAAAAAAACAAAAAAATGACACAAATATATTATTATAAATTTTATACCATAATTTTATGTCTTTACATCATGATCAAACATTTAAGAAACATCAACATATTCACACTTTCGACATTTTTGAATTTTATCTTTCTGGAGAAATAAGATTAGAAACATTAACAATGGACAAAAATCCATATGATGTTATATTATATATTTATCATTGATTGCATATCCACATAATTCATGTTATTTGCATATGTCTCCAATTAGAGATACGTATAATTGTATGCATTAGGAAAACTATTTCTGGAACACTATGTTCAAATCATTGTGATGATCTAGGTCTAATGCCATTAAATAAATTCATTTGTTTAAACTCTTAAATTTAAACATAAACATTAAATAATGGACTGCAAGTTGTAATTTACAATAACTGAATATGAAATTCTATAAACATTTGAAAATTCATACTTTTATTTTTCTTCCAACATATATATCTAATCCACCATTGTTGGATAAAATGAATTTGAAAAAACTCAATTAACCATTTAACAAAACATGATTTTACCATGAATGTTTTCATTATTTGATGATCATTTGGTTCAAAATATCATTTTATTACTTATGTTTAAAGGCCTATAGTCTTTTATTACTTTATTACATTCCACATTTTATTCTTCTTGTATAGCATTGCACAATGATTTCTGTCCATACTTCCAACAAACTCACCTATTTAAAAAAACCATTCATTAATAAAAGATAATGTTCAAAAAATAATAAACCATTCTGAGAAAAAATTAAGAAGGATCATCGGTATTTTTGTCATCATATATAAATTTATTTATTTATCTCATTTAATTCTTGTAACATTATTTGAATTTTACATAATTAATTAACCATTTCATGATAAAATATTTTTTCATAATTCAATTATTTTATTACATTAATAATTTTTGTTAATTAGGTTATTTCATTTGATCATGTTAAGAATACAATATATAAAAATAATTATCAAAATAACTAATAAAAATTATCAAAATGATGTGTTATGATCATGACATTTCTAATGGTTGGTTTATTAAGAAGACTATAAACTAACCTTTAGCCCTAGGGAAATAACTCCTTCACCCAATCGGGGATCAAGATGTATCATTAGAAATATCCTCTTTTATGTATCCTTGGTTAGTATGACATCAAAAATTAACATGAATTGAAAAAAAATTGGGATCTCTACCCACTAAATATTCTTTTAATTACACACAGATAAGGGGGTATAATGGAATATATATACTTGTTTTACATTATGTAAGTCATATACATGAATTACCATATATAATAAAAGATTTGGAAACATGGAGGACATAATTTTAATTTATTATTTATTATTATCAAAATAAATACAATAATAATTAAATAAAAATATAAACATTATGTTAATAGTCTAGTGGAATCCAATGATCATCCAAACATGAAATGAATAATATTTTTTTAACTGGTTGTCATTCATTTCAATTCATTCTCCCTTATAAGGATAAAATTCATAAATAAATAAATTATTAACTTATGAATAAATTATTTCATTTATCGTAATATATATTTTCCAAATAATTCATGGGAAACCAATTTTTCATAATTATAATTATATTATTTTGATTGTATTTATTCAAAAATATTTCTGTACATGTTGTGTACATGGATTAGAAATGTCTTTTACCCATCTGAACATATGTTGTCTTGAATAGTATTTTCATTATACTTTGTACATGTATGACATATATTTTAAATTCTATGTCACATATTTATATAGAAAGCAACTTTTTAATCCAAGTCAACATCCTGACATTTTTGATACACACACACAAAATGTATTATGCAAGACACGTAACACTTTTAATGCATCTGTAATCTTCATAGATTATTAATAACTATACATAGTGTGTAATTCCAATTTAATATTACAAATAATTAGAGATTTATTATTTTTTAAACATTATTATAGAATTATTAGTCTAGATAAATGTCTTATAGTTTGGTATAATTTCTTATTTATATTTTCATTATAATTAATTTATATATTTTAAATTTTTATTTTGTTTTACTCAATGTTTTTACGTTTTAGATTAATGATGTGAACATGACATCTACATATTGTTTATCCCATTATATGGTTTTCAAAAATGATTACCTTGAGACTCAACATGTAATCCCAATGAACTAGTCTTTTGTATATAGCAGATATTCCGGATGCCAACCATGTAATCACAATAGTCCCCAATTTAATGACATTAAGTACCTATAAATTGTGTAAAAAATACATGTTTCATACTTTGACCACATGGATTTCATGAATTTTCTTGGGTGATCCATGTAGGTAAACACATTGTGTATTCTAGTTACACACCATGTGAACCTATATGCATTTTTCTATATGATTATACAATAAATAGTGTGTATAGACATGGCACATGTGGTTTTCCATTTAGTGAGTAGTTCATCCGATGTATCATATTGAGACAATGAACATGTTGACGCAACATGTATTGTTGAGTTACATTTCTTATAGTCAAGTATTTTGGAAAGAATATCTTACAACCGCACTTGATATCTCCAATGACTATTAACAGGTACATATCTATTCCTGGTAATATAAAATTGAATGATAAATTTTAATTGATGAAACATTTCAACTTAATTTTGGATTAAATAACAATTGAAACACATATTTATAACCAACATAAAACACATTATATATTCAACGATTAGAATAGTTTTATAAACTACTATTTTTCCACACTAATACCACTTGAATATTTATAGGTGTATAGTTGAAGTGCTTATAAAAATTCCCAATAAACAAATTTTAATAATAAAATTAGATTAATGCTTGTAAATCAATGATCTTTACCACAAAAGATTCAAATTCAGATAGTGATATAGAATTTATAATTAATTTATATAATGATCAATAATTACCTCTATTTCAATTCATTATTCATTGATGTTTTGGGTGACCACTATGGTCATTCCATAATTATTATAAGGGATCCAATGGGGTAATAAATTTTATAGCAATCCACTTATTCTCTAAAACATTAGTATATCATCATAGAATAATCGAGTTCCAACTCAATTGGCCCTGATTTCTAGAAATATCCTCTATTAATCAAAACATAAATCCTTTCTAATTTATTCTTGTTGTTCTATAAAAAAAACCTGAGATAAAGGAGGAGGATTGTTATTCTCACATCTGAAAAGAATTCAAGGTATTTTATACTACATATGGTTTTGTTAAATCAAATGATAAATTGTCTTTTCTCCAAGATCATCTAATGAAAAATGATATAAATAGGTATATATAGAGTTCAGCGGAGGCTAAATACTAAATAATAGGCCCTTATTATTATTTGAATTCATATTGAACCCTGAATCTCTAAAAATATAAAGAGAATTATTTTTTCATTCATGTGTACTACTTCTATGGAAAAAATAAATATCATTTATGAAATAATTTAATTTATATTTTGAATAAATGTATTTTAATATATCATTTATATAAGAACCATTATATTGGATTTATATTCCTCCACATTATTTATCAAACATTTAATAGTGATTATTTATTTATCAAAATAAAAGTCAGTAATTTTTTTTTGGAAAATAAATATTGATTATATTCACCAAACTTCTGAATACATATTTTTTAAATATTCATCAAAAAAAAATTAACCTTTTGAATAAATTTTAATTTCATATTAACATTCAATTTTAAAATAGAAATAAATATTATTCTCATAACCTATAATTTAATTATAATCAAAATTTAAATTCATATAGAACTTAACAAATGTATCAAGTTTACTTCTTGTGTGGCCATCTAGGATTCTTTCTCATTGGAATTAGGCTATTATTTAATAAAGACGAATGTTATAATCTTTCTATATGTTATGGAACCCATTGAAAATGGTGTTAAATGACAAAATTTTATTATCTAAATATAAATTATTATCATATAATATAACCCCATTATCTCAATATATCATCTCCTTAAATATTCATAGAAAGTGCCATCATCCGATATGCTCAATTTCTATTTATTTGACTTTATGAAAATGAACATATAGGTCGAATAACATTATGAATATAATCTAATTCTGGTAGTTCTATTCCCATCAAATGTCCTAATAAATGAAATACATATAATTATGAATGTAAAATTCCTTTTTAACTTATACATTAATTTCCTATCACTCATGATGTTCCCAATATATATATCATTTCTATGAATATATAAAAAAATGGTGACCAATAATACATTAATTTACTTGACTCTTGAATTACATTAATAATAATCTCATGTCAAAATTCTAATACATGGTCTTGCATATCAGAACATCTAATAAAACAAATAGGACATGTAATTTAAGAGGCCCTGTGTATTCTCAAAACCTATTCTATAAATGATTTTCAATGGAAATTTTAATAGCAATATGTTTGAATTCTTCCTGGTCTCAATATATCCCCAAGACCCATACATCAAAATCTGGTACAAAATAATGGTGAATTTATTCTTTGTAATAGTAAAAAAAATATACAATCATTTAAACATGAGGATCATTTATGGTCTAGAAATTGGTGGAAACAGACCACTATGATAAATTATAATATTTTAAGAAAATAACTAAATGGTAGCAATTAAACTTTTCTCTCCCTAAATTCTTTTTGAAGCTACTTTCCAAAAATCCTTAAATGATCCTGAAGAAATTTAATATAACATGGGGTGCAAATAATTACTTGTTAAGGGCTATTCAAAAATGTGGTGAAAACCCACATTTAGAATAATTAAATAATTTTAAATATAATTTTAAATGTAAATTTTTTAAAATACATTTTGGAAAATATTTTTATATGTTTTACTATATACATATACATTTCAAAAATATAATACTAGGGTTTTAAAAATATAAATTTTGAAAACACATATAAACATCCATTGAAAATTAATTTAATTTTTACAACATCATTTTGAAAAAACTTATTAAATAAAATATAATTAAAAATATTTTTGAAAACCCATTGAATAGACTGTTTTAAATGCCTTTTAAAATACATACACCTTTAAAAATAGTGTAATATCATTTAAAATGACTCAAATTTGGAAAACAGTTTAGTACATGTTAATGTACATACACAATTAAAAATGTTATTATAACATTTAAAATACTCCATATTTGTAAAATTTGATGATTCTTTTTAAAATAATTTGGTATTTAAAATTATTTAAAATAATCTATTTATTTCTCAGAAAATATTATAAAAAATATTTAAAAATAAAACCATTGGGTGACTTTAAACATTAATGGTTTTATGGTCCTACCCACTTTTATAAGGGATTGGTTCACTCCCCACATACCTATTATGTTTACAATGTTTAAGTACATAATTTTATAAAAACATTTTTGTCTTTCCATTATATATATATTAATTTTATTTTTATCCTAAAAAATGAAAATTCATTATTACATATTTTCCTATATATATATATACACACATATATATATTGATATATATAAATATTATCTTCCATAAGGGAATTATTCTTAAATTTGGTACAACTAGTTCTCATGAAAAATTGCCTTTTCATACATTCATATGGTGTTAATGAATAAATGAATGGAATCAATGTATTTTAATTATCCTTTATGAACTCTTAAAATCCATTTTGTTGAAATATTACATTAAATGATAACTTTTATCCTTTAAAAATAATCCTTGAATAAATAATTTAGATAATCATTTACAAAATTAATATTTTGATTTTATATATTAAATAATTGTTTGATGGTATAAGTCCATGAAATATAAAATAATACATATTGAGATATTTTTATTCCCAAAGATAATAAATTTAAATATATATATATATATTCTTTCTTAAGAGATTAATAATTAAATGTAATTTTATAATGAATATTTAATTATATAAAGTATAATTTTTAAATCAAACTTCTTTTCTAAATATAAGTTGATCAAATATTAACTAGAGTATAAAACAGTATTGTAATTCTAGAACAAGAATTTGAATAATGAAATTAAATTAAATTATTTATATATATATATATACAGAAGAATATTAAGTATAAAAACTCTTATACTTTAGAGATAATTTTTTTAAAAATAAAACCGGGATTTAAAAAATATGATTTAATATAGCCCATAACATAAATTGAATTTTAATATTATTTAAATTGAATATTTTGAAATTATTACTTATATACGTATATTCATAAATAATATAAACATAATAATTTAAATAAATATATTTATATATATGATTTTTTTAAAAAAATTATATCCCATATCTAAAAAATAATAATTTAAAATAAATAATCATAATTTTTTGAAATAGTTAATATATTTATATAATACCTTATAAATAAGGGTTTTTTTTCTCAAATTAAACATATAATTTATAACAATAAGAAAAATAATACAATTTATAAAATATATGTATACACTTACATGATTGATAGAAATCAAAAAATAGTACTATCTATTAATGGTGTTTAAATCATATTAAAGGAAGTGGATTTTTGTTTTTATTAGGTGGTGGAACAAAAGAAAATGTACAAGAATATTGTGGAGTTTCATCACGGGTTGTGCAATGGGGGAATGAGGTTATTTTAATGAATGATAAAACTTATTTATATACAGCTTTGGATAGGATTGGGATTTATCTTATAAGAGAACCTGTGATAATAACTGAATGTTATTATAGTAGCCCTACACATAAGATACACCAATCATGTTTTTTTTGAAAAAAAATTATTTTTTTAAATATAAAAACTCAATTTAAATTTTTATATGAATTTATGAAAATTAATTTATGTATACTTCTTGGAGATGTTGTTTGGAGAATAAAGGAACAATGCAGATTGATTGAGTTTATGTCAATTGAGGGCCTATGAAATTATTCAGAGGTAGATTTTTAATGGAAATGTAGTGTCACACAATGTATATAGGTTGATTAAACTCTGATTCACTTTCCTTGGGATGTAGAAAAGGAGAATTAAACATCAATTATTTTGATGATATCGATAGAAGTAGAGACATGATTTTTCTATATTCTAAAATTTGTGATTGAATTTAAATTTTTTTTGTCGAGTTCTCATGATGTGGAGATTTCATATTTTACAATATCATATGGTCTTAGAGAAATTCTATTACTACTATATGGGTCCCTTAATAGGGATTTTACCATATTAAATTAGTTCGGTGGAGTTCCAAGTCGTTATAGTTTTTGTCAAAATTATATCTTTTAATTAAATAAATATTAAAATTTTCATCTGGATTTTCTTGGCTGTATCATTTTAACTAAGTTTAATATTGAGACTCTATCTCCATATTTGAGTCTAGAATATGGGAATTTTTCTAGGTGGGGTATAAAACCCTGATAGGGTTTGGGACATAAGTCGGATGTCAAAATCGGTAAATAATTAATTAATTTAATTAAGTAAATAATTATAATAATAAAAATCTCCCTCCCTATTTTAGCCACCATTCAGGATAGGGAAGGGGGAGTGGTTTCTCCCTCATTTGATACTTGGTCATGATGTAGGTGGAGATGATATGCCTCCAGACGTCATCATTGATGTAGATCAGGATCATATTGAGGTGAAACAACTTTCTAGAGAAGACATAAATCCATTGCTTCGACATTTTCACCTTGAGGTAGGCTAGTTTTATTTATTCCATGAATACCTAATATAAGTTTTTAATCATATGTGTCTTTATAATGATTTATAAATACACCATAGGGGTCTGTCTATTCATCTTTTGAGGACAATAAGGGTTTAGGGTGTGGATGGGTTTCCCATCTGAAAACTATTCGTCACAAATTGTGTCTCTACAAAAACACTCAACGTGTTCTTTCGATTTGGATTAATTTATTTTTTAGAAGTACACACCGTGTACATTTAGAAAAATCCATTATGTTCTACATGGTTGGGTGTCTGGTGATGTGAAAAAGAATAGGTGAATATTATATTTTGGGAAGTACACGAAGTTTACATTTCGTACCTTCCTTGTAATAGTACACTGAAAGAACCCATGTTGTTATGGATTTGTAAAGGTACATGTCCAAGAAGATATATTAATGTAAATTCATTGTAATCAAATTTACTTACCATATACATTTTCCATCTTGGAGTTTTTTGGAGTTTTCTTCACTAGAAGTCAGTATTAGGCTTATGAGTGTTCCACTCTTTGAATTTTTTACGTATATCACAATGGTGCGATACTTTCAGCATATATGGGTCACATGAATGTTGTTCTGTACAAATTTAGTTCATAATGATATTTTTAGGAAGTGTGGTTTTTGAATCCTTCAATGCGTTTGGATGTGAGTTGGGAGACCCGAGAAAGCGTTTTGATCATAATGTTTGATCTGGCCTGATCATAGCAAGGTGTTTTACATGAAGTTTCATTGGTGAATCCTAGAAGGTGGGAATTGAGTAATATATCTGGGATGATCATTATTGTTCCTTTATATTAATTATAATTTCTTGGGTTTAGATTTTCTAATACTTAAGTACTACATTGAGGATCTTTGTGGGTGGAGACTTTCTGGCGTGGTTGAAATAATAGGATTGTGGTTAGGGATGAGTTTCATTGTAGAGGTGATTCAAGTGTGAGGGACTCTCAACAATTCCATGTTTGGATGGTTCCTAATCTAGTGATCACCGGATGTCATTGAAGGAAGATTATATTCCCCACATAGCCTATGTTTTCTTTCATATTTCCTTGTTGGCATGTTGTTGATCAAGGATGAGTTGGATCCCACTAGAGGTCACATTTGGATGATCCTTATGACATGGGTTGGCCCGATATTTTTTGGTTACCCGGTTCAGAGATGTTTCTCTTATTAAGATCTAGTATAGATTATCTGGATAGGAATATCAGTTTGTGTGTTGATCTATAGTGTTGTGTGAATTACTGAATGATAGGATGAAAGTAAATAGGTGTGTGTATTTTTGTGATTTTATTATTCGTCTTATTTGGGACACAAGACGATGTATGATCCAATGTGGTTGAGATGTTGTTAACCAATATGGAATTATAACCAAACATTTTTATGTTTAGTTAATCGATATTTTTATTTGGATTATGCACATGGTGATATTTGATGTGGTTGGGTTGGAACATTATGTATCTCGGCTTAGTGGTAATATTTGTGAAAGAAGATTGATTAAAAAAATGATCCATTTGTATCATTCTGAATAACCTATTTTGAGATTATTAGACATGAGGCTATAAGTGTACCTTGAAAAGTATGGGCTTGGTCTCAGAACGTAGTTCTTAAGTGATATAGTATACTTTTGGGGTCATGTGATAACATAGTGTTGTGGGAATTAATGGTAAACCAGCTGGATGGATGGTAGAATGATGCACTGCATCCATGGATTAAGTGATGGACCATTTTTATGGGAATATTGATTTATTAAATTGGGAATAGTGTGTGTGACATCGCAAGTATATGGTATGGTGCTGGACAAGAGTATCTAGGATCATGAGGTATATAACTATGATTGTGATAGAATGATGCTATAGACATTGATAGTGTACTTCATTGTTAATGTGATGTCTGAGGCTCTAGGGTAGGGATATAATTCCATGTGAAGAAGGATGTTTGACTGATGCTCCATCTTCTTGGGATAGTACATATTGATACTCTGGAAACCACTGATATTATGTATAAATGGATTTTAAATGGAGGTTACATACACTAGCATTATTTTTGTGACAATCCCAATTGAATTGATGATTAGTATTGGAACCAATGGTCTGGATATGTGGTTTAGTTTTTTGAATGATGTTATACAATTTTATTATGATTAATTACATGAATGTCACTACGAGGGTCTAGGATATGTATTAATTTTTTAGTGACTACACTTCCACGTTGAGGTTCGTCAAATGATATGTGGTTTAAGATACAATGTCTTGATAGGGGATAAATTATATTAGTATCCCAAATGATATGACAATCATAAGATGGGTTATTAGTATTGTTAGGTATAATTGCATAATCCATGGATATAGATCCAATAGAATATTTGGGATGCATGGTCAGGGTGACATGCTCAGAAACCTTCTAGATTGTTCTAAAGTAGGAAGGGTTGGTTGAGGTCTCCGACCTATGGTTTGATGATTGATTTATTTTTTCTTTAGTTTTTGTATAAGATTTGTGCATATTACATCACCATGAACATATGGACATTGTATATAGGTTTCCCGTTTGGGTGTAAATTACAGAGATTTATTTATCACCCCATGTATGTGCTCCTTGATGTGCATACAACACTTTTGTCTTCATTCAAGTTGAGGATGACCTCATCATTGATTGAGTTGAGGAATGGGGTATGTGGTTTAGTAGGATGATTGTGTGGAGTCTAAAGGTCCGGTTGGAGAATCTTTATAGGGTACTGAAGACCGATATATGTTATATCCAGGAGTTGGCAGTAGGTCCGAATTTAATTTTTCTCATTTCAGTTATTTATTCCTTTAATATTTGATCATCCTATCGCGTGATCCTGGTTGTATATATTTCATGGTTGTTTAGTCATTTACTACATTTTATATTCATTTCATCTCATTGTAATTTCAGTTTATATTTTATTCTACATAACTTTGATTTGTATTATATTTTGTTATTTACTTTTTATTTTCTCTATGATATTTTTAATAGCCTCCTCATAGATATACCATAGTCCCCACAGTTAGTCGGAAGCCACTAATGTATGAAGAGACATGCTACAGGTCTTGTGGAAAACCAAATTAGAACACCATTTTGTGGCCATTAGGTTGGGAAATTAAAAATTGGAATAAGAGATGTCACATTCATATTATTTCACTATTTAGGTGTTGGTTGATAGGATATATAATAATTCGTCGAACTTGTGATGGATATCTGACTGGTTTTTCACGAACACCTATTCTAGTAGGAAGTCTAAGTTACTGGTGACTAGGAATTATGTTCTATATTTATGATTTTGTGGTCTTAAATGATTTTCTATTCAATCGTAACAATTTTATTCGAATTTTATGGATTAGGATTAACTTTGGACTCGTGTCCCATTAGAAAGAGGTATATGAGTGGGTTTTTTAATATTGACCTAGAGAGGAAATAATCATCTAATTCATCATTATTGTAACATTAAATCCCCAAGATGATGGATTATGGTGTGTTATATTATGAATTTACATCTAATTAATGGTTTTATGGATTTACGATGAGATGCTTGATAGTGGGATGCTATTAGGTTTCTTGTGTGTGGTTGGTGCAGTAACCCTTGTTGGTCTATATGTAATATGTGAATATATGTGGGTCCCTAGAAGATTGTTTTGTTTTTTAGGTAGTATGTTCGTATTATCAATGGTTTTATCAATTTTGATGACATTTGTAGAGTAGGTGAACCCTAGTTATGATAAATAGGTTGATATATGACATGTTTCTTGTGTGGTCCCTAAATGATAGTCTTTTCTTTTACATATATTGTGTGATGATGAGATAGTTACATGTGTTTTCCCACTGATTTTTTCTTTCTATGATTTTGTTCAGACCTGGTTGGTTAGATATGGTGGCTTAATGTGAGACTTGATCAATTTGGCCAGGTGGGACTGCTTTTTATCCTTTAGACGTGACACTAGAGTATGAATTAAAATTATTTTTAGTTTTGAGGGTGACCCATGATAGGGGTCTGATGAGTTATGAATGATTTCCCAGTACGTGAGGCATATATTTATGGTATGGAATCATGGTAATGCTGATTTAATGGAGATGTTGGGTTTGGGGTTTGGGTTCAATTGATTACTTTTTTTCATGTTGGGGGATAAGTGTTCATGTGTTCTGGACATTGTGTTGGTTTTGAGAGGGGTAGGTTCATTTAGGTTCATAACCTAGGAATTATTAGTGAAAGAAAGTTGTGCTTGGTGTATTTGGGTAGAATTGGGAGCACTGAACTGTTCAATCTTGCGGGGTTTATTCTTATGGACAAAGTTTCTGTGTGAAGTGACACATTTGTGTTAGTGAAGGATCTTTTTTTGGGTTACTCAATGGTTCGTAATGGATTTTTGATAGTGGAACATCTAAGATATGGGTTCTGGTGATGTGCTATATCATTGAGACATATGTTCGAACATCACAATGTTGTATGTTTCATCTTATTGAATTGGGAAAGAATTCGTGAGTGATTTGACAATTGTTGTAGGTGTAAGGCTTGTGGGCATGGTTACCTGAGGCATTACGAGAGAATTGCAATGTTATGGGATGGATGTGGTTGTGATGGTATTCATTAATGACATCATTGTATTCTCTCAGTTTCTAGATTTCTATTACCAATACATTGACATCATCCTGTGTATCTTCACAGAGCACCAACATTTTTCCATGATATATAGATGTTTCCATGACTTGATAATGGGCCACATAAGAGGTTGTTCTCATTGAGGGGTGTGTGTGAATCTTTATAGTGGGATGAGTAACATAGTCTTTCCATGAGATAGGTCCCTATGAAAGATCACATATCAAATAATCCCATGGGTGTTGATCATAGATTTTGGGAGAGGGTAATAATTGTTTTTTTGTTTCATTGCTCTGCTATGAGTGATTTTAATGTGTCCATATCCGGGTTTTGTTTTTTATTGGGTTCTAGGTATGAATGAAAAAAAGATTTTCCATAACGTGGTGATGATAAGGATACTCTTATAGTGGAGGATACTATATTTTTTATGATTGTGTGACACTTGTGTGGTATAGTTCGAGGATGCAGTGAGGACAATGTCGATCAGGTTGGTGGATCAATGAGGATTTTTTTGAAAGGTGACATCCACATTGGAATGCATCATGGATCAAAATTAGTGTATGTGGGTTAAGTTCAATGGAGGGGAGAGTAATGATATTGCTGATGTTTAAAAAAAATTATGTGCATTATTAGGTTGGACAGGTGTGGGTAGGTACAATCTGAGGGTGTTTTTAGTCATGGAATGTAGTGTCTTGAACTTTGATGGGTTTTATTCCATTTTCCCAAATAACTGTAGATAGACCTATTTGGCATCTTCAATTAGAACGTGTCATGATAGCATGATTTGATGAACAATTTGGGGTAAGATAAATTTTTGAAATTCCACTGAGTCATCTCAATGATAATAATGTTTATGGTTGTGTGTTTTTCGAGACCCTATTTTTATATATTTTGAAATCTGAGGAAAAATTTAAATTTTTTTCTTGAGGTGATCAGGATACATAAAATGGTCACTTAACCATATTATATGGTCTCATATAATTTTTCTATACATTTAGTTTTTCCCGGAATAGGGTTTTTACCCTAGTCTCTGAGTTTTGTAGAGTTCTGAGAAGTTGGAGTTTTGGTCAAAAATATAATATTTGGTTAATTAAAAACTAAATTAATAGGGTAGTTTTGGGTGGTAGTATTTTTTGGAAAAAAGAATCATATTGAGATTATGACTCCAAATTTGATTCAAAAAATCCATGTGGTTCCTAGTAGGGGTAAAATCCAATGTTGGGATATGACACTCGTATTGAATGATAAAATAGAAAATCAATTAATTAATTCATTAATTCATTTAATTAAAATGAACCCCTACACATTTGGTCTCCTAGAAATTTATAGGAATGAACATAGGGTTCCCCCTTATATGAAACCTTCACTAGGAGGCTCAGTTGGAGATGATATGTTAGTAGACTTCTGTTTTGGTTGAGATTGGGATCTGATTGAGGTACAATAGCTTCCAGGAGTGTATTTCAACCCAAAACATCAACATTTATAGCATGATGTAAGAAATTTTCCTATTTTTGATACCCTATTCCCATATATCAATTTCATTCAAGATTTATTTCCCTATAATGTTTTCTATTAAACTCATTGTGTTTGATCTATGCTAAATTGGAGGAAAACATGGAGTTTTTGGGGGTGGAGGGGTTTTCTATCATAAACATTGTATATAAAGTGTGGGGTTATTAGAAAAAATGATGTTTTTTATTCCCATTTGGGAAAGAATTAATTTTTATAATGAAAAATCATGTACTTTGTGTACATTCCATGTTGTAGTACATGAAAGTGTGTCCGACAATGTGAAAAAGAAACATAGGAATACTATTTTTGGAAAGTACTTGATGTGCACATTGGATTCACGTCATTTAGTAGTACACAAGTAGACCACTTGTTTCTTTTTCTATGTAAATGTATATTTAAATAATTATAGATTATAATACATGCAATGTACATGAATTTACATGACATTTACTTTTTCCAACTTTGTGGTTTAGGGTGTTTGGTATCCTGGAAGTCAGAATTAGGCTTATGAGTAGTACATTATAAATTTTTTTTCATGTAGATCGCAATGGTGGAATATATTAAACACATATATGTTCAAAAATGGTGTTTTTGATAAATATATTTCAAAATTATTATTTCACATTTGATTGTCTTTGTAATCCTCTTGAGTGTTCCGTTGTGAGAAGGGATACATAAGTAAGGGTTGTGAGCTCAGTGTATGGTCTGGAATAAGTGTAACATAGTGTTATACATGATTTTTCTATGATGAATCCATCAATTTTTTATTTGATAAATATATTTGGGATTATTTTTGATGACCATGAATATCAGTACTTGTGTCTTGAGGATAGAGAAATTGAGGCTTATATACTACATTGAGGATTACGGTGGATAGAGCCTATGGGGATTTGTTGAAACCATTGGATTATGGATACTGATGGGTGTCCTTGTGGATTTGGGTCTATTCATAGTGACTCTCATGGATTTCCTCGTGTTCTTCTTCCAAATCTAGTGATCATTGGATGTAGTGTTATCTGGATGATATTTCCCTCGTGGTACATGTTTGATATTATATTTTCTTCTTGGAATGTTGTTATTCATGGATGAGCTGAAGGAAACTAATATCCAATTCAAAATGTTTTTTATAGATATAATGTTTAACGTTTGGATTTTACTAGGGTTAGAGAGTATGAATCCACTTAATTTCAAGTTTTGAGGATCTGAGTCGATGCCCAAGTTTGTGTGTTGATCTAAAGGGTTTTGTGTGCCCTGATTGATATTATAACACTTAGCGGGTGGGATTGATTATGTGGTTTGGATAAGGATATTATTTAGGACCCAAGATGATCAATGAGATGATGGGTGTGATATTTTTCTATCCTATATGGACGTATAGTCCGCCATAATTATGTTTAATTTTTGAAGGATTTGATTTGGATTATACCCACATGGAGATTTGATGTGGTTGTGTTGGAACATAATGAAACCTATATTAAAGGTAATATTTTCAGAAGATTATAGTGTTTAAAATATTATACATAGGTATCTATATGAATATCCTCTTTTGAGATTGTTGGACATGAGGCTCTGGGTGTACTTTTTATAATATTGATAATCTGTCAGATCGAGGCCATAAGCTCAAAAAGTATACATTTTTTATAAAATTGTATACAATAATTCATTGAATTAATGTTATATCCGGTATATTGAAGGTTGACTAATGCTCTGAATCTATGTTATGAGTGTTGGACTGAGGTTCTGGACACATTATTTTGTACTGTCGACTATACTGTGCATGACGTCACATGTATTTTGTATAGTGCGAGACTTGAGGATTTATAAACATTAGGTATACTACTGAGATGGTGTTATAATTAGTCTATAAACACTTATAATATATTTTATTATTAGTGTATCGAAAAATCCAATTAGTAATGATTGCATTCCATGTAAAAATTAATTAGGGACTGATGCCCATTCTCCTTCGGCTGGTCTACAATGATGCTCAAGGAACCACTGTTGTTTTATATAAATGGTTTTAGGGAAGAGGACCATGTATCTATCATTATGTTTGTGATGGGATCAGTGGGAATAATGGTTTTTATTTATAATGATGGTGTGGATATGTTGTTTAGGATATGGAATGATGATATAGAATTTTTTTATGATACATTAGATAGATGGTGTACTCAGGTCTGGGGCATGGAAGTAAATATTTAGTAACTATATTGATGTTTCGAGGTGTCTGGAATGATATATCATTTCGGTCTTGAGGATGCAGTATGTGATTTCTTAGATTGGAATCCTGGATAATTAAAATTTCATAGGGTTAGTTCTCGGTATTGTTAGGTATGGTTTTGGTTGTTATATATATGGAGGATATATGTTATTTCGTATTCACAATCATGGATACATTATCAGAACTATTCATGATTTTTATGATGTAGGAATGGTAGATCAGGGTCTAAGACATGTGGATCAATGGTTGTTTTATGTGTGCTTTTATTTAGTTTTTTGTCAGCTAGGTAGAACATATTGCATGAACATGTACTAATGAAAATAATGTATAGGTTCATATTTGGGAGTTTTGCAATGAGATTAATTTCTCACCCCCTGTACATAAACCTCAGTGTGCATGAATACCTTATATCAACATTTCGGTTAAGAACAGATGTGTGATAGGTCAGACATAGGACTCAGGATTCATGGTTGTGTAGGATTCTCACGTAGAGTCTACAAATTGGGATAAAGCAGCAAGATAGTGTACTAGAGACTGGTAATTTTTTATATCCCAGAGTTGGTAGTAGGGAATGAATTTTGTTATTTTAAATTATCTATGATTTATATATGTTATAAGCTCTGTGCTTCATCATGGTTATATGTATAGAATGGATGTTCAGTCCTTTACTGAATTTTCATTTCAATTTAGAGCCATTTGGTTTGAGTTTTTTTATTCTTCTACATTACACTGATGTGTATGATAATATTATATTTACTTCCTGTCATGGAATCTAATATGGGGGTATAGTCTCCTCACAGATCCAACTTAGACCACAACTGTTAGTCGTAAGCCAATATAATATGAGGAGGTGAAATTGAGGTCTTGTAGTGAACCACATCAGAGAAATGGTTTAATGGATATTGGGTTGGGATGTTACATTCATACTATTCTGATATTCTTAAGAAGTTTTATAAACATATAAGGGTCTCAACAAGTTCAGGAATAGTGAAGTATAGAGGAATTTTGTGGAAGAAGATGAATCAGTCGATTAGATAGTGGTAGTGATTTTATTCAATGAATTTAATCAAAGAAATCATTTAAATGGTGGATAGTATACTTGTTTTTTGATCTCACAAATAAATAAAACATAGTTTAGGGATAAAATATATTCCAATTGTTGAGTTTATTATGATGGAAGCTCTAATTAGATTATCTCTTGAGGGAATTATACATTCGAACATTCTTACTTAATCCTAAAAAATGTGTCACTTGGGCCATGTACCAACATTCGTACACACGATCAGATACAAGCCAAACCTTTTCCTAGGATTTTGTTGGTATTCTCATATCCTTCCATTGGTTCGAGCTTTCTCATCGTTGGTTGTAGGGGTGACTGAACACCATATTTTTAGTGTAAATTTAATTATATATAGATTATTAAAAATTAAAATTGATTACTTATTATAATGATAAAATTATTAATGAGCCTTTTATTTAAAACATGTTATAATAAGGGTTTCAATAATAATTATTATAAAATATTACTCAATTAAATCACATTTTTTTCATTCTGAAAACCTTCTAAAAATGAATTAAAGCTCTTAATTATCATAATTAAAAATACATCGTTATTTTGTTAAATATTTATATGTTAAAATAATATGATTTCAAAAGAATATATACTTTTAAAATAATTTTATCTTAAAATAAACTTTTAGTAAAAGGGATATAGTATTAAAAACAATGATCACATTTAATATTGTTTTAATATTCTATAAAATCACACATAATGACTCTATAGAATTAACACATTAATTCATATCATTTCAATATATTTCATCATCATTTATGCAGATAATTATTTTACGAATATAAATATATTAACATACATACATATTACATAGTAGAAAAATGGTAATGTCTTGACTTATAAATAAGACCAAATTAAATTTAAGAAAACAGTTATGTTTATTTTAAATTATAATATATTTTTATTATAAGAGAACATATTTAATATAAACATACTAAAATCATAAATTCATGGGATGTTATGTTATACCCTAAAAATATAATTTCACCCTCAAAATTTATTTTTCGTACATATAGAAAACTCTAATATTCCATTTTCAGAGTATGGAAAACCAGAATAACTAGAATGATAAAGTCTGTTAACTTCTTATGAGTAAAAAATTAGAATTATAAATCTTATATTTTTCCTCAATTGTAATAGTTTTTAAACATTATATTTTAAAAAATAATATAATTTGAATGATAACCAATTTCTCACCAACCCTCTTAATCACCAATGTCATCTAATCCATTCCTTTCATCCCAACTATAAATCCTATAGATTCAGGATTCAAGATCTTGTTCAAAATAATTGGTATGTATTTTTTTAAAATGTTACTAAATAATATATTTCCATTTAAATTTGAGGATCTTTTATAATCATGGAATTATAGGAAAAGAACCACAATTACTTATTATCTTATTTAAAATAACAAATAAAAAGCATCTATTTGAATTTTCTCACACTAGTTCCTTATAAAATTAACATTAAATGAAACCTTTAAATTATCCTCAAAAGTTCTTATAAAACATAGGTTGAAATAAATATACCATTAATGGGTTTTAAAAAATCTAGTGAAATCCATTTTAAGAGTAATTATAACATTGAAAGTATTATTTCTAGAATATATTTTTATCAAAACCATTTGAATTTTATTTTTATATATATACATTTAAAATATATAATACAAGGGTTTTGAAAATATATCTTTGGATATAAAATAATAAATACATTGAAAATTAATATATTTTGAAAATATTATTATGAAATCCCTTATCATAATATAATACCCTTAAAAATAATTTTTAAAATACATTGATAAAATGATTTTAAAAATAATTTTAAAAATAATTATGCCTTTATAAATACATTAATACCATTGAAAATAATTATGATTTTGAAAAAATTGAAATAGATTTGTAAATAATTACAGATTGGATTATATTGTAATACCTTTAAGAATTATTACACTTTTGAAAATTCTATAACCATTTTGAAAACTCTTATCCTAAAAATATAATTTTAAATAATCTAGTGAACTTTCTATAAATGTTCGTCATGATTTGGAAAAAATAATCATGGGGACACTTGAAACATTTAAGGAAATAAGTTAATACCAACTTTCTAGTGGGATGGGTATATTCACCACATCTATATCATGTTTAAAATGTTCATATCTCTAATGTTATAAAATCAATTTTTCTCATTCCTTAATATATATAAATATATTCAATGGAGTTGTAACATTAAAATCATGAAAATTAATTATGACATGTTAACATATTTACTTCTTTATGAATATATATACATGAACTATCATAGGAAAATAGTTGTTATATTTCGTAAAACCAAATCTTATGAAAATAGTATTTTTATACATTCATGGGATACTAACAAAGAAATGATTAACACCCATGAGTTTAATTCTTCATTCATAAACTTATAAAATACATTTTACTAAAATATATCTTAAAATGATAACTTTCATCATTTATGACTCATAATTTAATATTTAATTTAGATAATATTTTAATTAATCAAAAATATTATTTTGTACAAAAAATAATCATGTCAAGGAATTAATATTTTACACATAAAATAATATTAATTGTAACCTTACTATTTATATACAATAGTATTTTAAAAATGTAGAAATATAATTTTTAAATATGAGATTAATAAGAGTAAACCACTTTAAAATACACATAATATTAAAATAAATAACAATATTTTTTAAAATAAATCATCCATTTATGAATTAAATAAATATCTACATGGGTAAGATAACATAAAACAAATTTTGGAACATGAATTAAAATCATGAAATAACAATCAAATTCATTTAAATATGTGTGTATTTATATAAAAATACATCATAAGTATAAACTCACTTATACTTTGGGGATAATTTATTTTTAAAATATAAAGGGTCTTCAAATTCTAGGATTTAATTTATCCCTAAACAAAAATTAGAATTTTAAAAATATAACCATTATGGTTTTGACAGCATATGAATATAAATAAAAGTTTTTTAAAAAATATGTTCTATTACATAAACAAATTTTTTGTAAATAAACAATCTTATATATTAGTAAATATTATTTATATATACCTATTTATAATCTCATATAAAATGGGGTTTCTTATATTAAACCTAGAATTTTGAACTCTATTAAATTATGTATAATTTGAAAAATTGAATAATCCCCTTACATGTCTACTAGAAAATTAAAAATAGTTCATCCTGGTTGGGGTGTTTAGATCAGATTGATGAAAGTGACCTTTGGATTTCTTGAGAGAGATGATTAAACTGATGAAAATGGATGGGAACAGAGGAGATGTTTGACTTGGGCTATCAAACAAGGGAATTTTTTTCTTCATTTGAATGAAAAATATTATATATATATAGGTTTCGATAGGCTTGAGCTTCGTCACTAGGAAAGCTTCAATAATTACTGTATAGTACTTCCATAGTCCTACAAAAAAGATACATCAATTGAGAAGTTTTTTAAAAAGTAATTTTATAATAAAATATCAAAATTATATTTCATTTTTGATAATTATTTAAACAAGTGAATTTTTGTTTATGTCTCCTTTATTATTTATTTAGAATAAACGAACATATCTTTTAGAACATGTTTCTATTTATTGAGGACCTATGATATAGATAAGAGGTCCAGTCTGGATAAAAAATTAGTGTAGAACACTATATATAGGTTGAATTTAATTTAATTTAAATTCAATGTAAGGTGGAAAACAGAATAAAAATAGATTGGGGAGGACTATTAAAATTTCATTGTCTTGGAATCCTCGATAAGATTTGTGAAAAATGAAAATATTTTCTCGATCACAAACAGTGATAGAGGGAGGCGTCATGAGGATGATGATGACTAACTTGATTGGATGTGGTTTATAAGTTGATCCATCAAATTTGATATAAATGATGTTTCAAACGGTGAACAATAACAAGGTTTTTTGATCTCACATCGAAAGAAAAAAATTCATAGTTGGTATATAATCCAAAACCTTAGTTTAGCTGACTAGAAGATGTAATAGGATAAGCACCCAAGGGCCTAATACACATGCCCATACAGGCATATGCCTAAACTATTTGTGACATGGGACATGGCCTAACATACCTATACACAACTTGATACTATCCAAAACAATACCATCGAACTAGGTGGTCTTGGTCATTCCTCTGATTGGGTCAATTATTCTTGATAAGGGTTGTAGTGATGGATGGCCAACTTATTATTTTTTGTAAATTTCCTTTTAAGTATATATTTATAAATTCAAAATTAGTACTTATAATATTAAAAAATTATTAATGATTAATATTTTTAAATAATATTATAATAATTCTTTAAATAAGTATTATTTGGAATAATTTCTCAATTAAGTTACATTTTTCATTTGTCAAAATAAATAGCCAATTAATTGAATCCCTTAATTATCGTAAGTCTAAACATAGATTTTATTTTATTTATTAGTTATTTGTTAAAATAATAATATACTAATAACTATTAACAAATAAACTTATGCAATTATCTTATCATTAAATACACTTTTATTAAAATGTATATATTTGAAAAAATAATGTTCATATTATATATTCCATTAATAATCTTCAAAATTACTGGTAATGACTAACAATTATTATCCAATTAATTAATATCTTCAAAATGTTATTCAGCATGATTATTAAAAATAAATATATATATTAATATAAATATAATAATATATATACCTAATCCTTAACAAAATAAATGTAATTTCATAATTTATATACAAAAACAAATTATATTGTGGGAAAAAGTGTTGTTTATGTTAAATTATACATTATTTTTTAAATATAAAAAATAATTTATTAAAAAAATTATTAAAGGAAAAAATTCATGGGTTATTACAATCCACCTATCCTTGAAATCACAAATCATTTGTGCCCTATTAGATGATATCATCAATCCATATAACATTAATTTAAGAATACTATCTTATAGTCTTAATATTTTACAATTACTAGGCAACTTGTAGTACCCCTGTTTCTGGTAAGTAACCCTTGTTTATTATTTTTAAGTACATGAAGCATATGATAAATGATTGGGAAGGTTTGGAGACTTTTAAAGGGTTAGAGGGAAAAAGGTGGTGATGCACGGGCTTCGCACGGGTTGCCCAAACCGTGTGGAAGCCGTGCAGGTGGTGTCACCTTTGACAGAGGAGACAGAACGGTGTGAACACGGATTGGGAAAACCATGCGAGGAGGTTGTGTAGAGCACACCTTCCAAGTAGTGACTACCACAAGGTTAGCACACGATTTGACTAACCGTGTAAACTAACCATGCGCGAAGTCAACATAGATCATATTTTTAATTATCTAATCTGTTTTATCTTTAAACCAACTCGTTTTTGCTTCTAGACGGCCCTAATTTGGGACTTCTCTCTAGTGAAAGTGAGAGAACACTTACCATGAATTTTGGAAGTGATCTAACGGTTTGCTATGGCATTTAGAGACCGATTAATCAAGGTAAGTCTCGTTCCCTTGAGTTTTCTTAGATCTCCTTCATCCCTCTGGATGGATCCTTAGATTTATGCCCAAGGTGGGTAGATCTATGATATTGGTTGACTTTTACATTGGGTTTTCATCTTGTTGGTGATAAGGGAAGGAATCTAAGGAGGTTTCTTGGTGTTTAGACCCGGTTCTTGGTTGGTTTCACGTAATTTTTTGAGGTAGGTGGTTTCACTCTTGACTCCGCTTGTTAGAATTGATTGTCTTAGTTACAAATTGGGGTATTTTAATGAAATTGTTTGTGAAAAGAATGGAATAAATTTTCTTTAGTGATGATTTATTATTTTGAGGGAATTGACAAATCTTGGTGAATTGTTGTGTAATATGATTTGGATATTTCAACTTAAAATGTTGATTTTAAATTATGGATTTTCTGGAATGGGAAATGGTTTGATGAAAGATGGGTTTTCAATAAAAAGGGGTGTTTTATTGAAATGGTTTGAAATTGGTGAACACACATGGTTTTGATATAAATGGTTTTCAATAAATGGTGTTTTATTGAAATGATGGTTTTGGCCTGTTGTTGTGAATGTGTGGTGTGTGTTCATGTTGCATATTTGATGCTTGGTTGAAATATGACCTTGTGCTCGTTGCCAAACATTTAATGGCACATGAGAATTTTAAGTACGCGGCTTAGTTGAAATATGACCTTCTGCTCAGTGGTGAAGGTGTAATGGCACATGGAAACCAATTACCTTTTGACGACTTGGTAGATCGATGAGAAACCACTCATGAGTATGTATTTTTCATAACGAAGCATGTACGGTTGATTTCACGTGTTTGAAAAATGGTAGGGTTGCCAAAAGGGATATTGCGAAATGGTTGGAATGCTTGTTTGGTTATTTTTATTGAAAAATAACTTGTTGGAAATTGGTTTCAAATGCACATGGATGTTTTTGGAAATGATTAGTTGTGGATTATTTTTTATATCTTGTTATAAACTATTCTGAGAAATTGTTTTAGATGAACTGTTTTATATAAATGTTGGCTAACTCTTATATCCTAGTGGCGTGAGTAGGGAATTCATTGTGGGAAAACCTACTGAGTTTTATACTTACCCCTACTTTGGCACATTGGTGTTTTTCTAGATGTCAGATTTCGGGACACAGGTAAAGGAAAAGCATCTTTTTTATAGTGGTTTGTGGTGATGCTTGGGAGATATGGTTGTTCTTCGAGCATGGAGCTCGGTGTGGTGTCGTGGAAAGTGTCTCGGCTTGTTTTGGGTCTTTTGTTTAGTCTTCCACTTGGTACTCTGATATTGTGTGGGTTTATTTTTGTGGTGGAACAGTGTAGTTCTCTTTTTCTAATGCTTGAGTTGGTTGTTGGTTTAATGTGCATCATATAGTGGTTGTTAGTGATGGTTTGGTTGGTTTATTTTCTCAAAGGGTAAATCATCCCCGACTTGCATTGAAACTCTTCGAAATTTATTTCTAGCCTTTGGAATCTTGGGGATGTTGCTTAAGGCTTAGTAATGACTCTATGTACTCTCAAACCAATGAGGATAAGTGGGTCATTACAAAGGCAATCACCTTGTTCGTTACTTGCCTAACAAGTTGTCATTGATGTTCTTGGTCCTGGAGTTAAAATTCATTATTTTCTATTCCTTGGGTCGAAATATAAGACATGATTAGGATTTTCAGAACTTGAAATGTATATCATAAAATGGTTTAGCTAACCCGTTTATGCTGAACTTCAATTTACCAAGGTGTTGGGTACATAAGTGTTTTGAATACACTTCTAGAATGTTGGAATTATCATTGTCATCGGTTTAGCCAATGTGATGAACATGAAATGAATTATATAGGAATGAATTATTTCTAGGATTTCATATCTCATTGTGATTAATGAGTAAGGATTTAGTGCAAGATGCGAATTTTTTAAAAAATACAGAAATTGTTCTGAAGTTAAAGATTTTGAAAATGGGGTAATTGTTGTTTTTTGAAAATGGGTTGATTTTCAAAAAGCATGATGAATGTTTTCAAAAAAAATTGAACTGGGAAAAAGGGTGTTTTGAGAACAATGTGGTGAACGATGATGTGATTGAATTTGAATACTAATCCATCAGTTTCTAGAGAGTGGTATTGATGGAGGTTGTTGTTGGTTTAGAAAATGTCACATTGTAGGCGTCGCCAGAACCAAGCCGAAAAAGATGTGGAGAACGTGGTTGCACCTGAACCACGTGTGAACCAAGAGCTGGTACAAAGTATTTTCCAAGATTTTCAAGCTGTGGATACGGGGAACCAGAGGAATGAACCAAGACATTTTTATTATACCATCCAGTTCATGAAGAATAATCCACCAACCTTTCGGTGTGATGATGAACCTAAAAAGGCGGAGGTTTGGCTAAGTAGGATGAATCGTATCTTCAATTTCATCGGCACACCATCAGATCTCAAGGTCAAGTTGGTGACTTATATGCTGGAGGATCTTGCATGACAATGGAGGGAGCTAGTGGTGTAGGCTACGGTGGATCAAGGCCTAGGCTAGGAGGAATTTGAGGATTTGTTCAATAAACAATTCTATCCGCACATGTTCAAGATCCAGAGGATGTCAGACTTTTTCAGCCTGAAGCAAGAGAATCCTTTTTTCATGAAGTATGCGGCTAAATTCATGAATTTATGGCGCTTTGCACCGGAAGTTTTTTCTTGTGTGTCGCTGAAGGCACGCATCTTTGAATCGATGTTGTGACAGGAGATTCGCTTGAACATAGATGTGCTCTGTATTATGGAATATACGTAGATGGTAAACATAGCAACAATATCTAAAAGAGACATTATTAGGAGTAATGGTAGGAGGATGTATGATGATACCCATGGGGAAGGTGGGAACTCTAATGTTGAGAAGAAGAAGAAGAGGGACACCTACTTCCAAGGTGGGAGTGCAAATAAGAATCCGAAGGATTGATCAGTGAATCTTCCTCGATAACCCATGATGAAAGCTGGGTTTTTTAAATGTGGCTCAATTGATCAAATGAAACGATAATGTACAACACCACTGAGATCATGACACAATTGTAAAAATATGGGGCATCTTCACCGATATTGTCGCAGTGCTCCACGGTCGGGTGTTCGTGACACTTCTGAGGTGTCACAAGCATCTTATGCTTTAACAGGGCGAGGGCAAAAAAATCAGCCTCTCCAGTATAATAGAGATAGCCATGGTGATTCCAGAAATACCAAGACTCTTCACGCGGGGCAATCTCAACAAGGCAATAAGGAGTGAAGTGCAGCAACAATGCAATTTTATGGAGCAGAACAGGTAATTGTGGATGACCAGTCTGGACCGTCTATGGTGAGAGGTAAGATTCATTTGAATTCCACCCTCATGAAAGTGTTATTCAATACTGGTGCATTTCCTTATTTTCTGTCTTCTCGTATTTCTTATTTTCTGAACTTAAAACTTGAAGTGATGCCTTCTATGATAAAACATCAAAACATCTCTCGGTGAAATAGAATGTAGATCTTTCATGAGTAGATCATGTTGTATAAAAATTGAGGAAGTTGAGCTGAAATGAGATTTCTCTATGCTAGAGGTGGATGTCTATGATATAATCCTGGGTATGGATTGGTTGATAGAGTTCAGGGCTCACATCGACTATTATAAAATAACATTCAGTTTTGCGACTGAGGAAGGTGTCGAGCATATCTTTAAAGAAAGAGTGGAGAAACCATGTGCAATGGGCTTGTTGACACCATTAGTGGCAACGATCTCTTACCAGTTGGTTGCATTAATCTTAGAATCGAGGGGCAATGTCGCGAATAACTGTTTTCCAGTAGTCATGGATAAATTTACTGATGTTTTTCCTGAAAACTTATCATGGTTACCAATTGTAAGAGAAGTGGAGTTTATGACTGATATCCTTTCAGGGACCAGTCCTTTCTCACTTCCATCTTATAGTGTGGCACCAAAAGATTTAAAGGAATTGAATGTGCAGTCGGAAGAACTGGAAAACAATGGTTTTATTCAGCCAATCTTTTACCCGTGAGCAGCACCAGTTTTGTTTGTAAGGAAATTAGATGGAACATTAAGGCTATGTGTGGATTATCGTAAACTTAACAACATTATGTTAAAGAATAAATATCCACTACCATGCATTTATGACCTGTTTGATCAATTTATGGGATCTCATTATTTCTCTATGATTGACTGGCGGTCAGAATATCACCAGTTGAGAGTTTGGAAGGAGGATATTCAGAAGACATCATTCAGAAGAAGATATGGCCAATATGAATATGTAGTCATGCCTTTGGGTCTTACGAATACACTGACAGTCTTTTTGGAATTGATTAATTGGATATTTCAGCAATATCTTGATTCTTTTGTTGTGGTGTTTGTGGACGACATATTGGTGTCTTCAATAACAAAGGCTAAGCATGAGAAAAACTTGATGATAGTGTTGGAAATCATGAGAGACCATTAGTTGTAAGCCAAATTATCAAAGAGAAGTTTTTTTGATACAAGAGGTATGCTTTTTGGGCTTTTTTGATTCTGAGAAAGGTGTTTTAGTGGATCCAGAAAAGATATAAGATATTCTTTAATGGTGTCCACCGAAGAATGTCTTTGAAATACGACGTTTTCTTGGTAAAGCTGGTTATTACCGAAAATTTGTGCATGAATTATCATGACAAGATTCGCCTATGACAGCATTGACAAAGAAGAACAATGCATTTCAGTAGACTGAGGAATGTCAGATATCTTTTCAAGAACATAATTTTCGCCTTATATCTGAACCCATATTGATTTTTCCTGAATCAGTACAGGGGTACATGGTGTATTGTGACACTTCAGGATCTGGTTTGAGATGTGTCCTCATGCATGGAGACAATGTTGTTGCTTATGGATCAAGACAATTGAGAGTGCATGAAAAGAACTACCCAACACATGATTTGGAGTTGGCTACAATCGTCCATGCTTTGAAAATATAAAGACATTATCTATTTGGTAAGAAATTCACTATGTTTATAGATCATAAGAGTATGAAGCATATTTCTCACGACAATATTTGAATATCAGGTAGAGGATATGGATGTAGTATCTTCAATTGTTTGACTTTTTCTTGATGTATACACCAGGTAGGGGAAATTTAGTCGCTGATGCATTAAGTAGAAATTTTAATGCTCAGTTGGCAAGAGAAGCTTTAGATGAGTTGCAGTTGATGTCAGTCCTAGCCGACATGCACGTGGAATGTGAAGACCGAGGTGATGTTGCGGTTTTCTTTCTAGTGGTGCTTGTTCTTGATTTGGTGGAGAGAGTAAAGGAGGCGGAAACATCCGATGTGAAATGTGTTGCAATGAGTTCAAAACTCAATGGTGGGGAGACAATTTAGGGATGGAAGCTAGACGAGAGTTCATTTTTTTCATTTTTAAGATTGGATGGTTGTACCTTTAACTACTCAGGAACAACTCCTTCATGCTTACCACCATTCCACATGGGTTTTTCATCAAGGAATACATGAAGATGTATAAGGCGATAAATGCACAATTTTGGTGGAGCGACCTGAAACAGAAGGTAGATGAATTGGTTTCAACATGTTTAACATGTCAGCAAGTTAATGAAGAACATCAGTGGATAGCAGGTATGTTGCAGTCTCTAACAATTCTAGTGTGGAGAAAAAGGACACCAAGTGCGTGACATCAAGGGTAAGAATAAGGTTTCAAATGTACAATGCTTCATCTGCAAGGAGTGGGGACACTACGCAAACCAATGTTCAAATCATCAGATTATGCCCCAAATGATGTTCTTGTATAATAATCAAGTTATGATACTACCACAGATGAGGAGGAATGATTAGAGTTCTTATGTTGTTATTAAAGAATTTTGTAATTTGAGTGTTGCATCAATGATGTACTGGTTATAATAATTATGGAGTATATAAGGATTGTACTGCAGCACTATTTCATCTAGGACTTGAGATTGTGTGGAACCAAGAAAAGTTACTCCACAGTAGGTTAAATTTTTGGAAAATATATGGTTGAGAGAAAGATAAACCATAATATGGTTCTGATACTGAGATAGTGATTTTGGAATAAGACATGATTGATTCGGATAAATTATGTTGGATATTCTTAACATCCTTGAAACTGATTAATGATTTGTATACATTTTTGGATAGAAGGAGTATATCTAGTTTTCTATAAGGAATAAGGGATCATGAATGTAATCAATACGGATTTATGGTAATACAGTATGTTGCAGTGTTTTAAAAGAATACATGATGTAGGTGTTCACATGTTGTTATGCAGAAAAAAGGATCTTCGTTATGTTTACCTTCCTCATAAAATCTGGACTGTGAGTTGGAAAGAAGTATTTTGGATAACTATAAAGGTTGTAATGGATTATATTTTACATTGGATTCTATTGTTAAGGTTATTTTTGGATATTTATAAAAAGGACAACACGAAGACTGAGTGACAACCCATCGCGTCAGACAAAGCTGTGGGAATCGAACCCACAACCATAGTGCGATTGGGATTAATCGCCTACCACTGGACTATGTGAAGTCCCTGGTTTTTAAAAAATAGTTTTTCTAATCTAAATGGAATGTGTTAAAATTTGGAACCTTATACAATTAGGATAAGTATAATATTTTTGAGTTCTATTATCTTTTTGAGTGAAAGATGAGTTGAAGGTTGATACTCTAATTGTCATGCATAAATATATATATACCTATCTCTTATTCAATGAAAAATTTAATTCTTAAACTTTATTAAAGGGATATTAAAAAAATGTGTTATCCTAAAACCTTATGTCTTGTTGAACTGATGATATTTTAAATCAACATAGATTGAAGGCTTTGAGGCCCTCAATTTGACAGTTGATTGTGATTTATGACCTCAATCACTCCCTACAAATATTTACGTTTTTCCTCCAATTATATGTCTCTAATTGCCACCAATGTTCTCCTTATCGAGATGATAATTTGGTGGTGACTTTCTTATTTCCATTTCCCTCTTATTAAGACTAAATTTTATTAACCTTATTTCTAATGTGGGTTTTCCCCAAAGGTATTTTCTATTTTCAACCTTTTATTTTCCAAGAAAAATTTCAAATTGCGAGGACACAATTTATTGAAGGAGGGGAGAATGTAACACCCCGAGCTTCCATGATACGCCTCTCATTCAATAATGCAATATCTTGCATTGTACGCAACTTCGTGTCCTAACACACCGCAACTAATCAAATAGCCGTTATGAATAGTAATAACCACTTTTTAAATTTATATAAATTTTATATTTCAAAATGGACTTCATTTTTGTATTCCTAATATTGAAATTATACTATGTTGAATTTTTTGTAATTTTCTGAGAACTTCCAAATTTTTATGAATAGTGAAAAATACTTAAAACAACTTTTTTAATCAAAATAATTTATATTGATAAGATAAAATATTGAGTGGTTTTAAAGTATAATTAGAATATATTTTTACCATTTTATCCAATGTTGTTCATTAGAATTAATTTCACTTTAAAATTGGACATAAACAATTGTCAATCTTTTGCTATAAATTGTTTCTTAAAAACACGCTATTTGTTGTGACAGTAGGAATTAATTATAAAATTAATTAATGAAACTTATATGTTTGTAATTTTATAAAATAGACATCATTTTTGAATTCGGAATATCAATTATAGGTTAGGCTGAAATTTTGGCATTGTTCTGAAAAACTTCAATTTTTTATGAATTGTGAAACCACTAAGTGGTAGTTAAAAAACTGATTTTTTGTTTAAATGAAATATTACCACTTCTGTGGTTTGATTTTAAAAAATCCGACATACATGGTTGTTATTAAGAAGAAAAATTTGGTTCAATGAGATGAAAATAATTTTTGGTAAATAGTAACTTTTAAGTTCTTAATCACGATTAGAGGTAATTAGTGTAGTTTAAGGTAAAAATAATGTTTTAATCATATGAGATGAGCTTGACACTTGTCCTACCCTCATTGGATGTTCCATGGCCGACCAAGACAATCCATGGGTCAACTTGGGGACCCCATGGATCCACTTTAATCAGAAAATGACATAAATACCTTTTATTTAATGTTAAAGTGAAAAAATGACACAAACGTGAAATTTTTTACTAAAACAATTTTTACATGGGGTTATAGAAGTCATATTTTTGACTATAAATAGTCATTGGAAATATAAAATGATTTCCTACATCATTGTAGTTTTCTTATCAATTTTAGACATTAAATAAATTAAATTATTTATGATATCATGATGATGCAGTGATGACCTCATTATTTAACGATTTAAATAAAATAAAAAGATAATGTAAAATCCAAAGCATAAACTTGTCAAAAACCTATTGGATGAGTAGATTTCTAACCCTTATCACCTTAGCCTAGAATTATATAAGTGTGGGACCTTTAGAATCCGAAAATAATTGTATAATAATGTAAAATTTCCTTACTTTCCAAGAGTGCCCCTCCTCTCCTCTTATAAAAGGCCCCCACCTCTACCACCTCATTTACACTTTCAAGCCATTTGGCTCGGCCAAACTCTGCCCAAATACTCTCCCAACTTCTCTACCTTACTCCTATAAGCCTCACTTTGGGCATAATTCTTTCCAAGGAAGCCTATGGCTCAAATCAAATACAGTTACCCGATTTGAAGGTAATGTCTTCTCTAATGTTGTTTTGTTTTATTTTTCTTCTCCATCCCCTTAAACTCTTTTTATTCTTATATTTTGTAACAAAACCAGTATCTAAAATATACTAGTATGTTGTTATGATAAGGATTTGGTTTACACTTACACACAACTTCGTCTAATTGTTAAAGAACATACTGTTTTTGTGGGTGGCAAAATACAACCTCACGAAACGATGATTGTTCAATATTCTTTTAACACCTCTAATGGTGGCCATTTTGATGACACTATTTTCATATATGATATATATATTATGTTTATGCTTTCCTTATTCTTCTGTATTTCTCATTTATGGCATAACTTTATGGTTTCCATTATGGTTAAACGCGATATTTTCATTTTAGGAAGTGCGGACTACCGCCCCCTCAAAGTGATTTGAATCGTTAATACCATATGTGGGATTTATAAAGGACGGAGTAAATGGTATTATATTCTATATTATACTGGAATTATATTATATATTTATATCATTATGATTTCATTACATTAAATACAAAATAGAAATGAAAGTAGCGTTCATGCGTACGTACGGCTTACCGTCTCCATGAACGGTGCATTTCATTTCTTACCTCTAAATGTTACGTAATATTATGAATGAATGTATATACTGGATATATATGATATATATGATATCTAAATCATGAATATAATTCTGTATATAATGGATATTTTACCACATGAACAACTTGTAATTATAAGAAGTTTATTGTTGACACTAGTACCAAAGATTGACAAAACGACCGTTATTAACTTAAATAATTACATAACGTTCATACCATATTAATAAGTGATATAAAAAGGATAATGAAATTGAAAATGGTTCTTAATAAGATAGATATTAACTCTAGTATATCATTCAGGAGGTTAAAGAACGATTGAGTCAAGTCGGACACGAGGTAAGGGAATTTCTTAACCCAACATTCATTCTTTGGGTTAATCTCCTACTTTCAAATTATGTCATGATATTATTATGTCCTATTTGGTATTTTTTACGTTCTTTATGTGTACCTATAGTGAATAAACATAATAGATCTATTTTATTTTAAAAATGATCTTTTTAAGGACTTCGTCTCAATCTCCTTTCGTTGAGGCATATTTGGTTTTATACACAATTTTCTTTTATACGGTGTATAAACACCTTTGACTTTTACGTTTATTCAAATGGAATCATTTTTATATGAATAATTTTACTAAATTACAAAAAGGGAATGTTTTTATTTCCGTACATATGCGGCGACAATGACTTCTCCACCGCCGTGACCATTATTTGAGTTTCGGCTTCCTTTACAAGCCATACCTTTTTTTAAAAGAAAAATAAATACCATGTTTTAACTTTCTTTTATTTTGGTATTAAAAATGGTTTTGAAAGTGTTTTTATTATATCAATGTGTTGTATTGAAATCTTGTGATTGAAATTTGGAAATGATATGTTTCCTTTATGCATGTTTTATGTGATACGATTACGTTATGGTTTATGATATGTTTAAACCCATTCATATGAGGAATGCATTGGACTTAGTAAGTGACGGGTGGAGCCCGCTATAGCTCCTAGATGCATCGGCAGGTCTCATGAGACAAACTAGTGTCTTGGCACGAGGCCTTGACAAAATCTTATTTGTGGTCTTGGAACGAGGACTTGGCTACGTGGTTATGATAGTCTGGCATTATGCATTCCATCATTATGAAAGTGGTTATTGATATTGCATGTGATTATTCGACCAGTAGAATATCCATGTGAAGAAGTGAATGGAATTATCTCATTTTACTTTTGCCATATTATGTTGAAGTTCATGTTTAAAAGGCTTTTGTTTTAGTTATACATTGCCTTAAATGTTTATGTTTACTGATGAAAGCTTCCGCTATATTGTTATCCTTACTGAAATCTGAGCTCACCCCTTTCAATGTTTCAATATCTTCTAGGATGTGAAGGGGTATTTTAGGAATGACCTGCAGGGATAGTCAGAAGAGGATATGAGTGTGGATTATGAAGACTTTGTTATTAGTTTTTCACTTTATGATGTAATGTAAGACTTATGAATGTATCTAGTGTTTCCAAGGCTATTAAACTAATCGGTCTTTCAAGACATGATCTTTTGTGATCATGCCAATGTTACTAAGTAATGCACCGACTCTGGGTAGCTGGGGTCAGGGCGTTACATACCGTATTAATTCTCTCTCAAAAAATAGCTTCACATTATTTATATGGTCCCTAAAATCACTATATCGTTTCTCTCATACTAAATTGAGTCCGCACATGATTTACCATAGTAGAAATATTTTTTATTTTCTTCCGTATCTCCCAAATATCTATTAGAAGAATTAATATGGATATTTTAAATTAAATAATCATCCTTTAATCATAATATAGAAAATTACTTCAATAATATCCATCAAATATTATAGTTGAAATATTCATATTTATTTAAATTACAACAAAATAAATCAAATAAAAGTAATACAATGATATGAGTATATAAAAAAGAATTAAATAATGGAAACTAATATATCAAAATGAATATCATATTATTACATAATTAAATGATCAAAATCTTTCACCACTTTAATCAGTCCTTTGATGAATGTGAATATAAGAGTGACCAAAAAAAGTACGCATCAAATTATCATAAGATAATTTACCTATCCACTCCAATTACATAAATCACGTAATCAAAAATTATTTTTCTTAACATAAAATTTCTCAATATCATATCTTAACTAAACATCTTATATGTACTTTCAATTCTCTAAAATTTTTCATAGTACTTACTTGATATATTATAATTCTCCTCAACCCTATATTTGTCATTGTTAAAATATTTAGAATAATGAAAAAAATTAGAATCATCACTAATATTGTAATGATTGAATAATATATACTATTGCAATTAAGCCCAATGAAATCAGTGATTTGTACTGTATATTTTTTAGTTCCTCATTGAGTGACTATTAAAGTCCTACAAATTTAGAAACTTGTTTTATAATGGGATATATTTCTATATAGACTTATACTAACTGAACAATAATTAAATTACATGAATTTGTAGTGAAAGATATATTTTTTATAATCATTACCAGTCCAAGTGTCATGATGAACTTTGGGTGACTTATAAGTTTTATTCGTGATACTATAATATTTAAAAATAAATTCATTATATATTTCTGATAACAATTTTAAATTATTTTTAAATTCATTGGTCTTATAGGATTCAAATATTTAATTTCTTATATTTTTATTACTAAAAATATTTTCCCTTTAATGTTTTAAGTAATGCTATGCATGTTTAATTAAATGAAGATATAAAACTCCGAATAAAGTAACATATTTTATACAATAGATAAATTACACAGGTTTATATTGTGGATAAAGAGTGTGGTTGAACTAAATTATAATATTATTATTATATCATAAAATATAGCATAAAATTTGGTGGTCTAACATGACTTAACAATTCATCCAAAATCATTGATGAAGTGTGTTGGTCGGAGTGGATACTCAAGAGGGGGGGTGAAGTGAGTTCCAATTAAAATTTCTGTTTAAAATATTTCTCTTAAAATACCCCTATTTAAAAAATATGTTAAACTGTAGTGAATTTATACAGAGTGTTAATGTTCAATTAGTTTCTCAAAGATTGATTTGGTCTCAGTTAATTTAATCTGAAGATTAAATTGTCTTTTGAAACTAACTTTCTAGTTTACATTAAGTATAAACCCTTATTAATTTAAGTATCAAAGTAACTTTAAAACAAATTATATTTCAAAGTAGTTAGTAGTGGAATATGAAATATGTAATATACTTATGACTTAAACCAAAATGCACAGCAGATGAAACCAAGAGGTTCAGTCTCAAGCCGAGACTTAGTCCTCTCAAACAATTTATATAAATTGATCCACACCCTAGATCAGGGTAAACAACAGTCATTACACTAGGTATAAAGACTTCTACAACAGTTCTACGTTGGAAAACAAAAAAAAATCTCACAGTTGTCCAGGTCTTACTTTACCTATACCACTATCCACAATGGGATACAAGGGAGTTATAATGTTTGATTGAGGATTTCAGAATCCTCTATCTTAGCTCTGGAGACAGTGTGTGTAAAATAAACAAGTCACACACACTGCACGAAATGTAATTAGAAGAATCACTAAAGTAAGTAAGAATGAGTTTAGAAAAGAATTAGTGATTGGAAGTGCAGCTCTGGACACGTTTGATTTCTTAGAAAAGCTTCTGAATCCTTCTCTGGTTTTTCTCTAAAAAACAGAGTGTTGTTTTCTTCCTTGATTCAGCTTATCAGCCTGAGTGCATGAAGTGTTTGTTCTAGTTCTTCACTCAAGATGCATCTTGTGTTCTCCTCTAGAATGATTAACTTTGTTTATGTCCAGTGTTCTTAGAGTAGGGATGTAGCCTTGTGTGAATGAACCACGTTTGAATACTGTTGAGCATTTTTATTTTTCACCCATTGTGTGCCTTATAAGTTCCTTGATTCTCGTTGTATGATTCGATCTCTGTGTTCCCACACACACTGCTTCAGCTAGGTCGTCATATTCCCTTTTATAGATTTCAGCTTCAACAAAAAGGAATGATTACTTTTTGCATGGGTACTAGGTACGGTTCCATGACATGGAAACAGAAATCATTAAATAACAATAACTGCATTAAAAACATCAACCGTAACCATTACCTTAATAAATAAATGGTATTGAGAATATAGAGATTGACTGGTTGGTCAATCATTAGTAGCCTTCATTGGTAGACGTGTACGGTGGTGTTTGTGTAGCAGTGACCTTCCATCGGTATCTCTTTAAATTTGTATCGGTATCTCTTTGCACTTGTATTGGTAGCTCTTAATCTGTGCGTCGGTAGACTTACTCTATTTGTAGCCCGGTAGACTTTTTCTATCAGTAGTTCAACTTGGTCGGTAACTGTCTATATCGGTCGATATTGGGTATCAGTATCTCTTACTTAGTTTCAGTGATTATGTGTATCGGTAGACTTATGCACATCAGTAGCTCCATTCTGTACTATCAGAGAACTTTTTCCATTGATAACTCTATATTGGTAGCTTGTTCTATGCTTACCGGTGGACTTGTACATATCGGTAGCTCTGCATATCGGTGACCTTAGCTTATCAGTGACTCTGTCTATCAGTAGACCAATTATATTGGTAGACTATGTACCGGTAGCTCTATATCAGTAGCTATATGTAGATCAGTGACTAACACATATCTGTTTTATGCAAAAAAAATATCCCATTGGTTTAGAATTACATAAGAACTTATATAAACAAATATAAACATTGATTAAAATATTTCAAGGATTATTTTAATATTATTATCATCTTGATAATAGAATATCATAGATTGAGTGAATTAAAATATAGATAACCATTAATTGGGATTATAAAAGTATGTGAAAGCATAATTGGGATTATCAAAACAGGTGAGGTCAATAATCTCCCCCTTTTTGATAGTCACAACTTATGATATTATAGTTTTAAAATAATGAGTAGTTGTATTAGAGGATATATCATTAAATTAAATTATCTCAGAGAAAATATTATATTATAGAACATAATGTATCAGAGGTAGAATTAAATGCAATGATTTCAGAAGGGAAAAGCATGATAGCTCTTCTATAGATAATATTTCTCCCCCTGTGAGAATATTTATCCCTCTTTGATACTTAGATAATATTTCTCCCCCTTTGTAATAATCAAAAAGTGGGAAACAAGAAATAGAAAAAGGAATAAAAAGAGAAATAAATGATATCCAACTGTATTATAGGTTGCAAAAAGGTACATAGAGAGAAAACAAAATACAAGGGATTCCTATCAAACATCTTATCCACTTGTTCAATCCACATATTCAATGTGTTATTTGCTCTTTGGATCAGAAGAGGATTTAGACTGGGTGGGTGGTGGTTATGGCTTAGGAATTCCAAAAATGATCATAGGAGGCTGATCCACAGAAACTATGTCTGCCCTGTACTGGGGAGTTATTTGAGTGATCATAGGTGTAAGGCATCAAATGGCTTGGGCTGGATTCCTTTTAACTGGAGAAGCAGTAGAGGCAGAGGCAGGTAAAGTTGTAGGTACAATCACTGGCCTAGCATCGACATGCAATAAAGGCATGAAAAGATTTCTGAAATCCATAATTATTCCTCCTCCTCTCTCCATAGTAGATATGAACTCATCCTTGTTCTCCATGAGTTTGTCCAAGTACGGAGTTAATTCCCTTAGTTTTCTGACTTGCTCTCTGAAGGCTTGATTGACAGGAGGTAACTTCAGGTTTTCCAACAGATGTTTGAAGTGATTGTTGAGTTGATGCTTGGTGTAAACATTTTGAAAATAAGAGTCCACCTCATCTTTCACTTCTTTATAAGAGTCAGAAGCTTCTCCTATATAGTCTTGGACTATCTTCATTATTTCTCTAGATGAATCTCTAGAAGAAATCACTATATTGCTCAGGTCGGATGAGTCCACAGAGCCACTGGTTGATGCTAAACCATGCTCCTCCTTTATCGCAGCTCGTAAATGATTCAAATCCACTGAGGGGCTAGAAGTAAATGAACCAATAGAGAAGGTTAATATTTCCTTGATGTTTTTGGTCAACCCACTAATATGATTTTGGACTTGGGAATCCTGGGATTTAACATGATCTTTCTGGGAGGTTTTAAAACCTTCAAACACTGAAACCATCTGGCTGACTACACTATTGACATAGGCTAATTCCTTTTCTGCATGGGATTTTGAGATCATGTAAGAGTCTAAAGAGATAAAAGATTTCTTTAGCGCTTCAACATCTATTTTCCATCTAGAAACTTGAGTCTGGTAGTCTGTAACTTCTTCCTCTATTTCCACTACAAAGGTTGACAAATTACAATCGAGAGAGAGTTCAACAGATTTTTCCAAATTGCTCATCTCTTCAACAAATAAGTGGTTCAACTCAGCAATAGAAGCACTAAAGGACTCTTTGATCTCATCCTTTAAAGATTCATGGTCATCCCTGGTGATTATATCAGTAGGATATATCACCAAAGGTGCTCTTTTAGTTGCTATGCTGGCCACTAAGTCAGTCATAATCGATTGGATTGATGACACCAGTGAAGCTTCATCTTTCTGGTCTCTTCCACAAAAATGTCCTTATGATTTTTCATCAAAGTATCTAGGTTATGCGTTCTGACCACATCATTAGGTATCAACTCAGTCTCAACATCATAAATAATCTTTTGTCTATTGAGGGATGCATCATTATCAGAATCAGGATAGTCTAATCCACAAACCATAAAACCTAGGTCTTCTGCCCAGTCCTCAATATCAACAGCCACTGTCACACTTCCAATCTTGGTTTGATGCTCCCCCTCAATGGGTGCAGTCTCTTGTATAGCAAGGGCATTCTCAGTGGGTCCATCAACCATTCCACGCACAACTCTTTTTCAATCACAATAAATCTATTCTGCAAATGAGGATTCACTGGTCGCCTACCCGACCTCGTTCTTCCAACACTACCACTTGCTTCTGGCTCGGTCTTCTGCTTCTTTACATTAAGCTCATCAGTGTCATCTCTGATGGAAGGAATTTTGGTTTCTTCCATCTCTGTTTTGAGGGATTTAGGGTTCTCGAGAGATTTAGGAGTTAAGGTTTGATGGTTAGGGTTTGAGGCTAGGTGGATTGAGAAGTATCTAGGACTTAGTTTTTATTAATTAGGAAGCATAAAATAAATAAATTAAATGAAATAAAGTAAAAATGATTCATATTCTGTTGGTAGACAGATGTTTAAAATAGCGCACTCATTGGTAGGTTTTATCGGTGAGAATTCCTATTAGTGAGGTCCATCGGTGAGGTTACGTCGGTGAGGTATTACATCAATGAGGTTTCACATCTGTGAGGTATTACATTGGTGAGGTTACATCAGTGAGGTTACATAGGTGTGGTATCTACATCGGTGAGTTATCTACATCGGTGAGGTTACATCAGTGTGGTTACATCAGGGAGGTATCTACATCGGTGAGGTATCTACCGATCAGGATTAATCATTCCCAACTCATGCCTTATGTAACTTAACTTATCCGAACTCAAAGGTTTTTTGAAAATTTCAGCTAATTGATGTTCAATACCTATAAATTCAAGAGTAATATCAACCTATTGGTAATGATCTCTCAATAAATGGTGCCTTACATCAATGTGTTTGGTCCTAGAGTGAGACACATGATTCATTGAAATGTTTATTGCAATACTGTTTTCACAGTTGATTGAAACATGCTTAAGATCATATCCATATTCTAAAATAGTATGTTTCATCCATATAATTTGTTCACAGCAACTACCAGTAGCTCTATACGCTGCTTCGACAGTGGAAAAAGCTACCGAGTTCTACTTTTTACTATAGAAAGATACTAAGGATTTTACCAATAAATGACATGTTCTAGATGTTATTTTTCTATCCAACATGAAACCAACAAAGTCAACAACTGAATAATTCATTAACTCAAAGGATTTTCCTTTTGGGTAAAACAAACCTAATTTTACAGTGTGTTTAAGATACTTAAAAATTCATTTAACAGTAAGTAAATGAGACTATTTTGGATTAGCTTGAAATCTTGCACACATACATACACTAAACATAATATCTTTTCAACTAGTAGTAAGGTAAAGTAAGCTTCTAATCGTACCTCTGTAATTGGTTTGATCCACTGGTTTCCCATCTTCATTGGCATCCAATTTACAGACTGTACTCATAGGAGTATCACTTTCCTTAATACTATCCAAACCAAAACATTTTAAAAGATCCTTTGTATATTTACTTTGATTCAAAATAATACCATTTTCATTTTGGAAAACATGAAAGCCAAGAAAATATTTTAGTTCTCCCATTAAACACATTTCAAATTCATTTTTCATAATCGTTGAAAAATCATTACATAAAGAATGTTTAGAAGATCCAAAAATAATATCATCAACATAGATTTGAACAATTAAAACATCTTTAGAAATTCTTTTAATAAAAAGATTTGGATCAGAAATCCATTTAGTAAAACATTTTGAAATAATACATTAATAATTTTATCATACCAAGCTCTTGGAGCTTGTTTTAAACCATATAAATATTTAGAGAGTTTATAAACTCGACTTGGAAAATGAGGATTAGTAAATCCTGGTGGTTGTTCAACAAAAACATCTTCAACAACAAAACCATTTAGAAAAGAACTTTTAACATCCATTTGATATAACTTGAAATTCAGATGAGCAGCATAGGCAAGTAGATTCTAAAAGCTTCTAATCTAGCTAAAGGTGAAAAGGTTTCCTCATAGTATATACCTTCCACTTGACTATATCCTTGTTCAACTAGCCTAGCATTATATCAAACTATATTTCCAGATTCATCCACTGTTTTTCTAAAAACCCATTTAGTTCCTATTGTTAAAGTGTCCATAGGTCTATCAACTAATTAGCATAATTTGTCTCTTTCAAATTGATTTAACTCTTCTTGCATAGCCATGACAAAAAATTCATCATTGATAGCATCATTGACATTGTTAGTTTCTAGCTATGAAAGAAAAGCTTGATGTTCAACCTGGTTTCTTAGAGATGCTCTAGTTTGTGTCCATCTATCAAGATTACCAACCACAACATCTAAAAGATGATTCTTTAGAATCATAGTTGATCAAGTAAAGGTATGGATAGAAATTTCAGGTTTATCTCTATGTTCGGGTTCAACAGAAGCATATTCTGGAATATGTCCAGAACTGGATGTTTTTACAGCAGGTTCTTTAGATTTATCATTAAGGTCCAGAACATTCAAATCTTATTCATGATTTTAAAGAGAGGTTTTAGGATAATGTGGATCAGTTTCATCAAACATGATGTGAACAAATTATTTCACACATTTGGTTCTTTTATTAAAGACTCTATAAGCATTTCTAGTTAAAGAATAACCAAGAAAAATTTCTTCATCGCTATTAGAAGCAAATTTGTTTAGATTATCCTTTGTATTGAGAATAAAAACTTTGCAGCCAAAGACTCCAAAGTAACTAACTTTTGGTTTTCTATTATTCAAGAGATTATATGGGGTCTTTTTGAGAACAGGTCTAATTAAGGCTCAATTATTAATATAACAATCAGTATTCACAGCTTCAGCCCAAAAATAAATAGGCAGGTCAACCTCATTAATCATGGTTCTTTCTATTTCTTGAAGGGTTATATTTCATCTTTCTACTACACCATTCGACTGAAGTATCCTAGGAGAAGAAAAGTTGGGATTATAGCCATTGTTTGAGAAATAAGATTCAAACTCTTCACTTTCAAACTCACGGCCATTATCATTCCTCATGGTTTAAATCCTAAGTCCACTAAGGTTTTCTACAGACATGGAGTATTTAATAAAGTAAGAAAAAAATTCTCTTTTGTGAGCCTAGATGTATACCCAAGTATATCTAGAAAATTCATCCACTAGGACATAGACATAGTTCATCCCATTTAAACTAGAAACTCTAGATGTTCCAAACAAGTCCATGTGGACCAACTCAATACATTAATACGTCGAAACTTCTTTCTTTGATTTCATAGAAACATTATGTTACTTTCCCTTTTTACAGGGATTACATACTTTGTCATTTGGGAATTCACGTTTGGGAAGGTATCTAACTAAGTTCTTACTAGAAAATTTTCTATGTGAATAGATGTTACAATGTCCTAATCTTCTATGTCAAATCCAAGACTCTTTATGAAAATCATTTAAGCAAGAAACATTTTGTTTAGCTAAAGAATTTAGATCAACAACATAAACATTTTCATTTCTCAAAGCAGAAAATACTAGAACATTTCTAGTCTTAAAAACATTACAGGAATAATTTTAAAATTTCACATTAAAGGCATCATCATATAATTGAGAAATACTTAATAGTTTATACTTATGTCTATCAACAAATAAAACTTTAGAAATAAAAATAGAATCATTGTTACCAATCTATCCTAGGCTGATGATTTTTTCTTTAGAATTATCACCAAAGGTGACATAGACTCCATCAACTTTGATTTGACTATTGAAGAATGAGTAATCTCCAGACATGTTCCTTGAACATCCAATGTCCAAGTACAATACCTTCTTTTGAGAAATCTTTAAATAGGTCACCTACAAAACAGATTTAAACAGAAAATGATTTTGGTACCCATATCTTTTTGGGTCTAGAAATGTTAGCAATCAAAGATTTAGGTAACCAGATTTGTCTTATGGGTCTCATATAATTTACAGAGTCAATAGATTTTGAAAGATAATCTTTATTTGATCTATAACCATATGAATAACTAGTTGAAGCATAAGAATTTCCAGAACTGGAACAAGCAGAATATCATCCAGATTTAGAAATAAATCAATTTTTGGTAAACTGTCTTTTTCCAGGTTGGTAACCCAAACCATTATTGTATTTTTGTGCATCATGATTTACTAACATTTTAGTAATAATATATTTTGAATTTTTGAACTTTTCTAAGTAATTTCTATGTTGCCCATTAGACATTTTTAGTTCAGTATTTTCCTTTAAATGTTGAGCATTCTTTTCCTTTTCTTTATCAAAGGCAGATTTAACATTTTTAGTAGGAGAATGTTGTTTCTTTAATGATTTATATTTTTCCTTAAGTTCATTACATGTTTTTTCTAGCATGTTACAATATTCAAATAGTTCCTCACTAGAAATTTTTTCACATTTAGAATTAGTTCCAGAATAATAATCATTATGCATAGGAGAAACATGTATCTCAGAGGTATTGGTCATGAATCACATGTTGGAACGATTCTTTTCAGAATTCGAAGCATCAGATTCACTTGTGCTATCTTCTGAAGCACTCCAAGTGGCTTTCATGTCTTTCTTGCACATATTGTATTTGGAGTCATATATCATTTTGAAATTCAATTTTGCATAGTCTACTTGAATGAGAAATTTCCTTTTGCATTCATAGCAGACTACTTCATCATTCTTGTCAGGTTTTTTCCAATCCTTTTTTCAATGTCCCTTTTTGTCATACTTTCCTTTTTAGTTTGATTTTATAAATAATCTCTTCTTCCTATAGAACTTCTTGAATCTCCAAGCAGTTTGAGCCATCTCCGCATCACTATCTGAATCTGAATATTCAGTGGTTGAACTTTCATTTGGCATTTGAACATTTTCTTTATCCATTCTCTTAGAATCTGTAGACTTAAAAGCTATAGAATTATTTTGAGGTTCATCATCATACTTCATATTCACCTCGTGTTCTTCCTCATACATCATAAGAATACCTATTAATTCTTTAATAGGGAGTGTGCTGATGTCGCATGATTCTCTAATTGAAACAGAAGTGCCTCTCTATCTTTTTGGTAGACACCTTAATATCCTCATAATTTGATTCTTTGCTGGAACAACCTTTCTAACTGAGCTCATAGTGTTGAAAATCTCATTGAACCTGAGATACATGCATGAAATAGGTTCATCAGTCTTCATTTTAAAATTATCATATTTAACAGTATAAGTATTCATCCTCATTTATTTATCATTGGTTGTTCCTTCATGAGAAACACTCAATGTATCCCAAATTTCATAGGAATATTTGCAAGCAGATATTATATTAAACTCTTTATCTTCTAAAGCACAATACAGGGTATTCATAACATTATAATTATTATTGTATGCAGTCTTTGTAGGTTCATCCCAAGTTGTTCTATCAGTTTCTAGAATTTTATATTGTGACTCTATTGTAGTCCTGATATCAAAACACATACTTTCTAAATGAATCTTCACCTTAAGATTAAACTGGGCATAGTTTGTACCATTGATGAAAGGTGTCTGGTTAGTAGCATCACCCTCTAGTCTAATATCCATAGATAGATTTTAGAAAATAATTTTAAAGAGATAAAATTTATATCTAACAGAAATTTAGGATCTTTGAATGTGCAAATAAAATCACAGGTGAAAAATAGAATGTTATGAAAACATGTATTAATAAGAGAAACATCTCATACCAAATTTTGGTCGGAGTGGATACTACAGAGGGGGGGTGAATTGAGTTCTAATTAAAATTTCTGTTAAAAATATTTCTATTAAAATCCCCCTATTTAAAAACAAAGTTAAACTGTAGTGAATTTATACAGAGTGTAAATGTTCAATTTGTTTCTCAAAGATTGATTAGGTCTCAGTTAATTTAATATAAAGATTAAATTGACTTTTGAAACTAACTTACAGGTTTACAATAAGTATAAACACTTGATAATTTAACTATCAAAGTAACATTAAAACAAATTATATTTCAAAGTATTCAGCAGCGGAATATGAAATATATAATATACGTATGACTTAAACCAAAATGCACAGCAGATGTAACCAAGAGGTTCAGTCTTGAGCTGAGACTTATTCCTCCCAAACAATTTATACAAACTGATCCACACCCTGGATTAGGGTAAACAACAGTGACCGCACTAGGTACAGAGACCTCTACCACAGTTCTACGTAGCAAAAAAAACAACAGCTCACAGATGTCCAGTTCTTACTCGACCTCTACCACTATCCATAGTTGGATACAAGGGAGTTATAAAGTTTGAATGAGGATTTTAGAATCCTCCAGCTTAGCTCAGGAGATAGTGTGCGTATAAAATAAACAGGGTACACACACTGCTCAAAATGTAAATGAAAGAATCACTAAATTATTAATGAGTTTAGGAATGCTTTAGTGATTATAAATTTAGCTCGAGACTTGTTTGATTTGTTAGAAAATCTTTTGAGTCCTTCTCTGGTTTTTGTCTGAAAAATAGAGTGTCGTTTTCTTCCTTTGTTCAGCTTATCAGCCAGAGTTCATGAAGTTTTTGTTGTAGTTCTTCACTCAAGATTAAGATTGTGTTCTCCTCTAGAATGAGTAGCTTCATGTATGTCCAGTGTTCTTGGAGTATGGATGTAGCCTTGTGTGAATGCACCATGTTTGAATGCTATTGAGACTTTTTCTTTTTCACCATTCGTGTGCCTTCTTAGTTCCTTGATTCTCAGTGTATGATTTGATCTCTGTGTTCCCACACACACTGCTTCAGCTAGGTCTTTATCTCCCTTTTATATCTTTCAACTCCAGTAAAATGGAATGGTTACTTTTTTGCATGGGTTCTAGGTATGGTTCCCTGACATGGCAACATAAACCTTTAAATAACATTAACTGCAATAAAAACATCAAATGTAACTGTTAGCTTAATAAATAAATAGTATTGAGAATATAGTGTTTGACTGGTTGGTCAATAATTAGTACCCTTCTGTTGGTAGACATGTACGGTGGACTTTGTGTAGAAGTGACCTTCCATCGGTAGCTCTTTGAATTTGTATCGGTAGCTCTTTCCCCTTGTATCAGTAGCTCTTGATATCGGTGTCTCCTAATCTATGTATTGGTAGACTTGCTCTATCGGAAGCTCGGTAGACTTGTTCTATCGGTAGCTCAATTCTGTCGGTATGTATCTGTATCAGTCTCTCTTGGTCTATCAGTAGCTCTTATATAGTTCCAGTGATTATGTGTATCGGTAGGCTTATGCACATCAGTAGCTCCATTCTGCACTATCGGAGAACTTGTTCTATTGATAACTCTGTATCGGTAGCTTGTTCTATTCTTACCAGTTGACTTTTACATATCGGTAGCTCTGCATATCGGTGACTTTTTCTTATAAGTGACTATCTATCGGTAGACTATGTCTATCGGTAGACTAAGTATCGGTAGCTCTGAATTAGTAGATATATGCAGATCAGTGACTAACACTTATCTGTTTTATGAAAATCATATCTGATTGGGTTAGAATTACTTCAAAACTTATATAAACAAAGATAAACCATTATTAACATATTTCAAGGATTATTTTAATATTATTATCATCATGATAATAGAATATCATACATTGAGCGAATTAGAATATAGAAAAACATTAATTGGGATTATCAAAGTATATGAAAGCATAATTGGGATTATCAAAACAGGTGAGGTAAACAAAGTAGATGTTTAAAAAGAGTATTCAAAATAATAAATATGATGACCCAAGGAATTTATAATTTTTTATATCTAATAAATCATACATCTACATTGAACAAAACACCCTAAAAGTATATCACTCAAAAAGATATAATGACAATATTAAATCATGTGCATACTAAACACAATATTTTACATATAATCAAATATATCCTCATAATTTTTGAGGAGTATACCAAAACATAACATATAATTTTAGTCTACAACATTAATAACATAGGATATCTAATAGGAGAATCCAAAATAATATTCTTTTATTGAATTAGTTGTATCTTTTGACACTAACAAATTTGCAAGTCAGAAAAAATAATCCATTCCTTTTAAGGGTGTTATTACTTTTGTCATTATTACAAATAATCCATGAAAACCCCATAAAAAATAAAATAACAATATAATCCATTAGTACTTGAACATAAATTCTTGGGATTAAATCCATAATTTAAATTTTCTTTTGGAGTAGCCTTAAATATTCTAAATACTATATAAAATGACATACTAATAAAACCCATACAAATATAATTTAAAATCAATATTGAATTCACTATGATAATTCATAATTTAATCAATAGAATATTCACACATTAATTAGATGATATATTCCCAATAAAACATGATAAATAAATTCCAAATTCCAAACTATATTTCAATTCATATTTTAAACCCATAGATCTATAGTAAAAATATACAAAAAAATTATGTTTTATTTGAATAACAATACACTATTTTTAATATCAAACTATCAAAAATATATACGTGTTTAATATATTTATGTGAAAACATTGTAGACTATAATTTTTCTTTGTTTTAATAAATAACTATAGTATAATTCACAGTGAAAATATTCTAATAACTGGTATTATGTAAATTTCATTACACAAAGATCATGTAGATATTCATCAGTATCATTTCCATTTATGTAATGTTTAATTCAGTATTATTAGGATCATATCCCAGTTGTACACATCAATATTTTATGGGATAAGAATACCAAAATATACTTGTATTGTAATTAAAAATAATTGTTACATATTCATAAATTTTTTGATATATGATGTACCTGAGGGATTATACAAGGTAAAATATTTCTCAAGTGGTATGTGTTGATAGCATATTTCTGGAAAATATGGTAAAGGAACAACATGAGATTTTATATTAGATCAATATATATCCCAATGTTTTAATTGAAGTTCCACTAAATTTTAGAATAAATGACCCCTTTTAAGTGTTTTTTGATGTTATCTTTGGTGGGGATATAAACTCATTAAAGAGAATAATGAGTTTTATGTAAACTTTTCGGAGAACTCACATGAAATGTATATCCCAATAAAAATACTATTATCTACTATCAACCATGTATGTTTAGTGTGATGAATCTATTGATGTAGGGAGTGAGTTTTTGTGGTTCTTGAAGAGACCCCTTTGAAAATATAAGACACTTCTCATCAGGATCTCTTTCCCTCACCTCTTAGTTGTTCCAAAGGAAATAATGGTTGTGGATCTGGAACCACCCTCCCTTTTAGAGGGGGATTCATTCTCATCCATCATCGGGATTATATAAATTATACTTCCTCCCATTATCAAACCATTATTTCTTCTCACCATTCTAGACTACCTCAATTAGCCCTAAGCTTCCAATCCTTCTTGATGGATCTTCCCATCTTTATCATTTGAAATATAAGTTCTCAAATGCTTTGGGTCTTCAAGATATAACATTACTATCCCAATTTAGTATGAATCTACCATTGGGTTACACCATTGACTGGATTATTTTTTGATTATGGGGTCAATAGGATTGAGTGTTGGTCTATATTCATAAAAACATATTATAAGGAAATAATTTTTTATAGGATGATTTCGTTTTCTCTTGATCTTGAGATCCTTGATTTTGAATGGGTGTCAGTTCAATATTCTTATATAGGCATTTTCAAATGAACTGGGATATCCCCTCAATAGCAGTGTCGATATGATTCCATGTAATACCATTTATCTTCAAAAATCCCCTAGTTATGAGTATGCATAGAAATATGGTAGGTTCATATTTGTTTTATAATAGTCCAACAATTATTTATTATCTGTTTTCTCGGTAACATTGAATCAGGTGGCAATGTCGGATTCTTTTCTGAATCCTGAGAGATTCAACTCGTATAAGAATTTTAGTGGAGGCGCGAACGAACTAGAATCAAGAGAAACCGATAATATAAAAGGAAAGATGCCCGGGGCAGGGAAGGTAAGCCTTTGTTTTCCATTTTTAAAGGCTCGTATGCAATCATTAGGATAAAAGGTTTGATTGCTCATGTCAAAGCTGACTCATCTACGATTGATGAGAGACTAGAGTTAGGAGATCACTCCATTATAGCGAGGCTTATTCTTCCTAAGGGATCTAAACCCTGGAAGATGGAATATCTAAACCAAAGACTCTCGGAGATATGGGGTTTTAATTCCTGGCAATGCATATCCCTGGAGAAGGGTTTCTATCATATGTTTTATCCTTCGGAGGAGCTAAAACTAAGAGCATGGGGTTTTGGATCAATTTATTTCAAACCTGGAGCTCTGTACATCAGAGAGTGGGATCGCAACTTCAATCCAACAGAGATTGGTAATTCTACAGCACATGTTTGGATAAAATTTGTTGGTTCAAAATGGATTTTGTGGCATCCTAGGATTTTATATGATATAGCTCTTGCTATTGGGGACCCAATTAGAATGGATAGGGAAACTGAAATGGCCAGATATGGACATTATTCTTGATGTCTTGTAGAAATTGATTTATGAACCTCTTTAATTGATAAAGTCTCCTTATCAACTGATGATGAAGAATTGGAATTGAAAATTGAATATGAAAGTTTCCCAAAATTTTGCTTGGACTGTAAGGCCATAGGCCATGATAATTCAAACTGCAGGAGACAATTGATATGCAAGAATTTTTCTAGTCGAGGGCATGATTCTAAATCATTCCACAAATCTGAAAAAGAAAAGTAGGAACATGGCTAGGTGACTATTCTAACAAAGAAGACTCTAAGGGCACAAAGTGTCTCTATAGAAAGTAATGGCAGGGTGACTATTGCTCAAGATAAAAAATCATGGTCTGATATAGTGAAGGAGGTCCAAGAGATTCCACCTAGCTCAAGTGCAGAACCTGATAAGCCAGACTCATGCCAGGGTAACCTGGCTAATGATGATGCTGCTCCTCGATCTATTTCTGTTAAGGGAAATGAATCTCTGACTGCTTTTCATGCTGATTATGAAATTAGACAAACACTACAGTGACCTACTTCTATGATTAGTTCAGATCAGGATATGCATTTAAATGTTTATGCTCAACCTACTTTGGTTCAAAGCAATAACGTTACGGCTGCAACTCAGGCTGATTCTGGAAATGTTTCTATTCAGACATCTTTCAATGCTATTGAATGTGACACTGATTTTCAGGTACATGTACAAACTGAGCCTCAATTTGAGGATGAAATATTGAAGCATGATTATGTGCTGGAGGACTCACCTTTTGACTTGAGTGGGTTTTTTAAAACCTATGATGCTACTGCTTCACCTGGACTTTCTGAAAAGGCTGACTCTGCTTCTCTTTCTCTGGCTCCATCAATCTCTGAACCTTTTGTAGTGGTTGTTGAAGACTCAATCACTCTGACTAATGAAGTGGTGGAAAATACCTTGGTCATTCCAGCAGGGAAGGTGAGTAACACCTTGAAGGAATACTCTCTTATCTGTACACTAGATGTGCAGGAGATAGAACAGAAAACAGATAAACCAAGAAAAGGGCACCAAAAATATGGATATGATGAAGGTACATGGCAAAAAGTCAGAACCAGTAGTCAAAAAAGGGTAGGAAAGGAGGCCTTGAAGATGAAGGAGGAGGTGCAAGCTGATAGCTCGGATGAAGATGTGGAATCGTTGCTACAGCAAGGCAAGGAGCATGAAAGACACTATACGAGAGGAAGAGGTCGAAGGCGTATCAGTGCCAAAACATGGAATGAATAGAGAGATAAGGAATGATTAATTGCTGACAAGATAAGGAAAACGATTGGTTCACTAGGGCAGGGAACTTGATGTATTGTCATGCATGTTGACTTTGGTTTTCTCCTTTGAATTTATTTTAATATAATATTTTGGGGCCTAGCCCCTTACTTTAAAAAAAATATTTATTATCACTAGATATTCCCATATATCTATATTTAGGTGGATCTGTAAAATATTCTTGTGGATTTGGATTTTATCACAGTTGGGGAAGTTTTTCAATATGAAAAAGTAGTTGTATTCATGTCTTGGAATGATTACTACTTGTTATTCTGATGGATGTGTCATTTTGTTTTATTATGTCATCGATTTCATGGGGTTTGGCATGGTCCAGACTGGATTCCATGATAGGTGGTTGGGATAGAGGCTGCATTTTCACTTTTATTGGATCATATTGGTATAGAATATGATGATCCTATATAGAAGGGGGAATGAACATTAGAATCTGAGAAAAAGGTGTTTCACATCATCGATAAATTTAGAGTTGATTTGGATGATTGCTAGTAGGATGTGAAAGACCCTCCATTTTAGGGTGCTTTTAGGGTGTTCATGATGTTTATTCCTTATAAATAGGATCAAAAATCACAAAAACACAATTTTATCTACTGTCAATATGACTAAGAACCAGAATAACACATTAAGAGGTGATTTAGGTGGTTTATGATAGAGGGTCAATGGGATGCCAGTCCCAGGAGAATGTTATATATGTCACTAATCATCTTCAAGGGGTCTGGGATAATTATGTGTAAATGTTATGTACTAGAAAAATTATACATACAATTAAACAATGTGATGGATTTTATGGGATTGATGTGCAAGGGTTGTATCTGGATCAAAGAGACTCATCTTGACTATAGGAATTCACTGAATGCAAAGCTCATTCAATGACTGAATCAAGTGATGAGTCTCATGGTCAATTCTTAGCTGATAGTGAAGATGAAATGTGGTATAGATGACTTCAAATCCCATAAAGGAAGACAAGGGATAATGGAATGTAAATTTAGGGTACCTTCATTGTGTTTAAGGGGCAAAAATTTAAAGGGTGTAATGATTATTATCATCTTTTAAATTTAATGGAGACATGTTATCTTATAAGTTTTATGGACAATATGATTTATGTTAAACCCAATGATAACATCCAAGAATAGAATATGACTTCAAATATTTATATTATACATAAATTGGCTGTATATTGTGATGTGAATGAACAAGAGAATGCTACCATGATGGATTCACATGATGAGATGTAGGGAGATTATGTGGCTAAGTATGGTAAAAATATTTGGACAATCATTGATCTGGGCACTCACTCTAAATATTTATTGGTTGTCTTGCAATGGATGACATCTGTGGAAGATAATAAATACAAACCATTGGTTAAAATTATGCACTCTAATGATGAATTATTGGAGGATGGTTTTATGATTATTTACTCCCTTGAAGTGGTTTGGAGGTTGAATACGAGTCTATTATTAGTGAATTCCAATTAAGAGTAGTGTGAATATATCTATAATAAAGATCTTTTTTTCAATGGAATTCAATGAAAAAATGGTAAACATAGAGGCGTTCATCCTAACCTTTTGAATTATGGAATATCATTTTGAATATATCTTCACAGATGATTTTAATATACAGTTAACTATAAATCAGTGGATATTACTTAGGGGAAATGTTTCTAATAATATCATGTTTTCTTTTAGTAATATTTTAATTTCTTAAGGAAGTTAATGTCTTTAATTTTGACTATGTAAGGTTTACCAGTTGTTCAATAAATGATATTTCCAAAAAATTGTTATATTTTTGTTGTGGTTGAAGTATCTAAAAGAGATAAATTGGAGGAAACAAGATTTTTAAAATTTTATACTATTAAATCTAAAGAGTGATTAACAAAGAAATGAATTAAATTACTCATTATAAAAAATTCATCAATAAGTACACTTCATTTGGAATATTGTTAAATTTGGGGTATAAAAAATAAAGACGGTTTAAGTAAATTAGAATATGGCTAATATGATGAATATAGTTAAATATTAGTAAATAGTTAAATTATTTCTATGAGAATATTTTTTGTGGTTAAATATTACTTTTTTTAGAAGAGATTAAATTATGTAGATAGTAATTCGAATGGATACATGGTGGCTATTAATCCTAATTAATTTTAGCAATGTGGTGTAGATGTTGTAGTTAAAGGACCAATATGACATATTCTAAATATTTAAATTGAGTGTGAATATGAATAGATGTAAAGTACATATATTTGTTTCATCAAGAAAATGATTATATATAACATTTGGAGCTTCTATAAGAACAAAATAATATCTGGAAGTACAGTATGGGGTGGAAGATTCATTTGAATTAATGGAGGCATGTCAATGAATATTGAATTTTGGTAGCATTATCCCTGTTGACTTTTCATGATGGTGGAACTAGGATCCCTATAATTCAACTAATATAAAATATATGCGGGGCCATTATTATTGTTTTAATGGATTTTCATTTAGACAAAATTTCTATTAACATTCGTTGTTTAGTTAATACATTCTATTGAAATCTTTTTCTTACACTTCATATTAGTTTTATATAACATTGGTATTATAATATCATACAAAACATATAAATTATTATATTACAAAAATATTTTCATTGTATATATTTATTTCTTGTTCTAATTGTTGAATTTTTATTTTCTGTGACCTCTGAGTGATTTAGGTGTCTCGTGATTTTGGTGTGTGAATTATTTTTAATAAATATAGTAGAAATTTTTGTTTGTGGATATGTAAACTAATTATCTAATATTATTTAGGATAATAAATATGAGTAACTTTTGGTGTTCTTGAAATTGTGCAATGATCAGTATAATAACTAATTGAGAATGTGTTAACTTTTCAGCAAATATATAGCACTCCATGAATATTGGATTTTTGTGGCATTATCCCCATGGAATTTGGATGGTAGTGGAATTGGGATCATTGGATGTTATAAATTATAAAATATTGGTGTGTAATATTTTCCCACTAGATTAATTTATATTAAGTTCATGATTTTTTATCTTATACTTTATAGTTAATTAATTGAGTTGTAGTGTCATGCTCACACTTTGCGTGAAATTATTTTATCCCATATGTCCAATATAATTTTTGGAACTTTCATACTCAATACACCCAACCATTATAAAACCAATGTAATTTTATCTTCTCTATGGTCTTGTTTTCCAACATATATTTCTATATTCTCAATGTTTGTATGGCCCTGAGATTGTGTTTGAAGAAAACCAACCACACCTTCCATGCAAGTACATAGATGAAGGTAATGTAGTGTTGTTTTTCCTAATGATATTACACTTGTCTTAGTCTAAATGCATCTATATGAATCACATGAGCTTCTGATTCATTGTTTTTCTTCCATCAAAATCAAATGAAACATTTATTCTCATTCCCTCGAAAAAATCATAACATGTTACATACAATATGAAATCAAACATTATCCTTCCCTTAAAATCCATTGTTTGTAAAATTTCTCATTGATGTGTGTCAAACGATCATGTAATTACATTTCAGTTTGGGAAGTTATCACATACGAATGAAAGGTTCCTTTTTAAACTATGGTTATGTAAATAATTTCATCCCACATATCATGGCCCATCAACATGGATCATTTGGTTACTTTCCTCACACCATATGTTGATATGGTATAGTTTCATGTAACATTAATTCAACCTACAAAAATTAGGATTTTTTGTAAAAATTGGATATTTTATACAAATTAATAATGACATTAACTTATATTACTTATTATAATGTTCACATATACATTTTCAAAAACTTATTATGACTCTACATTTATAATATGAATCCTATGGGGACATCGAAAAACATAATTTCACATGAATCCACATCGAAAATATGAATTAAATGAAACTCTATGATCACAAATATGTTACCCTATCAAACCAATCTAAAATTTGAACCAAACTATCACTCACATGTTCAGTCATGCAATTTGTGGTTGAAAAGGAAGCATGATTTTTAGAATTTAGATTCCACTATCTAAAATAATTCATTAAATGTCACTTTTTTATACAATTATAATATGATGAGTCACTAGGATGATTGGACCTTCCAAAACTATTATTTTTTCATATTTTCCTCTTTTCCACTGATTTCATCGAGTAGATAATCCCTAAGATTATGCACTATTAACTCTTCTAGTAGTTCCAAAAAAAATTATTCTTCAATTGTCTTTATTTAAGATCAGATGAGGGATCTCCTTAGATAATATAACTTTTTCCCACTAGATTTACTCATGGTGATCCCCATCGGATCCTCTGATTTTAGAAGAAATGATTGAAGAATCAATACCAACACACCGTTAGTAAACTTTAATCCAAAATATACCTTCATACTCTGAATGATGTTAAAATCATTCACATGATTAGTCAATAACTAACCCTTTAACATCTTCATTATGTAAAGTCAACACAACATAAAACATTAATTTATTCAGTCGTTATTATCATATATTATTTCAATCAAATTTTTATGATCTAAAATTTCAATCTAATTATGGATATTGAATGCCAAATTTGGTTCTAAAATCTACCCAAAAACACTCCGTTCCTTCCTATTAATTTTTTCCAACACCATATTCTCAATTTCATCAAACTGATTTTGGACAAATTAGTGATCCATATCCTTTAAAATGGGTATTCCTCCACATTCATCTTCTCAAATTTAAATTCAGATTCATCTAACCTATCAAAAATTCATGTTCACTTTTACATATCCATATTCAAAAATGTAACACACCCACAAAATATCAATAATGAAAAACTTGTACCACACCCTTTCATGGAAATTGATGTCTGGTTTTTCATTTATACCATTAAGCCTTTCTCTAGTAAAACTATTTTCTCAAGATTTTGGCCTTCAAGGGGAATCTATGTCATGAAAAACTTGTGTGTGTTGTTATAAATTATATTGGTACGATCAATCCATATTCATGGGTGGATTACCATAGAAAAATTTTCAACTCCACCATTTTATATTTCATTATTTCAAATTAATTTGTTAATTATCCCATCAGTTTGTTTTTGTGTTAAATATTATAGTTAGTCTAAACCATATATTATATTATTATGTATTCTGGACACACACACACATTATTATGTAATAATATAATGTATGTTTTTGACTATATTTCTCTCCCACTCTATATTTTATTGTATCTCATTTTTTATCATTTAATTGTTATTGTATGATTCATACATTCATTATAATTTTTTACTCTGATCTCGCTGAAAATTTATTCATGAACTATAATGACAATTTTGTTCCAAAATACATCATATATTCAATTTATATTTTTATATTATTTTATAACACATAATTATTAGTGGTTTCACTAAGAGAAAATGGATAGTCGAATCATGTATATTGTACCTTCCATGATGAACATTTCTAATCATTGTTTTCCCCTTGAAAGAAACAAAAAATATATTTGTTATATAGAAATTAATGGTTGTGTTGTTACATCTAGTAGGCTTCTACGTTTTAGAATTTATATTCTCCTTCGATGGTCACTAACCATAAATGATAGTAATTTGAGATCATGGATCAATCCCAGGGGGAATAAGGAATCTTAGTTGTGATATCAAATATTAATTTTAGGTCCTCACAATTTCCTCACAAATTTTTAAAATAAACTACACTAATACTAAACAATTTTAGTGGATTACTATGATAATGAATTAAGTTATAATATAGATATTAAAGTTAAAAACGTGATATCCAATGATGTAATTATATTTAATGACATTCAACACCACCAATTAGGTTAATCAAAGAAAATATCATAAGTCCTTCTAAATATATTTTCTCTACTTGGTTAGTATCAAATAAAACAATAAAATCTCATTGATTACTTAGTTTGAGGTAACATAATGAGAAATACATTCATTATGTTTGACCAATAATGCATAAGGAGGAATTATGATAGATCATTCTCCCCCACTGTCCTCTATAATATTTGGTTTCATTCCCTAATAACCATCTTTCTTGCAATGTGAGTTGAGATATAATTTTAATATGACACATTATGAAACTAATGTAAAAAAATCATATATGTAGAGAAATTTAAATCATGATACCCATATTTTATTTACCCACAACAACCATCCTCTATGACATTTGACACTCATGACCAAGTGGCCATCGATCACGGATAAAATAAAAATAATAAGAGAGGAAATATAATTAATATCTAAAATAAAAATGTTTTAAAATGAGAGAATGTTAAATTTAATTTCAATAAAAAATATATTTATCATATCATTACAGAATGAAAAGAGAAATTATAATACAATACATAACTATGATTATCCTTTAGTGGTCAATTTCAATCTCACACCTCAATCCTCCACATCATCCAATCCATTGGTTTAAACTCCTGCCTCTCTTTATTATTTTCTTTATCCATTTAGGGTCAAATTGGTCTACATTGATATATATATATGAATCAAATTTCAAATTTTAAAAATAACAAGAGATTCCCAAATGGTATAAATAATTATTAAATAAATATTTTCTTACTCAACATATTTACGGTATTATTAAAAACACAATAGCATAAGAATTCATCCCAACCACTAAACTTATAACTTTGTGTGTTCCTCCAGAAAAAAAATAAATGTATCATTGAACCAAGTCAATAGGCACTTATAAATCATGTATGGAAAATTTAATTAAATATCACATTATAAATTTCATTTACCCCATATGATTAGTTGAGGTAATTAATTCTGTATTCCTATATAATACTCAGACTACAAAATAAAACTGGAAATGGGGTTTAGTAGTACTTATACCAAAATGTAGAGACCCTACCTATTTGAGAATGTTTATGGTGAAATGTTAGATTCTGTAGAATGTAAAATATCACATTATGAAAAATGTTCCCAACAATATATATCCACATAAAAGTAACATACCTATAGAACATATAGATCCTAAAATAAAATCTTCAAGACACTGAAAATATTAACTTCACTCGGGAATAAGATATCTCCTTGTGTCATAATAGTCCAATGAAACACAGAAATGATGGTGGAAAAGAAATATCTTGGACATGAAATCTTAATTCAAACTAATGTTATATTGAGCACTGATAGTTTCATTGTCAGCTCATTCCCCAAGCTATAGAATTATTTAAGTTAGAAGATTGATCAAGTAATTAGATGTGTTTTTACATATATGGAAACCCTTATCTATCATAATCCATGCATGTTATGATATATAATTAAAGGAGATTCATGAACACGTTGATGTTGATTCTTCATAAAATCTAGAAACCTAATCCTTCCAAGTCTCATGAACTCTACAACATATATCATAATGTATAAGTACTCCCTATGAACATGATCCCATAATGCCTAACACCTTGGTGTGTTGCACGATGCATCATATTTTGTGCAAGGTAACATTGTAAGGAAACAAAATAGAAAATAATAATGATCTTGTAGAGTAGTGAGGATTAAATAATGACATATTTGTATCACTCCATTGCATAAAATAGGAGACCATGGTCCATGAAGATTACAAAAAGTTGTTTTTATTAGGGTATATGATCCATATGACATTATATTATATATTGTGATAAATAAAAACTAAATATTAATTCCATGTTAATTTTATTTTTGATAGGGAACATGTTCATAATATCTAGATCAACATGGCATATGGGTTCTTGTCCAGAGGGTTTCCACTATGTTTTTCTTCATGAATATATAATGTGTTTATCAATTTCAATGATTTAAAAATTCAATAGGGGCTATCCAAGACCATAGAAAACATATTCAAAGTATTATATAATATAACTTATACCAAATCATGAAGGATGAAATATAATTAGACAATATAATGGACTAATGTTATGAAATAAATAATATAGTTAAATAAAATTTATCCTTATCAAATTCCTTGATACAAAAATCTGTTCTCATTGTAATGACCCGAAAATTTCAAGGAATTTGTTTTAAAAAATATTGTGGAATTTTATGAGTCTGTGTCTTCTGACGGCACTTGATTCAGAGGCCTAGTGTGCCCAGAATAAATTTCCGAAGTTTATCTGGAGTACGTTCAGTGAACGAATGAGTGGGTTTTTCTATCTTTTGAACCGGTGCTCAGAATTAAAATCTAAGGGCACCGATGAATTCGTAACTCCGGTAATTGCTTAACGTGTTCCTTACCATAGTTGCATTTGCAATGGAGGAGAAGATAATTTTGGGGGGTTATTCAAGAAGTAAATAAAAAATGTTGGAACAGTTTTTCTTTTCTATAAGGTGGTTATTCCTTCCCATGGGTAGCTAAGGGTGGGGCCCACATCCACATAACTACCCAAGTGTTGATGTTAGACTGGTGGGGCCCACACGAGCCCCACTATTTAATTTCATCTAATCTAATTAACAACCCCTAATTAAATTGGGAAACACCCCATTTAATTGCCATCACATATAATTAATGGGGATCTTCCCTCTCCCTTCCATTATATCAATGGTCAACATGTTATTAAATGTGGTGAAATAATTTTGGGAGTTTCTTTGCAAGTGTAATTAAATAAAAGTAGGAACCTATTATTTAATTTGGGGAAGATCCTTCGTTGTGCGGGAGAGATCGAGAGAGCTATGGAGAATTTTGAATAACGCATGTCACCGACGATGAATGACTAAGAACGCCAACCTCCGATGACGAATGATGAAGAATGTCGGTTCCTCGAAGATATATGAGGCTCCACCCTAACCCTTCTCCACGGAAAGAGAGGAGACATTGCTTCCTCCTCGACGTACTTTGACGACGCCTATGATTCTTTTCCCCACGACGTCGTCTATCAGAATGTTGATGTTCATCTTCATTTGTTGAGGTAGGGTAATTTGTATAAATTTCTTTATTTGATTTATACCCCAAGGAATGACATGGAAATATTGGGTGATGTTTGAACCACTAACGTGGTGGGTGCGGACTAACAACCAAGTCTGAACCCACCGCTACTTTGTTATTGATGCACGGAATACTTGACGACGAAGAAGAAGGACTAAAATGGCGATTGGAGGCCTTCTAAGTGATTTTTGGGTCCTGAGGCAATCGCAGGCACAGACGTGAGGTAAATTAGACCACCGGAATGACTCTGGTGGCCCGTGGAAGTCTCCTGCGGCGCCGGTCGCCGGCCCGCTACTGGAAGAACCCACCATGGCAAAAGCCGCGGTGGTGAGAGCAGGATCCCGCAGCCGCACGGAATCCAGACGAGTTGCGGTCCCAGGCGCCGCGTCCGTGGAACAGAGGGGGGCCGCATCCCCCCCCCCCCCACCCCGCCTGGCTCGCTGGCTGAGCCAGAGTTCCCCCCCGACCGGGCCGGGGCATGTCATGCCGACTGGGCCGCCCCGGCAGGGCCGGGTTGTGCCCAGCTGGGCCGGACCTGGGTCGGGTCAACCTGGTTCGTGCCGACCCAGGGAGGGATTGGGCAGGGTCGGGCCGGGCCCAGACCCCCCACTTCAGACCGTTTTTGGTCTTTTGCCCATAACATGAGATACAAACCCCCATTCGACATACCATTAGTTGCGTAGTAATACTTGGATTGAGACAGTCGTTTCAGTATATTGCACTCCATGTTTCGGCAAAGATGGGGTATGACATGGTTGGTTCGAACCCGAAACCAACCGGTATCTTGGAGAGGAAACGCCTATAACTTAAAGACCAGCCATCTGTTTGACATGCCATCAACTGAATTGAATTCATATTGTTGAGATAGTTATTTTACCTAACTCCACTTGAGGTTTGGACGCAATTGGAGTACGGTCGGGTTGGTTTTAGCTTAAATACCAATCGGGCCCCTCGGATGGAAAATACAATAACTCTCAGACCGAGAATCCGATTGACGCACCGTCTGTCGTGTTGGGTTTCTTTTGACGAGATGGAGCTTTGGGATACATAAACTCTGGACTTCGTGACAGTTGATGTATCGACTCTCTTGCTCGATCTCCAAACCCTCCCAGAATCAAGCATGATGTGTGCAGGAACCCTAGAGCTGGCTGTGACTGCGACGATGACGACTGCACTTAGATCCTCCGTGGGTTCGGAAGCACGGACGACTGTACTTGGATCCTCTGTGGGTTCGGCAACGACGACGACCGTACTGGGATCCTCTGTGGGTTCGATAGCGATGAATACTATTCTTGTATGCTATGTGGGTCAGACAATATTGACCTCTGTATTTGTATCGTGAGTGGGTTCGGCAGAGTAGCTGGTCTTGTATCCTATGTGGGTCCGACAGCTTATCTGGTCTTGTATCCTATCTGGGCCCAATAGCCTAGATGAATCAGTGGCTTCATCTAATCATATCTATCGCCTTACAAAAGTTGTATACCTGTGTGAGCTGAGTCTTGATTTTAATCATTATCATCGATGTGATTGACTTGCTTTCCTGTGTGGATTGGGTTGTGCTTTCCTCTTTGGACTGGGTTGTATTTTCCTGTTTGGACTGGTTTTTTCTAGGGCTCGAGAGTTGGATACATTTTGTAACTGATGACTTATATATATGTATGTGGATATACCTCTGTAGAGTCGATTGATACTTCATGATTGTATCTTTGCTTTGTGGTTTATCCTTCGTGGATTCTGGGAGACCTTCAGGGGTCTCTGGGTCCTTACTGAGAATCATATACTCACCCATGCATGGGCTATGCCCACACTATGTTTTGTTGGATGCAGATGATAGACAAAACTAATCGAGGTGGAGTATTGTGGAGATGGATGGTACCCGGAGGTGGACCACTTGGCGTGGCATACATGGAGCAGACGACCAGACCGGAGGAGCTGAGGAGACTATATGTACCCACCCTTCAGGTGGGATTTCTGAAGGACGCCTCGATGTTTCTATTTTACTTACTACTATTGTAATGTACCTTCAGTTGGGTTTGTATACTGGCTCATTTACTTTTCATCACTTACCTTGAACACAATTTTACTTAATGCTTACTACACTTGCGCACTCTGTTGTGTTTTTTTACTTTATAAAAAGGAAATCCCTTCCCTTTTTATTGGGATTTACACCTTTGGTGCTAGTTTCCAGCCCCTGGACTATGGAAGGTGGGCTTGGGGTAGTCACAACATGGGCCCCGAGGAAGAGTCGTGACAAATTGGTATCAAAGGAGTCGGTTCTACCACAGAACTCAGGACTCTGATCTTTCCTTTCAGGGAAGAAATACTCTTAAGAGTATTGAGTGTGGTCTTCTGCCTAGGGAGTCCAGTTTTGGTGCGTCGGCCGACGTATCCATGCCCCAGGACCCTGACCTCTGATTTCCGACTCAGTGCACAAAAACACTGATTGCATGTGTTACCTTTCAAATGTTTTCATTGTGATTACTTTGTGTTGGATCACCAGGTATACTGTTTGACCGTGGAACACCTGTTTCTTTTTAGGATGGACCCACTAAGGCAGCCAGCCAGGGTTCCTAGTTACGTGCGGGATGGCAGCCCACCGAGCGACGAGGCCTCAGTACAGGGCCCCATTACCGTGGAGGCACCAGCGGTACCACTACCCGCTGATCCACCAAAGCTACCAGCCCTAGCGGCGGAGAGTGCACACCACCTGATCACATTGCCAGAGTTTCATAGAAAGAGGCCACCCTTGTTCGGCGGAGAGACGTATCCTCAGGCAGTTGAGTATTGGATGGAGGCTGTCGTCAGAGTCTTTAGACTGGTAATGACACCAGCAGATCTTATGGTGATCCTTGTCGTGAGTCTCCTGCAGGCAGTAGCAGGTACATGGTGGAGCCTGATGCTCCAGGTGCACTATGAGGCATCTCTTCTTTGGACGGACTTCGAGAGTCTCTTCTGCTCGGAGTTCATTCCAGCCACCCTCCGTGCGGTGCGCATCCAGGAGTTACTATAGTTGCGGCAGGGTAGCATATCAGTAGCCCAGTACTCGGTGAGATTTACCGACCTCTCACGCTACTCCACGGACATGGTTCGGGACCCATTATTTTATGACTGGACCTTTGAACAGGTACTGAGACAAGAGATCATAGCTTCAACGATTCCCCTCAACATCCCGATGCAGGCGGGTGTTCTGGAGCGAGCACTGTTAGTGGAGTGCTTTCTCACCGAGTAGCCATCAGCAGCGAGACCCACTACAAGACGGCACAGATAGGAGTCTTCTACAGCCATCAGTCGACAGATGACTCAGGGGTCCATGTAGACCAGGCCGTCAGGTGGGCGACCTTAGGATAATGGTTTGGCTGTGCGGGGCACATGACGCAGAGCCAACCTTACGAGTAGTAGATAGTGTTATGCATGCGGCAGGCAGGGACACATGGCTCGTGATTGCCTAAACCTCCATGTAGACGAGCAGTAGACATTGGAGGGTCCTCCAAGGCAGAAGCAGAGGTTCGACCGTGGTGGTCCGCAGGGAGCAAGAAGACGTGGCAGAGGAGCTGGTCGAGCAGCGGGTGGTGGACGACGTATTGAGGCTCTACCAGCACCACCCCCAGGAGGTCCACCCCAACCATAGGGAGCTAGCAGGTAGAGGCAGGCTCAGCAATAGGTATTAGAGGCTTACGACCATGGCGCCCCCGAGATTATTTGAGGAACTATCAGTGACTACTCTATCCTTACTACAATTCTTATAGATACCGGTGTGAGTCATTCATTTATTTCTGCCACCCTTGTTTAGAGCTCGGAGATTCCGACAGAGCCATTGGCTCGATCCTTATGGGTAGAGACTCCTACAGGAATAAACTCGACAATTACGAACTGGTGCCGGCAGTGTGATCTTACTCTAGGATGTGAGAGATTCGGCTGGGATCTTCTAGTAGCGGCGTCAAGGCCTTACAACATCATCTAGGGTATGGAATGGTTATCTACAGTCCATGCTCAGATTGACTGTATTAGGCACAAGGTGTTGTGTGTTCACACAGATGGGACCAGGTTCACCTTCACCGGCGAGAAGGGAACCTTAGATTCACATGATGGACTCACACAGAGGAGAGGGCAGCCGATCACATGTTAGTTGGCTAGTCTCATCCTCTGAGTAGTTGACGTGCAGAGTCCGAGTTTTCTTATAGTGGGGGATTAGTATGCGGACGTTTCTCCTGAAGATGTTCTTGGACTACCTCCTCGCAGGGAGGTAGATTTCTATATAGACCTGTACCTCGGGATATCACCGATATCTACTCCATCATATCGGATGGCTCCCACTGAGCTTCGTGAGCTGCAGGTATAGCTGGAGGACTTACAGGGGAAAGGTTTCATCCGACCCAGTGTTTCACCCTGGGCTTCTCCGATTCTATTCGCCAAGAAGGCGGATGGGAGTTTGTGACTATGTTTCAACTACCGTCACCTGAATTAGGTGACCGTGAGGAACAAGTATTGGCTTCCATGTATTGACGACCTCTTTTATCAGCTCATGGGAGCACGTTGGTTCTCTAAGATAGACCTTTGGTCAGGCTATCATAAACTCCGAGTTTGGGATGAGGATGTGAAGAAGACGACCTTCAGGTGTCGTTATGTCCACTATGTGTTCTTGGTCATGCCCTTCGGTGTGGCCAATGCTCCAGTAGTGTACAAGAGTCTCATGAACTAGATCTTCCAGCACTACCTTGATCGGTTTGTCGTCGTCTTCATTGACGACATACTGATTTACTCGACCACCAAGGAGGAGCACACCTACCAATTACGAGTTGTACTGGATACACTCCAAGAGCACTGGATTTAAGGTAATCTAACGAAGTGCAAGTTCTGTCTTCGAGAGGTTCACTTCTTGGGGAACATCATCTCAGAGGTGGGAGTTGTATTGGATCCTGCGAAGGTCGAGGAAATACATGCTTTGGAGGCACCCAGCAGCGTGACGGGGGTGCGGAGTTTCCTAGGTCTGGCTGGGTACTATCGAAGATTTGTGCCAGACTTCTCTAGAGTTTCTTCACCACTTACATCTTTGAAGAAGAAAGGGAAACCCTTCGTGTGGTCAGACAGATTTCAGTAGAGCTTCCAGGAGCTGAGGCGGAGATTGACCAGTGCACCCATCTTGAGGCTACCGGAGGAGGGCGTAGCATATGTAGTTTACAGCGATGCATCAGGGACGTGACTCAGGTGTGTCCTGATGTAGGAGAAAGTAGTTATCGCTTACGTTTTAGGGTAGTTGAGGCAGGACGAGAAAAACTACGCTACCCATGACCTTATGTTAGTAGCAGTGGTCTTCACCCTGAAGATGTGGTGGCACTATCTCATGGGCGAGCACATGACAGTCTACTCTGACCACTAGAGTCTCAGAAACATTTTCTCACAGAAGTACCTGAACCTGAGACATCAGGGATGGCTCAGGTTCCTCTGGGATTATGACTTTGATACTGTATATACTCCTAGGAAGGGTAACATTATGGTTGATGCTCTATGTATGAGATCGGGCATTCAGCTACTTGGAGAGGCGACAGAGCAGTTAGCCGCTTTGCAGATATCCTTCATGGATAGAGATTGGGTGACCTATCTTCAGTCCCTCACAGTCACTCCTCCACTACTTGAGCGGTTCAGAGAGGCACGTCATGGGGACATTGACTGTGAGGCGCGATGTGTTCAGATATCCTCATGGCTGGCACCCCATGGGTTTTCTAAGGGTGGGGAGCACATCATCCTTTTACGGGGACGTACCATAGTACATGTTTCACTACAAGAGGATGTGATGAGGGAGTTCCACACTTCCCCTTTAGTGGTACATCCAGGAGTAGCGAATATGTATCAGGACATCACACGACAACACCTGTGGCCTGGTATGAAGAAGGTTGTGGCAAAGTTCGTTTCTCGGTGCCTCACTTATCCTCAAGTGATGGAAGAGCACCGGGTACGTTCATGCTTGGTACAACCCTTAGAGGTTCCAGAGTGGATGTGGGACGAGATATCCATAGATTTAGTGACGGGGCTCCCACATACTTTTGGAGGACATGACACCATCTGGGTGATCGTAGACAGACTCACTAAGTCGGCCAACTTCCTACCGATCAGAGAGAATTTCATAGTAGAGAGCTTGGTATGCCTCTACATTCATAATATTATACAGCTTCATGGTGTGCCATCTTCTATCATCTCCGATCGAGATGCCCGCTATACTTCCCGAATTTGGAAGGGGTTTCAGGAGGCTTTTGGGATGAAGCTACGCCTGAGCACTTTCTTTCACCCTCATACAGATGGATAGAAGGAGAGGACCATTCAAACACTCGAGGACATGCTCTATGCATGTTTTATTGGCTTTGGTCGCCGTTGGGAGGATCACCTACCCTTGGTGGAGTTTTCGTACAACAACAGCTACCTCTCCGCCATCAGGATGGCACCATATGAGGCACTGTACGACCAACCATGAAGATCACCTCTATCCTGGACTGACCCTGGGGAGTCAGCACTCGTAGGACCAAAGATGGTTCAGGCTACAATAGAGAAGGTGTAGATCATCTAGGAGTGGATGAGGACTGCGGAGAGCAGATAGAAGTCATATGGTGATAGGAGGTAGAGACCACTGGAGTTCGATGATGGTGACCACATTTTCTTACGGGTCTCACCTCGGTGTGGGTTGCGAAGATTTCGCCGGGGCATCATGTTATCTTCGCGCTTCATTGGGATTTTTCAGGTCCTCTACAGAGTACGTGAGGTGGCTTACCACCTAGCCCTTCCACCTCAGCTGCACCGGGTGCACGACGTCTTCCACGTATCTCAGCTAAGGAGATATGTGCATGACCCGATGCATATCATCAACCACAGGGAGCTAGACATCGATGATGGGGCTACTTTTTTGGAGGTCTCGATGGAGATCTAGGATCGAAAGGAGAAAGTCCTATGTGGGCAGTTGATTCCTCTTGAGTGCGTTCATTGGCAGCATGGGATCCTCCAGGAGATCACATGGGAGCGGGAGGATCATGTGCATGCTCAGTACCCTCATTTGTTACCCTAGTTTATGATGTAGCTTTACGGGGACGAAAATCCCTTAGGAGAGAGTAATGTAAAGACCTAGGAATTTCAAAGATTTTTTTTTAAAAACTGTGGAATTTTACAAGTCTATGGCTTCTGACGACACTTGATTCCGAGTCACGGTGTTCCCGGAATCAATTTATGAAGTTTATATCACGTACGCTCAGTGAACGAATGAGCAAGTTTCTCTATCTTTTGAATTGGTGCTCGGAAATAATATCTGAGGGCACTGATGAATTCACAATGCTGGTAATTGCTTAATGTGATCCTTACCGTAGTTGCGTTCGCAATGGAGGAGAAGATAGTTTTTGGGGGTTATTCAAGAAGTAAATAAAAATTGTCGGAACAGTTTTTATTTTTTATAATGTGGTTAATCCCTCCCATCGGTAGTTAAGGGTGGGGCCCACAGCCACTTAACTACCCAACTGTAGATGTTAGAGAGGTGGGTCCTACATGATCCCCACCATTTAATTTTTTCTAATCTCATTAATAACCCCTCAATAAATTGGAAAAACCCCACATTTAATTTCCAACGCGTATAATTAATGGGGATCTTCCCTCTCCCTTCCTTTAAATCAATTGTCAAGACATTATTAAATGTGGTGATTTAATTCTGGGAGTTTCATTGTGTGTATAATTAAATAATAGGTGGAACCAACTCTTTAATTTGGAGAAGAGCCTTCATTGTGAAGGATAGATCGGGAGAGCTTTGGAGCTTCTAAAAGAAGGCCGGTCTCCGATGAATAATGAAGAATAATGCTGGCCTCTAACAAAGAATGATGAAGAAATCCAGTTCCTCGAAGATCGATGACATGCCACACTTACTCTTCTCCGCAGCAAGAGAGGTGATGTCACTTCCTCCTCAGCGTGCTCTGACGACGCCTATGATCCTTTTCCCCACCACGCCGTCTACCGCAACGCAGATGTTCATATTCATTTGTTTAACTAGGGGAATTTGTATAAATTTCCTTATGTGATTTATACCCTCAGCATGGCGTGTAATTATTGGGTGATGTTTGAACCACTAACACGGTGGGTGCGGACCAACAAACAAGTCTGAACCCACAGATACATTGTTCGTGATGCGTGGAATACTTGGCGATGATGAAGTAAGACCAAAATGGCGATTGGAGGCCTATATAGTGATGTTCGGGTCCCAAGGTGACCGCAGGCGCAGAAGAGAAAAAAATCGGACCACCGGAATGACTCCCGTGGCTTGCGGAATTCTCTGGCAGTGCGGGTCACCAGTGCCCTGGCGCGCCGCTGGCAAAAATCGACGTGGCTTCAACCGCGGTGGCGAGAGCAGAATCCTGCGGCCGTGTGGGATCCAGGGGATATGCGGCGCTACACATCGTGTCTGCTGAACAGAAGGGGCCGCATCCCCCCACCCCCCCCCCCCCCCCCGCTCGGCTCGCTGGCCGAGCCAGCATGCCCCCCCCCCCCCCGGCTGGGCTGGGGCGGATTGCGCGGACCGAGCCACACCGCGCCTAGTCGGGCCGGGCCGCACTATACCATGATGGACCCAGACTCGGGTCGGGTCACCCCAGTTCGGGCCGACCCATGGGGGATTGGGCAGGTTCGGGCCCGGCCCAGACCCCCCACTTCGAACCGTTTTCGGTCTTTTGCCCATAAGTTGAGCTAAGGACCTCCAATCGATTCACCATCAGTAGAGTAGGAATCCTTGGACAGAGACAGTTGTTTTGGTATATTAAACTTGATGTTTAGGAAATATTTGGGTATGGCCAGGTTGGTTCGAACCCGAAACCAACCGGGCCCTTGGAGTGGAAATGCTTATAACATAAGGATCGGACGTCCATTTGACTTGCCGTCAACTGCATTGAATTTATCTTAATGAGAAAGTTCTTTGGGCCTACTCCACTTGAGGTTGGATGCAGTTGGAGTATGTTCGGGTTGGTTTTAGTTCAAAAACCAACCGGGCCCCTAGGACAGAAATGTCAATAACTCTCAGACCGGGCGTTCGATTGATGCACCTTCTGTTGTGTTGGGTTTATTTTGACGAGGCAAAACATTGGGATACATAAACTATGGCCATCATGACAGTAGATGTATAGACTTTCTTACTCGAGGAGCGGATCCTCCCAGAATCAAGCATGCTGTGTGCTGGATCCCTAGAGCTGGCTGTGACTACGACGATGATGACTGCACTTGGATCCTCCGTGGGTTCAGCAGCGAGGGTGAATGTACTTGGATCCTCCATGGGTTTGGCAGGGATGAAAAACATACTGGGATCCTCTGTGGGTTCGACAATAATGACTACTGTTCTAGAATCCTACATGGGTCTGGCAGTATTGACCTCTGTACTTGTATCCTAAGTGGGTCCGGGAGAGTAGCCGGTCTTTGATCCTATGTGGGTCTGATAGCTTAGACGATCTTGTATCAAATGTGGGTCTGAAAGTTTAGATGAATCAGTGGCTTCATTTGATCATCTCTATCGCCTTACAAAAGTTGAATACTTGTGTTAGCTGAGTCTTGATTTCAATCATTATCATCGATTTGATTGACATGCTTTCCTGTGAGGATTGGGTTGTGTTTTCTTGTGGGGACTGGGTTGTAGTTTCCTGTGTGGACTAGGTTGTTCTTGGGTTTGAGTGTTGGAGTCATTTTGTAACTAATGACTTAGGTATATGTATGGGAATATACCTATGTAGAGTTGATTGATAATTTTTGATTGTATCATTCCTTTGTGGTTTATCCTTCGTGGATTCTTAGAGACCTCCAGGGGTCTAGAGGTCCCTACTGAGTATCGTATTCTCACCCCAGCATGGGCTATGCTCACACAATGTTGTGTTAGATGCAGATGACAGACATCACTGATTGAGTCGGAGCCTTGTGGAGCTGGATGGTACCCATAGGTGGACCACTTGGCGGGATGTACACAGAGCGGACGGCCGGACCCATGGAGCTGAAGAGACTATCTGTACCCACCCTTCAAGTGAGATTTCCAGAGGAAAACTCTGTGTTGCTGCTTTACTAATTTCTTTTGTACTGTACTTTCAGTTGGGTTTGTATACTAGCTCATTGACTTTTCAGCACTTACCTTGTACCCAGTTTTACTTAGTTCTTACTTCACTTTTGTACTATGTTGTGTTTTTGTTTACTTTATAAAAAGGCAATGCCTTCCCTTTTAATCGGGATTTACGCCTTTGGTACTAGTCGTCAGCCCTTGGCCTATGGAAGGTGGGCTTGGGGTAGTCACAATACGGGCCTCAAGGATGGTTTGTGACACCTGTCTCCAAGAAAAACCTCTACATCCTATAAAAAATAGTTCATTCTATATTATTCTAATCTCGAAATTATTAATTCTTTTCAAAAAAATATATCTATATTCTTTAAATGTTTGAAGCACACCCAAAATAAAAATTTCAAATCATTATTTATATACATTTCAAATTCAATACATCTTTCTTTCACTCAAAACATTCATTCATTCATTTACATTCATTCTGTTAAGGATTTTACTTACTATAATTTCATTTCTATTATCACTAATGATGATATGAAATGGATTTATGCTCAAATTCAAGTATAATTTACTCTATTTATTGGCTTCCAAATAGTATAAATATCTATATAGAATTAAAAAAATCATTTTAAATTAATTATTATTGTTAAAATTAATATAATGGAAATGTTAGGTGTGTAATGATGTAAAAATTTTGTTTCATGGGATTGAAAAACGAGGATGATTTTAAATAAATTATAAATCATCACATTAATTTAAATCCCAAAGAAATTATCTCCTCCTTCAACATACCTTACAATTATTACATAATAAAATTCCATCTTTTTTTTCTAAATATAGTAGATAATAATACATCCAAACTAATAATTAAAATTTTTTTATCTAAACATTTTTTATCTATCTTTTTTTCAATTAATTGTGTGCATGATAGTTTCTTACACCATTCGAAATCATTCTAGGGAGTTCCTCACTCCTGACCATTAATATTATACAGAAAATAATTGGAATATTTAGTAAGATAAGAGGGGTTTTGTTTCTTGATAGAAATATATTTAGGGTACCCCAACTGTTTAATTTTTTTCTATTTTTTCCCTCTTAATGTCTAATTTTTTTAAAATTTAGAGAAATCTATGTAATCTCAATCACCAAAAGTTGTGAACCCTTCTCGAATAACCAAGATATTCCTCCACACACCATCAGAGAACTATCACCCAATGGTACCATGAAGTATGTAGATCTCTTATTTTATATAAAATTAAATATTCATATAATTTACCTTATAGAATATTTGTATGATGGAGAAATTCATCTTGAAATGTTTCTCGATATCAAGGAATTACATGGTCTTTATAGGTTTCACTATGATTAAATATAGTGATGGTGTAATGATAAAAAATACTCTATAGAGTTTAATCGATGGCCTCTATAATTTTTGTTTCTCTTAGAATCCACATTCAATGAATATAATATTAATAATGTTCTAGTATTTTGGAATACCCCGAATTATTTTGAGAAATATCATATAAAAAAAGGAAAACTAGAATTAAATTCATTTTTATAATCCAAACCAATATGTTAGGGTATCACTTTATGGAATAAACATTAATAGTTTGTTAAAAAATTGATATTTTAAATGAAAGAATTTCATTAATAATAATTATATAAAAAATTATTTTGTTGAAATTAATAATTTTAATAGTAATTTATCATTAATAAAATTCCACTTATATATTTTCGTTTATCAATAATATAAAAAAATGTTTATGAAACCCAAAAAAAATTATCATAATTGATGATGTCACCATTTTTAATAAAAATGAGACAAATCTAAATGGTTAGTTCCAAAGATACGTCACCCACACATGAATAAAAAATTACATAGTTGATGAGGTGAATGATTTTGATTAATTTCTCTATAGTATAATAGTTCCTCACAAGGAAATATTGAAATTTAAATTCTTTTAGGTATAATGTGAGTCGATGTTATTTATCCTTGAAATGTGTTTATTCTAATTAAATCCTTACATGTATGGTACTGTTTGTTCTCTTCCAAATTTCTAATGTCACCATCTTTATTGGAAATTTAAAAATAGATTAACCAAGAAAATTTCATGTTCTTATACATTAACTATTTTTAGAAACTATGGGGATCATAGTAATCCAAAAATTCAAATCCTATACTAAAACTAAAATAAATCCTAAAAATGTTGAAAAAAATATTTTTTCCCCTCTTAGAAGAGCACTGTTTTAAGTGTTTAAGCTAGAAATCAGCTTTGTGGTCACATTATCATATTGTGATAAAAACTTTGGTCAATTATTATTTAGAAAATACTCTAAAAAAATAATCCAATGTGAATTCAGTTATTTTATTTTTTTGATGGTCTCTTAGAAACATCTTGTGGTTAAATTCTTATTTTATTGTTTTAAAAAATACAAAAATAATCAACATCTTACCAAATTATGAATCTCTCCATTATAACTTCATCTTATTACTTTTAATTGAATTTAATGATGAGTCTTTGCATTTATAAATAATTTTCCTCTTATCTAGGTGTTTATGTTCTTCTTAGTCAAACCTTAAATCAATTTCCAAACATTATTTTTCCGCTCCTTCTAGTTGTATTTTTCTAAAGTTCCTGTGTAATTTTGAATCATATAATTTTCTATTTATTTTCCAAGTGATGGTGGATTTTAAATGTTAAATTTTCATTATGTCCCATTTACCCATCCTCTAATACTTTTTATCCCTTCTTCTCTATCTATGATAAAGGTTCATTTTCTATTATAATTTCAACCGGTTCACCATAGTAAATGTCCTTAAATACTTCCACTTTCCATGCCACTTAAATGTTGATGTTTCTTTCTTCTTGGGACTACTGATCCCACCCATTAACTATTTTTTCTACTAATGTCATCATGTTATCCTTATATCATTTTTTAAAGCATTGAAGGAACGATTAATATTATTTCTCATTATCCCACAACATCACTACTCCAACAATAATAAAATCATTGTCTTTTTAAATTTTCTTCTTTTTTATTCCAAATAGAAATACATGATCCAAGTGACTCACTTGATAATCAAATAGATTACCTTTTTGGAGTTTTTAATTTTCATATTTTCTTGTTCATTCTCATACAGTTATTGTTACTGAAGTTGTGATTTGTATTATCTGTTTTCTCTATTAGTAATTATAGTTAATATAAAAAGGCAGTCTACGAATCACTCTCATGAATTTTACCTTGATGAATTTTAAATTAACAACTCCCTAGTAAATATTCCCATCCAACTTTTCAGATTAGGTTTTTTAAAAAACCAGGGCATCTTCGCATGGATAATGTCATGTTTTTTTTCATTCATTCATTTCGAATTCATCATATGTGGATTGATAAAAATTAATATATTCTTATAATTATTTCTACTATCATTATGAATTATATGGTTCTAATTATGTTTTCACATCTTTATATTTTCTATAGACTAGTTTCATATCTGAGTGATTATATATCGAGTAATCCAACCTCTGCACAACCCCAAACACCAAACATGTTAATTTATTAATAAACATAAAAAATCCAGTAGGGTAACCAAATCTAAAATTAATAAATAAAAATGTTAATGTAAATGTCTTGATATAATAATTATATTTTTTTAATATTTTCTATTTTTAATTGACCCCCTCTAATGGATAAAAAACATGATAAGTCTTATCGATGTCATTATATTCTACCAAAATTCAGAATCAATATTTTTCCCCAGAAATCACTAAGAGTAATCTGTATTAATGTTAATTGTTGGGGATAATCACAAGAGGAACAAAGATTCACTTTTACAATTTTCAATTTAATTATTATATCATCACAATTGAGTTAGTAATTATGATATTAAACAAAGATAAACTAAATTTACACTATGTCATTACTTTATTAATTTCACTAATTTTAAGTTAATGTAGTAGATCATGTTTGGGTAATTGGTGTCAATTTATGGTCTTAATTTAATTTAATACACTAAATTAACTCATGAGCTTAAATAGAATAGAATTAATAAGTCTTCATGAATTAACTGGATCCACTTGGTTCACATCAACAAAAACTACATAAGACCATTGATTTTTTTGAGACGAAACCTAAAAAAGCCTAGATATATTATTTTCAAACATAAATTTAAATGGTGTAGTTAAGTCATATTTCTCTCCACCAAAACCCTTTATTATGTTGGGCTTCATCCCCTAGGCATCATAACTCTTACTAGGTGAGTGGAGGATATAGTTTTAATAAGTATAAATGTAAATAAGATTTTTATGGAAATTTTAGGAGTGTGGACGAATATAAATAGTGATTATGTTATACTCTTCACACAATTACATCCTCTTATATGAAAAAATCCACTCAGGGTTTAAAATTAATTGATAATGGATAAAATAGATTTCATTTTAAAGGAATTAATATCATTGAGTAAAATAATTTCTTTTACAATGATAAAAACATTAACAATAATTTCAATAAAAAACCAATATATGAAAAATAAAATTACACAATGAAAATAAAAAGGATAATATAATCCCTATCTAAGAAACTTTTCTAAAATTCAAATCCACTAACCCTATATTGTTTTCTTCTTCTTCATCTTATGTGTTTCAATTTCAATGTTTTCAAAATTCAATTTGGATTATCTGAAACCATTAAACAACTTCTTATTTATATAATAAATGCATTTTCATACCAAAAAATTAATAAAAACATTATCATTAGAAAATAATAAATAATCAAATAATGAAATAGTTGATAAATAACTAAATATATAATTTATCCTTATCAAACCTCTCAAACATAAAACTTCACTTATCTCCAAACAAAACAACAATATAAATTCACAACTAGTTCTTATATAAATTAGTTAATAACTCAATTGATCATTCATATAAACTATATTTCTTAACATAATTTTTGGAATGTTCAAATAATTCCCCACAAAAAAAATTCAAAGCATTATTTATATATAATTCAAATTCAAGACAATTATCATTGACTTGTTAATTTATATTTTTCATTAAAATTTATCCCTTTAAGGATTTAGTTTAGTAGAATTTAATTAATCTCATCAATGAAGATCATTTGATATGGATTTATGCTCAATATAAAGTAACATTATATATATTTATAGGATTACATGTATTATAAATCTCTCCAATGAAATCAAATAGAAAATAAATTAGATTATTCATTATTGTGAAAATGTCTAGAAGGATAATGTTTGGTATTTAATGATGTTATAAAATATATTTCAGTGGCCTGAAAAAGGAGGGTTTTCTCCTTTAAATTTTAAATAATGACATTCCTCCAAATCCAAAAGTGATTAACTCTAACATAAAATCCCCTTACAAAGAATACATACTCAATTTTCGTATATACATTTCAAATATGGTCACTAATAAAACATGAAAAAATGATGAAAATCCATTTTTTCATTCAATATTTTATCTCTCTCTTATTATTTTTCTATCAAATACATGTGAGATAATGGCTCACATCATTGGTAATAATATTAGGATTCACCTAAATACACACCATTAATATCTTACCAAAAAATAATTGGAATAGGGAATATAAATATGGGGGAGGTGTTTCTAGCTAAAAATAAATTCAGTGTACGCAATATTCTACCATTTTCCTTTATTTATTTTATCTATTCATTTCATTATTCTTTCAAAATTTATAGGAATCAGTGTGATCTAAATCTAAATTAGTTGTGAAACCTTCTTGAATAACCCATATATTTCCCAAACTCATTCATTAATCTATCTCCTAATATTATCATTAAGCATATAACTATCTACTTTAATATCAGATTAAGTAATCATATAATTAGACTTAAAGAATATGGGTATGATGAAAAATATAGCTTTTAATGTGGACTGTTATAAATTTACTCAATGGTCTCTAATAGTTTTAATATGATTTAACTTAATATAAAATTAGTTATCAAAAGGTATTAATAATGTTTATTTAATGTCCATGATCATTTTTGTATGGTCTAAAATCATCATGATTTGAATGTACTAACAAGATCATTCTAATAGTTATTTATACCCTACGATGTCTAAAGAAATTCGGTATGTGAAAAAATGATAACATATCCTAAGAAAGGATTTCGGAATGGGGGAAAACGCTGGAGTATCAATTCATGGAATAAACATTAACTATCATCTTACCAAAATAAATATTTTAATAATATAATTCATCAATTGAAATCATGTAAAAAATCAATTTAATGAAATAAGTAAATATAATAAAAAATAAAATTGCATAAATATCCACATATATGTTTTTCATTTTAATTATGTTGAATCAAAATTACAAAAAACCTATAATACTTCTCTTTAATATTGATGTCACTATGGTCAATAATGAGGAGAAAAATCCATTTGTTCGGATTGATGGATCGATCAACTATACATGAATAAAAAATAACCAACATTAGTGGGTGTGTGAAATTTTTGAAATTTATTACTGTATAACAATTGATTATAAGGAATTAGAGAAATTGTAATTATTATATTTCAGATATTTTATCATGTTCTTGATCCTTGAAATGTGTTGATTACAATAAAATCCATCCATGTGTACTTGTGTTGGTTCTCATTCCTTTTCTTCTTGTCACCATCTTTAATGTTTTTGAAAAACCAAATTATGTAACAAAATTTAGTATTATATTCTCTTAAATATTATAAAGAAATTATGGGATCTACATCAATGGAAAAGATATATCTCAAAAAACTAAAATTAATCCAATAAATATAGTAAATATTCTTGTTGGCTTTGAGAAGATATTTGATTTACATCATTAAACTAGAAATTAGATCATGTTCCAGGCAATTTGAGTCTGATAAAATCCACCCATTAATGATTTATAAATCAATATTGAATGAACCTATCCATTGTGAATTCTCACTTTTTTCCTTGATATTATCTTGAAACCTTCATTGGTGTCATTCCAATTTTTATTGGGTTCACATTGCAAAAAATATACTCAAAACCTAACCATATTTTGAATCTCACCTCAATTATGTCATCTAAATTATTTTATATGAAGTAAATGATGATTCCTTATATTTCAGAATAATTTTACTATTCTATATGTGTCATAGTTTATTCTTCTTTAGAAATTAATCAATTCATTGATATCCCTCCTCTACCTCATCTTCTTGATCCTACCTATCTTGTTTTGTGTGTAACATTTAATCGTCCAAATTTCCATATCTTGGCCAAGTTTTTTGGTTTTAATTATTAAAAAAAAAATTAGTAAGTAGGAAGTACACATACCCTAGTACTTATTATTGTGTCTTAAAACTGAATGATGGTGGTTTTTTCCAATATTAATTTCAATGGGTTTACAATAGTCAATTTCCTCCAATACATACTCATATTATTCCTCTTCAATGTTAGTGATTAATTTTTCTACGGACTACTCATCTCTATATGATACTATTTCCTCAATTTGATGCATCGTACTCTACTCCATTCCTTATTACAAAATCATATGGGATTATTTATCTTTTTTATCATTACCCTCCATATATGAACTCCAACATCTAAAAAATCATGTAATTTTCTATCTCCACCTTTTCATTACCTATATATAGATTTAAAAACAAGCTATTCATGATGTAATCTAATAGATTACCTTATTTTCACTATTTATTATCTATCTCTTAATGATCTATGAGTATGTTCTCAAGTTCCTTATGTTTTACCTTATGTTTTTTTATTTTTTCATTAGTTTATTCAGGGAAACCGAATATAATGTATATAAAAATTTATAACAAAATTCTATATTGGTCAATTGAAATGAAAGAGAACCTTGGTAATGCTACACATCTCAATTTTCAAAATATGTGTCATGAAAATTTATAGCAGGTCCAGAAGAATAATAATATGTTTCATTTCATTAATTTATTTTTTATCTATCATATCCAAATGAATATCAATCATTAAAATATGTTATATATAGTGACCCTCAATCTGAATAATTCATTTCCAAGGTTGTTAACTCTTCATAATATTTTTTAAATTCTTGTGTCATAACAATGTAATCATAAGTCATGTAATACATCATGCACCCCCCATGAACACCAAATATATAAAATTAAAAAAAATAAATGTATTTTTTTCTGAAAAACCCGAACAAAAATAAATAATGAAAATGGGGATGGGAAATAGATAATCCTATAAACCAAATTTTTCTTCATTTCTATTTTCCATTGTTTCCCAGAAATAGATTAAAAATCTTCTTATGTCTTACAGATGCAAATAATTTCTACACATGTTTAGAATAAACATTTCATCAAAATTATCACTAAATATAAGGTGTATTAATGTGAAAACATTGGGTCGATATCATGTGGAACAAGGAGTTCTATTTATAATCTTCAATTTAGTTAGTATATCATCAAGTTTTTTTTCACTAATTATGAAATTCATCACAGATAATATAAAAATTCAAATGGATCATATGATATGAGAATTATATATTATGAATTCTATTTATACAAGAGGAGGTCAAATATAGTTTTAAAAAATAGTTTAAAATAATTAAAATAATAAAACCCAAAGACCTATTTAAATAAAATATAGGACTGAACTCTTAGTCGATGATAAAAATCACCAAATCTTAATCAGATACAACATGGTTAAATAATATTAACATTATCAATATCACACCTAATCTGATTAATAAATTTATTGATCATAAGCATAGTTATTATGATAATAAAAACATAAAATAGTAATTTTAATATGATAATAAAAATTACTATTTAATATGAAAAACATTAAATGAACATATAATAAAAAATTAATAGAAATAATAAAGTAATAACAGCTTACAAAAATTAAATGAATAATCTATTTTAACAATAAGAGTATGGTGTTCAATAACTATTACTAAAGGTGTCCATTTTTTATGCTTATAATAAAGTATATTTGTCTTTACCAAGGAAATCACTCAATATCATGACCAGAATATCAGTATTCATATCCTGGGAACACCTTGATATGCTGATCTGATTATCTATCTACTTGACCTTGGTAGCCCTTAATCTGATGTATTAGATAATCTATCTTTATATCCTCAGAATCCCTATATATTTATCATGATTAGACAATGTTTAAAATTAAAAAAATCTTAAAGAGACAAACCGAAAATGTTTCCTTAACCTTTTCAAATGATTTATAAGATATTAATATTGGGTTGTCCCCACATTACAAGATTTAGAAAATGTCATAGGCAAATGTAACTATCTTCAAACGTTTAATAAAACATGGTATTTATTGTAAACTTATCTACTGGTAATATTGATCTCCAAATGATCGTAAATATAAGAGTCTTTCATAATGACATGGACACATGGCACTTAAAAACATTACAATTTGGAGTAACTGAATATCCAACGTTATATTAATTTACACCAATATAGTGTAAAATATTTTTCTTATATTAAAAATAATTCTTAAAAATAAAACTATATACTTAATTCATTCCTATGGGCTTCCATGAAATTATCATTATGATAATATTCATGGATTTTAATGAAATATAAATTTGTACTAGTATCATTAGGATTATTAAGACTTCATCACTATAAAATACAAGGAATAAAGTCAGTGAACAATTATGATAATGGGGAGTGCAATATTTATAACAAAAGTCTAATTTTGATAATCATAATTAATAATTTAATGTATAAATTCGAATAATTTTGAAATTATTCAAATTATTGTAAAACATAATGTTTTCTAAAAAACATAATAAAACACATTGGATATACAAAATGAAGAAAAATATTTTTTAATAATATTTTTCATGATTTATGAAACTAATAGAATGGAATAGTGAGAAATTGAATTTATAACAGAAAAGACTACCATTTTTGGAATGAAAAAACCCAATAAATAAATAAATAATAAAATTGAAAAATATATAGTCCATGTTCACTTGAGTACTTCATATTATGATATAAATTATTAATATTAATGTCTCTTGAGTTTATAAGTCATCTAAATATGATGTTATTTTATACGATGACCTTCAATTTAGGATAAAATATTCTTCTAAGAATCATATTTCCCCATTAATGTAACATTATCCTATTTGATGAAATTTCACCCTCCATAGAAATGATATATTGTATTGATAAAAATTTATCTTCAATTGTGATAAAAATCTCTCTAATTCTATCAACTTCTCCCCCTTTATAAATTTCTCCCACATTTTGATTTTCAAAAAGGAATAGCGAATAAATTCAATGAATTTGGAAATATTTGATTAAAAAATGACATATTGGAAAATATAATGAGAGATTTAATCATAAAAAAATGTGAAAGATCATTCATGTAATAGGAAGAAGAAAATATTTAGCCAAATCAGAATGAATGAAAAGTGTAAATCATTCTTTTCAAAACAATTCAAATTCTTACAAAAAAATATAACGATTCTTTTGAATGAAATGAATCATTATTTATCAACATCAACATGTATGTATTCATATTCTTGAAGCCATTATGGACTATGTTTATCTTTTACATACATTCATCTTTAGTCAACAACGTCTCCAATAATTATTATTTTTTATTCTTCAATAGGGTGATTTATTCTTTAGAAGATCTAGGTCTTTTCAACTCCAATATCATGTATCAAATCTTTCTATTTAGATCTTTTATACCCCGAGACTAATCAATAATTTAATCTTTGAATCTTTTCATGAACATCACACTATAAACTATTTATTTTATAAACTACTTACAAGATTCTGAATATTCTTTCAATAGCCTCTTCACATCTTCAATATATTCATTATACAAATTGATATCAACAACTAATTGAGGTGACCAATTACCCATTTTATTAAAAGAAGTTCGGTGAATCTGTATATTTCTTAATAATCATTCAATTACGCCGCATGTTAAATTTAATTTTTCTTTAAAATCGTGATTGAATTTAATTTATAAAAAAAAATTAATCAAATCTTTTAACTGAAATATTTGAGATTTGGAACATATAATATTTTATCATCAAGAATATTTAATGAAAAACCATATAATCCTGTCATTCAAAATCGATTTTAATGGAAGAGTCTCATTTTATAGTTGTTTTATAGTTGGTTTAATATTTATTATTTCATTTTTTTCATTACATTTTTAATTATCTTTATTTGAGATAATTTATCAATATATTTTGAAATTTTTTTCTCAACTTCATTATCATTAGATAATTCAATGATCTCAGCATCCATTCATATTCACCATTTTCATAAAATCTTGCCTTCTAATGTTTATCACATTATTTATTATATGGTGACTCATCTTCCTCTTGTAATGATTATTTTTATGTAATTATTGAATTTTATTCTTTATTATATTTGGTTGGTAAATATGATATTGATCCAGGTGATGATTTTTTAGATTGAGTTTTCTCAAATTTATCTCCACATTTATCTATATAATCTTCATTGTTTTCTTCTTTTTCAACATCCTCATTCTCATATTTTTCAAATTATTATTCTAAAAATTCCTGATAAAATTATTAATAACTGTTTTAACTTCCTTATTTTTATTATTTTACAAAATTAACAATTCCTTCATCCTATTTATTAATTTTTTTCAAACTATTTTTATAACTGAATGACAGTTCATAATTCAATTTTTTATAGTTATGGACCTCATTAATTTTTTTAAAAATTTGGTCTTGATTATATAAAAACTATTATCCCAATAACTTTATCTTCCACAGATGGAATATTGGCATGCACAATAGGGATTTATTGACCTGCTAACCCTACATGAAGGATTACTTGATCGAGTTGGTATGTAGGAGGAACTATATTCCCAGAGACACTCCCAATAGTCTTCAATAATCTATGACATAGTTCACAATCTAAAAACAATTTTTCTTTTGTTTTCAATTATTATTTCTATAAATTATCCACACCATGTATTATTATAGCATTTTCCACATCCAGGTGAATTCTAATTATGATACCTCATAGTTTCTATTCTTCATTCATCTTCAACCACTTATTGAAAACATCATTAGGGTCATTCTTAATATTATGCTACTTCTTCTATGGGGATCTTTCATCTTTGCTTTTCCATTTCATATTTTTACCCTGATCAACACTCATTGTATGTTCCTTTTGAGAAGTATCATTACCAACATTCTAAACAAAATTATTAGTCTTGTTATAAAAAATAGCATCTTCTTGATTTTATCATCCCTGGTGTATAAAATATTATAGCGTTTGTTAATTGAAGTATTCACAATCATGAAAGAATTCATTAACTCACCCAATAGTTTTCTCTTCAGAGTTGGAAATATTGTGATTTAATATTTGATACATCCAGTCTTTTTGTTGTCGATTGTAAGAATGATGAATCTGATAAGAATTTCCTCCACATGTTTATAAAAATAACATGAAAACATGAAAATTAATTTTAAATAAAATGATCTTATTTCCATAGTATAAAAATCCCTTGATTCCAAGAGATATTACATGATTGTATAATGTTAAATGGGTAAACTTGCAATATTTTTCTTAATGGCAACACAACGAATATTTAGCCTTATATCTATTAAATTTACTAAGGTCGTTAGGCAGTTTTTGTGAGGGACCTAAAAACATTCTCTTATGAGGGTAAACCTAAAATACTTGAAGCATTCACGTAATAAATCATGTATCTCTACCCAGATATAGAAAAATAAAATCTTGCAATTCTATCATCCTTGAAAAATTAAGTAGATTCATTTACATCTGATACAATATCTGCATAGAAGAGATCAAAATAAATTTCATGTTTTTCATCAAATACCAATTGAAAACATGAAAATTAATGATCTTTATCATGGTAGAATAATATTTCTCAGATAAATAATTTTCAAAAAACATTTATCTAAAATTTAACCTATTCTTGTAATCATCATAAAAAACCATCAGACAAAAACTAAATCTGTTGAATTAGATGTAACGATGAACTTATCAGACTGGAGAATATTAAGGTTTAATTATTTTACGAAAAATATATAATACAGCCAATGAGGGATGATGGTCTACTCCAATTTATATAGGAACTAGTTTGTTGGATCACTATCAAAAATATTGTTCATAGAGATTTTACACATTCATATCTTATTATTAATAATCATCCAAATATATATTTAATATATTTTTAATCTAGTTTTTTATAAAAATTATTATAAGGCATCGTCCTTAAACATTACTTTATCATGAATTAAAAGAATAATTCACATAGAGGATCTTTTCAGTTTTAGATATTTAGAGAATTAGGTCATAACTATTAAATCTCAAAAGATTACATAGTAGAAACTTCTACTAAGTGTCCATAAAATAAAAAAACACCTAAAAAGAAACATGTCTAGTTCCATGTTTTAGATAGAATGTCTTTCATTGATCCTATATGTGACCCAATTCATATTTAAGTCCTGTAGAAAACATTTCAAAAACATTGGATGAGCATAAAAATCCCAGTAAAGGATACACAATGAAGGAAAACTGTTATTTTTTCAAAACAACAAGAAAACCATGAGTACTTTAACAAAGTAATACTTTTCACCTTTATGAAGTAGTAAAAACCCTTCACTGAATAAAAGACCATTACTTACCCTTATATAACCAAAATATTACCATAAAACCCATATAAAGAACACATAACATATAAAGGTAACTTGGGACATAAACTTATAGAAATGGAATAACCTTACGGTTGACTTCCACAAATACTTAATGGAATAGACATATGTCTGACTTCCATACACAATGCATTGAAGGTTATAACGTAACCACCCGTTCTCATATTCACGACACCACCCGTCATATGGTTTATCACGTAACCACCCGTAAAATGTCCAAGTACCATCATTACACATAAAATATTAAAACTATAAACATTTCAATAACAACATTTCATTTTCAATCACAATAAGTAATACCAAGATATTGAATTAATCAATCCATTTTCAAAAATCATTTAAAATCGATTTTTGAATCAAAGTGTCACATACAACTTTGAAGCTTCTAAAGGAATTATAATTTTAAACCATTAATGTCCATATAATTAAATACTGAAAACCATTTTGAGAACATGGACATTAAAGAAAAAGATTTAGAATAATGAATCTTTAAAATATTTAAAACGATATTTTTCTTAAAGTGTTTCTAACAAAATGAGAGACTCCTGAATACAAATAATTGCAAAATAAAATTTAATCAAGACATTATATTATCATGAGAATAAAGGGATTCATGATATAATATGTCAAAGGATAGTATACACACCATATAATAGTGAATTGGTGCATAACAACAATGAAGTCTTAATGGAAATGTAAACTGAGATAAAATCCATTATAATGATGGTATCCTTAAATTAAGGATAAATCTATCACATAATAATGTGTGGGAAATATAAATAAACCCAATATAAGTGGATATTAAGTGTGAAACAATCATAGGTCATTCACACATACTCTTGGAAAAACCAAACCAATGACAAAGATATTTAACTCAATGAAATGAGATTGAGTTATGATTTCCAATACACGTTCGTCTAAATGACGTAAGAATTTATCAATGAGGTGATTATGTGTAGAAATAGTATATCCACAAATAGGCTTGTGAAAATTTCAACATAGAGATTCCACACATAATCTTGGCATAATAAAATCAAGAAGTAATGTTTTAACCCAATGAATTGAATGTGGGTTAAGAAGTTATGACAGCCTAATGACATCACTTTAAAATTCCGAAAATGAGTTGATGAGAGAGAAAATGGTATCTCCTCACTTGTACATAAAATTTACATCAATAAGGATATATAAGAACATACCCCAAAATAATATTATGTGAATTAAAAGACATAACAAAACAAGTCTTTTAAAAAGAGGAGGGTGAAAGGTTCCCTTACCGAATTGGGTACCTTTCGAAACATACACCCCATGGAAGAAGGGTAATACAATGAAGATTTGAATACCCATAATTTAAATTATACTACACAAATATTATAATAATGTTCATTACATACACCACTGAAAGAAAATTGTGGCAAACGTAGTATAAATGTCACGAGAATAAAACGGAGATGAAAAATCCCTTACGAAAACACGGCAGCCTGACGACACCCCTTAAAACATCCAAAAATGGTTTCATGAAATCAAATAGGGACTCTAATTATATGAACATAAAAATTATATTAATAGTAATATAAAATAACATCCCCAAACATATGAAAAATGATTTTGAATGAAATGACATAAAAGAGAGTGCTTAAAAAAGAGAGAGGTAGGATCCCTTACCTCAAGTCTGACTTGTCTTGTTCATTTCTTTATATTCCTGAATAATAAAAATTGGTCAATTAATAATTTCTTAAGAAACTCTTTTAAATATTATTATTCAGTTCATATCACTTATTATAATGTTATAATAATTGGTTAATAATGTGAGTTCATATCAGACGTTTTTGGCGATGTTTGGTACATGAGTCAAAAATGAACATGTTTGAAAATGATTGTCCATGTAGTTATATGTAAATAATCTCCAGAATAGTATTAATGATTTAAATATCATATATATCCAGTACATATTTATTTTATACTACTCCATAAAATTTGGAGATAATATGAAATGAAATGCACTGTTCATGGAGACGGTAGGCCGTACGTACGCATGAACGCTGCTTTCATTTCATTGTCATATTAATGGAATTAAAAATAATTGAGATATATATATATATTATAATTTATGTATAATATATATGTTATATAGGTCACATATGTTCATTAATTCAATTATTTATACATTCCATGTATTGCATGAACGAGTCACATCACTTGAGGGGGCGGTAGTCCACACTTCCTCGTATAAAATTATCGCATTTGCACAACATGAAAAGCATAAAGGCATGTTCTACATATAAAATTTAGAAGCATATAGAAAACATAAATACCATATATATCATATATAAAATATTTTGACATCATAATGGCTACCATGAAAGGTGTTAAGAGAATATTGATCAATCATCGTTCCGTGAGGCAGAAATTCATCATCCACAGAAACAATATGTTCTTTAACCATTAGATGAAGGTGTGTGTAAGTGAAACTTGAATCAATCACATAACAACATACTAGTGTATTTAAGATACTGGTTTTGTTACAAAATAAAGGAATAAAAAGAGTTTATAGGGTCGGAGAAGCAAAATAAAACAAAAGAACACAAGGGAAGACATTAACATTAAATCGGGTAACTCTTTTTGATTTGAGCTAAAAGGCTCCTTGGAAAGGATTCTGCCCAAAGGTGATGCTTAAATGATGAATAGAGGGATGTGGAGAGATTAAATGGTCAGGGGATGGCCGAGCCAAAGGCTTGAGAGGTGTGGGTAAGGTGGTAGAGGTGGGGGTCTTTTATAAGAGGAGAGGAGGGGCACTCTTGGAAAGATAAAAACATTTACTTTATTATAAAATGATTTTCGGATTTTAAAGGACCCAAAATTAAATATTTTGAGGATAAGGTGATAATAGTTCGGAATCCATCCATCCAAAAGGTTTTTGACAAGTTTAGGTCTTATATTTTACATTATCTTTTCATTTTATTTAAATAATTAAATAATGAGGTAATCACTGCATTATCATGTTGTCATAAATAATTTAATTTATTTAATTTCTAAAAATTATAGAAAAAATATCATGATTTAGGAAATATTTTTATATTTCTAATTAATATTTATAGTAAAAAATATTACTTTTATATCCCCATTTAAAAATTGTTTATTAAAACAACACATGTGTGTGACATTTTTATTTTAACATTAAATAAAACGTTTTTAATGTCATTTACCTACTAAAGTTGCTCCATGGGGTCCTCAAGTTGACCCATGGATTGTCTTGCTCGGAAATGACACATCCAATAAGGGTAGGACATGTGTCATGGTCATTTCCTATTATTAAATCATCATTTTTACCTTAAATTACATTAATTACCTCTTATCGAGATTAAAAACATAAAAGTTACTATTCACCATAAAATTATTTTAATCCCAGTGAACCACATTTTACATCTTAATGAAAACCATGTATGTTGGATTTTTGAAATTTAAAACACAGAGGTGGTAAAATTTAATTTAAATGAAAAATTAGTTTTTTTTAAGTACCACATAGTGGTTTCACTATTCATCAAAAATTGAAGTTTTTTAGAAAAATAACAAAAATTCACCCTAAGCTATATTTGATATTCCAAATTCAAAAATGATGTCTATTTTAAAAAATTCAAAACATATAAGTTACATTAATTAATTTAATTATTAAATCCTGATGTCAGAACAAATAGCATGTTTTTATGAAACAATATATATCAAAAGATTGACACTAGTTTAAGTCCAATTTCAAAGAGAAATTAATTCAGATGACAAATATTGGATTAAATGGTAAAAATATATTCTAATTTCACTTCAAAACCAATTCAAAAGATAATCTAATCATATAAATAAATTAGATTAAAAACTGGTTTTGAATTAAAATACAACATTTTTCACTATTCATTAAAAAATGAACTTTATTGGAAAAATACCAAAAATTTACACAAAGTAAATTTTGATGTACTGATTCTAAAGAAGAATTTTATTGTCAAATAAAACATTTAAAATTTTCAAAATTATATTTAAAAATGTTTCTCCATGAAAAGGCGGTTAATCGACCTTTTAAAGAATATTAGAAGATTTATGGTTAAAATTGAACTCATTTGCATTTTTAATCCTCTATCATTTATTGTAAAAAGTATAAATATTTGACAAACATATATAATCATTTTTTAGGTAGTTCTATTCATTCCCATCATTACAGAGTCTAGGTGATAACTACCATTTAAAATAAAATTATTTTATTATTAGAGTGCAACGTAAGATTTCAAAGGAACTCGTTGATGCCTACTGGGTAAGCCATAAAGCATAGCATTCCCTTTAAAGTAATATTAATATTTTATTTAAAAATATGGATAAATATAAAAATTTCATATTCTTTATTTACCTGGGGTGTTACATCCTCCCCCCTTTTGGGAATTGCGTCCTCACAATTTTATAATTGGGCTCGGAAACATCATTGAAAGCCCCACATCGGAAAAGGAGTAAATTAAACAATAACTTTAAAAGAAAGAAAGGGAAGTAAAAAAGGACACCCATGTTAATCCATGCTAGTATTCCATGTATGGAAACGTGGATATAGAAGAAAAAACAAAGGGTCATGTTCTGAGGGAGTGTGACAGAAAACATGTTTAGGGGAATGTTAACCACCAGAAAATCAAAAACTTGTGATGGGTTAAACGGTATTGGATTCCCCAATAGGAAAATTTAACTGGCAATGATTTTTTTAGTTACTTTTAATTGATAAATTTATTTTTGAGCTTAACTAAAACATATGGAAACATACTTACTTGTCATGTTGACTTTAAACTTTTACTAGATTTCTTACACGAACTCATATTTTCTCCAAAAGATGAGTATATAGGATGACTTGTTTACATTAAGAGAGCTATAATCAACTTATAGAGAAACAAATAATCCAAAAAAGAGAACTGTATACTTCCCATGTATTTTTATCCAAAACTAAAACCCAATAGGTTAGTATGAGATCAGATAATACCCAAAAAAAATTATCCTTTATAAAAAGGAAATCTATTCTTAATCTCCAAAATTTGTCCAACAAGACCCAAAGTTCAACAAAGACCAAAAGTAAACTAACCTAATATTGAAACCCAAATATTTGAAGGATTTAATCACATATTCTTCCAAGTTAAATCGTAACATTTATCTCCAAACAACATAAGTTTATCTTAAAGTATCATATTGAAAAGTAATTAACCTAATCACATATCCTCTATGACAGGTTAATAATTTCCATAGATAACCCAAAATAAACTTACTCTTAATTCATAAAATCATCTTACTAAAAATAATTAGTCAATCTAACCAGGGACTTCACCTAGTCCAGTGGTAGGTGATAAATACCAGTCGCACTTTGGTTGTGGGTTTGAATCCCGCAGTTTTGTCCGACGCGACACGTTGTCACACGGTCTACGTGTTGTCCTTTTTACAAACTATATAATTATAAAATCATTCCCAAAAAGAGATAAAATCATCAAAAATAACCATAACATAATTTAACCTCAATTTTATCTCATGCCTTTAACTTTACATCATAACATATAGTAACCCATAATTACCTCAAATGTAAGGATCATATAAACGCAAATGGCTCTTTATAACTATGTCCACAAAAGAACAGATAACTATTCCATGAATAAAATTTTCAAATATCAAAACATCAGGGTTACACGTACTATAAAAAGTCTTGTAATGTAACCCCATCATCATAAGAGACTTAATACTCTTAAGAATTTCACCATAACTCTTGAAGCCCTTATATGTTGACTTCTTACTCATTCAACATTCTTCTTGATCCATTAACCATTCCTTTCCAACTTATTATAAATACATCTTTCCTACAAAAAAAATCATGAATCATATCCTATGATTCCAAAATAGGAAAACAAAAGTTAATAAATAATCCATACCTTTGATTGGTCATTGTCAGTTTGTTCATCCTCAATCATAATGGCATTAGGTATTGGTAAAAGAATATTTGTATGATCTTGGTTATCCCATTCCCGAAACTTCTTCATAGGAAATGTGTTTTTATAATGACCATGCACACCACATTTAAATCATTCAATTGATCCCTCAAAAAGAACTTCTTTCCCTTTCCTTGAGTCAACTGGATGCTTCCTTTTTCCATGGAAGGTTCTTACTTTATGACCGTTATTTCCACATCTATAGAATATTTCTGTCCCTTTGAAACATTTTCATAGGTGTTTCTTTCCACATCTTTGAAACATAGGTTTTTAAACACACATAACTTTATGATTAATACTTGTAGTTCTGTAGGGATTTGTTTCTCTCATATATGATTCCTTATAGAAAACACCAAGGTTTAGGTGGTCAATCATGACTCCAGATAGTTGGTTGATGATAAACCCAAGAGTTTTCATTGCAGATCTCATATCATTCAGTTGCACACTCAGAAAACTGTCACAGTTTCCTTCATATCCACTGTTACTTTGGTTCCTGCTAGATCCAACCATTTAGTAAAACCAAAAAGGCCAGTGTGAGTATATCAAGAAAAAAATCATGTACTAATGAAGAAGATAAACACTAAGATATACTTACTCATTAAATTTATCTAAAACATAGACTCTTTCTGAAATCCTAACCATTATGGTAATGTCACTTATGCTTAGAGAATACCCTAACCTCTAAAGATATCTAAACCGACCTCTGATACCAACTATAAGGCCCCAGACTTAAACATTACTTAATCATGAATTAAATGAATAATTCACATGGAGGATATTTTCAGTTTTATAGTTTTAGATAATTGGGTCATAACTATTACATCTCAAAAGATTACGTAATAGACACTTCTAGTAAGTTTCCATAAAATTAAAAAAAACTTAAAAAGAAACATGTCTAGTTCCATGTTTTAGATAGAATGTCTTTCCTTGATCCAATCCTTGAAAATATTCATCTATAAGTCCTATTGAAAACATTTAAAAAACATGTAATGAGCATAAAACGCCCAGTAAAGGATACACAAAGAAAGAAAACTATTAGTTTTTCAAAACAACAAGTAAACCATGAGTACTTTACCAAAGTAATACTTTTCACCTTTATGAAGTAGTAAAAAATATTCACGGAATAAAAGACCATTACTTACCCTTTTTAACCAAAATATTACCATAAACCCATATAAAGAAGACATAACATATAAATGTAACTTGGGACATCAACATACTTAAATGGAATAACCATATGGTCGACTTCCACACATACATAATGGAATAGCCATACGGTCGACTTCCATACCCAATGCATTAGAGGTTATAACATAACCACCCATCCTGGTATTCACGACACCACCAGTCATATGGTTTATCACGTAACCTCCCAAAAAATATCCAAGTACCATCATTACACATAAAATATTGAAAATATAAACATTTCAATAACAACATTTCATTTGAAATCACAATAAGTAATTCCAAGATATTGAATTAATCAATCCATTTTCGAAAATCATTTAAAAGATATTTTTGAATCAAAGTGTCCCATACCACATTAAAGATTCTAATGGAATTATAATTTTAAAACATTAATGTCCATATAAATAAACACTGAACACCATTTTTAAAACATGGACATTAAAGATAAATATTTAGAATAATGAATCTTTAAAACATTTAAAACGATATTTTTGTTAAAGAGATTTTATCAAAATGAGAGACTCTTGAATACAAATAATTGCGAAATAACATTTAATCCAAAATTTATAATATAATGAGAATAAAGGAATTCATGATAAAATATGTCAAAAGACAGTATACACACCATATAAGTGTGAATTGGTGCATAACAACAATGAAGTCTCAATGGAAATGTAAATTGAGATGAAATCCATTATAAAGATGGTATCCTTAAATTAAGGATAAATCAATCAAATAATTATGTGTGAGAAATATAAATACACCCAATATAAGTGGATATTAATTGTGAAACAGTCATAGGTCATTCACACATACTCTTGGAAAAACCAAACCAATGGCATAGATATTTAACTCAATGAAATGAGATTGACTTATGATTTCCCATACAAGTTCGTCTAAAAGACGTAAGAATTTATCAATGAGATGATTATTTGTAGAAATAGTATATCCGCACATAGTTTTGTGGAAATTACAACATAGATATTCCACACATAATCTTGGAATAATAAAATCAAGAAGTAAAGGTTTAACCCAATGAATTGAAAGTGGGTTAAGAAGTTCCGACAGCCTAACGACGTCAGTTTAAAATTACGAAAATGAGTTGATGAGAGAGAAAATGTTATCTCCTCACTTGGACATAAAATTTACATCAATAAGTATATATAAGAAAATATCCCAACAAAATAGTATGTGAATTAAAAGACATAACAAAATATGTCTTTTAAAAAGAGGAGGGTGAAAGGTTCCCTTATCGACATGGGTACCTTTCGAAACATACACCCCATGGAAGAAGGGTCATACAATGAATATGTAAATTCCCATAATTGAAATTATACTACAGAAAGAGTATAATATTTTCAGTACATACACCACTCAAAGTAAATGGTGGCAAACGTAGTATAAATGTCACGGGAAAAAGGGATATGGAAAATCACTTACCAAAAATCGGCAGCCTAACAGCGCCACTTTAAACATCCAAAAATGGTTTGATGAGATCAAATATGGTCTCTCATCATATGAACATAAAAAGTACAGTAATAGGAATATAAAATAACATCCCCAAACATAATAAAGTTGAGCTTAAATGAAATGACATAAAAGAGAGTGCTTAAAAAAAGATATAGGTAGGATCCCTTACCTCAAGTATAACTTCTCTTGTTCGTTTCTATATATTCCTGAATAATAAACTTTGGTAAATTTATAAATTCTTAAGTAACTCTTTTAAATATTATTATTCAGTTAATATCACCTATTATAATGTTATAATAGTTGGTTAATAATGTGAGTTCATATCAGACATTTTTGTCGATGTTTGGTACATGAGTCAAAAGTGAACTTGTTTGAAAATGATTGTCCATGTAGTTATAAGTAAATCATCTACAGAATAGTATTAATGATTTAAAATAATCATATATATCCAGTAAATATTCATTTTATACTACTCAATAAAATTTTGAGATAAAAAGAAATGAAATGTGCCGTTCATGGAAACGGTAGGCCGTACGTACTAATGAATGCTACTTTCATTTCATAGTCATATTAATGGAATTAAAAATAATTGAGAGATATATAAATAATATTTTCAGTATAATATATATGTTATATAGGTAATATATGTTTATTAATTTCATTATTTATACATTCCATGTCTTTAATGAACGAGTCACATCACTTGAGGGGGCGGTAGTCCACACATTCTCGTATGAAATTATCACATTGCACAACATCAAAAGCATACAGGAATTTTTTAAATATAAAATTCAGAAGAATAATGAATACATAAATACAATATATACCATATATCAAATATAGTGACATCATAATTTCCACCATTAATGTTGTTAATAAAAGATTGAACAATCATCGTTTTGTGAGGCAGAAATTCGCTATCCACAGAAACAGTATGTTCTTTAACCATTAGACGAAGGTGTGTGTAAGTGTAACTAGAATACTTCACATAAAAAAATCCAAGTATATTTAAGATACTGGTTTTGTTAAAAATAAAGGAATAAAATGAGTTTAGAGGGTTGGAGAAGCAAAATAAAACAAAAGAACACAAGGGAAGACATTACCTTTAAATCGGGTAACTCTTATTTATTTTAGCTCAAAGGGTTCCTTGGAAAGGATTCTTCCAAAAGGTGAGGCTTCATTGATGAATATATAGATGTGTAGAGATGAAATGGGAAGGGTCTAACCGAGCCAAAGGCTTGAGAAGTGTGGGTAAGGTGGTAGAGGTGGGGGCCTTTTATAAGAGGACATGAGGGGCACTCTTGGAATGTTATAAACTTTTACTTTATTATAAAATTCTTTTCAGATTTTAAAGGTCCAAAAATTATATATTTATAGGATAAGGTGATAAGAGTTCTAAATACATCCATCCAATAGGTTTTTTACAAGTGTAGTTCTTATAATTTACATTATCTTTTCACTTTATTTAAATCATTAAATAATGAGGTAATCACTGCAACATTATGGTGTCATAAATAATTAAATTTGTTTAATGTATAAAAATTATAAAAAAAATATCATGATGTATTATATCATCTTATATTTCTATGGAATATTAATAATCAAAAATATGACTTGTATAACCCCATTTAAAAATTGTTTTAGTAAAACAACACATGTTTGTGACATTTTTATTTTAACATTAAATAAAAAGTTTTTAATGTCATTTTCTTACTAAAGTGGCTCCATGGGGTCCCCAAGTTGACCCATGGATTTTATTGGTCGGAAATGACAAATAAAATAAGTTTATGACATGTTTCAAGGTCATTTCTTATTATTAAAACATTATTTTTACCTTAAATTAAACTAATTACCTCTAATCGTGATTAGAAACATAAAAGTTACTATTAAAAAAAATTATTTTAATCCCGTTGAACCACATTTTACTTCCTAATGAAAACCATGTATGTCAGATTTTTTAAATTTAAAACACAGAGGTGGTAAAATTTCATTTTAATGAAAAATCAATTTTTTTATGTAACACTTAGTGGTTTCACTATTCATCAAAAATTGAAGTTTTTCAGAAAAATACAAAAAATTCACCCTAAGATATATTTGATATTCCAAATTCAAAAATTTTGTATATTTTAAAAAATTCAAAACATATAGTTACATTAATTATTTTAATAATTAATTCCCGCTGTCAGAACAAATAGCGTGTTTTTATGAAACAATATATATCAAACGATTGACACTACTTTAAGTCCAATTTCAAAGTGAAATTAATTCCAATGACCACTATTGGATTAAATGGTAAAAATATATTATAATTTCACATTAAAAACAATTCGAAATATAATCTAATCATATAAATAAATTAGATTAGAAAGATCTTATATATTAAAATACAACATTTTCCATTATTCATTAAAAAATGAACTTTATCGGAAAAATACCAAAAATTTACACAAAGTAAATTTTGATGTCCCGATTCTAAAAAGGAATTTTATTTTGTCAAATAAAACATATATAATTTTCAAAATTATATTTAAAAAGGGTTCTCCATCCAAATGTGGTTAATCGACCTTTTAAATAATATTAGATGATTTATACTTAAAATTAGATTCATTTGCATTTTTAATCCTCTAACATTTATTGTAAAAAGTAAAAATATTTGACAAACATATATAATCATTTATTAGTTAGTTCTGTTCTTTCCCGTCATTACAACGTCTAGGTGTTAACTAACATTTAAAATAAAATAATTTTATTATTAGAGTGCAATGTATGATTTCAAAGGAACTCGTTGTTGCGTATTGGGTAATACATCAAGCATAGAGTTCCCTTTAAAGTAATATTAATATTTTATTCACAAATATGGATAAATAGAAAAATGTCATATTCTTTATTTACCTGGGTTGTTACAATTATAATATTGAGAATAAATAAATTTTTAAAAAATGAAGCACATTAATTGTTTTTTATGAAATGAAAAGATTAAAAACAAGAACTATTCATAGTGACATGTTTTATAAAGTAATAAAGAAAAGAGAGGTACCTTTTAGAGTGAAGAAAACACTCGATATGAATAATCTTTTAACATTGTTTTATATATAATATTTATATTATGATAAATTTGACAATGAAATATCAATTATTTTAAATAAAGTATAATTTAATAAAATATAATTATGATGTTTTCAATTAAGAAAAGTAATTATAAATATGTAATTTGAAGAAATTATTATCATATAATTTAATCTTAACTATTTTGAAGCGAACATGAGTCCGGAAATTTTATAACCTTTTCAGAGTCCGTGAATCACATAATCAATTCTATTTCAGAAGAAAATAAAATGTAATATATGAGACTGGAAAAATATTTGTGGTGAAATATTTATAAAAACATAGACTTTTTAGAAAACATGTTTTTTTTGGAAAACAAAAAACATATGTACTCTCCATATTAAATGGAGTTACAAAATTTAAAGAGATGTGTAATGAAAAATGCAGACATGAATTATATATTTACGTTGATAATTACCAACATATATTTAATTTATTATAATCTATTAATAGAAGAGGTTTTTTACAAAGATCAGCAAGTTGTTATTGTGTTTTAATGAATTATTAAATGATATATATATTAAGCGTTCAATCCTGAAGAAAATTGTTTCTAATATCTATGTTCGCAGAATGTGAGTTATGTTTTGGGATTATTCATAAGAAAATGGAACTTTAGTTATAAAACATTATTTTATATTTTCTATCATTTATGTCATTATCATTTATTGTGTATTGAAAAAACAAAAAATTATAAAAACAACTTACAACTAATATATATTCATCATCTGTTTTTTAACATGATACTAAGTGTATCTTTATATAAGAAAATAAAACTAAATACTCACCTATGAAATGGAATTTTATGGTAGTACAATTTCTATCAACTCTAAAACCACTTATGTCGCCATCTAAAATAAATTTTATTTCTAAAAATTTTTAGAATAATGGGAAAGTAAAAAATATATAGTACCATTATGAAATTGGAAAATTCATTTTACATCTTTTAAATGGTTTTCCTTTTGATTTTTTTGACATTTTCTACATTGGCATACACAAAAAATTATATTTGGATGACCTCTGGATATGTAATGTAAACTTCATAACATACAAATACAAGTATTTTGATGAAATGGCTTCCCAAATTCATCAAGATTATGGATATTAGATCTATTAATAAGAGTAAAAATACATTTAATATTATCTTATACAAATTTCAATATAATATATTTTATATGCGAATGTTATGATATAAATGTTTCTTCTTCTTTTTTGTAATATTTGATAACCATGAAAATATGTTTACACACCCATCATACTCATTCCAAACGTAGATATAATATGATCTATAAATAAATCTATCAAAAATTTCTGATTTTATCAGAATATAATTTAATCAAAATAGTTTTCTTTGAACACATTAATTTTTTATCTTGTTTTATAAAATATTGTGGATTTGCGGATCCCTTATCAATGTTCAATAACAACCAAAATCATCTCAAAATATTATAATAGGTTATAGGGTCTTGTATATGTACAATTAAATCATTAGTATATTTATAAACATATTTAGGATGTATTTTAATTTCAAAATAAGGATGTTGTTCAACATAAACTTCTTCTTGAACATATCTGTTAAAAATAGCACACAACAAGTGCAGTTGAAAAGGATTGAAATTAATGAATGATGTAAATCCTAGTACAATATGAATAGATTCAATTCTAACTATCGGTGAATAGGTTTCTTAATTAGTGATGCCATCATGATGATTATAACCATTAATAATCTGTTTACGTTTATTTTTAATGATTATTCCATTTTCATTCCATTTGTTTGTAAAACTCTATTTTACACCAATTATAGATGTTTCATTTATCCATTATAAAATATTACAAACATTTATCCAATTAATTTTATTTAACCTGTCCATAATTTACATAATCCAATCCTCATAACATAATGGATCATCATGACTATTATGATATAATTGGGATAATAAATCCCGATGTTCAGTTTCATTTAATAAAGAACTTCTAGTTTGAACTCATTGATCTAATTCACTAAGGATACTATCATAGGGATGATTCATGAGAGGAAAATATCTTCCTAGATTATTAAAATTCTATTCCTTGATATATGATACCAAATATTCATGAGTAATATCATCATTAATAATTTCTTACTTTCTAAAAATATGATAATATGTTTTTTACAAAGATGTGAATATGTTTTTGAAATCAAATAGGAGGATGTTGGTTGGGGTTGATTGAAAATAATAGTGTAATTTTTATAAAAAAAACATGTACTATTTCCTCGATGGTACAAGAATCTTTATTAAAAACATTATATTCCTTATAGGTTATGGAATAACCTATAGTTATTACTTTATCATACTTGGCTAAAATTTATTGATGTTATCTTTTGTATTCCTGATTAATACTTCAAAACCAAATATATTAATGAAAGTTACTTTTCTATATCTATTTTTTGAAACATGTAATGATATTTTTTATGAAGAACAGAAATCAAAATATGATTTGTAGTATATAAGATAGTACAAACTAATTCGACTTTAATTTTTTTAAGAATTTTTAATTCACTGAACATTTTTCTAGTTATTTTATAAGTGTTATATTTGGTCATTCAATAATAAAATTTTTATGAGAAGTTCAGTGAGTTGAAATCCTATATTTTATAACATAAGTACTACAAAATGTTTCAAAATCATTATTTAAAAATTCTCCATCATGATCAATAAAATAGTTATCAGGGTAAAAGTTTTCTCATTTTAAACATTGTATGAAAATGTTTTAAAATAACAAAATGCATCAAATTACATTTTGAGAAAATAAACACAAGTATATCAGGTGCAATCGTCAATTGATAAATATAAATATTATTTTCCACCAATACATCAAATTTTCATATGGACAAAAATTTCCATGTGCATTAACTATGAAGAATAATATGTGGAAGATTCAATAGTATATTTAAAACTTTACTTTTGTTTCATACATTATTGAAATGGGATGAAAACTTTTCAAAAAATCAAGCCTATGTTCTGGTATATCTGAAATAATTATTTTATTAATAAATATAGATATGTTTCATAGGTTATTTAGTCCTAGACTTATATTATACAACTTGGATTGATCTTCTATTTCACCACATCATGGTATTTAATATATCCTAAGTTAGTTTATGTTATTTGGGTAAGAATTATTTTTCTGAGTGGAAGAATACATAAATTAATCCATAGAACTATATTCTAACTAGGAGAAAAATATTACATGTTGTGTCAATATCTCATTGAGAGTAATCTATAAAACTGATATTATTACCTTTTTTCTTGATAATATTTTCTAAAAAGTATTTTTTACCAGTTAGATGCATGTAAAATCCACTATACATGTACTATGTTTTCTTATTACTGGAACATTCATTCTTTTTATTAAAAAAACATAAAGTTTTGTCACTTAAACCACCTCATCTCAAAAATTTTTGAATAAAAGCACATTATTATTCCTCATTTGTTTATTAAAATATAAAATAGAGAATCCATTTGATTGATATTTATTGAATGAAAAATTAGTTTATCAATGAAAAAAAAAATTCAATTTTGTGAAAAGTGAGGCACTTTAAGAATAATTAAATTTTTACTAAAAATAATTATTTTTTGATTATAATTTATTCCAGAACCATTTTCACGAGGACATATGTGATTATACAATTTATCAAAATATCAATTTCCATTGGTAAGGATTGACTAATGTATATTTAAACATGATATTTCAGATTTTTTTTCAACTAAATCAATATCCTTATTTGTAAAATTTTTAAAATTATGTTTTACAAAAAATTTTGGTAAATTATTCTTATCAAAAATTAATTATTATAAATCCTTATAAATGGTATAATTTCACAATTAATTTTATAAATATATTTAAAATGATCTAATATTTCATTTCTTAAAACCTATATTCCTGAATCATACATTGAATCATTTTCCCTTGTAATTATAATGTTTTTTATAAATTATATCTTTTTTATAAAATATTAGAAAAATCAGAATCTTCGTCATAATATGGTGAGGAATTGTTGACAATAGATATGGAATATTCTTCATCTAAATATATTTAATCCCTGTCATTAGGCTAATTTTAACTATGAGACAGATTAGTAAAATGTCTGAAGTTCCACTATCCAGAATATTCATTATTAGATAAATTTTTAATAGAATAACCTCCTTTTTCACTCCAAGTTTATATTAATTATAGAAATTTATTTCACTTCGATTTGTAATATGATGTGTCATGATATTCCTAGTTCTTATCTTTCCATCATTTCTACCAATATTTTGAAAATATGGTCTGATGTGTTTAGTTTTATTTTATCCATACAATATAAAATCATCTTTATTAAAACTCATATCATTATTACATATCTTGTAAAAATATTGAAAAATAATTCATCCAAACAATATTATTCATCCTTATGGTGGGATTTACCAATTAATTTTCACAATGTATTGAAGTTATTTAATATGATTGGGCAATAACATTACACTTTATTTGGTATTTCACTACATTATTAGTAGATTGAACTTCAGTATATTGGGTAGTCATGTCAAAAACCAACTCATCCGATTTTATTTTTAATTTTACCAGGATGAATTTTTAATAGTCCCTCAAATTTCATAAGGGTTCCAATTAAATAATCAAGATTAATACTATTCAATATTCTAGTTTTGTCAAGAATTGTTATTTTGGGTTAACATTTATTATGAACAATATCAATTATATTTTCTACAGTAGTTAAATCATTATGTACATTTTCACCAATATCATCTAAACTATTAATGACAGTCTTTAATCTCTAGTTCATTATTGAAAATAATTAACCATATAGAATATCAAATGCTTAATAGGATACCATTAACAATGGTCTTTGAGTCTCAATAAAATTTCATGTACCAAAATATACGATCTAAATCTATTTCCAGATACTCTTATAATCTTCACAACAAATAAATTTGAATATATATGATTTATATCATTGAAAAAAAATAAATATTTATAACTATGTAGTTTAATTGATATTCTAGTATTTTTATGATTAATTGTTGTAACATCCTTATTAGAAATTATATAATTACTTTTAAGAATGAAAATGTTATCAAAACAATTGTTAATAAAATAAATCATCATCATATTTATCTTTTACTTTCAATCATCACCTAAAAATATATAAGGTGTATTGGGATTCAAGATATCAATCAAACTGACATTTAGACCTACCATATAAAAACATTATTATCCAAAAAGAAGTTGATGTTGTAATGTTTAAAAATTGAATTTTTATATCAAAACATTAAAGATAGATTATAATTAAATAAAAAATAAAATAATAGAATTTCATCCAATTTATTGACAAAAAACCAAAAATCTATTTACCTTCCCCTGATATTGATTATTGGATCATATTATATGATAATTATAACTTCAAAAATATATTCTTATAAGAGGAGTTGAATTGTAGTTTTGAATACTTTTTATAGTATAATTCAAGTAAAGATAACCCAAAAAACTCATTATGTAAAATATCAATCTTGGACCTTGGTGTAATGAATTGAGGCATTGAATCATAATCAAATAAAATATGATAAAATTACAGTTACATAATCAATATCAAATTGGATCTATTTAATCAGATTATGAATCATAATAATTTTTTTTAATAATATAAAAATAATATAGGAATTTTAATATGATGACTAACATTACTATTTATCATGGACAATGAAATATATACTTGTATGAAACCAGTAATACCTAAAATAATGTTATAATGAATTACAACTATTTAATGAATAATATATATACCTTAAGAGAAATTTAGTAACTAAACCTACATATTGGTATACATTATTTTATATATATAAGAATGTATGACTTTCCTTACCAAAGAAATCCCTCAATACAATGATCTGAATCTCTTTAATACTATCTCAGGAAGCCGTAAATGTGATGAGAGGATTGTCTTCCTACCTTGCATTAGTGTCCCACAATCTAATGGATCGTATTTTCTATCTTCCTATCCCTAGAATCCCTCGATCATTATGATGATTGGATATAGTTTAAAATCAAATAAAATGTTCTTAATGAGACAACCTGACATGGTTTCCTCATAATGAATCTCTCTAAATATTTACCAGAGACTAAAAACAAGAATTCCACATAGTGTAAGATTTAGAAAAAATCGAGTGAATATATAACAAGCTTCAAACACTTTGAATAAATTTTAATTTATTGTAAACTTATCCAATGATAATAATTATCTCCTTTCGATCATATTTGTCAAAAAAATTTGTAACATCTTCGACAACTAGCACTTGACAGCTTATTACGATCTTTCATAACTGAACTTCTAACGGCCTTCTAATTTACACAATTATAGTTTAAATATTGTTCCATATATTAGAAATAAGCCTTATGAATAAGATTTAAAACATAAGTAAGTCTATTTTCATTATTTATGATTGTTAGTGGGATAATATTTATAAGGGTTAATCTAATTTTTATCAGTACTAGTATCATGGTGATTTCAAATAGATTATTTGTATGAAAGGAAATAAAAAAAGCATTAAACTATTATGATAAAGGCGAGTCTAATGTTTATTGGACACAATCTCATTCTGATAGTGATAATGAAATATGAAACTTTTATATTAAAAAACATTACGAATTTATATATGTATGTTAAAAAAATTTCATTATTTAGATTCATACCAAAAGACTTCACACATAAAACGTAACTAAATAATTTTTAAGAATGTGTTTGTGATTCCCAAAACTAAAGGAATGGAAAAGTGAGAAATAATATTTTTGACTCAACACATACACTATGTAATTGGTTAACTTATTTAATGATTTATATGTTAATAGAGAGTGAAAATTAATGGGAATTGATATCAAAATATGGATTTTATTTAATTGAATATATATATATATATATATATCCATATACGAGGTTAACAAGATCAAAATTTACAATTCATATTGAATTTACTCATTTCACAATGTTGGAGACCACATAAACAAAATAATACAATTTATATTATTATAAAAAGCATCCGAAAGATTCTAAGATTCATAATGCTTGACCTTAAAAGAAAAATGGCTAATTAAGTTGTCTCTCACTTCCCCTACCCCCTCCCCCTACAATAGTGTGTTCCATCCTATAATCATTATCACTATCTCAAGGGGAGTATGGAATATGGTTTTAATAAGTTTTAATGTAATACTAATTATTATGAAAATTCCATGAGGGTGGAAGAACATAAATTATTATTCATGCATAATATTAACTCATTTACACTCTCCTGTATTAAATTGTCTACTCATTAATGAATATTCATTGATCGTGGATAATATAAAGTAACAATTTATCAAAAGCATAAAAAATATACTTCAATTTCAATATTACAACATATGTACTAAATATGTAATTACATAGTGAAAATATAATTGATAAAATTATCCCAAACTAAGAAACTCCTATGATGTTCAAAGTCACTCTTGCTCAATGATCCTTTGAGTAGTCCTTCCCTTTCGATGATGCCTCTTCCTTCATTTATACATTTCATTTTCCTATCATGCTTATATTAGTATAATTTTTCACAAATTTATGAATCATCATCCATTTTTTTAAAATCCAGTGATATTCTTAAAATATGGAAATTATAATTATAAAAAATAAAATAACATAATTTATTTGTAATATATACACAAAAACCGTAGTGCATGAATTATTCCATGGACAACTAACTTCCCAATTTTTACCAATATGATAGAATAATGTGAGACACATAATATAATTCATAGTTAATTAGTACCTCCAAATAATGGGAAGTATGATCTCCTAAAATCAATCAATATAGATGTGTATTTTCCCACAAACTCTATTGTGATTTTGACTTGTTTCTAATTTTGTATTCATCATTCCATGACATGGAGCTGGTAATATAGTTTGGAGATACTAAAACTATAATGCGTAGAATCTATCTATTTCATATAGTCCACATTCATGTTTGAAAACATATTCCTCACCTCGGTCACCTCATTCAAACAATTATCTTCCACCTTTATCTACATTACAACAACATTCTTCCATAGTGTATAGCTCCCAAAACAAATTTTTCAAACTAAATTTTATTTTTACTTCACTATGAAAAAGAAGATCCCCTCACCACATGAATGTTACATGAAACTCCAGATGATAAAGTGCATTACAAAAATCCAAGTCGTGATATCTAATTTTTTTTTAAAATAATATCATGTGGCCATTGTAACGATGCTAAATCATTCCCCATGACACAATATGTTGTGAGTAAGACCTATGTTCAAGGCATTGGTGTTGATTTGTTTTAGATGTTATACAATACTTATCATAATTTATTCATGTTATTGTTTATTTTTTTTGTTCTTCCATATAGATTTTTATTTCCACACATCAAACTAATCAATTTATCGACCCTCTGATTTACTATCATTGAATAAAAAATGATCATACAGTTTGAGTACTCTAGATGAAAATGATCCTGCAACATCCAACTCCTCATTGTGGTACATTTTATTTCATCTATTATGTGTGGTAATATATTAATTGAATATAAAGAGATCATACATTCCATCAGAGTGTGGTGAATATGATGAATTGTTTGATGACATGTCCCTTAATGGTGAAAAACTAAAGCCTATAGTGCTTTATCCTTAAAAATGCTAATGTAAGCTGAGGTAAATGATTCCTATGATTTTTTTATTAATTATTATGAATATTATTCAATAGTATTCCCCCTTAATAAATTGATATATATTTATACATTATTTAATCTATAAAAACACCACATGGTGGGGGTTATCTCGGTCTTTTTGTTTGATGCCCGAATAGAGAAGGCTCTATGGTTATGTGGTTTATTGCTAGTATAAAATATTATTGAATATTTTAATGACATGGATAAAATTATTCAATATGTTAATACTTGATTGTTTCACCTCTCTAAAACTATTTCATTATTTTAGTTTGTTGTCAAATGTGTTAGATCTACTATATCGATGAATGGTTTCAGTGTTGAATAAAAAATTCTCTCCAAAAATTTCTCAATAGATGTGAAGATAAGGTAGTTTTTTCATGGTCATATGATTAATATTTATAATTATAATATTTTAACATTAATATGGAAATATATTTAATTTAATGGTTCTACTATTAGATTATATATTGGTTTATTTTGTTTAAAATAGAAAAAATCAATGAGAAAAAGGTAAAATAATTTGATAGATATATTTTTCAAAAATGGAACTATAGTAAATGTAAGACTAAACATGGTGTTAGTATTATAGTGGATAATACGATAATAGATACATTGTGGAAATATTTTTATATGATAATAAAATAATAGTCATTAAGATAGCCATGGGAAATTAGACATTAATTTTTATCATATTTATGAACCTAAATTAGGTCTAGATATACAATGGAAGTCTATTTTTTAGGTTCATTTAAGAACATGGATTAAGATTCTATCTCAACATGAGAAGAATATTATTGGTGGTGGATTAAATTGACATGTAGGACTAGAATTCTATATATCATGTAGATTTCTGTGGTGGGTTCGGTATGGATATCGTGAATGATGAAGGATCAGTTGTCATAGAATTTTCATATAACTGGGGTTTTCTAGAGGAAAATATGATCTTTATGAATTTATGGGGAATTATAATAATTTTACTCATATAAAACATCACCTCATGTAATCATTTATTATTTTTAGACCTTTAAATTTATAATTAAAAGATAAATATAACGAAATTATGGAATATGAGAATCAGATATTGGATCCTTAAGGATAACCTTATAATGTAATTTATGTAAAAATTAATGAATTGGATTTGTATTTTTATAGAACCACCGACTATATAATGAATGAGGTGGATAAAAGTATTCGAAATATAACAAATTATAATCGGAGATAATTATAAGGGTTTCCATGAAAGTAAAAGATTAATAGGGTTTGATGAGAATTCCCAAATAGAATTTAAAAGAAAAAATAGTGTTTAAATGTTTTTAAACTTTTTTTAATGAATATACTTGAGTTTGAAATCATGTTAAAAGTAAAGAGGTTAATAATGTTTTTAGTGAGTTTAATTCACGTGTTTTTTATAGTTACACCATGCATTACATATTATGAATAATTAAATATTAGTCTATAATTTATCTACAGATAGAGATAAAAAACCTTAAATATATAGATGTATTTTTTTGGATAAAATATAAAGAAGGACGTACCCCTTTAAGGATGATATTGTTAATAAAAAATAGGGATTATACATTAATATAGTCTTCAATGATGTTTTTATGTCTATATATGTCTAAAATAATATAATTATTTATAGAGTGGAATTAAATTGATGATATTATAAAAAAAGGGTCATCCTTTAAATGTTAAATATGAGTTATGGATTATTGAAAAATATAAATTAACGTGGATACATACTATCTTAATTGATTTTTGTAAATATTCAGGATGGTCTGATATTAATTGAAACTGCATGATACTTGATGATGTAATGAAATCTAAGATATTTACTAATTAGGTGTGGAAAATTACACTTGATATTCTATCTAAAGCCAAAGGATTTATTTTATGTTATTTTAATTATAAAGGAATTAATATTATTACCCAAAACAAAACATTCACCCATAAATGAATTTTTTTATATAGTTTTTTGATATGTTAATATCAATTAGAATATCAAGATTTTCATTTTAGGATTATTTATATTGAAATTGAATATGATAATGGGAATAGATTTTTTATGCAAAATACTTTAATGAAAATTGGTGTTGGTAGTGTATATCAAACTCACCCAAGACATATATAAATGGACTTTTACTCAAATTAGAACTCCAATGGTTGTCACGGAAGACATCTATGTCTCAATAGAACAATATCATCATTTTCATATAAACCCATACACCTTTTTATTTTTTATAGATGAAAATGTACATTAAATATATGATGCCTAAATACATTCTATTTAGGAATGATATTGTTTTTTATAATCCAACGAACCTATCAATTTAATGTTATAGATTTTTAAAAATAATATAATAAATAATAATCTATCTCATTTGGGATATGATAAAATATATCAACATTCATTATAGTAAAATGATTTCTATTAAAGTTGATATGAGATTGAGAGACCATATTAGGCTCTAATACAGATTTCAAGATCCTTTGGTTACATTATTACATGATTATTAGATTCAAGAGATCATACAATATTGGATTGAATAGTTTAGTAGTATTGATTATCAATATACAAAAATAATATCACATACATTTCATAAAATAAATTAAATAAAAGTATTTTCATTTAAAATATAATTATTCTCTCTATAATATCCTTGAATACCAATTATAGTACAATTTCTGAAATACCAATGAAAAGGAGTCAAAATAAGTATGACATCCAATATTAAGTATGGGTATGAACAATGTGGAAGATAACATTGAATAAATAAGGAATATTCAATATTCCAAGGTAATTAACTAATAAAATATTCCATTTATTCAATATCATTAGAAAAAATTATACTATGTTATGAATCAATGATGATGAAATAATTCTAAATAACTAATAATGAGTTCTTGAAACATGTCCATGGATATCATAAATATCCAAATAATCACATGTAAATGAGTTTCATATTTCATAATGATACAATGTATTGTTATAGACATCAAAAAAATTATTTTTGAGTACTTGTGACAAGACACATAAATCATTCGGTAGGAATACACAAAAAACATTTCATAAGGATTTCCAACTAGTTTATCTCATCAGACCCACTAATGCATCAAATGGATATATAATTCTACTCGCCACATGTGTCTTCATGACCAATGAATTAATCATATATTAAATAGTAATTTAAATCATGAATAATATTCATCATCAATAGATATATATATTGTTTAAATAATATGTAATTCCAATATTTATATAGTCAATCAAATGGATGTCATGTTAAAACACCATATATATAGCAATTGTATTTGGTTCCTACATTATAAATTTCCATGATATTAATAATTTTTTTATTAGAGAAAAATTTAATGCCCAATGATATATGATCACTAAAAATTTAATCCTTAAATATAATGATAATGAAAAAAAATTAATAAACCGATGAGAGATGATCATTAGAAATTTAAATTTTATAGTAAATAATGTATTTTAATGAAAAGAAAAAATGGGTGAATAATTTCTTAAATATGTCATGAATTTTTTTCCTAATAAAATGATTGAAAAATTACATATTGTGATAAATAATGAAAAATAGTTATGGGATGGGAAAATTGATTAAATCATTATAAATAAATAAGAAAACATTTCTTTTCATTTTTTAAAATGAAATAAAAAAATGAATCTTTTTTATAAAAATATAATTGTTATTTTGAATCCATCTAATATTTAAATATGGAAATAAATTTTACCAAATATAAAATTTAAATATATTAATAATTTGTTTTTATAAAAAATTTAAAAAATATGGATGTTTAACAAAAAACTATCTGATAAAAATAAACAATTAGATCAAATTTTATTTTCAACATTAATCATGAAAGAGTAACTAGAATTTAATTATGAATCATCATGAATATATTGATATTTTCTACACCTAATTTTTTTATATGCTGCACAATAATTTTAATTGATTTATAATACCAAATATGTCTCAATGGTGTATAAATTGTGATGAAATCCCCTTCCTCTCACCCAAATTCATTAATAATGGTATGAAAATCCAATAAAATAAATATTTTATTATTATAAATACATTAAATAAGCATAATAATATATATCATAACATATATTATTTACTTATTAAATTTTATCAACTATTTATTAACAATTTTGTATTAAAATCATTGTTTTGGGTGATAACTTCTTTGTCTTTTAGGAATATTTCAGTTCAGTAATTTTGGTCCTTGTACAATGAACATGGTTCCACAATATCTATAATATTATTTATTATATTATTATAATATATATCCAATATATGTACACATTTTTAGTCAACTCTAAGTGATATTGATAGAGATATTAATTACACTATTCATAGACTCGGTTCGCTGCATGTACGCATGAACATTGTTTTATCTGTTTGAAGGATGAAATGAATGAATGTAAAACAGTAATTAACATTTTATTAATCATTAATGTATCATATATATCATATATATTCATTAAATGTATCTTCATTCCCATCCATATAGTGGATAAATGAGAAATTGATAACATTGTATCATGGAGGTTGTAGTCCCATGTATGCATGAGCGATGTTATCGATTTCCAATATATTTCAATGTAAAAATGAATATATGATATTTTAATTTATGAATCAAAAACAATTTATCACTATAATATTTATTAATTATATATATTTATATTAATCCATGTAAAATGTTAACTAGAAAACTAATTACACCACCACATAGATACGGTATGTTGTACGCACACACGAGTAATATTATCACTTTTCATACGATGGAAATGGGATAGATTTCAGTTGTCAAATAATAATAATTACACTAATTATATTTATAATATTATATTAATTATTTTATTATGGGTACAAAAAAAATAGAGGATGTATAAAATTATATAAATTTAAAAGAGTCTATATAGTCGACTTTCTCATCTTTGGTAGGCATCCAATACATCTCTTCTTAAGGGATATAGGGTTTGTATTATGAGAATAATATAAAAAATATTATTAGTATAATTATTTTTATAATATTATTTTGGTTGTATTTTGGAGATATAATTCTCAAAGTGAGGTAAAAATAGAATGGTGGGTATCCTTTTATAAGCGTGGGGAAGGGGAAATTTTTAAAATTAAAAAATTATTAAAATGTAAAAATGTATTTCTCTATAATTTATATAAATAGTGTGAAAGACTAAATGATATGGTATGATTTTTTTCATTAAAATCAATCAAATATTAAACAATATTAATTTTTAATAGTTTTTTAAATAATATCTTTTGGTTTCACTATGTAGTTAACCTTTATTATCCTTAACCAAAGAAACATATTTTACGAATATAAAGGGTTATTGTTTAACATTTATTTTGTAAATTAGATCAAAAATGGAAAAAGGATGACATTATGGACTATATATTATTCACATTTTATTCATTTAATATTTTTATGATTTATAAATTATATAATATTATGTAATTTTCCAATAATTAGATTAATCTTATTTTTACACTATTAATTTTATTTGAATTTAAAAACATAAATAATAATATTGAATTTTAATCCATTCCCTTAATATATCCATAACATGTTATTTTTATCTATAAATTTTTTGGGTCCTAATATTTCACTCGAATTTATTTTCTTTCTATAATTTTAAAATTAATTATTTTATTTTTCTAATAACTGAGAAAATAAATTATAACTATTTTATAAACATTTAAAAAAATTATTCAATCATTAAAATTTATAAATTAATTACCATTATAAAATTAAATTAATTATGTTCCAAAAAAGAAATTATATTCTTTCATAACATGTTCTTATCCTTATGTGCACATATAAAATAAATTTAAAGTATGAATGAGATATTTTTCTAATTTCAATAATTTTTAGCAATTATTAAACAAAATTTGTTAATAATATATTATTATTTTTATGTGAAAATGTAATTAATCTATAGAAATAACAAAATAATTTATTAAAGGCTTCAAATAAATATAAAATACTTATTAAAACCATAAAATATTCTATGCAATATTTGTTGGAGTTAAATGATAAGTTAACACATGAATATATAGCCTAAAAAGCCTCAATTCTAATGAAATAAGAATATTAAATATATTATGTCCCTATTAACACCACTTAGGTGTTTTTTTAAATCTCATATGAGGGTAATTTATTCAAAAAAAATATTTAAATATATCAAAAATGGTATTTCATATTGAAAATATGAAACTCTCATTAGGTTTGTAATATTTATTTAACCCTAGGCTCAACGTATCCCTTATGCATGTACATTGTTTAACCAAATCACATATAAGGAAAATAATTACCCTTTTTTCATGAATGGTAATTGTTATTATATTATTATTAAATTCATTTTACCCCGTTATATATTCTTCCACCTCACTCCGCCACCATTTTCACTGGGTAAAATATCTTGATGGTTGAAATTAGTCACTTTCTGATAGTTGAAAAATTAACGACAACTTAAATTGGGAAAATTAAAGACTCTGCAATCAATTTTCAGATGAATTGTGAATTAAAATTTGTTTTTTTAAATTAAATAGTTTTTCCAAAATATTTTGGTTGTAATAAAAAAAAATTTCCACCTGAATTGATAATATGTCGTCTCATTGGAACGAGAACCCACTCATGCGTGATTGAGAGAGCTCTGTTGATCCACTTCTTCAAAATCAAGGTATTGTAGTGGATTATCCTTTTCCCCCACCACAGTGTTTTGAGAATATATTATTGTGGTATTTTTTATTTAAAATATATTTTATATTTTACCAATCATTCTAGAATTAATGGAAAATGTTGAAAACAATAAGAATCATAAAGCAAATATTAATTAATGTATATTTACATTAAAAATTATAAAAGGATAACAATGAATAATTATCAAATACATATCTAACATATTTATCCAGACATAATTATGAATATTTATCAAAAAAATAATTTAAATGATTTACTAATGTATAATTTCATGATATTATAGAAGAAAATGTTATAAAACTTTGAAAGGTTGATTAATATGTATAATTATCAAATGATAATTGAACAAATTATCCAAGGATAATAATGAGGGTATTATAATATAATAAAGATATGACATTTTCATTGGATAATAATGAAAATTTTATAGGATAAATATTTTGATTTGTTATTGAATAATTATAAGGAATAACCATATATGATAATAGATTATTCTAGATATATATTAATATTCTTGTGTCTGGTTTTATTATTATTCATGGGTATAAATTTGATGGTTCTCGCACAGGAAAAAAACAATACATGGAAAATATTCCATGATAGAGAAACTAACATCACAGGAATTATTTTAGTTTTTTTATAAATAAATAAACTAGTTTTGGTACTTTGAACCCTTGACTTACCTTGTGTGTCATCATGTCGACAACTTCATTAAAAAGGACTAAGAGAATGTGTTCTTCATTGTAGGGGATTTCCATATATCCATTGAACAAGAAATTGTGGCTTATCTTTGAAATTGGTACAGAAAAATTAATGGTAGGAAGTTCATTACAATTATTGGATCTGGAAACAAAGTTTTCCATGATATAATTTGTTTTGGAATAACTGGTGACCATGGTCGATTGTGTTCTCTTATGGGATAGTGAGTGGATCTTAAAAACCTGAATAATTTTGACTCCATGTATAATCATAGATAAATTTGTTTCCTTGTTTTAATTTTATCACATGATATTGATTATTATTGATATATTCATCTTGATGATATTCTTAGTAATTATGATTTACCTTATGTAACTATTACCTTGATTAATTAATTTTTCTTGCTACTTGAGACATATGGTTCTTCATGAACTATTTACTCTATAGAGGGAAAAAGTTCATGGATTTTGATGCTCATGAAAAAAGAAAATAATAAATGGGTATATCTATGAGGATTGAATGGTGTTATTATTGGGGTTTAACACAAGGTTGGCTCATCTACATAAAGTTCTATTCACTTGGGGAAGTTTTTTGGATAACTAGAGGACAACAAGATGCTTGAAAAACCGGATCACTATATGATTCAATGTCACATGTACACTTGATGTTATGAGGTAGATGAGCTAATAGATTACTAAATTCTTGGATAGTTTGGTTACTTTTTATATATTTCATTATCCTTCCATCATGTAAACAATGTAGGTATTGTTGGGGGTTTTTTATGGCTTTGTTTGAACATGAACACTCGATTTTGGATTATATGTTTTTTATTCTTTTCAATCATTATCTTCCCTTGTTGAATACAAATTTTATACATGAGAACATTAGGTTAAGGATCCGTTGGTGGTGGACTACTAAGTCTTATACTCACACCCTACTCATGAATTTTGATGTGGTTATATTTCTCCTAACTATAAATATGGGAAATGAAAACGTCCTTATCATAGAAACTAGAGCATAGATGCATGGAGAGAGTAGTGGACAAGGATTAATTCTAGATGAACCTACCTTTACTTATTTCTTTTTCATCATTTATTACTTGGGTTTGGTTTGAAATTTTGAGAACCTCTTTATTTGTATGAAGTGTATTCCATCATACATTTTTTCATGAATAATATGATTATAAATTTATAATTTTTATTATCATTTTATTTATTTTTATCTATTCAATGACCTAAAAATGATAGTTTAGTCTATCCACCACTGGTCTTGGACACCACTACTAGTTAGAGTCCTGTTGCATATAAGGTGGTATGGATGAAGTTATGTGGCACTGCAGTTCAGACCTGACAGTCCGAGTTAGGAATTAATAAAATGTTATTTGAGGATAATGACATATTAGCTTATTTGTTCTTAAATACATTTATTTGGGGCATGGTAGATATGTGATAAAATATTTGGGGCTTAGGTGGGGAAACTATGACAGTTCCTAGCTTGCACTATATGGTATACCTCTGAGTTTCCATTATTTATGGGATATTATATTTTATTGTTACTATTCATGAAATTCATCTTGGGTGACTCACATGATTTTGATATGTTATATATGATATTTTAGGTGTGTTTCTGCATTATTAAGAGGAACATTGGTTCACATTCCACACATATATATACATACAACCTATTTTATTGAATAGTAGTTCTATAATAAAATTCCCCAATTTATGATATCAATTTTGGATAGTTTCTCTTTGTAAGATATACCTATGTGGTCATTCTATTAAGATATGTCATTTCTATAATTTATTAGTAGAACATTGAAAGTTTTTTGTTAGTGTATATATGAAAACAATGACTATTATGTAGGGAAAAAGGCATCGGTTTTTGATATGAATGTTATACCAATGGTTAATGGTAGTCTCCTGGGAAAATCATGTATGATCCAAAATATTTAATATGGTTAATCCTGACAATTATATTTTTATAGAGTTTTTCCATAAGATTACAGAAAATTACACCTTGATGTAGTTGAGACTATATGAGAAGCATGCGAGAATACTCCCATATGGGTGGAAGTTTTTTATTTACCACTGTGAATATAGGTTAATTTTTTGGAGAGTGCTCTCACACCTACTAATTGGTTTGTGTAGAAGGACATCTGGAACTGAAATCTATTCACTTTTTTCAATCCTAGGCATAGGTGATAAAAAAATATGGTCAAATATTCCCTGATTTTAACTCCAATATTCTTCCCCATTCCAATGAACTAGAGGCCCTTGGGATACTAAATACTATTTTGAAATCATTGTAGAATTCTTTGGCCTTGTAGAGATATTTAATGATCCGCAATTTAATTTGATATTGATCTCAAGGTAGGTGAACATTCAATTTTGATACCCCAATATCATATGGATCCAATGAAGATTAAGTAGATCAATGATTAGTTGGTAAAAATGAATCATAGTGGATTTTAAGGTCGATTACTACATCATGGGGCTCACTTGTGTTTTTATTGAAAAGGATATTGTTTTTCCTAAACTGCACAGACATTAGAAATATTTGATCCAAGTGATGGTGAGGAATATATATCCCATTACACATATCTATGGTATTTTTTTACCAATTATATGGAGGATGGTGGTTCTCTTCGATCATTGATCAAGATATCACTTGTTATGAGTTAGAGGAAGATCTTCTACATATCATGTTTTAGAAAAGTCATGGGCCATATGAGTACTTTTTTGTCATTTAGAATTATAAAGTGTAGAAAGTATTAATAGATCTTAAAAATAAGATCTTACACCTATACCTATACATCTTCATCATAATGTTGATTGATGAAATCATCATCTACTCAATAACAATGGAGCATCTTTCTATACACCTTGAGAAGGCCCTGAGAACTATTTGAGCACACAGTCTTTAATAATGGTTAACAATGTGTTGATTTAGTATTCACTTTGTAATGTTCATTGGGAATGTGGGGTATGATAAGTATTTTTCCATGTACCTAGATAATGTTTAGGTAGTCATGTCCTATAAATGTCTCTATGACATGTTTGAGATAAAGATATTTTTGACCAAGTAGGAATTTATAGATAGTTAATTTAGTATATCTCTAGTCTATAAGAAGTCATTAATTCACTAATGAAAAATGTATAATTTTTCTAGAATATGAACTACTGTGTATAGGTGATCTTTTCATAGAATAGATAGTGGATAATTTCTCCATTACTAACACTCGATGAGCATAGGATTGCATATGGTGTATACTATGATACATGAGGAATGGGTTTGGGAGTATTGTTTTTGTAGTAGGATTAGGCAGTATAATATGGGTCATTCTATCTATGACCCCATTAATGGATCTACATTACTCATGACATTTAGTTAGTATCAATGGTCCATGCTAAGATGTGTTTTTGATAATATCTATTTAGTGAGATATTTGTTTTATACACATATTATAATAGAATTTATTATTTCATAACATAATGGGATCAGAATATAAAACAAATGTGTTAAGATGTGTATCCAAATATCTATGAATTATTTATGATGTAAAAAATAAGGATAATTAATTTCTTTGTGAATTATTTTAGACATAAGTTGTTGTATGTCCATAAGTTTAGTGAGTGGCCTTTGGCAAAACAATGGATCTTCATGAGCTTGTTAACCTAGTGAAAGATATATGATTCCCAGGAAATGCGATAGATGTATTGGTATCCTGTAGTGATCACACCCTCACATGTAGAGTGATCAAGGGATGGATGTGAGTTAGACCTAATTTTCATTGTGATGCAAGAACTACTTATTGGAGGTGAGCAGATACCTAGGTCATCTATTGGTGATGATGATATGATCATGGTACATGCGAGAAAAGTAATCCCTATATAAAAAAAGAGGATATACTAGGGTATATTCCATATCTATATATGGGTAGTACATCCTAGAAAAAATAATATATTCCATGATTGCATATGATTGTTTGGGTGATCCTGGATGAAGAGGGACAACGTGGAGTTTATGTCTTCATGCCTTACCTACATGTGGAAAGTGTTTAAGCACCATCATCGTAGTTGATTGAACTATAAAATTACAGTTTCAATGTGGAAGTGGGAGGACATCGGATTGTAAATTGTGATGGGGTTAAACATTGCCCTGGTATGTCATGATGTAATATGATTGTTCAATGATCACCTGCAGAAGGATTCCCAATATTAATACATCTGATGGAATCACTCAGTGGAAAAGCATGAAAATCCCCATGATTGTGAGATTTTTTTGTTACATGTAGTTTCCTTGAGAGCTGTCTCATATATAGATTCATGTATTATTTCACAATTTTGTTAGGGCTTCTATAAAAATTTTGGGACTCAGTTGAGATTGGGAACAACATACCGGTCTCTGATAAATAGATAGTTTTGGATGACAACATATATACTGGAGGATATAATCCATGATTTTATTTTTGAATTTAGTGTATAATGGGATAATAAATTATCCTTGTATGATTTAATGTACAAAAATAGTTACCAAACATCAATTAAGATAAAAACATTCAATTATATTTATGGAAGTCAATGTCATTCTCTAGTTTTTTACCATAAGCGAGGTGATGTAATGTTTTGGGGGCTATTTTTGTTCTAGAGGCCTTCAAGTGAGTGAAGATGACTCAAAAATGTTTGATCAGCACACAATGTAGTTGGATATTATATAAATACTGTATTATGATACTTTATAGTTTGTGGAGGGAAATCAGGTTTTTTGCAGATTGACTCTTCAGCTAGTCCATTACTATTTGATAGTTAAATTAATGAGGTTTGTGGGACCATTCAGGAATAAAGGTTAGTATAGTTGAATGTAACTATAGTATTTCTTCATTGTAACAATTCATGAAATATGTTTTTCATATGTCATGTGTCTGTAGTTACATGGTTGATCTTGGGAATATCATTGACTGTAGGGATGTACAGTTGAAAATAGTTACATCTTATAATGTGAATCTATTATAGATTATACATTGAAGTGAAAAATAACTTCAAATCAATTCTGTACATTTTTTTAATTGATTGGTATTATGGAAAAATTTGGGAATCTATGTGGAAATGAGAATTGGCTATTCGAGATCAATTGCCTCAGTCATTTGACTAAGTCATCTACAGTCACTTCACTAGGAAGAGGAGTTGGAAGACAAGTATAAATTTAATATCCTCTAATTTTAATGATAAAAAAATCATATTTGTTAATAATTTTGGGTTTTTTATATATAAGTGATTTTTTTCACTAAAATTACTTAATAAATCTTTTAATGATTTTATATACTGGTAAAATCCATGAGAAAACCTTAGAAAATTCTATTCAATATTCACATATATATTCAGTGAATTAATGCTGTATCATGATGCCTGTAGAGCCTTTATGAAGATGGGATAAAAACATTAAATATATATTATCATACACACATTATATTATCATAAAAATAATTTAATATCTCCAAAATTTGATATTAGATTGAAAACCATATACTACAATTAGGTCTAGAATTCATGTTTTAATTTAGGCCCAACATAATTTTTTTTCACATTATTTGTTTGTTTAAATCCCATGTGCGAAAAATTCATTAAATATTGTTATTATTTTTTTTTCAAAAATAGTGAAATATCACCAATACATTGTTTGAAATTCAAAATATGAGACCACATTAAGATCTGGATGAAATTTTACCCTTGGAGTGGTAAAACATCACTGTGTTGTGGTTGTTTCATTAAAATGTATATAAGGGTAATTTTTTTAACATTTTTTTTAAATTATTATTATTACTCAATTCATTTTCATCCCATTTAATGATATCGAACAACAATGTTCATGTGTATTTTGATATTGAATCTTGAAATAATCAATTTTTAACGGATAAAAAATAAAAACATATTAATTTGGTAAAATTAAAGGCCCTTCCAACAATTTTTGAATGAATTTATAAAAAAATTATTGTTTTAATTTTGGTTATTGGTGTGTTTATAGTTTTTTGTTTTAGTTTTTTAACTATTTGACATTATGTAGTGGTAAATCTATTGAATTTAGAGCAACATTGGAACCCCCTTATGAGTGATTTGGAGACCTCTGTCACTCCTCTCTTCTGGATCATTAATGCATGGCTTCTAATGCACTTATTCACTAGGTTTTCGGTTCATATGAATTTAAGTATTGTATTAATTTTTTTATATTTAACTTCTTATAGAAATTCAAGAAAAATCTAAATATTTAATAAATTAATAAAACTCATATTAATTAAGGGAGAAATCAAAAAACATATCAATGGATAATAATTATGAATTATTAAAAATTAGTAAGTAATCTAAATATAATAACTAGTAATTATCAAATTCTAATTTCAAGTATCTATCAAAGGATAAATGTGTGATATTTACCAAGATACAAATATACAATTATGTAAGGAAAATTTATAAAGGAAATTTTCAAAATACAATTATAAAAATTATCCAAGGTTAATTAAAAGTTTATTGTCATGGAAAAATGTATCAAATTATCATAGGATAATTATTAAAATTATTCAAATTGTGTAGCATCCTGAACTCAATTATCTCATAACCAGAAGAACTTGATTGGCCACATGTCCTCATGTGCACCGCCCCATACTCTAGAAGATGCTAACTAGTAGTGAATGACTAGGGCGTGTTATTGATGATAATATACCCTCAAGATATAGTGTAAAACCATGGTATATAAAAATGATAAATTTTGAAAATACTGTTAAGTAAAAAAAATTAAAATAATAAAACATTAATATAAAATTAACAAGCTAGAGTTGAATCAATATCAAATACAATGATGATGATCATGTCTTGAAATGTACAAAAAGAATGATAGGGGTAAAATTACACACATAATTCTATAAAAAATGTAAATATTCCAACAACTATATCAACTGGAATCGCAATCATAAGATGAATCCAGTTCACAATTATTCCATCATAAGTATAATATAATGCATCCACAGTCAGACACTTTTATAATTTCTTTACATGCTTCCATAATATTTCTGTGGGTACAAACCAATGAAACAAAAGAGGGTATGATATATTATTAGTATACCACCACCAATGGTATCTACAAAAATATAATTGGTGCATAAAAAATATTAGTGTGAATGTATAACAATATAAAAAATATATATAATGCAATCTTTTCAATTCTGGTTCATTTAAGAGCATAGGCTGACACTACATGCATTGTCCTAGGTTGACATTTCTCAAAACATGTGTCTGTATGAAAAATGATGTGTGTGTGTGTGTGTATTCTATATATGTAGTGAAATTTATATCCAAATATATACACTACTACTATATAGGAATCGAGTTGTAACTCAAGAATCCGTGGATAGTAATAAGAGTCTCATAAAATTTCAATGGATTACAGGATCAGGTGTCAAGAATAACAAGGGATTCTATAATCTTGTATTATAATGTGTGATGAAATGTCCATTTATAACATTTTATTAGGAACACCATTCCCATATATCACATTTACATTCAATTACATTCCCATATATCACATTTTGCATGGGTCACTATGCTCATATATCACATTTCATATGGGATCCCATTCCCATATATCATATTATATTTGGGACACCATTCCTAGCTACTACATTAAATTTTTAGGATTCCATGTCTGGTTATCACATTTTCATTGTACAACATTCCCGAAAATCAAATATAATTGGGGATGTCATGTACACACATAAAATTTAATTACAAATTCCAGTCATTCTTCAATAATATCCAGGGCGTAAATGATATTTATATGAAATACCATTTATCTAATGGGAAAATCCCATATTCATATGGTTATCACATTGAGTGGTTGTACCATTGACATTCAACTAAATTACTATTATCCATATATTGGGTGGAAATGGGAACCACTAAGAATTTAGGGTTTCAATGGAAATGTATAATTACTAAGGATATAAAATCAGGAAACCCTAAGTTGTTGTAGACGTCGAGTTCAAGAACCCCATTCCATAATCAAAGGTACATGTATGATTTTTATCATTGGTAACAATTTAGATTATATAAAAATACAAATTTAAGGGGACATGTGGAAATCTAGCCATGTGGCCTAACATCACTTGTTAGAAAATAAAACTGATTTTGGTATGATGTTCTATACAATCAACCTTAGGTTTCTATAAGAACCGTTAGACATTATCTAAATTAGATCTAATGTAGAATAGGGGAAATTAGAAGATTGTAATAATTCATTGAAAATACGGTACATTACCTCACAGCAAAACAAGTCCAAATATGGAGAGATAAATATGGAATGGGTGGAAGTTGAGTAAGTAACATTTTTGGGATATCTAACATATCCTATAGAGAAGTAATTGGTCATTTGACATTGAACCTAGATAAATTACTATATTGTATGGAAAAGGTAATCTACCATTCTTGGGAGAGGTTCCAAATGTGTGTGGAGTGGAAAAAGGAGGGAAAACCCATAAATTAAAGTTGGGGAAAGCATCCTTTTCACATATTTTCAATGGTGGATGGTTTGACCTTGTTGTTTTCCAGAACTTGAATGTAAAACATGCATCACCACTTGTTATGTGGTCTCAAGGGTTTGACCCTAGGCTAACAATTTGGGAAAAGAATGTTGTCCCTTCTATCCCACAAGAAACCATGTATGACTATGATGATTGAGTTGAATGATTAGAGAAAACAGTGTCCCTATTTATATTTTTTATAGTACCTATATGGTTGTGTCATAAATTTATAATTAACTATGTGCTAACAATGTGACTAAGTCTTTATTTCTGCAATGTGGAGCTCTGAGAATCAAACGAGCCCCATACTCTCCAGATTTCACCTTATCCTCATATGAATATTATCTTCATATGATGAGTTTTTTTTTGTAAAAATTATATACTTTTACCTCTTATTTATAAATAATATTTCACAATATCCCCCCAACAAAACAAATCACCTTCAATTTACGCTTCCTATATTGTTAAAAAATCATTTGTGTGGTTTCACCCACTAAGAATTAATGTTAGCCTCTCTCAACCTAGTATCATCCTATACATGGTCATGATATGATATAACGCATACTAGATAAACAAAAATTACTCAAGAATCATTCATGCTCCAATCAAAATTAAACACCAGATGATCCGCCAAGGGAACATCTATCTCCTCCCCAATATCCTCAGGATCAAATGAATGTGAGGAGTTGGATAAATAATGGGGAAGCTATGAGACATTGAAAATATAGTGGATGGCTTAGAACCTCTAAGATGATGTGAACTAATAGTCTATAGGTCCAGTTAGTTACAATATTCTGAATGTTCCAACGTAATGAGGTGATTTCTAACACCATCGTTGAATCTATCAATAGCCCAATATACTAGCACGAATGCCCAGAAGACCTTAATTTTTTTTATTTTTTTATGGATAATACCCCTTTTATGTGTTGAAGGGGAACCCGTACATGACCCGTAGGCCCAAGGAACAAGACCTGAAAAACCTGCAATACAAGACCCCAAGGCGTAGAGGCATACCATGCCAAATACATGACCCGTAGGCCCAACCCACTTGAACATCCCCTCCCTAGATTTCTGCGTCATTGATAACCTAGTTCCCCACCTTGCATTTCCGATCGGCTAGAATTTCCCCATACAAAGTTGCATGGTGCCTGGCCCCAATGGTGGCTGCCATACCCTCACATTCTTCCAATCTGGTTAGCTCTGCATCTGATGGCTGCTACTCATGTTGCTCTGATCCTCTTCTGGGGCTGTTCTATGTGAACTAGGCTACTCAATGGTCTACATGTCCCAAAGGCCCTGTGGACTGACGGACTTTGATGAAATAAATTTTTTGGAGACCCATACACCCAAACCGGTGGCCTAGTATACTAGATAAATAAAAAATATCTTATATCCTACCTCGAAAAACAATGTGAATCAGTAACGATTGGTATAAGGAATATTCTATGAAATAATCATACAAATATGCTTTTGAATAAGATGCACCTATGCCAAAATCATATAACCACGATAGGACACAATAGAGCTGGATCACTAGCCTCTAACTCAAATAAGGGTTAATGACAACACTGACTACCATACATGGTCTCATAGGAAAAAATCTAAATACTTAACTACATTTTTTTATTTTAGTTATTCATTACCAGTGGTATGTTCTTCTCCAAATAAAAAAATAAAATTATGGATTCATGCCTAGATTATTTTCTCTACCACCTATGTGGTGCACTTGACAGACCATCAATCAAATAGTGGTTTAATGTACTCAGAGTTAGGTGTGTACAAGGAGATTTAAACACCCCATACCGGAACCAAGATGTAAAATGAGAATATCTATCTGATATGATATATTTGGGAATTCAATGAAGGCATAAAATATGAAAAATTTAATGCCTCACAACAGAAAATTCGAAAAAGTTCTCCATAATATACTAATAGTGTGTGATCTTGGTCAACCTATCAATGATCAACAAAACCACACCACTTACATGTAGGGATCTTGGAAGTACCATCATGGAATACATGGTGATGTAATCCCATTTAAACTTAGAGCATGACATAATATATATATATATATATATATCTAGTAGGATACTCTGGCTCCACATTCACCTACATACAATTGGAGAACCATGTAGTAAAACATGACATCTTTATCATTATACCCATCCACTAATAGTTATGTTTGTTTAATGTTACATATTTTTTAGCCCTAGATATACCTCACAAATAGAAGCATGATAATCCCAGGTCAATTATTCAAGTAATTGTTTACTACAAAGTTATGTGCAGTAATGTGTAGTATGTAATCCTCAACGATAACCCAACCCAGGGGTGAGTCATCACCTAAGATACTCTCTCGTAAGACAATGCCCTCCCAATATAAATGATATCTCATAATTACCTTTCATATATGGGAGTAATTCATTGAAAAGGTTTCTAAACAAGTTTTCCATGCTAATAAAAATCCTCCATGTGAATACCATAATATTGAGACATAATGTCCCACTAACTAATGGCCTCTTTAAAAAATGATTCATCATTCATCTTGCTTAGAGCATCCACTGTTGAATTTCCATTTACATGTTTATAAGGAAGATAAATGTAAAACAAATTCAATTATTCTACCCACATACACTTCATGATATTCATGTCATTAAATGTGGAAATGTATTTTAGACACTTTTTGTCCGTGTAAATGATTAACCACTTCCCAGATTGAAAATGAATCCATAAATATATGGAATGATCCACAACTACCAGCTCGAGGTCATACATACAGAAAATCCACTAATGAGGTCTCATCTAGTGAGACCGATACAGTAAATGTCAATATCACTACATTATAACTAATCCTAGCACAATTTATGATGCATCATAATGGAAGTTATATCTTCATCCCAACTCTACAAGGTTTGGGATTAGTGAATAAGTCAATCTACCTTTTAGATCCTAAAATTCTAACACACTGGATTTATAAAACAAAAATTGCACACCATTTTTATTCATATCTATAATAGTAACTAATAGGAATGAAAATAATGGAATGTAATTCCTATTGTGGCCATCCATACCCAGGATTCTATGCATGTTAAATATGTTCTTTGGTTGTTCCTAGGAAACCACAATGCTCACCTTCTCTAAGTTGACAGATACTCCAAACAATGAGATTATGTGACCAATTATTTGAATCTTTATGATCCAATAGTGTTATTTTGTTGATATTTTCATAAAAGTTGTGTTCTATTTTTATATTTATCATGATATAATGATGTTTCTCATGGTCATGTTGCGTACTAAAATAAAAAAAGATATCTTCTTTGAGGACTACCAAAAACAAATATGGATATATGTGGAAACTTGGTTTATCTGTAATATAAAGATATTGGTTTCATTCATGAGATCAAAAAATATAACCAAATAATCAAATAGGAAATATGTATAACATAATGTTGTATGTGGTATGTATACTGGTCTAATAATCATCTGATGGAAACCTATCCTCAAATAGTTTTTGGAAAAAACTATCACTCCCCAGAGATGGTAAAAATATTTCTTTTATAAGAGGAACATGATATTGATTCTTAACAGTAGGTTGGTTCAAATTGAGATAATATACAAATAGACTTTTAGTATCATATTTATTATTAATGAATATCATAGGTGAGTCCCATGATGGTGTGTTGGTTCATATGACACCCTTACCTTCCAAATCCTCAATGTACTTCTTTAATTCTTAGAGCTCAATATGTGGCATCTTATTAAAAATAATGGAAATCAGTTATGCAAATAGAACCAGATCTATAGAGGAATCAACTTATCTTACATGAGGTCACCCAAAAAGGTTATTAGGTATGACAACCCTGAAACAATATAGAAAAGGATTTAATTACATACGTTGGGTTCAATGATAAATCATTTAGTGACTATTCATATATGTTATCACATTTCCCTTAACATAATTATCTAGTATAGATCAACTCATCTAAACATCCCATTCTCCCTTATGAATGTAGGTACCTCCCTCAGGTGATGTGAATGAAACCCACTAGTGATAGAAATCAATATGAGAATGATACAACACCAAATAGTTTGTTATGAGTAAGAAGTAGCAACATAGAATCTTGAGGAAAAAGATGTTAAATAATAATTCATACTCACCTATCATAGAGGGAACCCTTTTCACTAGAATTAACACTTTTATCAATGTCCCAATGGTGTATCGAGAGTCATAACACCAAAAAAGTATTCTTTTTCATATCTCAATCATTCAATTATCTTAAAAAATATTAGAAATTGAGAATGGCATATGCCAAATAAGGTGGATACATAATTGGATGGAAATACAATAGTACCACTAAATTTATATGGCCCATAACTATATTATCTATATGGTAGGTTCCACTGTATAGATATGAAGATATTCATGTCACTAGAATACAAATGTGTCACCGAAAGAAGGTACACTCTGCTGGTGTTAAATGTATGGAGTTTCGATATATTTTCATTGACCACATCCTTAGCCTAAACAACCATTAGTTCCCAGCTAAAAATATGGTGTGGTTTTACTGATCCTATTCGTGGAGGAATATATTATCTAGATACTCTATTATTAGGAATTAATGGTATAGACCTACAAAATCACTAATTATTCCCCAACTAGTGATATGGTTGACATTCCACAATATCATTTCAACACTAGGGATTCTCATTACATGGATTCCGAATATATGGAACACTACATATCTATTATTTTGTACTATATGATTGTTTCTACTCCGTAATTATGTACCTAAAGAAACAAATCATGCCTCTTAATTAATAACATACTTTTTTTATAATGGAAATTCCCTACTAACTCAATCATCTTCCCTCATGTTTTTATTTTTGAGGAGGGTTTTATTTACTATCTCAGAAACATTAGTGAATCGAAATTTATTTGACCATGATCAAATGGCTTATATATTCACAACGTTAATTTCTCAAACAATCATCAACTATTCACCATCATGTTTTGGTGAAAATCACTGATTTTTTTAAAATCAATTGAATAAACTAACACAAACTCAACACCCGATTATAGTCTAATAAACCCCAAAGAATTATCTTCTCTTATAGTCTGAGTGATGATTCATCAAATACAGCTTTTTAGATGTCCACCCAGAATATTCCTTGATGAAGACTACTCAAAGTATTCATATTCCACCAATGCACATGGGAATCATGAAAAGGATAACCCCAAGCTTTTCACTCCTCTATGATTCCAAATATAGATTCTTGCATATTGATAGAATGGCCTCTATCCATGACCCATTATCCTAAGGGACACTATTCCCTGATAATTCATCTGGATGTTGTTGGTAGAATTTTTATGTCAACTATTTCATTGTAGCGTTATGTTTTGGATCTCCTTGAATTTAATTCATAGACCATTGTAGTATCTCTCAACAAAAAATACAAACCCCTGTTATGAATAAAGAATGGTTAATCAACTGTCACTAATAGAGGTAATTATAGACATTCAGGATCCACCACATCCTGATCATTATTATTTCCACGTTCTAAACATGATACCTCTAAGATTTAATTGAGGTATAGTTCTACAATTATGAAACACACACATTATAAAATTTTCATCTATAGAAATGGTCAAAGGGAGTAGAAAATGACATGTCCATAACAATCCTATAAATGGGTCATACCTCTCTACCTACTCCTATAGATTGGTCTATGTGATAAGAAGGAAAATAATGGACCATAATATACACACCCTAGTACCCAGTACTATGTTAAAATAGGGTTATGGTCTCTCATAACATAGTATAGGTCCTGATATATAGAGTTTCAATTGAAATCTATAGATAAAAACACCCTTTACATTACAATTGGCTTCCACATTTAATGGTGACCATTTAAAAAAATAAAATTATTTATTTTCATAATCATTAATTTCTATATTGATATCACATTATTGATAGAAACATCAACAATCCTAATCCCTTAATTTCCATACACAATATCTATTTTAATGATCACACCATGTAACTATGACCTGGCCCTCGTATTTGGGAATAATATATAAAAGATTGTGTAAGATGGTTTTATGAAATTAATTAACATTAAAATTTTATAAAAGTATATATGATTAATAATTTTTTATTTTTATTCATGTAGTCAATGAAACTAATGCTTCATCCCATGGAAATAGTGGTCTATGGATCAAACATGGAAGAAGTGGTTTACAATGTTTCCACCATTAATATATATAATTCTACATAATTAATATAGATATCGACCTTTTAATTTATACATTTACTATATCCCTATAAGATGTTTCGTAACATTTCCAAATATAAATGTGAAGGAAAATACTAAAAACAAATGAAATAGAGTAAATAAAATAAAGGAGATAATCCTATATGTAATGGCATAGTGCATGGCATGTGAATTAACAAGTTCTTATTTTGATGGATGAGAGGATACCTCTTTTCCATACCAGGTCAAAGAAAAGTAAATTAAATAATCATAATTTAATAAATAATAACGCTAAAATAATTTCTGTCACCAAATAGTGATATCAGTACAGCTAAAATAGTTATAGAAAAATTTAACAATATTTCATCCAAGGTAATTTTTCTTTCCCTTATATGAGGGTGTGACACTTCCAGTAAACTGCTCCTTAAAAAATTACATTATGTTCCCAGTCTCCATTATAATATCCAAATATTTATAAAAAGGGAAAATAACTAATACCTCTTTGTATCAACCAAGACCTGGTTCACTCATAAGTAACTAAACTCTGTTGGCCACATGTAATCAAATATACATCCCCATATTCTAAGATATACCATGTATTAATTAGGGACTACATTGTGTCATTATAGATACTATGTAATTAGGTTATAGTATAGATATTTGGAAAATAATAATTTTAAACCAAGGAAATAGCAATAAATAACCATATGCTGAATAATAAATCATCTTTATAAATGAAATATACATGAAAAAAATCAATATTAAATACCAAGTTGATTCACATGTCATGTAACATAAAATTGGTGGAAATGGTTATAGGAAAATACATCATTCTGTAAAAAATTTGAAAAAACAATTTCTATTATCATCAAATGTATAAGTTCGATACTACACTCCTATAATCCATCATAAGAAGAAAATCAACAATACACATTTTAATTCATTCCATTGACCATATCGGCATCCATAAGATCTATTCAGGTTCCAAACCATGACCATAAAATGGTGAGGTATATACTCAATATTCAACCACCAAATATGTCTATAAAAATGTATATACTCTAAATAAAATGACTAGTGATATTATATTATAGTATAAAAAACATAAAATGTAAATGTTTCAGTTTTGGTTCCTAATGGACCTGGGCTGACACTTCTTTCTTTAGCCTAAGCTGAGTTATAACGGAATATTTGTTCGCATTATATGTATGTATATATATGGTCTATATAGTTAGTCATGTTTATATCAATATATATAGATATTACTACAAGATAGGACCTATTATGAAACTCAAGAATCCATTGATAGTATTAAGAGTCTTATAGATTGTCAAGGGATGGCATGCCCAAGAATTAATTTCAAGGGTCTCTATGCCCATGTATCACAATGTGGGATGTCATGCCTTGTTTTCATATTTAATTATGGACTCTATCCACATATATCACATTTATCCTAGGATTCAATGGTCATATATCAAATTTTACATTAGATTCCATGCTCAAATATCACATATCACTAAGGATTACATGTATTGTTATCACATTACATTTGGGATGTCATGATCGGTAATCAAATTAATATTTGGAATTCCCTGGAAATTAATCCAATTTACATGGCACTCTATTCCCAAAAAAAATAATTTGGCACTTTATGCTTACACATCAATTTTTTTAAAAAGCCTGTTGTGATTTAAATCAATCCCTAGTTAAATAAAAATTCATTTAAAAATGAAATTATATAATTTACACATCCCTTATTCATATAAATGCCACATGGAGTGGGTTTACCACTGTAATTTCATATAATTACTATTTTCCAGTTAGTTTAGTGGAAAAAAGAACCACATAGAAGGTTGGGTTTCTATATAAAAGTTTAATAATTAAGGATATCACGTGAGAAACCCCTATGGGGTTTTACATTTCATGATTGGGAAACTCCAATATTAAACAAGGGTCTATGGGTAATTTAAAACATGGGTAATAATATCTATTAATGAAAATTAAAAATTTAAGGTGACAGGTTATTATTTTGAAATCTATGATGAAGATGAATGTTATAAAATTAATCATCTTTTGTGAACAATTACTAGACCACCAATTATAAGTTGGTTGATAGCCCATCACCATTTATTGACATAATCTTCAAAGTAGATCATGACACATTGGAAAATAGAAAAATGCCTTGAAAATTGGGAATATTATAAGTTAGTAGATAATCCATCATCCAAATAAGTCATGGACTTTCCTGATCCTCTCTTTTGCATCATTATCACATTATGTGAATAAAATGTGTGTTTTTATAGAAAATTATTTATTTATACCTCTTATAAAAATGTTGCTTGTTAGGATATTTTTACTATAATTATATACTTCATTAAGAAAAAATTATATAGAGTAAACATATATGATTTTTGAATAATCTAGAGGGGGATTAATTTTGCCAATTGTTTTTTTATAATAATTATCGAGGAGGAAATTTCTAGTTCATGTGTTTTCCAAAAATGATAATGGAGACATTATTTAGAAAATAGAAAGCTATATCACAAGTAATATTTCATTTTTTTTAAAGAAAAAATCTGGTTATCATTTTAGGAAGCCTTGACGTTCCTCGAGTTATAATGTGTCTACAACAATGATAATAATTACAAAGTGAGTGTGTTATTACCAATTTTGGATTTAAATCATTCTTTAATACAACACTATAAGGGTTATCTTTATTGTAAACATAGAAATATACAAGTAAGGATATTCTTTAAAATTGTGTGCTCTTGATACACATGTTTCCATGATTTAATTTTGTTGGAATACCTAATGAAAATAGTTGATTTTGTACGCATGTTGGTGTTTTAGAAATCCATTATAATTTTAGTAAATTTATTCCATGAGTAATAAATGAATAATTTTTTTTAACATTTGATTGTGATCACATGAAATTTTGTATTTCGTCTTTATTTATAATGTGGTTATGCTTTCTTAGTTTGTTCTACCTAGTTTTTTTTACCTTCCATGTATTTATATTTGTGATGCTCGGGATAGGTAATATACTATGACATGTTTTTACCTTATAGGGGAGTGGGCTTCACATGTGGAAATGGTGATGAGGGACCTAAAAACCTGGTAGATCTATAAGGATCACATCCTGATCATGTTGTGGATTCAATTGAGGAAGGATAATTTACATTGTGTTCCATACACCTAAGTTATCATGGTGGATAACTGGAGTACATTAGGTTACTTAACACACCATATGACTAAAACAGATAGGGTTGAATATATAAATGACACAATAAGAGAGATGAATTATTGGTATAATATCCTCATGGATAATTTGGTTACTTTTTAAAATATATATTTTTCCTTCTAACATTGAGAAATGATAAGTAGAACTGAGGGTTTGTATTTTCATTGTTAGTTCCCAACCCATCGGTTATTTATTATATATTTTTTCCTCATTGGGAATTTAAAATTATTATGAAATAACCATGTCATAATTGAGATCATTGTGAAGAGGACATATTAATGGGATCTTTCTGATTCATGTACTCGCACCCTAGTCAATAATGTTGATGCAACTATAGATTTCATGTCTGGATATTCGGTGTAGGGAAAGGGCCATGGGGTGGATTGCTAAGCATTGGAGGAAAAATCTAGTAGTAGACTGAGATGTAATCTAGAGGTCCCCATCCATGATTACTTAATTATCTAAATATATTAATTCATTTTATCTATTCATTTTTTATCTAGTTTATTTTAATGACATGTAAACCATTATATATTTTTCAATGATGACTCTTATTATTTATTTTTTATTATTCTTTTCATTTTTTTGTTTTATCTTCTCATTAAAATGATACTGAGGGTATAGTCTCCAAATAAATGGACATGCACCCTATCTACTTGTTTGAATCCTTTACTTATAGGGACTATTGCATGTGGTTATGTGGCTCTCTTTTTGGTACCTAGTGGTTTTATATGAGATGTTATCATTTTGGAAAATTCCTCAGTTAAATTAATATAAATTCCATTATAATGATCAATTAGATTCAAAATGAGATATATTTCAATTTTGGATGTATATATATAAATTTCAAGAATTAAATGAAATAATGGAATGTTTTATGTTAAATTTAAAATCCTTATCCCATTTTTTTAACATTAATTACTTAATAGACCTTTACTATTGTGGCAATAATTAACAAGGGTTATTATTCATAATATAAAAATAAAATGTTTCATATTTAATAATCTTGACCTCATAATACCAAATATGGAATCAATTATTCCTGATGAAATTTTTTATGTGATATAAAATCTTTTAAGAGAATATCAAAAAACACAACGATAACATTTTAATGAAAAAAATAGTTTTTAAGTAGAAAAATTATTTTTATAAAAAATCATAAAATTGATTCAAATTAAAATTATTTTTTTTATTTTTAATATATGATATATAAATTTAATTTCAAATACATTTTAAAGAAAAATATAATTTTATACATTCTTTAATCAAAAATATAGTTTTTAATAAAAATTATTATTTTTCACTATTTGTAGAAAAATTACTTTTCTGAAAAATCCAAAAAAAATTCCCTAAAATTTTTGATATAATGATTTCCTAAATTAGGAATTTTTATTAAAATACAAATTATTAAATTTTCAGAAAATTAATATAATATGTTCCCATTAAATTTAATAAAAACTTTTTTGAAAATTTAATAATTTTCAAAGAATAAAATGCCATTACATAAAATTGACTGTTTATTTAATAAGAATTAATCTGTTCTATTTTATTTTCTAGTACCATTAGGTTTATATTATCATTAAGTTAATCATATTTATAACCCCAATTTAACATCTATATTATACATAAAATAATTAAAAAATAATATTCCTCAGTTATGGAGAAATTTATTTAATCACCTTTAGATTAAACCACAAGCATAAATTAGAGAAGATGATGCATACTTTCTCATATAAACCATCATCATGGAACATGTTGAATTACATCCCCACTAACAAAAAAATAAGACACCCCCATTAATGAACAACCAATTTAGTGTATAAAGATCTCAATGAGCTCCATAGAAATGGATATCACCCTACGAATTATGACTGTGTAAGAGAAACATTACGCGTTAGAAAGAGAGAGACAGTTAATTTTCCACTATTAATTGAGAATATAATTCATTATAGTTGTCTCTATATCATCCCCAATATTATTTTATTATACTATTATGTAGACCATATGTTTATGAACAAAAATAAATTATTTGATAAATATTACTACACGTTATTGATAATTTTTTTCATCATTTAAAAAATGTTTTTTACTAGTTATAATCATTATTGTTAAATAATGTATTATCAAAAGATATGAATTATAATGAATTATTTCCAAAATTCATTCATTCCAAAATTTAATCTTTCTATATAATTATCATAATTTTATTCTATTTCATGTAGAGAATGGAATTATTCATGAGAATTTTTAATATATATATATTATTTATTATAGGTTTTTGAGAAATAAAAAAATTTGGTCAACTAATTTTTCATTAATTTCAGGAAGTAAATATGATTAAAATTATTTTATGATTTATATTTATGATTTTAATGAGGGTTTTTTATGAATCCTACTAATATTTAAATTTCATATATTATGACATATGCATCAGCCCTAAAATTAAAGGGCACTACTCTCACAAGAAAAACTATTTCAAAATATCATGGAAAAAATATCTCAAAAAAATCATCTAGTGATGGGTCTAACTCTCTGGAATTGAAACAGGTCGACCTAATATATCACCCAATTGAGCTCCTTCTAATCCATCAAGTGGACATCCATGTATGATAGTGGTTACCAACTAGTGGTGAGGGACTAATACTTATAATGAGAAGGCAATTCCTTTGGATTAAAGAAAATAAACCCTAGAAAATAACCCTACACACACATATATATAAATATAAATACGAGTACACATAATACTTAAAACATATAGGTGAATTCTATACTGAAGAGAATATATCCTACAAGATCATGATTAATTTATAACAAAAACATATTGGTCACCACTGTTTAGACCATGTAATTATATTAACTAAATAAAATAATAATAATAATAATTAATTTACTATAATCATTTTTTCATGCATGATATCTATTCTACAGAACATTCAATTTGCACCATCTTGAACATCTACTACACATGAGAAACTATGATTAATCTAGTAACACATATACACTAATCCACTATTCATTTTTTCTTAACCTAAAAGAAATCATAATGTATTCACATACCTTAATACGCATAAACATGGAGTGAAAATGAAATCTAAGTAGTTATCCCATAACTGTGAACAATAATATTCTATAATATTCACATCCACTTGAAAATTATACTCTAAACATTGGAATAAGTCTTACTAAAATAAAAGAAACAACTATCTTAAATAATCTATAAAATAAAATATAAAAATATGACCCCAATATCTATCTTGACACTCTAGAAAAATCTACCCTTTCTATGACCCTTTCTATAGGACATAAAGAATGTAGCTCACCCTAACCCAAATCATTGTACACTTCCAAGGAATCGAATGGATCTCTAGGTGTCTAACATGTCAATAGGTAGGAAGCAAAAACCCTAAGATATTATCCAAGGATTCTGAGACGTCCACATACATCTATAACAATCTAGGACTGTAACATCTTGATCTGAATGGGAGAATTGAATTTATTTGAAACCCTAAAGAACCTATGAATTCTTAGATGTACTTCAGAACTAACTGAGAAAATCATCTAATCCATTTTTCACACTACCTGACTAGGCCTCTAGAGAGCCTCAATATCCCAAGATAACATTACCCACTCTATGAGTTACTTGACACATCATGAGATATAAACCACTAAATATAGTAAATAGTAAAAATAAGGGTAGTGAAATCATATATATTTCCCATTAAATACGTATAACATCCTAAAACTAGAAAATATTGGATATCTTCCAGTTAACTTAAGTACAACACATCACCTTAAAACATTCATAAAACTTCCCTCACCTTTAATACATCAGCAAGGAACCACAAACAAAAGTTTATCCCTCATGTACCAAAAACATATCATACAATGTCGATGATTATCAACATGAATGGTGAAACTCAAAACATACCATCTTAGTGTCAAAAAATGATTCATTCTCCCTAGGTTGATGAATGTAATCGGTCACCCACCATGGTCCCCGGATATTAATACATAATATCAGCCCTGGTTTTTGATAAGAAATATCAATCATCCTCTTTGATATAGAATAATAGACTAGGAATCACAACATCCATTAGTGAAAAATATATGGTGCCTCAGATTCATGTTAAAATCAACTCTCCAAAACCCAGCCAACTCGACATCCCAGAGTATCATCCTATCCTTAATTCCTTAAACTATCATAATAACCAAATAACCAAAATCATGAGAAAATAGTTTCATCATCCAAGGTCCAAATAATATCACATTAGAGATACATCATGATCATTTAATTATTGAACTAAGAAATATAACCTCAATAAAACCCAAATAGCACTCCAAATCCATGTAAATCCACAAAGATTAAACCCTTACATGAATCTCTTTCTAGAATCATCCCTTGACGGGATTATGTAAGAATAACAACACAATAATCCTCTCCCTGAGCCTCACTATGACACCCTAAGATTTGTGCGAAATAGTTTTTTAAAATTAATTTAATATTTTTGATATTTTTTTGTATATGTAATATTGATATAGATTTTGATAATTGTAACACTATGTTGTGACTTCATTACAGGAAACATTGATTTTAAGTTGCATGTGACTTATTTTTAATATATTGTTAAATAATATTATAGTAATCACCTAGCCATTATAATATTGGGTATGAATAGTATTAACAAAAATATGTAAATATGGTTTACACATGTATATAAAATTAATTCTTTTGTGACTATTTATTTTATAATGAATTATTGAAATCCATTTTTAAGACAGTATATTTAGAGAATCCAACATCATTCACCTATATATATTTAAAAAATTAGTGAATGATATTAATGAAAATTATATTATATATATATATATATTCAATCAACAATTTATCATTAATATTATGTTTTTATTGAAAATATCTAGTAATTAATCCTATTTTACGATTAAAAAGATTTCTTTTCTATAAATCATATTTTTCCCTTTTTAAAAACATATTTATAAAAATAATTAAAACTCTAGGAAATTGATTTAATAAAATAATATTAGTCTTGTGATTCATAATGTCAAAATTATCTTAGGGTGAATTTTTGGGTCCTTTTGGAAATATTTCGTTTTTAATAAATAGTGAAATATACTAAATTTCAATTGATAAATATTTTTTCATTTAAATTATTCATATATTTGAATTTTATATTGAAATTTTTTAATGTAATATTTACTCAATTATAAATATAATAATTAAATTTATATAATTGGAATCAATTTTATGTTGAATATAAAAATATCAACATTATAAACATTTGATCTTTTTCTATTTAAAACACTATTTTCACATTGCATCTACGGGATTAATTTTAAATAGAAAATTTACACTTCTCAGAATGGAATTTGAAAAAATGGAATAAATATATTAAATAATAATAATATATATTATCTAATAATATGAAATTAATTTTTTAATTACATAAACATTAAAAATAGTAATAATTATTTATGCTGTAAAGGTAACAATTGATTTATTGGGTGTTTAACTAAAATAGGAAAGGTAAAAATTGACCGAAAACATATTCAAAAAATATTTTATTTCATTATTCACACCATAAACCTTCTATTATATCTAATAATCACTTCTTTATTCTAGTCACATGAATAAAAAATTTGGTGGAAATTTTTATTCTCATTAGATTACAAGAGTGCCACTCACCTCAGTTTTAAAATTCCACCCCTTCACCAATTTTCCCCACACCTTAAACACCATAATTTTAGGCCAAAAAATTACCACACAATTTCTAGAATTACTTAACATAATCTTATAATTCATATTATTCACATAATTTCATCCTAGTATGGATCTTTTTGAAAACCAAAGGAGGATACTTGAAGAATATGGAACGTTCATCAATGAAATTTTTTTATTTCTTTCTCAAACTCCTAAATTTTTACTATATCATGATGATATAATAAAATAAATATATTAAATATAAAGAGATTTTATTTTTTATGTTTAATAAATAAAACTATCTCCACATCATTTAAATGGGTTAGGAAATCATCATACATATATATGGAAGACACCATCCTTGTGAACCAATGTCATTCATTTTTACGTTACCAACTATAATGGTTGGGTATAGATATGAATAAAAAGAATATTTAGGATATTTACAACATAATTATACCTTTGGAATCATTAAATCATATATAAATTTTATATTTCCATTATATAGGGCACATGATGATGTTGCTTATGTGTATGGCAGACAACTGCCTCTTGAGGTGATGTGATTCATTTTCACTAACGCTTTACACGGAAGATAATTAGTATAATTATATGTGACATATATTAAATAATTATAATATCCAAGACAAATTTGAAATTATTAATATATTATATATCATTTTTCTTACCATTTCACTCCTCGAAAATTTACAAACTCTTTCTTGTATGTGTGGACTCTCACATTAATGAAGTGATGTAATTGCCTTTTCATCACCACAACATAGGGATGAAATGTATAATTATATTTAATTAAATAATATTATATTTTAAATATTATGATAATTATATAATGATATTATATTATATTCCTCCTTTCCATATTGATCTATAAAACTGGAAATGTTACCCATGTGAACATATAACTTACCATCTCCATGACCATAACATAGTTAATTTCATAAAAGATTTTATAATGGTTGGTCTTAAAATATTAATTGATATAGAAATATGAGAATAATTTCATGATTTTTATTCTAGAGATGATGGATAAATGGTTAAATTAAGAGGACCATATGAAACTAATACAATCATATTTGAAAAATATTTGATGTGTTATATCGTTTGTATAGTATATATAATTTTTATTTGATGTGTTATATAATTAATATATTTAATTTCATGATACACAAATTTTCATTTGATGTTTTTCATTTTTGGGTATTATGATTCAAAATATTACTAATGTGGTAATATATTTTTTTATCAATTTTTCTTTTTTGATATGTGCGTTATCTTACACACCTATATTCTTTCATGAGGTGTATATAAATTCTATTTAAGATATAATACCATGAGTTTATATATCATATTTATATTTTATGATTGGTTTTATTTTATTCCTTCATGGGTGTTATAATTCTATGTTTCCAAAGTTGTAATTATTTTTTGATATAATCTCATTGTTTATAGAGATTTTTTACGATTTGGATTCAAAAAATTAAATCATGAAATAAATCCATAAAAATACTAATGAGTTTTATTCACACATAACTATTAATGATTTATTAAAAATATATAACCATTTTCACTCTCTTCAATGAATAAAATAGATGAGAAAATGTTGTTAAGATAAATCGACTTTATTTATCTCTTTAGTTGGAATCTTATTTTATTCCAATACCATGATTTTTAAAAATGATATCAATTTTTTATTAATATCTTCCTATTATTTTTAAAATAAAATATTACCCTTTTTCTCAATTATATAAAAAACATTGCAATCATCATGTCATTTACAAATAATTCATGATTTTTTTTTTGATAATATGAATTGAGTTTTTGTTTTAACATGTACGTCATGAATAGAACATGAAATATTAATAACTGTTATTTTCATATAATATTACATTATATGGTATATGGATTTTTTTCAAATATAAATATTTTTTTTAAAAAATATTTTATAAAATTTTTATATCAATGTAGAAATGGTATTTTCATCCAAAAAGGTTTAAAATATTCTTAATGCTTCTTTGGACATATTTACATGTTATTTTTGAAAAAAGTGACTTCTGAGAAAGATTTTCATTTTAAATAAATTACATTAATTTAAATGTTATTATACTAAAATTGTTTATAAATGTTCTTTAAAAATAATTTTTTGTCTAGGAAAACATCCTTTGATGCGAGCGATGGTTTTATGATGATATGAACCAAGGATTCCATTATTATTCTTTCTCTCAATGGATTATTTTTATAAGATATTTCTGAAACGAATTTCTTATCCAATGGTTTAACGTGATTGAATTATTATGAAATACATTTCCTTTTCGTTGATTATGATATTATTAAATTTTATAGATATTTTTCTATTTTACAAGTTTTATGTTATGATGAAATATTTACGAAACTCATTATATTTAATGGGTTATGATTTGATGAATGTTTTATGATATTGTAGAATATATATATATATAATTTTCATTATGTGACAGGTGTGACCTATATCTCCCTCTAATGAATTTCATAATGATAAAAATTCTTGATGATTAGAGGGTAAATGGGTGGTTATCCAAAGCTTGAAAAATGGTACACAGATTGTTATCCCAAACCTAAAATAGAGGGTACATGGGTGTTGAGACCATGATCAAAAAATATGGTACACTTATGTTTAAACTATTCTCAATGTTGGGATACTCATGGTAATATCAAGCCTAATATGTTATAAATTCCTTTCTTGACAGCCTTAAAACCTGTTTTTTATGATTTTGTTTTTTATAAAAATCTATGTCATATGGAATGTTTATTATCTAATGGCTCATTTTAAATAATTTCCATATTAATAATGTCTTAATAAATCGAAATTTTTATTCAATGACTGATGATTATTCCCATTGGTCTATTGAGTATGGTTTTAAAATGTCTTCTCTTGTTCTCGTCCGCTTATTCTCATATTATGAGTACATTTATCACTTGTTTACCCTTACGGAGCCTATGATCTCACCATTTCTTATGTTTTCATTCCCTAGGTTTTTATTAATAGTTTTAATTATGGTATGTATATAAATAATACTTAATAAAATGATTTTTTTGGATACATTGATGATTTTTTATGAATTAAAATGATTTTGGTGAATGTTTCCAAATGCACTAAACAATTATAATACTAAAGTGTTAGGACCAATCTATTGTGTCAGATATTTTATTCAATTATTGTATATAATTTTAAATGAAGTTTAAGATGAAATAGAAAACCAACGAACACTATATTTGGGGAAATTTAGGCTAGCCATCAGATTTAGAGTATCAGAATCACAATGCCTAATAAGGTCCATCATATTCAAGAGAGTGTGGCTTTAAGAAGTCAATGGATTTAAACATAATCCATAGTGAAATGAGTGATCATATTGAGATTCTAGATTTTATAATAAAATATTAATCATATTAACTGATGAATCTAATAGATGAAGAATTGGAGTCTACATTATCAGAGTTATCATGACATTGATAAATCAAAAGTGAAGATTATATTAGGATCTTAGATTTATCCTAAATCATAATTATATTGTGAATCATATGATGAAATATTGATGTAATATATAAGTAGTAAAGTGTATGTTACTGATCATATTTAGAATGATCAGATTTTTTTGGAATGTAATATGGGTGATGGTGAACATATTCATTCGGAAAATATTTAGAGAAATTATATCCTAGAAAATCCAATACTGGATGAGAAATAGATATAGGGGTTATTGAATAATAGGGATGTTATAATAATTTCCATGTAGTATATATCAATTATAAACAAATACTCAATATTATGAAATTAATGAAATATTTCATGATATAAGAAGAAGATTGTAGAAGAATAACGTTATCAAGAAAGGAGAAAGAAACTAACAAGTGATATCATATTTGGATAAAAAAAAGTTGTTTCTTGAACCCAGTATGCAATCATATTAAGAATATTAATTTCCTGAGACTATTTAATGATATGATGAAAAATGATAAAAAATGTATTCAACCATTTAAAATAGGATAAATTACATTCTTGGATTTTCTACTGGTTCAACAGAAGAGAAAAATAAATGCAATGATTGTGATATCAAAGGGATGATTATAATTAAAAGGAGATATTATGACTCTCCATGTGGGTCAATATGCATTTTATCTATGATGACATTGATCCATCCAACTGGTATTATTTTGAAATTTGAATAGGGAAATAGAATTAGAACGATCTAATCATATTGGGAAATTATAATCAGAATAATGTTTGAAATGAAATTTGAAGGAAGATATGAAGTTGATAGAAGGATTGAGATGGATCAATATGATTTGATAAGAGTTAATAAAAAACAATGACATTTGGAAAGTACGAATCCCAGAAAATCAAAGGTGTTGGATTAACCATCTTTGAGAAAGAAAAGACAATGTATAAGAAAACCATGTCTGTTGATGGGATGAAACACGATCTGCAAAGTGATTACATTTTTTTTTGAAAAGGTTAACAATTTTATCTATATAAAATATAGATTTTCAATGAATAGTGAATAAGATGTTAATATTATTACATGAGGCCAACATATAAAAGGAAACATGGTTTATGTTAGAGAAATAAAAAACCATTATTACCTGAGTATGGTGGATGTGACCCAGTTGTGGAAGAAATGGTTTGGACTCATCTCCCAAGCAAACATGATCATGTTATCAAAAAGAGATAATGTTCATTAAATTTATTATTTTCCAATAATAAGATATTGTTGTTATATTATTTTTTATAATGGAATTATTACAAATTGTGTGCGTAAGAAGGGAGTTATTTTTCAAAGATAACCCCTCGAGTGGATTCATTCCAATATATGTTAGAAAATTAGAAAACATTGAAAAATTGTAGATTAATACCAAGTCACATTGATTGACGATTTGACTCATATTACATGTGTTATTTATGTGAAACAAAAGTAATATTAATCGAAAAAATTTAGATGTTTTAGAAGTAATGCTGAAAATGAATGTGAGTATTATAGGAAGAATATGAGAAAAACAATTATGGTGAATACAAAAGTGAAAATATTAATTTTTTTATGGAGATGCATGGATTTTGGTGTGAGTAAATTTCCACATACTGAGTTCTAAAAAATGGGATTGCTGAAAGAAAGAATATATGTATTGTGTAAATTGGAAGAACTATGTTACGTGAACATTGCCTTTCTCATTACTTTTGGAGGTATTCCATAAGTAAACATATTTTAAGGTAGAAGTTTTTTCCTATAGTCCTCATTTATATATGAATCTATATGAATAGTTTTATGGAAAACAACCAACATTGAAAACATTAATGTTTTTAGGGGTCCCTGTCTTATGAAAAAGAAATTTGGAAACTATAGAATGTTTGAAGAGAGAGGTGAATATTTAATCTTTCTTGGAAATGCTCAGAAAATAAAAGGACATATATTCCTTATAAATGAAAAAATTAATAATTTTTTATTATATAGATATGAATTTAATTGAAAGAGATGATAGACAAAAACATACTAAGAAATTAAATGATGTTGATCATGGTAAAGAAAAACAATTCTGATAAGTATACATGAAATTTAAAACATACTCAATAATATGAATAAAAATTAGATATTACCAGTGATGAGGAAGATATTACAAAATATCATCCTAGGATGAAGAATTATTTGAAATCATAGAATATAATTTCAGGTCAACATCAGTCGGTTCAAACAAGAAGACAAACAAATTCTATTACATGTACTTCTTTATATTCAAAAGTGTAGCTGAATAATTCGAAAGAATAATTTTAGTATACATAACGTGTTAAGGTCACGAATGGAGAAATAGACCTGATTGGAAAAAATTATACATGAGAACTCATATCCATTCAAAAAACAACATTGTTAGAATATGGGTCTTTCAGAACAGTCTGAATGATGAAGGTAATGTTATAAGAGATAATAAAATATTGGTTTTAAAATGATATTCATAAATTGATGGAATTTATTTTTTATTAAACATATTCATTAGTGGAAATATTGAAAACAATTGTAATAATTATTTCTACTACTACAAAACAATGTTAAAAATCATTGAGATGAATTATTAATTTATACTCTCAAATGGTTATCTTGATAAGGAAGTCTGCATTGAAATACCCTGTGACTTTTTTGATGGGAAAGATAATTTTTTTGTGTGCAGATTGAAAATTTCCTTGTATGAGATAAAAAAACCTCTGAGGGAATGTTATTCAAAAATAGATCCATTCATTAAGATGTTATGTTCAAGAAAAAAAATAGTTTATAGCAATCATTTTATCAGAGAAATTCAAGATTATTCCCTCATTTTGTTTTTTAATTTTTATGCCATTATCATTGTTGGGAATAATGAATGAAGTTATGAAATATTTTTTGAATAAATGAAAAATTGTATTTTAAATTTCTATGAAAAGGGAAATGAAATACATTCCTTGGTTACAAATTGTATAAATGAAGAATTACATTTTTCATTTTTAAGAAAATTATTCAGAGGTACTTATCAAGAATTTTAGCATGGAAAAATCAAAACATATTTCTTCCATGATCATAGTGGAAACAAAGTTGAGTAATAATGGGGAATGAAAATAAGTGGACTAGAAATAATTTAGGAATTTGATTTAAATAATCTTTGTATTTCACTACCTCAATACCAATAGTTATTTATGTTGTTACTATATGAAAATTATTTTTTGGTTCTTTTAAAAATCTCATCTATGTGACGGAAAATGTTCTACGATGCATAAAAGGAACTATAGAATTTAGAATCAGGTATGGAAGAACTGAAATTATTAAATTTCTAGGATACTCAGGTGATAATTGTGAATGAAATGTCAATGATATAATATCCATTTCTTGTGGTGTATTTTTTTGGGAAAGAATTATATTAGTTTGAATTCAATGAATCTGAATTCAAAAACTCTTAGTACGATTGAAGCTGAGAATATTTCTGCCAATAAAACCACTATCATATTATGTTGATGAATACTCAATTGGAAGATTTACTTATTGATTCAACGTTACCATTTCAATGGGGATGTGATTATCAATGTACAATCAATCTCAGCAGAAATATTTTTGAACATTCTTGTTCAAATCATATTGATATCAAAAATCATTTCATCGAAGAGAATGTGCGGAAGAATTAATTGAAGTTGTATTATGTTCCAACATCAACACAAGTTGATGAAATTTCCACAAAAACTTTACTAATGAAATATTTTTTAGAATTGATGTTGGTCATGGGCATATTACCACTTTCTAATCAAGGTTGAGGTATGTGTTTCATTCCCCTCACGGATCATACGTTTGAATTGTATTTCCATGAGGGATAATAATTCTATTATTTTATAAATCATTCCTTTTGTATGCATTGAATAATATGGACTTTTGGGTAGGTTGTGGAATCAGAATTGTATTGTGACTAAACTACTCTAAATTATTATTTTAGTGGTTTGGGAATGAATTTTTTTTTGTATTATATGAATTTTGAAGGTACTGGGGAAAAATGATGAGGATGTTGAAGATGGATTTTATAATCACTACTTTTTGACAACATTTTTTTTCTTTCAATGATTCTTGTTTCGTACAATGTTGAATATCACATATGCATTAGAATTTTTGATATATAATCCATTTATTGAGGATACAATGGTAAATTATTTATGAAATTTTTTTGAAAAAAAATGAATGGGGGGGGTTAGGACCAAGATAATGAGGGAGGTGACAATATTCATGTATTTTATTTTATTGTTAAGAATTTTTAAAAATAATGGGAAAATCACCACACTCTATATTTGGTGAAATTCAGACTGACCATCATGTTAAGAGAATTAGACTCATAATTCCTAAGAAGGTAAATCGAATTCGAGAGTTTCTTACTAGAAGAAATCATTAGATTCACACTAAATCTAGAATGGAAGTGTTTTTCGTCTTTAATATCTATCTTGATAGATTTAAATGGTATTCAGATTCACTGTGAATCTTGATGGTGAACATTAAAAGTCTACATAATCAGTGTCATTATGACTATGATAAATCAAATGTGATGACATTAGGCTGATCATCAAGTTCTCAAAAATTATAGGAATACTTTGAAACATATTCTGCAAGATTAATAGAATAAACACTATGGAAAAGATATGTTTCTGATCATATTCATATAGATCATATCTAGATAAAAATAATGAAGGGTTTTTGTGATAGTATTCATCCTGGTAGTATTCTAGAAAATCATATATGGGCTCAGAAGGAAGGATAACTATTTTTAAAATAAAGAGATGTCATAATACCTTCTAATGAAAATATTATGATTCTAATGAATATCCTCAATATGTTAATTTCATGATTGAAGACGTGTTAAAAGTAGAATATTGAGGATGAATGATGTTATTGATATAAGAGAAAGAAGGTGACACGTGATATCATATTTTGATGAAAAAGAAGTTGTTGATCGTACTGAGGATGAAATCACATTCATAAGAGTAATTCATTGATACTAAGAAGTGAAATGAATATAAATGAATGGTTCTAACAATCCAGTCATCCATTTGAAATAGATTCAATTTCTTTGTTCTATTTTTAAGTGGGTCAAGAGATGAGCTAAAAAACAATTGAATATGCTATCAAGGGGAAGAATGAAATTTAAATAAGATGTTTTTTAATTCCATGTGGGTCAAGATAAATCATATATGAGTTGATACTGGTTCATTCTATAAATTTTATTCCAAAATGATAATATTGAGACAAAATTAAACTATTCTAATAAAATTGGGATATTAGAATCAAACTGATTTTTGAAAATATTGTTAATAGAAGATGAAAGTTTGATAGAATATTCAATAAAAATCAAGAATATTTAAAAAGATTTGAATATTCCATGATTCACCGAAATTTCAAGGTAAAAAATGATTTTGTATAATTTGGAAAAGAGGAAAATATTTTTTGGATTCTATCCAAAACCATGCATGGGTCACCTATAAAAGCAAGGAATTACATTTTACCTTTCCTAATAGATGTAATGTTCCTAGTAAGAGAGATAAGTACCAAATTTTTATAGAAATAATAATGTTTTCCATATTTTATTTTGTTGAATAAGTTTTAATGGATAGATGTGAATGGAGAAGATACAAGATTGAAATGTTACTCATTTTTCCATTGTATTAAGCAATCGTCTTGTTTAGAAGACTATTGTATTGAGTTTTTCATTATATTTAGATGGTCATAAGATCTAGCTAAATTAATTTGATTAGGTATTTCCATATTTTTATTCCAAAAATAAGGATGCAATTCTTACTTTTTGTGATCATATTGTAATTGTGGTATATCCATCAGACTAGGAAATTGGGTTTCAAGAATCATATTTGAAGAATTAGTGTTGATGAATTAGTGTGCAATAATCGAACTAAAAATCATCATTTAATTATATATTATGGTTTTCAAAGTTCTTATCATCTTATGGGTAATAAATTGAAGAACTCTTTTAAAAGGAAAACATTTTGGGAGTTGAAAAGTATCATTTATAACAAGTGTTGTTACCCAAATATTGTCCAACCATATTTTCCATCAGAGGGTGCACACACACTATTGGAATATTTACATAGTGTTATATGAGAGAATGGATATATCCTTCAAGTTGTTATCCAAGGATTATTTTCTACTGTATTGTGTGGTATTTGATTATTTACAGATTATACCGTAGACATATTTGTTTATATTGAATAGATAACCTTATAATTACTTATGTTCCTATGGATTTGTGTCTTTATTGTTCATCAGCAAGGTACTATAACATTAATAAAAGGTGAAGGCTGTTTAAAGGAAACATAATGGAAAAATTTATCACTAATTAACCCCCTCCCACTCTCAGTGAAACAAATACAATGAAAAGGGGCTTTATAAAAAATTATTGAGATCTCTAAATTTATTTACTAATATATATCTAGGGTTATTTGAAAGGATATGTCTATGAATGATTCAAATTATATAAAAATGTCTTGAATTTTTATAATCGATAGAGAAAGTGGTTCTCATAAATTTTTTTTGGTGTATGGATACTACAAGTGGATTTGGATCTATAAGATAGGTACCTAAGGGTAATAACACTAAATTTAATGCATTTATATAGACATTATCATCTAATGGTGAACAATAATAAGTTTTTCTTCACACCTAGTTTGGTAGGCCTCAGGGATATTCTTTGGAAATTAAAAAATGCTTTATAAACCATCACAAAATATTTAAATAAATAAAGGCGATGAATGGAATTGTTTAAACCTATGGTTTCATATATTAAAAAAATCAAGGATTATAAATCATATGTGTGATTTTTCTTGATTATGTGGTTCTCCACAATGATTTGTGATTCTCATACTATACTTTTAGTTTTAGTTGATGGAAGGAACCAAAAATAATTGTGTTATCATTGAATGTGATGGAAAATATGTTGATGATTTATTGAATGGGAAAATGAATTGTGTGAAAAATATTGTGATTATTAACAAGCAGTCATCACAGTACATGATTAACAAAGTGCACCGTAACGAACTCTCATACTCACCAAATAAGAGATGGTTAAACTTCATGGAAAGTTTATGGTAGTGATGACCATAGGGAGAGAAGATTTAGATTCTTATATGATGATAATGTGGTTTTATGTACCCAATTAAATATCTAAGAGGAGTGGTAATACTTGATGATTATGTAAAATGACACCAGGAAAATATTTTCAAGTAAAAAATGGAAACTTTTAGTTAACAGAATTGATAAGAATATTAGACTCTCTAAAGAATTATCCATGTATGAATGTTTTAAATATGGAATGTATAGAAATTATTAAAATTTATTTCCAATTGATAAATATCATGATGATATTTAGGAAGGTTTTATGAATAATGGATGTACTACTAATGATGAGGAGCCCCCAAATGATATATAAATGTTTTGGATTGTTTTAATAGTATTGTTCATAAGAATAGTTAAATAGATGTAAATTAATGTTAAGACATCATTTTTATTTCATAATTTAAGATATTGGTATTAAGGGATAAGATGATTTATCCGTGTTACTATTTTGAGAAGTAGGATATATGGTTGAAGGGGATTTGTATTGAAATTTATGTATTATTTTATTTGAATCGTTAAATTTTTTGTTTATATTTTTCATTATGTATTTACCAAAAAATGATGAATGGTGATGATATCCTAGAAAAGGTGATTTATTTTCATGGATATATTTTGATTATGGGAAAGATTCTCCTAATAGGTTCTTGATGATTATAAAATGGTGTTTTAATTGAATAAATTGATGATTCATATGTACAAATTATTTCATACATTATTGATGACCAAAAAATTGGTAAGTGATATGTGGAATATGAAATATATGTTAACCTTGATGAGGTTTAGTACATTTTAAGATTTAAGGAATATAAAAAATAATATATTATTCATGTAATAAATAATGAAGCATCGGGGTTTTCAATACTTTTTATGCTAAAATGGGTTATTATAGAGTTTCAAATAGAAAAGATACTGAAGGTTTTCACATGTTAGGTATGTGAAATCCAATTGATTATTTACAATATATGGGAGAGTAATGTTAAGATTATTTAGAGAAATTAATTATTATTTTTTATAAATTTGGAATTTTTGAAATATTATATGTTTTATCATTTATGGAGTGTTTTAAGATTAAAATTTATATGGGGTTTTATAGATTAAAATATTACTTCATCATATAATGATTTATGCATATTAGATAGCATGTGATAAATTTTTTTTTGGGATGATAACTAAATATATACAGAGTAACCATTCATGATATTTATAGTTGTTTTGATACATGAGTTTTTCAAGAATAAAAAATTCACATTCATTTTCGTAGAGTAATAAATTAAATGGGAATTAATCAATGCAAAACTGAAGGTTGATACTGCTCTTATAAAAGTGAATGAAATAAATAAATATATATTCTAATTAAAATTATTCAAATTTAGGAAAAGGATAAAAAATTAAAATGGTGTATAGTTATCCACATTTTTTATGATATGAGTTACATTTCTTACACCTTTACGGGTTATGATTTTGTGACGATTAACCTTCTACACATCAACCACATACTTGTGATCAAGGATCCCAATCACTATGTATAATTATTTATGATTTTCTTCCATCTCAAAATACATACGTCCAACATATGTTATATAATATAGAAACCTAGATTTCATTTTTGTTATGTAATAATTATCCTTCCATCATTTTTTAAGTGATGTTTTAATATTCATTTTTATGTTATGGGTTTCTAAGATGTAATTTTAAAATATCCATCCTCTGATAACCGAGATGAAATCCTATGATGAAATTCATTTTATGGTCCCTTCAATGTGAACCCCTTATATTTTATGATATATTTTTTAAAATTATTTCAATTTTTTTAATATTTTACATTACAACTAACACAAATTTTATATTGTGTTACACATAACAATGAGCTTAGCATTCACTATACAAAACACTGAGTTTATACGAAATGTTAATTATTTTTAAAATATGATAATTATTACTTATCCATTTGAATGTAAAGTAATAATATTATTTAAAAAATAATGATAATATTTTTTTAAAATGTATATAAAATAAATTCCATTGTGAAAGTTAAATGAAAAATGATAATAAATGATGTCTTTTTTAAAGAAATATGTTTATCCAAAAAATTGTGTTTCACCAACAATATTATAACATAACAGTTTTGGTGAATTATTTTAATGAGTTTTACATAATATATATATATACATTGAATAAACTATTTAGCATTTATCAAATGTTTTTTCTAAATATAATATAGGATTAAAAAATAATTTATGTTTAAATATTGTATTTGTCTAGAAAAATAGAATTTTCATTTTTTTTGGCACAATTTTTTTGAAACTGTTATTTTCATAATTTTGAAAAATTATTTTTATTAATTAAAACATATAGATTAAATAATATTTTGAAAACTATTATAGAGTAAATTTTTAGGATTTCTCATAAAATATTCAATTTTTATAAATAATGAATAATATTAAATTTAAACTGAAAACATTCATTTCTTTTAAATAATTTATAAGAAAATTTAAATAATCAATTATATTAACTGTAAAATTTGAAAAATTATAAATCAAATAATAAAATTTAATTCATCAGGTTCAATTTCATATTTAATTTGAATATACAAACATTGTTTATGTTTTAACTTTTATAATTCAAAAACTAACATTTTCGTTGCATCTATGGGATAAATTATAAATTTAAATTTTATATTCTTATTACTAGAATATAGTAAAATATATTGGGTATTTTTAATCAGAATATATTATATTTTATAATAATATAAACTTCATTTTTTTACACAAGGAATAATTATAACTGATGAAAAATTAATACCATGGTTAATGTAAAAATGATTTACTATTGGGTTAAACTAAAAGGATAAGCATAAATTATTACCCAAAACATGTTCAAACACAATTATCTATTCATATAGAGTACTTATAGCTTCTATAGTTGATATGTATTTATTTTTTATATTTTTTATTTGAAGAAAACATTGGTTAAATTATTTTTTTATAAAAAATACAAGTGTGTCACCCATGTCACTTATAAAAGGCCACAACATACCCTAACAGCCACAAACAATAAAACCCTCTTAGTTAGAGCTGTACATATTAAATAAATACCAACAATACCACCTATAATCCTAAAATACTTATTTTTCACATAATATAATCTTATGAGGTATTTTGGTGAAAACCTATGGTGGATTCTCTAAGAAGAGGGAAAATTCAACAACGAGAGTTTTATTTTATTAATTCATTCACCACCATAAATTATTACTATAGAATTTATATACAATATCCAGAGTATATTAAATATATTGAGATGTTTTTATATTATATTAATGGCTTAAAACCACATCCAATTCCATCAAATCTCTTATGGACTCATAGTTCATGTGTACGATGGACTACTACCTCATTAACCAATGTAATTAATTTTTTTCCATTCAACCTCTCATGGTTGGGTATGACGAGAGATATAAGGTGTATATATATTATTTATAATATAAATATACCATTTTAATTATTATTTCATGTATACATTTCTTGGTTCCATTCATTTGCTGATATAGTAATTTCACTCATGTGTACAATAGACTATAGCATTGTAAAGCTATTTGGTTTTTTAAATAAATATCTACTATATGACAATAAGGGTAAAAGTATGTGACAAAAATGACCTAATTATGATATAAATTACATATTTATTATTTTGAAAATATAAAACATCATTTTCCTTCTTAAATTTTCACTCACTGAAAGATGATAAATAATTCATAAACATGTGGACTACATCTTTCAGGAAGAAATGTGACACTATTTTCATCATCACACTACATGTATTATATATCTAAGTATAATTAAAAAAATTATATTGTATTCATAATATTATGAAAAATATATAGATAAAAATTATTACCAACCCCCTTTCTATAGCGATCAATAAAAAATGGAATCCTTTTTTTGTGTATGTATGTTCTCATTTCTCCATGATCCTAATGTACTTCATTTCCAAAAACCATATTTTATGATTTTCATTAAAATTATAAATGACCTATATATATTGTAAATATTTAATTCGTACTATAATAGATATGAAGTAAACATGATCAAAGTTGAAGACCCAAAAATATCAAATCAAATCAATTAAGAAAAAACAAACACTAATCATAAAAAATGTGACAATAATATCAAGTTGATAAAAAAGTGTAAATAAAATGATATAAGTGAATAATATGATTATGATATATTTATGTTTCATTATATAATATATGGATAGTAAAATCTCATTTAATATATATGAGTTTTGAATAAGTACGAAGGAATTCAAGACATACAGTATGGGATTTATGTCTCACTTTTGTTTTTTGGGAGGAAAATACAATATTAACCACAAGATTATTTTATGTGGTTTATATAAATTTCCTGAATTTATTTTATGATTAGTCATGCAAAAGATTTTTAGATTTATAATTTCACATGTTTATATATCTTTCATGGGGTTTTCAGTTTAAATGTTATCAATACAATAAGGGAATTCTAGTCTCTCTTTTTTTATAAGATAGAGGAAAAATAACCACTAATTTTATTTTGTGTGGGGTATATATTCCCATTTTAAATTTCATATCATGAAACTATATCTTTTTATGATATTCATTGTTTTATTAATTGTTTTTATTTATTGCAGTTGAAGATTCAAATGATTACTAATGTGATAAGGTATTTTTGCCTCAATTTTCCTTCTTTGTGATGTACGTTATATTATGAACCTATATTTCTTTATGAGGTGTATACACATACCCTTTAACATATAATATTAGGAATTTATTTATAAAATTTATATTTTATGTTCTATACTGTGTAACTCCATCATTGGGAATATGATTCAACTATATGAAAGTTGTAATGATTTTACGTTACAATCTCATCATTTATTGGGATTATTTATGATTTTGTTTCAAATAACAATATTTTATTACCAATATATTAGTAAACTATTTAATTTTATTATATTATATTTATTAATGATATTTTCATGTAATAGTACCATTTTCTACTTTTTGTTACATAATATAATTGTGAAAATATTTTTAATAAAATCAAATATTATTTCTCTCTTCGATCAGAAATCAATTTTATTCAAAAAAAATGTTTTATAAATATGTGTTAAAAAATGTTTCATTACTATTGATAATTTTTAAAATTAATTTTTCCCTATTTTTCAATATTCAAAAAAAAATTCAAATAGAATAACCATGTAGTTCTTCATATAACAGTACTTCATATTTTATGTAAAAATATAAAGAGAATTTTTCTTTTCCATGTGAGTAATGGGATAAAAATCACATCATTATAGGTATTATATTCTAATTTTTCATTTATAATATTTTAAATTTTATTTTCAAATAAAATTATTTCCAAAAAAATTACTTTTGGAGATGTATTTATCAAAGTGGAAAGGTTATTTTATATAATAATTTTTTAAAAAGTCATTCAATTCATAATTTATATGATTTCAGGGTTCTTTTAAAATAAATGGAATGTCAAGAAGGATTTCTGGTTTTAAAAAATGACATTAAAATAAAATTTATTTTCTATCAAAAAATAAATAAATTTCAAAATTATTATCCATCTAAGATAGAATCCCTTGATGTTTCTTATTCATTACGTGGGATATGGACCAATGGTAACATTGTTATTATTTTTTTGAATGGTTTATAATGAAATGATTTTCAAGAAACACATTTCACTTCCATGGGTTATATAATGATTGAATTATTATGAAATCCAGTTCTTTTCATATATTATTCTATAAAAATGATTATGAAACATGTCTATTTTCAACTATTTTTGAAATGTTGAAATGTTTATGATGCCCATTTTAATTCATCGGTTATGATATAATGAATGCTGAATTATCTTATAAGAAACATATGTATGATTTTAATTATGTGATAGGAGGTACCTATATCTCCCTCCAATTCATTTTGTAAGGAAATATTTTCTAAAATATTAGAATGTAAATGGTTTGTTTGCACAAGACCAAATGAGGTTACACATGTGGTTAAACCAATGATGAAATGAAGGGTACATGGGTGGTATAACCAAGAACAGAAAATATGGAACATTAATTCTTATCCCAATAAAAAAGAAGGTATTTGGGATGTCATCCAAACCCCAACATGTACTAAATATTTTTTCAGTAGCCTTGACATATTTTTTTTATGATTATGTTGTTTTTATACATCTATGTCTTATGGAACTATTATAGTCTCATAGAACATGTTCTCATATTTATATTAGATTTATGTCTTATGAACTTCCTATATATATTTATTGTCTCATGATTATGATCTTTTAGGTTCATTTTATTGTTTTGAAATTTTATTCTCATTTTCTCATATAATTATGTTCATATTTTTTCATTTGTATCTCCCAATTTATCCTTACTGGGAATTTGATATCACCATTTATTATATTTAAAATCCCAAGGCATTGATGATTAGTTTATGTAGGGTATATCTATAAAGGTAACATAATGGTAATATATTTATAGAAGATGTTCAATATCATTTTTAAATTAATAATATTTCATTATATGTTTCAAATGGCATGAAAATGTAATTGTTCTCTAGAATGTGTTTGTTTACTGTTAGTAACATTCATAAAAAAAAGGTGAAATATCAATGTATTAAAATCGTGGGTCACTATAATTATACCATCCAAAGTAACAAATTAAAATCATTTCATCACCTCAAGATCAAAACCATCATGTTATTAAAATAACAATTCATCGAATAGATAATATAAAATTTCCATTTCATCTCTAGTTTGAAAAGATAAACCAAATAAATCACTATGTTTGTTTACCACAAATAGACCTACCATGTACATCCCATGTATATATTTTTTAACTCTCATGTACATTTTGTGTACACCGCACGAGGTACTCCGTCTTGTTTTCATACATATACCCTGGACAGGGTTTGGACAAGTAAGTTACATGTCCTATAGTCATATATTCTACAAGTAGTCATTCAATGTATATTATACGACCATGTTCCCCTAGAATAGGGTGTCTCTTATTAAACCACACTTGTGAGTATTATATATTTTTGAATTTCATCATAATTTAAAATGAAAAAGTAGAATTCATTTAAGTTAATACGTTGAATAAGGAATTGACATGATGATACAGCTTATTGATTATGATGTATTGCAAGTTTTTTAATAATAGATCTTTTACAATATAGTAAATAACTTCACATGAATTTTTCTATATATCAGGTATTATTGGATGAAAATTTATTGAATTATTAGTTTATTTTAATTATGAATATTTATAGTTCTATATAAATTATATTATTACCTTTATAATGATGGAGCTCATACAAGGTTCATACATTGATGTTTGGAATAAGATTATCTTATGTTTCCTAGTAAGGTGTTACTAATTTAATTAAATATCATAGTTGGGTTTGATGATTTAGGATTATACTGATGATTGAAAATGTTATGATAATTAAGGCATATTCTAGCTGGACTACACCCATGGTGGAGGGTTTTTTGTGGCAGATTTCCCAATATGCAAAATACTGCTAACTAGTTGTAGTAATATTGAAAATGGAGAATAACATCATAAATAAGATAACCTTGGTGGTTTCAATTTTGGAAATTTCAATACCCAATAAAATAAGGAAATGACCATGACTATGTTGATCTTTTGGTGGAGTTCCGGTGTGCCTATGTAAAACAACCATGGAAGTAGTGGTTTTGGTGTTCCCGTTGTGGTCATCTTTTGTAATTTCATGAATCAACCATGTCTAAAATGGTCATGGAGGTAAATCTGGTGTTAGTTAATCCTTCTTATATAAAATAGGATAAGAAAAGTGACCAAACTTGGGATATATAATGTCGTGGTCAATATTATTATATGGTGTTTATAATTATTAATAAGGTGTATGGTTATTCCCCATATGAATTCAGTTTTGAAATCAAAATGGCCAACCATTATATTATGACATATGATTAAATTCATCTTGGGAATTTTGATATAATTAAAATTAGTTTTCCTAATTTTGATACATTAGAGATTCAAGTGAACATTCAGTCAATCTATGATATTATTTTTAGAAACCTCAATGTCATATAGAAATTATATCATTCTCTAGTGGCTCTAATTGGCGAGGAAGATGTTATGGAAGTTGTTAAAAGAGGATTGATCATTTTAATTGAAATTTTTAATTTAAACATAATAATTAATATGGTTTAAATCTGTTAATATATATATAGAAGAGGGAATGAAGGAAAATATATAGATGGTATGCATAATGAAATTATAATGTTAATTATGATACCATCCATATTGTTTATAAAAATTTGAGTTCGACAGTACAATTTCATAAAGAATAATTATTTTTTATGTTCATATATTTAATTTTGTTATACAAAACAATGAATCATAAAATACTATTTTTATCTATTTAATCCAGAAGAACAAGCAATGTATATTACATTTTTCACTAAATAATGAATTTCTAGAGAGAATTAGAAAATTGGTTATGTGGAATGTTATTTCACAGAAAGAATAAATATCTCTAAGGAATATTGATCTTTATACAGATCATATTTTTATAAAAAGAAGATTAATAAAAATTATTACATTAAATAAATATTTTAGAACTCTTTTCTTGTTATTATAAAGATAAAATTGTGTGAACATTTATATTTTCATTTAAAATAACAATCCCATTCATGTTGTTGTGAAAATTAAGTGAATGATGGAAGAAGAAGGAAAGTAGTGAATCAAAAACCTTATATCAATTCTAATGAAGACACATGGGTTGTTTTATACAAAATATTGAAACAATTAGGATTGTAGTATAATGATTCTAATAGATTCAGTATTTTTTAGGATTCACAAAACATGGGTTTAAAGATAAACCCTTCCCAATTGTTTCAAGACATATATAATAGTGGATAATATATTTTCATTGGAATCTAGAAACAAATGAGGTATATAATTCAATTTTGAAATCCGAACCTCATAATGTATCTTTTGAGTGTGTGTTATACTATGTTTGTTGAAAAACAAAATGAAATAGAGATAGAGGGAATCATCACACAGCAGTGAATGTAGTAAAAGTGAATATGATATTGAAAATGTAATAATTGGGAACCTACACTAATTCACCCATCAAGCCTAATGTATAATATATCACCAATTAATCCCCCTTAAGGTTTATCAAAGGGATTGGTTAATCCTGATGGTATTCCCAGTACGAATTTGAGAAACTTCCACCCATGTATGAATTCTATAGATGATATTATTCTATTTCAAAATTTAAAAATTATTTTATGTAATTATTAAATTCTATAGTTTAGGAGAAGTTTTTACTATATTAAATAATAATTCAGTTTATTCTATGAATTTTATGAAGAGTAAAAAGAGAGACATGATTGAAATTAAGATATTTTCTCTTTTTTTAAAAGATGAAGATTTTTTTACATGATAGAATTTAAAATATTATATATATTGTTTGGATGGAAAATTATAATTAGTATAATCAATTACAGAATTTTTGGGTAGTCATTCTACATCAATTGTTTCAATACACTCAATTTTTCACCTTCCATCTTTAACTTCATGTCAAAATTGTATGCAAAATTTCCAATAAACAAATATTTGTGATAATATGTTAGTTTATTTATCTATTGAAGAATTAAAATATATTTTGAATTCTTTTACCCAAATTTATTCATTTCCCTATGGTATTTTTGAACATCAATAGGAAGAAGTCACTCATCATGAAGAAAAAAAATATTTACTAGAAATATATTTGACAAAAATAGATGTAACTTGAATAAATATATTTATACATGTTACTATAAAATAAATATATTATAAAAAATCTAAAGTAATACACTTAAAATTTAATTATTACTGGATGAAAAAAATATAATATAATTATAGAATAGAAAACACATCCCCAACATCTCAAATGTGATAGGTTATTTATTAAATTGGTATATGATATAAGTAATCACCTCAAAAAATATATAATATTTTGTTATTATATGTAAAAAAATACATACAAATTATTATTATTGAAATTTAAAATAAAAAACAAAAAATATATTTTACATTAAAACACAATTATTCCACTTTGAATATCTCTTCATATCAATCACAAAACTCTTCCTGGTATCTTGGGGAAATATAAAATATGTAATGGGAAATAACAGATGCTCAGTAAGGGTAGTATTACTATATAAACTATGAATAAATAAATAACATTAAGTATTCCAAAGTAAATAACCAAAATACATTATTTTTTATCAATAACCTGAGAAAAATATGGAAGCTAAATATGGTGATCAATTAATTCCATATAAATATTCACATGAACATGAAAACATAAAAATGGATATTCTTATTAATCAAATTCACCCATGGAATATAAATAAGTAAATTTATAATGATGGAATGAATAATTATCATCATCTAAAACATAACTTCAAGTATAATCTCCAAGACATCTAATTCCAGCGAGGCCTTCTTCCACGATATTTATATAAATGGGTAAGGCCTATACCAATATGTGAATCTAATTTGTCTCATTAGAACTATTGATGCATTGGGGGAATATAGTAGGACCCACCCTTCACTTTCTAACTCAACTTAATTGTTTATATGAATGTTTTGAAACATAAAAAAACATTTATATTGAAAAAATAAGTTACAAAATGTTAATACTTCCTCATATAAATAAACATAATCATAAGCCATCCAGAGTAAAATGGTGAATGGTAATTAAAATGGGCATCTCCAATAATAGTGTTCATAATAAATCTTTATAAATGGTAATAACGGTGTCGATACATAATATTCAAAGGGGATTATAAGTTAAGTTGATATTTTGTGTTATTTATCAATACAAATACATTAAAAAGATCCTTAAAAATGATTTTTAGAAAAATATCCTTTGAATTTTGAAAATCACATGTAAAAATAGGTTAAAAATAAATTTTCAAATTACATTTCAAGGAATTATTTATTAAAACTTGTAATATTATCATTAAAACATTGATTGGTCATGAGATTTGAAAATTATGTTCATTCTATACACATTAAAAAAAATAACCCTTTCACATTTCGGATAAAAGACAAAAGAAAATTCATTGGAAAATGGATTAAATATTCCATTGATAAAAAATACTTAAAAACGTATTTGATTAATCATTTTTCATATTTTAATAACAATTTTGAATATTTTTTTGAAAAATTCGGTTTTGATCTGAAATGATTTCTGACTGAATAGAGAAATAATGTCAGATTTTCTAAAAAACATTTTCTTGATCATCTTATGTTCCAATGTGGGTAAAAAATGAACAGTTACATGGTAAATATAATTAATAAAAAATTTATCAAAATATATAGATTTTAAGATATAATTATCATAAAATTATTTCAATATAGTCATAATTCAAAACAAATCCAATTGATAATGAGATTGTTAAATAAACCACTACCACTTTTATATGTTGTTAATTGAAACCCACATAATATAAATAACACAAAATTAAACAGTAAATACCAAGAAAGTAAATATGTTTATGATAAAAATTTTCTATGTGATGTATATATACCACATATAGTAAATGAGTGGTGAATATGACATTTGTCTTCTGAAATTAAATGTGAAACTAGAAACAATAACCCCGGGTCTAATTTATTTTATACATGCCAGTAACTCTAGTATATTGTTTTTAAGAATTATATTATTTTATTCTTGAATCATAATATTATTTATAATGTCAACTATTATCATGTGAAAATTTTTTACCACCCATTTGTTTATAATATTTCATTATTTTTAACGTTTAGTGTGTTAATTTCCAACTTTTCTCATGCAGATCATGTCGTTAATGTTTCGGTTTGTATGTATAATATATATATATATATATATATATTTTTCATAATTATAATAATTTCATAATGATCTTAATTACTTAGTATATACATTTTTATAACCTAATATGAATTCTCAACAAGGAAAATGAATCACATCACTTAATGGAGACTGTAGGTTGTACATACGCATGAATGAAAACATAATTCACTTAAAAAATTAAATGAACAAGAAGTGGGTGACATATTGATTTTTCAAAATCAATATAATATAAAATATATCACAAATATTCATTAATTTATACTTATTAGTTTCATTGTATAGCATAATTTTTAAATGAAGCACATCAGTTCATGATACGCTAGTCAATCATACACACGAGCGATGCTATCATATTTTGAATAAAATGGATCGTAAAAAAGAAATTTGGTATATTGAACATTAATAAGTAAAATAGTATCATAAATATAATATAAATATTTTAAATAAATAATTATAGCATCCCATTAATGTTTGTTATGTAAAATGAACTACATCTGTCTGTATGGTAGTATTCTGTGGAGCACACGATCAATGATTTATTTTAAAATTTAATGAATGTGCATGCGGATAAAAATAATACCATTAAAAAAATAAATTCATATTATGTTGGATATAATGGTTTTATTATATTATAATTGTAATAAATAATTTAATGTTGAAATGGAATAAATAAAATGAAAAACCCATATTAAGTTAATTACCTTATATACGAGAATCCCTCTTCGAGTGTCCTCTTAAGGACACTATGGATAGTCAACTGGGAAGAATATAATCTATAGAATATCGATAATGGTTTTGGGGAGATATTTTTGGGAGTTTTTCGATCAAAATATCATGCGTATAATGAATAAATGAAGGGAGGGAGTCCCCTTTTATATGTGTGGAAAGGGAACCCTCTTGGAAATTATGTGGAAATTCTATAAAAGAATCAAAAAAGAAAAATTCATTCACAAGAAAAAAAATATTAAATATTTCAATATATTATATTCTTGTATTGGATAAGTTGTACACATATATATTTATTAATATTTTTACAAAAAAATTAGTCCATTTTAACCCTTATCCTCTTAGTATAACCCCGTGGTAAACAAATTTCAACCGTAACTACAGTAAGTAATATTTACTATTTGAACTATTGTTTCAAGTGAATAATTTAGATTACCATGATATATAATATAGATTATTAATATACCAAATTAGGAATCTATTTTTTTAAATTCAATTCACATAATTGGAAATTTTATAATTTTTAATTAATCACACTGATGCGATGTTAATGTGGGTTTTCATGGAAAAAATAATTAATACATTACAAAGTTTTTATTAAAAATTGAATATGTAAATAATTAAAATAACCTATATTTTATTAATTTATATATAATTATACATTAAAACAAATTTAAAATGTTATTACTCTTAATAAATAATATATATAAAAATCCAGTTTTCAATAATAATTATGTATTTATCACTTTTCATCAAAAAATGAAACTGTTGAGAAAAATCCCAAATAATTGACCCTAATATAATTTGATATCATTATATTATAAATTAAAATTATTTTTTAAAATAAAAGTTCTAATTTTTTTTAAAAATATAATTATAATTTATTTGGGAAAAAATGTTATTAAGATTTCTTTTTTATAAACACTATTTCTCAAAAAGAATTTCTTTTACATTAAAATGATTCATATACTATATATATAATATAGATATCCATTGAATTTATTTCTTACATTTTTAAATTATAATGTTTTATTAATTTATTTATAATTATTCAAACCCTCTAACTTAACGTCTAGGTAATGATGATCATGTTTGAAGATAAATATTTTAATTGAATATCACATTTAATTTAAACCTTTTTTTATGTATATTAAAAGCTATAAAATTGGTTGAATTTATATAAAATTATGTTTTTCAGAAAATTATTAGGATCTTATATTCTATTCTATGCTTTGTTTTTTGTTTCATACATGCTGTGAAACAGGTCATTCATAGTTTAAAATTCATAGGGTGTTACATTCTACCCTTTAAAAAACTTTCTTTCATGGAATTAAATCATTATATCAGTAATAAAGGTTTTGAAATTTTAAACACTATTATTTAAATCACACGTTTTTATGATGGTTAATAAAACATCATATTAATAGGAAGTTACAATATCTATGAACATCATCCATAATAACATATTACTAGGTTTCCATATGGGAGAACACTTGTGGGAAATGAAAACCATCACATGAAAGTGAAAAAAAAATCACCAAAGGAATAGTGAAGAGTGATAGATATCATTTATCGCAAGAAATTCTATTATCTATTGAAGGATAACAATAAAAAACGTAAATCATTGATGAGTTATGGGGATATTTTTTTAATCCTAAATGAATGTAATCAAATAACATTTTTTTCATGATCCTCTCCAAGACTCAAGGAATTCATTAAAAATGATGATTAATAATACATGAAAATGTAATTAATTGCTATATTAATATTTCATTAGAATAATTTCTTCTTTTATTTGTTTAATGAACATTTTAAACTTTAATTCATACTACAAAAAATGAATGTCCCAGATGAATTTTTCATACAAAAAGCACTGAAATTACCTTTTAACAAAATGTATAATCCATAAATGTGTAAGACGTTATTCCCAATATATTTTCTAAATCCAAAATGGTTATAAAACATTATTAAAAAGACACCTAAATATCATTATAATCTATTCCACATATAGTTTACCATAAGAATCATCAAAAATATGTTTTTCAAAAATTGAAAGCCAATTTTTTATGGAATGTCACTAAATCAACATTTTATTTTCTAGAAAATATTAACATGGTATGAAATTTAAATTTCAAATAAATGAATACCTTGATAAAAATTTATATTAATTAAAACATTCGTGCTATTATATATAAAATATTAGGTTGTTAGATACAATCAATAAACCAATACTTATAGTATACTCTATGAAATATGATAAAAAACATCAAACCTCTAACTAATTTTATAGTCACCAAAATTATATCATAAGATAGTCATTATTAAATAAAAATTGGTAACATATTAAGGGTTATAAACAATTAATCAGTACTAACAATAGCTTAAAATTTTCAGTGCATTTATTTTTTATTCAATGACATCGTTCAACATATGTTCTGAAATACTTTATGAAATAGTACTATAGAAAAATCCATATAAATTTTATAATTATTATAACCATGATATGATTGAAACAATGAACCTATAACATAATTAAAAAATACATAAATAGTTACATTAATAAATTGACTTTTTATATGGTAATCAAATAATCTTGACAATGATCCCTTAGCTTATTTTAAGGTATATTCCATTCATTCATGGGGAATTATTTGTGAAGTTCCCCATCATGTTAAAGTGGAATCATTGAAAATTCAAAATTTATTTTATTTACCCAAAATTATGATCATTGTTTATTTTTATCCTCATAAATATAAAAATTTCATTCCCTTCAAGAAAGTTCCATGTTGTTTCATTCCACAATTATCACATATGGGAAAACCCATGTTTTCTTTCATCCCATTATCTATTTTTTATTCCATCCTCATATTATCAATCATCCTTTAGAATCCATAATTCTTAAATGATTATTTCTATGTCTTGATATTAGATGATAATATGTCCTTGTATGAAGATAATGTTTAGGAGAGTAGTTTCCTTCAAAATATTGGCTTCAGCTCATAAAAGAAATGTTCATCCCAACTCTTTGGATTGACTGTGTAGATATGATTATCATTACTTCTTCTAGGTTCTATTTATAAATAATGGAATATGTTATAAAATATTATAATATTAGGAAACATAATGTATAATGCTAAAACTAGTTAAAAACTTAACATATATTGGAAAATTTATTAATATCTAGTCTCGTAATTATAACCATGGTTTCTTTGGGGATATATTTATTTTCAACTCCTTCATAATGGTTTGTAAATAATATGGGATTTATCCTTATATTTTATCCCATATCATCATACCCATAGTGTAATAGTAGATATTTTCATAGTCATGGTGATGATCATTTTGTCACAAATAGGCCATCCCTAGGCCATGGACATAGTCATATAACCATATGGGTCTCCTGTAATACCTTTGTTTCCATCCTAGCACATCACATTCCCTTACTCACTGGGGTCTTTTATCAGACTACTGGTTATCCAAAAATTAAAAAACATGTTATTATATGTGTTTTTTCATCACTCAAAAAAACCCTAAGAAACATTCTAGAAGATCACTCATCACGAACACCACGACGGGACACACACGTTTAAATATGAAATACTAATCTGTTATGCTACCAAAAAGAAAAGTCCACGTATTTGACATGGGTAGTAACATTTAGCCTTTTATTTCTCACTTTTATAGGGGTGTTACACACCCAAACCATTTAATTAAAAAACCACACTTTTTGGTCCCAATTCATAAAACTCTGGTTGTTCCACCCCATATTCAGCTATGTATTGACTCTGGTAAAATTTTGCTATATCCCTAACTAATCCACCAGGTCAGTGTATGAATTTTATGCGACCTCATGTGAACCTTAAAATACTCAAGAGGACTTTGACTAGGAGAAAGGTTATAAGTTGTTCAATGGGGAGATTATACCATCAATGTCATATCATGGGTTCAAAAATCATTAATAACTTGTATGATAAATTATTTGGAGTAAATATTAGGTGATCTAATGAAGTCATACATTTCAAACCAATAAAAATCTCCCTATGTGGAAATAAAATCATGATCAATAAGTAGTATATAAATAAAAATAAAAATCAGTAGGCCCTTTGGATTCCAACCCTTTCCAATATTATCTTTCGGATCCACCACTCAGTCATCCATCATAGGGACCTTTCCCTTTTTGGAATCCCTTATGAAATCTAAAAGTGCATCAAAATTCTCTACATGGGTTAGGGTACAAGTCTCAGTAGAACACAAAAAATAAATATATATTATTATATGATCAATTATATTATTATATACCATAATAATACAAGTGTGACAAGCATAATGACCCAAAATCTAAAACCAAGAATTCATGTGCTAACCAGGCCACACGAAAACCACCACCTGTAACGACATCAGCTCCATGCTTAATGGATATTTTTTTTTTCAGAAGAATGAATGATTAGTTATAGGGATTATGAATAAATATACATGGAATCATGTGATATCAAAACATCGAATGACTATGCATAATATAATGAATTTTCCCTTCACTCATTATGGATAAATAAAGAAATTAAACCCTAAGGAATCAACATCATACCCCTTGGAATATGCCAGTCATATAGTTTATCAGACGACATCTCTGAGGAATCATTATGTATGTGAAACATTCCATCTCTTTGAATCAAGGAAGTCATGTTATTATAATTTTCAAGGTATAGAGAGATACTCACCATCCCTAGTCCTCGAGAACATTCCCCTTCACATCTTCTAGTTATCGAGTGCATCACATGACATCCATGAGGCATCATTACATACCTACCCTCTCATTAGGTCCCTCTTGATCATCATAAAAATCATCAGAACCATGCGTCTATGTTATATGAATGTGATTTCATTCCACCTAGATTGGGTTCCAGGAATAGAACTACAAATGCAAACGTAGCATAGTAGAATACCTGAGTAGTCATAGGATATCACATACGTAATTTAACACAACCAATACATGTGATCAAAATAAAAAATTAATAAATTGAATCATAATTAACAAAATTCTAAATCGGACACACACGCAATCCCAAATGTGACCATAATCTATAATGGTCATAAATATATGTCTACACATAATCATATTAACGAAACATTTATAGAAGCTTCCAAAAGGTAAGGAACTTCCTTCCCCAAATGGTATCTAGGTAAAAAAGTGAGGATAATCCAGCCCAGAACACCTCTTCATGATCTTATTAGAGAAAAACATCAAAACTAAATGTTAACAAAGGGTCTCTAAACCAAAAATCAACTATTGTATTTCGAAATGAAATAAAATATCACATGCTATGATACATTATCTATCCATGATTATTTCCAAATTATAATATTAAATATGAAATTATATAATATTTAATCTCTCCAGGATAACTTTAAAATTATAATTCTAAAATATTATATGTGATAATAATATATATTTGTAGTATAATTTTCAAATTATCATCAGAAATATATCGTGCTATGATATTTTTTCCCTGTAAGGTCATTTCAAAAATTGCATGCGATAATTTTTTATCTATCCTGGAAAATTTTCAAATTTTGTTTTCTGTTTATTTCTTTAATTCATTATTATTCTTGGTTATTGGGTTTTTTTTCATTTTATAATTATTTATCATTATTTTTTTTATAATTTCACACAATTACCTTGATTTTTTTTTGGAATTATCGATTGATATATATTTTTAGTTATATTTTGATATCGCCTAAAAATAATTTATAATTACCCTTTCTTAACTTCGCAAAAATTATAATTTGATAATTAGGTTTTTGATTATTCTTTCTGAAAAAAAATTATCCCTTTAAAATTATTCTATATATTATCACTTGAAAATTTCTCATAATTCCATATAATTATTAGTGTATAACTCTTAAAATTGACTTTGGATAATATGTCAAAATTATTATTTGATAAGTATTCCTAATTATTGTCCAATATTTTATCATAATTTCTAATTTATAATACATTATAATTATTTATGTTCAAAATTTTAGGGTTTAAAATTTTATTTGAGACAATATAACTTTTTATATTTTATTTTATATTTTTAACATATAATATTTTTTAATATATATTTTTTAGGAACAAAGAAGGGAAAAAATAATGTAAATAATATAAAATGAAGAACAGATAAAATATGGGGAACAAAAAGAGGGGAGAATGAGATTTATATGAACTATGTTCATGAGGAAATGATCATCCACGGTTTATCAATAAAATACAACACAGTCTATGTCACTCAGGCTCGATAAAAATAAGCCAGAAAAAATGTATAGATGAATTGACCATTAAAATAACACCAAATTGAATTTTTTATTTTTAAAAAAATTAAACATATTTAAACCACATATTTACATAAAATTAGTGATATGTTCCTTAATTTCTTCACTATAATGTGTTGCTAAATGATATAGTGGAAAATGGTTGAATATAGACGGTTTTGAAAATTGAAGTGGCCAAAAATAGGGGTTTCATTTTAGGAAAAAAGGTGTGATAGTGAATGATTTCCTTATTATGTTTTTTAATTAAAATAATATAATAATTAAAAACAAAATTAGTAAAATAACCTTAATTAGGGATCTTATTTAACCACTGATACTCATAAAGTTTTTTCTTGATGTAGAGTACACCTCGCATCCCAAACATAACAGTGGTCTCATATTTTTCTTATAACACACCGTTTTAGTGATATTAAATTATTTATAATTTTAAATTGCAATAATAATATAATTATATTTTCGAATGGTATTATCAAAAATTATGTGACCAAACATCCAACTCCCACTTTTTTAATACCCCTATTCAGTATGAACACCATGTTCGGGACCAAATGGATGTCTTGGATTTTTCATATGACCCACCATTTGAGTAATATTCAATAATTTTGGATAAATTGTGTCTGAATAATATAAAATATTTAATATTTTTATTCTTTCTATTCTGAGGCTCTACATGGCCCATAATCATCCGCTAGCTTCTAACTTTTCTTCGAAAATAATCCATAAAATTCTCCAAGATGATAATTGGGATTCACTATAACATTAAAACATTTATTAAGTTAATTTTTTTTTGAAAATTTCATTTTCTCATAAAAATTCCTATAAATTATCAACAACATGTTTTTTTATTTTATTCAACAAATTCATGATAATAATTTTTAGATTAAGTATGCAGAATGAGAATAATAACATACATTTTATACAAATAAAACGTTACTGAGGTGAAAAGAAAAATCAGAAAAATAATATGTAGATAAATAAAATGATAAACAATGACTCCCGTAATTTCTATCCTAGTATTCTACTAGATACACAATCCTTTTCATATTAATACAACACCTGGAACATTCTATTTTCAGAATACTTCTTGAAATATACAACCGCATCCAAATTCTTGAGTATGATGTGATTATTAGACTTTGCTGGAAACCACCAATTCATACTAAATCAAATGTTCCCATGTATACAGTTGTAATACATATTAATAATAAAAAAATAATATTTATACTAACACAAAATCCAAAATATAGTGGTCATGCAGTAATAAGGCCACCACAAAACATATGACATTACATGATTTAGCTCCATGCCAGATTGAGAATCTATGTGTCAAATTTGTATAGGACTAGCCATAATACTAAGGAATCTTACTACATATCATCTTGTGATTGTGAAACTCCTCATAAATAAACACAAGGAATTTATGTTATCATAATTTTATAAGCATAAATATAAAGTTCGTGTAACACCCCAAGATTTCATTGTACATTAATTGTTCAAAGTACTTCAATAACTTGCCCTACACACAACACCGAGTTCAAGCGCACCACAACTTACCAAACTAGTCATTCAAAAGATGTTATGAACAGTACACAATTAATTTTGAACTTTATATAATCCTTATAATTCTAGAATTCATATTGTGTGTTTCTTATACATAATGTAACAACAAATTAATTTTTTTTAATTAAAGAAAGTATTTTTCAAAAAATGAAATTTTAACACCTTTTAAGGAAGAACCCTTTTTAAATACAATATTGGAAACTTTTATATATTCAATTGGAAAAAAATACACATATTCATTATAATTGGGAAATAATAATATAGTTTCAATGAATTTTTGGTGTTTTTCTGATAACTTTCATATTTAGGTGAATATTGAAAATTACTATATTTTAACTACAAACAACTTTTTTAATCAAAATAATTTATAGTGTTAAAATTATACATTTTAATAGTTTTTATGTATAAATAGATTACATTTTTACAATTTAAACTATTTTTTCTCATTGGATGTAATTTCACTTTTAAACTGGATATAAGCAAGTGTCAATCTTTTGATAGTTATTATTTCTTAAAAACATGCTTTTTGTTTTGACAACGGGACTTAATTTTAGATTATTTATTCCACTTCTGTGTTTTGAATTTAGAAAAATGGATTCCAAAATTAGATTCATGAATTCCAAATTTTTTAAATAGGTAACTTTTATTTTTAGACATTTTGAATAATTACTTCGGTAAATATTTTATTTATCATGGTTAAAGGGTAAAGCAAGTAAATAATGCTAAAAAAATAATATTATAATAATATTAAATTACACTTATACATGTTCTAAACATAATTTATGATATAGGTTTGACCATGGGCATCCTTGGGTCCATTATGGGACCCCATGGAGCAACTTGTAAGTGAAAATGACACTTTATATTAATTAAGTTGAAGTAAATACAAAAATGGCATAAGCATATATCTTTTAGTAAAAAAACATTTTCATAAGGTTATATATGTTATCTATTCGAATATAAATTTACATTAAAAGATAATAAAATTTCCTACATAATGTAATTTTTTTTATAATTTTTAAACAAAGAATAATTAATTTTTTTTTATGACACCATGATGATATAGTATTTTCCTTATTAATGAAAGAATCAAATAAATGGAATTATAGATGTTAAAAGAAATGTAATTTGATACTTTTTTTTTCATAGATGAAATTTATAGGTTAATTTGACATGTTAGGATTGATTAAATTTATTTTTTTCTATGTAATAATGTTTTTAAGAATTTAACAAAAACAAAATAGAAAATTGTGTCAAAATTGACATAAAAGAGTTTTTAAAACAAATATTATATTATTAAATTATATTCTATTTCTAAAAATCAATGGTTTGGCCAAAAGTCTTATATAATATTATATATGTTATTAATGAACCACTTGAGGTTCTCTTAGATTTTTATTGTATGTTTATTAACCATATAATATAAAAATAAAAAGAGACATGGTAAATGTCAACCTAATTAACTAAGAGTTAAATCTTAAATATAAGGTTAATATAGTGACCCAAACCTATCTAAATCATATTGGTTTCGTGGTTTTCGACCCACACCCACCTTTTCCTTGATATAAATCATTTGGATCCATTAGATACAGAAAATGAGTTTATTATAAAATTATATGTCAATCTTTTCTGAAGGTTCCCCTTACCCCTCTTATAAAAGGGAACTCCCCCTTATCTCAAATTTACTCCTTAAAAGCCATTTGGATCGGCCATACCCTGTGAAAATATCTACTGAACTATCCTCCCTTCATCCTAGAGGCATTCCATTAGTCAGAAAGCCAACCTATGGATCCCTTTTGATAAAATCAAAAGGAATAGCATGAAGAAGAGGTAAAGCATGGATAACTGCCTAGATAAATGGAGATTGATAATTAATATTTGATGGAAGGATGATGAGGATGTCCCGATGTATGGGGAGGATACAGATCCATGTTCAAGGAAGAAAATATCAAGCTATGTTGAGGATGATGTGAAGTTTACCCAAGTTTCACATTTCTATAAATAGAAAAAGGATAGAGGAGTGAGATATCGCTGATTCCCATTATCCTTCAGATCCACCCATTCATTCCATGCTTGAGGAAACTCACAGTTTAATATCATGTGTTAGGGATGAGGTTACATTGAAGTTACACGTCTTATGGCTTGGATGATGAGGACTCAATACTCATTCCATAGACTTACATTACTTGTACCAACCCGTACATCGGGAAGTGAAGGAAAAAGAAATGCATGATGGTAAGTTGGAGGATTTTTCACTCGAAAAGCTCACGTTAGTGTGGCTATGCGAAGAATCAATAGCAGTTAGCATTCCTATTCGAGAAAGAATATGGTCGAGAAATGAAACAAGAAAAACCACAGGAGGGAACACAAAATCACATCATAGGATCGTAGGGGTCTTCACGAGAGAGGGGTTCATACTGCAAAAGATCTCACTAAGATGGGATTTTCAAAGCTCTGGTTCTTTTTTATGAGATAGTGCTTCACAAAGGAGCGTGCTTTGCAAAGCATGGTAAAAGGTGTCTCTTTGAAGGGAAGAGCTTTATGAAGCATGGTGACCCAATAAAGGCCTAGAGTTTATATGTTCTTGGAGAGTGATTCTTAGAGGATCAATGCTCTATGATACCCTGAGTTCCCAAAAGGGACTCCTACTATCACGATGCCCTTGGAACATCCGGAAGGGAATCCCCGCATAAAGAAGAGGTAAATTGGATGGAAGGGAAATCTGGTTTGATATTATTAAATACCTTGGGTGACAAATTTTCTCACTGTTACTCTAATCAAGGGGTGCATCATGAAATGTTAGATCAAAAGGAGAAGGGTCATTGTATCAATCATATGGGGTTTGGTTACATTCCTCTTTATAAGCATTGGGGATCATGATTCTTGGATGTGATCCATGAAGGATATGGTGATTAATTATCCGAGGGAGCTCTATCAGACTCATTGATGCATCCATCACTACATGTTAGCATCTTTGGTGCACATTGGACTCGGAGAGGTGATCTTCACTACTTCATGGAAGTCATGGAGCAGTCCACCTACAGGCCTGGCATCGTTCGTGGTGTTGAAGGGCTTCACAATGGGGCTTTTCAAGGAAGGCCCTTTGTGGATTTTCATGTTTTTATAAGGAGGGAATGTTTTCCCAAATAGTTTTTTTCATACTTGGTCCCTCTTGGGAATAGATTTATATGCCATAAATGGACTCCTCCCTTAGAATGCGATCATAGATAAATGGAGGTTCAGATTCTGTGGGTAGATCACCGAAAAAATTTGAACCACATGGTATGTTCGTGATGAGGGAATGTGGAGTGTGTGTTGAGGTATCCATGATTCTCATGGAATTAGTAAGTTCAAAGAACCTTTCAAGGAAAATTATAATATATTCCGCATAGGGACCATGTTTCCCTCATCCTATATATCTGAACCTTGTTCTTGAGCTCTAAAATTATGAAGCCCTAACACACAATTGAACTCTCTTTTCAAACTGGGTTCCTCAAATCCATGCTTTGTGAACTTCTCAATGAAAAATAGTGCATCATGGTCCTTTTGTTTCTATGTGAATCATGTGAAGTCCTTTAATTCTTCAAAAATGTGCTATGTGAATGTGATCTGTGAACATAGAAGAAAAAAAAGACAATTTCATGGAAAATGGCCAATAAAAAGCTTTCTAGGAGAGGTCCTTTTAGATATTGGTTGAAGGGAGGACATGATGAACAATACCATTCTTTGGGAAAGTGTGTGGAGTCATTCTAACCATGATTCCTATATGGATTTTCTAATATAAGGCAAAAATCATTACTTCCTCTATAAGAGATTTCCATTTTACAACATTTGTCTAATTAATGACGTTCTTGTCCCTAAAGCAGGTAGAGATAAACTGATTCAATGGTTTAGGGAAATTCATGTTAATTTTAGTGGTTCAAATATTTTGATGGCCATACCTGGAATGATCATATGTCTCTCACTACCAACTGCCTTTACAACAATGTCAACAATGTTGATGGGAAGGTCTGCAAACTGAGATTTGTCCACTAAAATACAACATTATCCAAAAGTTGAGGTTGGGGAACCTGAAGAATGGGTGGAATGATAATGTGGAAATATGTCACGGTGGAATGTTCACATATGAATGGGATTGGGCCTATTGGGTGTACGCATATTATGATAAATTTAGAGAAGAGATGAGGCAGGATGGCCTGTATCAGGTTGTGTGGTCTTCCCAATTCCAAATCTACCAACCGAATGACATAATGCTAGAACTGCTTAGTAGGTTGTTGATGAGGACCAACACTTTCCATATTCATCATGGGTACGTAATCATCATCCTCTAGGACCTCCACCGTATTTTAGGGGTTCTTATTTTAGGAGAAATATATGAAAATTTCCTCCCCGTGGGGAATAATTGGGAGGACCCAAAGAAAATTCATCAGCTAGAAAAGATTCAAATGGTCTTGGTGCTAGGATAAGATAAGGAGTCAGTGATGGATGTACACATAAAGAGTTAGTTAAGAAGGTTCTATAATTTCCCACCAGAGCATATTACTAAAGGAGAGGATTCACCCAAAAAGTTTCACGTGAGGCCTTATTCCTACCCAAGTGGGGATCAATGTAGCAAGGAGGGTTCTTGCTGGAAAATCCTAGAGGTTAGTGATTGGAAGTTATGTGGGTACAATTTCAACTATGATTAAAAACAATTGGTTAGGTTGATTTCATTTATCTCCACAATCACTTGCTGACAGATGTTGTTTTCTAGGGATGAACACATGGGTGCGTTTCCAGGCACATTTATTATGGAATCCAAGCTTGTGATGGGGAAAACATCAATCATGGGGTTTTACTTTTAAAAAGACAATATAAGGAACTTTGGCACATGAGTTATAGGAAGAATCCATAATGTGAATGTAGACCATTTACCATTCTATATTCTTGGATAAAAAAACACATTCGGGCGTATGAATACCTAAACCCTATTTTCCCTCAAGAATCAGACATCTAACCTACCATTCTAAATGCAATGGGGAGTTTCCCAATCAATATGACCTCATCGGTGGTGTCGATCTATGTCTGGAGAGTGGATGATTTTAATTTCCGTCCATTCCAGCAACATACACGAGTATTCACCAATGATGCAAGAGGGACTGGGTGCAATAATCATATTTCCTAGCCTTTCAAGGAATATTTCTAATGTATAAGATATATTAAAAGCCTGTCTACGAGCCATATATCCCGCATCAATTTTCAAGGAAATTTCAATTCCTATATAGGGTAACCCTGAGTTTTTACATGAGGGTACTCCATGCGGAACACTTATGTTTGATAAGGTAGCATTGGCTCATGTTTTCATGAGAAGAGCAGTGGAAATAAATTATTTGTCTCTTCCAACCACCACCAATGGGATAATTGAGGAGTATTATAAAATATGGTAGTTGACATAACTAGGAGTTATGATGATGTAATAGATTAATTGAGTTGATGTTGTGGTGCCCCATTACCAATGAGATGTGGGTGAGACAATGTAAAGATCACATCATTGTGGAAGGCATGTAGAGATAGCATGGAAATTAATTCCAAGGCTTACCTCTTCCAAAAAATAAATAGGAGAATTAGATATATATGCAAAGGCTCCAACTGGGTAGAACTGCGGGGAAAGTAAGCCATTAGAGGGATTCCATAGGATAACTACACAAACTCATGGGAAGCAGCTGCACTTTGTCAAAAATCCTGTAGAATATTTTAACCAAAAGGTGTGAAAATCATGGGAGTTAAACATGAAATTCCACAATTACTATTAAAAGATGGACCATCTCAACCCATTATGGGTAGATATTATAGGGATTGGTCAGGATAAGGCTAACATCCTTTGTCTTGAGCAGAGGGGGAGTGGTATGTGGATGATATGGAGGACATAGTGCACTCCCAGAGAAACTATAATACAATGAAGGATTGGGGTAATTTATTTATTGACCTAATATTTATACAAAAACAATCTTCTATAGATCCATATGATCACATTCCTCTTCCTAAGGAAATAGAGGGGTCCTGGGGGGAAGATGATGACATACAGATCCCCTTGGCGAATGGAAAGGGTGAGGCCTTAAAGATGGAATAATTCTTTAAAACACCTAAGGTATGATCTAGTCCATTAATTTATGGTATGGTCTTACACTTGTTATCCTTGTTTCTCAATATAAATTTTGGTCATACATGACATCCTTGTAGAAGAGACCCCTTCCCACAGAACAAAAAACTCTACGACTTATGTTTGGAACTATGGTAGTTGCAGTGTCTAGTTGGGCTTTTGAAATCTATGTGGCTCCTCGAGAATCTATAGAGCTCCCAAATATTTATAGGGGGTCATGTCCTAGGGTCCCATCAGTAAAAACCTGATGGATCGAGTATCTGTTGGATCTTTGTATATCATGTTCCTCACAGAGTCAAAAATATGGTTCATACGACTGGGTCACCTGACATCATTCTTGTCTTAATAGTCATTAATGTATTTGGAATACTATTAGTGATGATAGTCAGGGGGGTCTTAAAACTCATCTCTTAAGGGGAACACTGATCTACATGGAATCAGATTCCCAAACTGACAATTCAACGGTGATCATGGATGTTGTATGACCCACTTGCAAGGAAAAAAATGAACATATCATGGGGGTGTTTAGTGATGAAGATCAAAAAACTGATAAGGAATCAAGCCCATATGATATCATACTATAGAAATATCTAGGTTCTGAACCCCTAGATTCATTCTTGATGTATGAACCCACAAATCTGGATGAGCTTGATGAGTCCACCTCGGATGTGGAGGAGAGTTGATCTATCCATCACCGGTCTTGGAAAATAATCAAGTGCTTTATTGACAACACCCCACAATTAGAATGGATAAGACAGATGGGATCACTACGTATCAGGTTGTGGGAGAAATGTATTGGAGAGGTATATGCATGTGGTCCACATATGCTCCTAGGGGATTACCTTGCTAAGAAGGTATGGGATAGAAACCATGGATTTTGTGTTTCTTGGCAGAAGAAGATATCTATAAACATTCAGAAACATCAGGAGCTGAACGGGTGATCCAGTGCCTGAAAAATGGGATGAACGAGTGCTCCCCTTTCACTAACACCCAAACAGAACTCATATCACTACTATGGGTCCAATTTGAAGAATTGGAAGAGTATATGGGGAGATCATTTTGCAAAGTGGATGAAATCTAGGCTGTACAGGATTGATCATGGATTAGGGATATAGAACTTCTCCCCACGGACAATGAGGAAGGAAGGGAGTGTAGGAAATGAAGACAAATCTTGGAGGCCACATTTCAATGAGCGATGGAGATAAGATGTTCCATCAAAGGGTCCAATCCATAGGGATTGTGTTTTTCCATACTCAAGAACATATTTCATGCATTCATGATTATTAAGTCTATATTCATGGAAATATTCATTTCTCTAATCACTGCATATCAGTCATATCCACGAAACAACTAATAATAAGTCAGTTATCTCATGTAGGTAATACCCAGTGTGAGAAAAAAACGATGACCACATTATGGTTATCTTTACTTATGAGAGTGAAGGACAACAATATAATAATAATGTTATTCTATTTTCATAGTGACCATGAAATGTATTCTAGTTGTGAGAGTGAGGGTTTTGACTAGAGAATAATGTTCTTTAATAAGCTAATGTTTCCTTCCCAATGTGTTTCTAGTACATGGTTGGGAGAACTCCACGGGAGTTAGAACCAATCCAAACAGAGTGAAATGAGAAGATTGAATCACAACACCAAAAAATTGGAACATAGTGATGTTGGAATGACATAGAGGATAAATGTTGACTTTATTTGGAACATAATATCCATATCATATTTGACTCAATTAGGAATAAAAAATGATGGAAAACTTCTGACTGAGTTCAAAAACAGGGTTCCTAACTCGAAATGTCATCTAATGTCTTCTAGAATGATGGACCATTTTAGTAGGTTATCCAAAAGGGTATTAGACAAAGACGTTAGGGGGATCTTTGATTTGCAAAAAGGGGATTAGGATCCAAATATGTGGGACACAAAGTGTGGGTATGGAGTGATGATCTATTCAAATGGTCCAAAAATCATAAAATTATTCCATATCAACAAAGGTGCATTGGGTGGGGATATTTGTATAAACAAATATCAATCCTACATTATATGAGAACCTCTCTTATGAGACCCTATAATGCCGTTCATTTTTAGGTCATTTCAATGAAGATGATAAGCACATAGTTTATCATCATACGGTATGTTTGAAGATGCAGAATAGAGTTTTCTATAAAATGACCCTATCATTGTACATAGTTTAAAGTCATAAAACATATACCATATCTAATAGGTTAAATTCATGTCACACGGACAAGGGGCTCCAAGATTAAGGTCACATTGATCAAACATGAATTTGAAAAAATTGGACTGAGAGGTCAATGAACCTAGGGCTAGGCTCGAGGTGAATTATTAGAGTATATATCTATATCCCATAATGATGGGAATCAAGACACATGTAGATCATGAAGAATAACATGGTTATAGACCAACACTGGTTGGGGAAATCCTTTCTAAAAGACGTTGAAGCATCTCGTAATTATCATGGGGCATCCCAATATTATTTATTTTAGGATAGTATTTTAAGGTTTTTTGATGAGGATACAATCTATTAGTTTATTGTAATAGAGGTTGGACCATAAAACATGTGGATGAGCTCAATATAAAACTATCTGAGTGTCACTACATATCTCGTATGAAATGGAATCAAGTTGTGTGTAGTTATGGAATGTTGTATAGTTCAACGTCATATTGGGAGGATGAGGGTTGAATGAAATTTATTAAAATATTTTTTTGAAATATGCACCCCAAAGGAGACATGTGTGTTGCGGTAAATAATGAAATGTGAATGTGAAAAAATTAGTATCATAATGTATCATACATTCTAAAAGGGGGACCAAGGATGAAAAAGGGAAAAATGAAGAGTTTCCAATTCTATGGCTAGACACAATGTTAAAGTGTATGTGTGTCTCTATGTATCTTACATGGGAAGGAAAATATCCATAATTAGATCATGAGGTAATTATATTATGCAGGTATGACCCATGAATAGAGAAAAAAGACATTTGATATATCTTGTTTGTTTTCCTATTATCTTATATTATTTAACGACCACCCCAAGATGAATATTCTGGGTGTCACTATAGAAACCAATTTTTATACAGGTTTTGAAAATGACATGGTGCATAAATAGTGAACAAAGTTATTCCCTCTCACGGAGAACATAAAAATAAAGTTCCATTTTCATTGTGCAACCTGGATGATGGTGTCACAGTTTAAGGATGGATGATATGACCAATCCATTAAATTTAATGTCATATGGTAAGGATGCTACAATTTATTTTCATTTGGTACAAGGATAAATAGTTTAACATCATATGGCTTGGATGAAATTGATCTTAGTTTTTGGCCATAAAGATAAAATCATAGGGTAGTGAAGTCTTTTATGTGGTTATTACCCTACTAATACTCTAAATACCAGGGGAACCGTGCTCGGTTTGGTAATCATGGGGTGATGTTAGGATTTCCCCATTACATGGGAGTGAAAACAATGAAATAGAAATGTCGATTGGGAATATCCTGACTAGGGAAATATTCTTACTCGATGTATATATATTTACGAAGGGATAAATCCAAGCGTGTTGGAGAAAAGAGGGGAAATAAAATATGGATCACGACACCAAATATTTGGGATATAATTGAAGTGGCATAATGATGGAGGATAACTTATGACTATATTCAAAACAAATTATCCATATTGTATGGCCTGGGATGGGAACAAACATCTGAGTGTCAAACGCTAACCATGTTTGGGACTCATGACCAATATAGAAAATTCCATTCATAATCCTCCTGGATGTAGGCATATAATGGTAGGTGTGCATTAAGTCTAAGAATATATACGGTATGGGGGTCCGTTTGGATTAAAATGGTGGGGTAGAACAAAATAAAGGGTTTATTTGAAGCATGGTTGGTACCCATGTATTTTATTATCATTCATTAAGGACAATTTCCATGATATTTACTCTCAAGTGAGGTACATGGAATAACTATTTTAATCCCAACATGAATTCAAACCAAAGAGTCTCAATAACACCTATGTAATCCTAGAAGAACCCTGACTAAGAGGATGGACTTATGGAAGGAATAGGGGTTGTACCAAGAATAAAAGGTATAATAATTCCTATGTATCCCATAAGGATTGGAATAATTCCCTATTTAGTTCATGAAAGATGGTGTGGAAAATATCCTAATCCAAAATGGAGAGGGAGACAACCCAAAAAATTAAAATAATAGAGGTTTTCTTGCAGTTTAACATCATGTGAACATGGATGCTAAAAATATTAGTTTAAGGTCATAAATTTCAAACCATCTAGAAGAGGAAATGTGTAGGGGTGGTGCCATAATGATACATGACGTGTATGAGGATGAAAGAGGGCCACACCACATCATACAATCAAGGGGGAAACCCAAGACATAGTGTAAGGTCATATGTCTTGGACCATGAAGTGAGACCTCTAAAGAGGTAGAACGTAGTGCATCACTATAAGGTAACTGGATGTGAATAAGGAAAAAATAATACCACACCATTGTACACATTCATGGGCACTAACCGCCTAGTTTAAGGTCATAAACGTTGGACCATGAGAATGATATTTCCAAAGTAGAAATATGTAACACAGTTTTAGAAAACAAATCAATTTGAATGAGGACCAAATAGGTCATCATATCAATTCAAATTATTGAGAGAATACATATACAGTTTAATGTTATGATTCCAGGTATTTGGCACATGAACTTCTAGTTTATGGTCATATAGTTTGGAGTATTTGGTTTGTGAATCTTTGATGCATGTATAAACATTATCAAGATCACCAAAGATTATGCGATCCATGCCCGGTGTGGGAATGAATGATATGATAAATTCATTGAAACATATAGAAGAACAGAATAGTGGAACAGAGGCTTGGTCTCAAGGACCCCCCCCCCCCCCCCATGATATTTTTCCTCCCACTCTACATTTAAAGGTTCATGGAGGGATGGCATCAAGAGTATTGAAATTCCATCAGGACATAAGGATGTGAGAAGGAATGAGAATCATGAGACCAACATTTGGGATGCAACGGGATTGGCATAATGATGGAGGCTATCTATTGATCATATTTAAAACAGAGTATCCATTTCATGTGGCCTAGAATGGGAACAAAAAACTAAGGGTCAACCATTGACCATACATGAAATGTAGGTGGAACATGTCTGAAGATACCATTCCAGATCCTTTGGGAAATTGGGCCAGGATGGTAGTTGAACCTTATGGAAAAGAATCCAAACTATTTTAGGATCCTTTTTCATTTTAAATATGGTGGATACCCAAACAATGGGGACAAAAATTATGGTGGTGGAATGAGATAACTTCCATGAAGAATCAAACACCCCATGCCCCATACCATGGTGCATCTGAGCATGTTAATGAGGCGTGACATAGGTCGAGGGATTCAACAAGAGGAAGATTACTAGATAAGAAGAGTGGAAAAAAGGGTGAAATTGGATGATAATCATGGGGTCAGACCCGAAGATAGAATATTTGGGATTTTTTACATATACCATTAGTATGTGAATAAAGCCATATGTTGTTCTTGATTACCCTTTTAGTTTAACATCATGGGGTATGGACACAAGTGGCAGATAAGACTTTCACATGGAGGTTCATCGTGTAGCTGTTGAAAACCCGACAGGACTGATGGAATTAAAATCCCACACCACACCACATTCTCTATGGAACCTCATATAGAAGGGGTTAATGGGAGCTATTTTGGGATGTAATTGAAGTAGAAATTTTGGGGGTTTTATTTGTATATGGATGAAAATCAAGCCATACATTGTTCTTCAATGTCATGTAGTCTAATGTCCGTTGGTAAGGATGTCGGTAAATGGGGAGGACCCTGAAGTGAATATGTGATGCACTAATTTACAAAATAATGTCAATGGGGAAAATAGATGTACATGTCACACAATGTTATCCTAAGATACTATGCATAGGCCAAGAGGATAGAGAGATAACAATATTTATGGTACTGGGGTTGGACTCGAGGAAAAAAATTCTGGTCATTCCTATGTATACCATGAATATGGGAATCAATCCATATGTAGTACATGAATGTCATGAATCACGATGAAATGCGGTAAATATGTAGTAGTAGATTAATTCCATGTAATAAAGATGGGGAAGTTTTCATTTAAGGTCATGTAGAAAGGACTAAAAATTCCATGTAGATTAATGCCTTTCTGGTAGGAAATATTAGTTTACCATCATGAGGGATGGAAGGGATTTTAGTTTATAGTCATAAAAATCAGACTATGTAAATTCAAAATACGACGATAAGGTTGAGGATCCTAAGGTTGGTGTCTAAGGAGAAATTTCTAGGTGTCCATATGTATCCAATAATGATGGGAATCAAGATATATGTAGTTCCTGAATATTGTGTAGTTTAATGCCATGCATGGAAGATATAGGTATAGGAGAGTCCCCTGAAGATTATACATGATGCAGTAATTGAAATCCCAATGTGAATGAGGAAAATATAAGTCAACACTACACCATGTGATCCCAAAATACTATTCTTGGGAAAAAAGGTTAAAGAGATAATCTTAATTACTATACATTATTATGGACCTGAAGAAAAAAATTCAGGGTGTTCCAATGTATCCCATAATAATCGGAATCAATCCACACATTTTTTTTGAATGTTGTATAGTTTACTGTCTTGTGGTAAGAATATATTAGTAGTTTAATATCATGTAGGAGAAAGGGGGCTTGACATTTAATGTCATCCAAAACATAATAATTGGAAAATAGGGGTTCTCTAATGGGTATACACAACCTGTTGAGGTAATGAACTTGAAGTGAATGAGTACTAAGAACTCCTCATACCACACTTGATATCCCCCCAGAATAATGGGTTATTACAACTATTCTAGTGCCTAAGACAACATGTCTGTGTGTTTCTATGTATCTAATAAGGAAAGGAATAAAGTTATATGTAGTTATTGAATTTATTTTAGTTTAACATCATGTGGTAAGGACCTTGATATAGTTTAACATCCTATGGGATGGTGATGTTTTCCATTTTTAAGTCCTAGATCATAGAAAAATGAAATAAAGGTATTCATGTGAAGTACTTCTTGAGGAATTTGGAATTGGTGGGGGCAGTAATTCAGTTACCATCAATCGTGAACAATGAGTAAGCTCTAATGGGGTAAACCATCTATATAATATATGGTCACTCCCATTTGGTTTCAAAATTTGGTGTCTTCCTATCAAAAATCATTGGTGTCCTCAGTGCCAATACCATGTTTCCTTGGAATAAAAAACAAAGGATACCATTATTGTTGAAGACGTTGCCTATTTGGTTCTGTTTCCTCTCTATATTATGCCTGGCCCATATCCTATTCTTGTTAAGGGCCTCTAGACCTGCTAGACAGACATCTGATTACTTACCTGATGTATGATAATCATAAAATGTTGTGCAGAGTGATGGAAACTGAGTCTCTATGAGAATTACGGATTATGTTTCATACACCATGGATTATGGGGTCAGTTGGTTGGATTTACGAGTCATAATATTGTATTCCCAAAGAGAGTAGGTGGGATTTTGAGACCAAATATTTTTTATCCAACCAACTTTCTGTTAAAAAAATTAGTGATGATCTTGTTGAATTGCCATGATCTTCCCATGTGTTGACGCATGATAGTGAGAAGTTTGGTAAGACCAGATTTTGTACATAGTGTATAATTTATTCACCTCTTTCTCTTGACAGTTGGAGATGTTATTAGTGAGAAAAGAATGAGGGACTCTGAATTTTTGGATGATATTTGAGCTCAAGAACTCAATGATTTAATGTCCTTTGACTTTTATGAGTGGTATCTCTTATTCCAATTTTGAAATGAAATATCTTGTGGTCAGGTTAATGTATCACTGGAGAGTTGTTACTGGTGGATATGGTTCCCCAACATTGATTCCCTATACCGCAAATGCCCAGGAGTACTTGGTAGTGCATAGGGGTTCTAGTGGATGATGAAAAAAATTGGCATGGATTTTACATTAATGACACCTCATAGAGAAATCAATAAATTCACGAACCATAGTGGGCCAGAAATAGCCCAGTCATCGAATATGGTCAAAGAGTTCAAACTATTCATGTTTAGCTCTGTAGGAACCATTATGAACTTCCTGCATGATAGGAGGAATCTCATTTCCTTCAATGAAATGGAGGAGAAATCTATCAAACCAATGTTTTAAGAGGATATTCTCAAGGCTGGGTCATCCCTGGTGGGTAAACATCACTGCCCACTAATAGTTTCACAAATTTTTATCTCTGCAAGTAAAGATATTTGTGTGGTAGAGGTATAAAACAAAAGGATTATTCAAGCCCGAGGTCTCTTTTAATATGGTAGTCAAACTTGGAGGTCCTGGTGTGGAGACATCAGTAGTAAGGAGACTTAGCTATTGGATATTATAATCATCTAAACTAATGGGAGTGATGACCCTTCGATGTGCGACATGGATAATCATATCGTCTTGGCTATGATCTATAAGGGATATTGAATGACTACCCAAGGCATCTTATCAACCATTTTTTGACCGAGGAACATGAGTGGCCTCTGGTAGAGAAGGTAACATGACTATTAGATAGTGATTACACTCTAAGAGTGGAACAAGCTATGGCTTGTTGACTTTGTAGCCACTATTAATCTATTTGATAACTAGATCTAAGCCCCCCTTCATGTAACACCCTGATATTTTATGAAAAATATTATTTTTAATTTCATTAATGTCTTGTGTTATACGCTACACCAAAAGGAGCTTTCAGAACACACATCTCTGACCTGGCTTGAATTACACGCAATTGCGACCTTCCACGATAGCGTGTGTTGTACGCAACACCATGTTTCACAAAACAACGATATGCTATTAAGATATTATTAAAACTAGCTGTTATGAATAGTAATAACCACTTTTTGAAATTTTGTAAATTTTATTTTTCAAAATGGACTTGATTTATGGATTCGGAATATTGAAATTAGCTTATGGTGAAATTTTGGTGATTTTCTGATAACTTTCATATTTTGATGAATAGTGAAAATTGCTAAATTTTAATTAAAAACTGTTTCAATCGAAATAATTAATAGTGATAAATTATTAATTTGAGTGGTTTTAAAGTATATTTAGAATATATTTTTACAATTTAATACAGTGTTGGTCATTGGATGTAATTTCAAATTTAAACCAGTTATAAACAAGTGTCAATCTTTTGATAGTTAATAACTCTTAAAAACACGACTTTTGTTTTGACGACGGGAATTAATTTTTAAATTAATTAATGCAACTGATATGTTTTGAATTTGGTAAAATAGAAATCATTTTTGAGTTCATAATATCAAATATAGCTTAGGCCTAATTTTTGAGATTTTTCTGAAAACTTTCAATTTTTGATGAATAGTGAAACCACTAAGTGGTAGTTAAAAAAACTGAATTTTTCATAAAACGTTATTTTACCGCTTCTGTGAGTGGAATTTCAAAAATCCGAGAGACACGGTTGATGTCAGTATGTAAAATGTGGTCCAATGAGATGAAAATAATTTTTGGTGAATAATAACTTTTTACTTTTGTTTACCACGGTTAAAAGTAAATAGGGTAATTAAGGGTAAAAATGATATTATTATTACCCTAACACATGTCCAAATTCTATTGGATAAGTGTAATTCTACAAAAAACAAGCTTAGGAATAAAATATGACCATTTAGGCCCACTTGGATTAGATTAGGACATTTATTATTATTTAATTCAAAGAAGAGTTAAAAGAGTTAAAATCAATGTTTATTTAATAAAACATTTTTAATATAGGGTTATACATAAGTTAAATTCGACTATAAATATTCATTAGAAATATAACAAGATTTCCTACATAATTGTATTTTATTTGTAATTTTTAAACATTAAATAATGTAATTTATTTATGACACAACGATTATGCAGTAATTATCTTATTAATGAAATATTGGCATAATTGATGTTATAAATACCCAAATAAATATAATTTGAGACTTTTTATGAATTCCACTAATTTTCTAGGATAATATGAAATGTTAGTATTTATTTAAATAAATTTTTTATAACTTATTATTTTGTTAGGATTTTCAAAAAAATCAATTACTAAATAGTGTAAAAATTTACATAAAATAGTTTTTAAAACAAATATTATATTATTAATTGTTATGTTATTCCTAAAAATCTAAGGTTCAGCCAAATGACTTAGATATGGTTATATATATTAATAATAAACAATTTTGGGATCGTTTGGCTTATTATAGTATGTTTATTAACCTTATAGTGTAAGAACACAAGAAGACACGGTAAAAGTAAAATTATTAAACTTAATGTTAAATCTAAATGATAAGGTTAAGATAGGAACCTAAACTTGTCTAAATTCTATTGGATGAGAGGATTTATACCCATCCCCACCTTATCCTCGAAATAAATCAATTTGGAGCTATTTAAAACCGAACTTGACTTTATAATAAAATAATATTTAGGTTATTCCAAAGGTGCCCCTCTCCTCCCTTATAAAAGGGAACCTCCTCTCTATCTTCCTCACACAACTTTGAACCTTCAAGCTCGGCCAACCCCTTCCAAATTATCTTCTCCACTTCCCTAGAAACATCCTAGAGGTTCTGGTCTTCCTCAAAGACCAATTTTAGTGCCCTAAAAGAAGGTCTCAAAGAAGCACTTCAAAGAAGAGGAGGTTTTGGACAGTTACGAAGAAAATCGGACCTAAGGTAAGGGAAATATCACAATCTCATTTTTATCTGAGATTGTTTATACCTTAGTATTTACTGGGGTGTATTTTATCATCCACATCCATGTTTCCTAAATATGTAATATTATTTCCATTCTCCTACAATTTTTTAAATCCAATTTTACACTTCGGTGAGTTTTTAGTAAAATATATGAAAGGAATCTTTTGTCGTTTTTTTTGTACGAGGTACTTTTTGACTTTTCCGACAAAAGTATGAGAAGAATGTTTTTTTTAACTTACACGGCAAAAATGGATTTTTAAAACCTTATTTCCAAGAATCTTACTTTAAAAGTTTTCAAGTTTATTTTTAATCAACCTCTTTTAGTTTATAATTGTATGACATGTTAAGAAAAGAAAATTATTTTGAAGTAGAAAGGATATTTTCCTCAAGAATGGAGTTCAAATGTTTTATCAAAATTATTTTCCATCTAAGATAATATAGGGTTCTGTTTTTATCCCTATTATTACATTCATTTGATTATGTTTTCAGGGAATTATTTTTATGAAGTCATTTACCTTATATGATTTGTTTTATGATGTCATGATGTTTCAAGAATCCCATTTTTGTTACATGTGTTATGCGATGATGTATGATTTATGATTATGTGGCACACATAAGAAAGGATTTATTATAAGATGGGTGGGACCTATATATCCTTCCAATGCATTGGGTAAAGATTTTATATCTCATGAGATAGACATGGCTGGAATGGTAGGTTATACCGGTTCAGTGAAACAGGACTGAAACGAGGGTGACTCAGTTCAGAAATGGACTTTTTCCACTAAGATAGTCTAGGAAATGAGTCTTTACTAACAAGAAATGATTCTCTATGATTATGTGTGTATGCCACAATGTTTCATGTTTTAAGTTATGATTATTGGGATTTCATTTCACTACTATGATTTGTCCCATGTTATGAAATTATGCTCTCTTTTGCAGGTTAAGATTTCCAAAATGTTATGTTCTTATGAATATGATGTGATTTATATTTATTTTGTTTACCCTTACTGAGCATTTGATCTCACCCTTTTATGTTTAATTTTCCCCAGGATATAAAGAAAGGTTTTAGGTATAAAAAAGGGAAGATCTTTATGGGAGATGTTGAAGATCTTTCACCAGGATTAGAAGATTACGTTCCGAGTTTCCAAAGACACTAAGCTATTACGATCCTTGTGTGTGTGTTTTTGTTATGTACTAAGTATTCTGCAAAAGTAATGTAATGTCCATGTACGTCAAGCTTCGGGTCTCTACAGTTGGTATCAGAGGAAAGGTTTAGTCAACCTCTGGATACTAGGACGCGAAAACGTTATTGAGATACCTAGAGATATTTATAAGGTATGTCTAGGGATGTCCCTAAGGATAGGTATACATATAGGATATAGTCCTAGCACTATGGTAACGATCTTAGAATTTAACCTAAGATGTTAGATATTGAAGTTACTCCCCCTTTATTATGATTTTTGCATCTCACACTATTCTTTTTGGGTTTTAGAAAATGGCTGGAAACAAGATGATTCACGATAATGGAGGATATGATGGACAATGGAATGATATTCTTTATAAGCAATCAAATGAAATGGGATATGGAAGTCCAAACATCATTATTATGCCGAATCAGAAATCTCATAATATGATCAATAAAGTAAAATTTGGTAAGTTTCCTGACTCGGCTAATAAGAGAAACATGGAGTTTCATGATGATCATAGAGGAAAAAAAGTTCAATTTCCCCTATGTAAATCATGTGGGAAGAGGCATCAAGGAGAATGTTTCAAAGGAACTGGAATATGCTTTTGGTGTGGAAAAGAAGGACACAAAGCTAGTAATTGAAATGGAAAAGTTTCAGTTAACACCATGGATGAGGTTAATGGTATTTCTTCGACATCAACAATGGTTAAATGTTTTAAATGTGGAATGTACGAGCATTATGCAAACAAATGACCTAAGGTAATGTCTCATGAAGAGAATCGGTATGGTCATATGGGTAGTATTTTTGTTGATGATGATGAAGAGACTACAAATGATATGTGAGATGAAAGAATTGTTGAAGCTCGGTCAATGGTTTAAGATGGTAGTGGAATGATTACATGTTTATCAAGTGTAATGTTGTACTATAGAATAAAAATACATCTATGGATTGTTACACTGTTGTCTTTCCTTAAGTTTTGAATGTTTATAATGAATGGTATGAGTAACAATGAATGTTTTTTCAGATATTTTTTGGAATGTGGATGAAATGTTTGACAGTATTCATGAGTCCATGATTGATATAAGGACTAAGTGATATCATGGTTTGAGTATATAGAATTTTTGGATTTTGGTATGTGGAAAGAGTTAACTTTTGACAACATTCATGTTTTCACTAAGGTTTAATTGATATTCATTTTTCAAGAGAATTCATTATTAAGGTATTCACATGATTGGAATGTGACCAACAAGACATATCTTATGATATATGGGGATAAATGATGGTATTAAATCTCTGGTAATTGTTTTCCCTGTATTATGAGAGTGGACTGCAGTATTATGGATAAGCCTAAAGATTGGAATGGATTATGTTGGACATAAGATAGTATTGTTTAGGGATAGAAGTTTTTCGATATTATTGATGGGATGTTATAGTAATATAGTTTTAGAAAAAGGACAACCTGCAGGACGGGCGACAGCCCATCGCGTCGGACAAGGCCATGGGAATCTAACCCACAACCGAAGTGCGACTGGCGTTTATCGCCTACCACTGGTCTACAGGAAGTCCCTATTTAGTAGAAACTAGTTTTATTTTATTAAGCGGTATGATATATGAAGTATAAGTCCATTTTAGGAAGCATATATGATTAATCTCACTAAATAATGACTTATGTATATTTAATAACTTTTGCTATCCTTTTGTTTGAGACAGATTGAATGACTTGTCATACTAACACTTCACGAATAACAAATTCAACATCATTTATTTAAGAGATGAAGTGGAAATTGTTCAAGGCACGAACAACAGTGAGATTGTACCAAAATAAAGTAAGTATTTACTCTAATTCAAATTCTTCAACTATAGGGAAACGATGTTGAAAACCAAAAATGTTGTCCTAGTGCTATTATATCTGATTAATCATATGGTATCTTAGATCGTCACAAATTTATGGATTTTTGATTGCTAGCTTTTCCATTGCCATGTTCTCTACCAATCTCCATCAGAACATGATGGTTAGATTTCTCTTCCATATCCATGTTTTCACCTATGTGGAAAACCATTGATTAGTTTATTTGGGTAACCGTTACGTTTCATACTTTTGTTTTTAACGATTGGTTTTGGTATTCCTTTTTACGATGTGGGTTTCGATTAAAGAATCTTTCGAATAGTAAACCATTTATAACCTCGACAAATTTCGAGGGCGAAATTCATTTTAAGGGGGGTAGAATGTAACACCCCGAGATTTTATGAAAAATATTCTTTTTAATTTCATTAATGTCATCTGTTATACGCTACACCAAATGGATCTTTCACAACGCACATCTCTGACCTGGCTTGAATTACACGCAATCGCGACCTTCCACGATAGCGTGTGTCGTACGCAACACCATGTTTCGCTAAACAATGATATGCTATTAGGATATTATTAAAACAAGCCGTTATGAATAGTAATAACCACTTTTTGAAATTTTGTAAATTTTATTTTTCAAAATGGACTTCATTTATGGATTCGGAATATCGAAATTAGCTTAGGGTGAAATTTTGGTGATTTTCGGATAAATTTCATATTTTGATGAATAGTGAAAATTACTAAATTTTAATTAAAAACAACTTTTTCAATCGAAATATATAATAGTGATAAATTATTAATTTGAGTGGTTTTAAAGTATATTTAGAATATATTTTTACAATTTAATACAATGTTGGTCATTGGATGTAATTTCACATTTAAACCAGTTATAAACAAGTGTCAATCTTTTGATAGTTATTATCTCTTAAAAACACGCCTTTTGTTTTGACGAAGGGAATTAATTTTTAAATTAATTAATGCAACTGATATGTTTTGAATTTGGTAAAATAGAAATCATTTTTGAGTTCATAATATCAAATATAGCTTAGGCCTAATTTTTGGTATTTTTCTGAAAACTTTCAATTTTTGATCAATAGTGAAACCAATAAGTGGTAGTTAAAAAAACTGAATTGTTCATAAAACATAATTTTACCGCTTATGTGAGTGGAATTTCAAAAATCCGAGAGACACGGTTGATGTCAGTATGTAAAATGTGGTTCAATGAGATGAAAATAATTTTTGGTGAATAGTAACTTTTTACTTTTATTTACCACGGTTAAAAGTAAATAGGGTAATTAAGGGTAAAAATGATATTATTATTACCCTAACACATGTTCAAATTCTATTAGATAAGTGTAATTCGACCAAAAACAATCTTAGAAATAAAATATGACCATTTAGGCCCACTTGGATTAGATTAGGACATTTATTATTATTTAATTCAAAGAAGTGTTAAAAGAGTTAAAATCAATGTTTATTTAATAAAACATTATTAATATGGGGTTATACGTATGATAAATTCGACTATAAATATTCATTAGAAAGATAAAACAATTACCTACATAATGGTATTTTATTTGTAATTTTTAGACCTTAAATAATGTAATTTATTTATGACACAACGATGATGCAGTAATTATCTTATTAATGAAATATTGACATAATTGATGTTATAAATACTCAAATTAATATAATTTGAGACTTTTTATGAATTACACTAATTTTATAGGTTAATATGACATGTTACTATTTATTTAATTAACTTTTTTAGAACTTATCATTCTTTAAGGATTTTCAAAAAAATCAATTACTAAATAGTGAAAAAATTGACATAAAATAGTTTTTAAAACAAATATTATATTATTAATTGTTATGTTATTCCTAAAAATCTAAGGTTCGGCCAAATGACTTAGATAAGGTTATATATATTAATAGTAAACAATTTGGGGTTTGTTTGGCTTCTTATAGTATGTTTATTAACCTTATAGTGTAAGAACACAAGAAGACACGGTAAAAGTAAAATTATTAAACTTAATGTTAAATCTAAATGATAAGGTTAAAATATGAACCTAAACTTTTCTAAATTCTATTGGATGAGAGGATTTCGACCCATACCCACCTTAACCTTGAAATAAATTAATTTGGAGTTATTTAAAACCGAACTTGACTTTATAATAAAATAATATTTAGGTTATTCAAAAGGTGCCCCTCTCCTCCCTTATAAAAGGGAACCTCCTCCCTCTCTTCCTCACACAACATTGAGCCTCCATGCTCGGCCAACCCCTGGAAAATTCTCTTCTCCACTTCCCTAGCAACATCCTAGAGGTTTTGGTCTTCCTAAAAGACCAATTTTAGTGCCCTAAAATAAGGTCTCAAAGAAGCACTTCAAAAAAGAGGAGGTTAGGACACTTACGAAGCAAATCAGACCTAAGGTAAGGGAAATATCACAATCTCATTTTTATCCGAGATTGTTTATACTTTAGTATTTACTAGGGTGTATTTTATCATAGACATCCATGTTTCCTAAATATTTAATATTATTTTCATTCTCCTACAATTGTTTAAATCCAATTTTACCCTTCGGTGAGTTTTTAGTAAAATATATGAAAGGAATCTTTTGTCGTTTTTTTGTACGATGTACTTTTTGACTTTTCTGACAAAAGTACGAGAAGAATGTTTTTTTAACTTATGCGGCAAGAATGGATTTTTAAAACATTATTTCCAAGAATCTTCCTTTATAAGTTTTCAAGTTTATTTTTAATCAACTTCTTTTAGTTTATAATTGTATGACATGTTAAGAAAAGAAAAGGGTTTTGAAGTAGAAAGGATATTTTCCTCAAGAATTGAGTTCAAATGTTTTATCAAAATTATTTTCCATCTATGATAATATAGGGTTCTGTTTTTATCCCTATTATTACATTGATTTGATTATGTTTTGAGGGAATTATTTTTATGAAGTCATTTACCTTATATGATTTGTTTTATGATGTCATGATGTTTAAAGAATCCCATTTTTGTTACATGTGTTATGAGATGATGTATGATTTATGATTATGTGGCACACATAAGAAAGGATTCATTATAAGATGGGTGGGACCTATATCTCCTTCCAATGCATTGGGTAAAGATTTTATATCTCATGATATAGACATGGCTGGAACGGTAGGTTATACCGGTTCAGTGAAACAGGACTGAAACGAGGGTGACTCGGTTCAGAAATGGACTTTTTTCCACTAAGATAGTCTTGGCAATGAGTCTTGACTAACAAGAAGTGATTCTCTATGATTATGTGTGTATTCCACAATATTTCATGTTTTAAGTTATGATTATTGGGATTTCATTTCACTACTATGATTTATCCCATGTTATGAAATTATGCTCTCTTTTGCAGGTTAAGGTTTCCAAAATGTTATGTTCTTATGAATATGATGTGATTGATATTTCTTTTGTTTACCCTTAATGAGCATTTGAGCTCACCCTTTTATGTTTACTTTTCCCCAGGATATAAAGAAAGGTTTAAGGTATAAAAAAAGGGAAGATCTTTATGGGAGATGTTGAAAATCTTTCACCAGGATTAGAAGATTACGTTCCGAGTTTCCAAAGACACTGAACAATTACGATCCTTGTGTGTGTGTTTTTGTTATGTACTAAGTATTCCGCAAAAGTAATGTAATGTACATGTACGTCAAGCTTCGGGTCTCTACACTTCACGTGTAGGTGGGGAACATAAATCATGAGGGAAATATCTATAGCTGTTATGAGATCCTTATTTTCCTCCTCATTGTTTGTACATCCTTCTGAACCCATGAAGAAGTCGGGAAAAACATCTAGTGTAGTCATGATGAAGAAGATACCAATGCCTACCCTGTTGAGTTTGTGGTCATTGAGTCTTATACTATCCAGACCTCATGAAGTGGAATTATAGATAATATTCAAACATTTCATGGTCTGGTCCACTGATAGAATATCCACATTCAAAATATCAATATATAGAGACTATTATGTAGGGGATGGTTGGGAAGATGAAATTCTACCAACGCCTGACCCATGAAATATATCGATATGATGAACCTGATATCGAACTGTTGAAGGATCACATCCCACAATTCCAGAATTCCTATCAATATAAGGAGGATTAGAATATAATTATTTGTGACCAAATAGGATACCAGTTTTATCTCATGGTGCATTAGATAGTGATGCAATTTCATCGCTACAAAAACTAATGCCAGAAAACTCTTCTCTGTAGAAGAATATCTGGTCTCTATGACGAGGTGCATGAAAAATTTATTTCACAAACTATACTATTTCCAGTCATCATTAATCATTGTGGGATGGGAATCGAGGGATCATTCAATGGTGGTCACATTGAATACCGATGACAAGCTAGAGACAATTTTCATCTTAATCCAACGATGTGGTATATACTATTAAATCTCCTCTAAAGTGGTGGAAACTCTTTATCCTATTAATAGTTGATGAATTTAAATATGTGTTGGGATAAAGGCCTATACATACTATCCATATTCATAATGAATTAGTGTATGTAGTATTTTTTGCCTTTTAATCCTCGTTGCCCTCAATGCTATGTCAGAAGAGGCATATAAATTTTGCCTTGATCTTTTCTAGATTGATCTAGATTAAACTATATCTGATGAAAATAGTTGACAAACCATCTAGATGTAACCCTAAAGTCTCACTTCAAGGGGTTTATATTTGGATGGCAGGAGTGGTGGAAGCCAATTACATTGGTAATATATCATATATGGTCCTGACTCTTGTAGGATTTTACCACCAACCCTCAACAATGAATTCCACCAGCATCCTATGGACTAGTTTGAATATATGGTGAATAACAAGTCGATAGGCGGCTCTTACAGTCCACCATACCTAATGGAATTAAGTAGCAAGAAATATTACATTGTTTTTCTTTGATGGTGGTGGATTATTTATCCTCTAGGGCCATTTACCTTTTATTATATTTATAATACCCATCCATAAAAGATAGGTAATAAAATCTAGGAGTAGTGTCAATCAATTGATCTATAGTGGGGAGGGGAAAATCATAATTTAGATAGAGATAGATGAGATCTCACCTGTTAATGAAAACCCTAATATATCTATTCTTTTCTTAATGGTAATGATTTTTTCCAACCATCTGAGGTATGAGACTTCAATGAAGAAGTTTTCCTTGATGAGCATATCAACATCAACATTGACCATTGAACTATGAGATGTCTGCATATTTTTTGGGAGATTGTTTGAACTCATGGTGATTTTATAAGAGACTAAGATGGTAGATGAATAAATAAGGATATAGTCTTGGAATTTCATTATAGCTACAGGAAAATTAATCCTTATGTTGCTTCTTGAAATTTACATACTCTTGTCGCTCTATTGCAGGCATGGATATGCGGACAAATGATGGACTCGTATTTTCCTAGAAACTATGTTTCACTGGTACAAACTCATCGACCACGGTGGAGACACCTTCTTCAAAAGTTATAGGGGTAAATTCCAAATCATGTACATCCTCCACAGTGAGAATATCATAAAAAAGAGGACACTGTTTTAAATCGGCTAATCCTGATGGAATGCTTCGTGTCTACATGAGTGGAAATAGAATCTTCATTAGTATAATCTTACACTACAGACAACATGGAAACATAATATATCAATATTATTGTAGACCAATGTCATCATAGGGTCCACACTTAATTATATAATTGTGGTAGTTGCACGCCATCTTGTGTCGGTTCAACTTTGATCGACGAAACAAAAAAGTATGGCATATCATTGTTTTCATAGGAAGAACATCTTGATACCTTCAATAGGTAATGGGATTTGGTATGACTTGAAATTAATTCATGCAGGAGTATGAATTGATCAATTTTTGTTCCCCATACATTGGAATGTGCTTCTCAATCCTTCCTAAAATAACAAACAACTGTACCATGTCCAGGGTTGTGGCTCTAATCAGTGAATCAAGAGGATGAAGGCATCATCTTTTTTTGTCCATGGGTTAGATAAAAAGCAATTGTTCTTGAACAAATTAGCATGAACCTACTTATTCTTGCTCTTATATTAGACGATATCTAGGTGGTGGGTTGAAAAGGAGGCAGTGGGACACACATCACATAACATCACTCCCATTAAACCATTGATTGAGTAGTAGAGGCATTGGTGATAGGAGGATAGAACTGTTACATGTAGATAGATCCAAAGTCTACCCAACTGTTTGTTTTTGTGAGTGTCATGTGATACAACAATGAATTCAGTGCTAGAAATCAAGCCACTAAATTGGACCTTTGTATTTATCTTCCCTCATTGGATCTTCTTTGTCCAATCATTACCATGAACCTTCGTGTTATATGGATCTAGATGAGCTTCATATAGCCCCATCATGCAGGGATTTCAGGTCAGGATGATATTGATCCTAGATCTAGTGTCCACAGGTCAATAGAAATTCTATACATGATTAAACTAGCCATTGATGTATAACAGGTGAATGTTTCCTTTTTTATTAGAACCGTAATCATCTCCTAAGAATGAGATGATGTCTTAACATTCTACATGATCGACTTCCTCATCATGGAAGAAATATGTGGCCACTGCCTATATTTCAAACATTAGGGAGATTTTCAAAAACTCTGTGAGGGCATCACAGATATCTTACAACATTCATTGATTCATGAAGAATTATATCATTGTAGGAACACTCACAAGGTTCATAAGAACATCATACTTCTATGTTAGGAGCACAGTTCTATCGATAGGGAGTTTCCCTATGGTAGGGGGATGGAGTTACTCTATGGAAGGTGGTATGAAAGATAGTACTAGTCAAACCAGTGGGTTTATGCAGGTATAGGGAACGTCTCCTTTTTTACTAGATGAAACAGCATAAATGAATATAGACTAAAAACTAGATGACTGAGGACTGGCCACAGCTGAACATATCTGATCATAATGTGGTCATGGAGGTTCTTTCATATCGAGAATTATAAATGGTGCATGCCATTAATCTTATGAGAAAGGATGATAGTATTGTACGTGTTGAGATATGCGTTGATCCTATTATCTAGACTTGGTGAAGTTCACACCCTAGCTAGAGAATCATTCTGGTGCATTTCGATGATTTTTGTATCCATGGATTCATTGAAGATGGTGTCAACTAGAGACATTAAGAGGGTATGGTTTAATCACTACATCGCCAAGAACCATGTAAGGGTCCCCCATCTCGATGGTATTCACTGGGTAATACTCATGATCATCATTTCAAAAATCCTCAAATGATGGGTAATTCATTGGGGTGATTCCCATCTCTAGGGGTATGATTTCCCTAGGTCTATGAGATAGCATAGGCACCACTGGGGGAATTTCATTCTCTTGTGTGGTTGGTTCCTTCCCATATAAGAGGTATAAGAATGATATATAGATGAAAAAAATAAAGGATGAGTCACCTGGTCTTCATAAGGATAATAATAATTCAGAAGGGAACAGATGATACTGTGAGCAAGAGTGATTGCCTTTTGATCCATAATATCATCATATTTATGATACCCATGATTAGAGACTCAATGTTATCACCCTCACAGTCACTGTCTATCTTTGTAAAAATACACATTACATACGCCAAGGCATGGCCAAAATGACAATATTGTTTTCAACATAGTCCTGGGTCATGTCCTTGAACACTTTGAATTTCTTGAGAGTATGTGCATGGAACTCGTGGTTGTGGAAATAATTTGGGAGATTAGTGAGATCAACCACTTGAGGTCTCATGAATTCAAGAAAATGAAGGATTTTTAGATGAATGGAACATAATAAATAACTAGGAACGATGTATTTGCCTAAATTATTGGTATAGTTTCATCTATAAGAAAAATAGAATATGAGATCATGGCCATGTGGAGGGTCTAGAACCTGATGAGGAGATGGATCCTGATTATCTCACCTAGGTGGTGGTGGTTCATTATGTGGTGGCTCCTATTGATACTAAGGTGGGGGGTTCTAAATCTAAGTCTAGGCCTAAGGCCGAGGCTGCGGATGAGGCATGACCAAGAACAACTCCGGTGGCTAGTGGGACTCTTCTTATGCTTCTATATTGGTCTTGGACTCAGATTATATTTTTGCATGAGTAGTGGGTGGAAATGAGTGTCACTCATTGGTTTCCTGTATGGATTAATCTAGGAACTAAGGCTTGTCAAAAAATCCCTAGAATGAACCTGGGATGTTCTCAGTGATAAGAGCGAGGAATAGTTCATTCTTCACATTACCCAAGCACATTTTCAACAGCAGGGCTTGAGTCTGCAGCATTCTTAGTGAATACATTAGGCCCTTCCACCCAGTGAAAAATTCTACAACATGCTCATCTGGAATCTTCATTTACCTGAAGATTTTAGTGATACTAGTCTTTCACATGGTGGAGGTGAACTGATATCAAAACATCCTATGAATATCCTCCCATCCGGATATAGACCCAGTGGGTAACTAGTAGTACCAGTTAAACTTTGGGAATTTCCTTTTCTACATGATGAACTAAATCTTAGTATCCTCTTTCTACACTAGAGTTCCTCTAATGGGTCCACACATTGAGATAATGTGGGACAGATGTTGTAAGGGGTCTCTCTTCACATTAAAGTGGGAGAAAGTTGGATTATAGAATTCCAAGGGAGCTTCCATATCATCCACCCATCTCATATATGGAGGGGCATCAGGTGGGATCACCATCTGTCAAGTTTCAAGGCCCTCGAGGTGACCGATGTGATGTGGAATCAGGAAATACTAGCAAGGTTTCTTGTATTCGTGAGGACCCCAGACCACCAGTGTAATTGTGTGTTCATAATCATGATAGGAATGCCCAAGGGTTCTTGGAGAGTCTTGTGGAATTAACTATGGAGATGTATGAGGGGTGACCTGTAGAATGTTTTTAAGGGCCACTGATGGAATGACCTATGGAGCCTAGTCTCGGATAAGATTCTCAAGAAGCTCGGGTGGATTTTTTATGCATAACATGTCCATTAATCATATGTTCCACACTTTATTCTGTCATTATATATAAGTTTTTCAAGATATATGTGGTTAAAATCACATGGGGGAACATGTACATTTCCCCACTACCCCATTGAAGGACTGTTAGGATCATACTAAGGATCAATATAGTCTGTTAAGCATTTATCTAGGTGCTCAGCAAGTAGATATCCAAAACAATTCTTCTATTCTACATGATTTTTATGTATTGAGGCCTTCTCATTATCATATTCTATCTTCCACATCAGATATATGGGTCTAATTTCTTAACAGTCCCAGTGCATCTTTTACCCTTATTGGGGTCCCGGAAGAGGGGAAATGACTCGGTAGGGTCTGTATGTCTAATAAACTGACATTGAAGGCAATTGATGTTTCATGGGGATCCAATTAAAGCTAAAATGTAGCAGGGGGTAGGTTCTCCTCAATGAGTCCTTCATTAGTGTCCCTCTCTATGACATTAAAAATGATTATCATGAATTTTCCTGGGGTAATTTTCTTGATATCACATAGTGGGTCGGGATGATGGTGTATGGGACTGATGTGAAGAGAAACATACTTCCCCACCCACATATCTATATGTGTGTATATGCCTCTTCAATATTTTTTTTGGATCATAGTGATAAATTAAACTCATCATTTCTAGTGTGTCTGGTGATGATTGGGTGGTGTATGGTGCTGGTCCACATGAATTGTGGCTAACTCAAGCAGGCGATATTGCAATCCAATGTCATCATAATTTTCATGACTTTTCGGATATGACAACTGATGATGATTGTGATAGAATTGCATTATACCTAGGATTTAGAGGAAATACATGAATTCATCATATGTGAGAGGATTAAAAATACCAATGTTTGATGTAGCGATCGACCAATACCTCATGAGAAAGATGGTCCACTATGAGAATTTCCTAAAAATTCTTTTCTTCAGAATATGAATATGGCCCTTGGATTCCCTATTCTTCAATATGGGGTGGATGGGGAACCGTAAACTGTATTGATAGGGATCGTTGTGGAGGGGGTTGGCCAGTTGAGAGAATCCTACAATGGTTGACAATCCAATACATACTTCAAAGTCACCCTAAGGTGATACTAAAAACTTTATCACTTATTTTTATGACCTAGTGGTGACCATCGCTACACGTACGAATTATGCGGCTACCAGTTATGAATCGGGGTGGTTATCATCATCAACTGACTATCAGAACCACTCCTCATAATCATGAAGAAATGGGTTATTTGTGAAATGGGAGATCAGGAGGAAAAAGTTCAGGTTAGAGATCCTTTGGGGTGGGGTGGATAAATTATTTATTGGCACATGGGTTCATGATTCTTATAGGTGCACCGTTAAGGATATGGATCTTAAAGATTGGAGGAATATCAATGAGTCTCATGAAGGCTTACGCTGCTACTCTATGGAAGTCGTGGTGCTCATTAGACTCAAAGAGGATGCCATCACAACATACTAGTGGTCACATAGTGGTCCACCTACATGCATCATGTCATTCGAGGTGCGGAAGGGATTCCTAATTGGGTTTCTTGAGGTAGGACCTTTGGGGATTATGAGGTTTTTATACAGAGGGAATGTTGTCTCAATTAGTTTTTTTCATCCATAGTCCCTCTTGGTTATAGATTTCGGCCAAACAATGACCAATATATTAAATTTAAATAAGTTCCAACACATTTTCAACTGTTGTTATGTTTGAATTCGTCATATTTTTATATTCAAGTAATGTAGGAAATTTAAAATTGAAATATTTTATGAGAATGTTCATATATATCATTATTTATCAGTTTCCATATCATGAATATAGTTTGAACATTTCATAAAGATAGATTTTATGTCGTTTCATTTCTGATTGATATAATCATTAATTGAATATAGGAAGTATTATTTATGAATCAAACACTCTTTTTTCTACACTGAGAATGGATCAGTAGGCACAGAGTGGAATTGCTAATATAACTTATCTATGTGTGAATTTATACTATATCCCAAATAATTTTTTCTTGTCAATATGAAAGATATAATATAAAATGAAAATATTGATGAGAGAGTGGGAGAGAAATGACCTGATGTATGATTAAAATAATTGATGGCCATATACTAGAATACCATTATAATATGATATTGTAAGATTGTAGTGAAAATTAGTACAAAGTTGGGTTTTTTTAATCCCATTTTTTGAGTTCTATTTATTTTGAATGTGATTATATTGAAAATGATTTAGAAGAATTATTTTTTTAATATATTGATGATGGAATTAAAGTGATGGTGTATTATGGTGATAATGATGTTCTACGTATTGTCAAAGTATCCATGCATGATAAAGATGGATTTAATGATCCGGAGAAGGAATTTATATATCTTGTTTAATTCGATAAATATCCATTAGTATATTGGTTTTTATTAAGAATGGTTATTAGGTGTTTCATTGAGATTATTCCAATATCCAATGAATTAAGCTGTTCTCACAAGGTTAATCAACTGTTATTAAATGAATATAATATGAATATTCCTAGTACTGTTTTAATAATTTAAGTAAATATAATATATTAGTTATTATGATTTTTGCAAGTATTAATTATTAATGATGGTTGGAGACAAGAGTCACATGGTTAACAGACTATTCTCATGGTGGAGATTATATTGTTAAGTATTACCTAACATTGACAAGACCACACCCAAGTGGTAGTTATGTGGAATATGTAGAAAATTAAATGCAAGGAAAAACCCATGGTGTATAGAGTTTTGATAATTCCATTATAAAAATATAAATATTGGAAGGACCACATCCATGGTGTCCCCATGGGTGGGTTCTAGTATTCCAATGGGTGATTGACATGGTCTAAAAATGGATGTAGTGATTCTATGGTAATATTACACTATTCATGTATAGAATGAGCCAGGCCAAAATTTCCATGGTGGTCTCCATGAATTATTTTGAGCCTATCTATGAAAAACATGTTGGGTTAATAGATTACACATATGGTACATTACATTCTTGTTTATAGTTAGAGTATTCAATTAAAAACAACAATAAATATGGGAAATATGCTTATGGGTGAAGACATTTCTGAAGGGAAAATAATCATCCATTGTGCATCGCTCAATGGTGAAATTTTTATTTTGGGAGATTTTTTTGGGTTACTATCACATTTGATTATGTGGCATCATTCAAATTTATAGGGATCTCTAAAATGATATATGATGTAATTTTTGGATGCATAAATGGTATTTATAAGATCGTACATGACCTAATCGCTTAGATTGAAGAGGAAGAAATTATGAATGGATTTGTAATATGTTTATGAGTTTTAGTTGGAAATTCAAATTCAATCTTAATAAAGATTGTTATGAAATGGAGTCAATATTTTTTTAGTATAGTGAAAAAAAAATATATAGAGCTCTTATAGTCTCAAAACAAATTTATTAGAAAAAATTCCATTTTAGTATTAATAAATAATGGGGATTAGCACTACCATTTCAGATAGAATAAACATTACATATGTGCTAAGATTCAATGTGATTGTACAAAAATATAAACTGAAAAATTGGTATTTTGTATTGAATCAATAATAAGAGGCAATTAAAATTATTACATGGACAAAAAAAAGAAGTTCTAGTATGATGAATAAAAGAGGTATTGTGAAATATTGTTAAATTATAAGAATAATAAGAAGGGGATGAATATTTATCTCTATACAAATCCAATTATTATAGAGAAAAGAGTAATAAAGAATTATTGATTCTAATAATTATTTGTACCACTCTGAACATGAAACTATAAATATAGAGAAGTCTGGGTACATTTCTATTTTCATTAAAAAATAATATAAGTTTTCTTGTAGTTGATCATATGAAATTAATGGAATAAGAGGCATGGAAGAATCTCATAAACAACCATGAATATATTTTGGATTAAGACTATTTTTGTTTTTATCTCTAAAAATTTGAAACTTTTAGGATGGATGTAAAAAAATGTATAGATATTTTTTAGATTATAAGATTCACCAAATATGGTTTTATAGAAGATACCTTTCCAATTGTATTAAAAGATAGATACCAATGGATTTTATGGTTTCAACATGATCTAAATCATACAAATGTCTATATTTTCTTATAAAAATGTGAATTTTATAAATCGTCAAGATGATTGTGTGTGTTACTTTTCTGTGGTGTTACTTGAAAGAACAATAAACAAGAGAGAATGAGATAGAGATATAGTACAAGAGAGAACGAGATACAGATATTGTGTGTGTTTCTTAAGTAGTGTATTTATTTAAATGTGGTAGAACGATCAAATGAAATTCTAAAATTAAACCCATTTATATAACCATAAATAAACTTAATTGATTTTAATTTTTGATATAAGATATGATTTTTTTTGGGTTCAGATCATTTATTAAACCTTTTTAATATAATTTCACATCAACTATGAATATACATTTTTTACTTCTTTACATATATATGATGCTAGTTGCATAGTAAAATCATAATGTGGGTATATCAAAGATGATAAAACAGACATATATTTTTTAAATTCATTTTTACCCATGGAGAATAAAATAATGTAATGCTCTATATACAAAAAATTATATCATGTAATAATCATGATCATTGATTCAAAAATACATTACCAGCTTTTTGAAAGATGATTTGTAAAATTAGGATATAATGTCTTCAAATTCCATCATTATATAATCAGGGAAAGTTGGGAAAGATATACTCATTTCCACTTATCTTTTATTATTAATGGGTTTTCCAAATGTGATATTATGTTGAGTTAAAATTGGAATTTAATTTATTTAATTTATCTTCAATTATTTTTCCATAATTAATATTTTAAGTGAACTAAAATTAATATTTCATAAAGGGTTTGTTACTAAATTTTGTGTACAACATAATTTTATATAATATGATGTATTACCATGATATTAATTCACCACTACATCCTTTTATATTAAAATCATTGACTATCACATTTATTATAATCCAACAATTTTATTTGACATAGATTATTTGAAATTAAATAGACTATTATCCGTATTGTGATGTAACCTATAAATTTGTATGTTGAAAATGATAATGTAAAAAAAATTTAACTCTGAATATACTTATTTTATTCATGTACATGATTTATATTTTTATTTTAATTGTACATCTAAAATCATTCTTCATTATTTTTGTTTTCGATTTAAATTTAAATTCATTGATGAATTGAAACTAGAATGCTATCTCAAAATACGTATCTATTTAATCAATGTTCTGATCATGTTTTATAACATATATTAATATATTCATTATATAGATAAATAAATGGTATGTACTCTAACACTTAGATTTACTTGGATTTTTTTGATATCAGGTTCAAAAAATATAACAAGGGAACAAATCAATAAAATAAAATTATATTAGATGTACTCATAAAATTCCATCTGTATAAAATAAAAAAAATTATAATTTTAGCTGATTGATTCTGGGACATTTGAATGAACTTAGAGTAGGTATGAGGAGAAGAAACGCATACAATATTTGAAAATAAATAAAAATGGAAAAGGAGACAATGTTGATGGTGTGGTGGACATTTTATTTCACACATGGATGAAAACATAGAGTTGTTTACCTATAGAAAAGTGTAAAAAAATAACAAATCATATAATCATGTGGGATAGAAAATATTTTTAGAGACTCACCATTCATAGACACATATCCATAATAAAAAAATATTTTTATTTTTATTTTTATAAATGTAATAATCCTTTTGAAACTAGATTAAAAATCCCCTGAAATTATGACATATCTACATCCCTAGTTGTGTCTGTTTAACAATTTGTGATGTTTTTAATGAAATATATATATTCATGATTTTTTTTCATAAGACCTCTGAATATTTTTTTCAATTAGATTGATTCAATTACATTATTGAAATTTTTTTATGTCCCTTAAATTAGGTTTATTTAATTTGTCATTTGGAAAACAGTCTAATACGTAATTTAAAAATATTTACTTAAAAGTAATTATAACTTATATTTTGGGAGGAATTTATGTTCATTTTTTAAAATGTAATAATTTCTAATAATTTTTCAAATAGTTTCTCAAAAGTGATATGTACTATATGTATGTACTATAAGTATATTTTAGTTATGTCAAAGAAATTGTTAAGAGATATTTTTTCAAAATATTTTTAATATGATTTGTTTGTATATCATAGGTTATGAAACACAATATGAATAATCTTTTGAGAAAAACCGAATGCATTAAATTACTTATAGAACATTCTTATTTTTTACTTCCTCTTTATTCACTCCCTATATCTTTATGAAATAAAATTCATAATGATTATTTTAAGATTAAATTGGTTCTAACATGAGAATATAAACCAAGTTCATTTTGGATAACCATTTATGATAACATAAAATACACTTTTTTAACTTATCCATTAAAAAATATTCAAATGGAAATATTAAAGGCGGGTATGGTTTTTTAAAATTAGTTAAGGAACCATGTTTCAATGGATCCGTAAAAAATTCATATTTTAAATGAATAATGATAGTTAATAATGATTATTCATGAACCTACATGAAATTATCATATTACACCTTGATTTTTAAATTTTTTTAAAAAAGTTGTTAATCTGATTGATTATGTTACACAAAACATATAGTATAAAACAACCACGATATATTGATATTTAAACACAACTCTTATAACCCTGCTATTAATCATTGTTTTATAAATAATAATGATAACATTTTTTAAATTATGAATTAAGGTTTTAGAAAAGGAAAATGTATTGATATATAAGCACTTAATGTTTATCAATGTCTTTAAAATTCTTATATTGAATTTTTCATGAAAAAATTATTTTCTAATTTTTGAGGAAAAATTATAAAATAAATATCTTCCAATTATAGAGAATTTATTTGGAAATATAATTTTAATTTTTGGAGTCAACATATAAAATTATCATAATTTATAATTTTGGTATTTTTTAGAAAATATATAATATTTTAAGGAATAGTGAAATAAACTATATTTATAGAATATTTCTTCTTGGCTTAATGAATTTATATGTTTCAATTTTATTAATTATAATAAAAATAAATTAGATCAAATATATTATAAAATTCCAATTTAGTTTATCACTATAGTGACCGAACCTGAAATCTTTTAGAGATGGAGTCATGATTCTATTACATTGGTACGATTAGATGGATTGAAATCCTAAGGGATAGAAGATTTGAGTACTCATAATAAACCTATTACATACCTGTTTAATTTACTATAATTTAATACACTAATTACAACATTGTTTTTTTAAGGATAATCAATTTAATCCATATTGTGTATCCTTGCATATCTTTCTTAGTACAAGTCGTTTATTCTTGGGGAAGGGAACCAAAATATTGGTGGCATGAGAGACTATATAAGAGTAATGTATTGTAGAAGCAACAACGAATCAATGAGAATAGTATATTCAGAAAGGTAATAAGTAAATACATCTTCCATGAAATCATTAAATAGTTAAGGAAGTCTATCAACAATAAGGAAAGGTGAATAACTGGAACAACATGCTATTCAAATATCTATTCATGGAAAAGTTAATATGGAAATTATTAATGTGTAAAAAATGTTGTGTAATAAAAAACTAGAATGAAATACATCCATAGGCTTTTAAATATTTAAAATCTCATGGATAATAAATACTGAATCATGATCAAGGCAATGCATAATTTGTGGATGTCATTCCACAGTAACATGAATATATATACAATCAAGACCTTTCATTAGATGTTATAAAACTATAATAAGAAACAAATTTAATTTATGAAACTAATTGTCTCATAAAAACTTATAGATGAATTAATTGGATATATATATGTTTGAGACCCCATTTTTCACTATATTTACAAATAATTCCTTATAGTGAATAATACGTTTAATTAACAAACCAAAATCATTATCAATTATCCATATGAAATAATGAATATAGATTTATCAAAATTTTCTCCAAATTATAATATAACTATAAAAGTAAACACCATATGTAAAAAGATAAATAATTTAGTAAATAATCATATCTATGGTACATGATATAGATATTTAGGGGATATTAAATGTCAAATAATCATTGAAAATTGAATATTTAAAGAGAACTTACAAAATAATACTTCATGTGATTATTGATACAACACTAGTCCAAATTAATCATAAATTGTCAAGAGGGATAATATAGATGGTATAAATAAAACATGTTAAAATTGGATTAGAAATTAATTTTTTTTGTTAATTATGAACAGAAATACTATAATATATATTTTAAATACATTGTTGAGGAAAATATATTTTTTGTTAGAAAAAACATATATAAAGTAATTTTCTTTTAAAATCACTTTTGAAGAAAATTATTTAAAAATTAACATTTTCCACATTCAAATGAATCATTGATGATATTATAAAGGGTAAATCCATTAATTTTGTATGAGGTAAAAAAAATTCATTTTTCACAGTAAAAAAATTTGAAAAATGCCTCGTTCCAAAAGCAATGGGAAAAGTCCTTTAAAAAAATTAAAATACAAAAAAGTAAAATTTAATTTATTAAATAATTATGGAATGGTAAAAAAATGTTTCTCTAATAAGTTTTATAATAAAATTAGTAGACAAATTTTTCTCCATCTAAAGAGAGTAATAATGTCGAATTTTATGAAAAACTTTATCATAGAAATTTTTAGTTATAAAGAGCAGAAAAATAGTATTAAGATAGGTAAAGGGTAATAAATTACCATAAGAGAATAAAAGGGTTTTGTAGAAAATTGTAAAATAATACTCTAAAATGGAAATTAAAGAGTAAAAAATCCAAAATAAATTGTTATAGTGAAATTACCCTTGAAAAGATAATTACATTTATGTTAGAATCAACCAATGAATATATTATGTGTATCCAATATAAATCCATTTAAAATAAGTATAAAAAATTATAGAATAATGTGATTACGAACATAATCATGAATATTAATGAGAAAATTAACTAATATAAACCAAATAAATATATTGGGTTATTAGTATTTATTTCCCACTTGGTAACGCTTAATTCAATTAAATTTTGATGAAATAATAAAAATTAAAACTCAAAATATCATGAAGAATGAATGAGTAATGAAATTATATGTCAATGTGGAATTATATACACCATATATAATAAATTTTCTTCCAAAAATAATGCATGTCTCATAGATTGAAAATAACATTGAAATATAATGAAATTTATTTTTTAGTAAAATAATCTTTAAACATTCTAAAATGTCCCATAAGAAATTTCAAATATTTGGATCATAATCCACATGAAGGAATGATGTTAAATTATTTTTTTACTAAATTAATATTAAATAATTAATTATATAATATATTAAAAGGATATGTAGTTATACCACTCAAATAAGTAAGTGGTGGAAATGACATTTATCTCACATATTTAAAAAGTGAGATGAAAATCTATTACCTTATGTTTCCTTTAAGGTTAAAATCCATTAACATTCATTATAATGGTTTTAATAAAGCCAATAAATTATACTAGAACCTTATTTTGTATATAATATCATATATTAATTTATTATAATATCTTCTTACCCATTTTTTAATAATAATTTATTTTTCACTATTTTGCGTGTTAATGGCCTATTTTTTAGAGTATGTTTTGAATGTTTACTTATTATTATTCTTACATAGATACTAATTAAATAATATAAAAAATTTAGAAAATGAATTTACTATCATATATATCTAGTATATATGTATTTAGAATAATCCTTAAGTTTTGGAGAAAGGAAATGAAATGCACAATACATGGGGATGGTAGGTCGTATGTAAGCATGAATGCTACTTTAATTTCCTTATCGTATTATAAAAGAATGTATAGTAACTGATATATTTGTATATTTATATTAAAAATCATGTATCCCATCAATTTAAATTTTTTTACTGAGTTTAATTTAATGTATCTTTTATATATTCTACGTATAGCAAGAACGAGTCACCTCACATTGAGGTTGAGGTAGTCTAAACCTCCAAATATGATGTTATCATATTCATGAAAAATAGAAATCATAAAGGTATATTATATTAGAATTGAGGAAGAATAAAGAAATTATATATATTATATATATTATATAAAAACATGGTTCTCATCCTAATTTACTTCCATGAGAGGTGGTAACGGAAAAAATGAATGACATTGTTTTGTGAGGTGGTGGTTCGTCAAACACATAAATAGTAGGTTCATTAACCCAAAAATGGAAGTGTGTTTAAGTATATGTCTAACCCATATATTAAAAAAAATTATTGAGTATATTGGTGTTATAATATAATCTTTTAATAATAAAATCTATGTGGGTGTATATTCAATGTAAAATAAAAGATCTTTAGAAAAAATATTACCTCTTCTTTGTGTAACTTCATTTGGTTTGCACAAAAAAACATATTGGGTTGTCATCAATCACAAGGGAATTATTCTATGATAAAGAGAGGTATTTATGGAACTATTTGATCAAATCATGTATTATTCAATGTGGATTGTGAGTTGTGAATATTTGTGAGGGGAGAGTTCCATTTTTAGTGGAGGGGGAGGGGCATTCATGTAAATTTTTGAAATGGGAATTAAAGAAACGTTTTTACTTTTAAAAGTGGATCCAATAAAAAATTATAATTAAAGGTAATATAGGTAATATTTAATGAGATAAAATAGATTTTGATACCATTTAATATGTCATTTTATCATATAATATTAAGGCTTAGTCCTTTATAAAGATAATTCTTCGATTAATTGATGTAACTAATTTCCATCACTTTCACTATTATTTTTTGTTCAAAAACATAGATGACAATATTATAAATTTTAATTTTTATGTATTCTAATTATCAAATATATATTTCTAAATTAAATCCAGAGAACCCCCATAAATGTATTTAAATATAATCTTGAAGATGGGATGACAAAGAGGGTTTGAAAATTATAATTTTTCATTGGTTTTTTATGTTTTATATCCAAATTCAAAGTGAAATTTGAAATGGACAAAATTGGATTAATTTTATCCAATTGGAAATATTGAAATTTAAAACTAATTAAAAATATAATTCATAATTATAAATAATTTATACAAAAAAATTAGTTTTGAACTAAAATTTAGCATTTTCTACTATTCAAAAAAAATTGAAACCACATTTTAAAAAAAGCAATATAAGGTAAATTTTTTTCTATTTCCATCTCATAAAATAAGTATATATTTTCATTATAAATTAATTAATTTTCTAAAAATTTAATTTAAAATTGGTTATCTATTAAAATAAAGAAAAAATTCCTTTTTAAAAATATCATCATTCCTGTATAATATTATTTTTATCTTATGCCTATAAAATATATTGGATAAATATAAAAAAAATACTTTATTGAATAATATATATATATATATATATATATTATTTTAATATCACTAAAAAATTTTAATTAATATAATTTATTTGGATGAAATCACATTTTGGGAAGAAATATAGTTTACTATAAAAATATTATCTTATATTAAATTAATTCTTATACACATTTCAAAATAATTTTTGACCAATGAATTAATTTCATATTTTTTTAAACTATATATGTTAATAAGATAGTTAAAAATATTCATAAAATCAAATTTAACATCATGGTTATGTTTTGTTATAATAAATCATAATGTTTTATTAATATATTGTTATTTAGTAAAACTCAAACATACATGTAACACAAGACATCGAAGAAACTCATTTTTATGTGAAACACAGTCTAACTCTGTATAAAATGAATTGAAATCCATATCATGGGTTAATTTTATTTAAATAGTAAATATATTTTACTATTGTGGGATATTGTATTCTCATGCGTTCTCGGTGTTGCATTTTCACACATGCTTTTGAAAATACTGTTCTTTTTTTAAAATCACTATGTGTTACATTCGATGCACCTTAACCAAAATCCTTTCTCAAAATTTAAACATGACTTTGGTAATAATTTTTTTGATATTTATTAAGTTCAAATCTCACATCATGAGAAGGTTTCATAAAACATCCTCTAGGAAATATATAATAAAAATTACAAAGGTCACGTGGACTAACATATTAAAATGTCTATATATCAGATAACAATAGTTTCATGTAGAGATAAGCACATAGAGATAAAAATGTAAATATTTATATTGAGTGATTTAAGTCATTAATCACAAAAAAATTGAATGTTCAGTGGAAAATTGTTGGCTTAAATTCCATAAATCTCTAATTACTTTAAAGACCGCTCATTCAAAAAAAAATTAATCTATTTGGGATAACATTTTATTTATATAATATTTATGAATTTTTATTAAATTGTTTATTTTATATAAATATAAGGAAATATGTCTACATAAAATATTTTTATAATAAAAATAATCCATTTTGTGCTTTGATCAATTTCTAATTCATCCATTACATCATTAAATGGATATTGAAAAATTAAATCGAATTCTAAAGCAATAAAATAAATTTTTAACATAATGTATGTATCATAAAAGAGTGAAAAGTCCAATTATTTTTATTTTTTAATGGTCGGGGCTGAAGCCCCATTTATTTTTTAAGAAAAGAAATGACCTCTTTTAATTGGGTAGAGGGAAACCCATTACATAGCTCGAAGGCCCAGTGGGCATTTATCCCATTACATGGCACGTAGTCCTAAATTATTGCCCCAAATCCCATTTTTTGAATTGTACTGCTACAGTACCCACATGCTATATTACCGCATAGTACCCACTGCTGCTACAGTACCCTAACACCACTATAGTGACCTGTCACCGCTATAGTTCTTTCCATTGCTATAGTGTCACCGCTGACACTGTGCTCTACAGTCCCTATGACCAATGGGTTTTGAACCCCCCATTTTTCATGTTGGATTACAGGGTGCCTACCACTAATACAAACCCTACAAAAGACCAATTGTTTGTCTATAACTGTTCTTAAATTTTAAAACGGTTCATTTATTAATCTCTATTACTAAAAAAGAACACTAATGGTCCATCATTAATTTTTTATTTTAAAATTTTTAACTATAAACATTGATGTTTTATCCTATATATTGTGTAGGATAGTGGTTGGCATTAAAACTATATTGTGATTCTGTCTTTAGTTCATGTTCAATAGCCTTTTTGGACATGATGTGGTTTCTCCTAAATACATGTTTCCTTTTTCTAAAATCATATTGATATAATTCCCAAAATAAATAGGATGTATAACTTTGAATTAATTTTAATCACTAAACAATATTTTAATTAAGGTTTATAATACATCATTAATACATATATACTTCTAGAAATTACTTCTAAATAGGTCTTTACTTCGTATAAGTATTCACCTAGAACATTCATTGTCAATACCTATTCCAATACAGTATAATGGTTTGTATTAAAAATTGTAATTATACTATTAATAGCATCTGGGGGTGTGAAAACAGGTTCCTATTAATGACCATTTTATTATACCCAGATACGCTTGAGTCAGACCCAACATATCTTGTCAGAGTTTTTACCCCTAGGTACATCTATTCCTGAACTACGCCCACTTGTAGTTTCCATGAGATGATGTATTTCAGGGAGGAATAACATAATCTCTACCTTACCAAATCTTTATGATGTTATTATATATTATCCTTAAATTAAAATGTATGATTCTATTCTGTAATCTATGTTTTCTTAAATCTGGTTACCAAAGTTTCTAGTAAACATCATATGATACCAACTGTAGTGACCCAGCCCCATTAATCTCTGAAGTATTTTCATACTTTTGTAACATTGGAATTATTACAAGGAATCAAATTTCGAAGGACCTAAGAGTCTATTTGTCATAATAAATTTGATATATTCATTAGTATTGTATTAAGAATAATTAAACTAACTACAACATAATTTTTTTCTTTAATATAATATAATTTTTGTTCCATCTAGTGTATCCATTAATATACATCTTTGTAAACATATTTTATACTTATTTAGGGAAAATTTTTGAGCACAAATGGTCATTTACTATCAAGTATAGTGGAAGAAATAATTAATCAATGAGAATAGTTAGTATAGAAAGGTAATAACTAAAGACGCATTCCATGTAATCAATTAACTTGGATGGAATTGTGTCAACAATAATTCATGTTAAATAACTAGAAACACATTCAATTCAAATAACATTATAAGGAAAAATCAATTTTGAAGGATTATAAATTGAAAAATTATGCCACATAATTATTAAAATAAGAATAAAATCTAACCCTAGACTTTTCCATAGTAAAAGTATCATGCATAAAAAATACTCAATCTAAATTATGGAAATGATTAATTATTAGATTTCATTTCTCTGGAACATGAAAACATACACCATCGAGACATTCCATAAGATGGTTTAAAACTATAAGTAGAGACCTATTTTGTTTACCCAACTAAATTTTCTCTTAAGAACCTGTCAATGCATCGATAGGCTACATAATTTTGAGTCCCCACCCATCACATCATTACAAAATAATTATTTGGATAAAATTACAAATTTAATTAATAAATAGTATTACTTATCAAATATATGTGGAATTATGATTATGGATTTATCAGTATTACACAAAATAATCATATGATATTCAAAATGATCATCATATGTAAAATGATAAATGTTTTAGGGAATAAACATATACTCGATATTTGATATGGATAATTAAGGGAAAATTTATTTCTAATGGTAATTGAAAATTAAATATTTCAAGGGAACTAAAAAGAAATAAAGTATGTGAATTTCAATACTATCCCTGTACAAATCAATCATAAACCATAAAGTGAATGAATATGTTTAGAATCAATAGAACATATCCCATATAGATTATAAATAAAGGGTTGTTGTTGTTCATTCCTATAAGTACTATAAATTTTTTTAAAAAACATTCTTGAGGAAAAAATCTTTTTATTTTGAAATATATTTTGAAAATACATATATTTGAAACTAAATTTTAAAAAATTAATAATAATTTAACCATTTAAAATTTCATTGGATTTATTAATGAAATGGCCATGGGAAAATCCATTAATGTCATATATGATAAAAATAACATTCCCTTTTCATTGTAAAAATATTATAAAAATAATTTTACATAAATAAAAAAAATATTCCTTTGAAAGCATTGGTTAAATAAAAAAGTGTATACATGTATATAATAGATTATTTTGGAATAGTAGATTGTTTTTTGAAAAATCCTTTAGAATACAACTTCATTGAAGAAAATATTTTTTCCAACTAAAGAGAGAAATAATGTCGTGTTTTCATAAAAACATTTTTGAAAAAAATGAGCACCAAAAAGTGAAAAAATGGTACTATTACATGAAATGATCATGAATAACCAGAGAAAAAATAAATGATTTTTTTAGAAAAAAATCAAATAATTTCCTCAAATGTATATTCAAGTGTAAAAAATTCCAAATAAAATGATATTGTGATGGAAACCCTTGAAAATATTATAACCTATATGTCAGAATCAACTAATTAATAGATAATGTGTGTCATATATAAATCCACATAAATGAAGTTTAATAAAAAGGTTATAGTTAAAGGTGATTGAGAACATAATATTTTTATATTAACAACAATGATGAATTAATAAAACCCAATTACTGAAATTGCGTTATGAAGTTCTTTTTATGTTGGTAATCCTAAATTAAAATCCCCTTATATGAAAAAATTAAAATTAAAACTCAAAATATAATTGAAAATGAACGAATGATGATATTATATGTCAATGTTGACGTATGTACAACATTTATAATAAATCATGTGAACAAAAATAATTTATATCTTATTTAATCGAAATAACATTCAAATATAATTAAAATTATTCATGAGGAAAATAATCATTAGTCATTAAAAATTGTCACATATTGCTTGGAATCATTTAATCATTGAATTAATTAATGAATAAAATTAAATGAATGATTTATGTACTAGGATAATATAATAATTTATGAAATATAATATCAATATTGGATTCATATACACCACATAATGAAGTAAGTGGTGAAATGACATTTATATCATATATGTAGAAGTAAATAAAAATACATTAACTTTTTATGGTGAATATACATTAACATATTGTATAATTATATTTTAATATGTTAATAACTTATAATATAACAATATATATATAATATCATTTAATTAAATCTTTTAATATCTTTTTACCCATTTGGTAATAAACTATCATTATTTTTCACTATTTTTGGTGTTAATTGCCTGTTTTTTCAAGTATGTTTTGAATATTTTACTTCTTGTTATTATTAAAAAAATCATGATTTCAGAATTTATTATATATAAAAGATGATATAATTATCATATATTTTTTTATATGTGTATTTATAATAATAGATAATGTTTGATGATAAGAAATGAAATGCATAGTTCATGTAGATGTTAGGTCGTACGTACGAATAAACGCTACTTCATTTTCCTTGTTGTTTTTAAAAATAATGATTAATAATAGATATATATTTATGTGTATATTATATATAAAATATCATATATATTTCATGTATTAAATTTAGTTTTATTTAAACAATGATTTATACATTCAATGTATAGAGTGAAAGAGTCACATTCCTTTGAAGAGGCGGGATTTCACACATCTACGAATGATGTAATCAGATTCACATAAAATAAAAAGAATAATGTTTTGTTATATAAATATTTTAGAAGTATAATAAAATTATAAAAATTATAAATATCATATATAAACATAGTTTCCATCATAATTCCTAAACACGATTGGTGGTAATGAAAAAATGAATGACATCATTTTGAAAGGCAGTAGTTCATCATTCAGATAAATTATATTCTTTTTACCTAGCAGATAGAATGGTATTTAATTTTAAGTTAAAACTATTTATTAACAACATCTTAGTCTATTTAGGATACAGTTTTTATGATAGAATCATTTAATAACAATATTTTAGTGGGTGTATAACGAAAATATAATAGAAGAGCTTGATGAAGGACGTTATCAATTAATTGGGAAGGTCTTTTTGTTTGAACAGATGGTATTGCATATATAGATTCCATTTTAATGTGAGGATTATAAGATGAGTTTAGGTATTTTTTGGATATTTTTTTATAGATCATGGTCAAGAAAATGATTATTGAGTTGTGTGAATAAGTGGGATGGGTGACAGCCTTTTTATAGTGGAAGAGGAGAGGAATTCTTCTAAAAACATTTAAGTGAAATTCCACAAACATTTTTCCTATGAAAAGTGTCACTAATAATAGAAAAAATTATAATTTTTTTTATTAGGTCGAAAGATGTCCACATATTATCTTTTGGACAAGTTTCTGTCATTTGGCCCTTGGGTTTAAGGTTTTCTCCATTATTATGCCAATTTTTCTCTTGAATACTGTTATTAATTTTAATCAAAATCTCCATTATTAAGTTATAAATAAGTTTACCATATTATAAATTATAAATTAATATATTTACAAATATGGAATCCATTTTTCTAAATTCCATTAAAATAATCTGTAAAAAATAATTTAAATTTAATCATGCAAAAGGATGATAAATTGGGTTTGTATATTCTAAAATGATCAAATTTTTTCTAGGGTTTTATAAAATATTTAAAAGTGAAATAGATTCCAATGAAATAAATTGGAATAAATTTTTAAAAATTAATTTATTTGAACATTATTAATATTTTAAAGTATAATTTAACTTTATTAATAAAATTGACAAAAAATGTTTTCACATAAAATTCAGTATTTTTCAATATTCGTCCATAACTGAAACCTCAAAGAGAAATATAAAAATATTTCATCATGCAAATTTTTTTATGATTTTCATTCAAAAAAGAAGTTTAATTTTTCATACCAAATTTTTTATGTTATAAAAATTGGAATCAAATTATGTTCCTATTAAAATGTGGTAAAAAAGTTTATTTGAAAACTACAAATTTTAAGTTTAAGATATGATTTATTTTTAATTTATGAATTTTAAATCTATTAGATTAATATTAAAAGAATTTATTTAATATATTATATTAATATTAAATAATAATTACTAGCTAATTAGAATTAATTTAATTTATTATGATAAATGATCTTTCTGGGCATAAAAATAGTTTCCTATAAAAGCATTCCAATTATATTCAGTTGATTCTAATATTCATTTATAATTAATTTGTAACCAATTAATTAATATTATATTTGTTTAAACTATATATTTTAATTAGTTAGTTAGTTATAATCATAAACAATAATTTAATGGATAAGTTAATTCTTATTATTTCTAATAAAAAAATTTATTAATAAATTATTGTTCTATAAAAACCATCATTGCGTGTATCCTGAGTCATTGAAGAATCACTTCATTGCGTTTGATGCATGGTAATTCAGTATCTAATTCATTTCATGTTTTATCATGGGTTAATTTATTTAAAATAGTAGATATATTTAAAATACTCGTAATATTATATTCCCTTATGTGCTTTGTGTTGATTTTCATATACTCTTTTGAATAAAATGTTTTTTTAGAATATTAGGTTGTTGCAATTAGAATCAATTTCATTTTTAATTTTGATAAAACATTATCTACCTACGTACTCATTTTCCTTTGAAAACTTTTTTCATGTCTATGTGTTTAATTATTAATTAAACCTTACCACATTTTTGAAATAATTTATAAAAATGGATTCAATATTCGTAATCAAAATAATTAATATTATATAATAATATAATGTTGATTTTATTCAATAACGAATAAAAAAATTAAGAAATAATAATATTGGTTAAGGTTACAATGAGTTTACCATGGCTTGTACTGGAAAAAAGGTTAAAATGGCCAAAAAAAATTTCCAACTCATATATTATTGTTATCTTTCATATTTATTTCATTTAATGTTCAATTAAAATAAATTGTGTAGCTTGGTTTTGTTTTTATAATTTCGGTATACATTTTTCTTTTCAAACATTCGATGTGCATCGTCTCCCCCAAATATAAATGGTGACCCACACTCCTCTCCTATCCAAATGTCCAATGCCTTTTTATTTGGAAAATATTTACCCATATCCATTCATTAGTATTCTCCTGACATCATATAGGCCTTATTTTTAGTAATTAAAGCTTATATTAAATATATTGATGAAAACCTAATGTTGTTTCTAAGAATATGAATCGTTATTTAATAAATTTGTTTATTTTACTTATTTATTCAACTCCTAATAGTATTATTAAAATTTCCAAATATAGTACCACCATTATCTGAAATATAATAATATCATATTGTAGTAATTTGATAACATATATCAATATCTACATCTATCAAATGAAAAATGAAACCATCATGCGTGTGTGTTATAGACATCATCCTCAGGAATATATGTAATTCATTTTCATTCACCAACTATCATGGATAGATATAATGATTTATTTAATAATTATATATTTTATTTATAACATAATTATACATCTTTAATAATAATATCACATATATCTCCCTAACTTCTAAACTGTTGAAAGATGATAATTCGCTCGTGTGTACATGTGGATTACCATGACCATAAAATGATGAGATTATTTTGAATATTATTTTGAAATATATAATAATAAGGGTATATTTTATTAAAATATTTGATATAAAATTAAAAATATACTGGTTAATAAATATTCACCTTTATTTCATTCTATGAATCAAGAAAATGGAAACAATGTTCATGTGTACGTATGGACAACCATCTCACTGAATGGTGAAATTAATTATCGATCATAACTTTAATGGATTACTATAAATACATATATAATGATAATATATTTAATTTATTCCATTTAAAATAACATATAGATGATGGGACAATGATTACAGTAAAATTATATATTGTAGAAATCCTCATCATACATGAGATACAGATCATTTATTTCCCAAAATGTGATCCTAATAAGAAAATTATTAATAAATGTGTAATAAAAAATCATAAGTATAACATATATTTTATGATATATTTTATAATGTTCCTATAATAGATTTATAAAAAACAAATATTTTTTTATACAGGAGGTTTTTAATATGTACGAAAATGGTCGAGACTTGAGGCAAGGGATTTATAGTCACTAAATTATTTATAGTAGACATATGTCATATACTCCACCTATTTATTTTATTTTTAATAATATAAATCCCCATTGAAATTTTATATAATTAATATCAATATAACAATGATATATAAATTTTCATTTCATTTTTTTCCTTTAATGCGGCTTGCGATTCAATTGTTTCCAATATGGTAAGGGATTTACATCTCACACAAATTTTTATGAGACACATACCATAATGAAAATTTATTTATTTTTTTGTGCTATGTATACTGACTATGAATATATTTTGTGATTTTTATAATTAATTTTATAAGGATTTAAATTTTAATTTATGTTTTTTCTTTCATGGGTATTATTATTCAAATGCTACTAAAATGATGAGGGTTTTATGTTATAATCTCATTATTTCATAGTATTGTTTATCATTATGCTTCTAATGATGATATCATAAAATATATCTCTAATAAATCTCATTAATTATATTATCTAATTGTTACTTCATGAAATTTCATTTTTCACTTAATTTTCCCTCTTTTTGTAAAAACGGGTCAAATTGTTTTCATGTTAGTGACATCTAAAAATGTTTTAAAGAATGTTTTAAATTTATAAAATGATATTTTAATTTCATTTTCACACATTTTCATCCCATTAAATGTTTAAAAAATGTTATTTTCTTTTTCATGGCTTGTATCTTTTGTAAGTTTACCTATAATATAAAATGAATATTCAATTTAAAATGTATTTCATGAATGAAATTTTATATAATGAATACTAAAAAGGATTTAATTATTCTATTAAAATATTCAAATTTTATTTTCAAATTAAATTTTTTCATTAATATTTGGGAAATTTTTAGATTTTAGTTAATATATTTCAAATTATAATGGTTATTTTCCTCAAAAATTATTCCAACCAATCTTTAAAAATATTTTTCCATATAAGGTCAAATACTTTGGTGTTACTGATGTATTACAATGGATATTATGCAATGATATCATTCTTTTTCATTATCTATAATTTTTATGTTTATGATAAAAATATTTCTATGAAATTCATTCTTTTTCTATGGGTTAGGTAATGATGAAATAAGGAAATGTTTATCAAATACATTTATTTTACATGGGTTATTCTACGATCAAATTTATATGAAACACATTTATTTTCATAGGTTTTGAAATGATAAATGTTTTATGATCACATTGAATAGAAATATATGGATTATGTGACATGTGGGGCCCATATCACCTAAATATTAATTGTGTAATGATTGATATATCACAAGATAGAGTAGACTCAAATGGGGAGTGAAGCCTATTCAATAAGGGACTATTTCAAATATTATTTTATTAGAAGTGTACCATGACTACTACAAGGGGTTGTGAAGTGATCCCATTACACTATTAAATCTTTTTAAATGATCTATGATGTTTAATTAAATTAATTTTTATACTTATATGTATACAAAAATTCTATATCATAGAAAATATTATGTTCTCTTGGCTTGTGATGTTTGATTCCACTATGAATCATTTATTATAAAATACCATGATTTATTACATGACTCAATTTTATAATCACTTAGATATATGGTATTGATTTAAAATTATAATGTCTTGTTCTCATGCCCATATGATAATGGTATATTTATGTGATTATTAATATCTCTCTTATTTATTCTTACTAAGTATCTGACCTCACCCTTCCTTATGTTTCATTTCCCCATGTTATGAAGAATGGATTTATATATTATAATTATAATAATGGTTCTAGTTATGATGAACATAGATAAGGAATATTTAGTTCACATATGACCAGTTTTTTTATTTCCATTTAAAAAAATGTCATAGTCCTAAACAATTCTATCATGGATTATTATGTTGTGCAATTAATATTCATAATACAAGTTGTTATATCTTTTTATGAAAAATCTTTTTCACTATAGTAGGTATCAGAACAAGGTTTAGTTAAAATTTGAATACTATGATGATAAAGTATAGTGATAACTCTAGAGATAGGTCTAGTCATAATTTTACGTATTGAAAATTATCGTAGAATTTTCTTTAAGGATATAGGGAGTGGTTTAAAAATAATTACATACATGTCTAGGTACTACAAGTGTATGTACCTATGTAATAGTAAACCCTAGGAAAATAACACTAAAAAGGATATTGAGATGGAATTGATCATCCCCTGGTTCATTATAATTAGTCTTTATTGACACATGGTTTGAAAATCTTGGTGGATATGATTTGTTAATTCACAATCTCTATAACAAACATCATGATTGATTTTAATACATTATGACCATGAATAAAGTATCTTGATCCTGACGTATTATAGATTGAAAACAGGGTGTCGTGATTTAGACATCTTATAAGGTATTTTTCATGATTATGTGGTGTCTCGATAGGATTAGAGTTTGTCACATTAATATATTTGGTTTTATTATATATATACAACCTAAAAGAATCATTTTAAAATTGCATGTGATAGAAAATGAATTAATCCTCTACTTCAAAAATAAAATTTTATAGGATATATAATGAAAAATATAATTTTTATGATCAGTGAACACTCTCAAGTTATTAATAATGTTAAACGTCCAATCAAGAAATAGAGGGACCAACATTTTTGTGTTTATTTAAAGAGACAATACCCATCTTATTTAAAGGTGTCCAATGACACACTATTTAGTGAGAATGGGTTTCTACTTTTGAAATCTTATTTTCTATTCTATAATGTTTAGAAGATGAGAATTTAATTCACTTAATTTACCATTTGTATTGAAATTAATACTCGTGGTGGAATATTTTTAATAAAAATTCTTGAGAGGGATGATTGAATCCATGGGAATATATTATATTAATATATTATTTTTAATTAGTTAATTCACTTATATTTTTTTCACAGGGATGGATAAGTAATTTATTTAACTCAATAATAATGATGATGAATTTATCAGTACCAATTGAGCTAATTTTATAATACATTCTAGGTATTCTTATAGTTCTATCATCAGGCCTAAAATAGAAATAAATTGTTTTTTAGTGTCCTATAACCAATTCTATGAATTGAGTTATCTATAATATACTATGATAGTAACAATGAAATAATAAATTATTTAGTAAAGGTATATATGAATGTTTTATATTCCCACTATTTTGATAGTTTTAATATGAAATTAAAAATCGAATCTTATATGATCTCAAATGTGTCACATGGTTGAAATAAATTATTTTCCACTACATGCAATAAATTTGGAATGGAAAATTAGAGAAATTTATTGGGTGGAATAAGGATGTTTTTTAAATGTTCTATGACTATTCATAAAACTTGTTATCATATTGAGGAAATTAAAATCATCTTGATATAATAGAGGGAAGTAAAGTGCTAACTAATCCACCACCCATGGCCCAATGTTCAAAATCTAACAATTATAGGCATTGTAAAAATGGGTGATCAAATATTAAGTTTAATTAAAATGATGAATGTTAGAAACCTCATAAGCTGTTAGAAAAAAAATGTCTCATGTGATCATTTTTTATAATGAGGGGAATGATAATGATCTGGTGAATGGTACACAAACCCTCCACCATACAATAACTAATGTCTTATTGGGTTGTGGATCTACCCAAAATTTTAGAGATGAATATTTTGTTACTGATAACAAAATTTCAACCCAATGATTAGATATATAATGATGAGTGGAACCCCCAATTGGTATGATTATCATATCATGGATATTTGATTTATCAACATTTGTTCTTTAATAGAATGTGCTGCCTAAAAATCACATTATTCTTCAAATAGATGAATATGATATTTTCTTATTCATGGATTGAATTTCGTTATATAAATCTATCAAGGGATGTCACATTTTATATTCCAACACAATATATAATCAGTTATCTATGTGATGATGATTATGAAAATTCAGTGGACATCACATCCATTTTATGGGTTTTTATTCTAATTAAAATTGGGTTCATGTCTCAAATTTTTTGCGATAAATTCCACATCAATTATATTCCTATTATGAAAATGGTTGTTGATGAATTTCATGATGTGTTTCTTTGTATTCCAATAAATCATAAACATGAGTTTTCTAGAAAACTAATACATGGGGGTAAACCTTTTTTAATGTCTCCCTAGAGACTGGCCCCAATAATTTTGATTACCCACCAGGATTAATGTGTCACCAAAAGGGGGAGGGGTTAAATTAGTGATTTCATTTTCATTTATGTTTCCTTAGTTTTGGAAAACCTTTTCCACATGTTAATTAACTATTTTTCATCTTAAAACAAGTCATAAACACAACAATTTGAATATAATAATTTTTACGGTTCACTACCCATTATGATTATTTATTCCTTGGTATGATAAGTAAATAATCCAATACCACAAAATACACTAGATAATAATTCGATTATCTGGAATGGAATAACTAGGATATTCCCTTACACTCATGTCACATTATCATCAATATTGTAGTTTATGTATATCAACTATAAAAAATTGACGTAATATATCTTGACAAACATGTAATGTGGAATGTTGACCAATATCCAAAATTTTAATATACCATAAAATTCCTTTTATTATAATCCAGAAACTGTTATTAAATTCCTATACATTGTATGGCTACTCATTCCATTTTCTGAGTCTGATTTCGATGTATGATTGCTTAATTAAAAAATCCATATTTTTTCCTACTTTTAATTTGAAAAAAAAATTGCAAAAATTTTGATTCCATTCATGAAATTCCATTTAAAAACTACAAAATTACCTATATCATTCACCTATTGTATTAAACCATGTGGTACTAGTGCCTCACAGATATATTTGTATTCTACTGACCACTGAATCTTTCCATATTCCTAATTCCTATAAGGACCACCCCTATTTTGTGGATGTATGATTCTTCCACAAACCACATATGTTATGAGGCCCCTTTTTCTTTTTCTAGCTACAGATCCACACGAAACTCCATCCATGGAAAGCTTCCTCCTCTGTGGAATCATTCCAATGAAAACCCTTATCCTCCACTAAATTATTCACTGAAATATCATTCAGACTTATAGGAATTATTTCATCATTGATGATCTATTTTTACAAAATTCATTGTTCTAAATGCTCAGATTAGGTGTTTTTATGTAAAAATATAAGATATTCAAAGCCTAATAATCTGAATTACCCAAAACATTTATGTATTACCACTTTCACTATAAACGACTATGTGTTTGACATACCACCTTTATCCATTGAGTTTTTTGTTGTCTTCTTGAAATATAAATACTTTACGGAAGAGTAAATCACCGCCTCATTTTGAAAAATGACTCATCTCCCATGAACTTCATCCCATAAGTGAACTATAAGCATCCAATGAACAATTTTTTCCTATGTTTTCTATATAGAGTGCTTCATCATCTTCATAGCATGACAATGTGGAATTCATCATTTTCCATTTTTTTTACATTCCACATACCACTTTTACGGTCCGAAAAATATGTATTTTGGTATATGAAAAACATTTCATTGATACATCATTAAATCTTTAACCATTTTAAAATAAAAATAACTTCATAGATATTAGATACTAATAAATGATTCAATGGACACATAATCTAAGCCCACATGAGCCATTATCAACATGAAACACAAGAGTAAAATGAATAGTCCATCAATGATTAACAATATTCCAAAATAACTCTCCTACATTCATCACGATCATTATATTTAATGATATTCAAACTTTGAGTGATCATAATTAGCATCAACTGATTTTCTTATGAATTTATTGTATATTTCCTATATTCCAGCAATTGATTTCAATCCTAATCAAATGGACTTTCTTAATAATTGGGAGTCTAATTTTGAAAATATTTTTTTCGAGTATACCATAAAATTTTATAAAGTGAGGCGATTTCTTTTCCCCTCAAACTACCTTGTAAATATAATAGAATACTAGAATACAAAAATATTACTTATTAGTTTGGTCTTAAAAAACTCTACCATTGAATTTTTTTTCTTCCCTGATTCATGAAACACATAACTTTGTAAACTCATTATATTTATTATACATCTACATTTTTAATCCTATGTGAGGAAAATCATTGTAGAAAAGAAAAGTAATGACAAAAAATATCCTTGCTCTCCAAAATTAGTGAATCATGAAAAACCTCATAATCTATCTTCTCCACTCTATCACTTAGCATTCATCCTCATGTTTTATCAACTTCTGTAACATCCCTATAAAAGAATTTTGTTTAATATAACCACTCTAACAAATAGATTTTTTAATTCTCAAACAAAAATGATGGATTCAGAACAAACCCACAGGTCCCTCATTATGAATGATTTTATAAGGATTAATTTTTGAAAAAATTCTCCACCTTTAAAATGCTATTAAATTTTAATATGAGATAGGGTACAAATATACATACCTCACCCTTGATGAGAAATGGGTTTGACACACATGTTCAATCTGAATTTATTAAATGGTTCGTTTAGTAATGGATTTATAAATTTTTTAGAAACTTGTTCTGGTGTAGGAATATACTTGAGCTTCAATTCATTCTTCTCCACATTCAAATTGATGTAATGATATATTCTTTCAATATTTTTTGAAAGATAGAGTTTTATTAGATTCCCTGTAATATATATTTTATATTGATTATCAAATCCCAAGAGAAAAGGTAACATTACTTCAAAAAGTATGTCTTACAATAGACTTTTCATCCATATATGTTGGGTAAAATATTGAGTGGTAGTAACAAACTTAGTTTCATTAGTGATAAGATTTATTGAATTCTGTTTATTTTTATACCAAACAACACAGCATTTCCCATGAAATAAAACTCCACCATATGTGGATATTCCATTATCGACATTTCCTTCCCAATCAGCATTTGAATACCCATAAAAGTGAATACATTCTATGTTATCATACCTAATTACTAATTTGTTTGTGCCATTGATATATCTTAGAATACATTTACCATCAAGACATTTAGATTCTTTTAGTGAAATATGAAATATTTCATATAATTTACCTACATAAACAATGTCAGGTCTTGAAGCAGTCAAATTTAAAAAACAATCAATAGGCTTATAAAACTCTTTCTAATAAACATCCCAGCCTTCACCATATTTAGACAACATGGGTCCCAATGGAATTGGTGGGAAACTGGTTTCATATTTTCCATTCTGAACATCTTATGAAGTTCTTTATCATTGTTTTTCAGGGAAATAATTTTTTTTTATTCTTTAGTATGATTTTTTTCCCAAGAATGTATTTGGTTACCAAAAACATGGAAATCTCAAAATAATTTTTCACCTATTCATCCAATAATTCATAAGTTCCTTCATCATCCCCTCATAAAATTTTCATTAATAAAAAGACCATTGATGAAATTTAACTGCTGGATTTCTTCTATGTAATGATTGTTTTCAACTCCTCCTTTTGAAAATCTCATCATTATTAAGAAATTATAAAATTTGTAATACCATTCGCTTTGATCATGTTTTTGATAATACAAGTTTTTCTTCAACTAACACATATAACATTCATATTTCTCAAAAATAAATCCACATGGTTTCTCAATGTAAATTTCCTCACTAATATCACCTTTTAAAAAAGATTATTTCACATCCATTGAACATTTTTATATCTTGAATTTGAATCAATAGCATGAACTATTCTTATTATTTCTCAAATTCCCATTGAAGCTATAGTTTCAAAAAAATCAACACCATTAATTTTTTATTAACCTTTTCACACTAATTTTTCTGTGATCCTTGTCACTTTACCTTATTTATTAACCTTGTTCTGGAAAAACCATTTTGTACAAATATAATATTGGTTTTTTAAATGGGTTATGAGTTCCCAAGTATCATTCATTTTTATGGGATCCAGTTCTTAATTCATAGCCTAATCACAATACATATTTTCAAAAGTTGAATTCACATTATTTGGATCATATTGTGTATAAAAAGAAGTGTGTGTAACAACATTTTATGTTCCTATTATTTTCACCTTATAATTTTAACCACAGATAATGTTCTAAGCCTCCCATTTCTACCTCATCCTTGAATGAGTTATTTTATTTTCATCCTCATCAGTTGAAATATATATATATATATATGATTCTTTTTCTTATGTAGGATTATCACTATTGTCATCCTTATTAATGTTTTTAACAATACATTTCTTATCCTTCTCAAAATCCTTATTAGAATAAATCTGTATTAATTCTTCAATAGTTCAAAAAAAATTCACATTTTTAGAATAAGAAATATTCATGTTTAATTGCTAAGAAATCTGTATTCACTTCCTTATGAATTATATCCATGAAAAATTCTATCTTCACCAATACTCCCAATCATTCTATGTGTTCCACCTTTCTTCTGTATAATGCATAGACCCCAAAAAACACTTAAGTGATTGAATCATAAGGTATTACCATGGAACTTTTATTATGGATTCATATATGATTTATTCCTATAGAAACTCTGGTTATGTATATAAAATATCGTGCATATAGATATCCTCCAATAGTAATGAGAAGGTCCATTCTCAAGTAACATACTTCACCCTGTTTCCACCAGACTTCTATTCATTTTTTCAGAAACCCAATTTTGTGGAGATGTGTAGGATGAAGTGACCTCATGCCAAATTTCATGATTCCCCATATAATTAAAAAATAATTTATTCTTATATTCTCAACCATTTTGATTTCTTAACATCATCACTGAATACTAACATTTCGTCTCATATTTCAATTAGAAACATATAATCATTTTTAAAGCATCTGAATTATGTATCAAATATATAACACAAGTAATGTGAGTAAAGCCATCAATTAAATTCATGAAGTACTTATCCCCATTTGATTATTGTATTCTCTTTGCCCCAAATATATTTGAATGAATATGTTCCAGGGGTAGTTTTGACAAAATCAAAACATTCTTATGTAGTGAGTGTGTAATTTTACTTTTCTGAAAAATAGTGCAACACCGATATCTTTATCTTATAATATAATTAATAACACGTGCACTACATTTCATTTATAACAATACCATGTTTCTTTTACACATGTGTCCAATCCTTTTACACCATAACTAAATTTATTCTACCACACTCAAGTAACAATAGTTATGTATTTCACCAACTTGGAATAAGTTTCCTTTTATATGATGGCCTATTACAACTATATTTCCATATTCCATAAATTTCACCAAAAACTATTCTCTTAGAAGATAAATTCATTACCCTTATCCAAAATATTTGAAACATTCAGTATTTTTTCATTCATCAAAACAATATATAATGATTTATAGGATTTAATCCCTCCTTTCCCAATGATTGTTGATCCCACAACTTTTATATTCAAATATTCATCATTTCCAAAAGTCACGTTTCTTTACATGATGTCTTTCACATTCTTAAACAACAATAAGTATCAGGTAATATAATAAGAACATTGATTATCAATAATCCTAGGTCATAATGCTTTTATAAAATTCAAATTGGTTTTAACAACAATAGTTTTTTCTTCTCACATTTCTTTTCAAGATACTTATTCTGAGAATTTCTAAAAAAACATATGTTTATCTAGTAAAAAAATAATAAAATTATTTGTAGGATACTTAGTTTTATTCCTATCATTCACAACTAGTTTCCAGTGGTTGGAACCGGTTCCCAATTTTCACAAAAACGGTCCCTGGTTTCTTCTGAACTTCTATCATAGACTTCATCATTTGAGTGGAATGATTCCCCCTAATCCATTCATATTATAAACTATGGAATAATAGTAATTTTTTGGGTACAAAAATCAATTACTTTATATTTGTATGAATACCCCATAATAACATTAGTTTCAATAAAAATACTTTTTCCCTTTAAAACATTTGGATTGACAGGTTTTGTGAGAATGTTTCTCAAAAACCATCTAAAATGAACATTGTTGAACACTAACCTTTATGTTTTCATGCCAAAAATTATTTTTTATCCTAGTTTTCCTTTCATCCATATCAAATTATGAATTCATAGAATCATTTATGTACTATGAATATTTGAATATTTTGAAATTGATGTTGTTAGAAACATTGGAATTCACTACATTATTAATATTTCCTACGTACATAACTCTCCCATATTTCTTCTTCTCAATGCCAATTATATAATTCTTATAAACCATTGATGTTAACAATTTTTTATCCTTCATATGATTATCCTTATGATAACATTAACTATAATTAGAGATAGATTTTTTTTGAAACTTATATCCCTCTTTTCAGATATAGATTTTTTATATTGGAAAACCTACCATTATTCTTATTTTTTACTTCAGGTTTACTTCTAGATGTTCATTACAATTATTTTCTTTCTCAATATAGTTTTTCAGATTATCAATATCTTTTCTCTTCAAGACGTTATCATTTGAGAAACCATCGTTATAATTTTTTAATGATTTTTCAAAATTCATTTTCCTGCTTTCATTATCTTTCCTTTAAATCATTATCACACATTCTTTCAATTATTATTTAAGATGATATTCAAATTTAGTTGTTAATATTCTTCATAATTACTAATTCTGAACACATCATTTTTCCTTATTTTAATAAATGTTCTCTCCATCATTTTCAAAATTTATTTCAAATTCTACGTTACATTCTTTTTATTCATCATTTTTATGTAAGAATATTTTTCTTTTGTATTTGAAGAATTTTTTATCATTACCTCTGGAAATATATTTATCATTATTACCATATTTATAACACAACCATATTTTCATCCTTTCTTCTTCATATCTATTATATTATTTATTTCTCTAAATAAAATTAGCCACAAAGTACCCAATGAATCTAAATTCAAAACACATAATGGTATATTTCAATTTATATTTATGTGTACCTATTCCCAGTTTTTGTTAAACAAGGATATGATGTCATGTATATTTTTATATTTCTAATTTCATGAGTCATATTCAGAAACATCATCTTCCTCATGAAAATTCTTAGAAATTTCATTCATTCCAATAATGAAATAAATTTCTCTATCAACTTTTGTTTTTCTTTGCAAAGTCTTCTCCCTTCTCATCTAATTAGTGATGACAGTGCAATGAAAATACTCAAGGGATAATGTTTTAGGGTCTCTATAATCCAATGAATAAACTATAGCTTCAAAATTTTTAAGAAATATTCATATGATATTTTAAAATACTATAGAATCCTCCAACTATTCACCAAAACATCTGATAGTGGTGACAATGTAATTTACCATCACAAATAAGTCCCTAGTAGATTCATACTCATCCATTTTCAAATATTTATACTTCGTCCTACAAATTTTTATTTTTTTATTCTTCTGTTTTTTCCTTTATATATTTTATTCAGATTATCCTTGATAAAATTATCTTATAAGAGATATTTCACATATAAAAATTTTTTTGAACAAGATGTGAGTAAATAATTTCTATCTCTTCCATCATTCTCGAAATTCTTCTTATCACCATATGTAAGAGGAACCATGTCCTCAATAAGTGGAAATCTATATGTTTTGCTTTATTAAAATCAATCCCAAGAAAAATAAGATAAATCATCATTATATATTTCCAAATATGATAGTTCATTAAAAATATTTTCAAAATAACCTTAATCATCACATAGTTGAGATTCTCCATCACAACTTCTCTAAAAAAAATTAGAAATGAATAAAGGATCATGACATTCTCTATGATACCAATTGAGCATGCTAAATAAGGAATAAAGTTGCGTTGAGAGGGGAGGGTTGAATCAACGAAAACATTTTTATTTTATGTTTCCATAAATTTGAATTTTTTTCTTCCACTTACATATTTCATTCTCTATTAAAATAAAATATAAGCCATAACCACATGAATAGAAGAATTTACAAGGTTCACTAATTAACAAGATTATGTAGTCATTGGAATAGTTCAGAAATAATCCAATACCACAAAAAACACAATAAAAATATTATTATGTTCAATACAATGAGTATGATTTGACATTACACCTGGGTAACACTATGTTCAATATTGAATTGCATGCTCTTAAGGTTACACATAATGATTTAATACATTTTTCATAATAAACATGTTATAATGCTTATTGTTCAAAATTAAAAAAATTTGTTTTTCAAAAAAATATGTACCTTTCTTACCGAGATGCAAGTGATAACTTCACATACCTCATAAGGATACTCAGCCCATTTTCACAGGTATGATTTCTAAGTATAATTGCAAAAATCGAAATACCGCATTTCCCAGTACTATTAGTTTTCTATAATTTCATTCACACACTACTTAAGTCCATTCAGAAATTTATTGTACCTATAATAAAAATCTATGATTCCTCCATGTATTGTGTTTCAGTGTATGGAAAGAGTGCTTTATTTAAACTATTTTAATCCACAGACTACACCTGCTTTTTGGATGACTAATTCTTCCAAGGATTGTCCCTACATTACAAACACAAGATTATTTTGCAGATGACCTCTGATACATTGTCCAATCTTCGTTTCTAAACTATAGATCCCTAAAAAATGGCTTCCATATAAAAATCCATCCTTTTCAAAATATTTTGTACATGAGAACTTATCTATCAGGGAATTATCCATTAGAAACTCTTCCTAAATTACCTTTATTTTATAAGGATGTGATGATATCTTCTAATAAAATTATATATTCATAATGATATATTTAGGGGTATTTATATAGGATAATAAGATCTGAAAACCCTGCTAATATAAACTACACAAAACATCAATGCAATACAAACTTCATTGTGAATTGTTATGTGGTGTGCATAACACATTTATCATTGGAAATAGGTTTTGTCTCCTACTAACATAAATACATTTTTACAGCCTAAATCTTCACTAAATTTGTAAAAAATCATGTCTCCCATGAACATATATCCTCCATTAATGTGTATGCCTCTTGCAAACTATTTTTCTATATGTTGTTCATGTAGTGTGCTACACAGTCTGCATATTTTTTCTATGTAGAAATTATTCATTGTTGTTTTTCAATAACCATACTGTATACTGCCTTTATGGTCAAAAAAATATGATTTATCATACCCAAACATTATTACACATACATATTTGTATAAAACATTAATTTTCTAAAAAAACTCTTTAATCTGAGGCCCAAAAATTTTGAAAACACTAGAAAACGTAGGAACCTTGATGATCTACTTTGACAACACTAATCATACTAATTCATAGTCTTCTAGATTTTTCAATAAATACTAATTAATACATTATTAAATATCCCACTATATTAATCCAAAATTAACTTCTTGATAATTAGATATCGAATAATTATCTAATGAACCCATACTCTAAGACCACATGATCTATTCTTGGAAATAGGAAAAATTGTAGTTGGAATAGATCATCAATGATTAACATCATTACAAAATTACTCATCTACTTTCCTCGTGAACCTTATATGTCATGATATTTATCCTCTAATTGATCATCTTTAACATCATCTGATTTTCTATGGAATGTATTTTTGCTTCCTTTACATTTAATAACATATTTCATTCTTATTAAAATGGAATTTATTAATAATTATGAGTTTTATATCATAAACATTATAGTTCTTATAATCATCCACTTTAAAAAAGTGTGTTTATTTCTCTTATTCTCAAAATTATTTGGCAATAGAAGAAAGTACATGAATATAATAATATTCTGTATCATATTGGTCCTAACAATCTACCCCACTTGATTTTGATTTCAACAATAATTCAAAAACCACATAAATTTATAACTTCCTGAAATGTATTAATCATTTACAATAATATTACTATATGAGAAAAAACATTATAGGAAATAATAATTATTATGTAAAAAAACCATGTTGTCCAGATGTAGTGAGTCGTGAAAAACATCCTAAAAATTCTTTTATTCTTTCTCTATCAACTTTCTTCCTCAAATTTTCTCCTCTTCTTCTATTTCAATTTTAGAAATTGATTTCTAGAACAACTCTAACAACAAGATAGATTAGATCTCACAATTAGATTCTGGATTCATAGAAAACCCAAAAATAACAAATTAAGCGTGATTCTACAAGGATATATTTTTGAAATTATTACCTCTCTTAAAAACACCATTCAAAGTTATTATGGGAGTGGGGAAAATACACATACCTCAACCATAATGAGAATGAGGTTGGATACTCATATTCAACATAAATTTCTAAAATTTTACCTTTAGTAAAGATTTTTTTATATCAACTTGTTCTGTTGTTGGAATATACTCTAACATCGATTCATTCTTATCCATATGATCATTTATGAAAGGGTATTTTATTTCTATATGTTTTGAACTAGATAGTTGTACCATATTACTTGTAAGATTAACTTCAAATTGAATAACATATCTAATGTGCTTTGGTAACATTATATAAACATGTAAGTCTTTCAACTGAGTTTCCATCCACAAATATTGGGAAACAGTTTGAGTGGAATCAACACACACATCCTTATCTATGATAAGAGTCACCAAATTATATTTCTTTTTATTCCAACTAGCGAATATTTTCATGAGAAAAAATCTCTACCATAATTTCTTATCCTATCATCAACATTTCCTTCCAAATCAGTATTTGAATACCCAATGAAGTCAAAAAATTCTATTATCATAGTTGATTAAAAATTTGTTATACCTTTTATATAATAGAGAATTATTTTTACAAATAATAAATGTGATTATTTATGATCACTATGAAATCATTCACATATGGTAATCACTAAATCAATTTTGTGACTTGAGGCAATCCAATATTACAAAATTTAAATCAGCTTCTGAAACACTTTCATATAAACAACCTTTCCTTTTCTATCTATAGAAAACTTGGGACCTACAATAACTGGTGTGTAATTTATTTTTTCAATTTTCCATAGTGAAATTCTTAAAAAATTCCATAGCATAATTTTCATGACAAAGAATTTTTTTATTCTTTTATATCATTTCTTACCCAATAAATTATTTCATTTCCTCCAACATGGACATCTGGAACAACAATTTTCATCACATCAAATAATATATCACATTTTCATTCATAATTCCGAAAATTTCTAATTAAATATGCATTACAATTATGATGAGAGAAAACTACTTAATTTTTTAATTTTAAATATTTATATAAACACTTACTTTCATAAAATTCATATTGCTTAAGAAAGTATCCAACATGGAATGAAAACCTCTATTATCTTTTTTTATCCAATACAATTCTTTCTTGATCTTACACACATAAGTTTCAACATTAATAAAAAATTGACAAGGTTGTTCAATGTAAACTTCATCATCAAGATCATCATTCAAATCATTTGATTTGACATCCATTTGATAAATTTTTTAACTTAGATGTTCAGTCCTAGAAAAAATGATTATTATTTTTCTGACCTTGTCATGAGAGGAAATTTCTTATCCAAATCAACACCTTGAAATTGTTAATAACTGTTTCACACTAATATTCCATTGTTCCTTATAACCTCGTATTCTTAATTATTATTGTTCAAGAAAACCCATTTTGTAAAAATAATATTATTGTTATATGAATTATGTATTAATTCCCTAGTATCATTCTTTTTTATCTAATTATGTTCTTCCTTCATAGCCTGAACCCATTATGGACGCTCAACAACATCATTCACATCATTTGGCTCATTTTTTGAATAGAAATAAGTGTGTTTGCCTTCTTTTTATGTTATTATTCTTTGTACATTATTATATTTATCACCAATAATGATATAAGGCAGCACATTCATCCTCATCTTATGATAAGTTATTCAAATAAACCTGAAACACCCTGAGTGGGGAGGGGTGAATCAGGTTGTCAACATTTTATTCCAAAATGATTGATCTTATCCACACATAAGTAGAAACATATAAATCTTTTTTACAGAAATGTTTGGTAATTGAAGAATTCACATGAAAAGGAACAACACAATGTTTTTACTTGGTTGACCTCTCAGGCATAGTCTAAAGGACATACTCTGATAGATTTTTTGTTAAACATAAATCTTCTATACATCTTTATATGTGGAATATAGAATTTAAAAGACAAGACACTCTATTCCATGGACACTTCCTTTACAATATTATAGGTATATCACACTATGTCCTATAAATTACTTCTATCAACTCCCTTAATCTCACTACATTGGGTGATGTCATACACAGTTTATTTACCTAAAGGTTTCTTCAATGGATTTTCATTATAATCATTGTCCCTACCTATAAAGACACTTTACTTGAACCTTTTCCCTAATTAAATAAACTCTCAAAGAATTTTTCAATGAAAATTATTGTTCAAGACATACTTTGGTGACACTTATTCACAAAGATCCCTCCTTTGCAAAGAAAACATACTTTACAGATCTCATTGTGTGATCAATGAACAACAAGTCATTATGAGCAACCAATTACTCAAAATAATTGGCATCAGTAATGAATTAACTATTCATTTCATGTTTCTCAAGTTTTAATAGAAATCCATATTCATATAGCTCCCATTGCTTAATGAAATAAGAGTGATTTTAGATTGTCCCTGAATTTTTTTTGTAAAATAAAGTGGGGTTAGCCTTATATTTATAGGCTCATCCATTCACAATGCTCCACCTGCTTCATCAAATTTCATTAATTATAAAAAACATCTTCACAATGTTCTTCCAGTCATGATTCTCCATTGTTATTCTATGTTTTCATAAATAATTCCATAAAACCATCGCATACTAGTGAGGATATAATTCTTATAGTTTCGCAGAACAAAATAATAGTTTATCAATGATCCAAATCATCGTCAATGTAATTCCAAATAGCGCAAAACTCTTTTCTTTACCATTTTTATGTTGTTTCATTCCCAGAAAACATCCTTTCATGATGATATCATATTCCTTGGATTTGTATACCAATAATTTGGAAAAAAATTCAACATGATGCCACCATATACACTATTAAAATATTGAATAGTAGGATCACCCACTTGGAAAACACCCTAATCATCCTATTATGGATTGAAAATAAAGAAAAATGGACTTTATTTAGGGAAAATAACTTCATTGGTTCCAAAAATCCCTCCCTTTGGGTTTTTAGGAAATATGTATATAAATTCAATAATGAACCATCCTAAATTAAAACCTGATATGCAAGATAAAACTCAGACAACACACTATTTCTATGTATGCAATGATCGGTGTTGAAAATAATAGGAGAACCATGAATTTGGTTCTCTTGTATTGCAATACATCAATGATGTCCCAGATAACATCTAAATATTTCCTTATAGCACCAAATTGATTTCTACATTCTCATTCTCCCCTATTGGAAATGACCCCAATGAACCTGATTTCTAGTTTTAGAGATCCAAAAAATCCATGGATTGTATCTCCCCCATATACCTACATCACATCGACAACAAGATTATTACTGTTAAAAAATCAGGGGAGAGGGGAAGAACATTAACCACATCATGCATTTGGAGGTTGTTAAAGACCACGGTAAAACAGATGTTTCATGAACACATGTATCTCCAATGGCATGGTCAGAATGTCGTCTACATGGTCATCACTTGAAACATGATCCATTTTAATCATTAAATGTTAATTTTTTTCTCAATGATTTGATATATGATATTATTGTTTTTTATGAGAATTCTGAATGTAATTATTCATAAGATCAACCGCGCTCTTTTTATCCCAGCGAATAACTATTGGCTACATCACCTAATCTCAATTACCACTTAGTTTTCTATTCAACCAAATTAGTTGAATTATATCCCTTTTATAAGAGATATACTCTTCTTTTATAATACAAAGTGAAGTTATTTATTTTTTATTAATCAACCAACCGACACATTTATTTCCAATAAATAAATCTCCACTACTTATTCACTTTCTATCCACAAAATATGTATCCCAATCATTATTAATAAAAATGTATTCTTCATTATATCTTCCTAAAGTAAATTATATTCCATAATTTTGAATACATATAATTTACCTCATGATTCTTTTAACTTCGTCCATATGTTCTTCCTCCAGATTACCTAGGAAACGGGCTACTAAGAATGTTTCAAAGACAATTTCACGTTGTGTTACTATTAACTATAATAATCATCTAATGATTCTTTCACACAAGGAAGTATCTAAAGAAGTATAATTCCCATGTTTTTAACATTTTTTCAAACCAAAATAAGATTTGATATCAAATTGGATTCATGAAAATTGAATATCATCCGATAATCTCTTGCATAATTTCCTTGAGAAATGAAAGCTTAATCCTTCCTATAAAAATACATCATCACCAAGAAGTATTTAAATTCACTGATCATTGACATTTCAAATTTATATTTCATGTTATTAGAAAATTATTCAACTAGTTTCTTCCTACATCTAATAAATATATTATCATCCAAGTACAACATCACTATAAATTGATGTTCCTTGGAATTATTCACATAGAGATTTGGTCGACACCTCCAATTTTAAATTTGAGATTATTTATATAACAATTATGATGATAATACCAAGATCATGGTGCCAATTTTAGACTGTACAGTTTCTTTTTCAATATCCAACCCTTTATTTAATTTTTTTTTCAAAACACACTAGATGTTCAACATAGACTTCATATTAAATTACTCCTTTTAAGAATAATGTTTTCGAATCCATTAGAGAACATTTATATTCTATGTGAGATACCATAACATGGAAAAGACTGATTGACTCCAGTATCACTAACAGAGAAATTTTTTCTTCATCATCAATGTCATCAATCTGTATATAGCCTTTACACACTAGTCATGCCTTATTTCTGATCTTGTTTCTAGGATGATATATTTAAAAAAATACATTTAGTTCTAACTACATATTGATTTTTGGGTCTATTAACAAAATCTCGTGTATTGTTCTAGTGGATCTAGTAAAATTCAGAACTAATGGCCTTAACCCATGATTCATCCTTTGCAGCTTCTTTAAAAGAGTTTTTTTCTATAATTGAAAGGAAGTTAGAATGTGCTTCACTAATCATTCTCTTTATATATGTGGGAGATGTTCTATCCCCAATGTTGTTGTATTGATTGATTTTTTACTCTTCTATTTCTTCTATGACGTTTATATGATGTGTCATACAAAATAGAATAACCTTCATATTCACCTTCTGAATTAATATCATCATGTGGTCCTTGACTATTTTGAAGTCCTCCTAATATTTCTACATTTTAATTAGTTCCTTTTCCATTATATTGTTCATTCTCTATCATATAATCATATGGGATTCTTTAGATATCTTTGGTTTTATCATCAATGATCTTAACATCAATACTTTCCACAAATTCTTCACAGATAATTATTTATCATTTTTTGAATTTTCACTTCATAGAATATCCAATAAATTTTCCATCATCTATTTAATCACCATACATAACTTTATTTCCATATTTGTTTTAGATGAAATATTTACATTCAAATATACTAATGATCTTTAAAGAGGGTTTTTATCTATTCCATTTTTTATATAGTGTCTTGGTTTCTCCAATATACTTTATAGTCCAATTTTGATTATACAATGCTACTTGAAAAACCTATTTTCTATAATGATAAGAAAAATGACTCTTAATTAGAATAATAATGACAATATAGATCAATTGTTGATTTATGTTCTCAAAAACTGTATATATTTTTGGAATATCACTCATTCCACCTAATTAATTATTCCATGTTTCTCCTGACAATTTTCAAACTCAATAGATGTGTATTCCACACATTTTCAATTCGTAGAACATTGATTATATGGAATGTATCATTCTAATATATTGTACAATACCTTTTAATTTAATCAATAACATGTCACTTCATGTGTTTAATCATTAAAAAAGACATTCTACAATAATGATTAATAAAATGAAAAAATTAATTCTCTATGTATAATACAACCACATTTATCAGGCTATATACATCTGTGTGGATGAGATCATGAATTTTTGATTCCATTTTCTTATTTATTTGATATGAACTGTAGAACATCCCTTCTCATAGGCAAGCATCATTTTTTTTCATGTTCATTCTTCAAATTGGGTATATTGATGACTATCTTTAGCATATATATCTTTTCAATATCTTTTAGATTAATGAGACCTAACACTATATTCCATAATTAGTTTTCTTCTTCAATAGTTATGTAAATTATATTTTATTAACAATCCACTAAGTATATCATTCCATTTTTGATGTGTCTTTTCAGGATAGAATCCATCATTATTCTTTTTATAATGATCCCATTTTGATTGAATGTCACTATAAGTCGTGAGAAATATAGTTGACTCAAATTTAGATGATTATGATGCAATCCATCACCATAAATATATGTGGTTTTCTTAATTTTATCACTTTCTAGTTCCATACACCCACTTTCATTGATATTCAATGCACCATCATTTCCAAACATGACGATTCTATCAACACATTTCAATAAATTCATTAGTAAATCCACATTTCCCATCATCTGGGACAAGTATCAACTATCAAGGATCCAAGTATTACTATTCTTGTTATCTTTGAGAGTAAATCATGAATGATTGTATTTCTCCATTTTCGTCTTTTTCTTCCATGAAATATTATATTGAGTGAAAGATAGAAATGGTCTTTCAAATAACTTTCTATGTGAAGTGGTTCAGCATGCTCATTTTCTTCATCAAAGGGAAAAAATAATTTTTAAATATCAACACATTATGGATTGAGAGTATTGACTTTTATATGATTTCTATATGTATTATCCCTACCTATCATTAACCTAAAATAGATATCTTTATAGAAAAAATTAGTACAATAAAACAATACCATATAAACAGTTTATTTTATAAGATTTAGGATATGAATTCACTATCCTTTGTTAACTATCTTGATCTTCCACATTAATCTAGATTCTTTCCTCTTTACAATATTACATGGAAAGACTTAGATATCCACATAATTGATATTTTATAAGTGGAAATATCTTTTCATGCTTATTTCTCATTTTCCCCTTCCTTAACAAATTTTTTTAACATCATATAATTTCTAAAAACATGTGGATAGGAATGAGTTCTCCTTCTATTATAATTTGAGCACTATTTGTGATGACATTATGTGACTTTGATACAAGTTCAACATTATATTTCTCTTTGTTTTGGTTCAACATATTACAATACATCGATGATTCAACATCACAACTAATTAGACTTTTTTCCATGATTGTGGATAATTGATCTTCCAAATCCTTATCCACTCATTAAGAACCACTCTTATCTATCTCTATCAGCTCAACATCTAAGAATATTCCCTGTTGTATTTTTGTATTGGTATCCTTTGAATTTTATTCAATTTTAAGTTTAATACTTAGTGTAAAAACATCTTCTTCATGATCCTCAACTATATTGGAATTACCCTCCAATATATATCTATGAACAATGATGAAATTTACCAATTCTTCATTTATGATCTTTAATTCAACTACATATTTTGAGAATTCAGTAGTTTTTTAATTTACAATAATTAATTCTTCTAGTTCATCAATTTCATCCTCAATCTAATCAACATATTGTGATGATTCTTCCAAAAATGGTCTAAACTTATTGTTTTTGTTTCTTTAAATTTCAATATTACAAAAATAATCTTCATTTTTATTCATGAGATCAATATCAAAAATCAACTAATCATATTTATATTTATCCATTTATAGTTATATATTTTTAACTGTATCTATCATGGATGACTTGGTTCGAGACATAAACATGGGTTCTTTATCCCCAATGAATTAATTATCATCATCTTCATCATTACATAATATACCTGTTTATTGCACTTTCCTTCCATTTTTTAAATCTCACTTTTGAGGAATCCTTTTTTGATGCCTCTGCATGTTTCTAACTTCACTTTCTTCGTCATCAAAATTTCTTAAGAACGGAGGGGAAATGTTCCCAACTCCACCACAATTAAATCAATACAGATATTTATTTCCATCAAATTTCCCAATTACACTTTTGAATTGTATAAAAATAAGAGAAAGAAGTTCATATTTCTCATTATCTTATTCCATATTATCTAATAAGATATCAAGTATTTCAATGACATTAAATTTTATTTCCCTGCATACTCGAGTCATTATTTCTTCTAGTTTGACTCTCATTTCACAAGCTACCAGAGTTTTTAGAAGATCATCTAATGAAATTTTAGATAGATACCTTTTCTCAATGGTTGACACTTTTTGAGTGTAGAGAGTTGGAAGCCTTCTCTAAATTTTCTTCATACTGTCAATGAATTTTATTTCCTCACTAATTCCATATATAGCTCTAATAACTTCTGTAATTAAATTAACAAGGTACCATCATTTTCATCAGGATATATCTTCATATCATTGAATCTATTGTGCAATTCATATAGTTTTTACTCCTTTAAATTATTATACCCTTGGTCTACATTCCCTAGTTTTTCCCATAGAGAATTTTCTAATGTACAGCTCATCATCATTAGGTATATATGATAAGAAAGAGATATAGAATGAAATTTTTTTCTTGAGAATATGCATCAATTGTTTTTTCATGTATCAGTTATAGAAATCCATGTTGCATCAACCAAATGTATCCTTAGATCCATACCAAAAAGGATGTCTCATCTAAGATATTATTGAAGATACATCATTTTATTTTCTTAAATCTATATGATTATTCAATAAAAGAGTGTGGCTCCCATATAATTAAATAAACACTCCTTGAAAACAGAAGAGGAAAAATTTATATTCAGTAACATCCCATTGAAATAACATGATGTGCCCAAGAACTCCCTGAGAGGGGAGGGGTGAATCAGGTTGTTGACTTTTTCGGAAGAAGTCAAAACTATTGTACTCATGTTGGTTGAAACCAATTAATCTTTTTGATGGTAATGTAATATAATGGAAACATTCTCATGGAAAATAATGACACAATGATTTTATATAGTTTAATACTAAGGGATATTCCAAGATCCATATACTGAATGATGTTTATTAGTACATAAATCCACTATAAATCAATAGTTTTGTAATATATATGTTTATAAATACACAATTTGTTCCACAAACACTCCCTTTTCTAGATTTTAGTGATAACACATGGAATCCCTTAGAACACTTTCATCTACCTATATAGATCACTTCCTTTTGATATGTATTGCTCAATTTATAAACATGAATGTATATTTAATGTATTTTCATTAAATATGTTGTCCGTATCTTTCATGAGACTCTCTTATCACATGAGACAAGATTTTATGCATTGTGAAAGCATTGACTACATAAAAAATGATGTTCAAAAATGACTTTCGTGAAGCCCACTTATTTATAGAGAAAAATACCTTGACGGAGATCACTTCCTTATAGAAGAATAACCATCATTTCAATCAACTGATTAAGGAAAAACATTGGCATCCGTTAATAATTAACTAGAATTTTCATGATTCTCAAGCTCACATAGAAATATATATTTGCAGATCTACCCTATCATCGTGAAATATGAGCAATTCCAGATTTCCCCTAAAACATTTCCTCTTAAATGATGTGGGTTTGGCCTCATATTTATTGTCATGGTTGTTCATTATCCTCCACCTCCTAGTACATTTATCAGATATTCAAAATAAAATTTATGATGCTCCTCCAATTTCAATACTACATTGAGGTTTAATGGTGTCACATAAAATTCAATTGAACCGTTACAAAATAATTTTTGTCTAATTATTGTAATAATATATAATATTAGCATGGTTTGTGATTCTAAAAATCATCAAAAATATCATATCATTATTTAATAAACACATGCCATTACAGTTTTCATGAAGCTTCATTACCATGATATAGACACAAACCAGACTCTGTTTCCAGAAAATATCAACTTTGGTTCCAAAATTCATTGAGTATCATATTCATATCCTAAAATAGCTATGAATTATTATTCTTCTTGAGTTGGATTATTGTTTTATGCATCATTATCATGATTTTTATGAAAATTGTTTTTTATCCTACACAACTTTTTTATCAGCATAAGTAATTTATTCGTCAAAAAATTCAACAACATTCACATCTTCAGAATAATAATTTCATAATATTTTATTATTGAATCATTTTTCTCCTAATCCTTGTAGATAATAACAATTAAAGGTTTCATATTCCCCCCTCTACTCAAACATTCCATGTCTTCCACCATTTAAATTTATAATACATGTAATCCCATAAACTCTTAATTTTTTCATGTAGCAACTTGATTCCATATATCCCAAAGCTACTGCATCATAGTAATTAAATTAGAATGATTATAAAGAATCAATCCTTGAAAAATATATATTTGTATCAGTATTTGTAAACTAGATACATAAATGAGTATTGTTTTAAAAATAACCACAATTTTTACAAATTATTTTTTTAATTATTTATAATTAAATATCTTTGAGGATGACATTATTCCATCCAATAAAACACTACATATATTTCATAGTATGCATATTGATTTCTTGGGGAAAGAAAATTAATAATGGCGAGTTCAAAGGATTTGTAATAGAAAAATATAGTGGAAGAAATAATAAATCAATTAAAATGTTGATTATGACCTAGAAAATAACTGAACTGACATTCCATAAAAATTAAATTGGAAGGAAGTGCATAAAAAATATGGAAATGTTATAACTAGAAACAGATTATATTTATTTAACTATATGAGGGAAAAAAATTCAAGGAAATAAACTGAAACACATTACATTTAATAAATGAACTGAAAATGAATTGTATCCATAGTTATGTTCATTCCAAATATAATGGATGAATATTAACTGAAACTAAATTATGGAAGTGCTAAGTTATTTGACTCCATGTTTACAAGGTACATAGAACCATTATCATCAAGTGACAATTTTCTAATAAAAATTTTCATAAATAATTTCTCCCATGAGACTACCCATGCATTGAAGGGATTTTATTAACTAGTCCCCAACCCATAGGGATTCCCTTAAATGGTCCTTATCTTATGTATTTCATGTCCAAATCATTCATCACATATTAAACAAACAATAGTCCTTATCAAATGTCTATATTTAATATAGTATATAGATTAATCAACAATTCCCAAATTTATCAAGTAATATTCAAAGTAAGAACCATATGAAAAAATTTAAATGGTTTAGGAAATAATCATATTAATAAATAAATATATAAATTATTAAGGGAAATTAAATATTTAATAATTATGTGAAATTGAATACATAAAAGGGATGAAAATCAAATCATATAACTGAATGTGAATACTATCCTTTTCCAAATCAATCATAAACCATCCGTATGAATAATAAATACGGTTTAAATACAACATTACTTGTGTTGAGTAAAAAAAGGGTTTCTTAATTTATTATTAGAAACTTTATAAAAATATATTTTCAAAACATTCATGAGGAAAATAATCTTTAAACTATCTAAACTGTCCCATACAACTTTAAGACATTTTAAATCATAATTATAATTAAGGAACAATAGTAAATTAAATTCTAAATTACCATAATGTTAATTGAATTAAATATTTAATATAAAACAAGTGGATGTATATACATCATACAGAAGATTTAATTGGTGAACATGACATTTATCTCCTCGATGTACAAACTGAGATAAGAATATTTCACCTTGGATATCCATTTGGTGCAAATCCTTTAAAATCACGTAAAATAAATTTATTTATTGTCTACGTGATTGAGAGATTTTTTAATTTTTATCATTACATTAGTTTTAATTAATACATTGTTTTATACAATTATAAAAATAATATGTTTTTATCAGAAGTTTTGACCAAATTTGAGTTATATGTCAAAATCTACTTAGGTAGGTAAACTATAACCAATAGGTCATTATATAACATATAAAAAATAATAATAATTACACAATTTTCATATTTATACATCAATTATACTTTGAAAAACAATCATTAAATATGGTTATGAAAAGTGAATCAATGTTAATATCATGAAGACGGTTGGATGTACGTACACATGAGTAACATTCTCATTATCCAATTGTTGTTATAAAATGAATTTATATTACTTAATATACATAAAAAATAATTATATCACAAATAAAATATTATTTAATAATATATATTTATTAATATAATACTTTTAATGAAAATTGAATCGTATCTTGTCAAGGAGGCAGTAGTCCACGCATCTACAAATGACATTTTTCACTTCTTACGTCTGTGATAGGTTGTCAAAGAATATGATATATATTTTATTTATAGAAACATAAATATGTAATTAATATCTTATATATTTATTTTATGTCATATAAATTTAATTGAAACTCTTATTTACATATTACATGTAGAGTGTGAAATAATCACATCACATTTAGGGTGCAGTAGTCTACACTTCCTCAAACGATGTAATCATATTCATATAAAAATGACAGAATTAAATTTATGTGTTATAAATGAATTAAAAAATTATTAATACATACTAAATATAATATATAAGATATTTAAATAGTGTTTCCATCATAATTTCCAACCATGCAAGTAGATAATGGAAAAAATTAACAATCATCATTTTGTGAGGTATTAGTTCACCAAACACTGAAATAGTATTTTCGTTTCCCATTAGATTGATGTGTGTTTTCATGTAGTTCAAACCCCTAATAAGAATGATTCTATTATATTTAGGATACTTGTGTTGTTATATAATAATAAAATAAGAATATTTGATTGGGTGTAAATGGAAATGAAACTAAAGATGTTGAGAGAAGATGGTGACTATTAATCAGGTAACCTCTTTTGGATTGTACCAGAATAAATCCATGGAATGATTTTTGTACATAGGTATACATAAAAGGTATATTATAGGGATTTTTGTAAACTATATGGGAAGATCGTCGTTGAATCTATGTGGTTTGATTGTTGTGAAGAATGGGGAGAGGTGGTGGGCTTTTATAAGGTAGGAATAATAGAAACATAATATTTTGGAAATGTAGTTTTGTGTATCCATGATTTTACCTAAAATAAGTTCTAAAAAATTAAAAACTCAATAATAGAAGGTTTATGGATGATTTATGTCCATACAATGGGATTTTGATAAGTTTCTAGTATACTTGGGCCCTTAAGTTAACAATTTTGTCTTTTATTATGCTTTAATTTATCTTAATATTTGAAAATAATTTTAATTACTTTACAAAATGTTTTTAATAAAAAAAGTTTTTATTAATAGAATTTATAAATTTTTAAAATTAAAAATATATAATCTATTTAAAAAATTTCCATCCTAGAAGAGTTGGAAATTAATATAAAATTTGCCCCATAACTAGGGAAATAATTGATGTTTTTAAAGTAGAAATTCTTGAAGGTAATCCACATTTTTATAACATATTACAATGTGAAAATTATTCCAATATCATAATTTTTTATTAATTAATAAAAAATATATCTAATTATGATTTTAAAAAAAATTAAATGTATAATTTATCCTTGTATAAAAATAAAATGAAAAAACAGTTTTGGACAAAAGTGCAGTATTTTTAACTATTCACTAAAAACAAATGTAGAATAAAAATATCAAAAAAATAACCATAGAATATTTTTTATTTTTTGATTTAAAACTTTTTCTATATTTAGATATATTAAATCAATTAAATTGTAATTATTAAAATTTAGTATGGGTTCTCAACAAAAAAGAGGTTAAATTACTTTTATAAAAATATTGGTTTTTATGTGTAAAATATGGTTTGTTCATATCATATGAATATCAAACATAATGGATGAATATAAAAAAATTATTTAATATATAAAAAATATATTTCATTAAAAGTATTCACTAATTTATATTATCAAAGTTTATTATGAAAAAACTCCTTTGGAATCATAAAAAGAGTAATATTTATTTTTATATCCAATTGGTAATTATTTTTATTTCTCAGAAGTTGGTAACCAATGATTATATTTTATATTTATATGAACCATAAATTTTCATATTTTAGTTAATGATATTAATAACCATTAACATAATGTCTAGGTTATTCCCAATTATATTAAATAACAAAATTTTAATAATACATTGTTATTTGGTGATACTCATATTAGCGTTTAACAGAAACTATCAAGGAAGGCCACTCTTGCATGAAATGATAGCTAATACAATGTTGAGTTAATTACAAGATATATCATGGTTTGAATATATTTTATATAGTAGAGTGTCAGATTATTATATTCCCTTATTCCCATGGTTATGCATGTCATGCATGCTATCAAATAAAAAGTTGTGCTTTAGAATTTCATCATGTTACATTATCCATACATTAAATAAATTTTGTACTCTGAATTGAATCCTAATATTGGTGATTGATTGTTTTATGTTTCCTATGTTGAAGCTCCACATTATGAGAAGTTTTTGTAAAAAATCTCAAGAAAATAGATAATGTGAAGTATAAAAGTCATATTGACTACCGTGTTACTAGGTCTCTATTTAATAGAATAGTAGTGGAAAGTATAGGTATGTATATAGAGAAAAATAGAAAATATTTATAGGGATATTTTAATGATTTCAATATAAAACAAGTGAATGATCAATATAATTTTTAGGGCCTCAATTTCATAATCAATTGATTATTTTAAAGGCCTCTGGTTCAATAAGAATTAAGGTATTATGATAACATTTTATTTCTATGACATTTTCCTAATGATGGGAAATTCTATTATTGACCAAGAATATTACTAACTATATTTTTCTGATAGGATTCGATTTCATATTAAAAGTTCAAAAATTTGGTTTGGATTAGAAAAAAAATACTAATTCATCACTTTAGTCTTAGAGAAATAATTAATAATAATAAGAAAAATTCTTTCTCAATGTACTTAACGAAACTTTTTGAGGATTTTAATTCAGATAAAAGAGTGAAAAGTCTAAATATTTTTCATTTACTCTCTTCGAAAACTAATATATTTAATTTATTTGTCTATAATCTTAAAATTTGATACTTGTTGTTCAAAGTTAACATTTATACATAATATTATTAAACATAAAAAAATGAAAAATTAACCAGGACATTACATAGGGTAGAGTTTGGCAAGGAACCGTTGTCATCCTTTGGTGATGGATTCAAGACCTATGTCCTTCTGAGACCTGATAGGTTTTCACCCATCATATAGGATGTTCATTTTTAAAATGAGATTAACAGAATTTCAAAAATAAATATAAAGGGAATCTATGAATTGTAGTCATTAAATAGACACAAAACTACAGTTTTCAACAAAACCCAATACAAAAATACTTCATCCATTTTATTTCCAAAAAGACTATCCATGGTCTAAGTATTATCCATAATTTCATTTGTGGTATCATGATGTCTTATTTTTATATCTAAAACATCTAAGGATTAACCATTATCCTTTTTTTCATTATCTATTAAATTTATTTATAATCAATTGTAAAGAAAACATTGATTTCTCTATGAATATCCTCAGGGGGTGGAAAACCCACCGCATAGTAAGGCATATTGTCAACAGGTTACCACGAGTCTGGATCAAAACACCTTGTCGGAGGTATTACTCATGTTTACATCTTTTACAGAACCACATCCACTTGTAGTATCCAGACTAGGATTTATTCCTCAAAATACCCACATAATCTCTACCTTCCTGAAAATATAGGATGTTCTTATATAATTATATTTAAATTGAAAATATTATTTATGTCCTCTAATCATTTATATACTAAATATAGTTTCCATGTTTTTTACTAAAATTCCTTTGAATCAAATAGTAATGAACGGACACTATATTTCCTAGAGCCAGTGTCTAAACTAGTTACATTGGCATGATGTCATGGAATCAATCCCTGAAAGAACAATTAGTTTAGTATTCTGGGTAAACCAGATACATAATTGAGTCATGTATTACTAATGAATATAATTATTAGAACATAGTTCTTCCATTATATCGAAACAAATAATTTTTTGGGTAAAATTATTTCGTCTAGTAAATCCATTCTTATCCTTCATAGTACACTTCATGAATTACATCGGGATGAAAACTACTAATAGTGAGCTCATATTATTAGTAATAGAAATATTTTTTGGAATAATATTGATCCAATGAGAATAAAAATTATTACATGTAAAATAACTGAACTCATAATCCTTATAAAATAAATTGAGGAGGAAATGAAAAAAAATTATTACAAGGTTAAAACTAGAAACATGTACTATATAAATAACTAGATAAAGAAAAATAAATATGGAATGTTAAAAAAATGATACAAATTCAATGGAATCAATGAACTAAAAATAATTTGTACACATATATATGTTGATGAAAGAACTTAGGGATGAATAATTGTTTTAACTCAATGAGGGCAGTGCATAATTACCGGACATCGTGTTTCATGCGACATGGAAATATTCCTATAAAGTGACATTTTCTTATTCTAATTTTCACATGTAATTCATCGCATATGATTATTGATGTATCATTGGGATTTTATTAACCATTCCCTAACCCATAAAGATTTCCTTAAACACTACCCATCCCCTTTATTGCATGTCCAAAGCATTCATCATATTTTGAGTAAACAATGTACCTTATCAAATACCCATATTGAATAAGTTATAAATATTTATGAATATTTCATGAACTAATATAAGAAAATTCAACAAAAACAAATTATAAAAAAAGGTTTATCATTTAGTTAATAATCATGTCTATGAAAGATGATATGGATTATTAGTTGAAATTAAATGTCCAATAATCATAGTAAATTGAATATTAAATGTGGGATAAAAGCAAACAAGGATGTGAATATGAAGAGTATCCTTTTCAAAAAAACATAACTCATCATAGTATAGTTAAGGACAGTATCAATACCATATACCTCATGCTGAGTAAAGTAAATTGTTATTTTCATTGATGAACTTAAATATTGTAAAAATATATTTTGAAAACATTTTTGAGGAAAATATCCTTCTATTTTGAGGATTTTTTTTGGAAACAAAATTCATTGAAAAAAAATTCTGAAAATATATTATTTAAAATGTAAACTTTAAACATTAAAATTATGATTCAATGATATTATTGTGGGTAATTTTACACAAGTCATATGTGGTAAAAATAACATTCCATTTGTATGGTTAAAGGTATTAAAATTGAATTATTCATAAAGAAACAACAATAATCCATTTAAAACATTGGTAAAATATAGAGATTGTAGAAAATTATTTCACAAATTAATTTAAAAAATTAGAAAATACTATTAAAACTTTTTTTTAGATTAAAATAGGTTCTCCCACTATTTAGAGACAAAATATTGGGTTATCTAAAAGTCGTTTACTAAAACATTTAAAGGACCAATGATTGGAAATGGTACTAATAATTTAAAATTTTAATTAATATATATAGGATTGAATATTAATGGTTTTATTAAAAAATCATCATATAATTTCCTCACATGAAAGTACCATTGAAATATCGTTAAAATCATAGTTGAGGAAAATAATATTTAAACCTTTGAGAGTGTCCCATACCACATTGAAGCATTTTAAATCATAATCCTCGTTATGCAATAAAATTAAAAAAATTTAAAAAACCATTTTGGTAAGAGTATTGATGACACAATATTAAAAAATTGGAAGTAGATACACCACACAGAATATTTAAGTAGTGTCCCCGACATTTATCTCACAGATGTGACAAGTGAGAAGAGAATCCCTTACCTTGAGATTCTATATGGGTGAATATTTTTAACATCATGTATTATAATATTTTTATAATTTTTAAATTTTTTTATCCTTTTCCATGCTTATAATTACTTTTATTTCAATCATTACTATCTTATATAAAACTTCTTATCAATTATGTTCACATAGTGTGTTTTGAACAAATTCGGATTATGTGTCAAAAACAACTTTTGTTGGAAAATAATATTCAAATAGGTCATTATATAACATATTCATAATAATAATATTGACATAATTAACTTATTTATACATAAATTATACAATGAAACATTAATTAATTTTTTTTTGAAAAATTAATCTATGTTACGATCATGGAAGTGGTTGGCCATACATATGCATGAGTAACGTTCTCGTTTTTCAATGATCATGGTTAAAAGATATTGAGTAGAAATTTATCGATACATAATGATAATTAAATAATAAATACAATATTATTTAATCATATATACATATATATTTAATTATTTTGATGATAAAGGAATCAAATTTTGTCGAAGAGGCGGTAGTCCACACATCCACGAATGACGTTATCAATTTTTATGTGTGTGAATGGGTAATAAATAAAATGATATATATCATAATTAGAAAAATTTATTTATGTAATGAATGACTTATATTTTTTTATTTGTCATATTTTTAATTAAAAGTATACTTTATACATTCCATGTATAGTGTGAATGAATCACGTCGCTTTGAAGGGCGGTAGTCCATAGTTCCTAAAACGACGTTATCATATTGACGTAAAATGAGAATTATTATGTGTATGTGTAATAATAGGATTAAAGAAGGATAAAAACATAAAAATGTCATATATAACATATATCTATATAGAGGGAGAGAGTATCCAACATAATAGTCACCCTTGAATGATGGTAAAGATAGAAATGAAGGATCATTGTTTGATGAGGCAGTAGTTCGCAGTACACAAAAACAGTTTATATGTTAGACATTAGATGGATTTGAATGTTTATGTAGGAAAAAAACATAATTACAAACATTATAATATATTTATTCTAGTTTAATTTTTTATATACTAATACAATGAGCTGATTTTGGGGGTGGGTAATATAATTGAAACTATAAATATTGAAAGAATTCGTTACCTCTTCATCGGGTAACTTCTTTTGGATTGTACCAAAATGAATCCTTGGAAGGATTTATAACCTTATGTGGGATTAATGGTTGAGGGTAGGAATTTTGGGAGGAAATATCAGATAATAATGGCATATAATATGTGGTTTTAGAGGTTTATGGAATTGGGAAATGTGATGGGCTTTTATAAGGGAGAAAAATGACTCACATTGTATTTTTGAAATGATGTTTGGTGTACCCATGTTTTTAATTAAAAAAATATTCAAGAACAAACCAAAATCAATAATGTAAGGTTCATGGCCATTCTATTTAATAAAACGGGGTGTCTAAAAAGTGTCTTGGTCATTTAATCCCTTAAATTAATAGTTTTTTACTTATTTGGCTTAATTTCACTTTCATAATTGTTTTAAATTTTTTTTAAATCCATTATAATTTTTATAAAAAAACAAAATTGGACTTAGTGGAAAATAATAATTATGAAGATTCCATATTTTTAATCAAATTTTTTTAATTTCAGTCATAGAAGGGGCATAAATTAATTTAAAATTAATCCCACAGGTGGGATGACAATGTGAGTTTTTATGTACAAAGGTCAGAATGATTTATATATTTTTATAATTAATTTCAAATTGATAATTATTACACTGAAATAAATTTTATATATTGAAAAATAAATTATCTAATTAATATTTAAACAAATGAAAATGTATAATTTATCTTTTTAAAAAAATTAGATGAAAAAATAGTTTTGAACTAAAATTCAGTATTTTTATCTATTCAATAAAAAATGAAATGTTTTATAAAAATTAAAACAATTTTACCCTAACATAAATTTTATTATTCATGTCAAAATATGAAGTTTATATAAACATATTAATTCAATTAATGTTTCATAATTGAATTTTAAAACCGCTTTTTGCTTTAAAATGTGGTAAAATGTCCTGTATAAAAATATGGGTTTTTATGTTTAAAATATGGTTTTTTCATTTTTTTGCATATAAAACAATAAAGATGAATATAAAGAATATTTTATTTAATATTTAACATTTATATTTAATTAAAATAATTCTATGATTTCAATTAACTATATTTACTAAGTCAAAACATCTTTGAATGACTATAACAAAAAATTATTTTTTTAATATCCAATTGATTGTTGTTTTTATTTCTCATTAGTAAGTAACCAATAAATTTATTTTATGTTTATATAAACACTAAATTTTCATAATTTAGTTAATAATATTCGTATCTCCTTACATAAAGTCTAGGTTATTTATGAATATAGTGAAAATATATTTTAATAATACATTATGAAGTGCCCAGATCAGTGTGAATCACTGAGAGGGGGAGGGGGTGAATCAGTGATCCTTTAAAACTTTTTACTAATTGATTCTTAATCAATTAAACCTCTATGGCTGGTTAAAGCCTCGATCCACTCTTCTTGTATCTCTCAACCTTTCCCAGATAATGCAGTAATGAAAAGGCACATGACACAATGATTTACAACGTTCGGCACCAAAGGCCTACATCCTTGCCATGCTCTCCCAGCATGGATTCTCCCATTATAACATGTTAGAATTACAATGGTCGATACAGCTTCCCACCGTATCTCTCCTGAGTCCCACAGGAGGGTCTTTATACTGCGTCCCACAGTGTTACCAGAGTCCCACTGGCCTGCTCCAGAATCCCACTGAAGACTTCTTCTCCCTGAGTCCCACAGGGTCTTCTCCTGGCTCCTCGAGTCACACGAGTAGCTCTTCTTCTTGTTCATCTCTTCAAGTATCTTCAGCAGTCTGGGATAAAGACTGCTGGCCTTGCTCTGTACCTCTGATCACTTGTGATGATCAGGTCTTCTCGTATTGCTCAGGATTTATCTCCTTCTTCTCAGGATGACCTGGCCTCTCTTCAGCTACTGAATACTCAGACAATTGATATCTTTAACTTCAGTCTGGTCCAGTCTCACTTCAAAACAACTTCATGCACTGAATGCATGGCATCACAATATCTTCAAGATCTTCTGGTCTTGGACTCCTCAAATGCACACAACCTGATTTAGCTTTGTTCACGTGCGCACGTGCATGCATGCATGCATGCACTCCCCTTCTTCTCTTCTTGGTGCAGTAAACCCTTAGAGGGTGTAATTCTTTTCAGCACACACCTACTTCTCAAACTTCACACACTTTAAGCAATTTGTCTACACACATAAATGTGAGTTCTTCTTTGTGTGGATGTCCTCCCTTTTCTTCTTCTAAGTGTATACACACTTCTTAGTGCACACACCTAGGTTCGGCCTTCTTGTTCTTGTTTTCTCACACACACTTCCTTTGATCAATTAGCAAACACAAGGCTTGGCCTACTTCACTTACTAGGCACACACACTTCCTTGTTCTTTTAATCTTCTTCAAAGTATGCACTTCACTTATGCACACACTTGGTTCTTCATTTTGTACACACAAGGGCTACGGGCTCTTCTTCAAATCCACACACAAAGTGTGTTCTTCAATTTGGCACTCACACAAGGTGTGGTCTCGGCCTCTACTTGCACACACCCGAACAAGTGTGCTCTTCCTCTTCACTTAGCACACACAAATACACTTAGGCCTTGGGTCTTCTTTGGTTGCACAAGGCTACGGCCTTTCCTTCCCTTCTTGCACACACACAAGGCTACTGCCTTTTCTTCAAATGCACACACTAGAGGTGGCCTTGTCTTGTTCACACCCACTGCCCGTAGGGTATTCTCACTTGAACCCTTTCTACAAGGAGGCACACACGGTGTCTTGGTGTAAGGGGCAGCCGCGCAAGGGTGCTTGGTGCAAGGCAGCGCGCAGGGTGCCTGAGTAACTTATGTCTCGGGCACAAGGACCGCGCAAGGCCTCGGGTGCAAGGCACCTTGGGCTTCAACCGTGGGCGCGCAAGATGTTGCGGCCACGGGTCTTCCTGTCGCGCAAGGGAGGCGCGCAGGGGACCTCTTCTTTCGCGCAAGTATGCGCAAAAGGATCTCACGGAGCCTCTGATGGCTCCGGGCTTCACTGCCGCGCAGGGGTGCGCACAGGCTCTTTCTTCGCGAGGCAAAGGTGCTCTCACGGGACTCCGGATTTTTCAACAAAGGATCAGCAAGCAATTAGAGAGCCTTGGGTGCTCCTTTTATAGGCAGAGGCTGCCTCGCATCATCCGCGTGATAATAACTCAAATTCCCGAAGTTTTCGGTTCTTTAAAATCTTAAAATCTTGATTTTTATACTCTGTTTCAATGCGGGTTTCCTTTTCTTTTCCTTCGGTTTCCTCCACGTGCATGCGACTTAGAACGCATGCACGACCTTCGTTTAGGCTCATCCCACGCAAAACAATAATCCTCATGGCCTCGGCAACTTCGTTTTGCCTCGGCCTTGGTCGAAATCTCCCAAACATTGCATGCATGCTTATTTTATTGCATGGTTAGGTTCGGTGTGGAGAGACGAGCTCAATGGAGCCTTCAGATCCTTCAAAGGTGGCCGGAAGCTCGAAATCAACGTTCGGGAGGCTCTGGTTCATGCGGAGGCTCGCAGGTGGCTTCAGGGTGGCTCGACGAAGGAGACGAGCGCTGGGCCGTTGGATGCGGTGATCAAAAAGGCTTCGACGGCTTGGATCAGATCGGGGCGCCGCGGATGGATCGTGCGGCGCAGATCAAGCGCGCGATCAATCGAGCGGCTCAGATTCGCTCCCGGGAATTTTTCCGCGTCCCACATCGAAACGGGCCGCGGAATTCTCGCGGCTTATTAACATGCAGCTGCCGCAACACCCCAATTGAACTTCCTCCCTCCCGGTGCCGCCCCGCACCGGGTTCTCTCTGCGGGCGCGCTCTGCGCCCACCTTGCTCCCTGCGGGCGTGCTTCTGGCGCCCACTATGCTCTCCGGGTGCGCGGGTTTCACCACCGCGTGCCCTCGGGGCTTATACACGGCCCCCTGCCTCTCGGGCTGGCCACATGGGATCCCCCCTTGGGCGTGGCGCCTTAGGCCCACATGTGCCTTGGGGGTTGAACCCTTAAGGCTGGCCCTTGGTGGCCTATTTTTTGGCAAAGGACAGAATGATACTTTGTATAAAAACAAAGTACTCCTAAGTGAAATATGCCAAATGCCACATCACAATTCATCTTCTCCCAAGCCATTCTTCCTCTTCATTTCTTCTCATCTTCTTATTCATTTGAATTCCTCAATGCTTCTTCTTCATTAGAATTCCTCCAATTCTCTTCAACATTTATTCATTACTTAGGAGTGAATCCTTGAAGGTTCTCCATCAACCGAAGCTCCTGAATCAAATAATTTCTTCAATGTTCTTCAATGATCCAATTAGAGATCAATTGGATCTTCTTCTGATTCACATGCACTAAGAGTTAGTACATGGACTTCTTTAATCCACTTCATCCACTTAGTAGTTGTGGATGGAACTCTTGCTTCTTCAACTCCTCATGCATTGTCACTACAATGCATGGTCTTCTAACTTTGTGGTGACTTTGTATCCAGTTGATACAAGTTCTTGGAACTTTAAGAACAGCTCAACAATCGTCAGATGTTACTAGAGAATGTTTCAACCACATCTCCTATGCCACTTAGTGAATCTCCTAAGTGACATGCCTCTTAGTATCATGGTCATTCTCCATTCCTCACCAACACCATCACAACCTTTGGCATTCACATCTTGACATTCCATGACTTCCATTCATTCCAAGACAACTTCATGCCTCATTGACAACAAATGCAACACAATGCACTTCAATCTCCCCCTTTGTATTTGTTGTCAATACACTCCTTCAGCACATATGAATGGGTCAATATGTGTACCAATATTGTCTCCCCCTTATTGGCAATCAAATGCAAAGGTGTGGTGTGGTTCTCTTCAAAATATCACTTCCTCCCTTTAAAAAGTACTTTCTTGAAAAACACTGAGAGAGGGATGATGCCACATGTTCTTCTTTAGCAAAGAACCTTTAGTAAATCAAAACTAAGTCTACTTGGGCTAACCCGGTGTAGAAAACAAGAGTGATATAACCAAGGAATTCAAAGTTGTCCATAATTCTCTACACATGTGAGATCATGCTTCAGGGGTTTGAAAATTTTTCAGATATACCAATGAATTGCTAAATCCTGCACATACTTCACAAAACTCATTAGAAAGTTCAGTGCAAAGATAAAGCTCCCCCTTTCATTCATTTGTCTTCAATCAATACTCCCCCTTAATTGTCATGATGAATACAATTAAGAAACAAGGGATGAAAGTATGATTGGAATACCTTCAACTTTTCTCAAGATAGAATTAAATCTTACAATACCATCTTCTCCAGATTGGCTCCCCCTCAAGGGGTGCACTCCATTCTGTCCAAACCACTCTCCTGATCATCATCTTCAATTCCCTGCAATGTCAGCACATGTCAATACAAGTGATTAGGGAATAAGATGGAACCTCCTTGGTTCATCAATGTGAACAACAAGGTTGAGAAGATTCTCTCAACCGAGATTTCCCATTTTCACCAGTCTTCACACTTGCACATTTGATCTTCAATGATGTTTGTGCTGGTGTGGATCTCAACCCATCTTCATGTGAAATCTTTTTCTTCCCTTTTGCTTTAGCAAATGCCAGAGCTTCATCTTCAGCTCTTTGTAGTTCTCTGGCAAGTTGCAACTGATGTGGCCATATGACAAGTAAATCATTTGGAAGTGTGGCCTCAGTTTTGGAAGTTCCACATGGTTCTTTGGATGCTGCTAAGCTACCTCTCTTAGGCAACTTATTTTCAATCAATCCCTTATGCTTCTTTTGGATTGATTGTCTGTTTGAGTCCAGTCTGCCTCTATTGAATTTCATGGCTTCTTTACAAAGATCCGTGATATGTCCTTTCTTTCCACAGTAGAAGCATGTCTTCTTGGTGGTCCTACTGGATGACTCACCCTTCTTGGACTTAGACTCCAAGGACCTCTCTTCATTTCTCAAACACTTCTTGGGAGCATTTTCTACTTTCTTCTTGCTTCCCAAGGAATCTTTTTGAGCCAGGTTCAGTGATCTTCTCTTCTCTTTAGCTCTGGATACAGTTGGAGATTGACATGTATCTCTTTGACCACTTTTGCAATCATCCCAGATGTTGTCAAGTAATCCAAATCTATTAGCAGTAAACAGATGTCTCTGGACCTGTGGATGTTGCTTCTTTCCTTCTGGCTTTCTCCCCCTTGGCATGGGCTTCCTCTGTGCTTTGGCATTCAGTAGATTGTACCAACAATCCTTTGCACAATGCCCATACTTGTTACAACACCAGCATTGTCCCACGAATCTTGACCTCTTCAGTCCTTCTGATTGTAGGGTACTTTTCTTGACCTGTTGTGCTGTTTCAGGAGAGCTCTGCTTCTTTACTGTCTTCATCCATATTTGTTTGGAATTATTCTTCCATCCTGCACTTTTTGTGGAAACACTTTTAGAAGCATCAGTACAAGATGGTATGGATGGTACCTTCTTCCTAGAAGATGTTGCACTTTTATTAGAGGATGTATTTCTCTCAGAATCATCCTTCTCAAAGCATACTTGAGTAGCAACATTTCTCCTTTCAGTTGACTGGGAGGCTTTGGCTTTGGGTGATTGCTGATTTTTCAATATCACCTCTAATTCTAAGAATTTCAGATTGAGGGAGTTCTTCTCATCCTCAACAGCTCTTAGCTTTCCTTCCCAACTTTCTTTCAGCTGATTCATCTGGTCATCATGCACCTGCTTCATTTCAAGCAATGAGTTGTCAAGCTCCTTCACCCTTTTGACTTTGTCTTCTAGTTGAGCATCTCTGACAACCATTGACACTTTGTGCCTCTTTTCCAGTGCATGGAAAACTTCTTTGACCATTACTTTAAAGAATTCTTTCTCAGAAAGGCTTCTCTGCAATTATTCAGCAGTGTCTTCATATCTTTCATTACAAAGAGAAACGGTTTCATCTTTAGCCTTCACCAGCTTTCTGAGAGTGTTGGTTATGCCAACCCTTTTTGCTTATTGATCTTCCATTGCATTGGCTTCTTCTTTTAACTGTGATTTTTCTTCTTGAAGATCATGGATGCCTGTAGCTATACACTTTGCCACTTCCATGGGAACTGTCTTCTGAAGATATTTGAGTGCACTCTGAAGATCATTCATTGTTTCAACTTTATCACAGCTAGGACAGGCTTTATCAGAAGAATGATAAAAGGAATTGTCATATGATGTGACTTTCACATTTCTTTCCATAGAAGGAGTTTCTCTGATTGCACCAGCCTTCTTCTTCATCTTCTTTTCCTGTTTCTTCATTCTGTTTTTCTGAGTCTTGGCAGATATCTCCATTTGAGGCTGGTCATTCATTTCCTCAAATCTGCACTTCATGTAGACTCCCTTGGATCTTTTAGAGGGAACCTCGCTCTGATACTAATTGAAGTGCCCAGATCAGTGTGAATCACTGAGAGGGGGAGGGGGTGAATCAGTGATCCTTTAAAACTTTTTACTAATTGATTCTTAATCAATTAAACCTCTATGGCTGGTTAAAGCCTCGATCCACTCTTCTTGTATCTCTCAACCTTTCCCGGATAATGCAGTAATGAAAAGGCACAGGACACAAGGATTTACAAGGTTCGACACCAAAGGCCTACATCCTTGCCATGCTCTCCCAGCATGGATTCTCCCATTATAACTTGTTAGAATTACAATGGTCGATACAGATTCCCACCGTATCTCTCATGAGTCCCACAGGAGGGTCTTTATACTGCGTCCCACAGTGTTACCAGAGTCCCACTGGCCTGCTCCAGAATCCCACTGAAGACTTCTTCTCCCTGAGTCCCACAGCGTCTTCTCTTGGCTCCTCGAGTCACACGAGTAGCTCTTCTTCTTGTTCAGCTCTTCAAGTATCTTCAGCAGTCTGGGATAAAGACTGCTGGCCTTGCTCTGTACCTCTGATCACTTGTGATGATCAGGTCTTCTCGTATTGCTCAGGATTTATCTCCTTCTTCTCAGGATGACCTGGCCTATCTTCAGCTACTGAATACTCAGACAATTGATATCTTTAACTTCAGTCTGGTCCAGTCTCACTTCAAAACAACTTCATGCACTGAATGCATGGCATCACAATATCTTCAAGATCTTCTGGTCTTGGACTCCTCAAATGCACACAACCTGATTTAGCTTTGTTCACGTGCGCACGTGCATGCATGCATGCATGCACTCCCCTTCTTCTCTTCTTGGTGCAGTAAACCCTTAGAGGGTGTAATTCTTTTCAACACACACCTACTTCTCAAACTTCACACACTTTAAGCAATTTGTCTACACACATAAATGTGTGTTCTTCTTTGTGTGGATGTCCTCCCTTTTCTTCTTCTAAGTGTATACACACTTCTTAGTGCACACACCTAGGTTCGGCCTTCTTGTTCTTGTTTTCTCACACACACTTCCTTTGATCAATTAGCAAACACAAGGCTTGGCCTACTTCACTTACTAGGCACACACACTTCCTTGTTCTTTTAATCTTCTTCAAAGTATGCACTTCACTTATGCACACACTTGGTTCTTCATTTTGTACACACAAGGGCTACGGGCTCTTCTTCAAATCCACACACAAAGTGTGTTCTTCAATTTGGCACTCACACAAGGTGTGGTCTCGGCCTCTACTTGCACACACCTGAACAAGTGTGCTCTTCCTCTTCACTTAGCACACACAAATACACTTAGGCCTTGGGTCTTCTTTGGTTGCACAAGGCTACGGCCTTTCCTTCCCTTCTTGCACACACACAAGGCTACTGCCTTTTCTTCAAATGCACACACTAGAGGTGGCCTTATCTTGTTCACACCCACTGCCCGTAGGGTATTCTCACTTGAACCCTTTCTACAAGGAGGCACACACGGTGTCTTGGTGCAAGGGGCAGCCGCGCAAGGGTGCTTGGTGCAAGGCAGCGCGCAGGGTGCCTGAGTAACCTATGTCTCGGGCACAAGGGCCGTGCAAGGCCTCGGGTGCAAGGCACCTCAGGCTTCAACCGTGGGCGCGCAAGATGTTGCGGCCACGGGTCTTCCTGTCGCGCAAGGGAGGCGCGCAGGGGACCTATTCTTTCGCGCAAGTATGCGCAAAAGGATCTCACGGAGCCTCTGATGGCTCCGGGCTTCACTGCCGCGCAGGGGTGCGCGCAGGCTCTTTCTTCGCGAGGCAAAGGTGCTCTCACGGGACTCCGGATTTTTCAACAAAGGATCAGCAAGCAATCAGAGAGACTCGGGTGCTCCTTTTATAGGCAGAGGCTGCCTCGCATCATCCGCGTGATAATAACTCAAATTCCCGAAGTTTTCGGTTCTTTAAAATCTTCAAATCTTGATTTTTATACTCTGTTTCAACGCGGGTTTCCTTTTCTTTTCCTTCGGTTTCCTCCACGTGCATGCGACTTAGAACGCATGCACGACCTTCGTTTAGGCTCATCCCATGCAAAACAATAATCCTCATGGCCTCGGCAACTTCGTTTTGCCTCGGCCTTGTTCGAAATCTCCCAAACATTGCATGCATGCTTATTTTATTGCATGGTTAGGTTCGGTGTGGAGAGACGAGCTCAATGGAGCCTTCAGATCCTTCAAAGGTGGCCGGAAGCTCGAAATCAACGTTCGGGAGGCTCTGGTTCATGTGGCGGCTCGCGGGTGGCTTCGGGGTGGCTCGACGAAGGAGACGAGCGCTGGGCCGTTGGATGCGGTTATCAAAAAGGCTTCGACGGCTTGGATCAGATCAGGGCGCCGCGGATGGATCGTGCGGCGCAGATCAAGCGCGCGATCAATCGAGCGGCTCAGATTCGCTCCCGGGAATTTTTCCGCGTCCCACATCGAAACGGGCCGCGGAATTCTCGCGGCTTATTAACATGCCGCTGCCGAAACACCCCAATTGAACTTCCTCCCTCCCGGTGCCGCCCCGCACCGGGTTCTCTCTGCGGGCGCGCTCTGCGCCCACCTTGCTCCCTGCGGGCGTGCTTCTCGCGCCCACTATGCTCTCCGGGTGCGCGGGTTTCACCACCGCGTGCCCTCGGGGCTTATACACGGCCCCCCTGCCTCTCGGGCTGGCCACATGGGATCCCCCCTTGGGCGTGGCGCCTTAGGCCCACATGTGCCTTGGGGGTTGAACCCTTAAGGCTGGCCCTTGGTGGCCTATTTTTTGGCAAAGGATAGAATGATACTTTGTATAAAAACAAAGTACTCCTATGTGAAATATGCCAAATGCCACATCACAATTCATCTTCTCCCAAGCCATTCTTCCTCTTCATTTCTTCTCATCTTCTTATTCATTTGAATTCCTCAATGCTTCTTCTTCATTAGAATTCCTCCAATTCTCTTCAACATTTATTCATTACTTAGGAGTGAATTCTTGAAGGTTCTCCATCAACCGAAGCTCCTGAATCAAATAATTTCTTCAATGTTCTTCAATGATCCAATTAGAGATCAATTGGATCTTCTTCTGATTCACATGCACTAAGAGTTAGTACATGGACTTCTTTAATCCACTTCATCCACTTAGTAGTTGTGGATGGAACTCTTGCTTCTTCAACTCCTCATGCATTGTCACTACAATGCATGGTCTTATAACTTTGTTGTGACTTTGTATCCAGTTGATACAAGTTCTTGGAACTTTAAGAACAACTCAACAATCGTCAGATGTTACTAGAGAATGTTTCAACCACATCTCCTATGCCACTTAGTGAATCTCCTAAGTGACATGCCTCTTAGTATCATGGTCATTCTCCATTCCTCACCAACACCATCACAACCTTTGGCATTCACATCTTGACATTCCTTGACTTCCATTCATTCCAAGACAACTTCATGCCTCATTGAAAACAAATGCAACACAATGCACTTCACATTGTTATTTGGTGAAACTCAATATTGCATTTAATGAGAGCTATCAGAGAAGGTCTCCCTTTTTAATAAAAAAATCAAAGTCAGTGATGAACTCATTCCATGATATATCATTAGATGAATATATTTTATATAGTTGAGTACCAGGATATTATACCCCCTTATTCTCTTGGTGATTCAGGTCATGCATGTTATCAAATAAAAAATTGTACATTAAAATAACTTGGTGTTATATTTTAAACATAGATTATTGTCCTAAAACATTTCATAAGGATTCATATATAATATTTTCATAAAAAAATTTTGTTTTGGATATATACAATGGCACAGATGGACTTCCTACAAAAACAATGAGAATCACCATGTTATTATAATATAGTTATCCCCATTTCAACCAGACTTCTAATATATCTTTCAGCAGCCCCATTTTGTTTAGGTTTATATGGTGAACTGAAATCATGCCTCAATCCATTACATTCTAGATAATTTTCAAATTATTAATTCTTATATTCACCACTATTTTCAATACTCATCTTCTTTACTGAATACTCACATTCCTGTTCATCTTTCCACCAGAATCATTTAAAAATTTTCCGAGCATCGATCTTATGTTTCATATAAATTACACATGTCAAAAAAGTAAATTCACAAAAGAATGTGTTGAGGTACTTTTCTATATTGGTTAATCATTTAATCACATTACCATATATATCGGAATGAACAACTTCCATGTGTTTTTGTGAACAAATATTAAGTTCCTTATGCACTGAGTTTTTAATTTTACCTTTCTCACAAATAGCGAAACACTGATATCTTATTCATGAAATATAGGGAATACCACATACTCTTTTTATCTTTAATATCATTCTCAGGTTTCATTAACACTATTTTACCATCCATTTATTTCACAAATGATTTTCATCCACCAAACCCAAGTAAAAATAGTATTATATTTCACTAAATTTGTAGGCATTTCCTTTCTTATGTTTACCTCTTGTAAATTAAACTCTGTATTCTTCAATTTTCAAAAAAATATATATTTCCTAATGATAACATTGTAACCCTAATTAAAAAATTATGAATCACTCTTCATGTTTTTTAACCCATCGATGTATAAATATCTCATGTATTTCATCTCCTTTTCTTTAATCATGGATGACCCAACCAATTTTATTCTCATATATTAATCCTTGAAAATGACACCATTCCATATTCGGAGTCATTCACATTTTGGAATAACTCTATTTCTCATGTAATATGAGAAGAACACCCACAATCAAGAATTCAAGGTCGATAGCCTTTTGTATATTTCAAGTTGGTTTCAATTACCATAGATTATTCTTCACTATTTTCTTTTTCACATCTAGCTTCTACGAATTTTTTAAAAACATTACATGTTCTAGTAAAAAAATAATAATGCCCTTAAAAATATGTATATGTTTTCATATCAAGCACAGGAAGTTTCCAGGGGTTGGAAACTATTCACAATTTTTACACCAGCCTTCTCGAGTTTCTTTTATTCTTCCTTCTTAGATGTTTTTTTATGAGAGCATTTCCTACCCACAAACCATATCATGCATAAACTGTACAATTTTAGTAATGTTTTTGTTTGATCCAGAAAATATTTTTCATATGTCTGAATCCACCAAAATACTACCTATATCATTATAAATGGCATTTTCCTCTGAAATAATCAGATCGAACAATGTTTTGAGTACGTTTCCCAGTAACCTTATTAACAGACATTATTGACCACTTACCATTCTATTTTCAACCAAAATATTCTTTTCTATATTGGTTTTGTTTTCATCCTTATCCAATCTAAAAGTAACTTAAATTTTTCTGAACTCTAAATTTTTACATATTTCATACATAGAGTTTTTACAATTTTCTTAATTAAATTATTTGTTAATCTTGGCCATGTACATACCTTTTCTACCTTAATTTTACTCAAGATTAATACTATATTTATTCAAAAACATTGAAAGAAACTTTTATTCATCCTTATCAGGTTCTTCTTTATAAGGGCTTTCACCAACTTCATAGATATAATTTTCTAAACTTATTTCCCTCTATTTGGATTTAGAAATTTAATTTTGGAAAATATCCAACTCTTCTTATTTGTTCCTCCATCTTTTCTTTAATATGTTCCTTATGATTCAATTCTTCTTCAATTGCTTTTTTAAATTATCAATCAGTTTTATCATAGTGAATTTCTCATCAATAAAACCTTCTCAATTATTGGTTGAAAAGTTTAAATTATTTAGTTTCTTAATTTCATTCTCTTTCATTTCAATATTTCTCAGACACACATTCAATTCTACTTTTTGATGAAATTATCAACGAGTTTTTCCTTCCTCTTTAAAACTACTACATCTAAACTCTATATTATTCATTGTTTTTATAAAATTATTCTATCCAACATTTTCAAAATATATTGCAGTTTCCACTTTATAAGTTTATCTTCTTTATCATTAGATAATAATATTCTTCTTTTTGATTTAAATAATTTTTTATCTTTCCCTCTTGAAAAATATTTATTCATATAACCATGATTCTTCCATGATATTCTTAGTCATGTTTATTAGATGTATCTGTTACATTATTTCATTCTTTGGGGAAAATTAGCCTCAATTTTCTAGAGGACTCCACATTCAAAACAAATAAAGGTATTTATAACATTATATATAAATGTACATATTCTCACATATCTATAAAACAAGGATATGATGTCATGGCTATTTTTATATACATCATTATTTGTGACATATTCATCAACACTATCTTCCTCAAGAACCTTCTTACACCATTCATTCTTGTTATCATTAGAATAAATTTCCCTATCAGATTTTGATTCTCTCTTCATTGTCTTATCTCGTTCAATTTGATAATTGATGAGGGTTATATGAAAATCATCTAGATATAATGTTTTAGAGACACTATCTTCCAATGAAGAAACATTAGAATCAATATTATTGGGAATAATTATTAAGATCATTTCATGAACTACATAATCCTCTCTCATTTCACCAAGACAAATGATACTATTGAAAATGTCAGTTACCCTAGAAAAGAAGGACCCAACAGATTCATACTCACCAATTTTCAAAACATCATACATCAGCCTCTTGATTTTTAGTTTTGAATTCTTTATTTTTTTTATTTCCTTCATATGTTTTTTCTACCATATCCTATAATCATTTTTCTGTGGAAACTCATTTCAATATTAATCACTCTAATTATTAAAGTTATGAGAGTATAGAATTTTTAGATCTTACAACATTCTCAATATTCTTTTTATCATAATGTGTAGGAGGAACATTTATTTCTATAAGATTAAATTGATATTTTTTTGCTTCAAGTATATCATACCAATGAGAAATAAGATAAGGCAGCATTCGATCCTTCCATATTTGATAGTTCTATCTATTGAAGAATGAAATCCCCTTACATTTAATGCAATTCAAAATCTCCATCACAACATCTTTTCAAAAAAATAGCAAAGAATAATTGCAGGGAACCTTATCTCTGATTTAAATTGAGATTACCCAATGATGATTCATGTATCACTGAGAAAAAGATCTTCGAAACAATGATATATTTTTAGTTTTTGTTTCTTTACTTTAGAAACAACCATCATATCATGTTATATATTTATTTCTCTGCTAAAAACAAATAAAACACTCATCCAAAGTAACAGATGAATTTACAAGGTTCACTACTCATCAGGATAAGGTAGTCTTTGTTATTATTTTGAAATAATCAAATACCACACAATAATCTTGAAAACAGTCATTTATATGGAATAAAATTAGTAGGACATGACCTTAACCCCATGTAGTTCTATATTCAATAATGTATTGAATCTTATTCATGTAAATTGAAATGATGTAATGAAATGTTTGTATCATACATGTTATGGACCTTATTAATCATCATTCAGAAAGGTAATTCATCAAAAAAATCGTCAATTTATTAATCAAATCTTTTTATAATTTATTTGACATCAAAAAGACACTATTTCTATTTTCCCAGCAAAATTTCAAATTCTAATTACTAAAAGATGGAATTCTTAAATTTTCGCGTACCATTTGTTCATAAAAATTCCATTCGCAAAAATTTTATGTCCCTTCATGAATGTACATATATATAGTCAACATTCACATAACCTCTATTTTTATGTTGAATTTCACAGCGTGAGTTATTTAAGGAAAATTTTTTCATCAGTGGCATGGCCTTGCTTCGTGGGTTCCTAATTTTTCCACGGCCCACCCCTATTTCACAAATGGATGATTATTCTATAGACCACCTCTAATATGTGGTCTTTTTTCCATTTGGTGAAACATATACCTAAAAAAATACTTCTTATGGAAATATTCATGTATCACAGAATTGTTCCTCTATGAACAATTATCCTTCACAGAATTCTCCATCGCGAACACATTCAATCATACCTAAATTCTTCTAGTAGTGATGATCATTTAAAATAAAATTATTTTTTCATGGTGATATAATTATGGGTCTTCATATAGGAAAATAATATCCATAATACTCAATAATATGAACTATACAAAACTTTGATGCAGTAGAAGCTTTGGTGAGAACTACTATGTAGTCCACATATCACCTTTCCCAATTATGGCAGTCATTTTCTTCTATAATCAAAAATCCTTCATGGGACCCTAAGGAACATCCAAATTCTACAAGTGAGATTTATCCTATAAATTTAAAGCCTCCATCATACTTTGATCCTTTATCGAACTATTTTTTCCTCTATGAATCGTGTAACACACATCATTTTTTGCATCCATTGATGTTTTTCAGTTACTGTTCTCCATACCTACTTTGAAGTCTATGATATATTTTTTATAGTCCATGAAATACATTATGTGGAATATATTTTAGAAAAAAATCATTTTTTATAAAACAAAATTAGTATTTTGAATCCAAAAATTTAGCCAAGACTGGGAAAATGGACTAGCTTATACATCTGCTTCGTCAACACCCACCACACTGATTCACAGTCATCTAGCATTATCAACAAAAACAAATTGATACAAATATACCTATTCAAAATTATTTAATCAGAATTCATTTCATATGAATGAAATATAGATCAATGATTTACTAGACACATACTTTAAGCCAACACGATCCATGATCATCATGAGAAATAAGAGTTTCATGAATATATTGTCATTATTTCACTTTATTCAAAAATAACTCAGCTGATTTCATAAAAACATTTATATTTCGTGATATTTAACATTTGATTTATAATATTTAGCACCATATCATTTTGAAATAAATATATTTTTACTTACAAATCTTCCATAAACTTCTTTTATTCCTAATTAAATGTAATTTCTTATGAGTTGTGAGTCAGATTTCTAGAATACGATAGTCAGTCTTGTCATCCATATTTATAAATTGAGGTTATTTATTTTATTATAAAACATCTGTGACACAAAATAAAATACCAAAACATGTTAATCTTCCCTATTATCTTGTTCTGAATAATTAGTTTTTATAAATATTTAAGAAACTCAAGATAATCATGAATAGGTATTTTATTAGCCATGTCTGTCGCCTTGGGGTGCACCTATTTTTTTTATAGGAATATAGATGGATTAATGTGACTCTGCATTGATTATCAAGTGATGAAGAATATGACAATCAAGAACATGTGTCCACAACACCATATTGATAACTTAATCGATTAACTATATCGAGACCAATACTTTTACAAGATTGAAATTCATTATAGATTTCAATAATTAAGGTTCAAGACATATGATATACACAACATGACATTCAACACAAGGTATAGAATCTATGAATATATAATGATCCCATTCAATAAATTTATTTAATGAATATATTATTTAGAGATTAATGTGATCAGTTTGTAGTACTATTTATAGACTATATTGTTATCTATTCAAAAGGACTAGAAGAGGATAATGAACACTTGATAATTTTTCCAATGAACCCATTGAAGAAAAAACCATATAAAAAATTTAAAAAGATTGAATATTGGATTCAATGGATTACTTTTTTGGGGTCATATAATTTCAATATAAAGTACATTTGAGGATTCATAAAAGTAAGTAGTTATTGAATTATGGTGTCAAATAAACAATTCTTTTGAGATCCAATGTTTTCTTAGTTTGGATATATATTAAAAACATTTTTTGGAGATTTTTTTATTATTATCTAATAAACTCACCAAGTTAACTTTATAGGATGCAACATTACTTTTGTTATATTAATGAGAGGAATATTTCATGGAACTAAATAGAATGTTATTAATTACACCTATGTTTAAAATAAAATATAATATAGAAGAGTTTTTAATTTATAGTGATGAGTTAAAGAAGGTTATGGGATGAATTCTCATGTCGAATAATATATTGATAGCTCTGCCTCATAAAATTAATAGATCATGGAAAAAATTACTTAACTCTTAATTTATAATTAGCTCCATTATATGTTTCACTAATAATGTGGAGGAATTATCATTTTGGATAAAGTTGTGTTATATATACTAATAATAAATTTTAAAAATATATATTAACACAGAAGAAGTTGAATATGAACCAAAGAATAAATTTTGATCTGATTAATGGTTGTAACTACTCAATACATTACCACAATGGGAATGTAAATAAGGTTGCTGATGTTTTGAGTAAAAAGTATCACATTATCTTATATATGATGAAATTCAAAAAAGAATCAATATTTATAGATTTAAAAATGAAATATCTAGAAATAAAATGAAAGTTAATAAATCATATTTTTCCGAATTGAGTGTTCAACCATATATACATGTGAAGAGAAACATGGTACCGAAAGAGGATGCAATTTTTTCGAAGAATGTGTGAAACATCACTTATTTAAATATTGACTACATTGGAATAATAAAGATCATGAACCTTTTTTGTGTCCCATTAAATGTAGTATTAAATAGGGTGTTGTTAGAGGAGGCATGTAGTTCTATATTATCATTTCATCCTCTAAGTATGAAGAAATATACTTACTTGATGTAGTATTTCAATTATGATAGAATAAAGAGAGGTATTAGAGAGGTTATATCTCATTGATTAAAATGTCAGAATGTTTTGTTTGAGAGAAAAAAATAAAAGGGCATGTTACAATTGTAACCTATAATTGAATGGAAATGGAAAAACATCATAATATACTTTTTTCATCAAACTCCCAAAAACATTTAAAGGGAATAATATTATATGGGTAATATTCAATCTACTTAAAAATTCATCACACTTTATCGATATAAGAGAGTATTTCTCTCTAGATCGTCATGTAAATATATAAATTAATTATGTGGTATGGTTTCATGGGGTATCATGTTTTATTATGTTTCACCAACAACAATTTTTTAATTAGAAGATCTAGATATATTTTTTGTAGGCTCTAGATATGGAGCTATGAATCAAAATTGTGTATATTTCTCAGATATATGGAATGTATGATGGAAAAATTCAAACACATTAAGATAGTTTTAGATCTTTTTATATGGATTTCAAATTTGGTTTGGAAAAAAACTTTCCTAAAGTTTATTTTCCATACAATAATAGTTGATTGTAGAGCATCCATAGTTATCCTTATAAATAGTTATATGGAAATAAGTGTAGAAATCTGATGTTTAAGGATCACTATTGATAAATAATTCTTTTGAGACCAAATCTAGTTGATGAAATGGAAGAGAAATATAGATCTATTAAACAACACATAACGAAAACATGAATTATTTGTAAAATTTATAGTGATGATCATCGACATGGACTTGAATTTTAAGTTCGTGAAAATGATTTTCAATAAATTTCTCCATGGAAAAAAGTTTTTAGAAATGGAAATAAGCAGAAGAAAATCCCTAGTTATATTGGTCCCTCTGAGATCCTAGATCATATAAGGATAGTATCTTATCTCATAGCACTTCATCCCAACCTCTCAGGTTCACAATGTGTTCCATGTATCTCTCATTAATAAGTTGATACCTAATACATCACATATACTAAACTCAATGGTCTTACCAAAGGATGATTATATTTATTATGAAGAACAATTAGGGGGGATTTTGGATTATTCATAGAATGTTCTATGAAGCATGAATACAAACCTAGTTAATGTTTTGTGGCCAAACCAGCAGATTGAGGATGCTATGTGGTAACCTGAGGATGTAATGAGTTTGAAGTATCTTCATTTTATTTATACCAATGTGGTATAATTATATCATAATAACTCATTTTAAATAGGGTGGAATGTAACACTCATAGATTTTATGAAATGTTTTTTTTCAAATAAATTTAATTACATTCATAGCTTGAATTACATGGAACATATAGTTTTAATAAATCATAATATAATATTATTTAAAAATGAATATTAATACATATCCATAAAAATTGATGGTATATTTATAAATAAAAAATTTGAAAAATTATGTGTAATTTTTTAGAAATTGGTAATATTTTGGTAGAGAAAAAATTAATTTTAAGAAAATTATTTAAAATTCTTTGCAAATACATTTTCTTTAAAAATGATTTTTATATCTTTTTTTTTGAAAAAAAAGAATAAAATTTATTTTTTAAAATTTTGGAAAGTTTAATTGGAAAGGAAACTTCATTTTCTAAACCTACATTACAATGTCAACTTATGTTTTATGTTATGGATTTTTCTAAAAAAGATTATATTTTTCGATGAATACAGAAAAATTATATAATTAATTGAAATATACCTTTTAGTTTAAATATTTTAGGAGGATATAATTTTTTAAAATGGTTATAAAAGTAAAATTTTTTCATTTATAATATTATTATTCCATTTAAACTCATTTATATCGACTTCATGTTGAATTTTTATAATAAAACATTTTGTACATATGAAAAAATACTTTGAAAAGAAATTTTTTCATCGCATCTACATGTTTAATTTAAATTTAAATATATTTAATTATGTGATATGATTATATTAAAATGGATTCAATATTTTCAATGACACAAATTAGTATTTTATAAAAATTTCATCTTACATGATTTATATATCTAATAGTAAAAACATAAAAAACCAATTATCGTGGTTGTTATGAAAACACATTTAACATGGTTTAAACTAAAAAACGATTAGAATAACCTAGAAACATATAAAAATAATATTTTATTTTATATTTTTATCTTATATAATCTAGGATTCAATAATTTTCCATTTTGGATCCCTTTTCCATGTTTAAAACGTGGGAATACCTTTTTCTTCACAAAGATTCCATGTGTGTTCTCTCTACCAAAAAAAGGAAACCTCATCTACTCTCCTAAATATTATTACAATGCATTTTATTATGGATAGTAACTTCCATAAAAAATTAGATAATTTTAAACCCACATCATATATTTTTTATTTTTATTAGTTAATCCCTCTGAAAAATTCATTTTGTGCAACCCTAAGAATGTTTTCTGAAGAAGAGGTATCATTCATAATTGATTGTTTTTATTATATTTATTCTTTCACCAATATAAAATCTATATCAATTATGATGATATAGGGAAAAACATGACTACTATATATTTAGGTAATATTATTTTAAATTTATTACCTATAACCATTTCTACTTCCATCAAATGGAAAACAAACATGTTAATCATGTTTAAGGAGGACTACCTCTTCATCAACCGATGTAATTAATTTAACATCACAACCTATCATTGATGGAAATAATTTTGGCATTAATGATTATATATTTTATTCATTAAAATTATTATACACATGGAATTATAATATAATATATACCTTCTTAAAATCCAATCTTCTAGTAGATGATAACATCAATCTTGCAAAATTTTGGGCTAACACCTTCATACTGCGATGTGATTAGATTTTAATTTTATTTTGAAATTTATTTTGATAAGGAATTTTTAATTAATATATATTATATATATGAGATAAAAATTATTTTTAAAATAGTGAATTTATATTAACATTTCGTTCATTATGACCACTAATAAAATGGAAATAATGATCATGCGTACGTAAAACCTACCATCTCCAAAAACGGTATAATTAATTTTCAATTTATAAATTTTATGGATAACTGTAAATACATATATAATTAATATGTGTTATATTTATATCATTTTTAAAATTCTTGGGATGATTTAACCATGATTAAGGTAAAAGAAACTAATGTACCAAACCAAAAAAACCATGTAAATCAATACTGTTATAACCCTAAACATGACTTTTGCAAGGAAATTATAATTAAAATGGTAATAAAATATCATAAGTAAATAATATATGGTATAATTTATATTATCAGGGTTATATTATAATTTTATTTTAAACCAATATTTATTATATAGGAGGTTCAAATTGGTATGAAAAAATTCAAGGAGTGAGGTTATGTATTTCTAGTATATCTTTTATTATTAAAGGACATAATCCATATTAAATATCTATATCATTTATATGGTCTATATAATTCAACATTGATATGTTTTGTCATTAATTTAATTATTTTATTTATATTTATACTTTCATTTTATGTTATTATTTAATGGGTCTTACAAATCAATTGTTTCAAAAGTGGTTTGGGACTATCATCTCACTTTGTTTTTCAATGACACATGTCATAATCACTAATTTTTTATTTCGTGTGGTGTATATAATACCCATTAATGTAATTTGTGATAAAGTTTTTGAATTTTATTGTTATTTAAATTTATTTAAATTTTTATTTCTTTCATTGTGATCATGATTCTAATGTTACCAAAGATGTTCGGCTTTGATGTTAAAATATTATTATTTATAAGTATTGTTCGTCATTATTTATCCAATGATTAACTATTATGGTATAAATATAAAGAAACTAATTAATTACATTATAATTTGTGTTTTATATTAAAATTCAATATCTTCATTCATTTTATCTGCTTTGATTACTCTAGGTTCCAACACAATTTTTGAGAGCATCTGATTTTCTTCTCACTTTAATCGAAAATAATATTCATTCTTGTTCCATGTTTTATAAAAAATGTTCTAATTTAATTTTTTAAATTTATATAATTTTTTAAAATTATTTTATTAACATGTTTTATTTTTTACAAAATGTATTAAAAGGAATCTTTTTATCCTTTTCTGAGAGATATTATTACTTTTTACGGGAAAATGTGAATTAAATCAATATTTTAAAATCTACATCATGAGTGGAATTGCATGCCATCATAACCAATCAATGACATAAAGTTTCATTTAAAATATTCCATTTTTAATTTCAAAATAAAAATTTTCTTTATTATTATATTTTTTTATATTTCAAAGACGTTATTTCAAAGAGTATGGGTTATTTTTTTTAAAGGTTACATGTGATAATTAAAAATTATTTTTCAATTAAGTGGACATATATTGATTTTATTTAACCTTAAATGAGTATATTATTGATTGATAAAAAATAATTCTCTATTTTTTATGTTTATTTATTAAATGATGTTTTTCAAACTCATTTGATTTCCATGGGTAATGTTATGATTAACTAATGAAACATTTATTGATCCTAATACTTTTCCCTATGTAATGTAATGATTAAGTGTTTATGAAACCCTTTTTTTAGGGTTTCTGATATGGTAATTATTTTATAATCATTTGGAACTGAAATTAATAGATTATGTGATTGGTGAGACCTATATCTTCCTCCAATGCATTTGGTAAATAGTTTCATCTCATGAGATTAAATGTGATAGAACGTGGGGTAGATTGATTTTAGAAAGTGGATTTTTCTACTTTGATAGACATATGAGTTATCCTCAACACTAAAGATAGGTTGGGTAGTGATCTCATTCCACTATTATAGTCCTAGTATATATAATTTAATACTATATAATCTATTTTCTATGTTTATGTGTATTCCACATATCTGTGTGTTTTTTCATGGATTTAATCTCAGGGATTATGATATTTGATTCCATTATGATTCCTAACTAATGACCCACCAATATTTATTCCAAGTATCAAGATTATTCTATTTCATACATATGGTTTTCTATCAAAGTTAAATCTCATGTTATCATACATGTATTCTCATGTTATGCTTATTTGGTTGTTGATATCTACCTTGTTTACTCGTATTGAGAATATGAGATCATCCTTTCTAATATTTGTATTTCCCTTATTATGAACAATGGTTTTATGTGTGAAAATTTTAATAAGGGTTGTAGTTATCAATAAAATAGTGGGATAATATGTAGTTCAAATATTAACTAGTTGTTTATGTTTCCATTTTTCCAATGTTATAGGACCTAAATAGTTTTTATGGATATTTATTTTATGTAATGAAATTAAATATAATAAGATGTAAAATATATTTATGAATCATACAGGATTCATTATAACCAAAAAATTTAAATTACTTACAAAAATGTATTCGAATTTCATGAGGGATATTTTACTCAAAAATTGATAAAATATCAAATTTCATTATAAATAATTCAAAATAATGTCAAGATAATGATCAAAATTTTTTTGTAGATGTATCTATAAAAACTTGACAAATTCAATATTAAATATATATTGATAAAAATTAAACTCATCAACAAGAAAAATATTTAAGGGATTTGAATTATGTTTTGGAAAAAACTAATATATCCAATATTCATCTTCCAAATCGGAAGCAAACAAAAAATTAACCAAATATTCCCATTCTATGGTTATATAGTTCAATCTATATAATTTTGGTTTTTTAATTCTGCACACCCCTAGGAGTTGGAGAGAAGATTCCAAAGGGTATGATACAAAACTCAAATAAGGGTGACTAGTAATTACCCTATTACCCTCCATGGGTGTTGATATTATTTTAGAGATAGGTTATTTTATCAATTAGGTATTGTGGTGTTTTATAAACAAAACCTAAATTAATTTTTTTGTAATCAAAATGAAAACTAGTATGGGCTTCTGAATATGATTTATTCTATTTATGGTTCCTATTTTCGTCCATCGCACCTGGGGATACTACATGTTTTGTGAGTTTCAAAGATATTTATAATAGTTTATATTTTTCATTTATAAAGGACACATTAAAATTCAAACCCATAAATAATAATAAAATAATGAACATCATATAGTGTTAAAAATTCTGAAAATATCACAATGAAAATAATATGAGATTATTCATGACCATTAGGTTAAAAACAAGTATATGATTACATTTATTATCCAAAAAAACCTCATCTAAATAGATCTTTATTTTGTCTTATAACTTATTTAAGAAAAAGTATCTTCTATATTAATATAATTATTACATTGAGATTGGAATGAATAACTTCAATGAGAAGAATAAAAACTAGTCTTCTAGTTAGGGTGAACATAGTTTGATAGTGATATGTTTATAATAACATTTCTGTTACCCTGAGAACAACCTAAACAAGAATATTCCCAATAACAGAATATCTAAAAATATTACTATAACAACATATAAAATATATTAAATTAATCCCATTAATTAATTAAAAAAATAGTTTAATAACCTGAGATATTAACAATGTATAGAAACAAATCATTAAAATGAGGACTGGTAAAGATATAAAAATACATTCCATCTTTATCGAGATTGGAAGAACAATCATTCAAGTAATACATTAGCATTAATGAATCAGAAAGTGGGAAATCTAAGCCTTAGCATGATTGGGTCATGGATCTTATCCAGATGCCACCAATAACCTAGACACAAAACCCATTTCTTAAATTTATCACCCTATCCCTATATTCATAGAGTCGGTGCATTATATTAATACATTGGCTTGATTACAAGGAATCAATTCCCGAAAGATCAATCAGTTTAGCCGTTTTGGAAAATAGATTACATACATGGACGTTACATTACAATTTATAACATACAACACAAAAAAAAAAATCCTTTGACAATGCTAATGTTCCATTATCTTAACCCTACATCTCAAACATAAAACACTTCTTGGGATCGTAGGAAAATAAAACATAATATAGGTGTGAGATCAGATGCTTAGTATGGGTAAATAATTTAATGTAAGCTATATAATTTTAAGGAATGATGTTTAATAAAAACAACATCATTTTTAAACATAATCTTGAACATAATATCATAAAAATAAATCAAACATCAATATATAAACAAGAACATTGATATTTTACAAGTTGAATAATGACATGTAATAACTAATTCCATAATGAGGGAATTTATAGTATCAGACTTTAATTTCTATGTCAAGGCCTTGTACCAGGACCTATAGGATAACTGTAACTGGTCCCAAACCCGGAGAGCCTCTATAACTGGACTCCATCCCGGTGAGCCTCTGTAACAGAACACCAGCCTAGAGATCCTCCGTAACCAAGCCCCAACCCAGAGAGCCTCTATAACCTGACTCCAACCCGAAGGGTCTGCTGTAACCGGACCCCAACCCATAGTGCATACTTTTACCGGCCCCCAACCCAGAACATACTAGTCCAATACATTCATCATAATAAAAGGTTGAAATATAACATAAACATTATTATTAAAACTCTCATAAGAAATGTCCATACATTATCCATAAACCATGAATGGAATAAATATAACACATCTACATGAAAACATATCACAAAACATTCAATAAAATATGGAATATTTTTATCATAATAAATCAACTTCGAATAAGTTTAAACCCATTAAAGGATGTTGACATAGATGAAAATGATCGGTAAAATTCTTTGATAGAAATACCACTTTTATCATGAAATCATATAAATTTATCAAAATTTACAAAGGCATTCATTTAAAAGGTATTTTTGAATCAAATTGTCCCACAACACATTGAAACATTTTTAAAAATAATTATAATTTCAAAACATTAATGTCCATATAAATAAATCCTTAAAATATTTTTGAAAACATGGACATTAATTAAAAAGAATTTGAAAGATAAATATTTAAAACATTTTAAATGATGATCTTGTGAAATAGACCCTCCCATAAAAATTTAAAATATTCCTTTTGAAATCTTTTTTATAAAACCTGGGTATCTATGATAAGTATGTCCAAGAAAATACACACACATGAACAATCTCAAATGATAATGAGATTGAGGAAATAACCATTACCTCTTTGAAATAAATATATTAATATGAAAAATAGTCAATAACCATCAAATGAATCAATGAATATCATGAATATAAATAAGAATAATGGTAATATATATCAAATTGCAGCGCACGGTACACCACATGAAATTAATAAGTGGTGAACAATAGAAATATCAAGGAATTAAAAGTGAGATAAGAAACCCCTTACCTCATTGTAATCAATAGAGTTGTATGAAAAATAGTCAATAAACACCAAATAAATCACATAATTTCATGAATAAAAATAGAATCATGATAATATATATCAAATGGATGTACAAAATACTCCACATGCAATATATAAGTGTTGAACAATGGAAATATCACAAAATTAAAAGTGAGATAAGAAACCCCTTACCTTGCACTTTCCTTTGGTCGAGGGAAAGTTTAAACTTATGTATAATGACAATTGTATGTTATTTGATTATACCAAGACCATATTCATATTTATTATATCATAAATGATTCATTTTTGACTCTATACTACCCATTTAATAATTATTTTCATGTTAAATTAACATTTCGGGTAATAATTGCTTTCTTTATCGTACATATTTTAACTTTTTATTCTTTACCATATATTTTAGGTAGTGATATAAATACTTCCAGAATATAATCCTTGATTTTATATTATATATACTTGGAATATAAATATTTATAATAGAGAGATATATGAAATGGAGTCAGGAGGTCGTACGAATGCATAAACGCTATTTATGTTTTCATATTGTATTAAACGAAATTAAGTTAATAAGATATATGTTTGTACAAAAATAAATAAATATATAAATATATAAATATATATATCCTTAATATAATTATTATGTCATATATTATATATTTATTTGTAATATATATTTTTATAATCGTCGATGAATGGTGAATGTGGAAATGAATCTCATCGCATCGTGGAGACGGTAATCCATATGTACGAATGAGAGAAAATATAATTTCATTAAAGGTGTGAAATTAGATGGTATATTATTTTTATATAGACATTATCATGTTATTTTCATTATCTATATAAATATTACTCATCATTATATCAATACAAATAACATAGTGTTGAAAAAAAATTACACCACGGCGTGGAGATGGTAAGCCATATGTACGCACGCATGGTGACATTATAGTTCATAATATGGATATAATAATCAATATAGTTGTGAAATATTTATAATAACATCAAATTATATATAATATACTAGATTTATTATTTTAGAAAGGAAACAACAAAGAAAGGGTAAGTGGAAGAATAAGAGAACTTGGAAGAGGGTGGTGAAATCATTACCTCTTATTCGAGTTGTTCCTTTTGATTTGATCAAAAGGGATTATTAGGATGGAATTATGAAAAAATAAAGTCCTCTATGATGAATTTAGGGTAGTTGGGAGGATATCTGGGTAGGGGTTGGAAGAGACAAATGGCTTTGGATGTGTGAATTTGAAAGAAATGGTGGTTCCCTTTTATAAGAGGGTTGAGGGGCACCTTAGGAAAAACGTAAAATATTATTTTAGAATAATTTAATTTTCGGATTGTAATGGTTCCAAAATAAATAATTTAAATTATAAGGTGTGGATGCATCGAAAACCACTCAACCAATAGGTTTTAGATAGGTTTAGGTCACCATATTATCCTTAACTTTTAGATTTAACTCTTAGTTTAATAATTTGACATTTAACATATCTCTTTGTATTTTTATATTATATGGTTAATAAACGTGCTATAAAATTCCAATAGAACCCACATTTGTTAACTAATGTCATATATATTATTATATAAGTCTTCTGGCCGAACCATAGATTTTATGTCTATAATATCAATTAATAATATAATATTTGTTTTGAAAACAATTTTATGTCAATTTTGAGACTAATTGGTATTTATTTTTTGTTAAAATCATAACAACATGATTACTTCAAAAACAATTAATCTAAATAACCCTGTCATGTCATGGTAACATATAAAATTAGTGTAATTTATAAAAAAACAAAAATTACATTTATTTGGATATTTATAATGTAAATTATTTCAAGCATCGATTAATACAGAAATTAATGCATCATCATTGTGTCATAAATAAATTCAAATATATACGGTCTATAAATTTAAAATAAAATACCATTATTTAGGAAATATTTGTAGCTTTCTAATTAATATTTATTGTTCAATTTATATTATGTATAACACAATATTAAAAATGTTTTAGTAATTAAACATTAATTTTAACTGTTTTAACTCTTTTTTGAATTAAATAATAATAAATGTCCTAATCTAATCCATGTGGACCTAAAGGATCAAATTTTATTCCTAAGTTTGTTTTTGGTTGAATTACAATTATCCAATTGAATTAGAACATGTGTTAGGGTAGGAATAATATCATTTTTACCCTTAATTACCCTATTTACTTTTAACAATGGTAAATAAAAGTAAAAAGCAACTATTCACCAAAAATTAATTTTTATCATATTTAACCACATTTTTATTACTGATATCAACCATGGCTCTCATATTTTTGAAATTCCACTCACAGATGCTGTAAAATTATGTTTTATGCGAATTTTCAAATTCACCTTGGAGGTGGGTAAAATACCATGAAAAGTTCAATAAAATTTTATATATCTAATATAATTACAAAATGACTCTAATGAATTAAATTGAATATATATAGGTATTATTTATCTATTTTGACCTAAAATAAATTTAAATAAAATAAAAATTTAATTAAATAAAAAAGTCGGGTTTAAACAATAACTCGGTGTTTTTCACTATTCATCAAAAATTGAATGTTTTTAGAAAAATACCAAAAAATTACCGTAAGATAATTTTGATATTCCAAATTAAAAAAATAATTCTATTATACCAAATTAAATACATATAAGATGTATTTATTAATTTAAAATTAATTCTCATTGTCAAACCCAAAAGATATATATTTAAGAAACAATAACTTTCAAAAGATTGACACTTGTTTATGTCCAATTTCAAATTAAAATTACTTACAACGACCAGAATTGGATTAAATGGTAAAAATAAAATCTATTTATACTTCCAAACCATTAATATGAATAATTTAACACTATAAATTATTTTTATTAAAAAAAATTTGTTTTCAGTTAAAATATAGTATTTTTCACTATTCATCCAATTATGAATGTTATCAGAAAAACACCAAAAATGTATTAAAACTAAATTTTTATGTCCTTATTATAAATAAATTTTTTTTTCAAATTTAATATATAAAAGTTTCAAATATTGGAATTAAAATAGGTTCTCTATTAAAAGGCGGTAAAATTACTTTTTTGGAAAAATACTACTTTTATCTGAAAAAAATGAATCTATTCTTAAATTATGTCTACAAAACTCATAATATAGATTCGAAAATTATAAGGATTATATAGAGTTCAAAATTCAGTTAATACTATTCATAACTGCTTTTAACGGCTAGTTTGGTAAGTCCTGGTGCGCTTGAACTCAGTGTTACGTGTAGTGAAAGTTATTGAATTATATTGAAAAATAATGTACTACGAAATCATGGTTTATTACATTCTCCCCTACTTCCATAAATTGTGTCCTTAAAATTTGAAATTGTTATTCAAAAATAAAATGTTAAAAATAGAAAAATACCTTTGTGGAGAACCCAAATTAGAAATTGGGTTAATAAAATTTTGTCCTAATAAGAGGAAAAAATTATATATATATATATATATATATATATATACTTTAAAATTAGAGTTTCATCCTTTAAATAATTTCTACCACAATATCATCTTTCACACTTAAAGATAATAGAACATAAAAATATATTCTATTTCTCCTATTCGTATAGGGTTCCAAAAAACTGAATTTATAATTCATCTACCAGAGTTTTTTAAAAAACTACATTATTCAATCCAGGACATCACGTGGGACAGTGGTAGGTGATACACCTTTGTCACCCATCGGTTTTGGGTTCAAGTCTCACAGCCTTTCCAGACGCGACAGGTTTCCGCCCGACCTTTGGGTTGTCCTTTTATGGCAATCCAAAAATAATCTCAAACTAGAATTATCCAAAATACTTTTGTCCAAACACACAGTCAAAAATTTATAAGGTAAACACAATGAAGATCCCTTTTTCCACCTAATAACATGTGAAAACCTTCATCATGTATTCTTTTAAAACACTGCATCATCCTAGTTTACCATAAAATAGTACGGATTAGATTCATGCTCCATTATTCCTTATAGAGTACTAGATATACTTTTTCTATCCAAAAATGTTTTAAACTCCAACAATGATGAAATATAAAAATCATTAATTAGTTTCAAGGTAGTCAAGAATATCCAATATAATTTATAAAAATCAACCATCTCTTATTCCAAAATCACTACCTCATTATCAGGACCATATTATGGATTACATTTCCTTCAAATGTGTATTTTCCAAAAAGTAGCTTACTATTAAGTCACTTTTTATTGAAAAATAAAATCTCAAAGCCTCAAAAAAATAGTACTGCATTAAAAACCATATTTATCTCCACAATTCATATAACTAGTATATTGAAAATAAAACACTCAAATGAATTAATTATAAAATAACAATATAAGAACACTAGTAATTCCTCTTCGTCTAAGGTAGTACCATAACTTGATTATTATACAATAGCATCATTTATGGTATACTCTAATGACTGGGACATTGATTTGTGTATTGTCCCAACTCCTTGCAAGTGAATCAGTTTATATATGAAACCTTTTCCTTACCCTTGAAATCATGTACTTGGTGTCCTTTTTCTCCACACATATAACGAACCCTCATTCCATTCAATCGTTTACCAAAATGATTCATTCCATAGTTATCACATATGGGAAAATCCTTCTTTTCCCTCTTCCGTTTATCCATATTTCTCTCTTCCATCCTTTTCTTCTCTTGCTTCCCTTCAAAGACGTATGATTCAGAGAATTCATTACTTATCTTATCAACACATGATACAATTTATTCATATGTTGAGAATACATAGGAGACTATTTCCCTTATAAATGTTGGCTTAATACCATGAAATATATGATCCTTCTTACTCTTTGGATCAAATGTATTACTTATGTTCACATTCCTTATACTAGGTGACATTTCTATACAATGGAATACACTAGGTCAGTTTATGAATAGCAATTAATTATTCCAAACATGTAAAATACCTAACGTAAATTGAACAGTCTATGGATATAATCCATAATCATAAAAATATTTTCTTTGAGGAGTTATATACTTTTAAATCCTTCATAATGGTTTGTAAATAAAATTAGAATTATCCTAAGCATATCCCCCATGAGTGTCGTAAGCAAGAGTGCATTAAGGCCCGTTTTCATGCACCAGTTCCCGTTCAAGTCTAGCTCAAAGCGGTGTTTTTTGGTTTTACCCCTAGGTACATCAATGCTAGAGCTGCCTCTACCTACTCGTATCCAGAAAAGGATGTATTGCTTATAATACTCACAAAATTAATATAATACCAAAATTCTTAGAAGTTCTTCTATACTAATCCTCAATGTCAATCTTAGGTCTATGTGCTCTAATCATAGTTTATCTAAATATAGTTTCCAAGGTTTTTAATAAACATACTCTGATAACAACTATAATTCCCCAACCCTAGATTCCTAGAGTTGGTGTATTATTTTAATACATTGGATGGATTACAAGGAATCAAGTCCCGAAAGACCGATCCGTTTTGGAGTGTTGGAAAATAGATTACATACATGGATGTTACATTACCCTTTCTAACAAATAACACAAAAAAATAATCCTTTGACAATTCTATTTCTCCCTTAGCTTAACCCTGCATCTCAAACATAAAACACTTTTTGGTATCCTGGGAAAATAAAACATATTAAATGGGTGAGGTTAGATTCTCATTAAGGGTAAATAATTTAACAAAAGCTATAAACTTTTATGGAAAGATGTGTAATAAACACAACATCCTTTTTAAACATAATCTTAAAAATAATATGGAAAAAATAAATCAAACATCACCATATAAACAAGCACATAGATATTCTACTAGTTGAATAATGACATGTAATAACTAATTTCATAATGAGGGAATTTATAGTATTGGGCTTTAATTTCTGTGTCAAGGACTCATGCGAGGACCTATGGTCTAATTGTAACTGGACCCAAACTCGGAGAGCCTCTGTAACATGACTTCATCCCGGAGAGCCACTGTAACCAGACTCCACCATGGAGAGCCTCTGTAACCGGACTCCAACCCAGAGAGCCTCTGTAACCAGAATCCAACCCAGACGGTCTGCTGTAACCAGACCCCAACCCGGAGGACTTAATTTTACCAGTCCCCAACCCGGAACATACTATTCCAATAAATTCATCATAATAAAATGTTGAAATATAACATAAACAATCTTATTAAAACTAGCATACAAAATGTCAATACTTTATCCATAAATCGTGAATGGTATAAAAATAACACATCCACAGTCAAAAAAATCACAAAACATTCAATACAATATAGAAGATTTGTATCATAATAAATTATCTCCAAACAAGTTTAAAATCCATTAAAGGATATTGACATAGATGAAAATGATCAGTAAAATGCTTTGATATAAATACCCCTTTTCTTGTGAAATCATTTAAAATTCTCAAAATTTATAAAGGTAGTAATTTAAAAGGGGTTTTTGATTCAATGTGTCACATACCACTTTCTATCTTTTTTTAAAAGAATTATCATTTCAAAACATTCACGCCCATATAAATAAATCCTTAAAATCATTTTGAAAACCTGGACATTAATTAAAAGAGTTTATAAAGATATATCTTTAAAACATTTAAAATGATGATCTAGTTAAATAGACCCTCCCATAAAACCATAAAAGATTATTTTTCAAATCAGTTTTCTAAAATATAGGTATATATGATACGTATGTCCCTGAAAATACAAACACATAAACAATCTCGAATAATAATGACATTGAGGAAATAACCCTTACCATGTTGAAATCAATCGAGTTGTATGAAAAATAGTTAATAACCACAAAATGAATCACAAAATATCATTAATATAAAGAGAATCATGATAATATATATCATATGTCAGTACACAACACACCACATGAAACATATAAGTGGTGAACAATGGAAATCTCACTGAATTAAAAGTGAGATAAGAATCCCTTTACCTCGTTGAAATCAATCGATTCAAACAAAGAATAGTCAATAAACACCTAATGAATCATATAATATAATGAATATAAAATGAATCATGATAAAATGTTTCATATGGCATTACACAATACCCCACATGCAATAAATAAGTGGTGAACAATGGAAATATCACGAAATTAAAAGTGAGATAAGAAACCCCTTAACAAGCACTTTCCTTTGGTCGAGGGTAAGTTTAAACTCCTATATAATAACCATTTTTTGTTATTAGATTATAAAAAGACCATATTCATATTTATTATATGATACATGATTTATTAATGACTTTATAATACCCATTTATTAATAATTTTTTTGTTAAATTAACATTTCGGGTAATAATCGCTTTCTTTATCGTACGTATTTTAACTTCTTATTATTGATCGTATCATTTAGGTCATGATTTAAATACATCCAGAATATAAACCTTCATTCATATATAATATATATTCAGAATAAAAATATTTATAATGGACAGATATATGAAATTGAAAACACCGTTTATGGAGACGGTAGGTCGTATATACGCATAAACGCTATTTTTGTTTTCATATCGTATTGAACAGAAGTAAGTAAATATAATATGTGTAACTACATAAATACATATATATATATATCCAGTAGAATTATTATGTCATATATTACATATTTTTTAATAATATATATTTTTATAATCGTCAATGAATGGTGAACGTGGAAATGAATCTAATCGCGTCGTGGAGACGGTAATCCATATGTACGCACGAGCGACAATATCATTTCCTTAAATGTCAGGAATTGGATAGTATATTAATTTTACAAAGACATTATCATGTTATTTTCAATATTTATTTACGTATTACTCATCATTATATCCATCCAAATAACATAGTGCAGAATAACAATTTACAGCACGCCATGGAGACGGTAAGCCGTACGTACGCACGCATGGTGACATTATCATTCATAATATGGATAGAGTAAGGAATATAGTTGTGAAATATTTATAATAACATCACATTATATAAAATATTTTGGATTTATTATTTTAGGATCAAAACAACAAAGAAAGAGTAAGTCCAAGAATAAGAGAACATCAAAGAGGGTGGTGAACTCATTGCCTCTTCTTCAGGTTCTTCCTTTTGATTTGGTCAAAAGGGCTCCATAGGTTGGGTTTATGACCAATGGAAGGCCACTAAGATGAAGTTAGGATATTTCGGAGGTTATTTGGGAAGGTCTTGGCTGATCCAAATGGCTTTATGGTGTTAATTTGAGATAAGGGGAATTGCCCTTTTATAAGAGGGTTGAGGGGAACCATTGGAAAAACATAAAATATTATTTTATAATAATTCATTTTTGGTTTCTAATGGCTCAAAAATGATTTATTTAAATGATAAGGTAGTGATGGTTTTAGAAACACTTAACCAATAGTTTTTATACAGGTTTAGGTCACCATATTATCCTTAACATTTAGATTTAACTCTTACTTAAATAGTTTGACATTTACCATGTCTCTATTTATTTTTATATTATATGGTTAATAAACATATTATATATTTCAAATAGTACCCAAATTGGTTCATTAATGTCATATATATTATTATATAATTATTTTGGCCGAAACATAGATTTTTAGGCCTATTATATCAATTAATAATATAATATTTGTTTTTAAAACTATTTAATGTCAATTTTGACACTATTTGGTATTTCTTTTAAATCATAACAGTATGATTAATTCGAAAAAAAATTGATCTAAACATCCCTAAAGTGTCATATTAACCTATAAATTTAGTATAATTTATAAAAAGTCTCAAATTACATTTATTTGGAAATTTATAACTTCAATTATTTTAATATTTCATTAATATAGTAATTAATGCATCATCATTGTGTAATAAATAAATTTAATTATTTAATGTTTAAAAATTATAAATAAAATACCATTATGTAGGAAATATTTTTATCATTATAATGAATATTTATTTTCGAATTTATCTTATTTATAACCCTATATTAAATATTTTTTAGTTATTAAACTTTGATTTTAACTCTTTTAACACTTCTTTGAATTAAATAATAATAAATGTTCTAATCTAATCCAAGTGGATCTAAAGGATCATATTTTATTATTAAGGTAGTTTTTTTTTCGAATTTAACTTATATAATATAATTAGTACATGTGTTAGGGTATGAATAATATCATTTTACCCTTAATTACCCTATTTACTTTTAATCGTGGTAAATAAAAGTAAAAATTTATTATTCACCCAAAATAATTTTTATCTTATTGAACCACAATTTTCTTACTGATATCAATTGTGTCTCTTGGATTATTAAAATTCCACTAACTTTAGTGGAAAAATTACGTTTTTATGAATTTTAAAATTCTCCAAGGAGGCTAGTAAAAGACGGTGAAAAGTTCAATAAAATTTAATTTATCTAAAATTATTACAAAACGAATCCAATGAATTATATTGAACATATATATGTATTATGTATCTATTTTGACCTAAAATATAATTAAATAAAATAAATATTTATTATAATAAAAACACGGTTTTAAACAATAACTTAGTGTTTTTCACTATTCATCAAAAATTGAAAGTTTTCAGAAAAACACAAAAAAATCACCCTAAGATAATTTTGATATTAAAAATACAAAAATTAAGTCCATTTTACCATATTAAAAACATATAAGTTTCATTTATTAATTTAAATTTAATTCCCATTTTCAAAACCAAAAGAAATAGTTTTAAGAAACAATAATTATCAAAAGATTGCCACTTGTTTATGTCCAATTTCAATGTGAAATTACTTACAATGACCAACATTGGATTAAATTATAAAAATATAATCCATTTATACTTCAAACCATTAAAATGTATAATTTAACAACATAAATTATTTTGATTAAAAAAAGTTGTTTTTAGTTAAAATATAGTATTTTTCACCGTTCATCAAAATATGAAAGTTATCGGAAAACAAAATAAAATTATTAAATATAAATTCTTATGTCCTGATTATATAGAAGAAGTTTATTTTGTTGAATTAAATAAATAAAACTTTGAATATTGGATTCAAAAACGTTTCTCCATTAAAATACTGTAAAATTTCCTTTTTTTTAATTAATTTTTTATCTAAAAAAAATTGAATTTATTCGTAAAATTATGTCTAGGAGACTCATAATATAGATTCTAATGTTATAAGTATTATATAAAGTTCAAAATTAAGTGAATATTATTCATAAATTTTTTTAAATAGCTAGTTTGGTAAGTTGTGGTGCGATTGAACTCAGTGTTGCATGTAATGGAAGTTATTGAATTATATTGAAGAAATAACATACTATGAAATCATGGGGTGTTACATTAAACTATAATGGCCCCCTCTACTACACACACCCATTGCTGCGACCCATTTCACAAACAAAGCTACACCAATCACATACCTCCACCTCTATTATTATTGTGTAGTTCATTTTGACGAATCACTCTTTATCAGATCTTGTTCTTTGAGTTCATTATAATGATATATTTTATAGAAAAAACGTTGAAAACATACCCTAATGATGCTAACATATTAAATTAATGGCTTAAAAAATAATAATCCTTATTAAATTATACCACTTTAATTATTTTATAACATTTTATTACTTAACATGGATGACCTAAATGGTGTGATTACCATTCAAATTTTACTTTGGGATGATTTTCTTTTTTTTATAACTTATCTTCATATATTTACATAATTTTTCATCTAATTCATATTTTTTTTAATTTTTTCACTCATAATCAATTTTTATTTTTTTTGAACAAAATAGTAAAATATTTTCTCTATTGGAGGACTTTCAATAAGAATGGAAACGAAAAATATAATTAATAAATTGAAAATTATTAATAGTTTTCTATAGAAAAATACAAGTGATGTTAGATTAAAATAATTTATAAAAATTAAAATGTTCCCCTAGAATAAAATATGATGGATAAATCTTAAGCATTAAACTATTTGGCTGCAAATCAGTGACCACTATTCTCCTCATTTCACCCTGAAAATCATTATTCTATGATATTGAGAAAAATAACATCCATTATGAAATGAAATCAACAGTTCTATGTATACTAGTTTTAGATTAAAGAGGTTCAAAATATCAATGATTTATTTCATTAATAACATGTTAAAAATATCAGTATCTATTGAAATATAAAGGAAAATAAAATAATTGTGATAATAACAACAAAAATAGGAATTCAAAGAAACCTACAACCATATAGTAAAATTCCATGTATGCAAAAAAATAAAAAATATGATAATAAATAGTAACAAGGATACTATAAAACTAATCAGTTGAAATTAAGAGATAATATAAAACCAAGGACATATAAAATTAAAACCAAAAACACATGTAGTTTTTTTACTCCTTGTTTAATACTCATAAACACTTTTTGATTCAGATTCTGCTCAGTCTAGGGCATCAATGGTACAATTTGTTAGAGTAGGTATTTTTTTAGTTCTCATTGTTATTATTTCAATTCCCCCTTCTCATGGATCTCTTATTAAGATGCTTACATGTGTTCAAATATATCATCATTGTTAATCTCAGTCAAATTTTCATGGAACTTTTCATTTTCCTCATGCCTGTCTCTATATCATTAAATAGAAATATAAAAAATATTCAGGCCCAAAACTCAATTATATCAAGAAATAAAAAGATATTGTGATTAAAAGAGAGGTTATTTTATTGTTTATATTGGAGACTATATTTTTGGGAGAGAAGGAAAAAATAATTGGGTAGATCCAGTTTTAGACTTTTATATATGTGTAAAACTATATCAAATATTTATATTGGTATATTGATGTGCAAGTATTTAACCAACAAATTAAATTACATATTAATATTATGAAAAAATAAAATTAGTAATTAAGATGGTTATATGAAATAATACATTCAACTTCATTGGTGTTCACACACCTCAAGTAAGGTGGTCTCATGTTTGGGTAATTTGTTTCTCATAAAATCATAGTTGATTGAATTTAATTTTAACAAAAGTTTCAAATCGTGGATTCATCAATAATATACATGTATGACTAAAATAATATTTCATAAATATAGGAATGTTTGTAATTTCCTAATGTCTATCACGATTTACTATAGTCTATGATATATTCATCCAATTTAAATTTAAATATCGTTATATTTTTTCGATACCCATGTAAGGATTAGAGATTCATTGTCTCACTCTACATCCCATATTGTAGGAAAAAAATGATACATTTTTTATTTTTTTCTACATATGTTTCATGTTTTATTTTTGGAATCTTCAATATATATAACTATTTAAGAATAATATTCATATTATATGGTTTTATGAAATGCTGGATTTTTGAGGATTTTTGAAAATTCGATAATTATATAAATATCACTATACTTATAGTTCATGGTTCTTTTATAATAATTTTGTAAATCAATATTATTACAACATGTAGCTGAATAAAAAAATAGGTATTGGACAAACTCGTTGGAAAATATGAATAATATTACAATTAAAGGATTTCTTATAAATATATATGCACCTCAAGAGTCATAAGAGAAAATACAGTGATATAATAACATAATAATAATAATAATTTCTTGAATTATTCAATATATTATTCACAAATAAACATCATATTATTTTCCATTTTGAGTGTTTTTCTAGATGTTACACTTGTTCTGTGACCCTTGTAAATTTTTTTCTCATTTTTTAAATTTTTTCAACCAAGACACCAGTTAATGATGTTTGGAAGACCGATATTAAAATTATAGTAGTGAAATTACCGAGCTATCATCTTATGTAGTGGTTGAATCAAGCTATAATTTTTTTAATATGGAAAATTATGATTGGGTTAATCAATGGCCAAAAAGGTATGGAATATATATCCATGATACATGATTCATGAATTAGATGCCATTTAGGGGTATAAAGTCAAGGATACCTTAGATCATGTCGATAGATCAACTAGTCACATTGGTTTACTAATGATAATTTCATGACAATAATTATTAATGTTTTATTGGTAAATGTATTATTATTTTTCTGCTGTCAGTTATGTTATACTAAATATTTATCAGAATCATGATTTATAAACACCAATAGTTATTATAATACAACAATGTCTGTTATGTTTATCTATATTTTGAAATAATAATACATAAATATTATTACATTGATTTTACTTTGTAATTTTGTATAAAGACCCCATCCTCATTAGCCAAGAGTTTGTGCCTTAATTTATTTGATTGCTACGGTGAACAATAAATTACTTCCAAAATACCTAAATAATTTATTAGTGTTGGGAAAATATATACAAACATAATTGTTACATTATGACAAGAAATTAATTAAAGCATGGAAACTTCTTTTAACCCTCCCTCTTCTCAAAGATTATCCCAGCAGGTCAAACATAATATACATCTTGGTACCTTTAATAAAAAAATCATAATAAATTGTTGAGCACTGATTATCAGCAAGGTTATAAAATATTGAATAATATATCATAAAAAAGAAATAATAAAGAAATTTGTATTACTAAAAATTCATTTCCTTATAACATAATAATGAGCATAATATGGCAGGAATGAAATATGATCCAATAATTCCATATAAGTAATCACTTGAAAATAATACATAGACATGGATATTATGAAAGCATAATAATCACGTGGTTTGTCAATATCTCATAACATAATTAGGGGATTCATAAAGGGGGCATAATAAACTGACTATGAAGGCATGGTCCCTGAATTCTACTAAAGTGCGTATTTTCATAGTCAAAACCCTATCTAATTTGCCTCATGAGACTTAATGATGCATAAAGGGGAAATAAATGTTCAGTAAGGTAACATAATATGCCCAATTAATCCTGTATATAAATGGGGGAAAACATAATCAACAAATTCCATCATAGTGAAGCTATTATATTAAATGTAAATAATTCCCCTAATAAGTTAACATAAGCATAAACTATCCAGAGTAATACGGTGAATCGTATCAATATAGTACAATCCCATTAAAAATGATCATAAAAAATTCAATAAAATATACTACATTGTATCAAACGAGATCATCCTCAATCATTTGTAACAAATTAACATAAGGGTTGCCTAATAAGAGATATGGAAACTGTAATCATGTCATAAGGAATGAAAAATCATAATGTCATAATGGTTTATAAAAATGAATGGATTAAAATTACACATGGAACTTCATAATTCTAAATAGGTATATATCATGACAATTTCTTTCCGAATGATGTGAAAACATATAAAAATGTTGCTTATGAAACATTAGAAATGATCTGCATTAGTGCTGTTTAAGGGAAAATATAGAATAATTATTAAAGTGGGCTAAGGAATAATTGTTTTCACAGAAACATAAATGTTATATGATAGTGTGTCATGATAAAAATATAGATTATATAAAAATATTAGTGTCTTGAAACATATTATGGATTTTACATGAAAATGGGTTAGAAATTGGGAGGTTCTCTTTAATCAGAATTTATTTATAGGAGGAATTGAAATGGCAACCATATAAAATTTTATTTCCCCATCAAAGTGGAATTAAACGAGGTAAATATGTTTGGAACATACAAACTGAATGTTTGAGGATTACATAGGAAAAATTATGAATTAAATTGGTTTTAAAAAAATAATTTTTCTCCTGATGGAAAAATAGAGTTTAGGAAAGAATCTCTCAAATTCTACTCAAAAGTGTTATGCACATGCAATTAATTTATAGAATAATTAAATCACATTCATTAATATATTAATTTAAATCCTATTCAACATTTATATTATTTAGTATAATTTATTATGTTCATTTATATCTTTCAGTATGAGTTATAAGATTTATTTTCATTGTTTGGGAGTGTTTGTTTTCTTTGTTTTCATGATTGTTTTACTTGTATACATGTATGAAAGACCATGTAAAATAATACTAGTTTTCCATAATTTATGTTTTTCCTATAATTAACATGAATCTTATTAAATGTTTATATATGTATTTTTTTAGATATGGGTATGATTAATTAGATAAAATGTTAATGGTAATCGTTTAGATCATTTTGGCATTTTCTCGATCATCAAACAATAGTTTTGTTTTATTAATTAATAATATATATATATACTATTTCAAGAACACAAAATAATATTCAATATAAAATTTAAAATATTTTTTAACCCTTATAATGGTTTTGTGATAATATATGAACATTTTATTATAGAATTAAAAATCAACATCCTCAGAGGTGGTGAAATGACTCCCCACATACAATATTTTCATTTTTAGAAAAAAGTATAAGATAAGATAATAAATGGTGGATAGAAAATTAAAATAAAAAAATTATATTATATATTTTATACTGATGTTATTATGTTACTTATGATAGAGGATGTGAGGAGAGGATAAAAAATTGTTAGGGAGAGAGACTATTTTATCTCGTAAGTGTTGTCTCCTTGAGAACCATATTATGAGTATTGAAAATGTAATTTTGGGGAGACCAGAAATAGAATAATGTGGTTATGAGGTTTGGTAGAGTAATTGGGAAAAAAATTACATCTCTAAGTCTCTTATGGTGTGATGATATGATCTGGAGAAAGGTGGTATTTGTAGTGGAATAGTGTAGTGTTTTATTATTATTTTATTCATTAGTTTATTATTTTGGTTCAAGAATAACAATAGTATTTATTATTGTAACTAAATATTTTAACTATAGAAGTTGAGTTCAAAATAATTAGTTTATACCCCATCCCTACATTATAAATGACTCAATAATTAATTTATTTACATATAATGTTAATTATCGTAAATTACAGAATTTCATTAGTCACCTAAAATTCTTCAATTCCATAAAAATATCAAAAATTCACATAACCCATTTTTCAATGTATATATTTTAAAAATCAACTCCTGTCTATAATTTTTTTTCTAAATTAGGTGAATTTTACATTGAAATAAAAAATCATTTATTATAAAAATACTAATTTAAGTATTTCAAATGATTTTTAGATAAATAGAGAGATAAATTTTGGTCTAATAAAATTATATTAATATTATAATACAAAAAATATTATTTTATAAATCTAATTAAGGAAAATAAATATTTTTTTCGACAATAATGTTAGTTTTACAATATTAAATAAACATTTACACATAACAAAATAACAAAACATAATTTATTATTTAAATAAATCACTTATTCAATTATATAAATATATCATATTATTGTTAATTAGATAACTAAATTTTATTTATACTATCATATGATTGGTTATTATTCTAATATCTAAATTACAATTTATAACATTCAAATCACTATTCTAACTATTATGTTATCATTTTATAGTATATCATAGTTCATTTTTGGTCAATGTCGAATGAAACATATGCTTTCAAAGATGTTAAATTTAAAATAGACATTACCTAAAATTATAGGGAGTTACATTACCCCCTCTATAAAAAAATTTTCATTGAAATTTCTATAATTTCACCTCAAAAAATTGTTTGGGTAGCTCTTCATCATATATTCCTCTAGTTCAAATATCACCTCATAAATTTTACAAATTTTACAAAGTACATTTAGCAGTAGTGTCCTTCAATTCCTCTACACATGTTGTTTAGTGTATATAATCTAGATAGGGTCTTCAGAGTAAGGTAAAACACATTCCAATTCTATTCCTTAGGAAGTGAGAACATGCATATGTTCTAGAATGTACTTTCATAATAATGAGATGTGGAACACATCATTTACTTTAGAAATTCTACATGGAATTTCCAAATTATAATCCACAGATATGATTCTCTCCAAAATATGAAAAGGTATTATGTACCTTGGTATCATTTTCCTTTTCATACAAATCCTTATGACACTATTCCATGTAGATATGTTAATAATGACCTGATCCCCCAATTGAAACTCCAATTCCTTTCTTCAGTTTTCATAAAAACTCTTTTATCTACTTTGAGATTATTTGATATGGGTTTGAATATTTTTTTTCCTTTTTCATTATTTCCCCGACATGTTATGGTCTTATAAGATTCCATTCAATAATTTCCTCCAAACAAGTTGGTGTATCAAATATCTAAACATATAACTCTTCATACTATTCCATTTAAATACATAACCGTATACTATTATTTTAGGAAAACTATAAAAGGAATATAATGATCCCACATACCTTTAAAGTCAAGTGATAATTACCTCAGCATATATTCTAATATCTTAATTTTACTTTCATAGTGCTCGTGAGTTTGAGGATGATAAGAAGTACTCAAATAAAGCTCAGTATTCAAATCATTCTTGATAAAATTCTTTAATTTTTCCATAATCCATGGATCTTGGTCACGCATAATCAATTGAGGTGGACCATGAATTATTTCAATTTCGTTTACATAGAGTAGTACACGTCACCCCATTGGAAAATACTCCCTTATAGTGAGGAGATGAATATAATTTGTAAGTTGATCAATAATTACCCATATCATGACATTATTTCAAGGATTATTTGGTAATCGAGTGACAAAATCCATAGTAATGTCATCCCATTTACATTTAAGAACATGTAGAAGTTTCCATAATAAACTATTATGCTGTATTTTATCCTTTAACATTTAAAAAACTAAATGTCTTGGTAAATAATCAGGAATTTTCCAGCTTTATATTATCCCAAAAAAATGTTCCTTTCAATTTCTATACAATGTAGTTCTACAAGGGTTTGTAGAGAAATTTTAGATTTGAGAATCATCTAATAACCCCCTATTACCTATTTGGTAGATGGAACACAAATATTCTTTAAAAAATTCAATATTCCATCTTCATATATGAATTATAACAATTTTACATCATTCACAACATTAATTTTCCATTGAAAATTTTCGTTATCAAGCTAAATTCTATTCAACTTTTACAATATGTATGTTTTGGAAACCATTTGAAAAGGTATTGGTGTCTCACCTTCTTTTATATTTCCCATATCTTGATGTACTATATCTAAGTATATCAGATCAATTTCAATACAAATTTTGTTAAGAACAATAGGATCCTTCATACACAATGTATCTTCTACATTATTTTCCTGCCCCAATTGGTATTTTATCGAATAATCATAAAACTTTTGTGTCTTGAACCATATACATTTCCCCATGATTAGTTATTTCTATGAGAATATATGTTTTTAACATTTTTTTATATTTATATATCACACATATTTCAATATTTTTATAATGTAACAATATCATCAAATTAAATATTAAAATTACTAACTCAATATCAAGTGTTTGAGTGTTTTGTTAAATATTTTTTAACTTCCATGTTTCATATGAAATGCCTCTATCAATATTAATAAGGACACAACCATTTCCTTTTTTGATTCATATCTATAAATCACATATATATAATTTTAATATGATAGATTCAATATCAAAGAATCCAATATTCCCCTATTTATTTATTCAAATCATTCTTCACATTCCATTTTCAAAATAATAAAAACCCATTTATGAGTAATTATGGATAAAAATTTAGCTAGTCAAGAGAACTTCTTAATAAGACACAGATAGTAACCTACTAATCCAATGAAACAACATACCTATATTATGTTTTTTGGTGTAGGCCATTCCAAGAATACATTTTTTTATAAGATCTATTGAGATTCCATCCATGGAGATAATATAGACCAGAAAATAAATTCTTTGAAGTCAATATTCACAATTTCTAAATAGACCATATAACTCTTTTATTTTAATAACATACTGAGCATGCATCAAGCAGTTCTAATGGTCATTGAAACATTTAGACAAAATGATGATATCATCATGAAATACCACATGAAAATTACTATGAAATTACTTCAATAATATGTTCGTTTGATTCGTAAAAACATATGATTAATAATCTATTCAAAGTTGTGATACTGGGAACACATAATGTCCGTACATTATTCAAAACATTTTCATTAGAATATATTCCTTATTCAAACACAATTGATGATTTCCATAATGAAGAACAATCTTTTGAAAATATACACCTTTAGGATGTTTGTAAAATAATTCACCATTTTGAGGTAGTAGATACTTGCTCTTTATCATAATATAATTGATGTACCAATTATCAATGCATATACTTATAGATAAATAATTATTTTTAATTAATGGAACAAGATCTCCCCCCTGTGAAACACTAGGTAGTGTGAATACCTTGTCACGTTATTCCTATTGTTGTTTCTTTAGCACTATTAACTGTGCCAATGAAATTCGATAGAGAGTCTTTGATATTTTTCTCGCATTAAGGATTAAATAACATGAATCTCAAATTACAAACCTAGAAGATTTCTAGGTAAATACTCTCGAAATAAATCCAATTTTTCAATCACATTAGGTAAATCGTCAATTTGAGGATCACGCATTTAATTAGTTGGTTTTATCTAATCTTATTATTCTTCTTCAAGAATATCATTTAGTAGTACTGCTAGAAGTGGATCAAGATAATACTCAGACAATGAAGTCTCCCCTTTTAAAAATATAAAATTTTATATCTTCATCATGAATCATAATTTCCATCTCTTTGAAATAATTTTTTATCGTATTTTGAAACCCACTATATACCATGGATTATATCAAATTCATCCATTGGTATGATTAAATAATCTACTAGAGCATGTTTATGTGTCATAATAGGAATTGGTCAGCACATCATTATTACAGTAAGGTTTCCACATTGAGTTTTTTATGATAACATCCATGTTATAATTAATTGGAAATATATAATATTTAGTAATTACTAGGATGATATAAATGAATGATGTGACACATATTTTAATATAGAATTTTCTTAATTTGAGCTGATGATTACTGTACCTACCACCACATCACTAGGAACGTCAACCCCGGTTATTCTGACTATATATGCGGGGCATGATCCATTGGAATTTTCTAGGGATATATACCTTGATGGGTATGTAATTCATGTGTATAGTATCCCAACTCCATATAGTTGAATAATTACTCATTCTAGAATTCCTCCATTCACCCAAAACGATGGTCCTAGATTCCATTATCTATAAACTTATAACAAAATCCCATTCCCAGTAGGCATGTTCTATGATGTTTCTTTCCATATGTATTTCAAGTTGTAAATTTTATTATTCCCTTTCCCATTTTCCCTTATTTCCTTTTCATGAGTACTCATTATCCCTATTCATGTGTTGTACGCCATCAAATCCATATGTATTATAAATTTTTTTATCCATCTAGATGGATGATGATAATACGTCCTTATGTGATGGGAATGTCTTGTAGAATAGTTCCCTTCATCGAATTGGCTTATGAAAATAAAAAAAAGTAACTCTTTCTCCTAAGATTACGTGTGTAGTTTGTGTTATTTATTTCTATCCTTGTAAATGTGGTATCGTACAGAGAAATCATTTCCTCGTTACATATTTGAATTATTAATTATATCTCCACATCTGCTCCCTATTCGAGAGGGAAATATTATTACAATAAACTTTCCTTACAATTATTTCATTTCATATTGGTAGTTTCTTCCACCCCCATTTTGTTTTTAATTAATGACGACCATTAATAATAGTATACTGAGAGATTATCAAAATCCATGAAAACCCAATCCTATCACTTATATCACAGATCAAGAAATACCTTCTATAAGGAACATATCCATTAGTCTTATACAAATGGGTCTATATTTCTATTCAAAATGGAGTTTTTTTGTATGATGTGTTCTATCATTTCTACACCATATAACAGATCAAGAAACTCTATGCAATTACTGTTATTTATTATAAACTGAGTCAGTTGTCTGATTATAGATATATTTTGATCATATCTAGTTGATTATCTATCTCTATCATCATTATCCTTTTGATGATGGAAATCCCTACATAGAATATGTGCATTGATAGAAAATCCATTACTTTTACTAGACACTATTTCAAAAAAATGGAATACACTAAATTTTATAATGAAATATTACAACTACTAAAATAGTTAAATTATAAGTAATCATAAAATCAAATGCTTGGAAACATTGAGAATTTATAAATGTTAGTTATATTGTTATATTTCCCAAAAATATGGTATCCAAAACCTAGTTTCCAATAATCCTACATCAATTCCTTTGATACCAATAATAAAGATGCTAAAAATAGTAGCCTAGAGCTAGTAATTTACATTATTACATTGATAATATGAAAAACAATCACATCCAAAAGTATGAATAATTTAGTATGTTTGGAAAACCATATAAAAACATAATTTTTATATTACAACTTGAAATTAAATACCACATACAAACTCTATTAAAATAATCCCTATTCTACTAGATTTCCCAAAACGTCAAACATAATATAATGCATGCACCTTGGGGAAAATTGAAACATAAAATAGGTGTGAGATAAGATGCTCAGTAAGGGTTTTCAATACTATAGAATCTATCATAAATAATCAGAAACTATAATTCAATAAAAATAAATAAAAATACATGCCACTAAAACAAAATCTTGAGAATAATATGGCATGAATAAAATCGAATCAAATTACACCATATAACAATCATATAAAAATTATACATACCCATGGATATTAAACTAGTTGTATAATAAAATTTTTTATCAATAACTCATATCATAATGAAGGAATTAATAATGTGGTACATCAAAAACATTACATCATTTCCTTGTCCAATAATGATTCATAAATGTGTAAGGCCTTTTCCAAACCCCATCATAGTTTGTATCATGTGACCTATAGATGATTAGAGGTGCTATAACAGTCCAAAATCAACACATACAAAGTACAATGCATTCCTAAAATTAATGGGGTGAAACATACTCATCAAATATATTAATATTGAAGATATAATATGAAATTTAAATAATTTCCCAAATTAGTAAATATAATCATAAAGAACCCAGAGTAATATGATGAATGGTATGAGGATAGTGTTCCACCAATAAAAATGATCATAAAAAATTCAATAAAACATTTTTTATGGGAACATAAATTATCATCCACAATTAATCATAAGAAATTTATTAAAGGGTTACACGTGGAACAAAAATGGTATCGTAATCATGTTATAAGGCATAACAAATCAGTGTATCATAATGGTGTTGATGAAATAATGGGATCAAATCATAAATATAAATTCAAAAGGTAATATAGGTATATATAATGATAATTTATATCCAAATGAAGTTATAACCTAAAAAATAAGTTTTTAATAAACATTCTAAATGAGCCACTTCGTTTTGATTTAATGAAAAATATTAATGAATCATTAAAAAAGATAAAGACCTAATTTTTTCATAGCACCAAAAATGAACTAATATATTTTCTCTTGATAAAAAATTATATATGTGAAATTATTTGTTGATTAAAATATATTATATATTATACTTGAATATGGGTAAAAAATTATGTAGTTCTATTTTATCAGACTAGCTTATAAGGAAGAATTGAAAAGAATCATTACAGACCATGTATTCCCCAATAATTGAATGGATAATTGAGAAAGGTAATATTTTCTGAACATACACACAAAATTCATGAAGAGTAAAAAATAGTAATGAAGAATTACATTAAGGTAATGAGAGACAAATTGTAACCCGTTGTAAAATGGGGATTAGGAAATAATCTCTTACCTTAGGTTGAAAAGTGTGTTTCACATTCACATTACATCGTGGATAATGAAATTATATTCATTATTCTTTTAATTTAGAACATATTTAACATTAATTTTATTTATTTCAATTTTATTATGTTCATTTACAGACTTTTTGATGAGTTATACAAATCAATTTAGGCATTTGAGAGTGTTAGATTCCTTGGATTTCATTAGTGGGTCTTTTATTTATGTAATTAAGACCATGTAAATGGAAATAGTTAAAGAGAATTGAAATTATATTTTATTAATGAACGTAGAGAATATTAAATGGTCTTATATATATATATATATATCTTTTTTTCATATATAAGGATGTTTCAGTAGATAAAACATTACTGATAACTATTTAGATTATTTTGGAGTTTTTTATCATCACACAATAATTTTCTTTTATTAGTTAATATTTTGTATATAGACTAGATTTAGAAAACTAAATATGATATTACATAATTCTTAAAATTTTCAACCATTACAATGGATTTATGGACATCCATAAAGGTGGTCTTATAAAATGAAAAATCAACATCCATGATGGTGGTGAATCGACACCTCATGAACAATGTTTTCATTTTTAGAAAAAATGGAAGAAAGGGGAATTTATGCTTGGTATACCATTAAAATAATAAAATTTATGAATATATATTGTAATGGAATTGGAATGTTTCTTGGGAAAAGGTATTCGATGGATAGATAGGAAATGATATTAAAAGAGAGATGGAGAGAGAGAGATAGAAGGTTTTACCTATTGAGTGTTGTATCCTTAAGAACCTCTTTATGGGATATAGAAATGGTGTTTTGGTGATACTAAAAATAATATAATGTGGGGAATAAGTTTGGGGATGTAATTGAGGATTATATTAGCATGATAAAATTCTTATAATGTGTGATGATAAAAGGTGTTGAGGTTGGTGTTTACAGTGGATGTGAAGAGTGTTTTTTGATTATTTTATACATAATATTATTATTTTGGTTCAAGTATATCAATAGTTTTGTTTCATGTGACTAAATATTGAACAAGATCATGTGAGTTAAAAATAATGAGTTATTACCTCATCCATAAATCATACATTACTCAATAAGTTATTTATTTACTTATAATGTAAAATACTGTAAAATATCGTATTTCACCACATACCAAAAATTCTACGATTTTAGAACTATCCAAAAAATTCACAATAACCATATTTTCAAATTCATATTTGATTAATAGAATCAATTTTATGAAAATTAAATTTAAAAATATGTAATATTTTACTTATAAATAAAATCATCATTTGTTTGAAAAATATGTATTTTAATATTTAATATGATTTTAAAACACACTGTAAAATTATTTATGGCCAAATAAAATTATCCGAGAATTATAATGAAATATAATATTATCTTATGATAGTATTTTATGAAAATAAAATTTATTTAAAATCATTTTTTTATTTATAAAATGCAAAATAAACTTTTTTGCTTCACTAAAATAATGATGAATAATTTATGGTTTTTAAAAAAATTTATTTACATATTCCATGACATAAATATATCATATATTCATTTATGAGATAACTTAAAATTTATGTATACATTCATAGGTGAGGTTATTATTCAAATTTCACAATCATAACTTATAATGGTAACATTAATATTCCAATGATCACAATAATATTTAATAGTATTTCATGTTCTTTTTAATAATTATGTTTCATGTTATATTTGATGTTTAATATGTTAGATTTAAAAGAGACATATCATAAATTATTGTGGTGTTACGTTATGGGCATATTATATTTTCATAATACCAATAGATTTTTATATTTGGGAGGATAAAGATCAGTAGATGACTTCAAAAGACCTTTCACACCCAACCTCTCTTATAGAATACAAACCATAACTTATCAATCCAACATTTGGTTTCAAAATAGGTAAATATATAAAATTAAAAATATGGTATTTCTATATTCGTTATTTTTATTACAATATAATATTATAATATTTATATTTTCCTTAAATATAACATGTTTGTCGAGATATTTTTAGTATAATATATATATATATATATATGTTGGATTAATTAATAATCTAAATCCAAATATACCACCTATTTTTTGAAATTATTATTAACCATGGACATAATGGAAAAATTTTAATATAAAAATTTCAATTCTAATCATATCATTCTTACTATATAATATATCCTTCATGAGAAAAATTCTCAAATTTTACAATAGAAAGAGAAAATTTAATTTCAATTGAATTTTACAGTTATAGATACTTGGATGGGTTCTATTAAAATAAATATATATATAAATTTCTCCATGTCTGACTACATGTTCTATACAAAAAAAGTATAAAGATACAAATTTAAAACATCGGGATAATATGAAAAAATGATATGTGTTTAGAAAATATTATCAAACCATTTATTTTCTTCATGGAGAATAGGTAGTTCAATTTCATCTAATAGATATAAAAATAGAAAATAGATTTAAAATCCCTTTGAAAAAATCAATAATATAATTATAAACATATTGAGAATGATATAGGTATTCAACCAAAATAATTGAAACATAAAAAAATAAATATGATTGATGATAAAATTCACATTACAATATTATGGAAAAATTATATAATTTGTAACCCTATACTATGAAAATTTGGTTTTTAAAGAGATTCCCAAAAAGAAGAATATAAATTTGGTTTTTCTTTTATAACTACTGGATCATTTAATACCACAAATTGTAAAATATGAAAATTCTTGAAAAATCAATGAAAATATTATTAATAATGTTTGTTTGAACAATTTACAGTGAACATTATACCCTATAAAAAATAATGTTCATAAAATAATTATGAGAAACTATTTAAATGGGATATAAGAGAAGGACGACACTTTTTAACCGATTTCTATTGAATGTCGTGAGAAAGATCATATTCAACCTAATTACCATAACATAAATAAGGAAAAAATAAAATGTCCTAAAATGTATTCGTTGATGAAAATAAATTAAATTAAAAAACAAAGGGACCCATAGAGTACAAGTGAAGTTGGTTATTATTATAATAGCTCATTCAAAGAATGTGATGATAGTAAGAAATTCAAAATAATCAATAATAATTTAAAAAAATAAAAAAAAAATTCATTGGAAGATTAAATTATTAAACTATTAAAAATATGTATCCTTACACTAAATGATTCTATTTAGTTGATCATTAAAAAATTCTAGTGATGAAAATTCATCTAGTTGTTATGATGATGAAATAGGTCCAGAAACACTTAAATAGGCAAGGGCCTAAATTTCATAATGTGAAAAGATATACCAACAGATGCATATAAACGAAAATAATGTAAAAGGATAATAATCAGATATTAAATCCAACAATATAAAAATATAGGATGTGATAACGAAAATAATAATATGAAATGGAAATATTATATTTTAGTTTTAAAATTTGAGAAAAAATTGAGTAACATAGTGATGAGCTCAAAGAAAGAGAAATGATAAAAAAATGAATATACTATGACATATAATCTAAATAAGAATGTAAAATCTAAAACGTTTATGTTTACCCAAAAAAGATTTGGGGTTGTCAAACTAATGTATATCATTTAAATCTTAACGAAGCTATTGACTAAAATTACAATAGCATTGAAGTAATTCAAAATGGTTATAATAGTTGATACATAATATAGATACATATGGATTTGGATGTAATATTACTTGAATTTCATTCTATATACAATTGTATTATGTCCCGAGAAAAGCATTGTTCTTGAATCATTTCCAACGAGAAGGTTGTTTAAATAAAAACTCTTCCCTCAATAGGGTTTAAACCTACAAACAACCTAGCACATTTATATCATTTGAACTTGTTACCTATGAACATAAAACATCAACTCAAATATGGATTCTGAATATTTTATTTAAAAATACTTCTAATCTAGATGAATTATATTTTACAAAGATATGATTATGGAAATTTACATTTTTATTCATCATTGGATGAATACATATCCATAACCCATATGGAATTTCTTATTTATATTTTTTGGAATATATTATTTTATGGATTCTTATTACAATTTAAGTATCCCTTTTATGTTGTGGGGATAATAGTTAATTGTTTCCAGAAATCCCGTTAAACCATTTTTAATACATAAAAAAATTATTTTTTTGTCAAAAAAATTATGGAACCATATTGTACGGAAGATTATCAAGTGTTCACCAATAGAAGATAACTAAAAAATATTTTTTGAATTTTGTTAATTTAACAAATTTTTAGGTAGTCTTTTTTATTTTCTATTTTTTTCATTTTTAACAAATTTAACTACATTTAATTTTTTGTCTGTACCACAAAAAATATTTTTTTACTTGAATTTTGTTTCTATAATATTTTTGAAATAGTTTTTCTTACATGAGTTTTAAAAGTTTTTCTAAATACATAAATAATGGAAAATTTACAAATCATAATAAAAAATTTAAAAAATATTATAAAATAAAATATTTTTGTTTGATTTAATCGGATCCATTAAAAAATAAAATCAATGGTGACCCATGGTATTTCAATGATACAAAAATAAATTAGTGGACACAGTATTGTTTAGAAGAATTCATTTAAATCAGAATAAATCTTCTCACAATTCATCATGTTTGAGTATTAATCTTCCAATATGATAGTGGAATCATCCAAAGAACTCATGACTAGAGAGATTATTCAGCCACGGTAGACCAATATTTTCTAATTAAAAAATATGAATTTATGTATAATTTTATAATTACCTTCCCATAATGGAGAGATTCAGTTTCAAAAGTAGAAGATCGTGATCTGTAATATCATTTTCTGATTAATGAATTTTACAGATCTGATACATTTTCTAAAGAATGTTTTAAAATGTTACATTTTTAATTCATTTTCATAGTTTCACTCTTACATTAAAATTGTAATATGGGCTATTATCAGTGCAATTCATAGGAGTATCTTAGTTTGTATCCAACAAAACACCTCACAGAGAATTCCTCCTTAGATGTCGCTTAGTGGTTCCCCATGATAGTGGACTTAAAAATTTAATCATGCCTCCCCATACCTTATTGGTTTTTGACTAGCAGTGAGGCATATGGAGAGTTCATGGGGAGAAAATTCACTAATCAATCAGAGTTTAGCACAAAAATATATCTATAAAAATCAGAAAGGAGGAATAAAACATTGTGATTTTAGACTAGTAACCTTCCATAGTCGAATCATTAATAAGTGACATATAATAATAAAATAATAATAATTAATCATTTAGGATAATAATCAAATAGAGAATGATAAACATAAATGGATACTAAATATGATGATCATGATTAAATGTAATTATACAAAAATAGTACCTTGGGAAGAAGAGATACATGTATATTCCCCAATGTATGAGAAATACCACAAGGAAAAAAAGCAGTAAGTACAAGAATCATGATAATTGGATCGGTACCTTGATCCCACACTCCATCCAATAAATCAGAATCAATCATTAGACGTTTTCAACTTACCTTTATCTATCCTTTCATGCAAAAAGTCCTCTTGGGTACCAAAGGCATCCCATGAATGGTGTGACATATACTCAGTAGGCCACCACCAACGGTGTTTATATCAATAACACTCATGAAATATAAAATTAATATGGTGTCATTAGTTAATAATGAAAGACATAATTAAATGAATAAGTACATTATATTGGGATCCACTATGGACACCCATCTAACTTTACCAACATCATCCTAATCTGGGTGTGTCTGAATTGAGTAATCCTACACAAATGAAGTGAGTGGAATAATATATAAGTATATATATCATCCCTAAGTATATTATTGGAATTGAGGTCATGTCCTTGAGTATGATATTAACTTTTACATTTATCTCCATTTAATTCATTCAACATTGTTATTATTTATTGATAGGAACTGTAATCCTGTTTAAAAGGATTCTAAGATAATCTGAAGTATCACACTTGTGGCACACTACATATTCAAATTTCATTGGATTCCATACATCGTGATCCATATATGGGATCCCAATATTTGTTCTGGTAATTGTGTGATCACATCAAGAACTAACCTCAAATTATGTCCCAGGTATCGCACATAGGGGCTTGATTCTATCTTGTGGCATGGTGCAACCATCCTACCAATGAGACCATAAACATAGTCTAACCTAGGGAACTAGTTTCACTCTCCTTGAAGAAAAAATGGAAATTCCAAATTGGTCACATCCCATTAATAGCTACTATCAATCCATTATTACTACAATGTATTAAAAAGTAACTGTAAGACATCACAAGACCATTCAAGGGGTCCTTAAGTTGGAACCCCTGGTTTCTCCCTCCATTATAAGGTGACAGAAAACATTTTTAACCTTATTATGAATGTTTAAATTTTTTTAAATTAATCAAAACAATTATGGAATATGTAACACCCCAAGATTCTACTGTACGCTTCTCTTTGAATAATGTGATAGCGTGTGTTGTACGCATCACCGAGTTCTAACACACCATAACCAATCAAACTAGCCGTTATGAATAGTAATACCAACTTTTTGAAATTATATTTATTTTATATTTTAAAATGGACTTCATTTCTAGATTCGGAATATCGAATTTAGCATAAGGTGAAATTTTGGTACTTTTCGGATAACTTTCATATTTTGATGAATACTGAAAATTACTAAATTTTAATTAAAAACAACTTTTTTTAATCAAAATAATTAATAGTGATAAATTATGAATTTGAGTGGTTTTAAAGTATATTTAGAATATATTTTTACCATTTAATATAATTTTGGTCATTGGACATAATTTTACAATTAAACAGAACATAAACGAGTGTCAATCTTTTGATAGTTAATATCTCTTAAAAACACGCTTTTTGTTTTGACAGCGGGAATTAATTTAAAATTAATTTTTTCCACTTCTGTATTTTGAATTTAGAAAAATGGATTCCATATTTGGAATCAGGATGTCCAAATTTTGTAAATAGGTAACTTTTATTTTTAGACATTTTGAATAATTACTGTGGTAAATATTTTATTTACCATGGTTAAGGGTAAATCTGGTAAATAAGGGTTAAAAAATAATATTATAATAATATTAAGTTACCCTAAAACGTGTCCTAGACTTATTGGTTGATACATGTTCGACCATAGCCATCTTTGGGTCGATTTTGGGACCCCATGGTGCCACTTGTAGATGATAGGGACACTTTGTTTTAATTAAGTTAAAATGAATACAAAAATGACACAAGCATATATCTTTTAGAAAATTTTTTTTACATAAGGTTATTATGATGGATTTTAGATTATAAATATTCATTAGAAAGATAAAAAGATTTCTTACATAATGATATTTTATTTATAATTTTTAGACATTAAATAATTTAATTTATTTATGACACAATGATGATGTAGTAATTACTATAATAGTGAAAAATTAAAATAATTGATATTATAAATACCCAAATAAATATAATATGAAACTTTTAATAAATTAAACTAATTTTATAGGATAATATGATATATTATAATTGATTTAATTGACTTAGTTCGAAGTAATCAATCTGTAATGAGTTTCAAAAAAATAAACTATTGAATAGTGTCAAAATTGACATAAAAGAGTTCTTAAAACAAATATTATATTATTAATTGATATTAAATTCCTAAAAATCTAAGGTTCTGCAAAGAGACCTATATCATGATAGGTTCATCATTAATGGACCACTTGGGGGTCTATTGGATGTATATAGTATGTTTATTAACCATATTATATAAAAATACAAAGAGACATTGTAAAAGTGAAACTAATTAATTTAGAGTTAATACTAAAAGATAAGGTTAATATAAGCACCCAAACCTATCTAAATTCTATTGGTTGAGTTGTTTTCGACCTATCCCCACCATAAAATTTAAATAATCATCTTTGGAGCCATTGGAAACCGAATATGAATTTATTATAAACTAATATTTCTAGCTTTTCCAAAGGTGCCCCTGACCCCTCTTATAAAAGGGAACTCCTTCTTCTCATTTATTCACACCTTCAAAGCCTTTTGGTTCGGCCAAAATCTACCCCAATACTCTCCCAACTTCCATCACTACAACCTAGAGTCCTTAGTTTGATCAGAAAGCCAACCTAAGGAGCCCTTTTGATCAAATAAAAAGGAAGAACCCGAAGAAGAGGTAATGATTTCACCACCCTTTTCCACGTTCATTTCGTCTTCCACTTCTTCTTCCTTAGTTGTTACCATTCTAAAATAATAACTCCAGTATCATATATATACTTTGATGTTATTATAAATATGGTACAACCATATTCAGTATTCTATCCACCCTTTGAATAACATGTCACCATACGTGCGTACGTACGGCTTACCGTCTCCACGTCGTGGTGTAATTGTTATTCAATATATTATTATTTGGATGGGTATAATAATGATGTGTAACACATGTAAATAATAAATATAACATGTTAATGATTCATTATATATGATATAACATCCATTTATATATTATTTTAATATCAAAAGAATGATATTGTCGCTCGTGCGTACGTACGGACTACCGTCTCCACGAACGCGATGAGATTCATTCTCTATCGTAACCATTAAAGTATAATTATCATTTGATGATTTAAAAATGATATTTAAGGACTTGATATCATTCTGGATATGAATAATATACAACCTATCCTTTACAAACATGTCTTACGTAACAAAACATATAAAAGACAAGTAAGTTAACACCCGAAACAATGATAATACTAAGATATTATTATCAAATCAATATTAAAAGATCATATATGATATAATATTAATGTATATGATTCTTGTATAATTTAATAACAATTATTTCCGTATTATACAAGAGGTTAACCTACCCCAACCAAGGAAAAGTACAAGGTAAGGGTTATTTCAAAATATCTTCATTATCCGAGGATGTTTATACGTAATAATCTACTGGGATCTCTTTATCATCCACATCCATGTTTCTTAAAAATGTATTTCAAAACATTTTTATTATTTACAAGAATATGGGTTAAAGTCATTTATACCCTTGTTTGACTTTTTATATGAGGAATCTTTTCTTCGTTTTCAAAACAAGGTCCTTTTTAACCATTTCGACATAATTAAGGTAAGAATGTTTTTTTAACTTATACGGCGGGTGCGGTTATTTTCTGCCGTTATAAAATCTTCAAAGATTTCCTTACAAGATTATAAGAATATTTACAAAGAAAATGTTTAATTTTATATGGATCTTAAATGATTTCAATAAAATAGAAAGAGATATTTCTCTAAAAAGAGTTTTGATTTCATCTATGTCAACATCCTTTGATGGATTTTACGCTTATTTGAAGTTGATTTATTATGATACAAAACATCTATATTGTATTGAAGGTTTTCTGATATGTTTGACTGTGGATGTGCTATTTTTATACCATTCATAGTTTATGGTGAAATTATTGACATTTCGTATTCTAGTTTTAATACGAATGTTTATATTATGTTTAAACCTTTTCATATGGGAATGCATTGGACTTAATATGTGACGGGTGGAGCCCGCTATAGCTCCTAGATGCATCGGTAGGTCTCATGAGACAAACTAGTGTCGTGGCACAAGGCCTTGGCAAAATCTTATTTGTAGTCTTGGCACGAGGCCTTGGCTATGTGGTTATGATAGTCTGGAATTATGCATTCCAACATTATGAAAGTGGTTATTGATTTTGCATATGATTATTCGATTAGTAGAATATCCATGTGAATGAGTAAATGGAATTATTTAATTTTATTTATGCCATACAATGTTGAATGTTCAAGTTTGAAAGGCTTTTGTTTTAGTTATACATTGCCTTAAATGTTTATTCTTATTTATGAAAGTTTCCGCTATATTTTTATCCTTACTGGGCATTTGAGCTCACCCCTTTTCTATGTCTTATTTTTCCCAAGAAGTGAAGAAGTAAATTATGAATGACCTGTAGGGATATTATGTGGGGATATGAGTGTGGATTATGGAGACATTATGTTGTTGTAGTAGTTTATCATTTTATGATGTAATGTAAAACTTATGAATATAACTAGTGTTTCCATGGATACTAAACCAATCAGTCTTTCGAGATTTGATCTTTCTTGTGATCATTCCAATGTTATGTAATAATGCACCGACTCTGGGTAACTAGGGTCGGGGCGTTACAGTTGGTATCAGAGAAAGTTTAGTACAAACCTTGGAAGCTAGATTTAGATAAACTCTGATTAGAGCACGTAGACCTAAGATGAACTTTGAGGATTAGTATAGAAGAACATCCTAGAATGTTGGTATTGTAGAGATTTTGTGAGTTTTCCGAGAAATACATCCATGTCTGGATACGAGCAGGTAGAGGCAGCTCTGGCACAGATGTACCTAGGTGTAAAACCCAAAAACACCGCTTTGAGGTAGACTCGAATGGGAACTGGTGCACGACAACGGGCCTTGCTGCACTCTTGGTTACAACACTCCCGGGGGAGTCTTTAGGGGCATCTTCTTTCTTGGACAATCTACCTTGCTTGGTATCCCTCTCTGAGAGCGAGCAGCTGTCCAGAATTCCAGACGAGAAGGAAATTAAGGAGGCCCTGGGTAGCATGCCGAAGGAGAGCGCCCCAGGCCCTGATGGTTTCCCGGCTTCTTTTTACTGTGCTGCATGGGATGTGGTGGGACCTTGTGTGGTTGAAGCCATCGGTGACTTCTTTCCGGGAGCTCCTCTGTGTAGAGGGATTGTCTCCTCGAGGGTGGTTCTGATTCCGAAGGTTAAGGATCCCACTATCTTTAGTCAGTTCAGACCCATTTGCCTGTGTAACGTATCTTATAAGATCTTGGCAACAACCATTAGCAGGAGATTAGAAAATGTGATTCCAAGGCTGGTTTCTGAGGAGCAGCACGGCTTCATCCAGGGGAGGGGTATTCAGGGGACGGTTGCGATTGCTAGTGAATTGGTTCAGGATCTGAACAAGCGAGCTGTGGGTTCTAATATGATATGGCAGGTGGATATATGCAAAGCTTATGACAAGCTAGAATGGAGTTTCATACTGCGGGTGATGAGGGGTTCGGATTTCGAGAGTCCTTTTGTGATTTATGCTTTAGGTGCTTTGCCTCTCCATGGATCTCTATCTCTCTTCATGGCAGGTGTTTCGGTTTTTTTAAATCAGTAAGGGGGGTCCGACAAGGCGACCCACTCTCCCCCCCTCTGTTTGTACTTGCCCAGGACGCCCTATCTAGGAACCTGCAGAAGGAATCCCTGCAGGGGAGGTTGAAACCGTTTCGAGGAAGAAGGTGTTCCCTCATTGTTTCTCACCTCATGTTTGCGGACGACATCTTAATATTTACGAACGGAGGAAAGAGATCATTGAGGATACTCAAGGGAATTATGTCGCAATATGGGGAACTAAGTGGACAGGATATTAGCAGGTCCAAGAGTCATCTGTTCATCTCAAATAAGTGCCCGGATCGGAGGTGCAAAACTATTCAAGAAGACTTAGGATGCGGACAACGGCAGCTTCCCATCATGTATTTAGGAGTTCCCCTGACATGCGGAAGGATTCTGAAGTCCCACTTCAATGGCAGCGTTGATCGCATACTGGGGAGGATCTTCAACTGGAAGAATAAGTTACTCTCCTATGGAGGTAGGATCACCTTAATCAACAGTGTCCTCCTCTCGATCCCCATGCACGTCTTCGCTGTCATCCAACCACCAAAGGGAACGGTGGAGAGGATTGTTCGCATTATGACGAGTTTTCTATGGGATGCGAAAGGAGAGGGGAGATGTCACTGGGCTTCCTGGGAGAGGATGGCCCAACCTGTGGAGGAAGGAGGGGTGGGTCTTCGGGATATTGGTGGAACGATCCAGGGTCTCCAAGCTAAGCTTGCTTGGGAAGTGTTAGTGGGCAAGTCCCTCTGGGCCAAATTCTACAAGGCAAGGTACGTAGTACAGGGTGATCGACGCAGGCTCTGTATGACGGCCCTCGCCAGGTGCATCACTTCACACTTGGAGGTTCTGCATGGCCACACCAGATGGGTGATTGGCCGCGGAGATATCAGTTTCTGGGACGATGCATGGTTGGAAGAACGACTCGGTTATGAGGGATTCCCTTACCCTTCCATTCCTTTCTGGGATGCGTGTGAGGATTATGAGTTCATCCACGGGAATCTTAACCCTGCGCAGCTTCTATCCTTCAATGGCGTGGTTATGGGTGATGTGCCTGACAGGTGTTGCTTCTCTGCTTCCGGTTCGGGCCGTTTCAACTTGAACGGTTTCAGAAGAATCGCTCAGAGGGCACCTATAAGAGAAACAGTTCATAGTGGGACGTGGGGCAAGCAAATCCCGACGAGGATGAACTTTCTGCTGTGGCGAGTGCAAAACCGAGCGGTACCCACAGAGGAGAACATTATGAAGAAGGGGATCAGCATGGCCTCACGTTGTTTCTGTTGTGAGAATCCATCGGCGGAAACTACGTTGCACTTGTTCTTTCAGGGGCAGTGGGCAGTGTTCTTATGGTCTCAGTTCGCCCAGTTTAGAGCACCTGTGGACGGGATTCCTTCGGTTAGTGGTTACATTATGGTTTGGCTGTCCGCCTTGGGTAACAAGGATGAGGAACGCTCTGCAGGTTTGGTTGCTCTGATTGCCATTTGCTGGACTCTGTGGGAAGCGCGCAATCAGGTGAGGCTGGGAGGAAGGCGCTCACTGCTGGCTCTACAAGTTCGTATGAAGCTGCTTTTAGTTGAGCTGGCCGGTCTCTTCAAGAAGGGCATGCATTCGGGTTTTCTGGGAAATATGGTTGAGGGACGGGGGGCCCAGGCACCACAATCAGGGAGATGGTTTCGGTGGCAGCCTCCAACCAGCGGTTTAAAGCTCAATGTGGATGGCTCCTGCTCGAGGGGGATTATGAGAGGTGGTGGTCTCCTGAGGGATAGCTCGGGCTCAGTTCATATCGCTTTTAGCGCTTACTATGGACCGGGTACTTCGTTCGGTGCGGAGTTCAGAGCCCTCCTCTCAGGTATCATTTTATGCAGAGGAAGAGGTTTGCATGTGACGGAGGTTGAATCCGATTCGGAGATTCTTGTTCGGTCCCTCAAAGGGGAATGTGATGTGCCATGGAACTTGATGTATGTTCTCAGAAGATGCAGAGTGGAGACTTATCAGGGTAAGCTGGTCCATCATGGTGTAAGGGAAACCAACTTTGCGGCAGATGTTTTGGCTAGTGGGGGAAGGCCGGAGGAGACCCTGCTTGTTTTCGACAGTCTGAATTCCCTCCCGTGTGAGTGTGTTAATGTGATCCGAAAGGATGCACTTGGTCTTCATTTTTTTCGCCCCCCGTGAATTGTTCCCCTCGGTTTTTCTCCTTTTTCAATAAAAAAATAATTTTCAGTCAGTATGTTAAGTGTTTTATAAGTATGGGATTATGTATTTTGATTCATAATCTGATCTAGTTTATGACATTTTTTAGAAATGGCGCCTAGTGGAAGAAATGGAAACCGTATCAATGCACGCACTCCATGTAGGGATTGCCCTCCTGCTCAAGATAATTATAGTGGGGATGGTGATGCAACTGGTGTCGATCGGCTAATCACCATACTGGGACAACTTATTCAGGTTATGAATAATAACCTTACCCGTATGGAGTACCCCGATCCACAGCGTGGAGGATCAATGTTAGATCGATTTATGAGGCAACAACCACCAACATTCAATGGGAGTACAAATCCCTTAGTAGCTGAGAAATGGATAAATTCCCTAGATAAAATATTTCAGGCTTTGGGGAGCAGTGAAAGGGAAAAAGTTATCATGGCAGTTTACCGCCTCACGGGAGATGCTGATCAATGGTGGTCATTAATTCAAAATACGAAGGAAGATGATGAAGTATCAAATATGGAATTGAGGGAGTTCAAAGATCTGTTTTTAGAAAAATACTTTCCTCGCGACCATCGAGCAGATATGGAAAGGCAATTTCTAAGTCTGAGACAGAAGGAGGTTGAGAATGTCACAAAGTATGAGGCTAACTTTACAAGGTTAGCAAGGTATGCTGGTGATTATATACGTAACCCAAGAATTAATATTGATCGTTTCTTTGATGGGTTAAAACAATTTCTTCGTTGAGCATTAGTCTCACAATCCTTTTCATTGTACGAAGACATTGTCTCATGTGCTATCAAGACTGAAAAGGAATTATCAAAGTCTTATGACTTTAAAGAAAAGCAAGAGAAGAAGAGGCCTTCTGATCAATCTGGGAATGGAAATAAGGGGAATAAAGGAAAGGTTGAATATCCATCCTATGGTAAATGTGGGAAGAAACACCCTGGTACTTGCTTGAAGGGAATGGGAGTCTGTTATAAGTGTGGTGAAAAAGGCCACCAAGCTCGTGATTGCAAAGGGAAGAAGGAAGCTACCAACATTTAGTGCTACAATTGCAGGGAGATAGGGCATTATGCAAATGAATGTCCTAAGCGTCAGAAGAACTTACCTCAGAAAAGGCCAAGGGATCAAGGCCAGGCTTATGCTATCACTACTGCTGAGGTAGAAGCTCCGAAAGACGTGGTGGCAGGTAATTTAATGGTTTCCTCAAGTTTAGCAAATGCATTATTTGATTCGGTATCATCGCATTGTTTCATATCTTCCTAGTTTTCTAAGAAAATTAGATATTTCCAATTTGATTTAATAAGGGAGTTGTCAGTTAAAACTCCTAAGGGAAGTATCATTGCAACAATGTTTTGTGAATCAGTCCCCATTAGAGCACATAAATGTTCGTTATCTGCCAATCTCATCGTCATAACTATGATTGAGTTTGATATAATCCTCGGTATGGACTGGCTTTCGGACTATGATGCGAAGATTTATTGTAAGAAGAAAGAGGTTACGATTCTTGATGATAATGATAACGAACACCTTATCTTTAGAGTAGAATCGTCACCACCTAATTCTTATTTATATCCACCCTCAATAGCTCAACTAAATTCAATTATTGGGGAGGAAGAGAATGAAATAACTGTCGGTGAGGAAAGGAATGTTAAAATAGAGGATGTACCTATTGTGAAAGAATTTGTAGATGTATTTTCAGAAGATTTACCTGGACATCCTCCAGAACGAGAAGTTGAGTTTTCCATTGATTTGATTCCTGGATCAAGGCCTATATCGAAGACCCCTTATAGAATGGCCACTGTAGAATTAGTTGAACTAAAGAAACAACAAGAGGAATTGAGTAATAAGGGATTTATTCGCCCTAGTGTTTCTCCATGGGGATCCCCTATTCTTTTTGTTAAAAAGAAAGATGGATCTATGAGGTTATGTATCGACTACAGGGAGATCAATGCTATAACGATAAAGAACAAGTATCCCCTACCTCGTATTGATGATTTATTTGACCAACTACATGGAGCTCAATACTTTTCAAAGATTGACCTTCGATCTGGATACCATCCGTTGTGTGTAAAGAAGGAAGACATTCCGAAGACAGCATTTCGAACCAGGTACAGGCATTATGAGTTTACTGTAATGCCTTTTGGATTGACTAATGCACCCTCTGTATTCATGGATCTGATGAATAGAGTTTTCAAGGAGTATCTCGATGAAATTGTTGTGGTATTTATTGATGATATCTTGGTATACTCCAAAACCTATGAAGATCATGAAAATCACTTGCGCATTATCTTGAAGACTCTGAGGAGACATGAATTATATGGGAAGTTTAGCAACTTTGAATTCTGGCTTCATGAGATTTCTTTTATTGGCCATATTGTCTCTAAAGATGGAATCTCTATTGATCCTTCTAAGACCAAGGCAATCCAAGAATGTCCAGCACCTACGATTATAACTGAGGTACGCAGTTTTATTGGTTTGGCAGGTTATTATCGACGTTTCGTCCAGAATTTTGCCTGATTCGCTAACCCATTAACGAAGCTCACACGTAAAGGGGTTAAATTTGTTTGGACAAAAGAGTGTGAATAATGTTTCAAAGAACTGAAGAGAAGATTAGTCAATGCTCCTATATTGACTCTACCATCGAGGAATGATGGGTTCGTTATTTATAGTGATGCATCAAAGAAAGGACTTGGTTGTGTCCTTGTGCAGAATGATAGAGTTATTGCCTATGCATCACGACAGTTGAAAATTCATGAACAAAACTATCCTACTCATGATCTCGAGTTAGCAGCTGTGATATTTGCTTTGAAGATATGGAGGCACTACCTCTATGGTGAAAAATGTGAGATTTATACTGATCATAAGAGTTTGAAGTATATTTTCTCACAAAAAGAACTCAACATGAGGCAAAGGAGATGGCTTGAATTACTCAAGGATTATGATTGCACTATACACTACCACCCGGGGAAAGCAAACAAGGTGGCAGATGCTTTGAGCAGAAAAGACCATGGAGTTTTGAACACGATGAGAATAAAAAGGGATCCAATTTTCATGGATCTAGTGAAGATGGACATGGGAATAACCAGGGAAGGTGAAACATCAATGCTTTTTCAAATGGTTGCAAAACCATCTTTACAAGAAAGGATTAAGAGTTCTCAGACCGATGATGAAGAATTTAAAAAGAAGATTAAAGCTGTGAATGATGGGAGATTGAGAGACTTTGTGTATGAAGATGGAATTTTGAAATTCGGGAAGAGACTTTGTGTTCCCGATATACCTGATCTAATAAGGGAATTGTTGGATGATGCTCATAGTTCCAATTTCTCTATACACCCTGGGAGCACCAAAATGTATAGAGATTTGAAGAAACATTTTTGGTGGGACAACATGAAGAGGGAGATTTCTAATTTTGTGTCAAGATGTATGGTTTGTCAACAAGTGAAAGCTGGAAGGCAACAGCCTAGAAGAGTCATGCAACCTCTTCCCATACCGGAGTGGAAATGGGACAATATTACGATGGACTGTGTCATGGGGCTACCAAAGACTCCTAGAAGGAATGATGCAATATGGGTTATTGTTGATCTACTTACCAAGTCAGCAAATTTTCTTCCTATAAGAGAAGATCTACCCCTGGAACGTCTAGAAAGACTATATATTAATGAAGTTGTGAGACTTCATGGAGTACCCCTATCGATTGTTTCTGATCGTAATCCCCGTTTTACTTCAAGATTTAGGAAAAGTCTTCAGAAATCCCTGGATACTGAACTTCATTTGAGCACTTCTTACCACCCTCAGACAGACAGAAAATTAGAATGGACTATTCAGACCTTAGAAGACATGTTGAGATCTTGCTCACTTGACTTTCATGGTATGTGGGATCAATATTTACCACTGGTAGAATTTTCCTATAACAATAGCTTCCATTCGAGTATTCAGATGGCACCATATGAAGCGTTATATGGAAAGAGATGTCTTACACCAACCTGTTGGGATGACGTTGGTGATAGAAAACTTTTAGGCCCGAAACTGGTGGAGGAAACGGTGGAAAAGGTGAAGGTAATCCAAAATCACATCAAAGCAGCTCAAAGTAGGCAGAAGAGCTATGCCGATAATCGAAGGAAGGATTTGGAATTTCAAGTCTGTGATCATGTTTTCCTGAAGGTATCACCATGGAAGGGAGTCATACGTTTTGGTAAGAAAGGTAAATTGAGTCCCAGGTACATCGGACCTTTCGAAATTCTAGAACGAATTGGGGCTGTGGCTTACCGATTGGCAATGCCGCCAAGTCTCTCCAAAGTTCACGATGTGTTCCACATATCTCTGTTGAGGAAATACATGCATGACCCAACGCATGTACTCACCTATGAGGAATTAGAATTGGAACCCTATCATTCCTATTGTGAAGAGCCCGTCAGGATTCTTGATACGAGAGAACAAGTATTGAGAAACAGGACGACACGTCTGGTAAAAGTTTTGTGGAGAAACCATAAGATGGTAGAGGCAATGTGGGAACCCGAGGAACTTATGATGAAGAACCACCTGAGTCTTTTCATGTGATAAGTATTCTTGAAATTTCTATGACCAAATTATTTGAAAGATGGGAGAATGTAACACCCCAAGCTTCTACGGTACGCTTCTCTTTGAATAATGTTATAGCGTGTGTTGTATGCAACACCGAGTTCTAACACACCATAACCAATCAAACTAGCCGTTATGAATAGTAATACCTACTTTTTGAAATTATATATATTTTATATTTTAAAATGGACTTCATTTCTGGATTCGGAATATCGCATTTAGCCTAAGGTGAAATTTTGGTACCTTTTGGATAACTTTCATATTTTGATGAATAGTGAAAATTACTAAATTTTAATTAAAAACAACTTTTTTAATCAAAATAATTAATAGTGATAAATTATGAATTTGAGTGGTTTTAAAGTATATTTAGAATATATATTTACCATTTAATATAATTTATGTCATTGGACATAATTTTACAATTAAACCGAACATAAACAGGTGTCAATCTTTTGATAGTTATTATCTCTTAAAAACACGCTTTTTGTTTTGACAGCGGGAATTAATTTTAAATTAATTTCTTCCACTTCGGTATTTTGAATTTAGAAAAATGGATTCCATATTTGGAATCAGTATTTCCAAATTTTGTAAATAGGTAACTTTTATTTTTAGACATTTTGAATAATTACAATGGTAAATATTTTATTTACCATGGTAAAGGGTAAATCTGGTAAATAAGGGTTAACAAATAATTTTATAATAATACTAAATTACCCTAAAACGTGTCCTAGCCTTATTGGATGATACATGTCAGTCCATAGGCATCTTTGGGTCGATTTTGGGACCCCATGGTTCCACTTGTAGGTGATAGGGACACTTTTTTTAATTAAGTTAAAATGAATACAAAAATGACCCAAGCATATATCTTTTAGAAAAACAATTTTTACATAGGGTTATATATGTTGGATTTTAGATTATAAATATTCATTAGAAAGATAAAAGATTTCCTACCTAATGATATTTTATTTATATTTTTTAGACATTAAATAATTTAATTTATTTATGACACAATGATGATGTAGTAATTACTATAATAGTGAAAAATTAAAATAATTGATATTATAAATACCCAAATAAATATAATATGAAACTTTTAATGAATTAAACTAATTTTATAGGATAATATGATATATTATGATTGATTTAATTGAATTTTTTCGAAGTAATCAATCTGTTATGAGTTTCAAAAAAATCAACTATTCAATAGTGTCAAAATTGACATAAAAGAGTTCTTAAAACAAATATTATATTATTAATTGATATTAAATTCCTAAAAATGTAAGGTTCGGCCAAGAGACCTATATAATGATACGTTCATCATTAATGGACCACTTGGGGGGTCTCTTTAATGTATATAGTATGTTTATTAACCATATTATATAAAAATACAAAGAGACATTGTAAAAGTGAAACTAATTAATTTAGAGTTAATACTTAAAGATAAGGTTTATATAAGTACCCAAACCTGTCTAAAATCTATTGGTTGAGTTGTTTTCGACCTATACCCACCATAACATTTAAATAATCATCTTTGGAGCCATTTTAAACCGATTATTAATTTATTATAAACTAATATTTCTAGCTATTCCAAAGGTGCCCCTCACCCCTCTTATAAAAGGGAACTCCTCCTTCTCATTTCTTCACACCTTCAAAGCCTTTTGGTTCAGTAAAACTCGTCCCAAATACTCTTCCAACTTCCCTCACTACAACATAGATTCCTTAGTTTGATCATAAAGCCATCCTAAGGAGCCATTTTGATCAAATAAAAAGGAAGAACCCGAAGAAGAGGTAATGATTTCACCACCCTTTTCCAAGTTCATTTCTTCTTCCACTTCTTCTTCCTTTGTTGTTACCATTCTAAAATAATAACTCCAGAATCATATATATACTATGATGTTATTATAAATATGGTACAACCATATTCAGTTTTCTATCCACCCTTTGAATAACATGTCACCATACGTGCGTACATACGGCTTACCGTCTCCACGTCGTGGTGTAATTGTTATTCAATATATTATTATTTGGATGGGTATAATAATGATGTGTAACTCATGTAAATAATAAATATAACATGTTAATGATTCTGTATATATGATATACCATCAATTTATATATTATTTTAATATCAAACGAATGATATTGTCACTCGTGCGTACGTACGGACTACCGTCTCCACGAACGCGATGAGATTCATTCTCCATCGTAACCATTAAAGTATAATTATATTTTGATGATTTAAAAATTATTTTTAAGGACTTGATATCATTATGGATATGAATAATATACAACCTATCCTTTACAAACCTGTCTTACGTAACAAAACATATAAAAGACAAGTAAGATAACACTCGAAACAACGATAATACTAAGATATTATTATCAAATCAATATTAAAAGATCATATATGATATCATATTAATGTATATGATTCTTGTATAATTTAATAACAATTATTTCACCATTATACAGGAGGTTAACCTACCCCAACCAAGGAAAAGTACAAGGTAAGGGTTATTTCACAATCTCTTCATTATCCGAGGTTGTTTATACGTAATAATCTGCTGGGATATCTTTATCATCCACATCCATGTTTCTTAAAAATGTATTTCAAAACATTTTTCTTATTTACAAGAATATGGGTTAAAGTCATTTATACCCTTGTTTGACTTTTTATAAGAGGAATATTTCCGTCGTTTTCAAAACAAGGTCCTTTTTAACCTTTTCGACAAAATTAAGGTAAGAATGTTTTTTTAACTTATACGGTGGGTGCAGTTATTTTCCGCCATTATAAAATCTTCAAAGATTTACTTACAAGATTATAAGAATATTTTCAAAGAAAATGTTTTATTTTATATGGATCTTAAATGATTTCAAAAAAAATAGAAAGAGTTATTTCTCTAAAAACAGTTTTGATTTCATCTATGTCAACATCCTTTGATGGATTTTATGCTTATTTGAAGTTGATTTATTATGATACAAAACTTCTATATTGTATTGAAGGTTTTTTGATATGTTTGACTGTGGATGGGCTATTTTTATACCATTCATAGTTTATTGTGAAATTATTGACATTTCGTATGCTAGTTTTAATACGAATGTTTATATTATGTTTAAACCTTTTCATATGGGAATGCATTGGACTTAATATGTGACGGGTGGAGCCCGCTATAGCTCCTCGATGCATCGGTAGGTCTCATGAGACAAACTAGTGTCTTGGCACAAGGCCTTGAAAAATCTTATTTGTAGTCTTGGCACGAGGCCTTGGCTATGTGGTTATGATAGTCTGACATTATGCATTCCAACATTATGAAAGTGGTTATTGATTTTGCATGTGATTATTCGATTAGTAGAATATCCATGTGAATGAGTAAATGGCATTATTTCATTTTATTTATTCCATACAATGTTGAAAGTTCAACTTTGAAAGGCTTTTGTTTTAGTTATACATTGCCTTAAATTTTTATTCTTATTTATGAAAGTTTCCGCTATATTGTTATCTTTACTGGGCATTTGAGCTCACCCATTTTCTATGTTTTATTTTTTCCAAGAAGTGAAGAAGTAAATTATGAATGAACTACAGGGATATTATGTGGGGATATGAGTGTGGATTATGGAGACATTATGTTGTTGTAGTAGATTTTCATTTTATGATGTAATGTAAAACTTATGAATATATCTAGTGTTTCCAAGGATACTAAACCAATCGGTCTTTCGAGATTTGATCTTTCTTGTGATCATGCCAATGTTATGTAATAATGCACCGACTCTGGGTAACTAGGGTCGAGGCGTTACAGAATAAGGTGTAGAGACCTAAATCTGGGTGAACCCTTCTAATCAAATCATTTCATCAAATAAATGAATATTTTTTTTCAAATTCACACCAAAAGTGGGATTTCACAATTTAGAATAGTTAAAGATAGTCTATCAATGACTGGTCACACCAAATTTTGAGACATAGTTCGTGGTGATAAAACTATAAGGTGATTCTCATCTATAGAAATTAAAATAAGATTTCATAATTATTTGGAATAATGAATTTAAATGTTTATGGAGTCATTGGATTGTTCTGAAGGATGACCCAATGACACATGTCACAAAATGAATCAAATCATTGGGAAGGAATCTAGGCTGCCTCACTTAAGTTCATAGAAAACAACTTGTATTTTTTCGACCACTAAATCAATTATTTAGTGAGGTACTTCAGATAAATCATCCAATACCATGAGAACATGGAAAAAATAATTCCCACATAAATATTTCATCATATTGGAAAAGAAATGAAGAACGGAAGGAATATGCGTCTTACACATACCTCCAAATTAATGATGCTTATAAAGGAGAAATATTTGGATCCCATGTGATGGATATGTCAAAAAACATAAGGTGGATCATAGGGAAGATCCCACATTGATTCTGAAAAATATTGATGAATTGAAGATGAAAGAAGAAGGGAATAATAGAAATTTGTGTTAAAATATTTCCAAGTAAAAAAGTGGAGTTTAACCCACACCGATAGTAGAACTAGGATTGGATTCAAGGATGTCTAAACCATTTTCCAACCATAGGGAATCCAAAATTAAAAAGATTCTAATTCTACATTATTGTGAAACTAGTGTCACAAAGTTTTAGACAAACATTGTGGCCCCCTACACCACACTATATCAAACTGCACAATTTTGGGAAATCATTTTGGCTAGGTGTCAATGTTTCTCCTAATCATGTTGACTAATATAATTTCACAAAATGTGGGGCTCTAGTATCTAAACATGCTCTAGAGACCCTAATGACCTCTAATATGTTCCTAGTGAACATTATGAGGTCCTTTACAAGCAATTAAATTTGAGAAAAATGACCCATACCATTAAGAAAAATGGAGACATTACAACATACCGTCATTAGGACAACCCATATATAATATTCCCTTTTATTGGTGGGAAAAATCATATAATAAATGTTCAGGCCATTGGTAATGTAAATGAGTCTCCCTCTCGCAAGTCTCATTTTTTATAGGTCTTGGAAGCCATAGCACTTGGACCAAAGGAACTGACATGCCTTATAGAGCCTTTGTATTCCGATTAGTGACACAAATCCTATGAACCTCATATGATGTATCCATATCAATATTTCTATCCTAAGGTTCAAGTGAATTAAACGAATCATCATGTTAATTATAGAGCTATGATACATCAATGAATCCATGCATGTAATGGTACCTCTAAGGTAACAATAATTGATAGGGTACTTCCATGACTCTCCCCACTATATAGGAAGGACCAATGTAATTAGTGATAAGTTTACATATCTAAAAATTCATCAATGAGCCAAAAAGGAAAAACTTATAGAAATAACTCACTCCTAAAATTGAATTGTAGAGTTCGATAGTGACAATTAGAGTAAGACATCTTTATGGACTGAAATGGTGTTATATTCTTCTTGAATCAGTTGTACGTGCTCTGAAGTCTCTTAAAAAATATGAGGACCTAGTAGAGCATCTTAAAATGTTTCAATATAGAATAAGGATGAATACAATAACCTACCAAAAATGGCCTCACAAGGATTCGTATAAAATATTTCCTAAATTATTTTCCAATAGGGAAACACAATAAGATGGATATTATTTTCCCATGAATTCCAAAAATCAAGGATACATATATATCCTCTATCACCTTTATCGACATCTCAAACTACTGGTAGTCTGAGGGTGATATGATGTACTCATGTTCTGCAGTTAAACCAATTCCATTTTCTACCCTTTCAAGAATATATATGTAAACCTGTTGTCTCATCATGATATAACTGAATGGGGTACACCATTAAAGAATAATATCTTTGATATAAATCCTTCTTAGTTCAACAAAAGAGAATGTATTCTAAATTTATAGAATGTGTTGAATCTTTTTCAACCTATTGATAATCTCACATACCAAATTTCTACGTTGAAGGAATTTTAGAGAGCCTATCATAAAATTCATGGTAACATCAGTCCATTTCCACTATAGATTGGATAGGGGTTTTAAAATTCTAGAATGCCACTGGTGTTCAGCCTTCACCTATTTATGGGAGGATAAAAAATTTATAAAACATGCTTTTTTCCTCTACATACTTGTATACCAATATTGAGTGTGTACATCTTGATAAATATTAGTAAGCCCTTGGATAATACCCCAAACTGAAAAATGATATACTTTCATAAACTATTCTCATATATCTAAAGGTACTCAAACATTCAAATGAAATAGTTTGATCTCATTATCATCAAAAGGCAAACCAATAAGTGGGTTCTCACTTGGGACTCTCCCTTAGGATAAATTCCTCTGAATGAGAAAACCGCCTCATCTAGACCCACTCCATCAGAGAAGGTTTCACAACCATAACTACCATAATCATATTCCCATGATGTTTTTGACCCTCCTGGTGTATCATTGAAAATAGATCCATCAACTTCCACTCACTACTCACCTCCATGAAATCATGTGTGTCTGATTCATTTTACTCAAGGTGAAAACCATAGAAATACCCTTTCTCGGTATATAATAAAGAATATAGTAAAAATACAATGGGTATTCAACCCATATACGCTTCCTCAGATTTAGGTCTCATTTGGTGGAGATGTAAAATATATTTATTTGAACTGTGTAAATAATGAACTTTTCAACATATAGATAATCCCCCCAATATCATAGATCATGAAACACATATTCTAACTCGATGTCATGTGTACTGTAGTTCCACTCATGTTGACTCAACTGGTGAGACCCATACACTAAGACCCAATCACCCTACCTCATATCTAAACATGGCCTGATTCTAGAAGCATCACAGTAAATAGTATTTCCTTTTCTAGGATCATAGAGAATTTGGATCAGGGCTAATGTTATCCTCCCCATTTACTCTTAATTTTTTTCTCATAATCATCATACCATGAAACTTTCACACCCTTCTTGGTAAAAAAATATTTATTGTGTTGATAGATGTGTGAAATATTCAATGAATCCATTGTAATAGACTATCATCCCTAGGATATTGTGTCTATCTAACATATTACTGGGTTTTCCTTGGAACACATGGTTCTCAACTTCTCTGCATCAATTGATATTCCAACCTCAGATATGATATACCCCAATAAGTAAACATCACTGATCCAAAAGTGGCTCTTGGGGAGATTATAATCTAGTTTTTCTGACTTAGGGTATAAAAATGATATTCTTATGGTTATCATGGTTGTTTCTGATGTGATAATATACTAAGAGTTCATTATTGAAGACTATCATTATTAAATCATGATCTAGGTGGAAAACCCAATTCATCAAATCTATAATTGTTTATAAATTCATTTTTAAGGATAAAATATATAACCAAATACTTGTAAAATTTGTACCTACATTAGAATGTCGTACTTGGTATGTTTGATGAAATCACATGAATCTGATGGTAACACAAAATCAAATCAATCTTAGAGAAAATGGTTGCTCCGCCAAGCTAGTCGAAGAGGGCATCAATACATGGATGTTGATACCAGTTATTCACCATAGTCTAGTTCAATTAGTAGTAATCTATTAACAAAATGAGGGTAAAATATACTTTATTTTAAAAATGTAGAGGTGAACCACAAGTTCATGTGTTGGGCCAGGTAGAATATTTTTCCACTAAATCTTCATTATGATTCTTGAGTTCCAAGAGCTCTATAGGTTTCATCCTATTTGTATGAATGAACACTAATGCTTACCCTGTAACTATCTCTATGGTGAACTAAACATCTATCTCATGTGGTATGTAGGATATGTCCATCCATCCAACGGCCCGAAGGCCTTCAATTTATTTATAAGAAAATCCCCCTTTTAAGGGAAAGGGGGAACCCATCGACAACAGAATAAAAGAAAAAAAATGAAGAGGGGGGGGGACAACAAGATGAATGGGACAAGAATCTCATGCTAGGAGGTCTAAGGGGGCCTAAAATGATGGAGACCAAGAGAATCACGTTTTACCAGGTTAGCCCCCTCAGTCTTTAGGGAATGTGAATCATGAAAGTAAATGGTATCTGGACCCTGTATATCAATAGATGTAGGATGGTTAGTGACCTGATTCCCCTTTCGCAATGTGTGGAGCACTATTGTGGTATTTTTGATCATGCTCCAACACTTCTGGATGATATAATGAATCACCCAAGCGGTGGAGGCAATGCCTTGAAGGGAATTATGAAGGATTGAGGAGTTAGTTTCGGCCTCTGATAAACACATCCCTTTCTGGAGACAAAGGGATAGACCAAAAAACATAGCCTTGGGCTCCACCTGTAGAGAGGACACGTGGCCAAGTAGAGTATAAAATTCCATGATGACCGACCCATAAGAGTTCGGAACCACCCCACCTCCCCTATGGACCCCCATGTTGCAGGATCCATCAGCATCCAATTTGAGGCACGTGCTCGGCGGGGACCAGTAGACCCATCGGCCTCTAGAGAAGCTTGTAACTGGAGAGGAATTGCTCTGAATGGATTGAAGATGTCAGCAGAGAAGACATTCATGAAAAAAATAAAAAAATAGGAGGGAACTCCACAAAAATAATTACCTAATCAATCATAATGATAATATCCATCCGGGATGGCACTCTGCCTATCCCCTAATGATTGGGTCTATCTCGGCAATCATAGATTTCCAATTAATCCTTGTGAATATAAATGTTACCCACAGGTTATATGAAGGACACCCTCCATAGATATAAATCAATATGGTCATAATGCAGGTCTACCTAGTACATACTGAAAATGAAATCAAAGATGAGCATCTTAAGGACAATGAAATTCCACAGGATGTGACACTCACTGATCTCAATGTTCCACAAACAACACTGAAATATATTCTCCAATTAGTCCCCTAGACGTGTTTAAATAGTCATCACTCAAGAAGAACATTCAATAAAAAGTCTCAGACTTTTCATAGGTGTTTTATATATAATATTGTGTTAAACACCTATTAAAAAAGGAGAAAATAATGCGGTGTATACCATAATAGTATGTCAAATCGTATCTGGGCTTATACTCTTATTCATAGTTGTAGGATATATTACATAGATGTTACTTATTACGGATCCCTGAGATTATTCATATATAGTGAAAAAGGGACCACTCTATTGAAGCTAAACCTCTATGGCCTAACTGCATTAGAAACGACCACCTGCACAAAAATTTCCCACCCAAGATCAATGTATCACTGAGAGGGGGAGGGGTTGAATTATTTATGAGGTTTTATTTGAAGTTCCATTTCTTTTTAAATAGCCATCACCTCCCTTTATAGATAGATCACTTTTCTAAAAAAAAGAAAACACCAAATAAAATATAATAATTTACATGGTTCACTACATAACAAGAGAAGCTCCACTATTGTAACGGTTTTGATACAATCCAATACCACATAAATAATAAGAAAAAAATCCATCTATGTAGATTCATCAAGTAGGATATAACCCTACTTTAGAGTATCACTATATTAAATACACATGTTCATGTATTTCAACTAGGATGTAATGATGCTAATAAATGTATCTGTAACAAATAAAAAACATTCACCAGTTCCATCAAAACAAGTTTTTTCCTGGTCAAAATTCACTTATATAACCAATAAAAAAGATAATCACATTCCAAAAAAATAGTATTTAAGACCATATATTGAATTTTTAATGTTTCTATGTTCGATTTTGTAGTCCAATTCCTTATTTTGATTATAGTGTCTAGAAATATAGGTATGCCATAATAACGTTGAAAAAATTATGAACTACTTCTCTCTTAGTTCATAAATTTCAATCTGATTTCTCAGTATGATGTCCATGTCTGAAATGGTCGTAATTAAATATGATATTCCTTCATCATATTATATCTATATAACTTCCTCAGGAATACACTATATTGATATACTCTTCTCTCTAAAACATCATAACTTCTATCACTTCGTATAGATGTGAAAAATGTTCTTAATATGTTAGAAAGAACATTGTACTCTCCTTCTTTTAAAGTATTTCCAAAAATGTTTTATGAAGGAATATAAATAGTATTCCCACTTTTAAAAAATTTATCATCAATGAATTTTATTCCAATTTTAATTGCATATTTGACTTTTTCAGTGATTTTGAGCTCTTCGTGATTCTTCATAAATCATATGATATTTTCTCCAAACATAATCTCACTTGAGACACAATATAATATCTTCATTATAATTTAAATTTTAAAAACAATTTCATTATTACGATGAAAACTAATGTATAATAGAAGATTCATCATTATATTTCTATGTTATAATTGAACGTAAAAAAATAGAAGACTTATCATTATGATTCTTAATAAAATAAAATTATTTGTAAAACATTGAAAAATTTTATACATAAAAATAGACTCAACTTCTAAATATTATTTCACTTCCTCAAAAATAATCTTGCACCAGCCTAAAACATCATTAATAGTACCATTCATAATTTCACATTTTATTCTTTTTCCATAGATTGATGATCATGTGCATGTTGAATTTAACTCTATTGAGCCACATGTGATGAATTTTTTTCCATATCAATCCAACATATCAGTGTCATATGAAGTTTTATACATATACATCGCATATTTTATGATGAATCATGAATAATATGATGAAAAATACAATATTTTTTTGGTTTATATTGATCCAATAGTCATGGAATCAAAATGAAACCAACTTATATCTTGACCCAATTGATATAAAATAATTCAAATTTATGAATACAGTTAACTAAATTTTTGATATTCATATGGATGATAGTTGTCTTACATTCTTACAAACATAGGTCTTGAAAACCTCCACAAAAAAATTCCTCCTCTGCTAGATCAATGGAACCGGTTGTATGATAAACCTATTCTAGAAGTTGATAATCATTGACTTCAACAACTTCTAATAATCATTTTTTAATGATTTTTATCTTGTTGATTATTGGTCTTACTAAAACCCAGAATCATTATATTCACATATTTCAAAAAAAAAATCCCATCCTTCGAATATTTTTGTGTCAAGTGTTCTCACACAGATATACAAGTAACATAAATCATTTACTTTAGAACCTTCTTTATCCTACAAAAATCTATTAGTAAACATAAATTCATCAGGTCTTGAAGAAAAAATATTATTTTAATAAAATTTTCTGAATTTCATTAGAATGTGTTATAACTTCTCAAAATGCTAACAATTCATTCCAAACAGACCTCAAAACACTTGAAAACATGTATTCTCCCATTTACCAGCAAAATAATTGCATTAAAAGTTTCATATAAAATTGTAGTATTTTAGAATTACTATTTAGAAAATCATGGTCATATTTCCATTAGATCCATTCAAACTCCAATATATTCATCATTACACTCGTTCCTTTCTTTCCTAACCCAGGGTGTGTTCAGTGAATCATTTCACTTGCGAAACATATTCAGCACCAAAAATGAAATAATAAAGCTTTGTTATGAAAAGTGAATTCGAGTATCTGATTATGAATCATCTTTATTTCCTTATAATTTGATCACTAAATCATACAAATATAATTGATATATTTTCTATAAAAAAAAAGATAATAACATCAGCAAAAAATTATTCCATCTTCTAAACAAAAATTCTAACCAACATAGTCCCAGAAACATCCCCCATTGAATTTTTTTTCAACCACATTTCGTAACTCACTAAACCTAAAAACCTAATTATATATATTACTTATTAATGAATTCTAATGCTACATGAGCTAAATAATTATATTATATAAGAATTATTTTTTGAAAAACCTTTTCATTTATATATAGTGATTAGTGAACCATCTGAAACATTTAATCACAAAATTCATTTCCTAATATATTTACCTGTAAACAAAATTTTCATACATTAACTCAAAAAAAATTAGAATATTTCACACTCATACATGAAGTGTTCATATCTTATCCACAACTCACCAAACATACATTATTCCTTAAATCATTTTTCACATATAAATGGAATGATTTATGAATCCTTCCCCCAACCAAAAAAATCCAAATACTATATGAGAATGGGGATAGAAACACATACACAACATTGATGAGTAAGAGGTTGGACACCCGTATTCAACATCAATTTTTAAAAAAAAGCATCCTTTAGTAAAGGTGTTTGGTAAATGCAATCAACTATTCCTAATTTAGGGATAAATTTAATTTTCTATACATTCTCTTTGATTAAATGATATTTGATCTCAATATTTTTTGAATGATAATGTTGTACCAAATTTGTTGTTATTGGGTCATGGAACTTTTATTATCCCAACCAAAGATAAATGGTGACATCACTTCAGCAAGTAATCCTTCCAACTGAGCCTTAGTCCACATATGTTGGCTATCCACTTGAGTGGTAGCTACATACTCATCTTCAGTAATGTTATGTGTTACTAGTCCTTTTTCTTAGTATTAAAGTATACATAACTTTTCTATAGAATTCAAACTCCACCATAGGTGGATATTATATCATCAATGTTTCATTCCAAATCAGTAGCTGAATACCCAAAAAATTTGATACTTTATGATCTATAATACAAGATTCTTAATTATTTGTACGTTTGATATATCTATGTATTATTTCTCCATAAAATTGGTGTGATATTTTCTAGGAAATATGACATATGGCACAAAAATTTATAACATAAAAAATATGGTATAGATGAAGTCAAATACAAAAAAATCCCAAGTAGTTTTAGAAGGTATTTTGTGTCAATTTTCTTCTCTTCTTCATCATTAATTAATTTGGTTCCTACCTGAATTAGTGTGGCAACTATTTTCCAATTTTCCATTCAAAACATCTTAATATGTTCCATGTAATAATTTTCTTAGGAAAGAAATATGTGTCTCTTATATTGTGATATTTGTAACCTAAGAATGTAGTTCATTTTGACCAACATAGACATCTCAAAAAACAGTTTCATCTTTTTTGAAAATCATTCACTTGTTCATTCATAATTCCTTTACAGGATAATATCATAATCATAAAAATTTAAAATAATGGAAATATACAAACTATCATCAATTTAATGATTATTATCAACCCACCATTTCAAAGAATTAATCATTCTTAGACTTGTATCCAATTTGGAATTCTATGAGCATAGAGATTTATTTCATCAATTTAAAAACATAACATTCATTCTTACCATTAACAATAACGTATTTTTTTAATATAAACATCATCACCAAGCTCACAATTCAAAAATAATTCACATCCTTCTAAATAATTATGCTCTTTAAATGTGTAGTAACATAAAAAAAGATTCCAATTGTTTCTAATGGTTCCATTGGGGAAAATGCATCATCAAAATACATTCCCTCAATCCATGAGTAACATTTTCATTCTATCCTTTTTTTTCTTAACAATTCACAATATTCATTCAACTTTTTATATAACAGAAACCTTCTACCAATAATATTTTTTTCATTTCTCTAAGGTATGAGTTCCCATTTATAATTCTTCTGTATTTGATATAACACATCATTTATCACCTGAAACACATATATAAGATCAAAATATTCATTTAAATATTTCAACTAGACATTAGAATACAAATATGTATGTGTAATAACTTTTTATATTCTTCATTTTTTAACCAGTTGGTATTGATCACCAATTATGTTTTCAGATTCCACTTTCATCCTAAGACTAGGATAATATTTTCTAGATTCTTCATCATAATTAAAAATAGATATGTTTGATTTCTATTTTTTGTAGTATTATAAAAATTTTCATCCCTATATGAATACATGTCAATAATTATTTTATCCTCTTAGGTGTGATTTAGTGTTTACAGAGTGGAGTCATTGGTTCATTTGTTCTACAATAGTGTATGGTAACATGAGGTGGGGTATATTATTGCAGAATTCAATACGGTCTTCTCCACAGATGAGGCTCGCCTCCCCTTCGTTGAAATATTGTTCCATGGCATAAGGGGAGGAGGTCCAGAAATGGTGGCTCACTCGGTGTTGCTACATGTGGGGTACTGGTGCTTATGGTAGGCATGAAACAGGTCGAGACATAACGGTGTGGCAGTATCGACCCAGGGTATCATTGTCTGGGATAATATTCTACTGATTGAATTGAACAAGGAAGTGAGGTCATAGAAGGAAGCTCCATCTCTACATAGATTTAAGGAAATATGTGGTTAAGTCTCTTCATCTAGTAATGTGGAGGGAAATTGGGTATGCTAGCGGCCGCCTATATTGGTATTGAAGATGAACACCGATGTTTCTTGTATACTAGGCAACTCACGTGAAGGTAGAGTGATTCTTGATGATAGTGTCTTGGTCTACAACGAAATATTATTTGGATTTGGTTCTGGGACATCCCTTGAAGTGGGGGCTATAGAAATGATCCCTGGTCTTATGTTATGAAGGAAAACGGGGTAAGATTTTTTTGAAGTTGAAAATGACTCCATGATTGTACACAATTACATTAAAGGGAATGAATATCCTTCTTGTTTAATTTTTAGGTTATCAAGAAATAAAAAAATTATCTTCAATAGACAAGGTCAGGTGCTCCATAACTTGAGTGAGGGGAACAAGGTTGTAGACAACCTTGTCATGTTGGATCTATCTAGCTTGGTTGTGGTGTTTCCTCACAATACAGGAAACATTATGTCGAAGGGGGAAAACATTATTAAATGGGATGCGCTCGAGCTTCACTAATTTTGGTATCCATAGTCAAGGCATGTGACCAGGGATGGTGAGGGGATGGGGGTTCTTACTTTTTTTATTTCTTTTCATTTTGTTTTTTTCACTACTATTAATAAAAAATTACCTGATGATGATGATTAAATTTTATATCAACAGAGCTGATAAAACTTCCAGTCTGTTTTTGAAACATCTACAACATCTTCCATCTACATCATAACGAATAAAAATTCCATCTTCACCAACCTTTTCAAACATTACAAGGTTTCCACCTATCTTCATTATTATGCATGTTATCCCAGACACTCTAAAGAGTTTCAAAAATAACCATTTTCATAAAATATATCATATGAAGACTATCTAATCATTTCATGTATTAGAATTAATTTGTAATATAAATAAAATATTTCATTGATTGCTTCCAAAAGTAATGAGAGAGTCCAGGGTCAAGTAAAATAGTTCATCCCACATCAACAAGACTTCTATTTTTATCATTTAGGGAACAAATTATATTTAGGAGATTATGTTGTACCTAATTCATTCCAAAATCCATGCATGTCAAGAAAACATTCAAAATAAATATATTCAGTATTCACCAATATTTTCTATTCACAAGTTATTCACTAAATACACACACTCCTTATTATATTTTCTCCTCATCCATTTAATCATTTTCAGAGCATCTACCATATGTTGCATATATATGACACTAGTAATGTGATTAAATTCATCAATTAATGTATTAAATTACATGTCTTCCTGAGTTTATTGTTCACTTATGGCCTCAAAATTATATTAATTAAAATGGTTTGGGAATGTTTTGAAAAAAAATCAACATTATTATCCAAATATTATTACATATTTCTTTTCATACTAATTATAGAACAACAATATCTTCTTATTAACATATCAATATTTCTATAATAACTATCTTTCATTGAGAACATTCGCATGATTCTATATCAAATGGTTCCAATCATGTTATTGTCTAAAAAATCACTTCTATCAAACATAATTAATAATATTTTTGAAACACACCAATATGGGAGAATTACTTTTTGTACATTGGCCTCTTGTAAAAATTTTACTACTTCACATCTATTTAGAAGTAATCCAACTATTATGAAAATAATTTTTTTTTCCTTCACCAGAATGTTTTGAAACACCTAGCTTGTTGTGTTTCATCCCATCAGAATAAAAACATTTCTTACCCTATAAATTTTCATGCACATCGTTAGCAGACAGAAAATCGTTGATTCTATATGATTTTTCATTCCCAAATGTCAAAATTCCTTTGTCTAAATCTTTCTCATTATTCCACCATTTTATGTCTCCTCTAATATGAAAAGAAAACCCACTATCCAATATCAAAGGTTGTTCTCATTTTTTAGATTTGATTTTGTTTTCTATAAAAAGTTTTTTTTATTTCACTTCATATATCTTAACATATGGATTCTAATAGTTTTTATAAAACTTTTTTTGTTCCAATAATAAAAACAAACATTATTTTTCATGATATCTAGTTTTTTCACATCATTCACAAATTATTTTCAAAGGATGTAATATTTTTTTAATTATTACACTAAAAATATTAGGTTTCTTCATAATATATTACTCTAAATTCTTCCATTGAATGGATTAAATCTCTAGGAAAATTTTCCTATTTAAATTTTGGAAGAGAACTAATTTTTATTGATTAAGACAACACTTTTCTGCCTTATTCCTAAATCGACCATAGTACCAAAAATACCTATATAATTAATAATTAAAAATATAACATACATACTATCTAGAGCTATCAACATGTTTTTTTGAAACCATCTTATCATTCTCTTGAAAACATCACTTGGAACCATCCATTCTACTATTAATAAAAAATTTCTTTTTAATCATGGAATTAATTAGTTTCTTACCAAAACCTGAAATAGTAGAATATTTTTAGACTGAGAATTTTAAGAAACAGATAACCTCTCAACATTATTGGTTATGTCCATATACATAACCTTCATAGCTTTCTCCTTCAAAAATAACAATTTAAAATTTATTCTCTACCTTTAAAAGTTAAATTTTCCTTCATTGGTTCACCCTTTCTATGGGTTTCACCAAATTCAGAGATGGAGTTCTTAAAAAATCAAAGTCTCTGCTCAACATTAGAATGTTTTTATTGAACAATTTCTAATTATTCTTGTTTTTTAAATACATGACTGAAAAATTTTCAATATAATTCATATCATTCTTAATAGATATATTCAAGTAATTAATTTATTCCAACACCTTAACATTCTCATCCGTAAAACATTCATGAATTTTTTTTGGGAAATTTCACCTCTCAATTTCTTGATCTCATTCTCAAACATTAAAATATTTATCGTACACTATATTAATTTTTCATTCTAATGATATTATAATTAAGTATATTCTTTTTCAGAAAATATTATCTTAAACACTTCATTGTTTACTTTTTCAATGAATGTATTCTCTCCAATATTCTTCATAGCATTTTCATATTCAGCTTCACCATCGTATTCTTCATTATATTTAGATAAAAAACTTCTCCTTTCATATATGGTTAATTTTTTATCTTTTCCTTTGGAGTAATTTTTAGATATCTCAACCACATTCTTATTTTACCTTTTACACCATATATCTTCTTTATCATTTTTGTTATAATTCATTAATCAAGGTAAATTTGTATAAAAATTACAAACATCACCACATTAATGTAATTATAAGTGATGTTTCCCTTTATAATTTCATGTTCCTATTTTCACATTTTTTGAAATCAGTTATAAAAATTCATCAAAATTTTATATACCTCATATTTAGAATAAAAATCCTAGATATATTCTTATTCAAAAATAGTTTTATAATTTCATTACCTAGGAGCCATGAAAAGAATTTTTAATCAAAAAAAAATTTCATTTCAAAACATTATCCCTTCTCATTACAGAAGTAATGACAGTACTATAATGATCCTCCATAGATTGATTTTCAGTATCTCCATATTAAAAAGATTAAAATTTAGCATCAAACATATCAGGATGAATTATCAATATCTTTTCAAAAATATTTGAGTCTTCTAACTTCTCACTATGAATTATAATGGTGATAAACATATCATTCACCCTTAAAAAGATGTCCCTAATAGATTAATACTTTACCTTTTTTAGATCATTATAATTCAGCCTCAATATTAATAAAATGGATTTCTTCACCTTTATATTTTCTTCAAAAATGTTCTTCAACTATTCCCAGATGCCTTTGGCAGTATAAACACCCTTAAATCGAAGAAACCCACTTATAGAAAGCGATGTGAGTAAAAAATTCACAGATCTTCCTTTATTATTATGATTTTTATTTTCGATACATGTAAGTGGAAATTTTTCATCAATACATGGAAATCCATCTATTGATGCTTTAATAAATTCATACAAATGAGACATAAGATAATGTGACATTTTATGTTTACAAATATCATTGATGATAGTATTAATGACCAAAATCCCATTATTTTTCACACAATATAGTATTTTCAACAATACTTCACATCAAAAAAACATCAACAAATAGTATATAAAGATAACCTTTAGGTTTTATATCTTTTGATATTTCTTATAAAAGATCAATGTATAACTTAGAGGGGGAGGGGATAAATCATTGACCCAATTTTCTTATATGTAACATTTCTTTTGAAATAACTGTCACCTCATGTTAAATATTTATCAATTTATTGAAAACAAAATAGTCACACATCCACATAAACCTATGAATATACAAGGTTCACTACTCAAAAAGTGTAGATAATTATATAGAAATGTTTGGAAATGATCCAACACAACATAATACACTCGAAAAAAATAATTTCATGTGGATACAAAAAGATTGATACACCCTTAAACTTTTATTGAACTATGTTAAATGAAATAGTATACGCGGTTCATGTATCATGAAATAATGTAACACTTGTTAGTCTAAAAATTAAATAAATAATCAAAAATTGCTTAAATATAGGTTATTGTGGTTCCTGGTCAACATTAACTTATTTATCCTTTAAAAATTCTTCACAATACTATCCAAAAATTAGTAAGAAATATTATGGGATTGTTTATGATATATAGTTTGATGTCTCAGTTAGATTCCTTACTCAGATTAGTTATTCCATAAATATAATTCTACATGAATAATAGAGAATCAATTCTAAACTACTTTTTTCATAGTCCATAAATCTTAGTCTAATTTCCTAGTGTGATGAACCTGTCTGATTAGATAATCATTAAAAAAATCCTCATTCGTTTAATCAATTAATCAAAGAATCCTCATGAATTCTTTATCTAGAAAAATAATTCACTCTAAAAAATCAATGATTGCCTTTCTTCGTATGCATGTAAATAGTGTTCTGATCATTCACAGAGTACAATGTATTTTTCTTCTTTTATATGTTCATTAACGTTGTTTATGTGGTAATATTAAATTATTTCTTAATTAACCAAATTTCATTATCTATGAAAATCATTTTCATTTCAAGAAACATCCTTGACTTCTTTAGTTCATGTAAACCCTTATTTATTTTTCTTGAATAATATAAAAAAAATTCAAAAATTCAAATCACATTAGAATTTATAGGTAAAATTAATTATGATTCATATTGTAATTATTCTTTCTTCATTATTATAAAAACATGTGTGTGATAGTATATTCATTATTACGATTCAATTTACCTTTTGAATATATGAAAAATTTATGACTTGTTATTATGATTATTAGAGCCAACCGTTATTCAAAAAAAAAATTATTCTTCCAAAAACATAGTTGAAACATATAATGATTCATGTACTTCATCAAAAACACATTTTTACTACATTAAACAATTATTGATAATAATTTTTCTACATTTCTCATTTACTTCCCATTCCTTATACATGTTATCCTGTGCATAATGATGTTATTAGTGTTAGGAACCTCTAGATGAATAGTTGTTTGCCTCACTCCAATAGATCAATTTCATCTCTAGTATGATATGTCAATGACATATGCTTTTCTAAGATTGTTAAAACATTTTAATAAAACAAAAATATATACATTTTATTTTAATCTACTTGTGAAGGAAAAAATCAAATTTTTCTTATCTATTGACTGACTTCTATAATAACAATTCTTACTGATGAAAATGGCTGACTACATTTTTTATCATCATCTAGCTGAATGGTTCATAACATTTGTGCTTGCATTGGTCCCAAAAACACTAAAAAATCTCTTGATAGATTAGTGGAACTAGAACTCTAATAAATCAGTTATTGAAGCTAAAAATCATCGACTTCGCCAACATACAATCTTCCTTTTCTGATGATTTTTATCTTGTGGGATATTAGTCTCACTATTAACCAGAATCTTCAGCATCTCATGTTCTAAAAAAATCCTAGTATTCAATAAATATTCTTCCTGGTGTTCTCACATAGATTGAATGAGACTATAAATATTTGAATAAAAAAACCTTCTTCCATAAACCTATTCATGTAATCATGAATTATTCATGACTTATAGAACAATTATTATGGTAATATTACATCTGATGATCAATTGAATGTTTTATAACATCGTACCTATCCAGCACTTCCATCATTTGATATAGACATTATAACGACCCATACATTACATACATTTTTAATACTTCAAAAATTGAAGCACACTTATTACAACATATGATAAAACCACAAAGGACCGTATAGGTATAGTGTCTTTAGAAACTGGGAAACATAAACAACTGGTTCATAAATCTTCTACAGTGTCTCCCATTTATTTCATCATATCTATGGTCCCTTTTAGCATATTCTACTTAATATCCATCTTCCTGACCTGGGGAAAAGAAAACATAAAAGGGTGAGCTCAAATGCTCAGCAAGGGAAAATAAAGGAAATAAAAATCATATCATATCTTTTTGAAAATCAAAACCTGTAAAAGAGATCATAATATCTTAACATGGAATAAATCATAGAAGTGAAAATGAGATCCCCATAAAACTTGAAACTTTGTGGCATGCACACATAATCATGGAAAATCATTTCTTGTTAGTCATGACTCATTGCCAAGACTATCTTAGTGGACAAAGTCCCTTTCTGAACCGAGTTCACTCCTCGTTTCAGTCCTGTATCACTGAACCGAAATAACCTTCCGTTCCAGCCATGTCTATCTCATGAGATATAAAATCTTTACCCAATGCATTGGAGGGAGATATAGGTCCCACCCATCTTATAATGAATCCTTTCTTATGTGTTCCACATAATCATAAAACATACATCATCGCATAACACATGTAACAAAAATGGGATTCTTGAAACATCATGACATCATAAAACAATTCATATAATATAAAGGAATTCATAAAAATATTTCCATCACAACATAATCAAATCCATGTAATAATAGGGATAAAAACAGAACCCTTTTATTATCTTAGATGGAAAATAATTTTGATAAAATACTTGAACTCCATTCTTGAGGAAAATATCCTTTCTACTTCAAAAACACTTTTCCTTTCTTAACATGTCATAAAATTTTAAACTAAAAGAAGCTGATTAAAAATAAACTTGAATACTTGTAAATTAAGCTTCTTGGAAATAATGTTTTAGAAATCCATGCATTCCTTATAAGTTAAAAAAACATTCTTCGTACTTTTGTCGGAAAAGTCAAAAAGTACCTCGTACGGAAAAACGACAAAAGATTCCTTTCATATTCTTTACTAAAAACTCACCTAAGGGTAAAATTGGATTTAAACTATTGCAAGTGGATGGAAACAATATTACATATTGAGGGAACATGGATGTGGATGATAAAATACACCCCAGTAAATACTTACGAATAAACAATCTCGGATAAAAATGAGATTGTGATATTTCCCTTACCTTAGGTCCGATTTGCTTTGTTCGTGTCCGAAGCTCCTGTATAATGGTTTAAATAATGTTATTGACTTATTCCAGAATCATACATATTGATATGATATCATATATGGTCATATTATTAGCTTCTTGTTAGTAATATTTCATTGTTACTTGTTACTCGGGTCTTTATAACTTTTTGTTCTTATGCGTGTTTTGTCGAATAAATTCTTATTCTTATCTTTAGGTTATAGATAATTCATTTACAGAATGGTATTAGTGTAGTATATACCATATTCATTCATTCAATTCATTTATATAATCATTATGAAATGAAGATCATGTAGAACGAGTCGCATCACATCGTGGAGACGGTATTCCGTACGTACGCACGAGTGATGATATAGTTCCTATGATCGTGGAATTGTATTGGAGTATATATATATTATTTCAGTATCAATATTACTTCATAATAATCATATATAGTTACTCATTACACCATTATACCCATCCTTGTAAGGTGATGGTGGAAAATAGATTACACCACGGCGTGGAGACGGTATTCCGTACGTACGCACGCGCGGTGATTTCATTTTTCCGTAGGATGGATAGAAGGTGAATTAGGGTTGTTTAATATTTATAATAACATATCAGTATGTAAGTAATACTGATGTTATTACTTTATCATGAAACAACTAAAGAAGAAGAAGTTGAAGAAGAAAGAAATTGAAAAGATCGGTAATGGATATTACCTCTTCTTTGGAACGCCTCTTTGAATCCTCCACTTAAGGAACTATGATTGGTCTTTGGAGAAGACCAGGACCTCTAGGATTATTCTAGGGAAGTGGAGAGGAGAAAATGGCAGGGTATGGCCGAGCTTGAGTGCTCAATTTGGTGTGAGGAGGAGGGGGAGGAGGTGCCCTTTTATAAGGGAGGAGAGAGGCACCTTAGGAATATCTCAAAATATTATTTTATATTAAAGTCAAAATCGGTTTATAATGGTTCCAAAGGGTCTTATTTCGAAGCTAAAGTGGGGATGGGTCGAAATCCTATAAACCAATAAGATTTAGACAAGTTTAGGGTATTATTTTAACCTTATCAATTAGATTTAACTCTAAGTTAATTAATTTAACTTTTACCGTGTCTTTTTGTTTTCTTTCACTATATGGTTAATACACTTACTATAACATGCCAAACGAACCCCAAATTATTTATTATTAATATATATATCCTTATCTAAGTCATTTGGCCGAACCATAGATTTTTAGGAATAAAATAACAATTAATAATATAATATTTGATTTAAAAACTATTTTGTGTCAATTTTGACACTATTTGATATATGATTTTTGTGAAAGTCATAACAGAATTATATGTTCGAACCAAGTTGATTAAATCAACATTAATATATCATAGTAACCTAGAAAATTAGTGGAATTCATAAAAAGTCTCAAATTACATTTATTTTGGTGTTTATAACATCAATTATGTCAATATTTCATTAATAAGATAATTACTGGATCATCATTGTGTCATAAATAAATTAAATTATTTAATGTCTAAAAATTACAAATAAAATACCCTTATGTAGGAAATCTTTTTAGATTTCTAATTAATATTTATAGTCGAATTTATCTTATGTATAACCCCATATTAAAAATTATTTACTTATTAAACATTGATTTTAACTATTTTAACCCTTCTTTAAATAAATTAATAATAAATGTCCTAATCTAATCCAAGTGGGCCTAAATGGTCATATTTTATTCCTAAGTTTGTTTTTGGTCGAATTACACTTGTCCAATAGAATTAGGACATGTGTTAGGGTAATATTGATATCATATTTACCCTTAGTTACCCTATTTACTATTAACCGCGGTAAAAATAGTAAAAAGTTACTATTCACCAAAAAATTATTTTCATCTCATTGAACCACATTTTAGTCCTTGATATTAACCGTGTCTCTCGGATTTTTGAAATTCCATTCACAGAAGCGGTAAAATTAAGTTTTATGCAAAATTCAGTTTTTAACCTACCACTTAGTGGTTTCACTATTCATCAAAAATTGAAAGTTTTCAGAAAAATACCAAAATTTCACCCTAGGCTAATTTCGATATTCTGAGTCCAAAAATGAAGTCCTTTTTGAAAAATAAAATTTATAAAATTTCAAAAAGTGGTTATTACTATTCATAACGGCTAGTTTTAATAGCATATTGTTGTTTAGTAAAACTCGGTATTGCGTACGACGCAAGCTATCGAGGAAGGTCGTGATTGCGTGTAAAGCAAGCCAAGCAAGTGTTGTGTAGAAAAATATTTCTTTGATGATTTATATAACATAAAAGTCTCGGGTGTTACATTCTACCCCCCTTAAAAAGAATTTCACCCTCGAAATTCGTCACTTTGCAACAAACAGATGAGGATACTTCTCCCTCATCATATCCTCAAGCTCCCATGTAGCTTCTTCAAGTTGGTGGTTTATCCATAAAACTTTCACCAAGCGAGTGGTCTTGTTTCGTAGGACTTTTTCGCTACGATCCAGAATCTCTATCGGCTGTTCTTCATAAGAAAGATCTTGCTCCAGCGGTACAACTTCTGAGCTGAGTACATGTGAAGGATCTGGTATGTACTTTCTCAGGAGAGATACATGGAACACATCGTGAACTTGAGAGAGGTTCGGTGGAAGCGCCAATCGGTAAGCTACCTTCCCAACACGATCCAGTATTTCGAAAGGACCGATATATCTAGGGCTCAACTTCCCCTTCTGTCCAAATCTCATAACCCTCTTCCAGGGAGATATTCATAAGAACACTTTATCACCCACTTCAAACTCTAGGTCTTTTCTTCGGTTGTCGGCATAACTTTTCTGTCGACTCTGAGCTGCTCTTATGTGTTGTTGAATAGATCTGACCTTTTCTGCCATTTCATCAACGAGATCAGGTCCTAATAGCTTTCTTTCCCCAACTTCATCCCAGCAAGTTGGAGTCCTGCATTTCTTTCCATAGAGAGCTTCATAAGGAGCCATCTGAATACTGGAGTGAAAGCTATTATTATAAGAAAATTCTACCAAAGGTAGGTGTTGATCCCAACCTCCTTTGAAATCCATAGAGCAAGCTCTCAACATATCTTCTAGGGTTTGAATTGTTCTCTTAGACTGACCGTCTGTCTGGGGATGATAAGCAGTGCTGAAACTCAACTCTGTATCCAGAGTATGCTGAAGACTTCGCCAGAACTTAGAGGTAAATCTCGGATCCCGATCAGATATAATAGAAAGTGGTACTCCATGCAATCTTACCACTTCCATTACATATATCCTGGCAAGCTGATCTAGAGAGAAATCCTCTCTAATAGGAATGAAGTGTGCAGACTTTGTAAGACGATCAACTATGACACAGATAGCATTATTGCCTTTGGAAGTTTTAGGAAGTCCTGTGACAAAGTCCATAGTGATGTTTTCCCATTTCCATTCGGGTATGGGTAATGGTTGTAAAATCCCCTTAGACTTTTGTCTCTCAGCTTTAACTTGTTGAAAAACCAAGCATCGAGAGACATATTCAGCAACATCTCTTTTCATGCCATCCCACCAGAAGTACTCTTTCAGGTCCCTATACATCTTCGTGCTTCCAGGATGAATAGAGAATGAAGAACTATGAGCCTCATCCAACAGCTCCTTCTTTAATTCGGGGATGGGAGGAACACAAATCCGATTCCTGAACTTTATTATCCCATCACAATCAAGGTTGAATTCAGGAACATTTCTCACCTTCTTTTGTAACTCGACATCTTCTTTCTGTGCCTCTTTAATCTTCACATGTATAGATGGTTGAACATTCATTTGAGAAAGATAAGATTTTTCCCCTACCATTATAATTCCAAGATCCATCCTTTGTAAATCCATAAATATTGGATCTTTTGTGATCCTCATCATGGATAAACTAGCATGTTCTTGTCGACTTAATGCATCTGCCACCTTGTTTTCTTTCCCAGGGTGGTAATGGATTGAGCAGTCATAATCCTTAATCAGCTCCAACTATCTTCTTTGACGCATATTCAACTCCTTTTGTGTGAAAATATACTTTAAACTTTTATGATCAGTATAAATATCACACCTTTCACCATAAAGGTAATGCCTCCAAATCTTTAATGCAAAGATTACCGCAGCCAACTCCAAATCATGTGTTGGGTAATTTTGCTCATGGATTTTCAACTATCGTGAGGCATAAGCTATCACCATATCATTTTGCATAAGAACACACACCAATCCCTTCTTGGATGCATCACTGTAGATCACAAACCTTTCTCCACTACAAGGCAGTGTGAGCACAGGTGCACTGGATAACCTTCTTTTCAACTCCTTGAAATTCTCTTCACATTCCTCTGTCCAGACAAACTTAACTCCTTTCCGAGTCAACTTGGTGAGTGGATTAGATAATCGTGAAAAATCTTTTACAAAACGTCGATAATATCAAGCCAAACCAAGAAAACTCCGGATCTCAGTTACTGTTGTTGGTCTTGACCATCTTTCGATAACCTCTGTTTTTGCTGGATCCACAGATATCCCCTATTTTGAGATTATATGACCCAAAAATGCAACTTTTTGAAGCCAAAATTCACACTTGGTAAATTTGGCATAAAGCTTCTCCTTTCTCAGGGTCTTCAATATAATTCTCAAGTGATCTTCATGCTCTTCCTTGCTCTTTGAATAGACAAGAATATCGTCTATAAAGACTACCACAAATTGATCAAGATAGTCTCTAAAGACTCTATTCATTAGATCCATGAAGATAGCAGGGGCATTAGTAAGACCAAATGGCATCACTATAAATTCATAGTGTCCATACCTTGTACGGAAAGCCGTCATTGGTATATCCTTCCTTTTGAACCTTAATTGATGATACCCTGAACGAAGATCAATCTTGGAAAAGTATTGAGCTCCGCGTAGTTGGTCAAATAAGTCATCAATGCGTGGGAGAGGATATTTGTTCTTGATAGTGATCTTGTTAAGTTCTCGATAATCAATGCAAAGTCTCATTGATCCATCTTTCTTCTTAACAAATAGAACAGGTGCTCCCCAAGGTGACACACTAGGGCGTATGAATCCCTTATCAAGATTCTCTTGGAGTTGCCTCTTCAATTCCTGCAACTCAATTGGGGCCATTCTATAAGGTGTCTTTGAAATAGGCAAAGCACCCGGTACGAGTTCTATTGAAAACTCAACTTCACGATTTGGTGGAAGACCCGGCAATTCCTCCAGAAAGACATCATCAAACTCCCGTACAATGGGCATATTCTTAATCGTGAGTTTCTCACCAACCATTTGAGATAAATAACCTTCATTTAGTGGAATCAATACCCATAAGATGGAAGAAATTTCCACTGGAAGGTTATGTTCATCCATGCATTGATAGACGATCGTAGATTGATCTGGAATATGAAATGTGACTTCCCTTCTTTGGCAATCGATATGAGCTCCATGTAGAGAAAGCCAATCCATGCCAAGAATCACATCAAATTCCACTAAAGGAAGGATCACAAGATTTGCAGGAAGCACTTTCCCACAAACTTCGATCGGAGAAGAATTATAAACTTTTGATGCGATTGATGTGCCATTAGGTGTTGTCACAGCTAACTCAACATCTAATTGTTGAGGTAATAAGGTGATACCCTTAGAAAAGCCTTCAGAAATAAAAGAGTGGGTGGATCCAGAATCAAATAAAACATTTGCTACTTTAGAGTGGATGGTAATTGTACCTTTCACCACATCGTTATCGTACTCCACATCGCTGATAGAAATTGCATGTGACTTTCCTTTGTCTTTAGCCTTAAGATTTTGTTGACGTCGACCATCATCATCAACCCTTGGATTTGGGCATTGATTGGCATAATGCCCCATCTCCTTGCACTTGAAACATTGAAGTGTAGTAGGTTCATTCTGTGTATCCCTTCCTTTGTTTGCGTCATTAGACATCTTCTTCCCATTATCACGGCATTCAAATGCCCGATGACCTTCTTTTCCACATTTAAAACATTTACTTGTCCCTTTAAGACAACTCCCTCCATGTTTCTTTCCACACTTTGAGCATAAGGAAAAGCTCATCTTCTTTTCCGTGTGCTCTTTAGATTTTTCTTTGAATTCCATCTTCCTCTTCTTATCAAACCCATGTGACTGATGGGTTACTCCAATCTCCATCTCGACTTTGAGAGCACATCGAACGATTTCCTCGTAGCTATTGAAGTCCCTTATGGCTAACGCCCTTCGAAGACTTGGTTTTAAGCCACTAAAGAATCGATCGATCTTACTCTCAGGTTGGATAATAATACCAGAAGCGTACCTTGCAAGTCTTGTAAAATTTGCTTCATAGGTACCAATAGATTCATCATCCCTTTGCTTCAGTTCAAGAAACTCTTTCTCCATCTTTGTTCGGAGAATACGAGGGAAGTACTTATTGAAAAATAAGTTCTTGAACTCGTCCCATTCCATAGACTCAATTTCATCCCTTTGCCTCGTATTCTTAACAAGATTCCACCATTGATCAGCATCTCCTTCCAAACGATACACTGCTAGGATGACTTTATCATGCTCAGAACATTGAAGAACTGAAAATATCTTTTCAGTAGTACTAATCCATTGTTCAGCAACTAATGGATCAGTAGACCCGCTGAAAGAAGGTGGACGCTGCCTCATGAAGGATTCAACAGAATGTTGCTCCCTTCTTTGCTCGTTTGGAAATCCTGCATGATTAATAGCTTGAGAAAGTTGTGTGAGCATGGCTACAAGATTTTGCATTCCAGCTCCCATATCGTTTGTTTGCTCAGGGGGACAATCATTGCATTGCCCATCGCATTCCGCATTAACACGGTTCCTTCGGGTTCTAGCCATTGACTAAAACTAAGAAGAATAGTGTGAGCAACACTAATTATAATAGGAAACCACATAATTCAAGAATAAAATATTTATGCTTAAGGTCTTATCCTAGGTTATTCAAGTCCATTTCTAAAACACTAAGATTGTGTTCTATGCTTAGACTTATCCTTAGGGTTCTTACTAAGGCTTTCACATCCAAGTTTCCAAAGGTTGACTATACCTTTCCTCTGATACCAACTATAACGACCCATACATTACATACATTTTTAATACTTCAAAAATTGAAGCACACTTATTACAACATATGATAAAACCACAAAGGACCGTATAGGTATAGTGTCTTTAGAAACTGGGAAACATAAACAACTGGTTCATAAATATTCTACAGTGGCTCCCATTTATTTCATCATATCTAGGGTCCCTTTTAGCATATTCTACTTAATATCCATCTTCCTGACCTGGGGAAAAGAAAACATAAAAGGGTGAGCTCAAATGCTCAGCAAGGGAAAATAAAGGAAATAAAAATCATATCATATCTTTTTTAAAATCAAAACCTGTAAAAGAGATCATAATATCTTAACATGGAATAAATCATAGAAGTGAAAATGAGATCCCCATAAAACTTGAAACTTTGTGGCATGCACACATAATCATGGAAAATCATTTCGTGTTAGTCATGACTCATTGCCAAGACTATCTTAGTGGACAAAGTCCCTTTCTGAACCGAGTTCACTCCTCGTTTCAGTCCTGTATCACTGAATCGAAATAACCTTCCGTTCTAGCCATGTCTATCTCATGAGATATAAAATCTTTACCCAATGCATTGGAGGGAGATATAGGTCCCACCCATTTTATAATGAATCCTTTCTTATGTGTGCCACATAATCATAAAACATACATCATCGCATAACACATGTAACAAAAATGGGATTCTTGAAACATCATGACATCATAAAACAATTCATATAAGATAAAGGAATTCATAAAAATATTTCCATCACAACATAATCAAATCCATGTAATAATAGGGATAAAAACAGAACCCTTTTATTATCTTAGATGGAAAATAATTTTGATAAAATACTTGAACTCCATTCTCGAGGAAAATATCCTTTCTACTTCAAAAACACTTTTCCTTTCTTAACATGTCATAAAATTTTAAACTAAAAGAAGTTTATTAAAAATAAACTTGAATACTTGTAAAGGAAGCTTCTTGGAAATAATGTTTTAGAAATCTATTCATGCCTTATAAGTTAAAAAAACATTCTTCGTACTTTTGTCGGAAAAGTCAAAAAGTACCTCGTACGGAAAAACGACAAAAGATTCCTTTCATATTCTTTACTAAAAACTCACCTAAGGGTAAAATTGGATTTAAACTATTGCAAGTGGATGGAAACAATATTACATATTGAGGGAACATGGATGTGGATTATAAAATACACCCCAGTAAATACTTACGAATAAACAATCTCGGATAAAAATGAGATTGTGATATTTCCCTTACCTTAGGTCTGATTTGCATTGTTCATGTCCGAAGCTCCTGTATAATGGTTTAAATAATGTTATTGAATTATTCCAGAATCATACATATTGATATGATATCATATATGGTCATATTATTAGCTTCTTGTTAGTAATATTTCATTGTTACTTGTTACTCGAGTCTTTATAACTTTTTGTTCTTATGCGTGTTTTGTCGAATAAATTCTTATTCTTATCTTTAGGTTATAGATAATTCATTTACAGAATGGTATTAGTGTAGTATATACCATATTCATTCATTCAATTCATTTATATAATCATTATGAAATGAAGATCATGTAGAACGAGTCGCATCACATCGTGGAGACGGTATTCCGTACGTACGCACGAGTGATGATATCGTTCCTATGATCGTGGAATTGTATTGGAGTATATATATATTATTTCAGTATCAATATTACTTCATAATAATCATATATAGTTACTCATTACACCATTATACCCATCCTTGTAAGGTGATGGTGGAAAATAGATTACACCACGGCGTGGAGACGGTATTCCGTACGTACGCACGCGCGGTGATTTCATTTTTCCGTAGGATGGATAGAAGGTGAATTAGGGTTGTTTCATATTTATAATAACATATCAGTATGTAAGTAATACTGATGTTATTACTTTATCATGAAACAACTAAAGAAGAAGAAGTTGAAGAAGAAAGAAATTGAAAAGATCGGTAATGGATATTACCTCTTCTTTGGAACGCCTCTTTGAATCCTCCACTTAAGGAACTAAGATTGGTCTTTGGAGAAGACCAGGACCTCTAGGATTATTCTAGGGAAGTGGAGAGGAGAAAATGGCAGGGGATGGCCGAGCTTGAGTGCTCAATTTGGTGTGAGGAGGAGGGGGAGGAGGTGCCCTTTTATAAGGGAGGAGAGGGGCACCTTAGGAATATCTCAAAATATTATTTTATATTAAAGTCAAAATCGGTTTATAATGGTTCCAAAGGGTCTTATTTAGAAGCTAAAGTGGGGATGGGTAGAAATCCTATAAACCAATAAGATTTAGACAAGTTTAGGGTATTATTTTAACCTTATCAATTAGATTTAACTCTAAGTTAATTAATTTAACTTTTACCGTGTCTTTTTGTTTTCTTTCACTATATGGTTAATACACTTACTATAACATGCCAAACGAACCCCAAATTGTTTATTATTAATATATATATCCTTATCTAAGTCATTTGGCTGAACCTTAGATTTTTATTAATAAAATAACAATTAATAATATAATATTTGATTTAAAAACTATTTTGTGTCAATTTTGACACTATTTGATATATGATTTTTGTGAAAGTCATAACAGAATTATATGTTCGAACCAAGTTGATTAAATCAACATTAATATATCATAGTAACCTAGAAAATTAGTGTAATTCATAAAATGTCTCAAATTACATTTATTTTGGTGTTTATAACATCAATTATGTAAATATTTCATTAATAAGATAATTACTGCATCATCATTGTGTCATAAATAAATTAAATTATTTAATGTCTAAAAATTACAAATAAAATACCCTTATGTAGGAAATCTTTTTAGATTTCTAATGAATATTTATAGTCGAATTTATCTTATGTATAACCCCATATTAAAAATGATTTACTTATTAAACATTGATTTTAACTATTTTAACCCTTCTTTAAATAAATTAATAATAAATGTCCTAATCTAATCCAAGTGGGCCTAAATGGTCATATTTTATTCCTAAGTTTGTTTTTGGTCGAATTAAACTTGTCCAATAGAATTAGGACATGTGTTAGGGTAATATTGATATCATATTTACCCTTAGTTACCCTATTTACTATTAACCGCGGTAAAAATAGTAAAAAGTTACTATTCACCAAAAAATTATTTTCATCTCATTGAACCACATTTTAGTCCTTGATATTAACCTTGTCTCTCGGATTTTTGAAATTCCATTCACAGAAGCGGTAAAATTAAGTTTTATGCAAAATTCAGTTTTTAACCTACCACTTAGGGGTTTCACTATTCATCAAAAATTGAAAGTTTTCAGAAAAATACCAAAATTTCACCCTAGGCTAATTTCGATATTCTGAGTCCAAAAATGAAGTCCATTTTGAAAAATCAAATTTATAAAATTTCAAAAAGTGGTTATTACTATTCATAACGGCTAGTTTTAATAGCATATTGTTGTTTAGTAAAACTCGGTATTGCGTACGACGCAAGCTATCGAGGAAGGTCGCGATTGCGTGTAAAGCAAGCCAAGCAAGTGTTGTGTAGAAAAAGATTCCTTTGATGATTTATATAACATAAAAGTCTCGGGTGTTACAGACATCAAACTGATTGGAATCACGTATTCTCCACTTTACAATTATAATAATTTCATCACAGGTTTCTCAAAAAACATATGATAATTGATAATGTCTAATTAGATTGAAATTTTAATATTTTTATTGGATGTATTTGTACTCTAGTAGTTTTATAATTATGATCAAACCTTTCATTCCATACTCAAGGTGAGTCTGATGAATCTTTTCACTTACAAAACATATTCGTTACCAAAAACCATACAAATAAAAATTCTTATAAATTGTTTTTCTGATTCTATGATTATAATACACCCTTATGTAATGATCATCCAATAACCAAAAATTTTAAAACTGAATTTATTTAATTTTATTTAATAGAAAAATAAAATACAATCATAACAAACTTCTTCTAGCTTTCAAACACAACTTCCTTCCAACATGGCCCCTACATACTCTGTCTAATTAGCTGGTAGAAGACCAAATTTAGGCCTGATAGGGAGTCAGTAATTGTAAACATGTTGGTGGTGCGGGAATAGAACACCATTCAATGGGAATTTGAAGAAATATCTTCAAAAACCCTAGTCGATGACTATCTTTCCAATTCCCCCAAACTCGATCGGGTTCCTTTTACAATTGGTTTTTTATGGCCTCCCTTACTTCACTAGTGACACACTACATAGTTTTTAGTGTATGCCACCTAGCATGAAAAACACCCATATGTTCCGTTGAATCAATATTTCCTATGACATGATATACTGCTTCCCTACATGGAAGATTCACTTCATTAGCTCTTGAAACAGAATTCCATCAATATATTCCTAGTGATGAGGTCCTAGTTTACTATTTCATTGATGGTGGGCAGTTAAAATTCATTCACCTATTATCAAATGGTGTATAGAAGCCCATCCTTGAATTTTCTCACATTCACCATATCTTCACAAGATTTTGACATTGATAAATTCCTTAACATGATGTTCCATGTAGACTATTTCATAACTGATAGGTCTCCTTGATGAAGGGTTAAGAAACATAGAGTATGTTCTATAATAAATGTTCGTAGAAAGAAATTATCTATGAATTCTACCTTGGTGTTTTCCCAGACCATACCATGATTTCCACTATCTTGAGTGATGATGTTCCACAAATTCTCAGTTGTGTTATGTAGTATATAGATGGTGATCTTGACTCTCTTCTATGGAGGAATCTGTATATGATCTACTATATAAATCATGGCCTCATTCTATGAATCAGTATCCTGAGGTCCTTCATCCTTTAAAAAGGATGGAGGATACTACATTAAAAAAATGCTGATCAGTTCTGTCGTTCTAGAAGATGATCAAGGAGCCCCAAACATAGACTACATTAACAGGGAAAAAACTATAAAATTACTGATTATTGTTGCCCAGGGGAAGATCTACAAGAGGTTCCTCCGGTGGAACTATAATATAGCCTATATAGAACATATCTCCCACCACATCCAAAGTGTGCTCATTTTTACATTCATGGAGTCTAATATGAGAAATTCATGGTGCCATAGCACTACATTTTAAAATGGAATTTTTTAGGGAATATTTAAAACATACAGGGAAATAAAGAAAATTAATGAACACTCTAATGGCCTTCCAATAATCAAGTCACAACCTTAAGCCTACTTCTAGAGCTAGGTCATGGTGATAAAGAAAATTCACTTAAGGATTGTAGAGACATGGGCTACATCCGACTACTATGGTCGTGTTGGAGACATGGTCTCATATAACATAGTACAAGTTGTGATAAATGGAGTTTCAAATAAAAGGTATTAAGGAAAAGACCCTTTATATTGAATTTTGTATCCTCATCTATATGTAAACTATTTGTTTTAATACATTTATTTATTTAATTTTATTATTATTTATTTAGTTATAAACATCATATCAAAGTTAATTGTGACACCAATTTCGAATTTTTATAATCCATACACAAATAAAATTAAACTGGACCATCAGGTAGTTCTAGTCTAGCCTTTTTGTCTCTATCATGACATAATAGGTCATGCATGGTGATATGATTAATTTAATTCCATATTCTAATTTTTGGAGTACTCTCCCAAAAAATTTCCTTTAAATTTCTAAATTAAAAAAACTGATGTGGAATAAGTTGTTAAATAAGGATTAATAAATAATATATGAAAGAAAACACCATTTAGATTGGTGTGGGAACTTTAATTGAACCAATTATGTCATCCTATAATAAGTACTAGCACAATGTAAGGAATAAAATTTTAAATACATACAGAAAGAAAATGAAATACCATATATTCATGTAGAAATATAGATATGCCCTAACTTAATGTAGGAACTTTATTTCATATGGTTCCATGTATGATGCATGAATTATAATCCCTCATATTATCAGACCAAGGTAATGAAATCCATTATAACAATATAAACAATTCTAATGTTAAAAACCAAATTACATCACCAAAAGAAATACTCCAAACAAAAATTGTAAGAGAACAACCAATAAAAGAAATGACCCATCCCATAAAATTTGGATTTTCCCTTTATGTGGGTTATCTAATCCCAAGAATAGGATCATTTCCAAATTCCATATTTTCATAGTAACATTTCTAACATAAACACTAATTAAAAAGTAAAAAAGGACCTGATACCAATTTCTAGAATCCATCCCTAGATTCCAATCAGTGGTGCCCTATGATAGTGGCCAAAAGGCCTCAAGTTTGCCCCACTGATTACCAGAGGCTTCCGACTAGCAACAAGGGTCTAGGGAATTTATGATGGGAGCCTATCCCCTCATCAATCAGAGTTCAAAACATATATATATATATACATGTGTGTGTGTGTGTCTGTGAAATAATAATTTTATAAGTAGACACTATAGCATTGGACTAGTAACTCACCATAGTAGAAGTAGTAATAATAGATAGATAATAGTTGAACATTTATAACTAATCATGAAGGATAATAAAAACAATCATAATCTAAATTGAAATTGGTACTAAAGATAATGATCATGATTTCATTTAACTACTAAAATAACGTTCATGGGGAACATGGTGTATATGTATAGTACACAACATAACAAAAATACTAAAAGGATTGAAAGTAGTAACTACTAGAATAACAATAATAGAAATGATCCCTTGATCCCACCCACTATCCAAGTATCATAATCAAACATCAGAAGCTACATACTTCCCTTATCATTACATACAACTAAGAAGTCTTATTGGTTAAAAAAGGCATCCCAATAATGTTGTAATATATTCTCAGTGGGCCACCACCAATGGGTTCTAGACCTATCCATCTCATGAAATATAACATGAAAATTTTACCATTAATAATAAATTAAAAAAATAATTAAATATGTAAGTGTATTGGACAAGGATCTACTTGTGAAACCCACCCAATGATTCTTCTTAACCTAGGAGTTCTTGAACATAGGAATCATGCACAAATGAAGTGTGTGGAATAGAGAAAAATATTGGACTATCCCTAACCATGGTATTTTTATTCGCAATCACATCACTGAGTTTCAGATTCACTTTTACATTTCTCTTAATTTAATTAATTTAAATTTTTTTTGAATTATTATGTTCCACCCAAATCCAATCTAAGTCATTCCTATGGTAGTCCAATGTATTTATCTAGGGGTTATATACATGCATCAATGCCATGGGAGATCTTCCAAGGAGACCCAAGTATGATGTAGTCATTTTCATAACTAGAATTGTGTGATAACATCTATAACTAACCTTAGAGGCCATCCCTAAAATCAGACATATGGTTTTCTGTCAGTCTCATGACATAGAACAACGATTGAACTACTTATCCCATCTAATTGGTCACCCCTAGGGAACAAATGTCACAGATATCGAGGTTAAAAGGAAAACGCATCACAAGCCAATCCTAGGAATAGAATGTTTCGACCCTGGAATGCTTATAAAAATATAAAAAACTATTTAAATTCAGGATGAGCCCATCCAAGGGATCCTTAAATCATAACCATTTGTATCTCCCTCATTACTAAGGTGATATAAAATAGTTATAACTTTATTATCATGTTAGACAAGGCACTTTATTAAGTATAACATTTATGGAATAATTTGTAGGGTCATAGCTTGTGGTTCACCATTATAATACTTTCAATTCATCAATTCATGTAATTAATTATATGTGAAATGCACATAATATGGTGTTTCATAAATTAAAAAAGTGGAATATAGGCTATCAAGGACATATTACATCCAAAGGGTTGGATTATGTCATGGTGATCAACCTGTAAAGTGATTATCCACTATAGAGAAGCATAATATGAATGTATATAAATTTAAAATAGTTAATTCAACATTTTGAAGGCATAACTAAGATGATTCGGCATGTGAGGCTATGGAAATGTCATAAAATGCAATGAAATGCTGAGAAGAAAGCTTGAACACCGACCATAATTACATAGAAGACCACTCAAATATTTTGTAACATTTTTTTGAGATAGGATGAGAGCTATTGGTGAAATGGCCCAACACCCTAAAAATAGGGAAAATGAGGTTTCAGGAAAATAGTTCATTATGTGGGAAAATAAATGTTGTGAAGAAGAAAGAAGAGTGATGAACATTCCTCATGCTTTCTGATGTCTCTAATGGTTAATGATTCAGATTCCATAAGTAGATATATCAGAAATACCTAAAACGGATTTGGACAAGAGATATTATGTGGATGTAAGGTACAAATGAAGGAGGGTAGAATAAGAATTGTGGTAAAAATATTTTGAGGGAAAATTGAAATTTCCCATACACAAACAAGGGATCACAGTTTTCCCTAGTAGTTGGCCAAACTGTGTCCCAACCTGACTGAAGACCATAGTAAAAGGGGTCCGCAATATCTCATGGGTGTGTGCATGGGGTCACATAATTATAGATATAAATTGTTCCCCCCTTCACCTCACTCTCTCATATAAAATGGTTTAGGGAAACCATGCGTGATTGGAGGCATAGTTTCTTCTAACAACATGACCATATATGATTATCCTAAACGTGAGGCTCCAGGTATCGAACATTCCCCAAAAACCTTCATGACATCTAACACATACATTGGGAACATTATAAGGACAATCTAATGTAATTTAAACTAAAAAATGTCAGATACCATTGTAAAAAACAAGATGTTATGCCTAGATTTTATAGATTGTTTTTCAAATATAATGTAGAAAAGAACATGGTCTGGATCGATAATAATGTTTAAAAAACTAGACACCATCTTCAAGAAGTTATAATTATATTTTATTAGATATTATCATTCCTTTTAATAAGGAATTTAGAAAATTACATGATAATTATTAATGATATTTATGAATAAGATTATATGGGGATGGCCATATAGTTAAATCTAGAAAAATTTACCGAGTTTTACATTAAATTAATTAAAAAATAGATCAGTTAGGATGAAAATATTCCTTTAGAGATGTAATTTCAATTAGGATCATATATATATATATATATTAATTAAAGAGAACATTGATAATCAAGAACATAAATAATGATATAAATAAAACTATACTAGTGTAGAGAAAATATCATGATTATGATTTACATCTAATGACATACAAAATGTTTTTTTTTTAAATAAGAAATAATGTAATCTACATATTCTAAAAAAATTGATGATTGAGATTATAATAGTCATTATATTCCTATTCCAGTAATTAATTTTGCTTTTGAAGCATCTATTTCTTAAATTTATCTTGAGAGAAGATTAAATTTGTTACAGAAATTGAAACATCAAAATTTGTTATTACTTTGGAGGAGGTAAAAGATAATTTTGTTTCCTAAGATGTTATTCCAATGGATGAACCATTGAAATAGAAAAACATTTCCTTAAATTAATGGATCAATAATTTATTTGATACTCATTGTCGTTTCCAAAAATTGATTGTTTCATCTATGGTTTTGAATGATTTAGTGAAGTAGAAATATATATAATAGAACAAAATTACAAATATTCTCAAAGATCAAGGGATAAATGATCTTTGATAATAAATTCTTCCATTAATATCAATCAATGAAAAATTTTCCCCCAAAATATTGTTCAATAGGAAATTGGATTTTGAAGGTAATGGAAAATATGTTACAAAAAAAATTTCATAAAAACATTCATGATTACCGTATCCTCATTGGTAAATTAGAATTGTTTTTTTAAAAGAATTATAAGCCCATACAGTAGATGTTCAACAATTAAATGATTAATATTTTCATCAAACGAAAGAAATTTAATGTTTTTCATCAGTTATTTTTTAAAACTATGTTTTCAAAAAATTAATTGAAAAAAAATGTAAAAATATATCAAAAAATTACTGAAGAATATCAACCCCCACTCAAATCATTAGTTAATATAATTGGTTAAGTTATCTCTTCACAAATAAAATTGGATATAATGAAGTTAGTTTCATTTGAAGAATTTTTGATTTATAATTTTTCTTCACCATGTTCTTATGAGATATCTATTAAAAAACAAATGTGGAAAATGATGATCATATTGAAATCAAGTATTTCCCCCCTTATAAGTTCAAGGATCTTTTTGGAAAGACAATTTTTTATAAAACACCGATGAATAAAAAGGAAATCTCATCCCAATATAATGCTTCTATCAATGCTCAATCCTTTTATAGAAAGAAATATGTTATTCTAATAAAACAAAGAAGTACAAATCATAGCAATAATATGATCCTAAAACTCAGTTCAAGAGTGGGATTCAAAAAAATAAATTTGATCTGAGTTCATTGTTAAAAATCTACAATTTAGATAATATATTCCATAGAAAAATTTAAATACGTTTTTATGGAAGATTAGAAATATATCTTGTTGATGAAAAGTTTATGATGTTCAAAAATTACTTCAATTATAAACTCTAGTATTTTAATGATTTTTGTCACTAGACAATTTCTTTATATCATAATTATGAAATTCCCTTCCAAAAAAATTATCTTCCCTAAATATTCAATTAATTATATTGAAGGTAATATTTAAGTAGTTTTCTCTACAATTGAAGATATAAAATACATAGTTATAATTAAAAAAATGTAGATGATCTAATAGTTTATAATGTTCAGTGAGAATAAATTAAAATTAGATTAATGGGCCAAAAATGTTACATATTTTGAAGAAACATTTGTGGAGAAAGACCATCAATTTAGTACTACTGAAGAAATTTTTTAAATAGATGAATTATAATAGATGTGTGATGTAAAAATGAGATTCTTTTAGAGAAATGAAAATATGTCATCAAGGAGAATCACATGATTGAATAATGAATTAAATAAATTGATATTTTAAATTTCTTATTTAAAATATCTCTATATATATGAAACATTGATCTATAATCTTTTTAAAAATAATATTTTGATTATGCTAATTTTTTGTTTACACATGTTTAGGTCACTAATTTCTGTTTTCATTTCATCTAATGAATTATTTAAAGTTTTATATTTTTAAATTATTTTATAATTGATCAGACGTTCCATTATTTTACATTGTGGGGATTTATGTTATAGTGGTAAAGGGAAATTTTTGATGATGTAGAGGATTGGATGGTGGAGTTATATATGATATTTGAGCTGGAATAAATTTTTGGTGTGTATGTCTGTGTTGTGTCCTACAGGGACTTTCTATGGTATAGAGAGGTCGGTTGTAGCATTTATACATGGTGGTGGGGTTATTGTAGTTATCCCATTTTTTAAATAGTTGAGGAATGGTTTCTATGTTGTTTCATGGTAACTAAGTTGTGGTGTGGAGTAATGTTAGAGGCTACACTAATGGGATGGTTGTGTTATAGAATTTTTCTTAGTGATTTAATTCTATAGTGTATTGATTTCTCTTGTTCCCCAGACCATCTCGTGATTTATATGATTTATGGTATGAACCTCTCTATGCTTACAATATTTCACTTTGATGAGGCCCATTATGGTATGGTCCAATCCTTTATATTATAGTTATATATTGATTTAGTACATTTTAATTATGGTGAATGGTGTTTCATCGTGACCTTTTAATTCCCATTTTTTCTATAAATTCATGAACCCCTTCAAACCTTACAATTTCTCCCCCTTTTTCTCCCAGAACATGGATGATTAAGGTGTTCCCAATGTAGATCCCCCCCATCATCAATATTCATCCCCAAACATGGGATATCAATCCATAGTTATTCTAAGAACCTTTACGTCATTTTCCATCAATGTTTTCTCTGGATATTCATCTGTAGAATGCTAATGTCTCAAAAATGACATCTTTTATTAATTCATGATTAGATAATTTTATATTATGTTATATTATAATATGATAAATGTATTTCCTTATGATTTGGTTATTTTTAGCTATAATTATCTTATTCCATCCCAAAGCTATTATTTAGAACATTTTTTAACTTTATAGATCCACATTGTCTCTTTTTTTATATGTATATGTAGGGATTTCATGGATTTGGTTTTCATGACCAGACACATACCATTTATTGAGCCGCACCTACACCAATTCCACCTCCATAGGCCTGGGGTGGAAATTAGCACCAAATTCATAACTAAATCAGGTAGTCCATTGATTGAGTACCAGTACACATGCATATAACCAACTCAATTTGAATGTGAAGAGGGAAAAAATAAAAGACTCAACGTTGATATATATAAACCAAAAGATGCGTGGACCAATAAATAGAAAAAAGTATGCACAATGTAATCTAAAAAGAAAAGAAAAATATACACATACAGCTAGGAAGTTTTCCAAAATTGACAAACATGAAAAGTGTAAACCGCTGAGAGATCTCAATGCCTATATCCCAAGCTATGACCATCACAGGTGGTCAATGTACCACTATCCCTAAGCTCCTCTGAAGTCACAATTGACTTGTCTATTTTCTGCAAAAGACATGACATGGGATAAGAAAATCCCATGTAGGGGTGAGTGTATACATACCTAGTAGAATGACATGAATATTATATGGTGGTGAAGTAAGATACCATACTGAAGAAGAAAGGAGAAGATAGAACAACGTGAAGTAAAAGAGCCTAGCTCAACACAACACTAGGGGGAAAGAAAACTCATTAGAATATAAGAAGCTCAGAATGGTGAGAATATGAACTTATTAATATTTATTCACTACATATAGTAGAAGAGTATACTCACCCAACCCTGAGAATATAGGCGTAAAAAGCATGTGGTGTATCATGTGAATCTTCACCTCTCTTGGAAGGAGAGTAACCAAAACCCAAGGAGTGGGTTCTGAAAATGTATATATATATATATATATATATATATATATATAATTTTTCTGTGTTCTTAGTTAATGAATCTCAAATGATAAAGTAACATGATATCGAACTCAAATCTCATCCCAAGAAAAAAAGCATCTAATAGTTCTAAGAGTATACGTCAAAGATGCCCAGAATCCCATGTATTCCCTAAACACATGAGTGAAAGGGGAAAAATCACCACACCATGATACTATTATCTTTGGGTGGTATTGACTCACCTTCACAGTTTAAGGTCACATCATAGGGACACATCTCTGTGAAGAAAGTGTCTCATTTTATTGGGAGATCAAATTCATCATAAACCATGTCTCACCACTGATCTGTGTAGCTAAATGGTGAATACACAAACTAAGGGACCCATAAACAAGTTTGATAGGGGGTTCAGCTCTAGTAGTAGTTATATATGACTATTTCCCTAGTGTATCAATGTGATATTACTCAAATTTTCAAGTACTCGCACCTCGGTATCACAAGTGGGTTACACTCTTGGTCATCGTGGATGTGTGCCCAACCTGGTTGGGGGTTCAACAATGATATAATTTTAAAGGACCTATGCACATACTAATGCGTAGTTCCACTCTAATGTCATCGAGGACCCACCCTATACTACTTCAGGGGGATCTATTCTAAGATCGCTCATATCCTTTCCTCACCACTACTATCGTCGAACACCACCAAAAAAAAGAGTCCTTCTCGGCACAACATGCATCGTAAATCGAAAGCCGCAACTGAGGTCATCGTGATGATCTACATTTAGAAACACATTGGATATGATGTTTGCTCACCTGAATCGGTAATCTAGTGAAAATGGTTCTTTTCATTGAAACATATAGGAATGAGACCTCAATGGGACTGCACCTCAGTTCCAACATGAATATTCCTAAACTGGCCTAAAAGAATTGTATACAAAACAGGATCACGTTTTTATAGATGACATGAAGATTTGACATCTATTTAAGAGTTATGACTATTTGAAAGAGCCACCTGAAGAGCTTCCAATAGGACTACACAATCACATGGTCTAACCGGTCAGGATCAGACCACTCTGGTCAGTCCACCTACCACTATTGTAGACATCCACAATTGACTACTTGTGGTGTGTTCACCATTCGACCAAAAGCATATGTCCTTCCACTTGCCGCACCAATTAGCCTCTATTGTCTACCAGTCGGGACAGGCCGCGGTCGCAACATGTACATAAGTTCAAGATGTCGTAGCTTCATGGTCAATTGTGGACTCTCCTCACCTCTGTCACCCAAGGTCTGACATCGGTCTGATCTGGGCCTGCCTTAGTCTGCCCCACATAGCCGAGCATGGCTCGTCCTACATGGCGGGGCCTGGCCAAGATGGACCCATTTTAGTTTGGCCTACCTAGCCCTCCAGTGGCTGGCCTATTTGGTTGGCCCGTTTGTAATTTTCGTCGTCCTCATAGCCACCAGCCATGTTCTACGACCGCCAACCATGTTTTTCGACAACTTGCTGCCAGATTTCTCACACCCTGCATCACTGCTACCACCGTCATTTGATATGGTCCCCAATGACCACCTACCACCATATTTTGGCTCTACTGATGTGCACAATCGTTGACCGCCATGCATTGTTGGTTCCCTATATGGACCATTGCACCTCCTTCGATACTTAAAACAAGAAGCAAACATAGATATGGAATTATAAGACCATGATATACACAAATCTAACCCCCTATTTATGATTCATTTTCATTTCAATGCTCCAAAAAGTAAATAATGAAGAACGCATGGAGAATGAATAATAGGGAGAAAAATAAATAAAATCAATGATAATATTGGTGGTTATTTAGTTTTTCCATCAACAATGATGTTCAAAATGAAAAAATTTACATGGAAAAAATATTTAATTCTAGAATAGGGAATGGAATCAAATGAAATAATACTACCGCGATTTGGATCTATTCGTCATCGACGATCACATCAAGAAATTATTATTGCAACCCGTTGAAGATTTCTCATTAAATCGCCAAAGGGTGGTGAATGGGAGGTCTTACCAATGGTGTAATGGTTTTAAGGTAACCCTAATTAGGAACCCATAATTACCTATTTATATTCGGTCAGGGAACTACATAACTTCACCCTCTAACATTCACTGAGTATGAACATACCTCACGCCCTCACATTAGAGAGCACATAGGGAAATAACTATATTACCAACTCAATCGTGGTCACATATTTTTGAATTGAGTCCTCATTTAAGTGTTATTTGAAACAAAATAAAAAATAAATTATTATATTTAATTTTTTTATTTATCATTACAACTTCGATGTCATTTTCTATAGAAGACCCATGGAGAAAAATATTAGGTAACTCATGTGTTAAACACCACACTACAGACTCAATAGTGGCTTCAGATTTTGGATTTGTGCTTCCCATTGAGAATAATTCCACTTCCTTTATAAGAATAGAATAAAATATAGTTAATATTTTCAAAAACATAATTCTCAGCACACCAGGCATCAGAATCTCATGTCGTCTTAGTACCTAGATCTATAAATATATATATAATAATATTTGAAAGATATATAAGGAAAAAACAAGGTCTCTATATAATTCCTTATTCCACCATTTTTTCCCTGAATTGAAAAAGTAGGAAAACAACTCATGATGATGGGACTGCATCTGGATCTCCCTTTCCTAGGGTCACTCTTGCATGTTTTTTTCCACCACAACCCATGAACCAAAGTGGGTGGTATTTCCACATAAGGCCCACTCATGTCGATCCTCGATCTTTAATAGGTTCTCTAAAAAGGTGGGACCATCTTCAATTTCCAGCTCCCCCTAGTCAATGAAAAGTGTATGATCCTGCATGTATCTCCTCATATGCAACATGTGGAAGATGGAGTGAATTCACTCTATCATTGGGGGTAGGTAAATGTAGTATGAAAAATTGAATACATGATTCATAGTCTTGAATGGCTCGATGAACCATAGGGATAACATTCCCCCTTGATAAACCTCAACATTCCACATCATTGGGAGACTCTTGAGAAGACATGATCTCCATTATTGATCAAAAATGTCTTATGATGGCAATATATATAGGATTTCTATCTAACCTGGGATATCATCATCCATTTATAGATGACCTGTATATTCTACTTCATCGCCTACACCAACTCTGGGCCCATAAAATATGACTCTCCATTCTATGTCTATTATAATGTTGAGTGTCATGGTCCACTGTATATGAAATAAAAAAGTTTCATACTGATTGTATAGTGGTATTTTTTTTTCTAAACAAACTCTACCAGTGGTATGTGATCCTCCCAGCTATAACTGAAATCCAACATACTTGCCCTTATTGTATCCTCCAGTACCTAGATAGTGTGCTCGGTCTTTCCATCAATCTAGGGGTGAATTTTTGTACTCATCTATAGAAATTTCCCAAATTCCTTCTACATGCCTCTCCATAATCATTATGTATACTACGAGTCGCGATTAGAAAAAAATAATCAAGGGTACCTTGTGAAGGTGGTCGATCTTCTATTCGTACAACTACCCCAAACTCTCTACTAAACTCTTCTCCTTAATAGCAATGAACTGTTCTAACATTTTAGTCATTGATTATTACCCAGAGGATTTCATGGAATTTTTCTATGTTAATAATCCAAATGATGTAGTATATGGATATGTTGTCCATTTTATACTCTGTAATCACATGAGTCTGCAAAAAACATGTTAGAACATGGTGCTCATCCATCACCAGATGAACTTATGGAATCGTTAGATGACCTCGGCTATGATTCATCTCAGTTCAGACGACCAAAAATAATGCTTTAGATCCTAGAACATATTCACTTCATTAAGATATAAAAATAAGTTTGATGTGTGGAAATACAGCATCACCTCTTCCAACTTCATGACTGGAACCTCTTATTTCATTTAAAACATGATTTGATTATTCAATCCTTTAGAATATTCCTCTGGTGTGTTGCCTGTGGATATTTGATCATTCATAAATTCATAGTTGATGTATTTTAGTTGAGAATCATTGACATGCTGAGGAAGATAAGGAGTCAGCACCATCTACTAAAGAAATAATTTACCCTCCTGCTCCACCAGGTTCAATGGAATGGAATAAAAATGCTCTAATTCTTCCAATAGAATATGAGACTAGGACATCCTGCTAAAGGAATCTGCTGAAAAATTTCCCAATCCAAGATTATAATCATTTTCAAAGTCAAATTCCTACATGAACTCCATCTAGCATTGATAACTCAGATTTATGTCTCTATGGGTGAAGAAGTATTTGTCGCTCTTATAGTTTGATTAAACCACAATGCTCTCTCCCATAAGATTGGGTCTCCACATACTTAGGTAAAATACTACCACTACTTGATCTAAGTCATGAGTTGCATAATTCTTCTCATGGGGTCTCAACTTCGTATACTCATATGAAATGACTACATATCGTTTCATCAATACACAACTGATCTGACACATTGAGACATCACAATACACTACAAACTCAACAACTGACACTAGTAGTATCAAAACTAGAGTTATCTTCAGCCTCAAATTCAACACCATGAAGGACTTCTAGAACAACCTGTACATGGTAAAATGCTATCCCATTATTGTTATAGTTGTAAAAGGGGACGAAATCCTGGAGATGACTGCCAAAAATATCTTCTAGTACTCTCCCAACCATGAAATATTCAAACCATTAACACATTCCTGATTGGATCCAAAGATATAATTTTATTTATCTTTGTTGGATCCATTGATAAACCAATATTAGAAGTGACATGCCCCATTATGTGAACCTCATGTATCCAGAACTGGCACTTCGAGATATTTTTTTAAAGATGGTTCTCTCAATGTAATTCAAGGACCATCCTTATGTGCTATTAATGCTCCTTCTCTGATGCAATGTAGAAGAGTACGTCACAAATGAAGACAAAAAAACTAATCAAATTAAGGAGAGAAGATATTTTTCATGAATTCCATAAAAAATAAGAAAAATTACTCACACCAAAGGGAATCACTAAGAACACATAGTTCCCATATAGATATAAAAAAATCCAACGTTAGAATATAAACCTTACGGACCCATAACTGGTGGTAGCCAGACTAGATATCAATAATGGAGTACCATATCATATCTCGCAAGTGGTCAATGGGGTCTTTGATCCATAGCAAGGGATACATGTTCTTTCCTGTGGCCAGGATCATGTGACGATAATTCATATAAATCCATAAGCTCTCATCTTCCTTCTTCAGGAACAAAACAAGAGCTTCCCAGGGGGACACACCAGGTTTGATTAAACATTTCTCTTGAAGGTCCTCCAACCATAACATCTTCTCCTAGAGATATGTGGGTTCCATTCAATATAACGTAGACGTTATATGGGAATTCACTATTTTAATGTCAATGAAAAACATCAACTCCCAACTCAGAGGTAGTCTCACAAATTTTTTAGGGAAGACGTCCATATAATCCTCCACAAATAATGAAACCCATATGATTGAAGAGTATGTTTAACCATGGATTACACTCACTCTCTAATGGTTAAGTGGATTCAACCTTAGGCTCACATAGTCTATAGGTCCTACTACGAGATCACTTTCACCAAGAAAGGAGAACGTTGTCCAATCATCATGTAGGCATCTGACTAGAATGTAGTGATAGTCGATTTGGGCTCGATCCATGGAAATCCAATTCGTGAGTAAGATGAATTCATAGGGTTCTCATGTGATGACATGTTGTTCACATATGAACCTCTCTCCTCCAAGATATTTCTCACACTGTCGGCGGATGAAAGACACAAAAGAACCACTACCTGTAGGAACATCAATAAAAAGATCTTGTGTTACCACCACTATAAGGCTCTCTACCTACTGTACTAGAATTTAATAAGGGAAAATAATGAATTAAACCTGTGTCAACAAATAATAAAGAATGAGTATAATAAACACATATTGTACCTTGAATCAACTCATGTGTTGTGGGATCACAGACATCCATAGCATGCACCTATCTGTCGTTCAGGCCGCCAGCTCCTTAATCCTTCTATGGGCTTTCTGATGGTGGTGGTGGGAGAACCTATTAGCTTGGTCTCCTATATGAATCTCCTCTTGTTCCTATTATTTCACCACCTCCCTAGGGACCACCTTATCCCCACATAGGGGATCCCTGATCACATGTTTGTATCTATAGTGGTTGTCTATTTCTATCATTTGGGGTGTCTCATCTTGTCTAGTCGGATAGTCTCATGCCATGTGATCATTCCTATAACAATAATGGAACTGGCCCTCAAGAATTCATAGTTCTCTATGCTACCCGGGTGCCTCTTCACCACATTTGTGAACCATACCCTGGGGAAGCCTCCTGCATCAAAATCTTGTCTACTAATGTCTACAAACAACTACTTATGCCACAACTCTATAAAATCCACTTTTATTACAAGACAACTATTTTCTCAATGACTAAAATACTTCTAGAACTAGTGCCTTAATGAGAACTTCAACATAGTTTTCCATGAATAATGGTAATTTTCTTGAATTAATCTCAACATGGAGTCCCTACTCAAACTTTTGTGCATAGAATTTGCCATTATAGATCATGTCCAGAGAGTACCGAGTCAGGTCTGTGAACTGATAAATTTTACCTTACACTATCATCCCTCACTGATAATTCCTTATAAGGTACTTAATCTCAATGGAGTATATGATGGAGGGTAGTATGCCTCATGGAACAACTTCTTCAAGTCATCCCATTACAGTTTTGACTCATCATGTATCTGAGTAACCAAGCTCCACTAATGTCTACCCACTCCATGGAAAAGAATGGATTCCAAAGCTACCATTAGATTCTTCTATGTCCGAACAATCCTAAAGAGGTAGACCACTGACTTTGTCCAATCTTATACTACTTAAGGATCTGGTTCAACACGGATCCTCTATGGTCTTTACTGCTGGTACTCATGGAGTGCACTCAAACTGCAGAAGTCCTCTACCTTCTCTTCTTGGACTATCTACTGCTCAACAGTTGGAGTTGAGGCTCCCTACCCACCTAGATGAAGGGGATCCCTTGATGGACCATGAATAGAGGTCTCATCTCTCACATGGTCATCATTGTGAACTAGAGCTGGTATCCAGGTAGGCAATCATAGCGGATGAATTTTGAAATTTATCAAGGAGTACTGTAGTAAAATAAACACACACACACACACACACACATATATATATATATAATGGGGAGTTAACTCATGAAGGATAGTTAGAGACTCAATCCTATATGAATCATGTACCATTGATCGCTACAATAAATGGATCCGTTTTTCAACATGACAAACAGGTAATCATAGTCATAGGTAATGGATATGTTAGCTACTCGCACCATCACTATGCTCCCTGGGCTAAAATCCTTTATGAAGATAATTAGAAAATATGGAAATAAACCATATCAATCCTTTTTAATGGGTAAATCAGATTCATGTTTCCGAAATGAACTTCCTATGATACAAATCTATCATGACCCAACCCATACCTGGGCTCGAGCTGCAACAACCCAAGCCCACATCCATATGAAAGGGTTGGTGACTAGTGTCGAATGAATAACTAACTCCGGGAGGCCTTTACCTGAGTACCAATACATATGCACGTGTCAAACACAATGAACAATTGTAGAGGGAAATAAATGAAATATGGAACACTATTATAGATATAAAAAGATGCACGGACTAGTAAACATAACAAAGAATGGTAGTGTAAGCTGAAAAGAAAATGAAAAATTACTCACCCACAGAGAAATATGTCCCAACCTAGTAAACTCAAAAAGAGAAAACTTCTGAGAGAGCCCAACTCATTTGTACCATGCTACAACCAACGCACGTGGTCTAAGAACCTCTTAAACCTAAGCTTCTCTAAACTCACAATCGACTTGTCTTCTATCTTCCAAAGACACGATAGGTGTTCAAAAAATCCCATGAAGGGGTGAGTATATAAATACCTAGTAGAATTCCCTCAAATAGTAAAGGGGGGAAATAAGAGATAAAACTAAAGAGTAATTAAATAAATAGAATAATTTATGGTAAAAGAGTATAGCACATACCAAAATATTAGTGAATGAAAACACATCCAAACACATGGATCTAGAAACAGTGAGATTATAAATTTCTTATCGAGTTTTTTCTACTTATATTATGAGAGTATACTCATCTAAACATAAAAATATAGACCCCGAATTCAAGTGGAATACACCTTGCATCATCACCTCACCTAGAAAGAGAGTAACCAAAACCCAAAAATATTGGTACTAAAACATGATATATATATATCTGTGTGTGTGTGTGCTCTATAAAAGAAGCACAAATGAGAGATTAAGGGGATCACGTTCTCATAGCTCACACCAAGAAAAAGAGTAACCAATAGTTCTATGATTATCCATCAATGTTGCCCTGCATCCCACACATCTTCCCTAAATAGACAATTCAAATAGGTACAATCACTACACCATGATATTTTCCCCTTTTTGTATCACTAAATCAATAGAATGGTTTTAGGTCGTGTCCTACGGATACGTCTTGGGGGGGAAGAATCCATCTTTCACATTAGACCAAAGGTACACAAAACCATGTCTCGCCACTGATATGTATCATTGGTTAGTGAAAACTCAATGTAAAGGACCCACACCTTTGTGCATAAGGGGGTCCACTCTTATAGTACTCATAGAAGACTCGCGCCCTAGTGAGTTTGGGAGGGTTCCAATATAATAGTCAAGGAATTTCGTCTTTGTATCAAAAGGGTGTTTCACTCTAGTTCATTGAGGACCCATACCCTACCCTATAGGTGGTTCCACACATATGTAACTATAGAGGATCTATACCCATGCTAATGGGAGGTTCCAATAGGAGATATATGATATCCTTTTCGGATCACTACTATCCTCAAACACCACCTAGAAAATCATTATACAGGGAACACCTCACCTCATAACTTAAAATCAACATCAGAGTTCACCATCACACTCTAAGTGTAGAAACATCTAGTATATGTTGTCCACTTGCATAAAACAGGAAAAAGATTAAAGGGTAATTTTTTTTTGAAAACATGCACAAATGAGACCACAAGGGGCCCATCCCTCAATCCTAAATTTTGAATTACATTCCTCAAAGGTAAATCTAAGAAAGAAGATCAGGTTTCCATAGACATCTTATCAATTGGTCTTTCAATTTAGATGTTATGACTATTTGATGTTTCCATCCAAAGATCTTCCCGTTGGCCTACATGATCCCATGAGCTGACTGGTGGTGGTCTATCCCCCATGGTCAGTCCACCTACAGCTGTGATCGGTCAAATTTACGAACTAACCAAACTGCATGGTTGACTACTAGGGACCAACCATAATGTCTACACATATGGTTGCTCGAGCTGCAACGACCTCATGATCAAACATAATAGCGATTCTCCCTGGTACCCAAGTTTTGACATGAGTCTGCCTTAGTTTTTCCCACTTGTCCATGATCGACCCAGCCCACCTTACTAGGCATGGCCCAATTGGCCCAATTCAAATGTCGACCACCTATCCCTCTAGGGCCTGAACATTCTAGATGTTTTTTCCTTGTTATATGCCATTAACACGGCCACCCACCACGCTACATTTCCACCTTCCACTACCCGGGTCATAACTTGTGTCACAACCACCACCGTCATTTGTCGAGACCACCAATGGCTACCTCTAACCATCTCATGGATCCACTACAACATGATTATGGTCCCTTCCATGGACCATCGTGCCTCCAAAAATTCTTGAAACATGAAAAAAATTCATAACTAAAATCCTTGGACCATGATCAACATTGATCTAATAACATTCGATGACTCATTATCATGTTGATGCACCAAAAATTAAACGACGAAGATCCCATGAAGAATAGGTAAAGGGGAGAAAATTAAATTGAATACAAGAATACACTGATTTCTTTTTTGGTTTGGCCATCATCAATGATGTTCAAAATGATGAAATTGAAAATTATGAAAATGTATAATTTTAGAATGTAGAATATAATCTAGAAGAATAATCCTACCACGATTATGATTTGTTCATCATCGATGAGCACATCACAAATGATCATTACGATCTGTCAAGGATTCCTCATTGAATAACCAATGAGAGGAGAGGAAGAGATCATTCCAATAGTGGAAGGATTATGAAGAAACCCTAATTAGGAACCCATAATGACCTATTTATATTACTTCATGGAACTATTTAACTGCTCCGTCCAATAGTCATAGGTTCTAAACATTACATGCCTTCTCAGTTTTTTTAATGCATAGAGAAGAAACTACATTACAAACTCAATAGTTGTCTCAAATTTTCAATCTGTGAACCAATTAAAGAGTTATATGAAACAACTTCCAAAATTAAATAAATTAGTTTAATTATTTTATTTAGAGTAACATCCTTGGTGAATTTTTATGTAGAAGACTCACTCCAACTAAAATTATGTCCAACTTAGGGTAAACGCTAGGATCCAGACTCAGTTGTGGCCTCAGAATTCAGATATGATTTTTTTTATAGTTATAATACTACCATCATATGAATACTATAAAATATAATTAATATTTTTACAACATAAATTACAAGAACATCAGGCCTTGTAATTGCACGCCATCTCAGTACAATGATCTAGAAATATATAAAGAAATAATTCATAAACATACAAGGGAAAACTTGGACTCCAATTTTATTTCATTTGGGTGGATATATTGGATAAAATAATAAGATATTTAATTTTCATAATATTAAATTTAATGTGGATGGTATTTTTTGTTAATATTTTTATAATTTTATGATCTTTCTTAAAGGATCCACTATGTTTTCTTGCGTTCTGAAAAACTATGATATTAAGAGAATTGTTATGTAGAGAAATTTTTTAGTATGAAATAATTCTTGAGAATATTATCATTGTATAAACTTATATGAACATAAATATATATATTTAACTGGTTTCCATGAAAATAAAGAATTGTGTGATAATTACAACACTAAATAAAATGGGATGTTAGTAAATTTCATTTTGTTGAATATGAAATATGGTGTTAATAAATATTATATTTCTATTATTTATTTATGTGAGGTGGGTGTGATGTGTGATTATGTGTGGGGTTGTGGATTGTTGTAACAATTTAAAATGTTATGATGTTATATGTGGTTTTTTGGTGACTTGGGCTATAAAGACGACAACTATATCACTATTTTGTTTACATTTATTCATTTTTATGAAGGTTAATTATAGATCTTCTAGGTGTTGTGGGTAAAAATTGGAGTTTCCAAAGGATACAGACCAATGTTTGTGTTTATTTCATAGTTTTCATAAACATGTGTCTATCCATGAAAGGGGTTCTTATTAGGGGATATTGTGGTTTTGTATAGTTTGAAATTGGTCTTTAAAAATATACAAAGTCTAGGAGAAATCATGTGGCCTATTTTTGATGATTATGTAGATCCCACATTTTTGGAATATAGTTTACCCAACAATGAAGGAAAACTATGTGGTATGTTAAACACATTGAAATATTGAGATTCTACTATAAATCACTGTTATAAATTTATTTAATTAGGCCCCATATTTATTTCTTTAATGCACATCCCCACATCCTACTATTGAAATAAATCCATATCTCTATTTGGTTTATTGTCTTTGGGATCATGGTGTTTTGGCTTTAGGTATACTAAAATGATATACTTTTCTTTATAAATATTCCTTCTATATGATGGTTTTTTGTTTTTCATGGATGTGTGAAACCATAGATAGGGTGTTGGATTAATATATGGTTTGTAATGGGGGTTTTGGTTTTTTTTCTTATGGATTGGGTGTGTGAGGACTTCTAATTTTTATCTTGGGTTGATATCATCAATGATGAAGAGGTTGGTAAAGATTCTGAGATAAGTCTCATTATTTATGGATGGATTCCCAAGATTAACATTTAATTCAAAATCACTTTGGATTACCTTTATAAAATTTCTAGTTATTAATTTATGTTTGATGTTGATCACAATCTTAATGTGTTGTATGAATTTTTTTGGAAATTTGTTTGTTTAATGTTTTCCTTCAAAATAAGTGTGGGATTTTTTCAGTCCATTTGTTTGATAAAATTTCACAATTTTTCTTGATTTTAATAAGATTTTCAAATATATTTTAGAAACGGTTTTTCATTTTGGAATGTTATTTTATAAATTTTTTTTTGTTTTTTAGGAAATGTATTCTGCAATAGATTTCTTTGATATGGAACTTGTGATATGATAGTGATTGGAATTGAGTGTATTATAGGAAACCATAGGGTGATTGTTGGGGTTGTCTATGGGGCCATCATATAATTTTCGGGGAAGATCGATAGAGACTCCAGTTATTTTCTAAAACCTCATGAGATCCATTGGGTAGGAATACCATGTGATTTTCAACATATATTCTATGAGATTGTAAGTGATCCTAGAGTTGTACCCTTATATGAACATGATAGCTTACACTATGTTTAGATAGAGAGAAATTTTTTTTATCTCACTCACATTATATCCTTGTTGTTAGAGCAATTAGTTCACAATACACTTTTAATATTGACTTGTATTATATTATGAATTTTTAGTCCATTATTGATGTGATATATTTTTCTATGAGAACATCCATTTATATAGTAATATGAGTATGATTTTGGGATCAAATTTATTAATATTTTTTAGATATGTTCATCATTTCATATAGTTTTATCTTATTTCTTTATTACATTAATTTTGGGAATTTTATAGGAAAATATTTCTTTTAGTATTGAATACAAAAGCTACATCAAAGGATTATTTAAAATCATAATTTATTCAATGTGTTTTAGTTTTGAAAATGATTTTTAAAACTAGTTTATTTGTTTCAATGGGTAACATGCTTAAAAATATTCATGGTGATATACTACTAGGATTTTTACCTAACACTCTGTATATGGAATTGTCCATATATTGTCATTTTTTTCATGAAATAAGTAATGGAAAATGAAATGTGTAAAATATGGGGTATTCATGATTACTATATTATATTTTTTATAATAGAGAATACGTGGTCACCATGAGATAGATCGTGAGAGGTAATTTTTGGATTTATACCATAAGATGTATTTATAGGCCTTGTTTGGTCGTTTTTCCCTTATTGATTACAATATATTGGTATATTCCTTCTAAATTATTCAATATTATAGTATAAATATTCTTAAATAAAAAAAATAATTATAATTGGATTCCTTAATATGAAATAATAAAAATGTCTTCTGTGAATTCAATAATTATTGGGATACCTTTGAAATTCATGTATCTAGTAGGCATCCTCTTCTTCTTCCTCATTCACAATTATATCTGATGGTCCATATTGGTGTTCAAAAACTCTCTTCTATGACCCAAATAATAATAAATAAATGAAACTAAATCACTAAATAAACTTCTACCTCTGAAAAATAACAAAAGAAATAAGGAATTGTATTTAATATCAGCATCTTAGTTAATCAATTGCTTGATCATATTGTTCTTACATATTTAAAAAAATATATTGAACTAGAAAAATTACTAGGAAATCAATATTTCATGATATTTTCTCTTCAAGTGATTATTTCATATAATTAACATGAAATCCCTAGCATATAACAAGAATTATAATTAATATTTTACTTTATTAATCATTCTCATACCTCTTATCGTATGTCTGTATACATGAGGCCACTACCATCTTCTTCGTTTAGGATCATGTATGGGAAACCAAATTCTTCTTTATATATATTAGAGTATGTGATATCTCTTACATTGCACAATAAGTGATTATGAAGGATGTTCTCTTCACATATGGCCTAGTAGGTGGATCCAAATTCTTCTTCAACCCCCTTTTGTGAAAAAGGAACATGGTTCATCCTTCACGAAAACAAGTTCTATTTATATAAAATGCACATAATATTGTATAAATATTTTTAATACATGTGATTCTATATTTGATTATTCATATAATTATCATGTGTTTTTTAATGAGGAAAGGGTTTTTGGTTCATTAATATAACAAATTAGTTTAAATATCCTCTTCTCAAAAAAGTCAGGTAGCTCACAGAACATGGATTATTAATTATTCAATATGTTATCATGGTACATATTCAGGGAAAATTAGTTTCAACTATTATGAATTTAATCAATGAAATTTGAGAACTCTAAAATATTAGAATATCTCCTACTCTAACCATCATCCTTTACCAATTATTTATGGATGAGTTATCATCTATTTTTTGTATACAAAATCTAAAATTCGTATTTTTGTGTTGTTCATGATAATAGTGGTGAGTCATTAACGATTAATATATCTATATATTTTTAAAATTTAATGATTCATGATATTGAAATGATGTATAGAATTATATCACAACTTCTTATGTGACCTCATATTCTTTTTTAATGATAAATCACCAATATTAATTTCTGGAATAAATATGCCTCATTTTATGCACCCACATTTCCTTGAATAATATTTAGATAATAATAATCATATAGAGGCTCTATTTTCTATAATTACAAGGTTGAGAACATGTACAACCATGAATAAAAGTTAATCCATTTATTTTTAATTTTTAATTATCATGAGATTATATTCTACTTGACTATGGATGTCATGTCATGAAACTAATTTTTTATAAAACAATATCCCTTCAAACAAGGGTTTTCCAAGTGGTTGATGAAAACTTCAACCTGATGAATGGAATATATTTAATTTATTGGTTGGAATATGTCTACTGTGTATCCTTTTTGTTGTGTGAATAGTAATAATGCAATATCATCTCACATTGGAATTTTATTCATTCATGATATTGTTAATAATAGTCCCTCTAGGTTCCACACATTGAGTTGGCACTAGGGTCGACACCTAAAACACTTGACAAACTCTCTAATATACTGCTCATTCAATACCTAAACTGTCCACCCATGTACCCATGTTTACACTATGCAAGTTTCATGAATATATATTTGTACACCCACATAAAATATATTCACCCAAACCTCATGTCACCATAGTCATCTTACCTGGATGGCTCTCCCATGTTGTTGAACTTTCTCCAACATGTGTGGGATTGAGCTCACCTAGCTGGTCGGCTATAGCTGGAAAATTTATTCATAAGGACCATATATAACTAGTATAATTAAAAAGTATGAATGTTCTACCCAATCTCAAATGTAATAAAATATTATTAATTCACCATGACATATTAGTTTACTGTCTTCATCCATCTACCAATTATTCCAAAAATCCTCAATTAATTCTTCACAACTATTCTTTAAAAAATAAATTATCCTCACATGGAATTCAATAAATTACCTATGTAGCTATTAATTTTCATGTCCTAATTGATTTGTAGTAATCATTTTTATCTAAAAATTAATTAAAACAATACTTTGAACTGAATATTAATTAATCATTTGTAATAATTAAAATATAAATAATCTAAATTTAAAAATGGGACTCTAGAACTATGTGTGGATGGATCTTAAACAAGATTCATTCTTTGGATCTCCATTAGATTTCCATAAAATTATTCTTTTCATATACATATAGAAATTAAGTGCTTTACCACATACTGATTCATTTACTAAAAAAATAAAACACAAATAGATAATATGATCCTCAATCTCCAACATTGAATCTTTTGTCAACAAAAATGTAGAAAATGTTATGCAAATATGATCTCATTAATTATTTTATATTTTTTCTATTTTATTATCTCTCTATTATTGATAAAAATGAAAATTACCTAAGAGGGGATGGTATCATTTATTTCATTTGAAATTTTTCTTAAATTATTCATCTCTTTGTCTACATGGGATAACACAATATGAAAACAAGGGGGTCTAATTTAGACATCAATTTTCTCTATTTTAAATTTCAATATGATAAAAAATGTGATTGAACAACTTGTTTCCATACTCATAGAGTAAAATGTTTATACTTTTAAGGTAATTTATTGATACCAATTGATATAATTCCAGTGTCTGTTTATAGATACCAATTTTAAATAAAATTATTATGTTATATTCAACATGAAATTCCAACACTAATATATACACTCAGATTTAACACATTCAATTATAATAGGTAGGTAATGATCTTTAAATGTGTCTTTTACATTTTTCAAGATTATTTTTTTCATGTAATTTATTTATTTTTGGTCTCCACTATAATATCCTATTTCATTTCAAATTTTAATAAAAAATTATAGGATAGTTTTCCAACATAACTCATCGATGAATTATTGAAAATATAAATTTCTCTAGAACTTCTTTGGATACTCCCCCACAAGAGATGAAATCCAATTTCACTTCTTCAAGATATATATTTTTATTAATTATTCATCTAAATACCATTTTATGTGAATATTAATTTTAGGATCACATCTATTATGGTGAGTTCAATTTTTTATCATATATGATAGCGTGATAATTTTCATCATGTTTAATCTCAGATATTTTTGACTATATTATATTCAAGATATAATCTAATAGATCAATATATAATGGTGACTTAATTAATCATAGAATGAATATTTCATGTTCAAAAATATAAAAATATAATTTCTTAAACACAGTCCTCCCCTTTTGTTTATGCATCACCATTTTTTCCCTTCAAGAATTGAACAGTCACAAACTAGATATGAATAAGTTGGATATCAATTTATTTAAAATGATTTGTAAAATGATTAGTATTTCATCTCAAACATGATACTAATTTTTTTGATTTCCATGTGAGTTTGAAATCTTTAAATAGAATTTATTTTCTTTCTTATATATGTTGGTTATCATTGAAACATTTAATTTTAAAATATAATTATGTTTAATCATATTTTTTACCCTACCCATAAAGAAAAAATCATCATCTTGTTCTTTCTGAATCATTTTCAACATCTCTAATTAATATATAGTTATAAATAATTGGTCATCTAAAAGGTTTTAATTATTTTTTCACCTTATGAAGAGAATTTTGGAGATTCAATGATTTTAAATTTTTTACATCCTCTCACAAAATTTCATTTCTTCATATGAAATATTCTACAATCTGTTGGCATCTATATTCATTAACTATTGTTATAATTTTCATTCTCTATCCACAAAAACTGGGGAAATAAATTGTATTTCATTTAAAATGTGAACATCAATCTTGTTAAATCCACATGGCTTCTCGACTATACACTTTTACACTGACATTCATATATTTCTTTATGAACCGGTATTACCAATAATTTTATATCAATTATTCCATTTATTTTGATATACATGTCCTACTTATAGTGATCAATGGTTTGAACCCTTCTTTCACAAAATAATAAACTTATTAACTTTTGTGTCGCAGCCTTATTGGTCTTCTCTGTAAAATTCGTTGGAATATTCTTTACAAATAAATTTTCCTAATTCTTTACCAAGGTGTTAATAACCTCAATCATTATATTATTTGTCATTTTCATAATAATTTTTTTGTGGATTGATTTAATGATTTATAATTCATTACTTATTCACTATGCCCACTACCATGGAAAATAAAATAGAGAATATTAAAATTTTCAAATGTATTTATAAATGTTATATTGTTCTTCTCCTTCTGTGTAATTTTCCTCTTCCCAACATTACACCACTTTTATGTAATATTTCATTGATATTTTTATAATGGAATATCATTCCAACAATCATATTCTATGTTCCTGAATCAATCACAAAACATATATAAATAATAAAGTATTCATATTTTATTTTTTACTTTTGTTTGGCTATATATACATTTTTGTTATCATTATGGTGTTTTATTATTTAGTTGGGATAATATAGAGGAATTAGTTTTTTACATTGTATTTATTCACAATATATGTAGTGGTAATGAATTCAATAACATGCATTAACCACCTTTTGAAAGGTTTTCATTTTGAACCTCATTTATGTGTAGTACGTTAATTTTCAAAAACATTATTTTAAGAGGATAGTACATTGTTTTTAGAAACAACTTGGGATTTAACATTGAATGATTTCAACTAGTTCTTTATACAATGTATAGTTATTTTATAATATAAATCATCTTTAAATGTTTTTTGGATGAATCTCTTATAATAATAGCTCCACTATCATCAAGTAATGAACTCTAGAATTGAACATTTTTAAACATTACTATTTAACCTCTAAATTAAATAATTTTTAAATTTTGGATGATTTTATAGTCCTTAAGTAACTTCAATTTGTCTTCAAATTCATTATTGGTCCTCTTAAAATTATCATCATGCATTTGTTCTTCTCCTGTATCATGGTTTCGAGGCCCTTCATCTTTTTTTCTTTGATTTAATGTTTTAAATCATTAACTTCAATGATATTTTTCTATTTGTATTATAATTAATATAACTTCTCTTAAAGCCCTTCAATTGATTCATGTTTCTTCTATATTTATCCAAACATATATATCCCAACTCTGTAGAATCCATCCTCAAGCTCATTAATTATAACACAATTGGTGTATCATTCTTTGGTGAGATCTATACACAAAGTGACTTTTTCATCCAGTAGACATTATCTCCTCTTAGATTCATCCTCATGATAAGTAATGTTATATTTAATTTTATTATTAAATTATATATAATCATCATAGTATGAGGAATGATCTACAACAATTCTACTTGGTTATTTTATTAGATAATCATGAAAAAAAATGTCTGAAACCAATTCATCATAATATGATGAAGAACTACATTCCATCCCATTGATATAAAAATAAACTAACTAATTTTATTATTAAAGGTATGACTTTTTTTATCGGAAAATAATGCATGGAGAAAATGATTCATTTTCCTCTTTTCATAAGTGGTAATCCTTTTGAATCATTCTCTATTATATTTTTATTCTATTCTTCAATGTATCGGACACAAGAGAGTTCTAATTTTGGAGTATACACAACTCATCTCTATTTTAATTGCATTATAAATACACAATAAATATAAAATCATTAAGAATATTAAAATTAGATAATCCAATCAGATATGTGATGTGTTTCTTGGATACTAATTGTTAGGATCACTTTGGGATAACCATACTAAGAGGGGAGAATCATTATGGGATGTGTATTTGTCACATTCAATTGTTTTCCATTTCCATGCCCACATTACTTATTCAGTTAATGGTATTTTTTATTTTATTCTCCTATAATTAGAAACATGTACATAAATAGTAAATCACAATGTATAAATGTGTTTTTATGTTTTTTATCTAATGTGGATGATAGTGTCCTTGGTGTATTACTGTTATTATTCCACTCACACATGATATTCTATTTTTATCAAAAAAAAAATAACAAGGCATGGTATGACAATAAAATTTTTATCCTTCTAATGACCAGGTACAATGCATGTATAAACTTTAATTCCCATGATTTTGGGATATCATAATATCCCTTTAGAAGTGATCTTCAATAAAGTAATAGATTTTTTAAATAGAAAACAGTAACTCTGATCAGCTTACTCAACATTCAATAATCACATGGGATTCATTGAATATATAAATTAATTGTTTCTCTCATAAATGATGTAATCTAGTAGGATTAATATTCATATTTTATACTCATAATAACATCAAGATTCTTTATATTAATATTCAATAAAATCACATCTATTAAGAAAATAATAATCAACAAATAATAAATAGGTTAATGAATATCCTTTAACATATGACTTTGAGACAACAAGTATGAGATAGTATATAATATCATCTTATTAGTCAGTCAAGTAACCTATCAAGTTTTTCTTACTTATTTATTCTAATCTCATCCATACTCAATTAACATAAAATAAAATTTTCATGTACTATTGGATTTATGTAATTATATCATGTAATTCTCATGAAAACCATAGAACATTATTTGTTTTATAATTAATAATTAATATTTTTCACATAAGTCAATATATGAGAGGCCACTTCATTACTTTCCACATAAGGACAGTTATGTAAAACCTGAGTTTTCTTCATATAGATAAACCATGTAATATATTTTACATTGTGTAACAGGTTTCCACAAAAAAATTATCTTTCTTCTTTTTAATGTATATAGATATCATTTCTTAATATTCTACATCCTCATTTGAAAAGAAATATGGGTTATTATTTTAAGTAAAATGGTGGGATTTGAGGAGATTTATGTAATATGGTCTTAAGAGTGTCAATACATATGAAAAAAGTATTTTTTTAACCCCCATGTTTTCTTTGAACCGAAAAGGGTGCACATATCCTTTTTCAAAAACAAAATTGTGCATGAAACTTCTTCTCTTCATAGCTAAGTCGCTTATGGAATGTGGTTTATTATTCAGATAAAAAACAAGCACAAAAACTAATCATGAAATAATGAGTTTTGTGGATTCCATATTTCCACAATGGAATGTGATAGCTCTCAAATATTTGAAGGATATAAATGTAAATCATTTACATTTTCTCTTTATTTATAGATTAATGATAACCGATTTTACTCCATGTATCCACCAACATAAATTTTGAGTTTCCCATTGCATCTGATAGTTGTGGTGAGTGGTTGAAAATTTATATTGTAGAATATTTCATTAATTAAGGCTTCACATGATTTCCATGATGTTGAGAATGGTTCCACATTATCTTATTGAATATTTTATTCTTATTTCATGATAATGAACTCACTATCAAATGGGAAAAAGAAATTCATCATATTATGCATCCATACTACCTTGAATAATCTTCACATCATTATCATCATTCAAATGTAATATTTTCTAAAAATAAATTATTGAAAGAAATAAAATAATTACTTTATGTTAATATATACAATTCATATTTTCAATTATCATAAGGTTAAAGGTTGATTTGATCCATGGATTTTGTAGCATGAAATTTAATTTTTTTGTTGAAAAAAATAAATTTGAATTGGTTTCATTGATGTTGAAGAAAAATATGGATAGATCAAATAGTGAAGATTGAATTGTTTATGTGGCAAGTTTAATTTTTGTATATTTTTTTATTGTAAAATATAAAATGAAGAGCTTCATCCCACATTAGAATTATATTCCTTCATGGTTTGCATAAAAATAATATATATGTCTTTCACCCATAAAGTTGACACCACGGTTGAAACTCAAAACACATCATAGATTTCCATCATTGGGTCATTCCACACATGCATAGTACACTAGAGAACCCATATGCATGTTTTCCACAAGCCATGTGAGTATCTATTTGAGCTTATATAGGAAATATTCACCCACTACCACCTACTACCATGCATTTCTATCTTTCTAGGATTAACTATATGGTTGAGCTAAATCCAACATGTGTGGGGTTGAGCTAGCCTGACTAGTTTGCTAAGGATGGAAATTATTTTAATAACTCCCATATATACCTAGTCTAATTAAAATGTTCAAAAGTTCTAGGAAACAAAAATTCAATTAGATATTATTTGGAAAAAAATGATAGAAAAAACATCATGTCCTTTATTCATTATTAAATCCTTCACATCTATACATGATAAAAAAATATATTTTTATAGTATTCAACCAATTCTATATGTATATTGATATTTACCTATTCTTATTCACATTTAGTAAAAATTATAGATGTTATAAAACCAAATTTTCATATTTCATTGAACTTGAGACCATTTCAACCATCATCATGGAAAAAATTTACTCATCCAAAATATAATATGGGACCTCTGTACATCTGGTGAATAGGTCTTTAACACCAACAATTCTTGGGATCTCAAGTGAAATTCCAATAAATAAGTTTTTTCCAACACATATTGACATTATTTTCATCATAAATTTTTGATTTAAATACAATAATTACAAATCATGCATAAATTATGATCATTAATATCTAAATAGAAACATGTTGATCATATTAGTGATATCATATAGGTCCATTGGTTTCAGTAGAATTATATAATATTTTAATAGTTAATTTTTTTTGTATTTAGGAGTTACATTTATATGTGAATGATGTGTCCCAAAAGGGTATGGTTAGGGAATCATCCATGAAAGATGTATATTTTTTTATGGGAAACACCTAGGAATATGGTTGAGGTTCATAATCTCCCTAGTTGTGTGGGATTATACTAAAGGTTCATTTTCAATTTTTATGGAATTACTACCCTATTGAAAGCTCTGGATAAGAAGTAAAAGGATTTAACCCAAACTGATTAGTGTCATGTATCGTTCAACTAAATAATATGAATATTTATCAGCACATTGGTGCTTCAGCATCCTGAGGAAGTGGAGATGTTTTAGGTTTTTTATAACACTTCTCATCCACGGTTGGGATGCATCATATTGTATCATAAGTTGGGGATATCTTATGGGTATACACATTTATGTCCCCATGATTATAATTATGCCATATATGATTTGATGTGATCATTTTTTTTTTCATAGAAGTGATGGAGATATTATCTCCTCATAGAACACTTCGTTGTTTTTACTAATGACAATAGCTTAAGGTGTATTTTATATTAACATGAACCAAATTTTTGACAGTGGAGGTAGATTGAGCTTCAAAATAATTACAAATTTAATATATCATAATCCTCTTGGAGGGGGAATATCGTGGTTGATGCACTAAGTATAATGTTCTAGAAGGAAGTCGGTTAAAGGATTGGGGATTATTGTAGCATGTTGGAGGACTTGGAATCCCTATGCCTTAATAAAATAGTGGTTTGAAGGAGAGGATACTTTTTTCAAATAATAGTTTGGACTTTTCTGATGTTGCGGTGGGTAGATTCTTAGAGGACATACTTAGAGGTAGAGGTGATGCATGACATTGTTGGCCATGTTGATAACCTAGAGGGATTGACTATATATGATGTTGTTTAAATTGAGGTTCTTTGTCCTAACGATGATTCATGAGGGAGACTTCCATGAGTTACACAACACAACATTAGGGGTGAGACAAAGAGTATCTAAAATGTATAAAGATTTTAAGGAGGACTTTTTAGTGACCCATGATTAAATGCTAAGTTGTACAGTTTGTGGCTCAATGTCTTGTTTTTCAATTAGTAAAAGAAATATATCTAGTTCCTAATGGTCTATTAAAACCCTTAAATGTCCCTAAGAGGATGTGGGACAACATCTCAAGGAAATTTATCATATTTTTACCCCATAATTATGGATTACATGACGATTTCTAGGTGATTGACAAATGTTCAAAAAGTCAGCCTACATCCTAGTAATCATGGAGTATGCTTCCATGGAATTTTTTACAATGAGTTTTGTCAATTAGTTCATGTAACTATAGGGAATTATATTTTATATTATCTATATTAGGATGGTAATGTTTTATCTTGAGTCTATAGTGGTTTCTAGAATTCATTTCAGACTCAGTTATGCCTCTTCACTTCTTTCCATCCTCAAATTGATGACCAGATGGAGCAGCAAACCATACAAACACTTGTGGATATTTTAGGAGCATGCATCTTATATTTTATGGGATCTTAGTCAATGTACCTTCCTTTGGATGAGTTCTCTTATAAAAATATCTACCACTCATTCATCTATATGGATCATTTTTATTAATTATATAGGAGTTCATTTCAAACATAATTGAGATATATTGAGGTTATATAGTCATATATTCTCAAATGGATGTCGTGTAGGGAACAACAGAGAAGGTCCAGGTAATTCTGGAGGTGATTAAGGTTTCTTTTTATCATTTTAAATCTTATATAACATGTTTTATGAGACCCTTGAAGTTATAGTTATGGTAGCATTTTTTTAAGGTTCCCCTCAATTTGGGTAGCAGATGTTTTGTATGGTTAACATTTCTCATATAATTTATATCCCTTTTGAGGTGTCAGGGCATATTGGAGAGGTGGCATATCAATTTTAAGTCTTATTATGGATGTAAATGATTCTTTATGTCTTTTACATGTCACATTTCCATAAATATCTTCCAAATGACTCTAATTTCATTTGTTATGGATTAATAGATATCGTGGTTGATGTTATGTTTGTGGAGCATCGAGTAGAAATTTTGGATCGATGAGAAAAGATGTTTCCTGGATGAACAATTCATATGATCCATGTGTTATGGAGGGACGATGGATTGAAAGAGATTACATTGGTTCATGAGATGTAGTTTCATGCCCAGTACCATCATTTGATTTTGTATTTTTATTTTCTTTTAATTATTGATATAATTCATGGATCTTATTGATTTATAGGATCTGTCTTATTCATTGATAGTGGTGTAAGTTATGGATTTCGTCAAATAAAAAATGGAACAGAAGTTCCCAATGAAGTAATTATATTTTTAATACATGTTTTAAAACCATATTGGCGAGTCATCTTCAAACAAAGTAGAAAATATCATGATATTTGGAGTGGATTTCTATGATTTGTGTGCTTGGAGCAGTCATTTGTAAGTGTTGTTGTGATTGTTCTCTTGGGATACGTAGAGGCTATAATGGTGGTGCTGATGGTTATGTGGAAAAGAGGTGGATTATAAATGGTGTGAGGTTGTGGTAGTTTTTCTTATGTAACGGTATCTTCAAGAGGTATTTGGTGGGGAGGTTATCTACTCCCACCCACTTATTTTTATTCTTTCTTTTATGGTTTAAATTCTAGAGGGAAAAATTCAATTAATAGTTATATTTTGTAATATTCAGAACATTATGATTATTTTAATTGAGGGAATTCAAGTGATGTTCATTTCTGTAATGTCTTCAATGGGATTTGGGGAGTAAATAGTGGACATGTAAATAAAATATCATCTTGGGATATTTTGAGGCATATAAGCTAATGTTTCACCATAAAGGGAGTGTCTCCATGAAGATATTTGTTATGAAAAGAAGTCTCTATGGTGGGAGTTTTATGTTTCTTACAATTTTTTCATAGTGGTATAATTGTTTCTATGTTTTGATATAGATTCTTACAGGAATGATTCTCACATATCTACTAAATTTAGGGTAGCTTGGTTGTACAATTGGGTTATGGAATGGTAGTTTTATTGGTGATTGAATTTCATAGAATAGTTATTTCCCTTTCACTATATTCCATCTCCTAATTAATACGATCTACATTTTTTACCTCATTGGGTTTTATAAACATGTTTTTTACGAATCCGGTTCTATTGTAGTCCCCTTTTTTGTCATTGTTTTACCATGTGTTGGTACCTTTGTGTCTAAGTATATACTTTTCACCATGGTTTTCGTATTCTATGTTTTACAAAAAATTCTTGAACTCTTTTAACTGCATCATTTCAACACTTCTTACACTTTTCATTTAGGCCATCCAGGTGTATCCTATGGTGATATTCTAGAACCCCTTAATCATATTTTAACCCTATCCTTGGGAGATCCATCATTTGTAATTCTTATTGTGTTTTCATACCTTATCATCAATGTTTCCTAATATACATCATCTACAGAAGGATGATATCTAGGAAAGTGTTCATTTTAGTGATAATTTTGTACAGAATAATTTAAGATTATTTTTTCTAGGTTGATCGAGATCCAGCCTTATATAGTGTGGTTATTAATTTTTCACATCCTCATGTTCCATCATTTTATAGTTGTTATGAAAGATTCTTTGAGAAATTACATCCCCATTATCATGATATTTTACATAAATATGTGGGAAATTCAATCCTTTTTTTATTGTGTGGATAAAATTTGATGGTATAATATGATAAGGAATTATATAATTCAATAATTGATGTATGAAGGGATTTATCATTATGATTTTACACATTTTATGATATTTATTAATGGATACTCCATATTTTTTTCCTTCATGAAAATTTAAAATGGTTGGGAGTGATGTTTTTGTGAAACTTTTAAGATGATGAAATCCATCTTACTGTTTATTTATCCCATTTCTACAACAAATAGTTAAGAACATATATACAGATAATGAGCAAGTTTCCCAAGGAAATCTTGAATTATCTGATATTGACCATGTTAAAAAAGATGTGTAGTTATGAAAACTATTTTTTGTTTAATATTAAATGTGGTTTCATGAATTTTTTTTTTCTATTATTCTATGATGTATGGTGGTTTTGATGTGTGTGGGGTTGTGGCTTGTGGAAAATGGTGGCAATGTGAATCTTTATGATATGGTTGTATAGTGATTGCAACAATGGTGATGATGTGTGATGTTGAAGAATGGTGTTTGTAAGGGAATTGGTTTTTGTAGTGTGTGTGGATAGGTATTTTTCTAGTAGTTATGGAATGGTTAGGAGTCATGATTAAAAAATGAATGAGTGTGAAATTTATTTGTTGTAAATGAGGTCATGCATGGATTTGAAAGGGAATGGGCGTGCAATAAATCAACGATTGAATGGTAAAGGGAATAATGGGTTTTCACTTAAATATGAAAAGAAATATAAATAACATTATGTCTCTTGGTAAGTATAAAATATATAAAAATGGTGAAAATTGATAATGAAAAGGTTTAATATGGTTTTTAGGGAGCTTTCTGAAGTGGTGTGATGCATCTAGAGGAGGAAATGATAGTGGTAGAGGTTTTAAGATATAGTTATGATGTAGTGTGATAACTATTATATCTTTTTGTTTACCCTAGTAATGGGGTGAAAGTCTGTAATTTATCAATCATTTACTTTTTGGTGATTTCTACCTATAGCCTACTTGATTAAATTTTTTACAATGAAAGCAAAGGTCTTAGGTTCGTCATGTTTTCTCCAATCGTCCATGTTTGTGTGGATTGTTGGATGGAAACCCACTCTTACCAACAATGTCTTCAAAGTGATATTCATATGAACAATATGTGACCTATAGAAGAAAAGAGTGTATTGTATATGATTATTGAAGATAAAATAAGGTGGTTTTTTGTGGGGGTAATACATGTTATGAGTGGTGCACAAGGTTAATATCTATAATCTTTATGATACCCAACTATTTTTGTTACAACAATGGTCCTCATATGATGTGGATATGGTTTATAAAGTTTCATTAGGAAGGATATGGATATGGTTTCCTAGGTATCTTATGGAATGTTTACTATAGATTGGATGGAAGTTCCAGGGTGTATGATATTTGTGAATAAGAACTATAAATAAGTTAAAAAGAGGTTCACGGTGCCCTTTTATTGATATTTTTTCTATTAGGTTACCATATTTGATGTTTTATTTATTTATTATCCCATGGTGGGGATGGGGTTGGTAATTTGACATTCTTTAGGTGCGTGTTAGTTCAGGAGTTTTCTCACAAGTGATTTAGTATCCTCTTTTCACATATTTAGAAGATAAACTAGGTATTCTTTTGTTGATTATACTTGTGATGCTCACCCTATGTATTTATAAATAGTTTTTCCGGTATCTAGAAGTTCATTGGGGACAGAGTGGGCCATTATAAGCTATAAAATGGAGAAATATATATGAATTTTCCTTTGGACTCCTTTTGGTGTTTTATTTAGAGAATTTATCTCTATATGTTTAATTTATACATGAATAATGGAATGTTTTGGATTTTCCTTTATTCCATTATTAGATTGAGTGCCCAATGATTTTTATCCTATCTTACCATCCATATAAAATAAATTAATGGAAATGGCATACATATATGTGGTTTTTATTTCTATGATGCAAATGTAAAAATAGGGTACTACTAAAGGTCAGACGTGGGGGTTATTATCACTCTCCCTTTATTGTCGTCCTAGAAGGTGTACCATTATTTGGAGGGGAAATGGAAATTTTTATTTACAAAAGGTGATAAATTTATTTAAACTAATAAGGGAGATAAATTTGTAAATCATTCATTACCTTTACAAAGGGTAGATCTTTAAAAGTGGATAAAGATATAATAAATAAAATTAACTATGTCTTCATATAAAGACAAAAAAAGAGTAATATAGGATGTAATTTCCATTCATTTATATTCTTAATAACATGTTTTTGTTTTTTATAAAGTGAGACATTGTTGAGTCATTGAATCACTTCACTTCTCATGTTTTGAAAACCATAAAACACTTGCTTTTTTATTTTATCTATCTTATGTTTTATGTTTTATCATAGATTTTTTTAGTATATAAAACTATTTATAAAAAATATAAATAATCAATTTTTTTCTGAAATACTGGTTTTTTGATAATTTTTTAAAATCTAATGATCTTATAAATTATAAAATACCATTATTTTTTGGTTGTTTTGAACTAAATATGTATATCAGTTTGTTTAAATCCAGAAATTGAAGAAATGTAGTGGTGTTGAACCAAATCATCGTTAGATATGTAAATAATATTTGTTTATCATAATATGAAAAATAAAACTTTCACCAATTCAATTTCAATATACCTAGAGGTATCTAGAATCTAACTATTGGAGAATTTCAAATAAATAGAGTTTCACCACAAGAATGAGAAGAATAATGAAAGTGATACAATAATACACTATGATTTTATATCTCTTGAAGTATTCATTGTCTTGGTGATTAATGTACATCAAATTATTTTTCATTTGATTTTAGTTAGATATTACACTTTTGACGTTTCCATTTTAATAACTTATCGGATTTCCTGTTGTAATTATTTCAACCAAGCTACTAGATAACCTAGTGAGGATAAACTGAGATAACAGTTGTAGTGGAGAAAGTTATGATATAGCATTTTATTTATAAGAAAAACCAAATAATAGTAAATTTCTCATTTAAAACAAATATACTGATTGTATAAGAATAATTAACAAGCTACATGTCTATGTAGCTGATGAACCGAGCAACCACAGGGGATGTCTTGATGGTCTATAAAAGTCTCCTGTGTACATGCGTACTATTAGTTTTTGTAGATAATAGTGATATTGGATGGTGATGATGATAGTGGTGGTTCTTAATGATTATTAGAAGGAAAGGTGACTCTGAATAACACAATTGATTCCTGAATATATATCTTATCAAACTCTAATTTCCTTTATTATTAATTTCGAACTTCGAATATGAGTCATATGACTATGTATTGTGCTTGATATCATGGAGTGGTGGATACTACTAAACCATAAAGTGCTTTTTTAGAAAATAAATTAATAATAAATTTTCATCCATAACACCCTTACATTTCTCTCTAAAGGAGTATTAAAATTAGTAGTTGATTTAAAACTACAATTCCTCAATTTTAAATTACATACCACAACACTATGATTGGATAAAGATAACTAGCCATGTAAGGTTAAATGTATTAAACATCTATCCATCTCATACTCCATGTGTAAGGGTGAAATTTTAAATCCAAAATACACTGGATTTTATCCCCATTTAATATCTGCAATGATTGATCACAATTTGTAATAATAAATGCAATTTTTTTGAACTTTTATAGTATATTCTCTTGATATTTCATGAACTGAAAATTAATGTTAGTTCTTATTTTAGAATTGTTTCATATATATTTTTTGTATTTTATTAAATAGGAAATTTTAATAGATAATGATTATCACCTACTGGATGATTAATATAATTAATTTCTTAAAAATGGAAATAAAATCAACAAATTAGAGAGTAATTTCATGTGGTGTAAATTTTATAATATAATTAATTCTAGAATTAAATTAGAAATAACGTTCCAGCTTGAAACTAATTATGACTATCTTATGATTCATGAAAATTTCATGATGAATTATTTAATTAATGTTTTTTCTGATACTTTAAATTATGGAAATTATATTAGAGGTGGAAATATAATTATTTCATGCTATGAAATTTTATTTGATAAAAAAATTCACCTGATGAATAAAAAATACAATTATTCTAATAGTCAACAAACATTGAAATATAAAATCAAATTTAGTTGTGTAATTTGTATTTTATAACATGAAAATGATATCTATTTCAGTATTAAACATCTAAATAAATTAATATGATAATTATTTAACAATTATTAATATTATAGATTTTAAATAGTAACTATAATATGTTAATGATTGTAAATATATACTGATTGTAATTAAATTATTTTTTGGGACTTTATATTCGATTATGTTTTATGTTTCCACTTGAAATTTAATGTATGGTGATAAATTTAATTTATAATATTTTTGTTTTTTATGATGATTATATACTTGAAATAGATAGTAAAAATAATGTTAGAAGATATTACCAAATAATGTAATGAAGAAAAATAAGAATAATTACTTTTCATATAAGAACTATTTAAACATGTATTTAATTCCTCAATCATGAAATCTTTATGTTTTCCATTATTAACTACAACAATATGTATCCTTTTGGAGAGATCTTGTTCTTTCTAAATCAGAAAATTCTAGATGGAATTTTAATGGTTGTCCATCAAAGATAAATTGATTGGGGTTGAGTGAACAAATTTATGAATGTGGGGGATTGAATGTCTCTATATTATATCATTTTTTGCCTTTAAAATTATGTGAGCAATAATAAATTTAACATGTATTTATGCTATGGGTATCTATAGTGTTGGTATGAATGATTTATAATCTTCTGTTGTTGGAATGACTTGATGAGCCACGAGAAAGAGGTTAAGGGATATATTAATGGTTAGTTATAATTCCATGATGTAATGGTTAGTTGTAATTTCGTGATTCTAAATGTTGATGATGTCCCTATATACCATAGATTAAAATACCTATATATTACATCACGTTTTATGAATATTCAATAAAATATACAAACATATTCTTTTGGATCATGATTGTTTACTGTGTTTGGACATATTGAACCAAAATAACCACTCAATAGTTATACTACATAGTCTATTAATATAATATTCATAACTAGAACCCTTTATTAGACATATCATGTGTAATAAATTTCATTATAACATTTTGAAATGAATTATAAAAAAAAGTGAGTTGAAAGGAAGAGAAAGGGTAACCAGGGGAACTATATAGTAATAATATGAACATAAGGCTATGAAAACATTAGAATTGCATTTTAAAACAAAACCTTGAATATCATAGACTATAATATTGACTAATGGAATAAAAAAACTTGTTCATAAGACATGGACCCTAAGTAAATCTAATAACATGTTCAATGAGGGCCAAAAAAATGAACAAAAGATAGATTTTGAGCATACAAAAAAAACATTACATCTATTATGTAAATTCAACCCACCAAGACATTCATAACATGATAGGAATGGGAAAAACACATGTTCACATTCTTTTAGAATGGGATAACCTCTTTTTTATACTTTTTGTGGCTTAGGATAACCTTATATATACCCTCTAAGACAATATAACATTAATATTTATCCAATACATTAAATGGAGATATAGGTCCTGCCCAACACATAATGAAAAGAATACATATGTGTTCTATAAGACCATAAAACAATCATTATGTCACAAAACATGAAATAAAATATATTTAACAAAAACTTCATCATATCATAACCTATTTAAGATTGATTGGTTTTATAATCATTTCATCATTTTTTTCATTGCATGACCTGAAAAAACAAAGAGGGTTTCATAATAATTCTAGCATGCTTTTACCCACGGGTGAGAAATGGGTTTCATAAACAAATTTTCATAACTAAAAATTAATATACTTGATAATAATGGTATATTTGATATATATCTATGGTAAATCAACATCAACAGATGTCATCTTAGAAGGAAAAAGATTTTTAAAGATCATTTAAAACATTTATGGAGGAAAATATTTGTTATGTTTTGAAAAAAAACTATTTTAGGCATAAATTTTTTTTAAATAATTTTATATGAAATTAAAATTTAAAAATTATAAAGTATTATTCAAATACAATTATCCCCTTGAATATGTAATGTTTCATTAATGTCATACATTTTAGAAAAAATATTCCATTCAAATTTCTGTTAAAATCCATACATTATTTGACTAGAAAATGACAAGAATATTAAAAAAATTAAAAAAAATTAATACATGAATAAATATTTTTTAAAAATTCTTATATTAATAATAATTTTTTTTTTGAAAATATGGTTTTGGAATAAAACATATTTTTTTCTAAAGAGATAAATAATGTTGCATTTTTTATAAAAAAATTTATCAATTATTTTATGTACAAAAAGGAGTATAAATAGAATTATTAATTAAAAAATAATTAATATATTTATTATAATAAAATTCAAGAGTTTATTGTGATATTTACTAAAATATTTTATCATCTCAAACACAATTATAAAAATTCTCAAAAATAATGAGACTGTATCATAAAATCAATACAAAATTGGTAACTTTGAATAATAATACACCTAAAAATAACATAAAATGGAACATAAAATATCATGATGATAGATAAATTCCTCATATTACATGTAAAAATAATTATATATATAGTTCCATGAATAAAAAAAGGTTCATAACATAATCCAATATATCAAAGTATAAAATTTGTGACAAAAATCCCTTACTAATTTGGTAACATTTGAAATGAAAACCACATGAAACATATATTCAAAATTGATATTTAAATTTTAATTATTGTAATTATAATCATCATAAAATTCATTTGTGATCTGTATATACACCACATAAAAGAAATAATTGGTGAATATGTATTTTTTCTTATAGATAATAAAAGAGAGTTGTAAATCCCTTACCTTAAAGTCCTTACATCCTTTATACATGTTCAAAACACAAATATAACAAATAAAATTATATTATAAATATTTTGTAGAAAAAATAAATTATATATATCATACAATATTTTATTTTCTTATGACCTTTTATTAACCAATTATTATCAATTTCATATTAATGTCAAGTTTCGGGTAATAACAGCACTGTTTTTCATTTAAATTTTGACTTATTATTTTTTGTCCTATTACTTTGATCATGATTCCATCTTATCCAGAATATTAATTGTTATATAAATATATTTTATATTCATTATATATTTATTTATAGTAATATATAAATAAAATTTATTGGAAATTAAATACATTGGTTATGGAGATGGTTGGTCATATGTAATCAAGAACATTGTTTCCATTTTCATGCAGGATAGAGAGAAAGAAAAAAATAATACATGATAATTAAATAATTATTTTTATTTCATATTTATCACATATTTTCATTAAACCCATCCTTATTACCTTATATGTAACATGTGACTGAATTTCTTCACATCGTGAGGTGATAGTGCGTCGCACACACGAGAAGCATCATCATATTCCCACAAAATGGATACTATGAAGGTAAGTCTGATATAATAATTCAAGATGTATAATAATATTATAATTATCTTATATAAATAATAAATACATCATTGTTTCCATCATTTATTAATGGAAATAGAAAAATAATTTTCATCAGTTCAGGAGGCGGTAGCCCACCGTACATACGAATAATGATTTCATAACACATTTAATGGAAGTGGAGATAGTTTTTGGTCATTTACATATATGTAAAACGTCTCCCCATTTGGAACACGTGGATTTTAATATATAATTTTTTTATAAAAATAATTCAATCATTTTTGTGAATAAATAAATCCAAAACACTCATTGATTAACATTTCCTCTTCTTCGGGTATCCTCCTCAGGTTTTCACCAAAATCCTTCCAAGGATTGATTTATATCTAAATTAACATCACATAGATTGAAGGAGTGAATCGGGAAAGATATTTGGGTAGGTATTGTCTAAGAAAAAGTGATTTATTTTTTCAGGTAGATATGATAATGGGTACCTTTATATGTGAGGTGAGTGGCACAATTATACTTTTTTTAATAGAAAAAATCCACCGAGGTCTATTTTTTGTCACATGGTTCCAATAATAGACCATAACTGATAATAGAATATTTAATTTCTAAATATTTCCATACAATGGATTTTTGATATGTTAGAGGTTCTTTTTAACACTTCAATATTAATTTTAATCCCACCGGAAAACCTATTTAAACCATAACCACGATATATTATTTTTTATGTTTTTACAAATAATTTTGTCTAAAAAATTAATTTGACTATGTTAGATAATATAAATTATTATTATTCAGAAATAAAAATTCATATTTCTAAATTCCACTCACTTAAGCGTCCAAATTAAAATTTAAAAAATTCCAAAATATATGATAAGAAAATGGGGTTTTAAAGAGAAAATGTACAAAAGTACGAAACTGTTCTATATGAAAATTCAATATGAAATTGATTAAAATAACCTATTTTATATTAGTGTATATATATTTGAACTATTTTTACATTAAACCCAATATAAAATATAATTTGATTTAAAAAAACTAAACAAAAATGATGATTTGAATTTAAATTTAGTATTTCCCAATACTCATAAAAATGAAATTGTTTAGATATATTACAAAAGATCTCCCTAAGATATTTCTGAAATGTCAATTTAATAAATAATTTCATTTTCTAAATTTATAAATATAAAATTTAGAAAAATTACTTGTTGTTATTTTTCACAAAATAATAAATAAAATAATTTTTCTATAAAATGGTATTCTTGAAACATATAAAGACATTAATGAAACTTGTGTACTTTTTTACAATTATATTTTATCTATATAATGAAACTATAAATAATAAATAATTTTTTTTATTCGCATTTATATTTCACAGATAAACTACTTGGTTATAATAGTTGTGTTTAAATAACTTTAATGTTTATATAACATGATTTTGTTAAAACATAGTGTTTTATATAATGAAAGATACCCTAATGTTGAGTGTAAAACAAGATTAACATTGTGATTTTTGATGAAAATTATTAAAATAAATTAATTTATTCGAAAATATATATTCATAAAAAACTCTACATATTATATTCTAACCCCTTGAAATTAATTTTACTCAGAAAATTAACCACTCTAATTTCCCACATAGCATTCTTAAATTGTTGATTTCTGCAAAAAACATATATTAGGTGAGTGGTTTTATTTTTTTAGAAATTTCATTATATGATCTATAATTTCCACTAGTTTTTCTTAAAAAGAGTAATCATTTCCCAAAAGTATGAACTAAGAGTTTATACATGTGAAGGGTCTAGTATATAATTCCTTTGGAAAGATAAATGAAAACATCGTGGACTTGATAGAAATTTGGTGGAATCCCTAAATGATAGGATATCATCCTTATACAGTCATGAATTTCAAATGGACCGATATACTAAGGGATTATTTTTCCTTTATTCCAGAATATAATAACCCTCTTCCATTGAAAAATTTATAAAATCTCCTTATCAAAAAACATCAAATTCTAGATCACTCTGATGATTATAAACATAATATTTCTACTGAATCTGAGCTTCCCTAATGTGATGTTGAATTTCTATAAACCTAAATTCCATTTCTATAGCCATCTCAGGTACGAATCGCTTTCTTTCAGTATATTCATTCCAACATTTTGGATATCTACATTTCATTCCGTTTTAATATTCATAATTAGCCATCTAAATTATTTCATTAAATTTATTGTTGTATGAAAACTAATCTAATGGAAGGTGTTGATCCCAATCACCTTCAAAATCAAAAAAAATCATATAATATCCTATAGACACTAAATTTTTCTCTCAAAATGGCCATTCTTCTAAGAACTATACATAGGAATGATACTGAAATATATATCAAGATCTTGATTAAGACATTTCCAAAACATGGTTGTATAGTTTGAATCTCTTTTAGTTACAATTGAATGTGGTTCCCCATGTAACCTTACAAATTCCTAAATGCATATTTTGATAAGATGATCTAAAGATAAATATTTTCGGATTGAAATGACGTGTGATTACTCTATATGGTTATCAACTCTAAACAAAAATTATCTCAACATAAATGATTAGATAAAACCTAATGGTTTCTAGTACCGTTTTTCATTCGACCACAAAATTTAATTTCATTCCTCCTATAATATAAATTTTACTAAATCATATACAAGGTCAAAAGGGTATTATTTTGATAAATATAAATTTTAATAACCACGATCCTAATAAAATACCATCAAATAAATCCTCAAAATTGGTGTTAATTACTATGAAAATATGGTAAACCAAAATCTCATAAACCCATGATGGTAACAATAACTATTTCGTTAATATTTTTGGGTGGCATATATACTTCCAAATGTTAATTTACCAATTATAACTTATATAATCTATTTTCTTATGAAAAGGAATATAAATTTGAATCTGGGGTTCTTGCATGTACTAAATAATGCAAAATGTAGTTTAATTCACCTAGAATCCATGTAGAGGGTGAAAATAACATTAAATTTCACAAAAGGATGAACAATAAGATATTCATCGTTCTTATTCATACAAAATTATTTTTGAAACTCTTAACCAATAAGGGGAAGATTAGTGTTCCCAAAAATAATGATTATTTTCATCTATTGTGATTGTATAAGCTTTCCATTTGTCCATTGTATTTAGATTTTATTGTGAATTATCATCAATGTTGTCCCTTGTACAAGGAAATTTATTATAAAAATATTGGAACTCCATTCACATGAAAAATTGGATTGTGTGTGGTTCATTAGTTGGATTCCTCTTCTCTGCCATTTAATTAACTGGACTATTAATCAAATTTCAAAATTTTATTAGATTATTTCCATCCATTCCACATTTAATTTAACTATGATTTCCTTTTATGAAATTCTCTTGATGCTTATTCCTAGGTCTCTAGAATACTGATGACTATAATTTCATTCCACCATCTAATTTTTCACGAGACTCAATCTTCATTTTCTAATCAAAACCCATGGGACGGTGGGAATATTTCATTTCTATTTATGCCATCAACATATATTGAATGTATTCTTTATTAATAGAAAAATATCTTATATCCATGTATTTTCGATGACTTGGTTTTAGGACACCAATGAATAAATCAAATTTTCATTCAGGGATAACGATTAATCCCTATCATAACATTGAAATTATTGCAAAATTAACATTAGATTTCTAAATTGATTCAGCATCCTTTTGTTTATTTTCAAGGAATTACTTCTCTATACTTATTCGTAGAATACAAGGAATATAAATTCCAATAAATATCCCATTAATATCATCCCAATTTATAGATTCAATTCCATCTTATTCCTTGTGGTTTCTAACTAGATTCCACTACTGATCTTCTTCACCTTACAAATGATAAACAACCAAAATCACTTCTTCTTTCTCTAAACCCCAAAGAAAATAAAATAAATTTTCATTGGACCAATCTATTTCTCCAAAAATTGTAGATAATTGGAACCCCTAAAATATAGTTGTTATTTCCTTATTAATGAATCAATATAAATTTTTTTCATTAATTTGTCATTGGGATTATAAAAATGATTCCAGGCCTAAGAAATATGTTTCAGAATCTCAATTTTTTTTGCATTCTAGCTCCTATAATGTTTGGTTTTCAAGAGGAAAATAATTACATCTTTCAGTTTCATTCCTCATTAACATGATTCCTTTAGGTTACAACCATCAAATAAAACAATTATTTATAGTGTTTGAAACACAAATCATAGTATAAACCCATATAATCAAGAAAAATAACATATAAGATGTCTAAACCCCTACACACTTGGTTTATACTATGTAATTTGTAGTCACCATATATTTAAATACATCTTGATGGTTCCTAAAGTGTTTTTAAATTTAAAAATCTTATCTTCCAGTAGATTCAAACCATATGTAGAAAGGATCATTATTCTTCACCAGGTGATGAACGAGTCCCACTGAATACACCCTTTTTAGAGTTATTACACATAGGAACCTCTTCTCTTAAGCCACATATACTTATGGTATCCAAACATGGATTTAAATTCATGGAATCCACTCACTCTATAATTTACCAAAATTCAATGATATTTTCTAATACATTTACTAATCCTTATACACATACATAGACATATTAGAATAAATATCATTAGATATACCCCTATAGATTTCACTAAAAAATACACATTCCAGTTTAAGATAGTTAACATAACCTTTCTTATGATACCATCTTTAGAGACCCAGACTTATCATACATAAATATCAAATCATTATTTTTGAATATTCATTACATTAAAAAATATCATTCCTATGTACCATAATAGATTAGTACCATTGGAAACATGGAAACACAAACAATTTTTCATTAGGTAACCTACATAATCTCTCACTATGATCTTTATAATTATAACCCTTCTTAGTCAGGTTATATGTAATACATTTATTCCTAACCTATGAAAAAGAAGCATAAAAAATGGTCCGCTTAGATTCCTATTGAGGGTAATAAATGGAGATACATAACAATAATATGAACATAAGGGTATCATAATAAGAACATAACATATGAAGGTCATACCTTACATATGAAAGAAAATAATGTTGATTCATTGCATAAAAATTGGTATTTCCTAATATACGAATCATAAGGATGTTAGTGAACATGATTCATGAGAGCGTAATATTGAAATAAGACATAGATTGGTGGAACAGACATAAGAATATGAAATATTATGTCAAGGATTCCCACCAAGACATTCATAACATGTTAGTAATGGGATAACCACTCATATACATACTTTGTCCACATGGATTTCCTCTCATGTACACTTTTTAGGGTTTGTATAACCTCTCATATTCCCATTGAGTTCATATAACCATAAACATTACCAATGAATTAGATGTAGATATAGGCCCCACCTATCACATAATAAAAATCATAAATATGTGTGCTAAAAGATCATAAAACAATCACCAGATAATAACCCATGAAATGAAAAGGGTTTTCATAAAAATTTCATCATATCATTAAATATAGAAAAGTGTAAGGTTTTATAATAATTTCATTATTTAGTCATTGCATAAAAACTGAAATTGAAGCAGGATTTATAAAAATTTTATCATCTTATTGACCATGTAAGAGAAATGAGTTTCTTAAATTTATTTTCATAATAAAACATATATATAATTAATAATAATGGTATAATTTTTTCCATAATTAAGAATATGTAACTTCATAATACTTAAAAATATATAGAAAATGATTTTAAAATATCATTTATAACATTTCCTGAAAAAAATAACTTTTCCCCATTGAAAAAGACATTGAAAACATAATTTTTTTTAAAATAAATTCATTTTAAAATAAAAATGAAAACTTATAAATGAAACATTGAATAAAATAATAGTAATGAATATTGAATTTTTCTTTTATTCTATTCATTTTAAAATAAATATTCCCCTTACATTTTATAAAAAATCCAAAAATGATTTATTTAGAAAAAAAGATGATTCCCTTCAAAAAAATTAAAAGTGGAACATGGTAAAAATTTATTTTAAAAAAATTAATAATATTATATAAAATTTGAATTTTTTTTGTTGTAAAACATGTATTTGGATGATATTGGATTTATGATTAATAATATGAATAAATTTATATATATTTTTAACCATTTTCTAAATTGTTTTAAGTACAAACTAGTTATAAATGAGTACTATATTATGAAAATTAAAAGAGTAACAATGGGATAAGAAAATTAAAGAATTTTTTGACATATTGAAATAAATATTTTATTATTTGAGACATAATTATAAACAATCTCGATAAACGATGTGACTATAACAAAAATGCATTACAGCTTTGGTAACATTAAACTATAATCCCCATGATGGAATAAAATAAAATAAAATTTTAAATATCGTGGGAATAAATAAATTTATTATATTAAATGTAAAATGGTTTCTATATACACCTCATAAAATAAGTTATGATCATAACCTAATCATATGTCTCAAATATGAAAATTTGAGAAAAAAATCCCTTACCGATTTGGAATCATTTTAACTTAACACCAAATTAGAGGGAGTTCAAAATATGTATTTTTTAAAAAATACTATTTTTAACTATGATAACAATAAAATAAATTCATAGTAATTATATTCACCAAAAAAATAATCATGTGGGGAATATTTTATTTCTCTCATCAATAAAAAAATAGAGTAAAAAATCATTAACCAAATGCCTTGACTTACTTGAGGAACATTTAAATCATCCATAGAATAAATATAATTTTATTGTTTATCTATTGAATTAAAATATTTATATATATAATACCATATATGTTTATATTATATCTTTTAATTACTAATTAATTATCCATTCCATGTTAAGGTTGATTTTTAGTTAATAACAACATGTTTTTCTTATATGTTTCGATTTTTTTTCCTCTTAATTTTACAATTGTTTAAAAAAATAAAAAAAATAGCCATGAAAAATAATTTATATTCATTAAATATTTATTTATATTAATCCATAAAATTCATTGATAGAAAATGAAATACACCCTTCATGGAGACAGTATGTTGTACATATGAATCAATGTTGTTTTAATTTAATTTCTCGAAAGAAAGAAAGAAATATAAATTATATACTCTAATAAAATAAACCATTACATTTCATATATATCATATATTTTCATTAAACCCATCCTTATAACCTTCGGTGTAAAGAGAAAATGAATCACATCAGTTTATGTGGCTGTAATCTACTCTACCCAAGGGCATTGTTATCTCATTCCCCCAAAATGGAGATTATGATGGTATTTATGATATAATAATTCACTAGTTATAATAATATAGTAATTATAATATATAAATAACAAATAAATCATTATATGAATCCATGAGTGGTGGGAATGAAAAAATGAATGACATTGGTTTGCAATGTGCTAGTTCACCCTATACATGAATGATGATTTTGTATCCCATTTAATGGAAGTGGGAATGGTTTTAGTGCATGCCATTAATATAAATAAATATAATTATATTGATTTTAATGAAGATATTATATCATCATGGTAAAATAATAATTTAATTTTGTGGATGAATTAATAAATCAAAAAAAGTGTTTTGATTAGTGTTACCTCTTTTTTGGGGGTCTACCATAGGTTTTAACTAAATTCTTTCCTAGGGTGGAGTTTTGTACAAATTAAGGACTCTAAAATGGGAGGATAGAAATTATGTGATTTGGTATTGTATTGGACAAAACAAAATATTTTTTAGGATTTAAGTGGGAAAGAGAAAGGGTGGGATTTTATAAGTGTGGTGAGAGGAACAGTTATAATTTTTATAAATAAATAATTCCACTTAAATTTACTCATGAAACAAGGCTCCAATAATAGTAAATTCTTGATAATAGAGAATATAAATTCAAAATATGGCCATTTAATTGGTTTTGTACATGTTTTGGTTTATTTTAAACCCCTACATTTTTAGTTTAACCACCAGTAAACCCATTTTTACCTTAACCATGATAGATTATTTTTACTAATTTTCTATTAATTTTGGACAAAAAAATCATTAATAGATAATATAAATTATGAACTTTCAAAATATGGAAACCATTGTTAAAAATTACATTCAAATAACTTAATGTTTTTAATTTAAAAATAATCTTTCAGACATGACGAGAAAAGATGTATTAAAGAGAAAATATACAAATGTTAGAAAAGTTTTAATATCAAAATCTATTATGAATTTGATTCCAATTACCTGAATATGATTAATGGATAAATAATTGAACAACTTTTACAATAATAAAAATATAAAAAATAACTTATCTTTATAAATAAATAAATCAAAAATTTATTTTCCCATTAAAATTACATATTTTCACTATACATGAAAAAAATAAAAAATTTAATAAAATCACAAAAAGTCACCCAAAGATAATGTTTCCATCATGATTTCAAAAATGATTCTTATTTTATAAAATTAATTTCATAAAAGTATGAAAACTAAATTTTATTAATTTTATAAATAAGAAATTAAATCATTTTCTGTGAAAATAGTATTTTTGAAGCATATAAAGACATTACTGAAAATTAATAATTTTTTTATAAATAGGATTCCTATATATAAGACGATAATAATTAAACATCCTTTTTTAATAATCATGTAATTTTGTTTAATGGTTTTTTCATGATGACTATTTTTAAATAACTACATTATTAATATATAATTGTATTGTGAAAAATCAGTATCATGTGTAACGAATGCTAAGCCTATGATACATGTATCTTAAACAAAAAATTTGATTCATTAAATTAAATCTAAAAATAATTATAATTTATTCAAATAAATTATAAATCAAGAAATATCGGTTTGTAATAATGGTGGGACATTTTGATATTAAGCACAATTCCTGGTGACACTGGGATAGTCATGAAGATTTTAGAATGGGGCTTTCTCATTCATAATTAGTGATTTCATAATTATTGATACGTGTCTAAATGGATGGATATTTTTTATAAGATAAATATTAATCTTTGTGATTCAATTTGATATTGATCACAACAAGTGTATCATTTATATTGTATATCTTTCGTAGAATTAGAGTACACAGATGTTTATGAAATGATAATAAATTTATGAAATTAAAATGTTAGTTTATAATGCTTATAATAATGAAATAATTGAGAATACAATTTAAGAATTAATAGTATCACTGAATCTTTCCATATAAAATTAAAATACTAATATCAACAATGGAAATGGACTAGTATTATCTAATTCATAATGAATTAATTAAAATATAATTTGATGTTTATAATATCCTTTGAGATCAAGACCATAGAAAATCTTATCGGGTGTCCTGTGATATAAAAAAGTTTGATGGGAATAAGACTAGGTTATTTCCCTTAAGGTGTATAGTGTGTGATATTTCATATATTTTATTATTTATATCTTGTATTTATTATATTGATCAGGAATATAAAACCTAGATGTTTTGGGATATTTTTTCAATATCCAATATGGTGAGGGAATATATGGTTAACATCCACCTCTCTCACAATCTTCTTTAAAATGTAGTCTGATTAGGTGTTGCCTAGTTTTTTAATAGCTTATAATATATGGTGAGTTCTTACATGGTTTGTGATATCTCATAGTTTCAAATAATTTATTTATTGTGGACAGGAATTGATTAATATATAACACATACTTGTATTCATATTTGGTGGTTATGGATTCCCATGACTATATAGGCATGAGATATGGTGCCTTGATGTATATTTAATTGATATAGGTAATAGTGGATTATGGTCTGCTACCTAGTTACTCTGGGGATGGTTGTACGAGGCATGGGATGAGATTATGAGTTAGAAATATGGATTAATGGCAACACATGATGTTGGGAATTGTATTGGATAGGGGTTGGCAGGTTTAAGACCTGAATCGCATCATGGATAACGAGACATATTAAAGTGATGAGCAAAGGATGTGTGGAATTGGGGTATGATTATGAAAAACCATTGGTGAAGTGGAAGTGGGTACATTTATTTAAATATATATATATATATATATGTTTTCAATATTTTTGGACACTTATATATGTTATTTGGTGTTTGAGTCATGTTTGGGATGATAATGTGAAATTATACTTGTTTATCTGATGATTTAGCATTATTTATTTAATTTTTGGGATTTATTATCCTTATTTCACCTTTTTAATGAGTGTTTGTAGGAATATTCATGTTGAGTATACATATTATGTTAACCCAAGATAAATATAGACTATTTTTTAGGTTCACAAGTGCTAATTGGTGATTGAGTAGTACATTACCTATTCAAAGAGTTGGTCATCCGATAAAGGTTATTCATGGTCCCTACTGAGGAATTTATTTTTTTATTTTTAGTTCTCTCTTGTAATGTTCAACATCACATCATTTATTGTGATTGATTCTTAATTATGATCATTATTTTTTAGGTGGTAGTTCTAAAATTATCTCTTAGTTATCAAATCACTATTAGGGTAACTTATATCATATGTGTCATATATATATCCTCAGTTCTAGTATCCAACTCATGGTCTTTCAGAGGTGGTATTTACGGTAAATTATCTCTCTTACATTTTGGCTGGATAAGGATGGGTACCATTGAATATAGGGGGTCTTTAAATTTTCCCAAGATGAGTAAATTATTATGGTTGTTTACCCAAATGTATGTATAGGAAATAATTCTAGATATCACATAGATTTTCATGTAGTGTTTGGTTTGGATATAGTAAATTATTAAGGTTTATTATCATTGAATATTCCTATAATTTTGACTCTGTGATAGAAAATACGCTATTTATAAAAGGAGAGTAACATATTTTTACTTATAATATGTTATTCAAAAGCTACCAAATAGATTATTTATTGTATGAAATGTTTGATAGAGGGTTTAATAAAGATTATGAGGTCATACCTAGGGAAATAATGACCATCCAACAAAGTTTATTTGTTTTATACGTCCATGTTACACATTATATGAAAAATATTTAACAATGGTGGAATATAATAATCATATAATTTTTTATAAAAGATTATATTATCATCTAATTTAAGAAAAATATTTTCAAAAAAAATTATACGTAAGTTCATGGAATGGCTAAATATATGTGTAATTTCGTGGATAAATGCGTTAAAAATATAGATACATCAAATATAGGGGTATCCATAGGTTTTCATTAAAAACAAGAAAGAATAATAGTGGTGGAAATAAAATATTTAATTAAATATTTGTTATGAAATTAGAGTATATTAAATCAATACACCTTTTTTAATATAGATACTTGTGCTCAATATCATGTTGCTTATAGAGAGACTAATATTGTAGTTAGTGAGGTTAAATATCAAAATTTTGTGCCTTTGTACTATTCATTATATATTAATAGTGGTGAAAGGAAAATCAATGGTTAATCAAGATGTAAATATTCAAAATATAGAGATGAATATCACGTTTGGTCCATAAAAGATGTAGAGGGATGTAACCATTAACGCTGAAGATATTAATAAAGGGTGGGGATGACACATTAATAATTCCTTGTATGGTGTTATGATTTATAGATTAAACTTACATAATCTATTTATTAGTAGATAGAAAATAAATTATAGATATTAATGAAAATTCTATGCTTTTGATATAAAAAGTTCTTCAACAACGATTAAAAATTGAAAAAAATTAGGATAAAAAATATTTTCGTTAGAGAAAGAAGATATTCTTGAGATGTGAGGATTAATAATCTCACTATGTTATTTAATTTCAAAATCAAATCCAAGTAAATATATGATTAATGGAAGAAGTGTTATCTGGAACCTATATATAAGTATAAATGATACATTTTATATTATGGAAATTATAGAGGGACTAATCTTATTATTCATACCATTAAACAATAGGAGAGTGAATAAAGATATCATTGGAAGGGAAACTGATGTTTTATATAGTCCATTTGGCATCATTTTTTCAATCTTACACCACATAACCAATTTTCATCATTAGAGTGTTGATGTAATATTATAAAAAAACTCGTGATTCTCTTATTTATTCCATTTATTTTGAAAAGACATGTTCAAAAATTATTAGAGTGGCTTTATGGAAATCCCTTTAATGAAAAGGGTTTTGGGTGTCATATATAAAACTCATCCATAAAATGTATTAATAGAATTGAAATTTAGTTATAACTTTAGATGGTGACACTACCAACTTCCATGTCTCAATAGGACAGTGTCATGTTTTGGATTTAAGCCCTTACATTTTGAATTCGGTCTTAAATGAACATAAAAATCATATTCTAGAATATATAACTAATTTTTACTTATTTATAATGATATTGTTATCATTTTAGAAACTAAATATTATCAATTTAAAATTAAATCATTGTATTGAGACGTTAGAATCAAAAGGATTCCTTATTAATAGGGTGAAGATAGAATATATAGAATCTCATTTTAGATATGGAGTGTCTTGTAATATTAGAAATGTGGGATTTGGAAACTATTTAAAAATTTGAACATTTTTTATATTTATGTTGATTTATAGAACCTTATAGATATATTAATATTGATATATCTCATAGGATAAACCTAGATAGGTAAATGGAGAATGTCTTTTTGGGTTATTTTTATTCATGAATTCTTGGGAAATTCAAGTATTAAATTTATGATATATTTATTACTATTTTTATTCTATATATAAGTGATTATTTTCCTAGGATGGGAAATATTGACCCAAAAATATGGGTACTAGATTCAAAAATGTTACAATGGACATGTGGAAACACAATTAGGGTTATGATTAGAAATGAATGGGATGAGAAGGAAATTTAGGAGGATATGATAGATACGACGATGATTGAGACTGGATTAAGTTGGATTTGACAAAATAGAAAAAACTATTGATTCAAATATTAATAAGTTAAATACAATAAAAAAATCACATATTTATAGTGATAACGGTAGGATTAAAAAAACCATTAAAAATCATTCATGATGATGTAGTTCTAAATTATTCAATAAAAATTTCATAATAAATATTTTTAATTTGAAACATTTGATCCATTTAGCCAACACCATTGAATTATGTTTTATGTTTTTATTTTGTTTTTTATATATTAAAAAATATGTGAGAAAATGTTGTGAAAAATATGGGAAAAGAATAGATAACAAGAGATATTTATTAAAAAAATTATATTTTCCTAAAAGAATTAATAAATGATTCTTTAATTTGACGAAAGTATACCCTATTTCATTTATATGATCCAATAAATCCACTAATACATCAAACAAAAATTATACAACAACAAATAAACATTAAAATTAATTCAATGGAGTTGGTTGCATGGATAAAATTTCACCAATTATCTATATTGAAGGCCACATTTTCATTTATGTAGTAACTTCATGAAGAAATACATAAATGGAAAGTGGATCCTTAGTATGATCCCAATAATGAATATATTTTTCACGAGATTCAGTGAAAAAAATTACCTTGAATTATCACTATAATGTACTCAATTTCTGAAATGTATCCCTTAATATTTGAAAAAAATTAATAATATAACAGTCATTTACAATGAAATATTTCCTAGAACTAAATATATAATCTAAATTATGAATAAAACAAGCTAGAAAAAACTATCATATACATATTAGATAAGTTTTTGCATTTAAAAATTTAACACTATATAACATATAGATATGAATTTCATCAATTCAAGACTATTTTCACTAAGAATAACATTTTTTTGATAAAAAATATATTTATTACCATCCCCAACATCCAAACCCCAATGATTATATTTTTTGTTGACATAGAAAATAAAAATTATTCCTCTATCAGATTAAATCTACATGCATATTATATGAATATAAGTCCATATAATTAGATATCAATTTTGAGTGAATCTATAAAGAGGAAAAGATGTATGAGAAATAAATTATTTAGGATAGTGCATATGATATAATAAAAAATAGTAATTTAATTTTTAAGATCATTGAAAAAATCTAGACAGTGAAAAAGAATCATTAATCTTCATATATGAAATTGATAGAACCAAATCTACACACAATGGAACCTATATTCAAAAGTAAAAAATTAGCATCCAAAATAAGATCAAATTTGTATTATATAATCCTAAAAATGGAATATAATAGAATGTAGAAATAATAATAACTCATTTTATCACATTCCATGTGATATTATTTAATAAAAATTATACCTCTAATTTATAATAAATACAACTTATGGAATGGAGCGCAATGATCTATTTTGTCGGTTATCAGTTCTATGAAAAACAATTGACACTACCTATTTTAATAAATGGGGACCACTTGTCTAAAAATATTTATGAGTACCAGATTATGGTTTCTAAAAACACAGTAAGGGTACTCTAATGTCAAAAAATGTGATAAATGACCCAAAAGACATGATCAAGATGGAATCAAAAGTTAAGTATACTTATTAAGGATGAAGGATGAAGACTCATTATAGGAGAGGCCAAATGTGAAATAAAATATAACATATTCATTCATAATACTCTATATATTTATATAATTTTATTTTTTAATATTACCCTTCATTTTTAATTTAGGGTTTCTTATTCATTTCTTAATATAATATTTTTTTATAAATTAAATAGGCTAAAAAGGAAAATAAATAATTACAATCATTCCCTAAAATTTTTTCAGACAAAATAAATTATTCTGTATGTTTCATTTTAAACATTAATTTAAAATAAATAAATTTTTATTACGATTGGTTACTCAAAATAAAGGAATATAAAATGGTTTAACAAGTCTCAAATGATGGGGTATCAAAGAAAATCAGATATATGAAAATATATTGCCACATATAGTAGATGATTTTTCCCTACAGAAAAAAAATCATATAGAATACATCATCCTTCTAAATAATATTTCTAATATAACAATAAAATAAATAAAAATAGAAAACCTTGACTATTCTATCAAAAATATAACCTGAAATTTATTTTCAAAAATGGATAACAACAATCACTTAGATATCATATTCCATATCTTTATACCCCAAGAATCTGATTACCATGATATGGGATGTTCCATCCAATAAAAATATATATATATATATATATATATATTGAATCACATTTTCACTTTAAAATGTTTATCACAGAAAAAAATGTAATATTTTAGAATATAGATGGAAGGAATCCATAAAAGCAAGCACCCCATAGTCTTAATTATATAACCCGTATTCAAAAGTGTTAAATATAGTGGATATTATATTTTTAATGAAAAAATCATACATGTATGGAAAAATATTATTCAATAAAATATGGGGGAAATTATACAAACGAACATATAATTTCTAGTAAGTGCGATAATCAGTTATAAAAATGTGATGTTAAAAAAATCCTTAATTATGATCAGCTTGAATTAAGGCAACATAAATTCTATTCTTAATTTTATCCAATAAATCATTCTAATATAAATTAAACTATTTCTTTTTTATCCCAAACTAAATTTTAATGGGGTATTATTATAAAAAATGTAATGAAAAAGAAATGGGAATGTGAATCAAAACTACCAGGAATTAAAATTTTAGAACAAAAGAATGTGATCTAAAATTCTAGTGACAAAACCATTAGTATTTGGAATATATTATATAAATTTGACATTATCAAAGTGGTTATTCTTTCTATCATCACCATTTATATGTTATTTAAATATTTTTCCACTTCCTTCATTAAAAAATTCTATATTTCCAACATTTTTTCCAGTAATTGTAATTTTGTTGTGAGGAAAAAACATAGTACAAAATATAAAAAAAATAATAAGTTGTTTTATGTTCTATGATTGTATAAGGATTCAGTATTTTTTTATCATTATGATTGGTCTTATTCAAAATAGTCTTATCTAAACTAAGATTAAAATTCCTCATAGTAGAACATTGGACCTAATTCTCAATAGAAGTACCTTTTTTGATATCTTTATTTTAATAGAATTTATTTCTAGTAAATTTTTTTATAAGATAGATCCATTGTTTCCAGAAAAATATACATGGAAACTATAAATAAGAAAATATAATTTGCATTGTTTCTAAACCAATAAATTTACAAAACATCTAATACATCAATAATACATATGATGGGGTTATTTTTTTCTTCTCTCATCCCATCAGGTTGATAATTATCATCATTTAGATTTTATGTGAATCACGAGGATCGTTTTTTTAGTATTTCAATGGATTATTTGTTTTTCATTATGTTTGGCCTCAACCTAATCAATAACATGAAATATTTCCACAATCTTCCTTTCCACATGACAATATGGAAGAATCTAAAATTTTTGAATCTCACCATAAAAAAACTATGTTTTTCATCAAACCATATATCATTAAAATGATAGAAAACTTCACATTTTCTATTTATAGTGTCACTCCCACATTAAATTCCATTGATGGAACTCGTTATTTTTCCATTAAATAACTAATGATTTATCATGTAAAACCAGAGTTTAGGATCTATAAACCCATCCAATATCTATCATTCATTTAGGTTAGAGTTAATTGACACTATTTTTTTATAATTTCACCATTTAGTTTCATATAGTTCTTATGGAATATATCTATTAAATCATCAGATTCATCGACAATGTCTCAAATGAAAGATATCCTTTTTTGAATATGTAAATCCTAAACATCAATTTTAAATGATATATTTAATGTTAATGGTATTTATACCCAAGAAAATATATTTTATTTGGACTAGTTTCATTAGACCAAATTTCATTACATCTGTGTTATGTACACTAGAAATCTTGATATGGTCCTTGATAGACATTCCAGGCATCTATGAACACATGTTCTAAGATGAGGAGGTGATTCTCTAAAATATCGTGGGTGAGGATGGAATTAGTTGATGTTATTACTCCAATTTTTTGGTTGGATCATATCATGGGTATTATATAACCACTGTAACTACTATAGACAATTTATTATAATTTTTTGGAATAAATAAACACATCAAAAATATAATAGGGGAGGGTACAAATATAAAAAAATGTACACATTCCCTCGGTGATTCTGAAACCCAAGATCTCCCCCCACCACTATATTGGTGCAACCACTGGGTTTCACCCCACAATGAGAATAATAAAAATAATCATTACAATAATAATAATCATTACAAATAGTAATTAAATCAATTTCCTGATAAAAACCATTAACATATTTCATATAAAAATAACAATATTTTCAAAATTAAATTCAAATATGACACGATACCTCTAAAAAATCTCAAAAATGAATAAAAAACTATGAACTTATCAAAGATTACAAAACCCATTATACCCAATTATCTAACATAAAATAAATTTTAAGGAAGCCACAACTCAAATTTGGAGGGTGACATGTTTAAAATGAAAAAAAATGACATATTAAGGAATAATAGGCCAAGACTACCCAAGATCAATCCCAAGAATACATAGCCATCAACCTCTCAATATTGTATAAAGATATATATTTTCAAGCCTAGTCCATGGTGGATTCATGTAGGTGTTTACAAACACAACCCAACTTGATCAACATGGAGAGACCAAACTGGGTTTGGATGGGTTGGGTTGGATTACATGATGGGTATAGTCTGTCCAGCTCGTGGGTTGGAAATAGTCTTACCCGACCAGACCTGACCAACCCAACTTTATGTATATATAATAAATAATTATTATAAATTAATATCTATTTATTAATAATTAGTAATAAATAACTAATAATTGATTATTAATTACTAATAACATTAAATATTTGATTAAATATATTAATAATTTAGGCTAATTAATAAATATTAACTTAAAAATTAAATAATAATTAATAATAAATAATATACTTATGTATAATAAATATAAAATTTAAATTTAATTTATATTTACAAAATACTAATGTTGTATATACATTATATCTACATTATATAACATTATATTTAGGTTATATTCACATTATTTAATGTTATATGGAAAATATATAATGTTATATGTACATTATAAAACATTTTATTTATGAAGATATTTCATTATTTTTATGATATATAATGATTTATTTACATTATTAAAAGTTATAAAACATTATATTTACATTAAATTTATCATTCAATGTAAAATTTTATTTATTATTCTGGTTCTCATTTATTTTTTATTTGTACATTTTTTATTAATTAATATATATTCTTATTTTACCTGACTTGATCCATCTTATCCCACCATGAGTTGGGATGGGTATTTTCATTATAAAAAATTATTATGGCCACACTGAAACTAACCACTTTTTCTCAATTTAGATTTCAAGTCACCCTAATCCCTACACGACCATACCCATGGACACTCATTGATCCATCTGTTACAAACATAGAATCCATGTTGATGAATAATTCATTAAATGAGAGAAAAATCAATAAGAAAGGTAGTGAAAAAACAATTATACAAGAATAATCCCCACTTTTACACCCAGACCATGAAAATTAAATTTTTTTCTATAAATTTCGTTATAGTCTTTATTCTATGTTTTGGTAGTCGGAGGGTCAACTTATAAATTTTTTTAAAGCCTTTTTATTATTGCAGGGCTAGGCGGCATGGTTATGGGTGACCGTGCAATGACGGTGTGGGAGCCTATTTTGTAAAAATAAATAAAGTAAAACAATGTATAATGATATAAAATAACAACAAAATAAAGAGGGTGTTTTACCAATAAATATATTTTTTTGGATAATAATAATATAATTATTAAGATTATTAGTATGATTATTATCATTAAATTTATTATTATATAATTTTTGATTAATTGTATTTTGGAAACCCTAGGTTTCCCCATCCCCTTTTTTTCAACACAGTCCCTCCTCCACCTCCTCTCATCCTTCAGCCAACCTCCCACCGGTCGGTGCTCCTCTCAGCTAGTGTGCCACCCTCACTCAAGTGGCCACACATCCCCTTCCTCCTCCAACCTCCCCTCTACCCCTCACCTCCCCTCCTCATTGAGTGACCCCCCACCTTGTTTCCTCTGTGCTCATATGTGACATCCCCTGAATCCTCTCTGGTGAGCTGCTCCTTCCCTCTAATAATAGACATCCACTAGTTTGGTGTGATGCCTAACATTCGGTGGGTTCCTATCTCTTACCCTCTCAAGTTCTAGGTTATTGGTGGAAATTTCCATTTCGTCAAAACCTATATAAAGGTTTTCTGTTTAACTCATTTTTATGGGTTATAGGGTGTGTAAATGGTCCATAGTTCCTTGATCACTCTCCTCTAAGAGTTTTGTCATGTTCAAACACCAACAAGGTAGGTGAATCTGTGTTTTTCCTTTCAAATTAAATCCATATAATGCCTGGTAATTTTAAATTTATTTTTAGACATGATTATCTCTTTTATAATACACTTGGTTATATTTTTATGGTGTTTTGTAGTGGCCTAATGTGTTAAAAGTATCCTTTGAAAGTAATTTTTGTTTCTTCCTATGTGTTTTCACACCAAATGATACATGAGAATTTTTAACAAATTTATTAATATTACTTGCACCCCTATGGTTCATTTTTTCATGTTATTATGATGTATGTAAATTGGTATAATATTTTTATATTGTTCCTTTGTGTGGTTCATGTATTATGCATACATGTTTAGGCACATATTGTGTTTATAAAATGTGATGTGAGATTTTAAAGTAAAATCACATGATTTTGGGGACTTATTCCTTATATTTTCTCTATTAAAATGAGAAAATTTTGATTTTTTACTTCCAATTGAACAAGATTATTTTTATAGTGTGTCACGAAACTTGTTTTCTGAAGATTCTCCTGTTTAATAAATGTTTTTTTATAATATGGTAATTTGGTGGAGTTGTTAGGTTTGGTCAAAAGTAAATGGTGAATATATGTAAATGGTTATGAGTGATTTTATGGTTGGTCTATGTGTTCCATTAGATGTGGTCACATTCATGGCACACTAGGTGCACACGTGGATGTTTCCTCGAATGAAGACAGTACTTAAAATGGTGTTTTTGCCTAAACCATGTTTCCTTAAATGGATGTTAAGCTTAAAATTATTTTTGATCCATTTGAATCATATAATGACCACTTACTAGATACTGGAAATTACAAGATGGGATATATATGTTTAGACCAATGAGGTTAAGTCCACAATGACAACATGTAGTCTCTGGGATGACATGGATGATTCTTTGGTTCTCCAAATTCATCAGCTGGACCCCATAACACCATATCAAGGACATTTTTTTGTACCTAAGAAAATGTGTTTCAAAATTCAAAAAATAATCGGTCATCTATGTATTACCTCATACTCTTACATATGACAATATCATGTGATAGGAAAATCACCCACTCTTGTAAGGTATCAATAGCATTGAACTATAGTCACTGTTTCGATAAATTCTCTCATGTTCCACAGTGAAGGGTTGAATCAACTAGAGTAAAATCACCACTATTTATTTTTCATCAATAATGGACATTATGACCAATTTCCTAATGGAATTTTCATGACTACCCATATCACCATGGTTTCAACATAGTAATAAGCCTTCAGTAGACTTTCAATTTTTTCCTATATAGATACAACTACCCCCCCTGAGTCATCTAACACGGATAAACCTTATCCTACTAATTATCCTACCTAAAATGATGATGATGATTTGGAATATTATCCTCATTTAATTGAAGAGTGTTTATCCACAACTATCAATGATTTTATTTAGGAGAACCTTGGTATCGAGGAAGATATGAGGACAATGATTATCAATGTGATTATTACCCTAGAGAAGCAGTAGCTGTATATGGATTTTCTAAAGTACCACTATAGAATATTTTCCATGAGTTATGATGAGATTCCAGGAATAGACGCTCAAGTCACTATCCATGATCATTTTATTCTAGGGAGCTATCGGGGATTCAATAAACCACCTAAAAATGTGAATCCCTCCCACAATGTTATTGTTATGGCTGAGGTTTATTAGCATATCAAATATAGCTTCATCAGGGAATTCCAGAACCCCATTTGGTTGGCCAAAATATTCTTAGTTATGATGAAGAATATATATATCAGATTCTGTATCAACTTTCTAGATCTCAAATAACATGGTCTAAGGGAATATTTTTCCCTATCAATAAAATAGTAGTTGATTGATGCTACAGCTTTCTAGGACATCTCCTTTTATTATATACTCTACATACAATTAGATATGGATGTCCCTTGATTATCAGGATTCTACCACATTCATGGCACTTCAAGTGACCTTTTATTATCCTGTAATTCCTCTCAATTTGAAGAATTCATGGTCCACTTATCATCAGTACATAAACAACATATTACAACTGATTCCCATTATTTTGTTGGAATGCTAAATAGATGATTTGATGGTAAAATCACACCAGATTCAATACCATTTCATATAATGAGAATGAATTATGCTTCCATTAAACATAGAATTTTAGGAAGACCCCTTGAAGTTTGAATTCTAGTTTACCTCTAGGAATTTTCTAGAATTCATCATCAGATATTAAGGTATCAATATCGACCTAGATAATATCAAGTACATTAGCCAGATGTCTTCACTTCATATCCTTTTAGAGCTATATGGTCTCCATGTACACTAAGACTATATATAATGGTTCATCCTTAATTTGGAAAGAAATTGTAATCCCTTTGTGATGATTTTATTGAAGGGAACTGCATATTAGTGGGTTGAAAATTTTCCAGCAACCATTGAGGAGATAAAAAGATATTTCTCCACCCTTCAGTTTTGATGTCACCCATATCAAGGACTCATATTTTCATATAGGTGAATACCTTGGAATGGTCCATCAGTTCCCTTCTCACCCATATGTATAATGATGGTAGAGAAAATATTTTATATTATCTAATTCACATGCTCCTTGATATTGACGATAGAGAATCATCCATCATTAAAAGATACCTTATGCTTGTTATTAAAGTGAAAAGGTGGTGAAATTATATGCAACATAATGACATATATATTGTGTCATGTGTGGAACTACTAATGTATATCCTGAATATACCCATGCTCATGGGTTGACTGGTATGCTAGGAAGTGATCCTTCATTAGTTCGACATCCATTTCATTTCATTTAAAGCTGTAAAAATTAAAGAATTTGTAGAATCAATGGTCGTCCATCCAGCCCCTAATGAATTTTCTATTGATCTTGATTTCCCATACGTGTCCATCCTATTCGTGGACCAGACTATGAACTATTTGAGGGTGGACATTGATCGTTCATACAAGAGACCAAAAGGTTAATATATTAACAATCCTCATCTCCAGATAGTGGGACTGGGGATTTTTTCAACACCCTAATAAAATAATTCTTTTTATATTCATTATTGTTGCCAAAAGGGTACAACCAAAATGATGAATAGTTTTAGGTTCACATTTCTGGTCTCGATGAAACTCATTATCTAATAGTCATATTCCCTTCTCAGATGGAAGTGTCTCATTTCCCTCAAAAATAGAATGGTTGAGTTTATGCCTTAGAGATTCTAGTTACATCTATTGAATAGCCTAACTAGAAAATAATGTTCATTCATGTTGGGATTCAAATCTCTATCCCTCCCATCATTTCAGATGATGATTATAAAAATCATGTAAACCATATGGCTACTTGTGATTCTACTTCAAGACACTCAAGTGACACTATAGTTGAGGGAATAACCAAATAGACAACTCCTTTAATTGAGTATCTCCATAATAGAATTCACTTTTCTGATCAAGTCAAGCATGAGTGAATCTGTCGGCATGCAGCATTTTTAACCCTTCATAGTGGGACTAACATCGAGCTAACTCTATATAGATTTGGTTTGATGGAATTATTCTACATTTCATCCATGTAAATGATATTATGAAGGTTCTATAAGATGTTCATGCTAGTTCATATTGTGGATATCAAGTGGGATTGAATATCTCCTGCCAAATTCAGATATTGGGTTACTTCGAGCCAACAATGATCCATGTTTGCATTTTTCTTTCTAGGAGGTCTCACGCGTGACACATCCTTACAAAAAATGTGCATCATTTGTGGATATTTTAAACACCACCATATATTATTGGTTTTTTGTAGTATAGGGACACAATTTTATAGGCCCATATCCACAAAAAACATCTCTCCAATGTTGGTTCATTCTGTCCATGATGGAATTCATCTCTATGTGGGAAGAATCTATTCCCCTCAAAAAATTCAAGGCATGATCCATGGTCATGTTTGTGGGATCCCACACCATTCATCACTTTTAATTACCTCATTCCATTCTAACTAATAATGGTAAAAACACATGGGATGTGGAGCTGAAGATATTTTACGACATGCATAGTTTCTGGACAACCCATACGTCCTAGAACCACACATATGAAAATAGTCAAATAAATGCATTAAACAAATCCCAATCTGACATTTTTCATAATATAGTGGTTTATAATAAGAAATGATGGCTAGAAAATATCCCTATTTATTTTTGGGATTATCGAACGATGAATCTGGATTCCACTCTGGTGACTGAATATTCTTTTATGTATAGAATAATGGAAGTTGAACAAATTGATGTTTAGTTTCCATTAGTCTGACCAGTTGATTCTAGATATAATAAAATAATTCTATCCAACTAAGATGGGAGGCCTCAAATAAAATATTCTTTAACCCTAGAATTATCCAGAGAGGCACTAGAAAAGGATTACTAGTGAATTTAACAAGAAGGTTCACCTCTGCTCCTTTCTCTAGGGTGATACGGTACTTGATCTCAGAATACCAATGATACTTGAAAAAATTCACAAAATATTAACCCTAATTTTAAATACATTACATCATTCCCAATATCTATTCTAATTTTGCATAATCTTGGATCTCTATGGATAGAGAGCGTATAACACCTCCTACTGACATCATGTTTCTCAAATAGTACATCATGTAAAGAGATAACCAAATCCCAATCAAATGATGTTAACTATTTGATTTGTTAAATCCCTAAGACCTTATTCTAGTAGACTCTCCTAGTACAAGAATCATGATTGTAAACTATGTTCAGGCCTTCTCAAGAATGTGTTTTGTGGAAATGGTTATCCTTGGCCCTCCATTTATGTTGTTTATTTCACTCTACCATGCTACACATATCCATTTGAGATGCTCAAGATAGGTCCAAACTCTATGAACCAAAAATAAGATCCCATGATCTAACAATTAAGATATAAAAATAATTATTCTCTATTTTACATGAAATAAAACCTAAAACTACTTATAATACCATAGTTATTTACCCTAGATCCACCTGAGACTTTAACCTAGGTCCAACAGGGTACTTAGACCACCTCATGAATCCAATTATCAAGAATGAATTTGAATACTACATTTTAATATACCGCATAATACTTCTTTAATTTTATTTTTCATGGAACCTAGAGTGTTGAATCCCACAAATACATTTCCTCTATCCATTTCCACACTTCGAGTCATTCACATTATGGATTTCCATACACATTCAAATCCATATTCAACCCCTAACAGTGAATGTTCCTATCCAAAACGACACACCTCTCATCGTACACAAACACCCTAATGGATCTCTGTCAAATAATAGTGGATCATATGTATCGAATTTGAACAACCATTGATCCATAATTTTATATCCAAATTCATGATTGGAGTGATTGTGGATCTTTTGTTTCAAACATTATCAACAGCCAATCCCAACCCATTATCCACCCCTTTTCTAGATCTCATATGTCTTTGTTTACCTCCTTTCCACCTCCATATGTCTTGGTGGAATTCCAAAACCCTTATTTTCACCTATCGATTAATTTTCAAATGTCAAATAGGAAGGTTAGTGTCCCTAGGAAATCCTCAACCAAGTATTTCATCGCCCCTAATGTCTGCTTCCACATGTTAGGGAAATTCCTTCCCCATTCCTTGTTTCCAACACAGATCATGAATCATGTGGGCTCAGGAACTGTGGTAGGATGTGTACCAACATGTTTGAACTGTACCAAAAGTGACCAAGGTCCAAACTCCTCGACCATAAACTAAGATCCCATGATCTAAACTCTATTAATATATAAAATATAATTCCATGTATGGGAATAATTAATTTAAACTATTTTAGATTATACCATGGGAATGTATTATGCATAGCAGGCCTTCTGGTCCTCATTCACATCTAGTAGTTCTGATCAAGCCACACATATCCCTTTTAGATAAAATTTTCACAAAATATTCTGAACTATAAAGCCTTAAACTAATAGACCATAGTCCAAAATATGTGACCTTTAACGTTGTGTTAAATTCCAATCACCATGACTTTAAACTATATAAAAATCACCTCAAGAATATGTGGTGTGTCATTGGGGATCCTTTTATCTCATTCAAATTGGGATTGTCACTATTCTACACCAAACATAGCCTATTAAGATACTCAATATCCTTGCACATGATGTTAAATTTCCATATAACCTCATCATAAAACTTATTCCTTTAAATAACGGTTGAATTACCTCATTCCCTAATCATGGGATGCCCCATGACAACAGTGGAAAGCCTTAATTCCCTCTATATAGAGGATCTCCCCAAACATTATCAGTTTATTACCACTCCATGATTCAAAACTATGTGTGGTTTTATTCCCATCCTTATGGGACATGTAGTGATTCTTGGAATTCCCATCTCTAGGACCATCTACAAATTCTTCAATCATTTTCCCCTTGGCCTCTATTGCGGTCTATGAATTATAACCTTCAATCATGTGCAGTTCATCTCAAGTTGTGTATGTGGTCTCTAGGCCTCCTTGTCCCTCATTCACATCAGGTTATATCTCTTTTGTTCCTAAAATATTCCCATAAAACTAAAAATTCCCTAAATCCAAGAATTATGACTATAATACTTTCTTTATAGAAATGGTAAAAACATTATAACCTCAAACTTGGTGTTGTTTTCTCTTGATATTTCAGTGTCACACAAGCCTCATAGACCCGTCCATTCAATTTATGTTGTAAGTTTTTTTTCTACATGAAAACCCTTGAAACAAACAAATTTATAATCCATAAAACAGAACTTCAATCTGATTTCCTAACGTCTAAGAAACATAAATCTAAACTATTTTCCATGGTTTAGATCATATGACCTTAAACTGTGTGAAACCATATTCAGGATCACATCTTGTGTTGAAGGCTCTCCATGGATCACTCAAGTTAGGTTTTAACTATTGCACCACATGATCAACCTTGAATCCCCATTCATCCCATGGTAAAAACCCAATAACCTAAAACAATGTGCATCCATCTATTGAAAATCATGTGTCTTGATTCTCATCCTTATGGGATATGTAGTGATTCCTAGAATTTTGGTCTCATGGACCATATGATAATTCATTTCCAAACCATATCTTACTTTTGTTGTAATCACCACAAAATATTATATGGGTTTCCTTCCAATTATATGACGGATTTGATTACCTTGAACCATATGCGGGCTGAGTTTCCCTCATAGCCTGATTGGTGGAAGGGGTGTCCTCATCCCATGATGTTAAACTGTATTCTTACCATAGAAAATATGTTTGTGTCTCTATGTAAGATATTTTCCTACCCTATATCAAACTAGGATACCCCATATAAAAAATATACAATGAAAATACATTGACATTGTCAAAACATGATTTTAAACTATAGCCTTTCCTTGTATAAATTTGGGATTCCTTGTATCCAACTACAATAATATTCGACAATATCATTTGAGAGGGTACCACCTTACCGAAATCGGTCTTCTACCCCACCATATTTTTTGGTCCAAGTGGAAAAACCTTAAACTATTCACCACTTCCCCCTTATGATTCTCATTTAACTGGGGCCTTCCCCAACTCCATCGTCATTAGTTCAATACCTCTTCATGCAACATCGAACATCTAAGGGAACCCCATAGCTCTAAATCTATGACCATAAACAAGGAGTCTAGGTGAAAAAATTATGACACTAAATAGTATATGAATCCTCCTAGGAATGTTTTTTGTGGGGCTGGGCCTACTTGGTCATCATTTATAATCATGTTTGTTACCCCTCCATACTTCATTTATCTATTTGGGAACACCCTCTTACCCAATCGCTATGATCTCAAACTAGGATCCTATGGTCTATGATCTAGAACATTAAGATAATAGTTCGGTCCAGAAAACACGACCTTAAACATATTTTAAAAAGTCTATGATTTATGACCCTATACTAATATCTGTTGTCAAAGAATCATAAATTTAAATTGAATATCACCTTCCCAATACTCCATTTCGTGGTGTTGAGTCTTCTTTTATGCTACCCAATTTATCTATATACTACCATGGCTAGGAAGGTATCATTCATATATTTTCACATCTACAATTCTTCATGACACTAAACAATGAACCTACCCCATTCAATGAACATGGGATTCCCTATTGGGAATATACAAAGAAAAAATGATGCGGAAATTTGTGTATAAACCCCATTCCCTCGACTTCATAGTCATATGACTTTAGACTATGGGATTCTTCCTGATAACATGATGTAAAACAATAAAATTAATTTTTTTCATTATAAAATGTTAAACTATGCATATAATTTTCACACTACACAATGTTAAACTGTGTGTTATCATCCTCACTATATGATGTTAAACTAAAATGAATCTCAGGCCCTTGCCTGAGAATATTTTTCTTTTTTTGTTGGAAACCAGAGGAACCACTCATGCTCTTTAACAATCATTCAGCATCTCAGATGATGCCTCACCTTAATGATGTTTTTTACTTTTTCTCATGCTGATACACCCACCCTAATGTTCTCTAAGCCACATTAGAATTATTTTTGTGAGTGTTTGAATACATTAGAATATTACATCACTTCTTTTCCAAGATTTCTGTTCCCCTTATTTTGATCATCATACTCCTCTACGTATGAAAGAAACCCCTATGGTATTGGTGGATGGAAAAACTGTCTCACCATCAATCCTCATACAACATCCCAAAGGACATTGGATATAATTCCAAGATAGTGTCCATGTTTTTAATATGTTCAATGGTCAACCCCTTCCTATTTTTCCCCATTCTAACCTAGCCATATAGATGATATGTTTCCAACAAGGTAAGAAGTTATCATGTATTATCCTATAACTCTCTTCGTGTTCCAAATTTTGGGAATTGTTATTCAAATTCCTCATCCACCTTTTTGGGTATATTTAATCACCCTTGTTTTTACCACATTAGTTAACTAGGGATCATTGAAAAAGATTTTGATCATTCTAAGAGTTAGGTTCTTCAACCTTATCCTCTATCAACCCCTGAAAACCTGGTGGTTAGTGAATAATAGCATACCCTTGAGTGATTGATGACTACCTGAAACACTCATAAAAAAGAGAAATCATATGTTAATCACTTCTTTCTTGCATCAAGCATTAGTCATGTGATCTTAGAGATTGGTCACTGGATGTACCAAAAATTTGATCTAAGTGAGATAATAAAGAAAAAGAAATAATTCCAGGAACACTGAAAGAGCACTATCATGGGAGATCTCAAATGATTACTAGTTTTCGGTTACTTGGGTGCAGTAGAGTGGCTGAACAATGTTATGTCTCAAGGGAAGAATCAAATTTAACAATTTATTTAAGGTATTTTGGAAATAAAATAAATGAAATTAAGAAAACTACTTGAATGTATGGGGATTTTTATCATTTATAAAACTAGAAGATGTTTTCTGGAAGAAGATTGCATATTTTTTTGTTTTTAATTTTGAAATGTAAGTTGATTAACAAAGAACAACAAGAATACGTTTTTCTTAGAAAACTATTTATAGAATTTTTAACCGATATAACTATAACTCTTAAATAATTTTTTAATCATTGTCATTTAAATTAATATACACTTAAGTACGATCCCTTAATTTTTTAAATCCCAAACCCTACGAGAATTAACTTTACCACAAAGATGAAGTGAATTTAACCCTAGGACAACATCGGAACATGCAATCGCAGCACCCAGCTTTGATTGATGTTCTAAGATTAGATTATGGTTAGTGGTAAATTAAGGAACATATCCTCTCTGGAAATTAGAATTAATTGATTTGAGGGATTATATTTTAACACTACAAGTTGATCCCGTGTAGTTTTGAATTACCAATTAAGTTCATTCTCTCACAATTCACACAATTCATGACCTCGCGTGATTTGTGTTTATTGTCCAATTGCTTCATTAGTTTCATTTAAATTGATAACTCAATTAATATATCATATTAAGTGAATTACAATATCTCGTTGATTCAAAATGAATGAATGAAGAAAGTAATATATAGATCGATTACTAAAAGTACTACTCATCAATGTGTGGCATAATCAACATAGAATCGAACTGCATTTTCAACAGTTTAAAACAGATATACCCCAATCACGCTTATACTCAAGATCTCAAGACTAAATAAGAAGATTATAAGAAGAAATATTTTGAATAAAACATAAGAAAAGAGAATAAATAAAAGAATAACAATAATGTTTAATACGCAAATGAAAATATTATAACAGGAAGAATAGAAGGAGGCTTCGATGAGAAGATCCTTGCTTCAAGAGCTACCCCTCTTAAAATGGTTGGAGAATTTGGGTGAAACCAATTCTCCTCTTCCTCCAATATTATAATGCACGCCCAAACCCCTCCAAATGAGAAAAAAACTAATTTATTGAGTTGAGGGGAGGCTATGTTTAAAGAGGTTTCAAGTGTGATTGGTGAATCTCGTCTAAATATTTTAATACGATTTTCACCACCCATTTGACCTCCAAAATGCGTGAACCATCCCTCCATCCAGAAGGATGATTTGTGAGAACATTAATCCCCGAGATCCTCCCAATATTTAGGCCAAATAAAAGCACAAATGGAGAAGTTATGTCCCATATACAGAAACCATGTCCATTCTGGCGAGTCCGGTCCAACTTTGACTTCCTGGGCCATTGGCACAAACCAAATGCACTCTTTAGCTCTAGTGTCCTCAATAAAAGTTGTAGAAAATTATATGAGGAACGGTGTTACAAAAACATAAGTTCATATAATTTATATTAAAATATTTATGTGTGAAATACTACAGTTCATTTTAAAAGGGTAAAACTGAAATTGTAATCATATTTTCAAATGAATGATCTAATCCCAAATATTTCATAATTGAACTTATTTAGCACAATGTGAGGAAATAATTTCATTTATTATAAATAAAATATTTAAAAAATAGTTTTTAATCAACCCCCCCCCCCCACACACCCTTTTTCACTCTTGGGAAAAACCTCATATCAAGTAAAGATCAATATTAAAAAAACAATTTTAAAGCACATATCCTTGAGATCCAACAATACCAAACCAAGAAAAAGTAGATATCATGCCTCATAAAACCCATTATTTCATTTTATCCATTTATATTATTCAATATATTTCCACTTCATTTATCCTCTCATGCACAAAACACTTACATCACTTGAATTCTCTCTTATCACACAAATGTCAATTTTTTTGCAATGTCTTTCTCATCCAAACTCGTACAAGGGTCTCCATAGACTTGATAAATTCCTATATAACCACTCGATGTGAGTCAAGGAAATATGTTTATCATGAAGAATTTTCAGGGTTATTCTGTGGCTTTCGGTTGGTAGGATTTAGATGTGAAAAACTCTGAGGCTGAATGAGGAGGGCATGACTGTTTTTTGAAGTAGAATTTCATTAATCTATTTTTCACTTAAATATGATCTCCTCCTAAATCCCTAGAGTATCAACTAAGCTCCATAATCATGAAAAGTCATGTAAAGTTTGCACCATTCATCATTCAACAACAAAAATGTCAATCTTCTCAAACATGATTTTCTTGAAAGCTCTAGATAGGCACAACTTTATACCTCTATTAGAAGCTCCAGAAAAGGCCCAACTTCCAATATAATTATTTTCTTCAGTAGTAAACACATCTCTTAAGAATTTATTTTACCACACAAAGTATCATAGAATGTGGTAGCACAACACAAGATAACTTCCCCAACACTTATGTTCAACTAGATTATGAAATTTCACTTAAATAGTTGGTTGGATAAGGAAAATTGGCTTGCAATGTGGCTAACCTAATATGATTTTCATGGCTTATAAGGGCTTCAAGGATTTAATGTTCATGGTAGGCCATTATAAAAATGGATTCTTTGAAATAGGGGCTTTAATACCAAACAAATGTCTCAATCATGTAAATATAAGTACCTCAAACACTCATGTTTTGACAGGAATACATCAAATTATGGTTAAATCATGTATTGTTTGGTTCTCTCAAGAAGTGAGGTGAATGTAAAGAATATGAAAATAATGGATCTGATGCCTCACAGGAAGGTGGTTTCAAATATAAAGACAGTGAAATGTTCTATGTGATTGAAAATTTTGTGTACATTTCAAGAAATTACTAAATATTTGAACATGAAAAAAGTCATTTCAGTATTCATTAATGCTTAGTTTCAAGGGATAAATTGTTTCAGTTATTGATATGGATTTCAAAATGGGTATGAGAATCATTTAAGCTAGAAAGTTTCAAATAATACCCATAACATTGGAAAATAAACACACAATATTTGATAATCACACAATTTTTTTTGTTTTGTTTTTGTTTAATAGGAAAACAATTTCAATTACTAAAATAAATAGTTCCCTCCCCCCACACTTAAAATATTTCATTCTCCTCAATGTGAACCCATGAGATGATATATGCACATGAAATGTATAATTATAAATAGGAAAAAGAATAAAAAAGTTAAAGTGTTAGTAATAGCCAGATGTGATCAAGTAATAATGGGGTCATGAAGTGTGATAAAATCCATTGCATCAATAGGAATTCCCACAATGTATCTCTTCAAACGTTGCACATTGACTGTAATTCTTTTTCATATGTCATCTTGGGTGATCTCCATAGGCATTAGCTTCTGTCGTGAACTGTAGAGAATGAATTTATCTCCAACATGTAACTCCTTTTGTTGGATCATTCTATCACGAGTTGCTTTTTATTGTTCCTTGTAGAGCCTTGAGTTCTCATATGATGAAAATCTAATCTCCTCAAGCTCTTGAATTGGTAACTTCCTTTTGATTCCATCTTGGGCCAAATCCATGTTGCATTTAATTAGAGCTCAATAATCTTGATGCTCTACCTCCACTGGGAGATGACATGATTTTGCAAAAAAATACCCAAAATGGGGACATACCTATGGGTGTCGTGTGTGCTGTCCTATAAGCCCACAATACATCATCCAAGCACTTTCTCCAATCATTTCTATTTGGTAGCACAATTTTCTCCAAAATTTGTTTCAATTCCATATTTGAAACCTCAGCCTGACCATTTATTTGAGGGTGGTATGATATTGTTGTTTTGTGTGTCACCCCATACTTCCTAAGAAGGGAAGAAAAATTTTGATTGGAGAAGTGTGTCCCTTAGTCACTGATGATGGCCTTCGGTACTCCAAAGCTGCAAAAAATTTGTGCTTTGACAAATTCCACAACAACATGAGAATCATTAGTCTTGGTGGCCTTAGCCTCCACCCATTTACTCACATAATCAACAGAAACCAAAATTTATAAAAAACCATAAGAACTAGGAAGAGGACCTATAAAATAGATTCCCAATACATAAAAATCTCACCGAATAATATGGTTTGTTGGGGAATCTCATGTCTCATAGAAATATTCCCAGTGTGTTTCCAACGAGAGCAAGACTTAAAAAACCCATGGGAATCATGGAATAAGGTAGGATAATATAATCCAGAGTCCAAAACTTTCCAAGATTTCCTTTGGGGTCCAAAGTATCCACCACAAGAAAGTGTATGACAAAAATGTAAAATAGACTCCAACTTAAGGTCAGGAACACACCTCATAATAACATGATCACAACACATATGCCAGAGGTATGGATCATCCCAAACATTATTCCAAGACTAACTTTTTAAATTTTGGACTTGTTATTTATTTAAATTTGTAGGGATTTCATAGGCAACAAGGTAGTTAACTAAATCTACATACCAATGATGTGTATATAAGATGGAATAAAGATGCACATTAGGGGAAACTGTTTCGAAGTGGTACCTGGTCCTAGGTGTCATCCACTAGTATGTGAGAATACCTACTCATGTGGTCTCCCACCATGTTTTCTGACCCCTTTTTTTCCTTGATATCAATATCAAATTCTTGAAGAAGGAGAATCCATCATATCAGCCTGGGATTCACATCTGACTTCTTCAAGAGGTACCTTAGAGCTACATGGTCAGAAAAAACAACTACTTTAGAGCCCAATAAATATAAACAAAATTTATCTAAAGCAAATATGACAACAAGAAACTCATTTTCTATGGTTGTATGATTTGATTGGGCTGAATCCAATGTCCTTGAAGCATTGGCGATCACATGTGAACATCCCTCCACCCTCTGGGATAAGAAAGCTCCAATTGCGATATTGGATGCATCACACATAAGCTCAAAATGAATCTCCCCGTGTGGGGGTTGTATGATAGGTTGAGGGGTAAGACATTGTTTAATCTCATCAGAGGAATTCCTAAAAGAATCATCAGACACAAAATCAGAATCTTTTTGAAGTAATCGTGACATAGGAAGAGCAATCTTACTAAAATCTTTGATGAAGCACCGATAGAATCACACATTCCCTAGGAAATATCTAACATCCCACACACATGAAGGATATGTTAATGATGAAATAATTTCTATATTAGATCTATTAACCTTGATCCTTGGTTTTGACACTACATGCCCTAATACAATGCCTTTCTCTACCAAAAAATGACACTTTTCAAAGATCAAGACCAGATTCTTCTAAATACAACAATTCAACATCTTTCCCAAACTACATAGACATTCATAAAATGAAGACCCATACACTATAAAACCATCCCTGAATACCTCATTTTAGGTCTCAATAATATAAGAAAAAATACTCACCATGCATCTCTGGAAGGTACTTGGGGCATTGAAAAGTCCAAATAGCATCCTTAGGTAGACAAATGTACCGAAAGGGCAAGTGAATTGTGTCTTATCCTGATCCTATGGAGCAATAGAAAACCCAAAATATCCAGACGATCCATCCAAGAAACAATAATGTTTTTTCCCAGCAAATCTCTCAAAAATATGATCAATAAATGGGAGGTGGAAATGGTCATTGCGAGTAGATTGATTTAGTTTCCTATAATCAATACACACACGCTAACTGCTTTTCACCCTCATTGGAACTAACTCATCTTTCTCATTTTTAACAATACTAACACCACTTTTAATAGGATCAACCTGAAGATGACTTACCCACTAAGAATATGAAATGGGATAGATTATACCTTCCTCGAGAAATTTTTTAACCTCTTTTTTAACAACCTTTAGTAGGGTTGGATTGAGTCTCATTTGTGGTTGCCTCACTGGTTTAGCTTTATCATCCAAAATAATTATATTCATGAAAATATAGGGGATAATACCAGATATGTTAGCAAAGGTCCACCTGATTTCCCTGATGATCTCCCTCAAATTATTCAAAAAAAATCTTTATGGCCAAAAGGGAGATTGTTACCAATTATAACAGTTAATTTCTCACCACATAATAAGTACAAGTATTTGTTATTTGGTGGAAATGTCTGGAGTTCTAGTGTAGGGGGTGGTGTATGGATGAAGATTTTTAAGGAACTGATATATGTGCACAAATATCATCAGTATCAGAATATACATAATCAAAATTAGAGAATAAAGTATCAAATCCATAAATATACTCAACATCCATGTCATAATTACATTTGACATGATCAAAATTAGAATATGATTCCATTTAAAAATCAAATCTAAGAGAGTATTGGGCATTATAAATAGGCATGAAATTACTTTTAGACATCAAACTGGAACCAATACTCAAAATCCCCCTAACCATAGGACAATAAATATCCATGTGGTTTTTACTTGGTGCTTCAAAATGGGAGATAACAAAAGTATAAGGGTCCTCCAAGTGGTACTTCATGGAGTCAATAAAATTAAATTTAAATACTTAATCTCAAGACTCCATGTAATGTTTACCCTCATTTACATTTATGATAGTATTTTTATTTTTGAGGTAGGGTCTACCTAAGATAATGGGAGCATGAGAACTTACCTAATCATCCTCTATGTTAAGCACATAGAAATCAGCTGGAAAGAGCATGTCTCTTACCCATAGAAGTATATCCTCAACGACTCCCTCTAGATATCTCATAGGTCTATTCAACATGTGTACCACTACTATAATCAGCTTCAGCTCACCAACATGAAATGAAGTGAATACATAGTGATGCATCACATTTATAGAAGCTCCCAAATCAAAAAGTGCATCAGAAAAGTGAAACTCCCCTATGGTGCATGGGATGGTGAATGTCCCTGGATCCTTGCACTTTGTCGGCACTGCTAGAGTTTGGGTAATGAGTGATGACACATTCCCTCCAGGATTGATCCTTTCATTTCCCTTGAGGCCTCTTTTATTGGTATAATGTTCTTTTAATAATTTCTCATACCTTGGAATTCCCTTAATGGCTTCAAGTAGAGGAATGTTGATTACCACTCACTTGAATGTGTCCAAAACCTCCTTTTTCATTGGTTCTCCACCCATCTTCTTGGTTTCAACAACCCTATTTTGAAAAGGATGGGGTGTAGGAAGAACATCATTAATATTTTTCTTACCATTATCTTTCTCCTTGGGTTGCTCATCAGTTGAGGTGGAATTGGGATTTTTTGGAGGTGAGGTGAATCCTGGTGGAATGGTAGGTGGAGAAAAGTCAATTGGTCGCTTCCCACTTCTCAATTTGATGGAAATTACATTCCCCTTTGGATTTTAATTGTGTTGAGAAGGTATATTTCCAGAATTCATACTTACAAGTTCATGGAGGGTGGTGGAAATCTGACTCATTTGTGTCTTCAACTCCCTCAACTCTGAATGTTGGCTCTTCATCTCATTCGGTTGATTAAGAAAAATTTGTTTCAAAAGATCATCATTATTAGAATCTACCTTTTAGGGGGGATTTACATGTTATTGGTTTTTTGATGTTTGGGATTCAAATCTACTTTGGGGTTGTTGGAATCCCTGCTAGTAAGGCAGAGGCTATTGGATTTTTTGTTGAAAGGGTGGACTTTGTTGTTGTCCAGAGCCATACCTCATATAATATTGATTCTTCAACCATTAGTTGTGTATTGGTGCAAAGGAATCAGGCTTCTTTGGGGGATATGGTTGTTGCTGCTGATATGGTCACCCAAGAAACACTGCTGCACAATCCTCTGTTTCTTGTAGTTCGGGGCAACAGTCATTTGGGTGGATTGTCTCAGTGAAAATGCCACAAGGCCTTGAAGGAGGTGTTTTGAATGTATTTTTAACCAAAGTAATATGTCTCACCATATTTTTCAATTTTCTAACTTGGTATCAATCAATTCACTTTCCAGAGAAGATGGACTTACCTGATGTACTCCCCTGACATGTGGTGTACCTCGATCACCAAATTGTTGGGAGTTTTGGGCCATTTTGTCGATCAACGCAAGTGCATCTACTGGTTCCTTTTCCACTAATTATCCTCCAACCGTAGCATCCATCATACTTCTCTCCATAGGTGTGAGTCCTTCATAGAAGTACTGGATGAGTAGTTTCTCACTGATTTGGTGATGTGGGTAACTTGCACACAACTTCTTGAATTACTCCCAATAGTCATATGGTGACTCCCCTTGTGCTTGATTGATCCCAGAGATCTTTATACGAATGGAAGTGGTCATTGATGTTTGAAAAAATCTCTGCAAGAAAAGTCGTTTTAAATCATTCCAAAAATTTACATCTTTGGGTTCTAAATAATACATCCAATCTTTCGCAGCTCCATCCAATGAGAATGTGAATGCTCTAAATTTTATTTGGTCATCACTTAAATTTCATGGTTTCAAGGTTGAGCAAACCACATTAAATTATTTAAGGTGTTCATTGGGATCCTCACCTGAGAGGCCATGAAATTTTGGAAGAAGATTAATTAATCTAGAATTCAATTCAAAGTCTGATTCAAGATTTTGGTATGAAATACAATTTGGTTGATAGTTAATATCAGGTGCAGCCAAATATCGAATGGTTCTATTAAGTTCATTTCCATTATTTTTGGTCATTGGTTCTTTTTTTATGGTTTAATTTTAATTTCTTCCAATTTCAATGTTCTGAAAGTGGAGGAATTCTCTAACTGGTTGAATATTAAAACATCTCGTAGACTGAGAATGTCGGGTTCATTCTCTAAGGCCACGTTCAATCTCTGGGTCTAGATATAAGAGATATTTTGGATTAGTTCTTGTCATAAATCAATGTAAAATGAAAAGAATGAAATTGGACCATAGTAAAATAAAAAATAGAAGTTTGAGTTAATGGTCCAAAATGAAGTAGAAGAATATAATTAAAGAAGAAAAAAATCAGATTGGGTAATGAATGAAGAAAGAAGAGAGGAAGAGAGTAAAATTTAAAATAAAAAAAATACCCCAAATTGGTTTAAATATTTACTTGCCTCCCTAGAAATGGAACCAATTTGAAAGAGTGCTTTTGTGGGCGCCCTCAAATGATGAGTGGTGTTTGGGTTTCGTAGATGCAGCAGAGTGGCTGACCAAGGTCGTCTCTCAAAGGATGAAGTAAATTTAACAACTCATTAAAAGTATTTTAAAAATATAATAAATGAAATTCAGAAAACTACTTGAAATTATAGGGTTTTTTTTATCATTTATAAAACTATAAAAACTTTTCTAGAAGTAGATTTTTTTTTTAATTTTGAAATGTAACTTGATTAACAAAGCACAAGGAGAAGATTTTTTTTAGAAAACTATTTTTAGAAAGTGTAATCGATCTAACTCTACCTCTTCAATAATTTATTAACAATTATCATTTAAATTAAAATCCACTTAATTATGATCCATTAATTTTTTAAATCCCAAACCCTATGAGAATTAACATTATCACAAAGATGATGTGAATTTAACCCTAGGCTAACTTCGGAACATGCAATCGTAGCACCCTACATTGATTGATGTTCTAAGGTTAGATTATCCTTATTCATAAATTAAGGCACATATCTTCTCTATAAATTAGAATAAATTGAGTTTATGGGTTATATTTGAACACTTAAAATTGTTCTCGTGTGGTATTGAATTACCAATAAAGTTCACACTCTCACAATTCACAAAATTTTCAACCTTGCATGATTTGTGTTTATTGTTAAATTGTTTTAATAGTTTCAATTAAATTGAAAACTCAATTAATAGATCATATTAATTGAATTAAATTAGCTAATTGATTCAAAATAAATTTATCTATAAGTTAACAGATAGATTGATTACTAAAAATCCTACTCTTCCATGGGTGGCATAATAATCGTAGAAGAGAATTGCATTTAAAACAGTTTATAATGGGTATAACCCAATCACGCTTCTACTCAATAATTCCTTCCCAAAGAGGAAGATTAATAGAAGAATATATTTGAATAAAACATAAGAAAATAGAACAAATAAAATAAGAACAATGAAGTTTAATACGCATATGAAAATATTACAACATGAAGAAGAGAAGGAGGCTTCAATGAGGTGATTCTTGCATAAACAACTACCCCTCTTACAATGGTTAGAGAATTTGGGTGAAACTAATTCTAGTCTTCCTGAAATATCCTAATTCACGTCCCAAACCTTCCAAATGTGAATAAAATATAATTTATAGAGTGGAGGGGAGGCTATGTTTAAAGCGGTTTCATGTGTGAATGAGGAATCTCAACCTAATATTTTAATACACCTTGTAATTCCCATTTGACCTCCAAAACGTGATAATTAGCTCTCCTTCCAGAAGGATTATTTTTGAGAAACTTAATACCCGATATCCTCCCAATATTTGGGCCAAATACAATAATGGATCAAGATGTTATGGCCCATAGACAGAACCCATGTCCATTCTGGTGACTTCAGCCCAACTTTGACTTCATGGCCCATTAGCACTGACCAAATGCACTCTTTAGCACTAGTGTCCTGAATAAAAGATATAGAAAATTAAGAGAGGAACACTTTTAAAAAAACTTAAGTTCAAATATTTCATATTAAAATATTTATGTGTGAAATACTACAGTTCATTTTAAAATGGTAAAACTAGAATTTTAATCAAATTTTCAAATGAATGATCTAATCCCAAGTATTTCATAAATGAACATATTTAGCACAATGTGAAGAAATTATTTCATTTAATATCAATAAAATATTAAAAAAATAGTGTTTTATCAAACACATAAGGTTTAAAACAGGTGATATATGATGATATAAACGGGTCATCAATATACTATATCCACATCACATTTTAGAAACACTATGGATTTACCCAAGAAATTGAGCATTGGAGCTCAGCCCACCATTGCTGAGTGTCCTCCAGGACTAGTTGTCACTTTAATAGGTTTTCCTTCTCCTCATTGGAATAAGAAGATTTTCTTCAACTATGATCTACTACTAGCTCTACTCATCTCTTCACTCATCCACTAGTGATATCATCTCTTCCACCTTAGCCTCATCCACTACCAACTGAGCCTCCAGACATTTGATGATCCCAATCTGGCTAGAAGTGACTGTAACATGCTCCTACACCACCTATTCTAGATGTTTGATATCTCTTTCCGCATTATCGTGGTATTTAGATCCCTCAACTGTATGTTTCCACCATAAAAGGTTAATCTCTTCCCATTCAGAATGCACCCACTCCACAAGAAAGTCTCAGGCTGATGCTTGGAGGATGCTGGTGTCACCCCACTTTTCCCTATGATGACTATATAATTTTGGATATATCCCACCTAGTATTTTAGTAAACCTATCTAGGACCTTGTGATAATGTTTCACATGTATCTTTATGCCTTATGATAGGAAATATTTTTTCTATGGTGATACCTAAGCAATTATCATTGAAATATTTTGGTGGCAGAATCTCATAGGTGGGGAATATAGCCAATATATCATTATATGGGTTATCCAGGTGCATGTTTTTAGACATGAGTATCCTAAGTTCCACTTGGGGAAACTGCTCTGCATCATCCTATCCACATATGGAATAATCATCTGCTACACCTAATGGGACCACTGAGGTGGATGCAGCCATCCTAGCATCATCATCTACCCTTATTCGTGTCTTGACCTCGGCTTCAAATAGTATATCCACCACCACAAGAAATTACTAGGAAGGTATATCCAAAATATTCTCCCAATCCACATCATCTCCTAGAATAATTTTTACATCTTCCATATTAACATTAACTATAACAGCCACCTGTGGTGGAGCCTCTTTGATTGGCACTGCCACAATGGCTAAGTCAGCCTACCTTGTAGTAAGTACTACCTCAAAATACTACATTGAGGGTGTGGTATGAGTTATCTCCTCTATGGGAAACTCCATGGTCGGATTAACAAACACAGTCCACTTCATGGCCATTCTTATTGGGAATTTTGCATCCTCTATCACCACCTCATTACCAGGAATATTTAACATGACCATTGAAATTGGTGGTCGAGTCATGAGTACAATTTGACAATCCATTCAAAATTATTTTTGTAAAAAAATAGGAATATAATGAAAAGGGGACATGTGTATAGAGGTATAAGAGGCCTATGAGAATTGTATTGTTTAATATAGAGCTCCTAGAGGTCCATTGGTAGTTCCTCAGGTAGGGTTCCCTATACGGTCACTACCTTAGTTATAAGAGATGATGGCTGGCCACTCATAGATGAAACATTATGAATGGATCATCCACTTTAGCTTTAAAGGTTTGAGGTCCATCACCCAAATTTTCTATTTTATCAATCCCCCATCCACAATTCGTGAATCCTGTGTAATTGAGAAATGTATTAAGAAAATTTTTCTTAGAAATTGATTTGTATGGGGAACGTGATATCTAGTTATTTACCTGGTCAGCAGTAGTTCTTCCTCCCATGATAGATCCTTGGTACACTTTTCTTCTCCAACAATAATTGGACTCCTTATGAAAAGGTGTGCACACAGCCAGGTCCTCTAATGATAGCTACAGGTGAGAGGTCATGTTCAATAGGACCTTCACCAGGTCAGTCATAAGGCATGTAGTGACATGGGAATGTACCAGGTCCTCCGGTTCAGCTATATACAATTCTTTCTCATCCCTGGACATAAGGTAGCTATAATTAGAATGAATAATCCTAGAGAGATGCATCCCATATCTGCTAAAATGTCTCCTAATCCTATGACCACTATATAACATCTTGTCAAAATCCCAATTTTCCAAGGTTTTTTGGAATACCACAACACTTGGGAAAACCATGTGATGAAACCATTTCATAGCACCTTGGATGAATGTCCTTGGGACATCCTCGTAGGGCTCCCCTTCATGATTCCACATTCCCAAGAGTATCAATCCCAATGTTTCTTCTTTTCCTATGACTCGTTACTATTTGGGGCCATGATTTTCATGATTCCTTTTTGTTTACATACAAACTAGGATGACTCTACTTATATGAATGGTCAGGACCACCACTCATCCATGGCCTTATGGTTGAATTTATACCCCTTCATTAGCTCAAGTATCCCGCTACATTAGCATCTCCCCAGGATATACGCTCTACCAACATTGTTCATACACATGGATGAGTCCATACATAGTGGTAGCTGGTGGAAACTCATTCCACATCTTCCCATCCTCAAGATTGAATATGTGAAGAATATATATTAAAACTAAATGATGACACTCATATCACACCTCTGTGTACAATGTTAGAATCAACCATTATAGACACCTGAATTTCCATGTGAACTGATCTAGTTTTCTATCTCACAAATAGATTCACGGTCACCTATTCCTACTAGTAACATTCCTCATAAGATCTGTAGGTACGATTTATTATTAATATTCCATGAACCCTTATCATTCACCACTCCCATTGGAAGGGGGAATGGATGAATAATGATGTTCTATACAGGTATGACCTTCTCCAACACATCCATGAAACCCATCATTAGTGGAGGACTCCCCGAAATATTCGGGATCACTAGATTGATGTTTCTTATAGGATTATAAATGGGTTTTCATTACTCATATCTCCCTATGTGAACAGAATCACACATATACTTGATGTAGGGATCCCACATACATGAGGTGTTGTCTCCCCATAACTTTTGTGATGAATCCCCCTGTACAGATTCAATAATACAGGAACATAAAAATTAATATTCCACCCCATTTACATCATTTCCAGTGTATTTAAGGTTATCATCCACACCCCCATGTGTGCATCCCATATAGGGAGTACCCAACCATAGGTTAGGGTGGCAATAAACTACACTAGGATAACAACTGTAACCACCACAGTCTTCATGTTGTTTACACTCATCTACCATGGTATCACCTCCAAATATCTGGTAGGGATACTCTTTTCCCAATTGTAATACACCTGGGTATGTTCATGGCCTCCCGGTATCCTATCAACCTATTCGTTCATGAAATACCAATGCCATTTCATGAAGGTAACATCCTTTATAATTATATTATTCTTGCTGGTTCCTTACAACAGATCTAGAAATTAGTTCACTATAGTTTTAAGGTGATCTTGTTTCTCCAAAAAATATGTGTGTGGTGGAACTCATCACACATCTCCCCCATGTCTCGGATTCTAACTATTTAATGAAGTTCCCATAGGCTTATATCATCCTCCCCATGAAACAAATGAAATGTGTTTGTCATTCGTCACCACAACATTAGAAACTCTGATATAATGTTATAATAGGGATAGATGTGAAACTGAGAATCCTAATCTACCCTATATATTCCTACTCAAAATTAGTATAGGAATCACATGATCCATAGTTCTGGGCCCACTCATTGGTGAAATTTCCTCCATATCGTTGATCTTAGTTATTAGTTCATCCCTTCTACGTGTCTCACAAATATCTATTGTCGATCATATAATATTGTTTGAGGGATGCCCCATCATCTATATTATCCCAATCAATGTTATTGATTTGGTTTCAGAGAACATTTTTTGTGATTGGAACATGGTCCTTCAAGATTGCACCTATAGCTGCCATATGCCACTGGTAATACCCTGGTATACCTCTAAACTAGTCAGTTGGTTCATCTCTGCTCACCATATGGATAAATACATCATTTCTCATCCTAAAACCATAAATATTTTCTATCATAAAATTATATTATAAAAAAATACTTACAAGATGGTGAAAATTTTATTTAAAAAACATAGTATGAATTCTCTAAAAAATTAACACACATACCTATTAAAGTAGCATTATCAAAATCAAAAACATTTTGATAATCAGAGTATAAAATTAAGAATACGAAAATGTATGATTATATCAATGTGAAAATCAGAATCCAAATAGATCTGACTTAACAAAGTTCATTTATAATTATCAAAATAACACCTTTAAAACAAACATAATAAAAATTACAATTTGATAACCCACGTTCTATTATTTGTAGTGGAATAGAAAATCATTTAAAAACAAGTAATAAAAATCATTTTTAAAGGTAATACTGACATACATGATATATTGAATTATTTTCCTCTATTAACCTTATGAGTAATATTTTCAACAAACCTGACCAAAGGTATCTACTATTTTATACTTTTAATAAATGGTGTCCTTCCTCTCTAGGAAACTCCTCGATAAAATGATCAAAACTTATCATCCTTCATATTTATGCAAACACTTATTTCAATGATCAGTGGTTGTCCTCCTATCCCTAAAATTTCTCTATCCAATGGATGATAATCCCCATCTTCTTATCCCTGTAATACCTCAACTGTAATATTGATTGAATGTGAATATAAATTTATAAGTTCTTAAAGAAACAACCTAGGCATGGATTACTTAAAATTAAAACTCTGTAATTAATTAAAAAATATTTATAAAGAGTAGTTCATGATAAGTAATCTTTTGAAGACTCTAGAGTGAAATTTTTTTCTCTAAACTCTTCCAATTTATAGTCATTTATTGGAAATCACCCAATGGTCATATTTCAACGTTTGAAGCAACAACCTTGAATAGTAATAACTTGACATCTCATAATGATGTGGTGTAACTAAATGTATGATGTCATATTGATAAGAATAATTATTGTGTAGGATATAATTCTTTGGATAGAATAAATCATCTTTATTAACATTATAAATGTAGGATAGTTTGGTCAACATCATTTATAATTTTTAAAAATGATAAAATTTAAGAGGGTATTTAAAATCTTATCGATATCATAATCATTCCTATGGTCAATACATTATTAGTAATAAAGTCATTACTAATGTCTAACTTCTGGTCCAATTAAATGACAGTTCTATTAATCAGAAGCATACTCATTCTGATTACTATAATAAAGAATAGTAAATTTATATATGTAATACATTTAGAAATTTTTCTATGTATGCTAAAAGATGCCTTTATCGAAATAACATACTAAAATACAAGGTACATAAAAAGTAATAAAATATTATTTAAGATCGTTTTTTTTATTTCCAAAAATAAAGACATATAAGGGTAAGAATTATAACTTTTGACTCTACGATATCCCTCTTTTTGGAAAGCACAAACCATTAAACATATCTAAAAATTAACTTTAAAAACATACAAAACTTTTTTCTTTTATGAACTACATAATCAATGTTATTCCATAAAAATTTACTCCACCCGAGTTTTTATCTCTTCAAAATATGATTTGGAATTCAATTATAGTATTTAGAATAGTTTTTCTATAATTAATACTTCTCCCCCTTATGAAATAATTTTCCCTTAATAATCGTATTTTCCATATCTATAAAACGTTCTCCCTTTTAAAATAATTTATCCCTTTTTTAAAAATATAACCCTTAATGAACTATCTCTCAATTTATATTACAAACCCCTCACCCCTTATAAAAACTTATCCTCCTTTTTATCTTTAAAATGCAATGGGAAATAGTTTTAAATTTTCAAAATTGATAGAGAAAGAAAACATATGTAATATTACAGAACTAACTAGTAATACATGAATAAAATTAAAGAATATGTAACAAATTAGAATTTGATAATCATTAAAAAAATAATATTTGGAAGAATAGGTAATTCATTACAGAGATTTAAATGTTTTACAAAAACAAATACAATAAATATTTTAAAAAAATATATTTTTTCTCTATCATAGTCTGGAAAATATTCTTCATCATTTTTAACTCTTGTAAGTCCACTAGATTTCCAATATTCCCTTCTATAGTCGGATCATGAGTCTTTAGCTTTTTAGCATCTATAAAAAATTTATTATAATCACTCAAAATTATCACATCGTTTTAATATGATAAAATTCTACTCTTATCAAGATTCATATCATAGATCTTCTATTTAAAATAATTCATATAACAATTCTATTCAACAATGGAATCTCTGAAACCATCCAAAAACATAGCTCTTTCAGCCTGCTCCAAATATAAGAAATTGAAAGAACATTCTAATACTACCATAAGGTTATTTATTTAAAAAATATTATTCATGAATTTGAATATCTGAATCAACAAAATGAGACCACTTCACCATCGGATTACATGAACTTTTGTGTGTTTTGGAGTTTTTTGAAAAAACATATAACTCTACCTCTATCTGAATGGATGATTTTGTTATAAATATTATTGATTATTAGTTATTAGATAGAATATTATGAATCTAATAACACCTTGATTCATGGTTTTAGAAATAAATAGTTGTTGATTATAACGTTTTAATGGTTTGAATGACAAAATCAATAAAGATTTTTGTTATTGCAACCTCTGAATCAGACTGATCAGGCTCATTCTTATAAAGTTTTGTTCTTCTGGTTCTAGATTCCACTTATTTCTCTTTCTTAATAGATTTATTTTATACATTGTTATAATAATTCCTCAAAACATTCATATTATAAAACAGTTCATTAATTTCTATATCTTTAATAGTATTATCCTTGTAAGTTGGGTTGGTCTCAAATTGATCACATTTCTATTCCTATTTAGAGGATGAATTTTTTATTTAATTGATGATTATTCTAATTCTTATGTACTTATAGATTTATCAACCATATTGGTCTTTAAAGGTATTATTTTTTAGGATGATTATGAATATGATGGTTATTTATCATACTTGGTTTCTTGGCTATCGTCCCCTTTTATATATTCTTCTTCATTCTCTTCTTCTTCATCAGCATCGACTACATATTTTACTAGTTAATATTCCTCTACATTGTCTTATTTTCCATCACCAAATTTTCCATCAACTTTTTCATTAAATTTATTATTATTATCTTCTTCAAACAATCTTGTTGTTCTAAAATCTACCATACAAATTCATTCTGGTTCTGACTATTTTGCAGGTATAATTCTTCAACAATATCATTCTCTATTCCATTACCAACCATAGAATGGAAATTATCCTGAACCACTATTTTTTCTTAAAAATGGAATCTTACTTATAGATTAATATCTTCGTTCTATGTATCTGGAAGGATTATACTCTATTAATCCCTTTAAAATCCATTTAAATTTTTTTTACAAAGCTGGGCATCTTGTAACATTTACTTTTGTTTATTTTTCATAGCTTTTTCCTCTAGTGTTTTTGGATAACATATTTTCAGGGCCTTATCCACTACAAGTTCAAGTCATATTTCAAGATCCCCTAAATTTTTCCCAATCTTTTCCTCCACCATCTCTTCAAAAACATCATCATGAATTTTCTTTTCCTTCAATATATTCTCCTGAGGAGAATTATCTACATTTCTATTATTTTTTAATTAAATCATTACTAATTCCTCTCCTGGTAGTGCTTACGATGTAGTACAAACTGCTTTCATGAAAAATATAATTGAACTTCAATGAAAAATATGTTCCATCCTATACATTGTATCATCACTCATAGATAAAATTTTGTACCACATTGGCTACGATTTTTTTTCACATAGAATATATCAATAAATTTTGTAACCATTTTACATAGAAAGGCTAGGAACAAAATAATCTTGGATTTTATTGAATTTTTTAATATTATAGACAATTAAGAATATGATCATAGCAATTATATCATCCATATATTCACTAAAATAGAAATCACTAAAATGTTTGATAAATTGTCTATTATATTGGTATCCATTATCAGAATTAGAAACCCCTTCATCAAAATAGAAACTACATGGTTGTTGGGAGTTATATGGGGAAAAATTATAATATTACAATATTATAAAAACAATGAATCTTCCAAATTGATTTTGTTATAGGTACAAAGACTGTTTGAAATCATGTGAAAAAGACAATACCCTTCCCCTTATGAGGGTCCCCAAACCAAGACAACTAGTTTATTAAAAGAAAACTTATATGTTTTCCCATAAATTTGGAAAATTAATTTCTCATTATGATCATATTTGATAAACTGAATGGATTCGTAAAACACTTCAACAACTACAAAATAATTTATGAAAAAATACATAATGTTCCTTTCTTCACATACTCATTTCCATCCATGAAAGGAAATTATTTTAAAAAGTGTTGAATTTTATTTCTCACACCATTTCCTTTCAACTAACCACTCTTTAAAGACAAACTATTTAAAATAATCCCCATTGGTAATTAATTTATTGAGATTCTAAAATAAGAGAATGGATGAAATTAAATGTTATCGGACTATAGTCTTTGAAGGGTGGAGAATCTCAGTCTAAAAATCTATGGAGAACTAATGTAGGACACAGGGTAACCCACTATTATATATTTGTAGGAGTAAAAATAAATCTTCAATAAAATAATCTATAGTTGATATTCAAAACCATTAAGAATGATGGTCAATATGGATCCAAATAAGGTTTTCAAAGATTTTTTAACTCATTAACATTTTAATACTTTTATTGGATTCAATATCATATTTATTAGATAATCATTTTAAAATTTTTAAATGTAAAAAAATTATAAAAAAATATACAACAACAAAAAATGAAAACTAAATTAATGAATATGTGAAAAAACTAAAATAATAAAAGAGTGCCTTTCGGAGTGGAAAATTTAATAAGTTTAAATAAATAATTCTTCATGGTTTTTTAAAAAATATTATGACATTATTAAAATATAAATTTACTATGAGAGTTTTTTATAACATAACTAATTGTGATTTTTTTACAAATAAAAAATGAATACGATATTTTTTGAATATATAAAACATTATTACAAATTTTTCTCCCCAAAAATTTATATCATTTTCGATTTCTGAAAAAAATAATGAAATTTTGTTCTCTGAAAATTTTACACAAAATATTTAGGGCAGAATACTAGTTATAATAAAACTTTATAAAATCACTATATTCAGAAAACTAAAAGATTTAAGGAAAACTAATTTTTTTTTCAAAAAACATAACACTAATGTACCCCCCTATGAAAAGGGGTATCATAATATAACGAGAAGATTAAAAAAATATAGATATATATGATTAATTTAAATTAATCATTCTAAGAACCTATAGGATATTTACAATTCAATTGTAACTAACAGGTTTAATATAAATGTCGATATATTGTTTTTGAATTCCAATGAATTTTAAAATGACATCCCCTTTGAGTATGTGATTCTAAATCATATGGTGTCTTATATATATGTTGTTAGACCATGGGTGATGTGCTGGGTTTTTACTTAAGGAAATAGAACTTGTATTATCAAAATGAATTTCAGTTTTTGTAAAACTCATGCCATTGTCAGTGAGCTGGTGTATCATCAACAACACTTAAGAAAATCAACTTCCAATGGCCATATATTCAACATTATCTGAGGAAAATTATATTGAGTTTTTTTCCTAATGAAGAATAAACTAAATAATATCCTTATAAATGAAAAAAATTAGATGTGATTTTTTTATCCATTCTACATCCACCAATGTCATCATCCCAAAAATATTTTAATTCAAAAATTTTCCAGAAGAATATTATAGGCCTAAATCGAACTATTCCCTTAATATAATCAAAATTTTGATTTAATGATTTTAAATGGGATTCATTTATATTGGTATGATATTATAAACATATATATATTGAAAAAAAATAAATCATGATGACTTGAAGTTAATTAATGAAAAACATCCTATCATACTACTAAAAATATTCAAATCTATAGTTTTCCCTACCCCATAAAAATATAAATTATTGGAGGTACAAATGAAATTACTAATACATTTAGTATTTTTATATTCAAATTTATTAATAATATAATTTATTTACCTATATTGAGATATTACAGTTTCTTCTGGTTTATGTGTCATTTTAAAAACATGAGAATATGTTAACTCACCCACTACACGCATTTAAAATTCAAACATCATTAGATCCACAAAGGAATTTGTTAATGATTTTTGAGTTAAAGAAAACATAGTGGAATCAAAAAAAATATAAAATCATAAAATTGTTATTTTCTTCTTTTATAATAATGGTTGGATATTCATCTACCTTAATAAAATTTTTTTAACAAAAATCCATTTAATTTATCATACCAAAATCTAGTTTATTTTTTAAGACCAGAAAATTTTTTTATGATTATAAAAATGTTTTGGATGTTTCATATTTTAAAAACAAGGTGGTAGGTATACATAAACTTCCTCATAAACATATAATTCAATAAAATAATTCTTTACATCCATTTGATAATGTTAGAAATTAATTAATTCTATAATGGATAGAAGTATTCGAATGGCCTCAAGTCTTTCGACAAAAGCCTAATTTTATTTAAAATCTATTTCATTTTTTTATTATAACCCTTATCAACATGTATATATTTATTTCTAATAATTATTCCATTTTCATCACACATATTTCAAAAAATCCAATTACTCTAATTATATAAGTTTCTATAGGACATTCAATCAATGTCAAGACTTTGTTCCTTTATGAAATACTAAGTTCATCATGTAGAGACTTAATCTAATCATCATCACTTAAATCCACATTTGGATTATTAGGTTAAAATTAGGATATGAAATCTAGATATTCAATGTCTTTTTATAAGGACCTTTTATTCATAACCAGTTGATCTACATCACTAATGATACTTTCACTAGTATGATTACTAAAAAAAGGCTTCATAGATTTTCATAAGTATTTTATTCAACAATATATAGAAAATATTCCTAAAAAATAACTTTAGAAACTAATTCATCAGTTATTTCATTATGAGAAGATAATTTTAACAAAGTTTGAAAACCAGTTTTAGAAATAAAACCCCAGGATATAGGTTAGTGTTGTTTGAAAAATATGGATCAGATTTATCAAAAATCAAATATACTATTTCTTAAACTGTATAAGAATATTTATTAAATAAATTATTTTCCATTAAAGTAGACGAATAACATAAAAATATTACTTCATCATTTTTTGGCTGAAAATTTATAAAAAAATTCTTTAGTATTTCGGATGAATACATTCCAACCAAATACTTTGAAGTATAAAACATTTTTTTTTCATCCGATCTACAACTAAGAAGGGGTTTTAATATGAAAAGTTCTAATTAAAGAAATATTTATATTATAGAATAAAGAACTAACCATTTCATCCCAAAAATGTATATCAACTAAGTATTAAATCAACATATTTCAAGTTAGTTATAAAATAATTCTATTTCTTCATTAGACTACATCATTTTGATGGGGGTCTAGTTGTTGGAAAGGAATTTTTATTACATTTCTTACTATAATATGTTTCAAAGTAAGACTGTCAAAATTCTCTACCATGATAACTATAATTTATTTACTAATTAAATATTATCTTAATTTTTAACTCTAGCTAAAAAATATTTAAAATAAATAATTTCTTTTAATTTCATTATTAGAAAAGAAGCTGATTTCTTTTTAATGTAATGGTTAATTTTGGAATATACAAATTATTTTTCACCCACAATCCTAGTTTGTGTAGGTCTAAATAAGTTCATATGAACTAACTATAAGTCATTATAATTTTTGACTAAACTAATAGATTTAACACATTAATTATAATTCTTTCAATATTTACAATGCTTGTATATTTTGAAGTGTTAAACCTCTATTTTAGTATATCATTAACAAGTACCTTCTTAGTATGATAGATAAGATTCAAAGGTTTTGATTGCTAACTTTATATTCCATAACCAATAATGTTCTTCCATTTAACTATGGTATAGTACGTCTTGGCTATTAATTTCTTCTATATTAATCGTGTAAAAATTCTCATTTCATTTGTAAGAAATAATATATTAATCCTTGGAAGTATATACTAAACATTTATCACTCCAAAATCTCACAAGGTAACCGTTATAAAATACTTTACTATATCATTTATGGTTTTTCTTAATAACTACAACAAAAAAACATTTGAAATAAGTGATTTTTCAAAAATAATAATGTTACATATTCTGAGAAGCTATCTTTAAGAATTATTTCCAAAAGATACTTTTCTACATTTTATCTTGATTGTATTCTTAAATAAATAATTATTTCAGTCCATGTTGCTGGAAAATTCCATATCCATTAACTAAATGATTTCTTTGATACTCTATTTATTATCTTGATGAAAAAATATTAGTTTTTCAAAACCCAAACCTTATATGGTTCAATATTTTTACACAACAACATTTTGAGTTACTATATTTTTTTGAAAAGTAATATTTATAAACTTCTTATGATTGTACTCTTTTCAGGGAAAAATATTTCTAATAATTCTCAACACTTTTCATATTAGTGAAAAAAATTCACCATTAAGAACCAAATGATTGTTACTAAAAATATGTTTTTTACTTATAAACTGAATTTGGAAACTTTTTCCATGAGGTCTAAATTTTTTATATATTTTACATAAATTTCCATTAACAATGGAAAAAAAATTAATAGTTTCTTCATAAAATATATTTCGTATTTTTTTAAAAAAATAAATGTTTTTCCTCAACAATATTAGTTTAGAAATTTTTATTTTTTAAACTATTTTTCTCATAAAAAAATTTTCAAAATCATTTGAAATAATATATTCTTTTATTAAAAAAATCCAATATATATAAGAATATCTAATATTTAATTTTCCAAAATATTTTTCCTAAATCAACCTTATCAATTTTAGCTTTAGCATTATCCAGTTTTTTATAAATTATATAATTTTAATTTACTATAAATTTTGAAAATCTGGAAACTTCATTACAAGTAGTAAAATAATTATCATCTACTAAGGAAGACTCCTCATCAGAGAATGTATAAATTTTCCCATCAGGGTAATTATAATTTAAAGATATGTTAGTAAGAGATTCAACATTTTTTACCTTATCCATTATACATTGATATAATATGGGTACTTTTACAAAAAATTTATATATATTCCATTATAAAAACTATTAATTATCTTAATTACATTCATAAGTATCACCACCACTAGAACATTATGTGTTAGAATCATTCAATACATTATTGTCTTCATATTTAAAAAATTTATTATTATTTCTTTTTGAATTATTATTTTTTCATTTCAATCCTCCTTAGCTTTGGGAGATCATGTTGCATATGACTATCTTTCATACGTTCATATCCTCTGACTTCAAAATCATTCTTATCAATTTTATCCATATGTATTTTTTTATATATTTATTGATAATATTTATTTCGAACAATATTTTTCATCCTTATAGCATTATTATATAATTATTTCAATCAATATTTTTAATTACTTCAATTGGGAAAAAACTATTGAATTGAAAATTTAACTTGTTTCTTAGTTGACTAAACTTTTTAAGGTATAATGGTTGTTATAGAAAAGGGAAAAACCACCATTTTTTGGTTTCTGATCATATCATTCATGTATAACCTTATAATGCTTAAGGGTTTCAATAAAATAATGAAAATTAAGATTATATAACTTTTCATATCATCATCTATATTTTTTATTCCCACTCATTTCGCATAATATCAAAAATCATTTCCAAATTATCTTATCATAAATTAATTTTCCCTGATAGATTGTAAACTATTTATAATCATCATGAACCTATAGAGAATCATGGAAACACATCCTCTAGGAAGAAGATAAATTTATTGGTAATCATTTCTCATCATATCTCTTCTAGTTTCCATATCTTTTGATGTACCAAAATGAGTAACCTCAAATTTACTCTAGATAATACTAGTAGCTTCACAGTATGATATCTAATTGTAGATGTTTCTTTTCGTAGAATATAACAATTTATTTACAAAATTGTAGTTTTATTGGTATTCCAACTTATTATTATTTTTAAAAGAATAAATTTTTTTATCGAGAATCATTTTATTTCATGATAGCATAAAAATTTTATCAACCCCAATGTTAATCGCAAAGGTATTGATTTTCTCCCTCTAATATTGATAGTAATTACCAAAAATTATTGGCCGTTGACTAGGAGTACAATTGTCAAGATAACCAACATTCATAACTACTATATTTAAAATAAAATATATTATTTTCTACAAATACACATTATTGTAACAAAAGTGTATAAACATAATATTTATATAAAAACATTAAAAAATTGGAATATGTAAAAAATGTAAAAACTCAACATGTCTATGATCAGTAGAAACCTTTTATGATACCAATTTTAGAAAATTTAGAATTATATTAGATGGAAGTACATACAACAAGAGGTGAATTTTAGTTTGAAAACTTATTTTAAAAGAATTAAACTAATTAACACAAAATAATATTAAAAGAAAATTTATCAGACTTATACTCAATCATATTATCAGAATATCTAAATCTCAATCAAATAATGTTTGATTATATTTAAATGAAGTTATGAATCACAATGAATCGTACAAAAAACGTTCTGTTATCATGATCAGAGTTACATCGATAAAAAACAAAATATAAATTTGAATAATATGACTCACATTCTGTTGTATGTAGTAGAATATAAATCCTTATAAAAACAATTAATACAATAGATTTGTAAAACTAATAATGACGCAAAAAATATATTAAAAGATTCACCTCTTTTAACCTTAAGAATAAGGTGGTAAATAACCCGGACTAAAGTTATCTACTTCTACATATGTATATTGAGTTACGTATTTCCATTCCATGAAGGACCTTGATATGATGATCAAGATATCAATGTCTTCATATCCAAAGATTCCCTTGATATTATGATTGGTATCTATCTCAATATCCTCATAAGCCCTCGATCCAATGGATTGTATTCAACATACTCATATCCCCAGAATCCTTCAGTCCTTACAATGTTCTAGCGGGAATAAAAAATAAAAAGTTCTTAAAGAAACAACCCTCACATGGATTCCTTTGAACGAAATATCTCTAAAGAATTCTGAAGACTAATAACAAGTAGTTCAAAGTATGTAATATTTAGAATACGTGAGAAGGAAAATGTATTTTATCCAAATTCATCAAATAACTTTTTATTCCAAGGAAATCATTCTATATTTTTATTTCCATGTTTCATTAAATGGTCGTGGACAGCTGGCACATCAAATCTCATAATGATCTTACATAAATGAGTACCCAATATCATATTGATTAACACCATTATATGTTTAAATATATTCATTTTGATAGAAACTTGTCATTGCATTATTATTATTATTTTAGGTAAGTCACATGGAATTCATTAACAATTATCATTATGATAAAAATTAAGTGGGTCTGTTAGATTTTATCAGTACTATAGTTAGTCTGATAGTCAAGACATTGTCAGTATGAAAGACATGACTCAAGTCTAACTTTTGGTCAAATTAAAGGTGAGTATAATTAATTGGACACAAACTCATTCTGATTAGTATAGTGAAGAATAGTAAATTCTTATCCATGATATAGTTAGAATGTTTTCTATGTATGTTAAAGGATAATTTTTTTAGAAACATTCTAAAACACCTGGGACATCAGAAGATAGTAAATATGATTTCAAAAAAAATTCTATTTATGAAACTAAATAAAAGTAAAATTTAGAAGTGTAACACTAAATCAACAATAGTGGAAGCCTATTTCTTAGTGGTTATTACTTTTGGTTCTTTATTTTTAGAGAAATGATTGATTCAAGGGCTAAATTTCTGCAAACACACTTCTCAGTCTCAATATTCATATTCATTTAATCTTTACATGCATTGAAAGCATCCACTTCCGGAGTGTCCATTTGATTAAATATTTAGTAGGTTTTTTATTTCAGTTCATGACTGTTATTTATGAAGATAATGCGGGGAGATTTGGTTCATTAAGTACAATTCATGAAAATTTGGTTTACGATGTCTAGTTAGCTGCAAAATTATTTTGGAGTTGAGTTCATAGAGCATGTGAGCTTCGTGAGTGATGGAGATCTAAATAACAAGGTAGTCATAGAGGGTTGGATATTTGAATAAAGATATCACAATATTTTTTCCTCATGAAAGTATTTCATATTTGAGGGGCGCACTAATATATTTATCATTTTACAACTATCACTAGGTTCAAAATGGTCTCTACGAGCGTGTTTCACGAAGAGACCATCGCAAAAAGTCTTCGTGGGTGAGCTTTACAAAAGAGAGTTTAATTATAATTTTTTGTGATTCTACATAATAATATGACCATCTTTTCTTCAATAAACTCCCATTTTAAGGGGGTAATTCTTTGACAATTAAATACACATGTAGTCGGAATGTTCAAGGAAGGCCCGGCCAGTTTAAATCAAATCTGAGACAAAATGGACAAAATACTTCTATGGAGACTATTTCACAAAGCTACGATCCTTCATCAATGGATGGATCTCATGAAGCTCCTAGGATGATATTTTCCTTGATGAAGTTGCAAATAAATGATTGTACCTATATGAAATGACATACAGGGTCCTGGATTTCATCATGAATTCTTGAGGGGTTGATAGTGACTTTGAAAAATGATATCTAAACTCGTAGAGTTGTACCCATTCATGAAGCATGTATATCTTTACAAGAACTTCCAATATTCATATAACCCCTTCCCTATAAGTTACCCCATTATTTCATAATTTTGGGTATCATTCCAGACCTTTTTGAATTACAAAATCTCTCCCGATTCATGAACCTCCCTTGCTTTGTAATCCAAATAGAAAATTTATAATCTAGAGTACCCAATCATTGTGAATCCACATCACATGTGTTCTTATAAGCCTCTACCTATGGTGAAGATTCTTTTTGCGAAGTCCGACACCCTTTATGAATGATGTAGTGCACCATGCCTCTTAAGAATTTGGGAATAAGTCAACCCTTGTAAAGCACTCCCCCAATGAATTAGGACATCCCATTGAAACATGGTCACCCTATTTCAAGAAGCATACAATGTCCCAAAGACCACAACCTCCATGAGGGCCCCAATCCATGAAATATCCCCCTTCCTTAACCTCCAATATTTGACAATAACCTATACTAGGACTCTCCATCATATCTCCCTTATACTGACCACCTTTCAAGATGTTCGAGTACCGAGGACCCCATATCAATCGAGGACCGGTCCAACTAAACCTCAAGTCCCCATATGGTCAGCACAACCCACTCCTATATCTACCAACTTCACCCCAAGTGTGGTTTGAGATTCCCACCTTCCTTTTTCTTTAATTCATGTGTACTCTAACCCTCTATTCTTCTAATATTGGGGAATAAAATGTGGAACTAATGATTAAACACTCCTATATGTGATTGCCAACGTAATTCCCTACCCAAAGAAGCATTAGAAGTGGTCACATATGCCCAAGGGGTAAGGAGTGAGACCCCCCATGTCTAAACTAAATGAGGTGAATCATCCTAGATCCATTTCATAGTTGTATGAAATTAATCCATGACTAGTCTAACTGCACACCGAGTCCCCATATGACTAGTGCAACCCACTCCTCTATCCACCAACTTCACACCAAGTGTGGTCGGAGCATCCATCCTTCCTTTTTATTCTAAGAATGGGTACTCTAACCCCTTTATCTTTTAATAATGTGGAATCTAATGAGGACCTCATGATTGAATACTAATCTATGATATTTCTAATTCCATGCCCCACCTAAATATGCATGAGCGGTGGTCACATAATCCCAACGGGTAAATATTGTGAGCCCCCCCTGTATTAACTACATGATGTGAACCTTCTTATCTTGATTTACTAGTCATATGAAATTAAACATCACAAAAACTTCCTCAGCACATGATATAAAATCTTATTCTTACCATATGAAGTAAACATAGGATGTACCTTGTTTGAGGGGCATGAGAATACCTCCAAAACACCTACCTAGAGTATGTTCTATGTAAGACTCACATGGAATGAGATAATCATGGTAGGTTCCATGTGTAATCCCCACACGATTCTAATAAAATGAAATTATCATGCAAAGGGGAGCTTCAACATGTAAGCCCCACACCATCCCTTATTGACACTCCTTTCATGACACGAGAATACTTACCATGTGACATTAAACTGGATGACTTAGTCTTATCAAATGCCTATAAACTACGACATTAAACACTGTGGGTTTTTCACATCTTCTAAAAATGTTTTTTACGATTCCTCGCTTAGCTTCAATTCAAAAAAAATTAACCTAAGGTGTTCCCTCCAAGGGGATCACCGCCCTAATTTCCGACACGATGTGTTCTGATCAAACTTATGGTTTTTTCTCAAGGGGGAAATTATTGCTTAAAACTAGGCGTCGCATGATACATCCTAGGGATTCACCAACCTAATCTTCCATATGGAGAATTCTGATCATCCTTCAGGATCTTCCTCAAGGTGAATTCTGATCCATCCATTCATGTTAGAAATCCTCCCTCATAAGGAAACACTTCACCAATATTCATCAATAGTTGTTCTAATAATCCTTATTGAAAAACGTCATGGGGTGTTCTGATCCATCCCTCCAGGTGTAAAATATTACCTCATAGGGACACACAACCATGATTCACCTCATGGGGTGTTCCGATCAACTGTTCAGGTCCACATAAAAGAGATATCTAATCCATCAATACTAGTGTGACATAATCCCTATTAAAGAACACCTCCACGATCAGCCTCATGAAGCGTTATAATCCACCATTGGGATCCTTGTCATGTGGAATTATGATCTGTTCACCAAGGTGAGACATCTTCCCTCCAAGGAACAAACCACTATGATCTACCTCATGGGGAATTCAGATTAATCTTCTAGATCCTCCTCAAGGGGAGTTCTGATCCATCTACTGAGGTGTGACATATTCCCTCTTAGTAACACACCACACCGATCTTTATTAAGTGTAATTTTAATCCACCATCCAGATCCACCTCAAAGGAGAATTATGATCCATCTATTTTGGAATGACATATTATTCCAAGTGATATAACTTCTTGATCCACCTCACAGGATGTTCTAATCAACCTCCTTGATCCACTATAAGGGGAATTCAGATCCACCCTTCGTGGTTTAAAATATTCCCTCCTAGGGACACACCTCCCTAATCTACCTCAAGGGGAGTTCTTATAATCCTTTCAAATCATCCCCAAGTGAAATTCTTGTTCATAAATCTATATGAGATGTCTTCCCTCATTGGTATATTCCACCATGATTCACCTCAAGGGGAATTTTAAAAATCCTTCTACATCTAGCTAAAGGTTCATTATGATCCATCCACCCAGATGTGAAATATTCCCTTCATCGGACACACCACCCCAATTCTCCACAATTAGTGTTCTCATCAACCATATAGATACACCTCAAGGGGTATTCAGATCTATCCACCCATCTGTGAAATATTCCATCCTAGGGAAACACCTCCATGATTCTCCTCAATGGGAATTATGATCAATCTTTTAGATCCACCAAATGGGGAGTTCAGATCCATCCACCTAGTTGTGACATCTTCTCTCTCAGGATTGCACCTCTCTGATCTACCTCAATGGGTGTTCTTATCATATTTATAGATCTACCTCTATTGGTGTTTTGATCCATCCACCCATGTGTCACATCATCCTTCATAGGGAAACACCACCCCGATCTACCTCAAGGGGAATTTGGAGCATCCTTTCATGTCCACCTCAATGGGTGTTCTTATCCATCCACCTAGGTTTGAAAAATAACCTCTTAGGGATTCACCTCCCAAATCCACCATAATGGGCATTCTAATCAACCTTTTGGATCCACATCAAGGGGTGTTTTAATCCATCCACTCAGATGTGACATCATCTCTCCTAGGGATACACCTCCCTGATACACCTCATGGAGCATTCAAATAAACCTTCTAGATCCACCTCAAGGGGAATTATAATCCATCCTCCCAAATGTGGAATATTCCCTCCAAGGTACACACCTCCTAGATCCACCTCTTTGGGGTGTTATGATTCATCAACTATATCCCCATAAGATATTTACCATACTCTATTATCTACAAGACATTAAACTCATGCCCTGTTATTTCCCTGCAATATGTTTTGATCCATCACCATATGCTGTAGATATTGTGAATTGACCTAATATTCATACCCCATGCATGAGTCTGGGATGCAGGAGGCAAAAACCCAAGGAATAATAATACCTCTAGATTTCACACCTTTTTATTGACACATGATTCTTGGGTTATGTGCCTTATGATTCCTCATATGTGATTCCCTCCAAAGGGTAAGAATACATGTTACTAATGTGCCCATTATCCATAAATTCCACATGACGCACTATATGACTACTCCCCTAAACAAAGGTTACTTCCCGTTCAAGATGAAACCAGTATGCCATGATAAATCCAATTTAATTCACCATTTTCAAAAATATATGGCATAAATAATGAGTTCCATGAACATGAATCAAATCAATTAGGGAGTCCAAGACTAAGTGATGATCTCCAAGGAGGAATCCATCGAAGGAGGAAAAAACGTCTGATCAATTCATTCTGATCTAGGATAAAATATCACCATTTAATGTGGTGAAAGATACCCACCACTAGAATTTAGGAATGTAGGAAAAAATATAATCTTTCATGCAAATCATTGATAATACAGATGAGAGATACAACTAAAGAATAACTTTCTCAGATTGACAAATATTTATATGAGCCTCAATCCTTACTCTAGGAGGATGTTTCAAGTAGAATAAAATGTCCACCCAAGGATCCTTGTATATTGAATCACTAACTATGTATAGAGACCATGTTTTTCTAATGGGGTATTAGTATGATAGATTTTGTATCTTTGATGAATCCTCTTAGTTTCCTTCATCATTCAACTGGGATATTTTCACTCATATGGGGATTTGGAATCAGCATGACAGACACGGTGTGGGAGAAAATCCTATTACTAGTTAGTAATTCCAAATTGGGGTTATGTATTGATACCCTTTTCTATGTGTAGTTCT